>OU383777.1:34148134-35398134 GCA_910950805.1 Acrocephalus scirpaceus scirpaceus
CTTCGATACTGGACTGATAGCAGTATAAAGAAGAAAGCTTAAATAGATTTCCACTCAGAGAAAAAGATATTGCCTGAAACATTTTTAATACATTTCCTTACTTCTGAACAGACTGGGGAACCTGAGCATTCTTCGTGGATCTTCCTCCCACGTACTATCCATTTTTCTGAAGATACCTCCTTTTCTTGCCCCAAGAAAGCCCAGCTGAGCTATCCCATGAAAATGCAGTCATTTTTCAAGAGGTCAATATTAAATTTTAGTTTCTCAGCTACCCAGAAGAACCTCTAGTAGCTGTAATATGCTGCTGTATTCCACAAAGGACAGTCAATCCAGTTTCACAAAGTTTTACAACTTCTTGTAGACAGCAGTGATTATTGGGATTGGTAAATTTTATGTTCAGCCAGGAAGAGATCGCGATCAGTTGCACAATCCCAGGGTTACAAATCTCTCTGTGCTTGGCACCTCCTTCCATGACCTTTTAAGAGCATATGGTTTTCCTTCCTCTTTCCAAGGTCACCCAGCTCGTCCAGTGTCTCTTTCAGAGACTGTCTCTATGCTCCCATTTCAAACCTAGTCTTGACCATCTTTCTTTTTTTTCTGGTTTCCCTCTCCTCACATGTCCATTACACCATGCTTCCTCTCCCAACTGAAATCTTTAAAGGAAAGTAAATTTTTCAACAGACATCAACACTTTGATTAGAATGAACAAAACCAACCATCACAAGGGTATCTTCCCTTTGGAGCTTAGAGAGCATGCCAGAATTGTGCAGGAATACAATTGCAAGATGGGACCCCCAACCTCAGGTGATGCACTGATGCTCCCCAGCCTATTTTCAGGTTCCAAGCTCCACTGAGAAATCTTGTGGTATCACTGTGACTGGAAGGCAGGCCTTAGGGACTCGTGCTTCAAAATTAACAAATGGCCAGAGGAGTACATGCTCATGTACACACTGCAAGCACATTTGCTGAGTACAGAACAATTGGCTTGGAACTGCCCATCCCTGCCTCAAAATGTGTGTGCACAACAGCTAAATTGCTGAGACAGTTTTTTTCATGATGTTGTAGATGTTATATGGTATATGATCTTATACTACATATAGCTAAACTGATTTTTCTAGAAAAAAGATGCAGCTGCCATAAATTAATACATTTTACTTTGAAAGGCTAAAGGTTGCAAAACTAAATGCAATTAAATCCAAATACACATGAATGAAGGTGTTTGGTACCATCAGCAACAAAACCTGCTACTGGCTGTGTGAACAGGGAAAATCATTTTAAGTCAGTTAAATTTTCAGACCTTTTATCAGTTAGGTATTTGAAAAAGTGCACTCAGGTACAGTATTGCCCTTAATACGTTTTCTCCTTCATGGTAAAAGGATTCAAATGAGACTGTTCTCTATCCTAATCCTTTTCAATAGTGAAAAACACCAGCATGTAGCAGACCTGTAAAGAATATGTATAAACAAATCATCAGCAATCTCAATTAGGTGAGAACTCAGTGACCTTTGTTTATTTTCTACAAGAGACAAATTTCTTTTGTGTTTATCTGTGTATGAAACATGAATGATATATGAAGTCCTTCCAAAAAGGTTTTTTTCAATGAAAAGGAGGAAGGACAAGAAAGAAATCTTCGGTAATAAATATGTGAAAGCGAATTCAGAAATTTTCAAATCAGTGGGAAGGAAAAGACATATAGCTCTGCAACTGCTTCACAGACCATTTGGTAAACCTCCAGCAGGTTAAACAAACACACAGGGAAGCCTGTAAATGATACAGCAACTATAGTTTCTCATCAAACATGAAAATCAGCAAATGACTTTGCAGATATAATAAACACCTCAAGTGCAGAAAAGCTTACCAGCCTGTGATCTGCATTTCAGAGGTCAGAACACTTGCTTCTGCTCGGAAATCACCCAAGATCGTTACCATAATAACTGTGACTGCAGAGGTTACAGCTAATGGATTTCTAAATGCTTAAAATCTCTTCAGTGGCATTTTGTGCTGATTTTTAAAAGTACATAGTAAAAGTAAGTGTCTATGAGAAAATGCAAATTGAGGGGAAAAAAGTGCTTTTGTAGACACATACTTGAATTTCCTAACCCAGCTTTTACCGATATACATTTTATTTTCAAATTTTACTTCTGCAAGTAATTCTTTTTTCTCACCATGAAAACTACGAAAAAGGTTGGGATGATTTTGACAGGTTTTCTCAGGCAAATCATGCTCTTACTCTGCAAAACCAGTTAGCCAATGAAGACTATTTCACATTTTGGTGGGGGATGAAGGATTAGGTAACAGTGCCGCATCTGTGACATCAGAGTGTTTCTGAAATCTGAGGGAAGCTGAAGTTAAAGGCAAGGCACGTTTCTTTTGACAAGGATGGAAAAAGTGACTGAGGACTGCACAAGTCAGGCAACATTGCTTGGGAAGGGGCTGTATTGTAGCAAAAGATGCAAGGAGGGAGACATCCTGACGTAAGGAGCACTGTCAAAAACCAACGGAATCGTTTAAATCTTCTGCAGTTTTAGTCAGCAGAGGAGCCTGAAGAAACTGGACCAAGTTAACTGCAGCATGAGAACAGCTGCTTTTGAATACTCACTGTCTTGCTAATGCCATATTAATCACCAAGGAAAACAAAACTGGCTCTGGAGCTGTGTTTGCACATAGGTAAACACGTACCCACAGGGATGCATCATCCATCTGTCATATCTGTCAGTCACTGGGCACCTGGCTCAGATGTTAAGAGCTGAGCTACTGGAATAACCCGGGAGCTGTCTTCCCTCCTGAGCAGTGTCACTTAATGGAATTTAGATCTCAGGATCACTTCAGAAGTCTAATTTTTTTTCAGTCAGTGTGGTTTTGTTTTTTTTTTTAACCCTTTTATCTGTCCATCTTACCTTCTAGATTTCTCATGTAGTTCTGAGATTATCTTGCAACAGAAAATTAATGCATTCCATCTATTCCACTATTACAATATGTAGTACAGAACTTTTCCTTATTTAAATCAAGGCACACACACACACCATCTTAAATTCAGCTAATACAATTCTATATTCGCAACTCAATGACACATCATAACTGAATCACATATTCTGCCTTTAATTTAGACTGGATTCTGGAATTTTTTGCATTTTTATATATATATACACATATATATATATAAAATATATATATATATAAATTCAATTACTTTCTTATTTCTTCACAACCTCTGCTTGCTTTCTGATAATAATATATTTTTATTTAAACAGACCATTTCTAGATGTTACAAAACCCCAAGAATCATAGTGAAGAAAGAAATGTCTTTAAAATTCTTCAGCTTCCACCTGACCTACATTTGAGTTCGTCAGTTGTGGGCAGTAGACAAACCCCTCAGGAAAGCCAAAATTGGTGGAGCTTGAGACAGAATATGAGCATTTGCTGCATAGCAGGCTGTGGGTCAGGAGGGGGGAAAAAAGGCATACCTCTGTATATTAGTAAACAGCTCCTCTATGTGTTCAGAGCCAAGGATTGGATGAAAACTGCCTTAGTGCTTTCTAATGACATTTACATTGTGTATTTAAATATTTCAGAGCCTGAAAATTCCCAGGGTGTTAATTATTGGTTTTATTACAATAATTTAGTATTCCATAACTTCTCTTAGGAATATTTTGTGTCCTAAGCAATTACTAAGGACACTACATCATACAGCAATTACTTTTTTAGTATCAGCTCTGTAAATATTATCCTTTCAAGGCATTTTAAGCTTCTTTGATTTGCATGTGCTCCTTTCTAGCTAAGCAGTTCAAAATTCAGCCTACCCTAAAATTATGTTTGTTTAACATTTTATTTTTGCATTAAAATCCTGTTACCAAGCTCCCCCTAAACAAGGCTGCAAACTGTCTACTAACAGCAATTCCAGATCTTGAGCCACTGCAGAGGATGTGCTCAGGGCTGTACATTCACTCTGTTTTCCCTCCAGTTTGATGGCTACTCTTTTTTCTGAGATCAAACACTGTGTTGAAATACAAAACCTGTATTACAGCATGCTTCAAAGAATCAGGTAGTGTGGAAAGAAAGTGCAATATTTACACATGTACAAAGGAATTGAAAAATCTAGTTGCTTTAATTTCAGACTTCAAAGTATTGACAACTTTTCAGAGCACAGTGACCTATTTTAACAATTGACCTGTTAGTACCTCCCTGCAGCTGCATACAAAACTTGCAAATGACAAATAATATTAAAAAAACTGGTTAGAGAGAAAACAAGGTTCCTTTTGGTGGAGAAAACATCAAAAGAATGATTTATAACATCTAGGTTTGGTCTTCTCCTGCTTGTCTCTGCAATGGTTGGCATGTACTCTCACCATAAATGCAGATAATTTGCCTGTTCAGCAGATCTGTTATCATTGTGGAGTAGAAGGTGGTTGGAATGAGACTTGGGAAGGCTCCTGTGGGTTCCAGAGCAGGCAGAGCTGGAGAAGAAGGGTTACATGGGAGGTGAAACAACTGTGGATTGGATAACTTGGTGAGGACCAGACTTCAAGGCCTTCTGCTAGGTGTGTTGAGCAGGGCAGAAGGCATGCAGCTGTATTATTCTTCTGTCCCAGAGAACAAGAAAACTCTTCTCTTTGAGGAAACATTTCCACTACTCTTCGTTATTTGGTGCCCGTTTCTTGAACAAGAATTTACTTAGGGAAGAGACAGCTCACAATAGGAATCGTCCTAGCTAAACAAAATCTCTGAATTCACAGATGATTCAAATAGCTCTCCCAGCGTATAGTTCACACTACAGTTCTTCTGAGCTCTTGACTACAGAAGTCTGAGACAATGCACATGCCTAGGGCAGTAGACAGTAGAAGGAAGAAGTATGGATTTTTAATTTCTTTTTAATTTAATGCCAACTAGATTGGGCACAGATTCACTTTTCCAAAAAAAAAAGCAAAATTGAAACACTGAGAAGCTGAAACATTTCACCTCAAAAAACTGTGGTGTTTTTTACTACTTTCTGTAGTAACAGTAAGTTTAGGATTCAAAAAATACAGACTAAAAACAAAATGAAACTTTTGTTGCAGATTCTATGAAATATTTTAATTGGTCTTAAATTTATGGTGTCTTATTTTCACTTCACAAAACAGTAATTCTTATTTTTGTGTCAGGTCACTTCTTTCCCCTCCATGCCCTCAGTTTTCACTAAGTGAATTGAAAACAAAGAAATAGATTAATAAAGTGAACAGTTTGCACATCATTACTGTTGACTGATTTACCCATGTTGTTAAAACAGATAAGAGGGCACTGGATTTTAGTTTGGAAATCATGGGAACAGCTATTCAGCCTGTCCATATTCAGGACAGCACAAAAGCATGTTTATCTTGAAGCAAATGTTAACGTCTCCTTAACTTCAAAGTGCCTCTTGAACAGTGCCACCAGCTCTTGACATTGTTATCAATGCTACAGGGATAGCTGATGGCCTTTTTAAAGCTCCTGCAGGAATAAGCAATCCCAGGAATGACACCTTTGGCTCACCTGCTACTGACCTAACACTTGCCAGTGGCTGGGCACTGCCTGGACCCTCAGCATATCAGGAAACTTCAGTCCTGGAACTCAATGGGAAGTAAGTCCATCTAAACCTAGGGATTCAAGAGGCTGGCTCTCAAATACCTCAATTTTAAATTACAGTTTTGTTAACAGCATCTATGATTCTGAGAGAAGGGTCTTACCCATGGCTTTTGTAACACACTTTTCATTTATGTGCCTTAACTCTAGTCCTGCAGCAACAGTTTCTTCAGTGGGGCACAATATACTCGCTCCCTTGGCATCCATAAGGACAGGGCAGCAATAAAGGCTTCATTATATTCTGGTTGACAGTCTAAATTTAAATGTTTAGAGGGGAAATCTGTTAGTTTCTGACTGCAAGCTGCTTCTCATGCTAGCAATACCTCAGCTTTACTTTTAAGTTAAGAAATTCTGATTGTGAAGCTAAGTAACATTTCAAACAATCATGTATACATAACTGTAACTAAACACCTACACATGTGCAAAATAAAGTCCAAGTTTCAAACTGCATTATATTAATGCATATAATTTGAATTAACTATTACTTCAGCAATTCTGTAAATCCCTTTGAAAGGATCTGTTGCTTGTTGATTTTGTGCCATGTGAAGACATGGTAAATATGACATGTAGTCTCATCACATGAATAATGCATTCTGCATCTCAAATAAGCAAGTTCTGCTCCAGGGAGATGCTTAATTCATTCTTTCCTTCTGGGGATGAAAGGAATTTAACTCAGTGCACTGATCTCACAGTATGTGCTCATTTGACTTTAATTATAAAATGATTATTTCAACATCTTTTCCTGTAAAATAAACCAAGCCTGAGCTCCATGTAACCTCTACAGAATTACATTACTACTCTGTGCACTCAGTCAGTGCTCATCAATACTGCTCTTTCAATACAGTTTCACATGGAAGGATAAAACCCACCTCTAGAGGTTTGCAGCTGGTATAGTAGTTCCAGGCCTCACAGCAACCAAAGCTCCCCTTTTTTGATAGTTGTCAAAAGGATGGAGCAGTGAAATCCTTTAAAGTGAAATCAAATGCCACGAGAAGGAACTTTCACCAGACACAGGAAGATGCCATGATCCCATTACCTTGCTGGAAGATTTACATCTTCCATCCTGTGTATTCTCACTAGTATTTTTTTCATAGACTGTTGAAGCCCCTGCAAAACTCTGCATACAATCAATTACCTTGCTAAAACCCAGAAGTTTTCTACAGGCTAATTCAATAGGCAGAGCATTCCTTGGGAATAGAACATCTGCTGTCCATGTCTTAGGAATGACAGAGCATCAAGTGGAAGAGACAGCTATACTGTCAAAGGTACTCCAATGCTTCAAGCTTGAAAAAACAGCAGTTCAGGAATGTGATGTATTATCAGGCATACCATCTGGGGGGATAGAAATGAATGCTTTCCATATAGGATAAGATCTCCACGAGAGGATTGCTGACAGTAACTCCAGCTGACATGTTCCTGTCCGGGTCCAGCAGAATTTACTGGGTTCATTGCATCACACCTTCCAATTCAAAAGCTATTTGGAGCTGACCTACATAACGTCCAAGCGTTATCCTGCTCCCAAGCAAAAGCAGCTGTTCTGCTTCTGGTCTTGTACTCATTAATGCTACTAGTTAATAGTGAACTTCCTATTGCCAAATGAAGCTGGCGAGCTGGGATGCTTCTGCACCTCTGCCAAGACTAGTCCATAATGTGAATAAAATGCTCACACACAAACAAGAATAGAAGCTATTTACAAGGTGCTATCTCACATACAAAACATAGTGTCAAGTGATATAAATATTTACAGGTTATTTTCAGAACTTCAGTCAACTCCTAAATGTTCAAGTTAATTCTCAAAATAATGCTCAGTTTTGCAAAGCCTTTTATGTATCTAAACCCACAACATCCATTGTGCTACAATAACAATTTGCTAGGGCATGAAGAATTTTAATTATGATTTTTTAGGTTATCCAACCAACTCAATCTCATTTATCCTTTGGGGCTCCTAAGCTCTAGAGATGAACAAGGCATTCAGCTAAATGTCATCACTATATGAAGAGCTGAAGAATATACATAAGCTTAGATCAGCTGTTTTCAGAACACCTGAAATATAGCAAAGTTCATGTCACCAAACACTTGTATTATCTCTCCAAATAAACTGTAACTTATGCAGAGGGCACAGTAAAAATTCATCTGCAATGCTCTCAAAAACTCCAGATTGTGCAGCAAAATTGTAAAAAAATCAAAATAAATGGTCATTAGTCATGATGACTATTACTCAACACTTGAAATTCCTAATCTTATCAGATGCTCTGGAGAAAAGTTGAACTGGTACATTTTCATCAAACTTTCTCTTTCAAGAACACAAGCAAAAATCATCAGGAGTTCTCAAAATGTCATGTGAAACCACCAACTTCAGTCTGTTCTCAGACCTTAGCTTAAGTGTTTTATAAATACAGTAACCACACTAAAAATGATAATCACTAAGATCACAGGAAAAAAATCAAAAGGTTGAATATGGTCAAGGCCATAAATATTACTGACCTATGAGCTACAGCATTACCTGAAAAGTACCCTATGGAAGTCTTCATTCACTCTGAAGAACAATGAATATCGATTTGTATTGACTTGGATTAAAAAAAACTGGTTGATGTTTGTATAATTAAATATTTTGTTAGAAGAATAACTGCACACTGGATGTCTTTTCACAATGGTTATGATCTTCATGATTCTACCATAAAAATAACAATTTTTAAATCAGTACGAGGTGTTCAAGAAAGAACAAGAAGGTTCATTATAAGCAATGCTTAATAAGCCAGCTTTCTCTCTCTCACACATAGAAACATGCACACAAAGCACCCAGAAAATGTGCTTTGGCTGTTCACTATAGCTATTGGGATGAGATAGAGCCTAGCAGTGGCAAAGGTCTGAACTCCATCCCCCCTCCACAGATTCTCTGTGGGTTGTGTGTCTTTATCAATGATAAAGCCACTTAGCACAGGCAACATTAACCATTAGAAGGTGGGTGACATGACCTTACAGCTTCTGATTTCTATTGCAATGCATCTTCCCCTCGAGTCAGAGGTTACTGTGCTTGAGGTGAGAATGGCAACATCAGTAATTCCACCTGAGTGCAACCTTTGTCAGCGTTCATTTGTTTTCATTAAAAGGTCTCTAAAACATTACTTGAGGTGAAAATCCCTTTAGATTGCTGCATAATATGTATGTCAAACTTGTACGCTTATCAGATTGGTTTGAAGTAATTAAAAGAGACACAGGTTGAAAGATCACTTACTTTAACTAACCACTGATCTAACGGTCCAGCTTTGTGTGAAGTGATGACACAAAAGACAAGGATGGACAACTGATTCTACATGTGGCAGAAAATCACATGAAGACAAGAACTCTGGCAGAACGTTTCTCTGTTAGACTTCTGAGCCTGGCTGATGAGTAGTGGAAAATATGAGCCAATCTCCCTCTATCATCGGAACCAGATATCAAAGAACAGATTTAAGAGGGCCTGAAAATATATTAGCCTCTGATGAAAAGGTGGTTGTGCTCAGTATCTCAAATCTGCTGCAAAAGACAGAGATATGGGGATGTTCTTCACAGCAAAAGCTTGAGGCAACCTAACTGGGGAAACTCCTTACAGCTGTCTTGGAACTTTCCTTATCAAGTCGCTTGATAGCAACTGTAATACATTTGCTTTTTATAACTGGCTGAATTTTGATTAGTATTACCTTGCTGTTCAAAAACAAGTTAGGCGTTACAAAAAGCAAAGCAAGTCTTACCTGGAATACTCTGTCTCCTCACAGACAGTGCTCCATCAGGTGCCTTTGCCTGGTTTGCAGATTTTGTGTAAGGACTCTCATCTAAACAGAAACAAGCAACACCTCCAGTTACCGTTAAATATAATGTTAAAAACAACATTTTTTTTTAATCCAGATATGGTATCAGTTCTGTCATCCAGAACTAGCAGTGCAGATGACAAGAGATGCTGTGAGCCAGATGAGGATGGGTATTTCTGAATGCTAATTCAAGGCTC
This sequence comes from Acrocephalus scirpaceus scirpaceus, assembly GCA_910950805.1. Taxonomy (NCBI): domain Eukaryota; kingdom Metazoa; phylum Chordata; class Aves; order Passeriformes; family Sylviidae; genus Acrocephalus; species Acrocephalus scirpaceus. Next base: position 34,157,715 of record OU383777.1, read on the forward strand.
AATGTCATGTTTAGACTCGATGACAAAGGCTCTGAATAGGAGTGCTGAAAAGGATGCGCCAAAGCTCAAATTGGAAGTAACACATATTGATGATAGGCCTGATATACAAAGGGTTTTTCAGGTTTAACATAATGATAGAAATTGTCCTTCTCTCTGCTTAGAAGCTTCATGTGTCAAAGACTTGAATGACATCCCTGTTCAGGAGTAAAAGGCTTCCAGAAGCTTTTGAATATTCTGGCTGGGAAGATGCACTCCTTTTCTCTTAGGATCTATCAGTGGGTGGTTCCTTTTCCTTTGTAACAACTGATTGGGGAAAACATCAGAAAGCTGTTGCCAAACAGGCCAGGCACATTTGTGCCTCAGGAACAGCACTGTACCTGTCTGTGTCTAAACAGAAAGCTATGTGGAACACCTACTGATCAACTTCAGAGCATAAAAGACCACTAATGGTGGGATGAGCAGATGAGTCACCAACTAGAGGCAGCATTAGGCAGAAAGTGACTCACTTCTACACCCCTCTTAAGAGCAGAACGATGGTAAGGAAAACATCAACTATGCTGTAGCTTTGAAAAGGACAAGCTGTAAGTGCAGGAAAGAAAAGTGATTAAAAGAGAAGAAACAGTATATGCATTTTATTATTTCAATCAAAAGAAAGGAATCAGATGAAATAAGGCTTCTGCCCTGCTTTCCCTTTAATTGAGTGCTCAAAGACTTTAAAGCCTCACAAATCTTTCTGTTTGCATATTTTCCTTCAGATTGCAAATGACTGATGCATTTATAGCATGTGCATGAATACATGCTTAAATACTGATCAATGAGCAGAGGAATCAAAGACTACATTATCTGTTATAGCATCCTCAAATCAAATAGAACCATATAAACTTTTTCTGGAGAACCATCTTTTCAGCTGACACTCTTGACAGTATAATCCTTCTTTGCTGATTGCACTCTTTACATCTGGCAAGGTCTCAAACTCCTTTAAGAACTTGCATCAAAGACAGCAGTCCATTTTTATACCAGTAAGATAAGGGCCTGGTCAGCATAATTTAATTTAAAACCAGGTCTCAAAGAAATGACTGAAAGAGCTGGTTATCCTTTAGAACTAGAACTTCTGTAATGAAGTCTGCTACTGTTAGGCAGTTGCAATAACAAAAAGCTTAAATTAATTTAAAAGAAAAAGGAAAAGGCAAAATAATTATTTATAGCCATGAACCTTGATGAAAATACAGCAACTAGTGAAGAACATGTACTGGTAAAATAGCGTAACAGCCAAAATAATTGTGTTTTCTACAGTAAAATGAACTGCAATTGTTTTAGGACTACAGTGTTGCAAGCTGGAAAGTAACAGGCTTGATTATACTACACGCTAGTACAAACACCAAGAAAATAAAGCTGCGAGCTACAGGAAATAGAGAAACATGGAAAAAATATTAACATGGATCCGGGTACATAATTTAAGAAAAAGGTATGTAAAGCCTTATACTTCCATTTGAGGTAAGTGGATAAGCTAATATTATTGCAAATGTAGAATATACAATCCCTCATTAAAGAAAAAAAAATACAGTTAGACTGAACTAAAGTTTCTGAAAGAAGTAGCATTTATCTTTTTTTCTTTCACAGAACAGGCACCACTGAGCTTGAACTCAACACAAGGCTTAAGACAACGAAACTGAACATGTGGCTTGTATGTCCCATCCATTACTACTTAGTTGCAGTTGCTGAACACAACAGCAGATAGTGTGAGACACACATTTTTCTACTAAAAAGTGGGCAGGAAATATCATACAATTTCTCTATAACTGATGGATAGTGATGACTTCTGGGCCCTATTTGATGATGGCATGCTCTACCTATGAAAAATCTATCAATTTACAGAACAAAACAGTCCCCTCCAAGTCAGACTTCTTACATACAAATTATTGTCATCAGATTGAGGGAGAGGAAAAAAGGAAAGAATAATTTTCAGACTTTTTCCACTGAATCTTTGTCATTGAGCAAATGAGTTAATCATCTCATGCTGGAAGATTTTATCAATATTGCACTGGACAAGGAGTACCTGTGGTTATTCTGAGTTCAGAACACAGGACAAGTCTGCAAATCTTTCTGGTTAACAACAGTAATGAGGAGGGGAGGGAACTGCACATTCACATACTTACTAGGGTGCCTGAGCAAAAATGTTTTCTACATAGTAACTGGCAGATGTGAAAGTAACTAAGACTCCACAGGTGAGTAAACTAGTATTTTAATTTAAGTCTATTAACACTGAAATCCTATCAGATATATGGGTTATATGGGTTGGGTACTGTAGGCATGAAGTTGCATTACATTTCTTAATAAGTTCACAGATTCTCATAGCAAAACAAAGGGACCAAAAAGCTTCTTCATAAACTTCTGAAACCCCATAAATGCAAAATATACCCTATTATTATTGGGAAAGAACAATGAGCCATTGGTGGACTGGTAAGCTGTTCTTAGAACTGGAAGAATTTTCTTCCAATGCCCTTTTAACAGTAAAACCAGACAGAAACATAAATAGAAATAGGTATAAAGGACTCCAAGGAGCAAAGGAAAACAAACACAATCAACTATACAAAGAGTTATTATTGAGCCTTATTGAGATGCTTAACTGAGACAAGAAAGCAAAATAAAAATCAGACAGATGCAGAAATACAAGTCATCCTAAAGAAACTAGAGAGATAAGGAAGTCCTGATAACCCTGAAATGTCAGACACCATTCATGGTACCCCAAAGGGAAAAATCTGTTTGTACGTACTAACACAGTTGCATGAGTAGCCATGAGAATTTATCATCAAATTAAATTTCTCGATGCCTTCATTCACTCTATAGTTAGCAGGGATGGTCTTAAAAATGTGAAAATATCTTGTGACAGCAGTGTTTAGGGGGATTTGTAGGAGAGTTTTGTATTACCAGCACTGATAGACTTGGAGATGAAACTCAATTCAGCAAGCCCACACACAGAAAAAGCAAAGGAGCAAAAGGATATGAAGCATTCCCCCTCCAAACAGGAGATAATAACTCAGTATCAGGAAAAGCTATGATATATTTTAAGTCACCACACATACAAAATAGAGGGAGAAACATGCTAAATTCAGAAACATAAATCTCACCTGTTTACACCCCTAATAGTAGCATACCATCAGCAAGGAGTGAGCCATAAAGAACTCACAGGCCAAACTGCATTGCCTCAAAGCACAGAAATGCCTTCACCTGGACACACAGCTGCAAACCCTGCCACTCAGAGCACCGGTTCTTGGTTCTTGTCTGCTTCTGAAGGAATTGCTCCACAGGTGGCCACATTCCCTACCAGCTTAGCTACACCCATCCACTTGTGCAGCTGCTTTTGATACAACACTGGCTTTTTTTCTTCTCATAATTCCCTAAAAAATGGGAAAAATGGCTAAAAAATCAGACAACTCAGAGTAAACAATTTCAGCTAGTCAGTAGGTCATATAAAGGTGTCAGCTGTGCCAGCAGATCTCTTCACTCAGTGACTACAGGAAACCAACCCTCTTAGGCTGTTAAGAGGCAGGGGTCATTTCCACCAAATTCATACTTAGCTTGTTTTTTACAGTTGTAAATGTGCAATAGTGAAAGATGTACACAAAAAAGAAAGATGTTCTTCTTGGCAGAACACAAGTGATAATCTCAGAGATGACACCTTGCAGATTATTAGGATTCTTAACCAGCAAAGCAAAATTACCTTGATCAAGTGGACAGGCAAGTACTCCTACTGCTTACAGCTGTTACTGTAGGCTTATTGAATTTTGCTTGTGTGGTAGATAAACAGCTTTTTTTGCACTTTCCTACCTATTTTTAACCTGATGGCATCTTTATCCTGTAACGGCATGATTCATTCTTTGAGTTAGGGACCATGCTGTGACCCATTTATATCATTCTGCATTGCTCTTACAGGTGTGGGGCATCTGTCCAAGACTAACAGCTCTAAAGACTGTAAGAAAGAACAGTAATGTAACCCTAGAAAGATTATACATGAGACAATGTGTACAGATATACATCTGAAGTGCCTGGTACTGTGTCAGCAAAATGACCACATGAAATCTTTAGATATTTGCTGTATTTAGTTTAATATCCTTTGAAGGATACCAACTGGGGGCACATAAGAGGAAATAAAAGGAAGGCCTAAAGATACTTTCTCAACAGTTAAGTCTAGACATTCAGTGTTCCGGGCAGTTTATGACCACTAAACCATTCTTGTGTCTCTCTTGGGGGCTGTGAAAGCTATTGACACAAGAATGTTGTTTACAGATGTGGTAAAGGCTAAGGGCAGTCCCTTCTTCAAGTCTTCAAGAGGGCTTGGAGGATGTTTCCTTCACTGCTGCTGCCATGCACGTCCATGCGGTAACTGCTGAACCCAGTACACGTGTCCAAATCCGGGGCAGCACCAGGTGGCCCCAGAAGGTGACTCATGCACAGCTACATCCTGTTTGATAGGAAGGGGAAGCTTCTTCCCACCCCACTGGGAACAGCTCCTGAACAGCTCTGCAGCTGTCACTTTGCCCCTCCTACTCTTCACTTGTTGCTTCACTTGTTCTCAGCTCTATGTCACCACTGGTACCTGCTTTTCTACTGCAAAACCTGCATTAGAGGGAGCAGGGAAATAATGTGGCATCAAATTTGTATGTGAGGAATTTCAAACACGGGAATTTTCTAATATTTAGGAGCTTGAAAGCTGTATTAACTTTTTTCAACAGTAGATGTGAAATCATTACGAGGGAGAACAGAGTTTCCATCTTTCAGTTCTTCATTTTCCATTCTTTGAAGGCTTTACTTATGTCTCACCACAGAACAAGCTGTTCTTTGGCCAAGGGAAAACTGAATTTAAACAATTTTAGAGCATAAGCATGTAGGTCCCAAGTAGACTTCACAACCCAAGCAAGTGAAATCTGAGGTGTTCCACACATGTTCCCCACTGTGAAGAATCTCCAACTAAGTCCCAAGACTCCTCAAAGAAGCACATTGCATTTTCAGCTGGTTAACCTCCAGCTGTCTCAGTGTAGAGGAGTAAGATCAACTTAATGTGTTGCTGTTTGCACCATTTGGGACAACATGCACCTCAGACAAGTAGAGAATCACATACCTGTACAGAGATAGAGACTGGCAACACCACAAATTGTCAAGAGGATTGTCAACTGAGAGAACATTCTCAAGATTAGTTCATCAAAAAATAAAAGCACCAGAGTCTCAGTTGTTACTTCACACACTCCTAGATCTGTAATATTCCATTCACTGAAATTTGCTGTTCCTGAAATTTATAAAGAAGAGTATTTTTCACTAAAAACAACAATTTTTTATGAATCCTGCCAGTACACAAAATACCATAGGTTCTCATACTTCCTATATCTGAAACCTATCTTGAATTTTATCTTTAAATGGCATAAAGCTCAACATTATCTAAAAGTGTATTTTCTTTGCACAGTATCATACCAGTGGTGGTAAATTCTGAGCTACAAAATTCTTCATTATCTCCACTGCTGGCACCTAGAGGCTTTTACAGATAAAAATAAACATGCACCCACTGATGCCTGTGGTTTGTAGAAGCTCTGAAGTTGTGCAAGGCTCACAAAGAGTCTTGGAAGGACTTTTAGGATCATTTCTGCAGAAGCTGACTCTCTTTTAAACTCAGATCTTTCTGTTAAAGATCTTCCCTTCTGTGAGAAAGCTGAAACACTGTTTGGAGCAGGGACTTGAAGCCCACTCTCACATTCACAGAGAATACCCAAACTCCCAGCTACAAAATTCTTCAGTCTTGCTAGCTCACTCTGACGAAACTAATGAAAAAATACCTCAGAGAATATATTTTTTCTGGGAAAGGAGGACGTTTTTGTAAGATTTCCTTTTAAATAACGCAGAAGTCCAGACAAAAATTAACATCCTGGAACATTCATTGTTAGTACAATGTCACTACAGCTGTGTCAGAGCAAAAGGGACTATAAACTGTTGAAAAAAGAGACAAAATCACCTTAGCCTTTTTCACTAGATGTATAATGTACAGATTTTGAATGTATATGCTTCAGGAAACAACAGAATGTCAAAAATTTGCTTTGCCCATATGCTAACCCTTTCAGATGTGTTATGGGAGCTCTAACCATGAAAGAAAGCATTCATTTCTCCTACTAGTGCAGAAGAATAATAATTTTTCAAGTTCATTTTAGAGCTATGGCTTCAGTCACTTCCAATGAGACTTGATTTTTGAAATGGCAATTCTGCTCTTCAAAGTAGTGCTTAGAATTATCTAAATTTTTTTAAACATTGCATGTAAAGTAGTCATTAATGGACTAGGCTCCAAGTAGGACAAATATTAACGTATTTAATCTTAATCCTTTCTTATCAAATTGTGTGCTCAGTGCTCTTGAGAGCAGTCTTTATTATGAAAACACAGGGTTTCAAATGCTTCCGTAAGTAACATTTGTTGGTATGTGTGACATGGAAAAATTATGAGAAGAAAGAGTTAGAATAGCTCCTCTGATAATTTTCTTTTCCACATTTAGCAGACATGTCTCTGGTTTTCTTACAAACTTAATTTTAACAGTTATACTACCAATGAATAACTGTGTTGTCTCTCTAAAGTGAAAATTTATTCTATTTTATTATACTTTATGTAAATTTAATTATCTTTTTTTCTGAATTATATGGTTACTTATTACAGTAGCAGCTCAGTTTTAATCTAGAAGCAAGAGAAGTAGGGTACTGTAATTATGCATAACTGTGAATCCATTTCGTATTGATATTTACAATACCTCAGCAAGCTTGACTGTTTGAAAAATGATCTGAATATCCTCCAAGTTTGCTTTTGCAAAGTTAATTTTCTACGCCCTGTGCTTAGGCACCTGAATGGAAATGCTTGGTTTCCTAAATTACTAAGTATGCTGATCTCCTCCCAAAGCTATTTTGCTCATGAAAATTCAGAACTTTCCAAGACCATTTAAAACATGGAGGATCTGCAGAAAGCTCAAAATGTGTCTCGAGAGATATTAGCATATGGTGAAATTCACTTCAGTGGATTATCTAATAAAGAAGTAATCCTATTTAAATAATACCCCAACCACAAACTACCTCAAATCTGATAAATATGTCTTTTTGTTTATACAGCATCAAGCATTAAGCATGATTGCCATAAACCAGACTCATCACTGAATTGTTACATAATTTTAAAATTCAACTTGAGTTTCACTTTATTGTCTTGAGCTGCTGTTTATTGTTTATGGAAATAATACAGGCACCACATAAGTGATATGTGTGAGGCTTACCCAGAGCAGCTAGAAACTAAAGAGGCTGGTGCATGAAAAGCTTGAAGAAACTGGGGATGTAAACTATTTTCTTTTCTGCAACAGTCTTGGGATTTTTCTGTACATACAACTTCTGCAGAAAGCCTTGTCCTAGAGGATGGGGCTATAAACTTTTTCATTTAAAAGGAAATTCCTAAGTGACACAGATATCACTGACAGGAAGCATTTCCAGATATTCAATTTTATTCTGAACACCCTGGTCCATAGGAAGGTTTTGTTGTCCTTCTTGCAAGTGTGTAGCTGTGATGTACTGCTGCATGCTGGCATTGTATGAAAGTGCCATACATTAGCTCTTGGGGGAGAAAATATATATTGAAAACTGTTTTCTTTACAAAGTTCTAATAATTAATAATTTGATTAACACTGGTAAATGCTAAATCAGCATCTCTCAAGAGTATTTGAGCATTAATGCCACACTTCATGGAAAAACATTTTTATGAATAGCTTTTAACTTTAGAAATGCATCAGTTACCTTAGTATTACCTTTAATTCTCTACCCTTGGTTAAGCTACCAATTCCCAGATGGGCTGGGAAAATAGTGGTAGCCAATAGGGAGAAAAGGGGCCAAACCATGTCCCGTAGCTCCTGGACAATGCCTGAAGCTACATCACCACGCTCTTGACTGCTGTGGCTGCCCACCACTGTGCCTCCTTTGGACAAAAGGCAATTGGCTTCCTGGCCAACAGCATTCCACTGTGTGTTAACCAAACATAATGTGTGATATGATCTCATTACATTTTGCAGTTAAAATGCAACAGCAGAAATATATACCAGTCATCTGAGTTTTTGCATGGCACCTCTACTGTACCAGCAGATCTCAACAGCGACGTCTCTGTGCATCAACTGTGCCTGTGCTTTTTCAGCCCAATCTCAGTAGAGGGCTTCCCTACAGTCTGACTGCTTGAAAATTAGGAAGTAAAAGAGAGGAAGAGACATACCATTCTCTATGAGTGCAGACCACAACACAACGCAGATCAGGAGCATCTGCCCAGGTTGCTGACATTACAGGTGGCAGGGACTGGGGGAAGAGAGGATGTCAACTAGGAACCTCTCCACTGCCAGAGAAAGCAGAAGCTAGTTGCAGGTGTGCAGGGGGAAGCCAATGACAAAGGTGAATAGCTGACCCAGTGAGTTTGTCACTCAAATTGCATAAAAATATAAGTAAAATATGTTAAACTCTTTACAAAGCAGGTGCTTAGTTTGCTTCACAGAAAATAGGAATAAGCAAAGTCACAACACTATCTTCAAAGAAAATAAGTTAGAAATGGTAATTTTTTCTTGAGGTTAGTCATCCTGCCTCAGTCTCAGTGCTGTACTAATGCTTTTTGCAGTAAATTATATAATGTGTTTTTCAGCCTATTTGTGTCTTTATGTGTCTCTAGTGATGACATCTTCATTGCCTTCCTCTGGAAGCTGCTCCACAGGATGCATCAGGTCTCACAGCTGGAAAAAAGTTCCCTCCATCAGTCTGCAATTTTCTTTCCCTGCTTTAACTGTCATTATATTATTCCTAATAATATTCTTCCACTCTTCAGAAGATCTTATTAAGAATATTTCTCATGTATTCTGTTCATTCCAGAAACCACACAGATTACTGAGCCTACTGCTTTAGGCTCAGATCCTACCAGTTCTTCTTACCAGGCATGACTTAGCACAAACACTGGCTGATCATGTCACCAAAGCACAGTGTATACACTCACTAGGATATTCATTTGGTGGGGTATCCCATTTAATTTTAAAACAAGAATTTACACAAGTTTAACTCTAGTGTGAACAACATTAAGAGTAAAGCATACTTTTCCATCTTTATAATGTATACATTTGCAGCATTATAGTTATTCTTTTTAATCCCACTAACAGGCTTTATTTGATTCACAGAATCATTCTAACCTGCCAGTAAGAGCTGTGTAACATTATACCAGTACCAGTGTATTTATACTGGCATGCCAGTAGGATTGTCCCTCTTATTTATAGCCCAAATGACACACATTAGTCCAAATTGGCATGGTTCAGGCTTAGTGAAAAACAGATCTTTCAGACTGCACTTCTTTCAAGAGTCAGGCCATAAACCTGGCACCTTCCTCATGGCCTTGTGAAATAGTGTCCTACTTTCAGCCCCTACCCTGGAAGAGTTTATTCAATATATCCACAGAGACTGTGCAATAATTTAGACTAACTTCACTTGTCAGCAAAACTTCATTGTTTTTGCAAGATGTGACAAGTTTGAACACAGTGCAGAGTAACATTCTTTTTAAATAAAGTGCTGTGTGCTTTTAGAAGTGGGAACAAAGCATAGTAACAACAGAGATGTCAAGGTGACAAAACAATATATACATATTTGTCTTACTTAAAGCTCACATAAAGCCTAGGCCACCTTCTGTGCTCCAAACAGCATCTATCCATGCATGTAGTTCTTTACAGCAAGGCTTTTAACCTGTCAAACAATCTTTATTTGCCAGTGTCTCCTGGGTCCTATTTAATCTCAAAGCTTATTTAGGGCAAGCAGTTCACTGTCTGCAGTATTCCTCAAATTCTGTAAAATGGTAATTATTAGATCTGCTTGCTCACATCTTTGCCTACATGCAACTTAGTCCATGTGTGAATCAGCTTTTTGCAATCCTGTGGAAAATGCAGCAATAAAGAAATAGATAAAAATGAATGTATAGCATACATGGAAATTTATAACCCCCATAACCTTCAAAAATGAAGACAAATAATTTTTAATCTTTCTATGCAAAATCTCCCAAGCCTTTAAACTAGAATCCCTTCTCTTTCAGGAATTCACAGATGTACCTTCACAATGTCTTTGGCTCTGAATCTCCTAGAAACAATGGCATTAACTTATTGCCATCCACAACTGTAGGAAGAATAAATATGGATTTCGTTTTTTCATACTGTAAAAATTCTACTTAAATTTTTTCTCCCAACACTACAGTTATGGTGATGCAATTTTTACATCTTTCTGTGTATTACCAGCACATTGCCAGCATTTTCAGATCTATTGCGATATACGTATGTGTGTGCTTGCACGTTTAATTTTAACAATGGATTTACCAAATTCATAAAATAATTTCAAAATAGACAACAGAAAGCAACCAAAAATAACAAGAAATATCACATATTAAAAATAATTTAAATCAACCTGATGCAGCTAAAGGACTCATTCTGCATGATGTTTAAGATAAAAGCTCAGACCTTCCAGACTGGCTATATAATGAAGGTCAAATAAGCCCTTGTTTTGGCAGACCAACAGCATGATGAATACAAGAGTCCAGATCACTCTATCATAGCTAGCCTGTGCCTTGTCCAGGTTTTTCTAATGAAAGACTGAGGGAAACTAAGCTGATTTTAAGAGCCAGAGTAGAATATATCTATTAATAAGACATGGTGTGTAAGACTTCAGACCCAATGAAGTGCTAAATATATTAACATCTGCACACCATTCAGGCTGTGGAATACATCTGTACTAAACCTCTGAAAAAAGAAAGTTAAGAAAAATAGGCCACATCATTATTTCATAGAGACCCTATTTCCTTCATGATCTGAAGTCTCTAAAAGGAGAGCCTGGTGCAGAATACAGTACACATTAATGTAAACTGCCATTGAGGGAGGAACATTCCTATGCATGCAAGGAGCAAAATGCTTTCAATTACTTGCTGCAGCTTAGCAATCCAGGTGACAACAATATCTTATTAATAACCACGCCAGGAAGCAGCCATAGAATCAGTGGCACCACCCTTATCAAGCAGAAAATATAGCAGCACCACTTCTATCAAGCAGAAAATGCAACCACAGGCACAGCTGGAATTTTATTGACCAAATCAACAAGAAAACACAGATGACAGTATCTGTACCAATAACCAGGGCACAATGTCTTACAGATGATAGCATAAGTTTGATCTTTAAGGTACTTCAAGAAATAACCGGTATTTTAAAAAATACAACTGATTCAAGCTATGATTTCCATATTGCACAAAGCAAATGGTTTGCTGCATAGTCAAAGAGTTGAGTTGAACACACTCATTTAGACTGTGAGAACAGCAAAGCAAGCCACTGAGACTCACAAGAAATGTTGATTAGGGCAGTGGCTTTTAACCTTTGTCAAGCCCTGAAAGATCACACACTACTGTGACACATCTCTTGAAAGGCCCTTAAGGACAAATTATACCTTTACTCTACTGCAATCTAGTTCTCAAGGTGTACAACAGGACTAAGCATCTAAACAAAGAAAAATAAACCCATTAAGACTAACAGGCACCATCATCTGCCCTGAGAGCTTGAACAGAACAAGTTTCTGCCCTCCACAGCCAACACATTCTGACTTGCAGCTTTTACAAAAGCTCAAAGATATGCATTGGTTTGAGCTGGCTAGAAATGTAAATGCTTTTGAAAGCATTTTCAAACAGGAGTTAGGACTGTGGAACTAGTACTGTTAACTCCTCTGATGGACAGAGCCAGCTCAATGTGCTTTCAGCTTCTCTGATCTATTTATTCCTTGAGAGGAAAGTACGGGGAAGAGAGGCAGACCCATGGAGGAAGGGCCCCTGTCTTACATACTCACGCACCCCTGGGAGTGCATGAGTATGTAAGGGGGTGGGAGCACCAGCAGGAGAGGGTGTAGAGGATAGAAGAAAGAACAGGCTGGTAACAAAAATCAGTGGTGAACATGCTGTATGAGCATCAAATAGAAGGAGGAGAAGCTGTATTAGAGTTTGCAATAAACAAATAAACAGAACCTGTTTGGTCCAAAATTCTTGGGTGGGGGTAAGAAAGGTGGGGTTGGGAGGAGGAGGGGAAGATTGCTTGCTCTAAGTTAAATGTCTAGGCAGATGTACTTTAAAAATAACCGGGGTTCCTATCAATCACTCTGAAAAACAAACACATTAAAACCCACCTAAAGTGGTCTACTAGGCAAAAACTCTGCCACTCATGATGCATAATACAGGAGTCAAATTATTCTTTGTGAGGCTTATAAAACATCTTGCTAACACTTTCCCCTTGTCTCTCACACGCCACAAAAATTCCATTACTATTCCTGTCTTCTTGCCTTAAGAGAATAAATAATAATAAACTCATTGTCTATGAGGTTTATGGGCATTCAAAGCTGCCAGTCACCTGCCATTTCCATGTAAAGTACAAACCCAAGCAGACTTGTCCTTGAGGGAGTTGTAGGGCAGCTGAGCTGGTGGTATTGACCCTAGGCTTTCCAAACCCATTCTGTCTCAGAGTTTATTATAAAAATGTTTTCTCTCTGTCAAAATACACTTCCACCAAACAGCTCTGCGAAAGCAGCTCCCATGCTTCATATTTCCATGGAAGGTCAGACCAGAGGCAAGGGATGCTGAACAAAGCTGTGTGCTTTTGCATGTTCCACAGCAGCATTCATTCTGCCTGCTTCTTTGAATCCACACTTTTTCCCTTTGATGGGTCAATACATTTTAACAGTGTATACAGAATAGAAGGAATAAAAACCAAGATGACGTGTGACAGAAAATAAATATATGCAATGCATAGGATGCTCTGTGTCAAGTAAGGAAGAGGGAGAGAAGAGCAAGACCAAACTATATCGGATTGCAGAGGAAAAGGAAAGGAAGTAACAGTATGGGAGAGGATGAATGGGAAGAGATTAATCCCACTTTTCCTTCTGGATTGCCTCCCAAGCTCCTCTAACAAGTTATATTTCCTTTACTAACTACACAGTACAACTGAAGCAGCCTGGTTTGAAGTCACACAGACACTAGAAGTCCTTGGCTTTGAGTTCCTACTCCTAATAGCAAAAGGCCAATGGAGAAACCACTGGAGAAGCTGATTTGGCAAAAAACACCAAGACACCAGTATCACAGCAGGAACTAACATTTTGCTGCCTCCCTTCCCAAACTGTGTCCTCTACTCTAGGCTAATGTTTCTCCCAGTGAGATGCAAATGAACAAGGGAGATAGTGAGAGCTGTATTTATTTTTCTGTCACTATCACCAGCTCAAGGAACCTGAGTGGGAACTGAAAACAAGCTATGAAGTTCAGGAAACAAAACTCTTAATACTTTTGCAACCATGCAGGAATTTTTGGTTCAGATAATTTCTTTAATATTCTGCTTAGCAGAGAAGCACACATAACAATGGTAGGACTACTTCTGTCATTACACAGATGAAATAAAAATATAGAAGCGTCAATGACAACTTACAGACAAAACAAAGTGAACATAACGTCTTGGCAGAGAAATTATTTCTTTAACCATCACTGTTTTGTACACATTCTTCTCTCTAGCATGATTTTTTCAGGGAATTGGTTAGCCCCACAATTGCTCCCATTGCTTCCAGAATGAAAGACTACTGAGACTTACATGTAACAAGTTAATTAGAGATTGAATAAAATGACAACAGAGATCAAGGAGTGTCTATTCCTCAAATTCGTGCCAAGATCCATATATAGGTAATGTTTCATACAAGCAAAGTAAGTTATTACAAGATGTTCTTTTCAATAAAAATTATGATAAAGAATAAAATGTTCCTATTATCCTTTTCTAATGGATTTATTAAAATTAAATCAGAAGTTAAAACAAGAAAGTTAAACCCAAAAGGATTCCTCTTTCATTGATATTGCCAGGATATCTTCAGTTTAGTCAGACTGGCTACTACAGCAATAGTAAAAGCAATAATTTTCCTTAAGACCCTGATCTGAAGAAGGATGTCAGTTTAAGGGATCGTTTGTTCCCATTAAAGGCAAATGAAAAGGCAGTGGGATTTTAAAGTTAGCAGACCACTTTAGATTCAAACACAGGCTGGATGCTGTTTTGATTTGGGATGCTTTCCTGTTCTGGTTTTGCTGCTATTCAGGCACATGCAGGGCGCTTTTTGCTCTCTAAGTGCATTGAGAAAGTCAGGACACTTATGTAAAATGTACAAGAATACATTTTTCTGTGTGGTGATATTGTATTGTTTTATAATGTAAGGAACGAGTAAGCAAAAATCCATCACAAATCTATACATCATCATTTCTACAAGCATTTCTAAAATATGGCACTTAATATCATATTCCTAAATGCAACTATAACAAAACAGGCCACTATGTAGCAGCTTCCTGCTGAATACCCTGGCAAATTGCAGTAAGCATGGCTGTCTGCAAGTCTGATACACAATTTCTATGTAAGAATAAAAAAACTGGATATTGGAAGTCACATGTTCATCATCTTAGTCTCTTTTAAAAGTATATTGTCACATTTATTCCATAAAGCTTGTAAAAAGAAATGCTTACAACATAGTGATTTACAATTCAAAACAACAGCAATTTCAGAATAACAGTACTTTGATATAAAAAGGCTATAAAAGGTTGTCCAGCATTTTTTTATAAACAATCTATTTTGAAATTCCCAGATGCATGGGCTACTATCCCTTTCTTCACAGATTTTTTGTGTGCTCATACACACTTTAAAATAGACAGAAGCTTATTAAAGTGCATCAAAGTGCTGAAAGAGAAGAGGTTGCAATCCATTCATGCCTACAGACACTGATCTACGAACACCACCCCTGCAGTGGCTTTCCATTTAAAAAAAGCCCAACTTTATTACCTTAATTTTGCTTCAATTCATTAATTAGTATTTAAAGACTTCGCAACCACTCATGCATTATTTGCCACTAAACTCCTATCTTATTTTAGTCTTTTCCACTGTACAATGGAAGCAATAATTTTTATGTGAGCAGGTAAGTGATGAAGCAGTAGTGTGGATTTGTAAAGGTATGGGTGCTGATTTGACTGACCCAGTTTCCTTATGAAAACCTGCCTAAATGAATAGAGAAAAGCCATTCTGGATTATGATTATAATTACAGCTCTCCTGGACAATCTTAGTGAATCATCATTTCTTCATATCAGCATTTTAGCTTGCCAAAAAGTAACTCCAACCCCGGTAATTTGCTAGCTCCCCATACAACTTAGAATATTGCCATTTCATCCTAATTTTTTCTTCCCCTGCCAATTCAAGCCAGTACACAGAAAAACCTCATGCCAACCCAGAGAGGACAGTACTTTATGCCTAACAGTGACACTGGCAAAGATCAAAGATAGAGAAGAAAATGTTAATTTAGTTGATGGGTTCAGCAGGCAGATATTAGGCAGATGTCACACATTATGCATATATGTGCTCCTATTTCTATCACTTCCAGCCTTTTACTGAGTAATTTAGGCCAATCATCCAAGCCCATGAAGCACCGTGGAGTAAGGCACAGCAGTCAACTCACCCACAAGATAGGATGATTAGCACTTAGAATGCAACTCTGTGAACCTCTATCATTATTTTAATGACACTTTATGTGCAAATTTTAAATACAACAGCTGCTTCTCTCAAGTTCTTGCTACTGGATTTTGCTAAAGATCACCTTTAACATTACAACATAAATTCAGTGAGATCATACATAAACAAAAAACATTTATTACCACCCCAGTGACCAGTAAGATTTGTGGGGTTTGAGATTTACCTTTAAGACTTTCTATACGAACTGGCTAAAATCAGAAAATAAATAGTGGTATCAATACTGGCAGAAAAGCCAAATAAGCACAAAGATAAGGCATTTAAATTATTAAAAAGTCTATAGAGCTATTCTCACACTTAAAAGCCACATTTTTTTCCCTAGGAAAGGACTATACAGTAGATTCCACTTATGAGACACTACACTTAAAAATGAAGCAATTAAGACCCTGGATAAAATACATCTTCGCTTTATTTGACCTCAGAAATGCCCCCAAAATAATGTATCATCTGACCTGTCACTAGAGTTTTACAAAACAACTATTCTCTTCTTTCTTCAAGAACATTGTGCAAGGAAAACAAATTTGTTTCTGTAAAATATAATTTACATTTGATTTATCAAGTAATTTGAGTTTATCAAGAACTTATGAAGAGAAAGCTACTCTGGAGAAACTAAATCTTAAGGAGAGATCTTCATGAAGTGCATTTTATGATCATTTCCAGCTCTTGCAAAAAAACGTTCTCTTAATCTAGGTTCAATTCACCATGGCCTGATGGCCAGCACTGGCCTGGCTCCACTTGTCACGGAGCATTTCCCTGCTGTCACACACGGCTGCTGGAGGCAGTCAGCAAGAAGGAGAAATGATCCTGCAGGCAATTACATGTGTCCTCCCTGACGAGTTTCAAACAGGAGGGATATTTTGAACTGAGCCCATGCAGAACAAAGCACAGCTATGTAGTGACCCATTTCATCTGGACTGCTATATTTGATGCTAATGGAGACTATGGAGGGTTTTTTTTAATGTGTGCAGCCACATAAACCCATGCAAGGGATCAGGTTCATGCCTTACTGGGACAAGAATTGCAACTGCCACTCAGCAGCACTGTTTTCCCACCACAGTAGGTGACAACACTTTCCCAGACCCACTGCAGGCATATTTTCTATTACAGATATCTGAAACATTCACTAAAATTGGCAGATATTTTCAAGGTTGCAGCAGCAAGTTGACAAGCTGAAAGCAGATGATTTCTGCTGCTAAAACGCTTTAAGGAGAAAAAAAAAATGGCATGCTAATATTACCAGAGATAACTATATCTCTGATTTCCCGCTGATATCCTCAAATATGCTTGTCATTAGCCTGCCTGCACCTTTGGTGTCTATCTACCATCTCTCCCTAGGAATGAGAGCATGAAGGGGGGAGGGAGACTGCTCTGCTCTCAGTTTTGAACGCTGCTCCCCAGCTAACCATGCCAACCACTATTCATTCTAGACCAACAAAGTCGTAAAATCAAATGTTAGTAACTGCTGTAAAGTAAGGTTCAATAAGGTATTGCCATCTCTGATCCTGTAGAGTGTCCTTTATGCTTTTGAAAAATTTGTACACTGATATGGCCTAGAACTAAGGCTACTTTGTTTTCAAGTATGAACAATAAATGTTCAAAAGGCGTGCAGATGTGGCGCTTGAGGACATAATTTAGTGGTAAACAAGGTGGTGCTGGGCTAAGGGCTAGACCCAATTATCTTAAGAGTCTTTTCCAGTTTTAATGACCATATGTTCTAATAAAGACTGTATTTGTAGATCTGTATTATTACATCCTGTAAGTGGGCTATCCACCATCATTTTGTCCACTACAACTTTCCCAGCAAGTGAGTCCAGCCTGAACACAGACCCAATGAACTGGTACATGTATCAATGTGCAAGCTGGCTACAAATTTAGACATTTGACCAATAGAGCTCACCTTTGACAAAAAAAACATACCATGAACCTCTCAGCTCTCTGCTGATGTGATCTTCCTAGGAGAGGCCATGAGCATCATACTGAGCACTATACTTGGCACTGCTCATTGGATCTACAACCAGGGGAGGACCTGAGCCAACGTCCTCTGAATGTGAGACCAAGAGTTTGGGAGGCAAAAAAAGTAGAAGAAACATGATTGCACAGTCTTCAGACAAGATAACTTCATTCCTCAGATCATTCTATCCTGACTTGAAGTAAAATGCAAAAGTGAAGGTGCTAGAGGATGATTTGTGGAATTAAAATCAATTTGCTATTTCCCCTATTACCTTTTTACAAAACTCTTAAGTTTAAAGCTTCTGCTTGCTTTAATACCAGGGTCCAAACAAATATTTCCATGGTTAAGTGAAAAAGAGGTCTGAGGTTTACTTGGAACAATAACCACAATACCCATCAAATGAAACAAAACAAGAAAGCCTGAAGCTACTCACTCTGCTACTGACAGTCTCTTCCTTCTTTTTTGGGCTTTCTCTCATTGTTTCTCTTGAGCAGCCATCTACACAACTTAAACCTTATCCCCTCACCCCAAAGCACTGTCACTACAGATTTAATTTTTTTTAAAATTGGAATACACCAGGCAAGGAGTAGCATAAAGGGAGAATCCTTTTTTTTTAATGAAAACAAATGATACCTCCAATTGCATTCTCTGATGCAAAAAGCAACTGGACAAGAGGAAATAGCCTCAAGTTGTGCCAGGGAGGTTTAGATTAGACATTAGGAAAAATTTCTTCACAAAAAGAGTTGTCAAGCATTGGAACAGGCTTCCTGAGGAAGTGACAGAGTCACCATCACTGGAGGTATTTAAAAGACATTTAGATATGGCACTTAGGGGCATGATTTAGTGGTGGACTTGGCGGTGCTGAGTTAATATTTGGACTCAAGGATCTTGGAGGTCCTTTCCAACCTAAACAGCTCTGTGATTCTGAAGTCACTGTTTCTGAGGGCATGGAAGTTGCCAGACCCAAAGTTAACTCAGATCCAGGAGGAAAGAGCATGCTTTTGAAACAATAGTTTGTTTTGCACTCAGCTGGACAGCTCCACACTGTGCAGGGCACACCCTGACCCCACTGCACTTGGGCCCTCAGAGCGCGCCGAGCCCTGGTGGTGTCACCACCCTGAGAACTGCATGGGCAGCAGCAGCACCGGCTGCAGCTTCAGTTTCTCTCATTCTCCCTTGCCCTGTTTATCTTTGCAGCTGTGTATCTAGTCGGGTTACCCTCAGCTCTGTCTCCCAGAGCTCTGTCTAGGCCATCTTCCCCTTGTCACCCCCGTTTGGCCGCACTGCCCTTGCCTGCTGCAGGAAAGCACACAGAACGCTCACTGGCACCTCTCCCACCATGGCATGCCAGAGTTCCTGAGATGGGAAATTACAAAGGAAACACATCATTTGCTTGAGACAAAAGCATGGCAGATAGAGGATTTTCCTTTGGTGGGGCTCCTCTTTAAGAGAGAAGACAAACCTCTCAAAGGCAACAGTACAGCTGCAGAATTTGTAATGGTCAGGGAATTTCAGTGAAACTCCCTGCATTTGGGAAATACTACCCACTCACAAGCAATGCAGCCCTCCATATGAGAGCTTATTGCTGCCATGCAAAATGGTGTGCTACAGAAGCAAAGGTGGTTTGTGCAAACCAAAGCTCATGAACTGACAGCTGCACTCCAGCCTGCCCATTCTGGGTACAGCCTGTATAAGATGCATTGGTAAGCCATTTTGAGCAAATATTTGTGCCTAGGATGAAATGACTGAAGCTGTTACAGTTCACAGGGCAATGGGCAACAACAGAGAGCCTGTGCCTGGCTGTCTTCCCTCATCACTGCTCCCACAGGAAGCCAACATGCCTGGAGAGGTCTGGGCTGTGGTAACTCTGGTGTGACGAGATATGTCACTTCTCATAGCCCAGTGGTTTTTCATCCCCTGCTTAGACAAATGTCTGGCATCTGGATAAAAGCCAGGTGGCGTGGGTCCAACTCGGATAAACTGGAGCTGTTGGCCAGCACAGGGATGCACTGGGATAAATATCCGGATGCAACATCTGTTCCCTATTGCACATCTTCCCAAATCGCCATTGATCGTCCAACATGAGGCTTCCCTTTGTTCCAAGATTAACCCAGTAAACAGATGTGTTAGCAATCCTCAAAGACAGAAAGGCTTGTCTGTATGGGACATGTCCCTCTTCTTAAGGAAAAAGGCTGACAACCCAGGTGCCCTCCAACTCAGCAGAAAGGGAGTCAGCCTTATAAGAAATAGATCAATCAGGCTAATAAAACTAGTACCAAAAAGGAGAATGGCTGGAGAGGATGGCTAGAGAGAGCAAATGAATATTCATCTAGCATTAAAAAAAAAAATATGAAGGTTTGGGAAACTAATTTATTTGAAATTACTAAAGATGGGAAGTAGGAAGAGAAGATAATTACATCTGCATCAGAACTAGAAACCTGTGTTCTAGACAGGAGATGTCAGAACGATAATGCATAGGGAAAAATTTAAGCTGAAAATAAAAGTGCTGGGATGAGAAGAAAGGCGTAATTAGATATTTAAAATACATAATTAAGACTTGTTGAAAAAGGAGTATGACTGAGAACAGGTTAGGGGATGTTATACCATGTAGATGTTGTTCCTAGTTTAGAAGTCACTAATAGTTCATTGATACAAGAGAAAGCAGAGGCAGATAGTGATGAACAGAAACCACAAACTATCAGCTATAGAGATCTACAAATAAAAGTTTTGAGGCTTGAAGAAAATATCTGTGTTTTGCAAAATTAAAACACTACAAAATCTCTGTGCAGTATTTTTAGGAAGAAGAATCACAACTATCAAAAAAACAATGGATTACATAACTTATCATGACGAAAACAGCATATTTCTAATTCAACTATAATTCAACTATAATAAACAGCATATTTCTAATTCAACTATAATTTAGAATGATCAACAATAGCAAGGTAGGCAGTCCACTCTCAGCAGGTCTGGATGTCTTTGATTCAACAGCTAAGCTAAAAAGCTCTTGGATCATTAATACTGATTTACAGTAACACTTTTGCAATAATGTTCATTTTCCATTACTAAACATTTTTTAAAATTAAGATCAATGTTTATCTACAGGCTGCTCAAATTTAAATAGGATTAATTCCTTAATTTATGGAAATCAAAGACTTGTATTACACAAGAATATACTACAGAATCACTGTAGACATTTTTCAAGTATTCAACTGGCATATTGAAGATAACCAGAGCAAACAGTGATAAATAGGAAGATTAAGGGGCATCAGGCGAGATACACACTGTGTATTTAAACTAATTAAAAGTTACACAGAGGTAACCATTACTGCTGAACTACACTGCTGTCAAAGCCACCAACACATGATGGTGCTGTACAGGAATTCTCCAGGACTCCACAACAGATGCTGAAGGGCTGAAGAAGTCACCTGAAGGAGAGGTAGGAGGCCTGATGCACTGGCCAACAGGCCAGCTGCACCATGGAGTGCCACAAAGCAGAAGGGAGACACATCCAGGCCCTGCAGAGGGATAGACAGGCAGCAAGAGGATGTGGCAAAGGGAGATGCCCCTGGCTGTGCTGCTGAGGGTGAAGTTTTGGCTGGGTTGCCTCTGACATTGCTGATCAGCTGTGAGTCATTTGAGAGCACCAAGGAGCACCACCAGGGCTTGGAGACACCGGGACTGCAGCTGCCCTTGGCAAGGCTGGAGACAGTGTCTCTGGCATAACCCTGGTCCTGAGCCCAGCCCAAAGGAGCAGGAGAGGCTCCGGTGTCTCTTCCTCAAGCCCAGACCAGCACTAAAGGGACACCAGCAGCAGTATTCATACTCTCAGGCTGGACAGGTACCAGACAAGCCGCATGTCAATCATGAGATTTTGCCAAAATAGCGTGGGGAATTATCATGAGTTTACCAAATACCTGTCTGAAAGGAATAGGCACCTCAGTCTGGAAAAGCACAGACTACATGGTCAGCCAGGAACACCCAATATCTTCCTAATATCAAATATTTTCCTAATATCCAGTTCAAATTAGACTGCGTATTAGGAAAAATTTCTTCAGGAAAAGAGTTGTAAAGCATTGGCACAGGCTGCTCAGAGAAGCAGTTGAGTCACCATCCCCAGATGTATTTAAAAGATGTGGAGATGTGGCACTTTGGGTCATGTTTTAGTGGTGGTCTTGGCAGTGCTGTTTTAATGGCTGGACTCAGTAAGTATATACTAAAGGCCTTTTCCAACCAATGTGCTATGATTCTATAAGGATGCTAAGCAGGTGCAAAGAGTACCACAGATGGAGCACTACAAAGCCCTTTCCCACTCTCCCTCCTCCCACCATCTCTTGAAACCCCTATAAAATTCCAAATGAATTGTGGGAGAAAACCCATCCTAAAGCAGTTCACATTTAAGGGTAGGACACTTAAAAACCAGAAATCCATTCCTGCACTGTCCTAGAAGGCAGACATGTGATTAAAAAACCGGCACTGATGTCACTATCCACACCATGCTTATTTCTGTCTAATCAAACACAGGGCTGCACCAGCCTGCTGAATGTGTGCATAATCCTCACACAGTACATAAATGAATTACCAGTGTCTTTCCCTAAGAACCAGCAAATAAGGGAGGGAGAGCCACAACCAGAGACAAAAACCAAGAAAAAAGCAGAGAGAGAGGGTGGAAGAAGCACATTTCACCACTGAAAACGTGGGAATGGGTCCTTAAGAAGCCCCTGCTGTGAACAGGCAGTCCTCCTGGGGAGAAGGGACAAACCATGGCTGTAGTCACTGGCAAAACGACACAAATGCTTTCTTTCACCTCGGGAAACACAGAGTTATCCACTTCACTTAGCCTGCCCTAAGTATAGAGGGGGAAGGATGTCTCCTCCTGCAGCCTTCAGAAACATGCAGGGCAAGGCAGCAGCTCCATCTTTTCCTATGCTTGGAATGACTAACAGTTTATGTGAACAAGATTGCACAACCCACTGTGTGTGCAGGAGTATGTTTATCTTCTGCTACAAAACTGAACAACTGCTGGTACCACTGCTCTTGGAGAGGCCACTGCACAACAATGCTGTCTTTTTTTTCCCCTGTATCTCTCAGCCATTTCAACTTCTAGCAAAACTGTCTGAAGTTGCCCAGCTCCAGACGCATACAACAAAAGGCATCGACATACACAGAAAAGGCATGGAGAAAAAAAATCCTGTGCATTAAAGCCTGATGAACAACTATTTCTGCTTCAGGAGGTTTTTTTCTGCAGATGATAGGAGTTTCCTAATGCTCTTAGAACTTCTTAGCATGAAGTATTTACTACACTTCTCTTAATCGCAAAAAATAAACAATCCATATCAACTTCCAAGGATGCACTACCTTCTTGCCATAATGTAAAGTCTTGCCATAATGAAGACCAGAAGTTTGAAACGTGGGTTTTGCATCCTGGGACATGAGGTGGCAGAAGAAAAGCACAAATGGGTAAGAATAATAATAATACTGCCCACCAAGTTGACTCACCAGCATTCCCCAGACACAGCTGGCATACAGTCACTTGGCACATACTCAATTGATATGCATTGATACAGCATTTTGTTTCCTAAATTAAAGATTTCCCTATGTTCTTAGTTGCAGAATACTCGACCTGGCAATCACCTGCAGGCACAAAACATTAGGTGAGACAACAGGAAAACAAAATATATCTGAAATGTACCAAATAGTAGCATTTGCCTGTTCCCAAGGGAGATCTGAATTGTTTTCTGTGCAAAGGCTGTTAGACAGATAATTATTTATTGGGAAGTTAACACAGCATGATTAGAAAGATTCCACGCAAGCTGACTAGGTACTCAACAATCTCTACTTACCAGAAGAGAAACTGCATCCACATTATCAAATACTGGAATAATACCTAGTAGTTTCAGCAGAAAGAGTGAAGGGGTTAAGAATGGCAAACCATCCCTGCCTTAGGCATAGAAGCCCTGAGCCCTTGCAAGCCAGACAAGCTCCAGTGAAGCCAGGGAAGGAAGCACCTGCTTCAGCACCTCTGCATCGAAAACCCACTCAGCAACACAATGAAGTTACACTCACCAGCCACTGCACAGACCTGTATAAAGAAAGCGTCCCTCTTCTTTCACAGACTCTCTGATCAGTTGAATACAATAGAAACTGATGTTCAATATGACCATTTTAACATTCAAAATGACTACAAAACTGAATGAATACAGACAGATCTGCAGCACATCACAGCATCTTCTCTGGCTTTCATTCTTGATGGATACGGTCAATTCCCACCTTCCACAGGGCTGTAGAGACCAAGACACCTCTCTGAACCCCCACAACTGCATCATCCTGGCTCAGCTGCCAGTCATGCATCAGCAAATGGATTGAATACACCACCTCAGAAGGCTGAGTCTGTATCTTCCAAAAATATAAGACTTCAGTGAGAACCACCTGTTCTTGGTTTGCAACTCCCCAGGAAACTGCAGGAAGCAATATATCTGCTCTCATATGCGATTATTATAGAACATGTTTGTAAAGCTGCTAACATACACCAGTTCTCTGGTAAAGTGTGATATTCTAATAACATACGCTGGAGGCAATTGTCTGGTTTACATGGAGATACTGTATATATTCTGAAACATAAATTACATCCATTTTAGTGGAAACTTTCAAGTGATTTTTCATACAAACTCTAGATTAGAAATGTACTGATGACAGTTTTAAACATGAAAAGTAAACAAAAGTTTTAAAAGGGGGGACGAGTTTAAAGAAAAAGACAATGCTGAGAAATAATACAGTAATAAATGACTTTTTGGGCCAACTTGAAGTATTATTTCTGATTCAAAATGCAATGCTTCTTTTAATTTTAAAGTTATTTAATCCTTAAAAACATGTTTTCTTTAAGGAAAAAAAACCAGTAAAAAGCTCCAAAATATTTTGAAAGGAAAGAAGAACAGATCTAATTTTGAAAATGCTGAAATAAGACACTGTGGCATCTGGGGAAATCATCTTTCTTTTTCAGTCAAAATTACTGGCAGTAATCATCTTTGAAAATGCACATATTTCTGATCTCTATCTAACTCTTGCTTCTCAGCAAATTCATGACTTGTCAAAAAAGGCTTTTCCAAGCTTTATTCATAAAGACGGAGGTAATTACCACTTTCTCAACCTATATAAGAGCAAATGTATTGCTAATGAAGCCGGTGGGAATTAGAGGAGATACAAAGCAGTTTGCACAACTCCCACAATTATTCTGGTGAATTGTAAATTATATTAGAGCATCACTTTCAGTAGTAGTAACATAATCCCTCCCCAAAACTAAATGGAACAAGAAATTACACATGGCATGAGAACTGTCAAAGAGAAAATGCAACAAAACACCTTTCTTCACCAACAGACAAAAGGGCCATATACTGCAATCCCATTACAAATCTGACAGCACAGTATCCTAACTGATACTAACACAGATGACCTGGCAGGGTGAGTGGTGGTTTAGTTTTGTCATTTTATGTCTGTTTTCAAGCAATCTGACCTCATCCATTTAAATGCCATAGTCGGCTAAGTTGGTATTTTCCAATGTCTGTAGTTATACCCAGATGACTAATTTAAAATGACTGTTACTAATATGTGCACCAGAGGCATTGCTTTCTATAAATGTCAAGTACCAGTGATATCCAATAAAACAAGCTACAAGCACTTAATGCTGTGTAAAATAGGTTGATTAATACCCTCAGAGAGTATTTTATACCCAACAAGGAATTTGTCAACTCTGAAAGGTGCAAAAGTACTACTGCTACTTAGGAAACATAATTTCAGTTCTGTCAATTCATGACCACTACAACTGAAAACTGATTTTTCAACTAAGATAGAATACATTGTATTTGATAAATACATTATAAAGCACATATATAGCCTTTTCTTTTCACTGGGTTTGAGTTAATTACAGTATTTTGGCATTTTTATTAGACATTAGTCCTGTTCGGAAATGTACACATGGTAGATGGGTCTGCATTAATAATAGAAAGCCAGGTAACACATACTGGATTCTGAGACTCCCATGCTGACCCAGATGCACTGGGAAAAAGCATCCCACTGCTGTTCAAACAATACTGAGATTACTCTAATGGTCTGTTCCATCTATTTGTGGATACTAAGAGGTCAAGGAAACAATTTTGCACCCAGAATGCATGCATTGTACTGGGGTACATTACCACTTTTATTTTCTGATACAGGACATTTGGGTTTGTCCTCTCTTGATATTATTGTACATCAATAAAATATATCACAGTCAAAATTATAACTGTCTAATCATAACTAATCTGTCCAAGACTTAAAAGAAATTAGAGTACAATGAGGTACAAAAAGCTTCAAGAAAACCAAATTCCCTCTTCCACTGAAACATCTCACAATCTACCAGAACCACAAAATTACACAGATAATATTTCCAAATAAACTAGTTGAGGTGCTTAATAATTCAGCACTGTACTTAAATATACCAAGCCAATGAGATTTAAGCAAGCCTATAAAGTTCAGTTGTGTGCACTTAAATGCAATGCTGAATTGGAGTGAGTTCTCTCAATCCAGTATCTAAATATTAACGGTAATAGATTACAGTGAAAATCTTGCAAAAACTTTCTACAGAAATACTGCCATGCTTCATTATGCAAATATGTATAGTCAGGAATGCCTTGCAGGGATTCTTAAATTGGCAAGGATACAATTTCCATTATACCCTATCCCAGACAGCTGAATGTTGGCAGCTAAATTTCCACACAACATTTAAGAGGAAGAAAAACAACAACAAACTTCAAACTTTTGAGAGATGCAGTTTCCATCTGCCACATTCTATGAAGACAAATGCCAGTGAAAGCCACATTTGTTTTTATTGTACCACAGAATATGAAATATCAGCAATGAGATTCAAGACAGCTTGAAGGATAGATTCAGTGTTGATGCTGTATACCTACATGGAGACTTCATAATGGCATTTAGGACTCCAGATTCCCATAATGTAATCCTAAAAATCCTTGCTCTGTGCCACCAGCCTCTGAAGGCATGCACCTCTCCTCCACAGAGAGAGCAAACCAACATTTCCATGTAAAGTGAGGTTCCATAACACTTGAAAAAGCAGATTCTGTATCTTGTTTTTTACAGGATGAAGCAGCTGGAAGGATTTGATCATAACTCAGAAATTTTAGGCATCCCTCCGTCTAAATAAGTCTATCATATCCTTGAGTTTATTCTGAGATTTTTTTTTTTTTTTGGCCTGGAAATTCAATTAAATCAGATCTTAAATGATTTTAAGACCATTTGTCATTGACTGGATAAACTGCCTAATAAAGGAAATATGATCCACTGTTCAGGTGGCCTTTCAGAAGGATAAAAATTTGGTTTTACCTGCAATCTCTTTCATGTGGAACAGTGAAATATTCCTAGAAGGAGAAGTCAAAAAGACCCTTCCCCAAGAAGGCTAAGTTCTTGTAAGATGGAAAGGTACAGTATCTCTTTTCCTTTCTCTCATCTTCATCCAAAAATTTGTCAGTACAAATTCCATTACTGTGTAGCATGACAAGAAAAGAGTACATATTATCACAACCATTGCAGCGGTGTGACTCAGGGGCTTCTTTTGTCATGTGCAGGTGGAAGGTATAGGTTTGAATTCTTCAGGATTAAAGACTGGAACTTAAGTCCCCACATACTGACAAAATAGAAAACCACACAGGGGGCACTCAGATTTTTAAAGAAAAGAGTGGCTTCTTCCATTCTCTGTCTCTCTTGAGTGTGTTAAGCAAGGGTACCTACGGGCATGCACCTTCAGAAGAGAAATGCACAGGCTGCGGAGCTGGGGTGGAAAACTCAATCTTCCTGTGGACTCAAGAGAACCCCCAGCTCACCATACTGAGTTACCTGCTGGCTAATTCAAGCTAAATGCAAGTGGTGTGCCAGCAGCACACGAGCTCTTGCTGACATCTTTGTTCAGCTGAGCTCTCACCCTGTCATGACCAATTCTCTTGTACACTGCGTAGGGAACATGGGCATCTAACAGGAGGTCTGTTCAGGAGTTCAGACCTTGAGCATTTGAGAGATGCACCTACTTTCTCAGCATCAAGGTGCAGATCTGCCCAAAATGACAAAACTAACACGTGGGAGCGAGGGTTGGTCGGTTCCGGGACGAACGGAGACGAGAGATCTCTGGAGTCAAGCCTAGTTTTGGAGCGTGCAGTTTATTGCACAGGGCGTGGGTGAAGGGGCCCTGCTAGGACCTGCAAGCTGCAGGTGACAGCAGGTCCGAGAGAGAGCAAAGAAGAAGAGGAGCAAGAGAAGAGGAAGAGAGTGAAGTTCTTGTTACAATACATTAAATCTTCTTCTATACTGAATATTCTAATTTACACTAACTAATCTAGTACAAGATACAAATCTTATAGCATTTACATACAGCCTATAAGAATCACTACATTACCATACAGTGTTATATTTTAAACCCTGAAAACTACTCTTTGGACCTCACCGAGCTAGTAGGGTCTGTTTTGACCCTTAGACTCTTGGTAAGGAGAAGGGCATTGTTTCATCAAGGGGGGATTACTTTCAGCTGACCATACCATTGTTTTCCAGCTGTTCAGTAACTAAAGCTTGGCATCCTAGACATCAAAACTTGCCTTCGACTCTATTTCACTTATATGTTTCATATTCTCTAAAAATAACCAGTCATATTTATAAGGCTTTCTTGTTTCATCTTCCCCAACACTAACATTTTCAAAATGAATGTGGGTACTTATGCCTCTAAATCTCAGTGAAAAACCCTGTTAGATTTCACCTGCCAGCTTTCCCATGCTTCTTGTTAGAAGTATTTATTGTTTAGGTTAATTTTCCCTATCATTTGTCATACTTGATTGAGTAGCTCGTCAGACACTTTTTAAAGAACCTGAACTTTTTGTTCAGAAATATTAGATGGAGAACTGCTAAAACAGTATCAGCTACATTTCTAAATCTTACATGTTATGGATTTCTATTATTACATTTATTAGTCCAAATTATTTTATATACAGGTAAAAGATGCCTCAAGTTATTCCCTCAAGTACATCCTTATTTTCAGAACATGCAAATATCTAAAGGCCGTTAAAATGAATTTATTAATTAAACATACTGGAGAATACAGAAATAGTTTAATCACTGGCATTTTATTCAGCACTGAATTTCCAGAGTGTTGCACTAAAAAAGACTTAAGAGACAGAGCACAGGCTCAAAGGCCTATTGCTTTTGCAAACAACCTTCCTCTCTGGAAGCCAAACTTTATAGAAGTCTGAATCACCATGAATATTACAAAGATTCTTATACATGACTTGAAAATACAGTAGATAATGAAATCAGAACAGGGTTAAAGAAGCAGACAGGCCAAAGTGCCTTTTTTTTTTTTTTTTTTTTTTTTTTTTTTTGTATTCTCTGAATTGTTAATCTCAAATTAAAGCAAGAAGAAATGTGAGGTACAACATGCGTCCTAGCCTCCTAAAGTTCTGCAGAGGAAACACAAGTATGATACTGGAGCTCTTTTGAGAAGGTTTTGAAAACTTGAACTTACATGAAAAAATTTGATTCAAATGGGATTTGTTTCAACAAAGTAGGAAAAAATAAAAACAGAATATTTGCAAATTGAAGGATGACTTGCAGAGGCCCCTAACTGCAAACTAAATACTTTTGCCAAATCTTGCTATGATCTGTGAGAATGTTCTTTGTTTTAAGAACCTGAAGATGTCATAGTGCCTGAGCTAATGAGGTTGAACTGGGTATACACACTGAGATGTGGGGAGGAGATTTGTAAGAGCTGAAAAATACGACACTTGCCATATGTCAAACATTGGTCTAATGCTCAGCACATGCTTCTGCAGCAGCAACTGAGAGTATAATGGGTGTCAGCAAGTAAGTTTTTCAAGGTTCTTCCACTGTAGTTTGATTCTCTTGAGGCTGATTTTGCTTTTAACAAGTTTCATATCTCTCAGAATGTTCAAAAAGACAAAGCATTATGTATATGCATGCCATATGTGCTTTCTGTATGCATATAAATCCATATCCATCCACACGTCTCACTTACTAATACATGCTTACTGTCTTAATACCTGCATAAATATGGTACACAATTTTTTAACAAATACCAAAGATGGTCATAGTAATGTACACGCATAATGCTGCAAAGCCATCAAAAAGACAAAAGCAGAATGCATAATGAAGTGAAGTGCTGCTTCTTCCTGCCAGTAATTACATTTGCATAAGAGCAACTCCAACCACTATCATTTATCATTTCTGGGGATAGAAATCTATGGCTGTATGTTACATATTCTATCCAATTAAGAACCCTACTGCAGCATTAGAAATGTTTGTTTAACATATACAATATCCTTGAAAAGTTTTCAAGAAATACAGAAAACATATAGCTATATCTCTTGCAGTACTTCATAATTTACCAAGGACCGTAAGTTTGAAAGGTAACAACAATGCAGCTGGCTGCCAGCCTAATCTCCCTAATAACCTGCATTTCACAGCTGTTAACACAGTTATCAGAGTCACACTACCACCAGAATTCTGACAAAAAGTGGAATAACAGCAAAATGCTTCTCAAGACTCATTTTAATATGATTTTTTCCAGCGAGTTCTACTACTTCTATTGAGATGCAAGCTGCAGCAGTATTTTCACTGGGGTGCAATTTTTCAAATACTTATGCAGATGCTTGGAGAATCAAATCCTACAAGACTAATTAATGTGCACAAAATTCAGATAAAATTATTCATATATAAATAACATCTGAAAGAATTAACACATGCAAACATATTGGATGGCTCATGCTAATACAAAGAAGATAATTAAAACATAGACTTATGAAGTAAAACTCATTAAGAACCAGCTATAAAACAGAATGTGATCTTGTTTGAAATCTTTCATCTCAATCTTTGAAAATTTTCGTCATCCCAAGGAATTTAGCTTCTTACAGGCTGTGAATAATTTAACCCCCAATTAGAACTTTACCTGAATGCCTTGTATACAACACTCCTGTATCTGTGGCACAGTAAAAATCCCTGTATTAAAACTGCTACCCAGTAAAATGTCAGAATTTTATACTTTATGATTTAATAACTTCCTTCAAAATGAGTCCAACATGTAATCTGTGGCCAAACACTACTTCTGCATGTACAGACACAAAAAGTATTTGTAATTTTCAAAGTCCTTGCAAGTTTTTGTGTCACAGAAATATAAAAGGTCCTCCAATGTTAACACCTATGTTAAGCTCCAGCCTGGAAGAAAGGCTGAGCCACTTAGTACTTCCCCTACTGTACTGTTCATTCTGAAGCTAAAGCTGAGTAGGGCATAAAATGAGTTTTTCAAGGTTCCTTCATGGCTCTTGGGACTCATTCTGCCCTTAACAACTTTTAAAATCCTCATGATGCTCAGAAACAAAAACCAGCTTCCTTCATGGAAACCTGTATCAAACTGCACCTGTATCCAGCTTAGTATTTCTCCTTTACCCTTGGTGTCTACACCAAGCAATTGTGGGAGGCCATGAAAAACTCTCAAAGACATGGTGACTTGTCAACATGACCAGTCATCTTTCAGCCAAAATTCTACGATTGTCTCTCCACCTCACTACTTGTTTTTAAGGTAACAAAAGAAAGGTCACTCCAACCTCCAAATAAAATACAAGCATCCATTAATATGACATGCTTCCTGTCTTTCAGATTTTATACAAATATGATTGATGTTTCCCACTGTGTGTAATTCCTTGTGGAATCCTATTTTTCAACACTAAAAAACAGAATTATTTCAGAAAAAAAAAGGTGATTAATCACAATCAACTGTCACAATTAATTTAACTTTAATTCTGTGAAAAGCTTTTCTATACAATCCAAGTAAAAATATACATTTTAATATGCAGGTGAAGACAGCAATAGCATACTTAATGTACTTTTTTTTTTCCACTGAGAAAGTAGATTCCCCAGCTTTAGAATACTAAATTATTGCTTCTTTCTACAAAGTTATTTAAAACTCTACATAAAATACAGATATATTTGGCATTATTTTTCAAATGCTTTCATTTATGAGTATTTCTTTTATATGAATCCTATCAGTTTACAGGACAACATTTAAGTGTTTCAAATGACAGGATGCATCTTTAGGAAGAATTCATCATATCTGTTTTCCCTCAGTATAGAATGCATCAGACCTTATAAAAAAGCTGAGCTTCCTTCAAAACTGGGGTGGGGGAAAGCTTTGTGCCTTGGAAGAAGGAGTTTGCTGCACATTCTTAATACATATCAGGAAAAAAGATGAATGGACAAACTGAGAGAAGCCATTGTAGCACTACAACAATGTGACTGGTACAAAGGCAGAGAGAACTGCAGTACAACTCTGTCTATTCAGGTACAGCTGCCTATACTTATAGCAATGGTAAAACTACTAACATGGTGTAATTTAATGCAGTGTATCTTTGCTATCATCCTAATTTACAGTTATATCCCTTTTCATATCCATCCTTAAGAAGATTATTAAGGCAATTCGTTAGTTGTCATCACTGTACTTTCAACTCTTAGCTTAAGTACACTGTGTAATTCACAATGCTAGGATGTGGTAGGAACCATGCACTGATCAGAGAGCTAGAACCAGCAAATAAATGAAATCCACAGTTTCAAGTTTTGGGGTGACACAAGGAAAGCTGCATATATCCCGCAGGAAATTAAGCTGCTGTCAATTACTTGATTTCTTAATAGAATTGTCCACTTTTACCACAATTGGAACAAAAGCCCTGAAAGTCCATACCAGTACTTAATGATGCATTTAGGAAACTAACATTGCATTAGTAGTTTGAAATGTTGCATGTTTGGAAATAGTTGAATGACTTTGGGTCTACCCTCTGCCTTAAAAAAGATGTAACTGGATATGTCATTCTCCTGATTGATATATGCCTCCATAGATAGAACTTTGAAATTTCTACACATTACATGAATTATTCAATGTATGTGTGAAACAGACATTAGTTTACACTGAGTGACGTGGATATTGAATGGCTATTTCCAACTGCAGCAAGACTTTAATTTCTGAAACATTTAATTTATCTTTCACAAATACCTAGTGCAAAACAACAAATATATCTAGTGAAAAGATGCAGTTTGAAGGAGATCAAAACCAAATTCAATGGCAAAGAAGTATTTCAACAGAGACACGTTTCCTAGCGGTTAAACCAAAAACTCACAATCTGGAGATACTGATGTCTTCTCAGCTAATATCTGTCACTTGGAGTCCCTCTCCTTACAGCTGTTTCTGGAAAGCTCATTTGCTTTCTTACACTTGAATGTCAGGACCCAGAGTCAAGGTCAGGGATTACATATTGGCTCTCAAAATTTTAAGCAGGAAGTGTGGCCAGGACACATGAGGCTCTGCTTATCCCCCATCACATTCATCCTCACAGAGTTTGTTTCCTGTGGTGTTATAAATCCAGACAGCCTCACAGGCAGTGGAGGGGAATTAAAGCACAGAAGCCTCACATTCAAGTCCTGAGGTGAAATGATAGCACCCTGCCTCAAAAACAAACTACCATAAACCAGGATAACATTTCCAGCCTTACCTTTAGAAGGCTCTAAGAAAAGAAAAATGAAAGCACAAGCATCAAATGATTTTTGCCACATCATGGGGTTGTATCACCATCTTTGTCTAATATCCCTAGACAGAGGATAAAAAGAGACTGGAAACTCACAGAGAGCCCATGGGAACTGCTGAGTATAAAGAGGGGACGTGGTTGGACCACAGCTGTAAATGATGCTTTCCTTATATTTTATCCAAGACATATGGCTTCACAGTTTGTGTATGCAAATAGGAGCCACTCCTGCTCCCAAAGTCAGGGTTGTTCTGATAAAGGAGAAAACAACTACAGCAAAGACATGCAAATGCAGTGTACACAGAACCTGTTACCATTTAACTTCTTTAACGTATAACCACAATTGCCTTAAGGCACAAATATCAATCACTTTTACACTATAAAAATAGTATCTGGTAATTTGAGTAAACTAGGAGACAAAATTCTGGCATCTTAAAAAATCAGTGAAAACTCCTATTTTACATTCATTATTGTTAATTACATCACATTACTGTAGGGTTGCCAAATGAGTTAAAGGACGCAAAATACTCTGAAGAGGCTCCCTCAAGTAACAAAGGAATAGGCAATTTAAAATAAAGAAACACACCAAAAAT
Source organism: Acrocephalus scirpaceus scirpaceus (assembly GCA_910950805.1). Classification (NCBI taxonomy): domain Eukaryota; kingdom Metazoa; phylum Chordata; class Aves; order Passeriformes; family Sylviidae; genus Acrocephalus; species Acrocephalus scirpaceus. The sequence goes on from OU383777.1 coordinate 34,191,503, forward strand.
TCTTACAAAAGTTAATAGAGGTGATCTCAGACACGGACAGGAAACAAGGAAACATAAATGTTTAGTGCTAAGAACTTAAAATCCCAGCACCTCTCTGCCAAATTACTGATGTGGAATATAGTGCAGCAGTGAGAGATGTTCAGCAAGCATAATACCACACAACCATGAGGAATTAAAAGTATTTCCAGATAAAACAGAATATTCTTAACCATCCTTGGAATGAAATACTGTCACCATCCTTTTAATTGTTTCTCACGCAAAATGAAGAGTTATAATAATGTATATTCACAAAGTCTAACCTCCACAATTCTCTCACCATTCTCCACTCAAGAGTGTTTTTCTTTTTGCTTATAAATGCATATACCAGTTAAAAAAAGATAAAACAAAAAATTGTATTACAGAATACAACAGTGATTAAAACTATTTTTAAGGGATCTGCAAAATCGAGTTTGAAAATGTTATAAATGTACGGTTAATTCAAGTTTTATTAGAAACATGTTATTCCTGTATAAAACAAACTGTGTTCCGAGGTACCCCCCTGTACAGAATCTATGCATAGATGAATGAACAGGAGGCGTGCCTTCCTCCCCACTAGATGGAACAATAAGACAGGATCACCACATCAATGTGGGGTGTAATGATACTTGGGAGAGACAGATAACGTCGAGCATGGGGATCCCCACCAAGATAAGAATCACAAGCACCCATCAAACAGCATTCATCCCCACTCAGCCAGGCGAAAATCCAATCAGGCCACTTTCCTGTTTTCCCAGAATGCTGACACTCACCAGAAAATGGTATTCAAGACATGTTTACCTTACCAGAACTTCAGAAATATTTATGCACAAATTCAAAGATGAGATCAACCTCACTGGAATTCTATTCTACATCCACACCTGGCAGGAAGAAAACCTATCTACATATTCAAAGATTGGACTGAAAAATAAACTGGCCTTAGGGCACAAAACCAGTATAAAAACTGGACTCTGGGAGATGGCAGACGTGAACCAGGGAGGGGGGCATCAGTCAGGTGAGGCTGTGTCCTTTTTGGTTCACCCAGATCTGATTCCCGGGGTCAGAGCTGTCCTTGATTGTGGCTTTTACTCAATTTCACACTTTGTCATTTTTTCCAATAAATTTCTTAACTAAAAATATTGGGGAAATTGTCGTTTTTAACAAAAAGAATATATAGTCAACTCAATAGAGCATTGTTGGGGGTTAGGTTTGTTTTTTGGGTTTTTTTACCTATAGAGTTTTTTCTCTGGGAGTTGCTGGGCAACTAACTACTGGGTACTTAGGGGTACTCAGGTGGGATAAAAGGATGGAACATAGCACCTGGCTACGTTGTGGGGTTTTTTTGTCTCCAGGAGTTTCTCTGGGCTGGGGGGGGGGGGGGGAGGTAACGCGAGGTTTGGGGCAGGCAAAGACGGGGCTGGGGGCAGCTTTGCTCCCTTGCTCTCGGCATTGGAGAGAGGACGGTCAGGCTGCTGCTTGCTGCAGAGGAGTTTCACTGGCACCACCGGGTCCGATCCTGAGGGAAGCTACCATCATCTGCTCAGCTGTGCCCAGGAATCCTGAGCTCTCCTCCTGCTGCCCTGCTGGAGCTGGTCCGGCCCTGTCCCACCGCCGCTGCTTTCTCAGCACTGCTTTGAGGCTTTTCTGCTACGCTGTGGCCCCGCACTGCCCCGTCCTGCCAGGACATCCCTGCCCTCCAGTGACCACCGATGGAGCTTCGGATTTATCCGATCCACCAGCCCGGGATCCCTCACCGTTCCAGCTTGGTGCTTTTTGGAGTCCCAAGAGGTTGCACTGCCCTGGGTTTTGTGAAACCAAGCCGCCCTCAAGGTCCCTGGTTCTGTTCACTATTAATGCTGTAATTGTTGTTTGTTTGCCTTGTTATACATATTAGTAAAGAACTGTTATTCCTATCCCCATATCTCTGCCTGAAAGGCGTTTTAATTTTCTAAATTATAATAATTTGGGGGGAGGGGATCTGAATTATCCATTCCAAGAGAGGCACTGCCCCTCTTCAGCAGATACCTGTCTTTTTCAAAACTAAGACAAGCATCAAAAATAGGCTCTCAATCTGACCAAAAAGTGAAGTTGCCATTTTTTTATAATCTGAGAGTTTCAGGTATTACTTCAGCCAAAATCTTCATGACAACAGAAGGATAACTATGTAAAACTACAATGCATAAAGCAATGACTACCAATTCTCAATGGCAGCCCGAACTACTTACTGCCTTGTGAAAACATTAACAGTCCAAAATAAAGCTACCTAAAAGTGCTGTAAGAAGTTCTGAATAAAACTATATGAAATGGTGTAACTGCCAAGGTTTGAATACTGACAATTTTAAAGAGTTCAGTCAGAAAAATCTCTACTTGGTTTGTAGAGAGTGAAAAGTATATTTATATATCTATATAAATACATAGATATAAAAGTATTATCCCAGCTAGATAGCAGCAGTGTGAAACACCTGCATTTTGTCTGACAGCATCTTCCACTCCTGAGAATACTGTACTACAGCAGTATTAGGATGGTTGCTTGAGAAATGGTTGAAACAAGCCATCATTTGCTAGAATACAAACCCAGAAATTAAATTACAGCCAACATTTCTCAAACTGCTAATGTTTTAAACAATTTTCTAAAATAGCCAAGTTGTACTACTGACAAATACCTTTCACATCAGCAAAACAGAGTTTTGAAGCACTATAAGCCATTATTATAAAGAAACTTTCTGACTCTTGATCAATGCACCTATGCAGCACCAACTTGTTAAAATATACACTATAAATTTATTACACCTTAATAAATTACAGCCAGATATAGCTGTGACCTTTAGCAACATGAAATGCTGGAGAACAGAGACATTTAAAGACGAAAGACTTTAAATCTTTAGGGAAAGGACCTTAGGATAAGGTCTTTGGGGGTCCAAGATCACTTAAAGATTGAAGACTACTGAATGCTATACAAAAGCTGTGCATTTCTCCACCTAAGCCAATGTGATGAGCCCTCATGTCTACATGGTACTGTACCTGCAGCATTACAGCTGGAAATAATCTAGGGATCATCCAAAGAGTCTACCAATTACCACCCCTCAAAACTCTAAGCTGTGATTTCTTACCTATCTTTAGTGTGATAGATTTGACAGAGTTGCAGAAATGCTCTCCCAACATTAACAATGACATAGCTACTTGACCCTCAGTCTCTCTCCACTGCAGATAATGATATAGCTCTCCAGTCAACTCATAAATGAAGTTCAGCTCCATTTCAGGTGAGAATCACTGACTCAAAATCCCTTCCAAATCTCACCTGGGCCCTCTGTCCTCTGGAAAGGCCACTGCTCCTTCTCTTCTATCAGTCAATCTAGATCAAGACTTCCATCAGTGGAAGTGGTGGGTGTTGGTCTCTTCTCCCAAGTAACAAGTGATAGGAAAGAGGAAATGGGCCCAAGTTGTGCCAGGGGAGGCTTAGCTTGGATATTATGAAAAATTTCTTCACAGAAAAGGCCGTCAAGCACTGCTACAGGCTGCCCAGGGAAATGGTAGAGTCATCATCCCTGAAGGTATTTAAAAGTGTAGTAGATGTGGCACTTGGGGACATGGTTTAGTGGTGGACTTGGCAGTGCTGGATTAATGGTTGGACTTGATGATCTTACAGGTCCTTTCCCACTTAAATGATTCCATGAGCCTACCAGACAATCTTGCAGAAACTCACTCAGACACATCTGGTCCATGGATTTCTTTACACTTCTGGACCCATAACTTTCAGTGACCTCCTTAGACACATATGTCAGGAAAACACTCTTGCTTACTTCTAGCATTTGGTTTCTAGAATCAAACAAGCTCCCCTGACATAGTTTTTTCTTCTGCTGATGAAGGAGACCAATTATGTTTATTTCTTGTGGTTTTATGTCATGCTTGAGCATCTCCTGAAGAGGACTACACATGGATACTGCACTGACATCCTTAGCTACTTTTTACAATGCTGCAAGTACTGTTTCTTCACTGCACTTTGCAGCCAGTTTTGGTGCTCTACAGTTTAAGAAATTTTTTTTACTGTCTCTCCACCAAGATTATCTCTTCCAACAAATAATTCATTCTTACAAGTACTTCATTTTTTAAAATGGTGTGAGAATATACTTACTTCTCACATATATCTCATGGCTTGGCCTGTCACTCCATCCCAAACTTCCCACCATGACTATCAGTGATTATTTGCACTGGCATATATATTTGCCAGTTGGTTATGTTGACCCAGAAAAGTTTGGGCTTCCTTTTAGATAAGAGCTTTCATCCTACCGGGCTTTGCTTTCATCCATCTTCCTCAAAAGCCATACCTTCCCAAGTTTCCACACCCAGCCACATGTTCTGAGCTTTGAGTGGGGCACTGTTCCTCAGCTTTTGTTTTCCTCAGAGCTACTTCTGAGATTCACTAGCCAGAGCCAACATTGGGGTGGAAACGCAAGGCCAGATGAACTTTTTATGGCCAGATGTCTGTCATATTTAACCTCTTCTTTAACGTGAAAACTTTGGCAAAGAATGCTACGGACATAAAAGTGTTTAGAGACATTTAAGAGGCAGCTGAATTTGAAAACAAAATGCAGGAAAACAACTGACCATATAAGCATTGATTTACTTAGGACCTTAGTGTCATATTCACATGGACTACTGTTTCTTCTTGAAAAGCAATATGTTTAAATCATGGAGATTTCTAGTATAGTAAGATACTATGCCATGGGCAACAGATAAACAGGTTTCTGATTTCATCTACAGGTACCTTGCTAATAACATCCCAGGGAAAAAATTAAAAGCCTGAAACAAACCTAGGATTCCCCACCATGAAAAGAAAGAGCACCTGCAGTCAGTAGATACATCTGTCTAAGCCATCAAAGCAAATCTGTCTATCAGAGATGCCCAATGCTTTTGGGTGTGCTCCTATTTACATAAAACCATCACAAGGAGGATAAGCACCACAGCACTAGTACTACCTGTTTTGGCAGACTGAGGAATGTGGAGAGACACTCCACAGGCTCCCCATCAGTCCTGCTCTATCTGTGCAGAGAGCTCATTCCTAAGACAGTGACTCCCATCCAATTACATTGGGCTTTATCAGTTGCTCCCAAAAGAGTGGTTCAGGTTATCCAGCAGCACCACTACTAGCACAGCCATGCTGCTAACCAAATACAAAGCATCTGTAGCTATCTCATGTATAATACAACCATTTTGATTTATTTATATATATATATAAATAAATATAGATATTAATACGTTATATGTATCTAAAGCATCACAATCATATCCTGGCCAGCTTCTCCTTACTAAAAGGATGTCTTTCTTCTTACATCTCACACCTGGGCCTAGGGCACAGTATGAATTCAGATTTTCAGCATTTGCACCTACAATTTTGGTTCTCCAAACTTCGTTGGGACAGCTACACAGAATGCTTTCAAAATCTAATCTGAACCAGTAAGATTAGAAACAGAGAAATAGATTTCGATGTGCTCATTGGCACAGATGCCACAAAAGGAGAAGCTGAAGAGAAGGAGGCCAAGAACAGAACCTGAATGTAATTCATTATTTAAGGAGGTGGTATTAGATGAGCAAATGCTTCAGCAATATGCCGAATCCATTAGCAACTTCAAATCAGACAGACAGTCCCCATGGATTCATGTCACAAAACCTACATTTACAGGAAGACTATTCCCCTTTGCAGGAAAGGCTTACCAAGAATAAAAACCCTTGTAATGAAAACCAGCAAAGAGAATAAATTACCATACATTCTTGGTATTTCAGCTCCTTGGATAATAACGTATGAGCTTCACGCTCTCTGCATGAGAACATTCCTGGATATCCCAATGACACCCTGATTGCAAACAAGGGTGAAGAAGCTTTAATCCAAGCACATTCTCTCTGTTTCACTTACACAATCCATGTGTGCCATTCTTCCTATTTAAGACAAAGTAAATCTTGAAATAGGAGGTCTGATTTTGTTCATCTTAACACTTAATTAAAATTTTAAAAAAACTTAATAGTGCAGACATGTTTCCCCCTCCACATTTGCAGGGAAATAGGAGATCCATGTCATAAAGTATGTAGCAGGTATGTCTTCCAGAAAGTTCTCTTAAGGAAGAAGGATTAGCTATCATTTTTCAAGCTTTATGATGTTTATGGGGTGAACAGAATTTTATTCATCTTTTCTTACATGCTGTAAAGCTACTATGTTTTACCTATTTTATATTTATCATCCAAATTGGAAGAACAGTGGCTATCTCTTAGCTCTCATAACTTCAGCTCTCAAAGAATTACGAATTTGGGACTGACTATTCAAATGTCCTGTAACACTCTTTCTCATGCTATTTTTTTACACTCTGGATTAATCTATTAAAAACTCATATTTACAGATACATCAAATGTCAATCTTTTTGCTTGCAGATATACAATAGTAATGTGACTGGTTGCAGTGAATATGACTGTTGCAGATTTATCTTGCTCTTCTAAGGAAATTAAAATTTAGAATTATTCCTTCCTACATTGTTCAAATCTTTTACTGCAGTTACTTGGGATTTGAGCTGTTAGCTACAACCTCTCGCTTCAGCATAAGATAGCCACTATATGTATGTGCCCACATATGTGTGTATATAGACACTTGTATATTTACACAAACACTGTATGCTCCATGTTTTTATGATTTTCAGATGTTTTAGTATTTTCCATAACAGTGAAAATTAAATGCACAACAGAAGTTTGCTTTTCTTGATTTCATTTGCGGACCCCTTAAAAATAGTTCATGGGCCCCTCACTGAATTTTTCTGGTGTCACTGCCTATTACATTGCTGATTAAGTTTTGTCAGAATTATATAGAGATTTTTTCACCTGAGTTTGTAAATTGATCGTGATAGCTTTGCAAGAGTCCCTTGATGATTTATCTCCAGCTTTGTAATCAACACTTACCAATCCTGAAGTTTGTTTCTGAACAGTAATTGCCTACTCTATCCTGCTATTCATCACAATTTCTAACATCTTCAAGTATATCTCTGCCTCCATCTGTAAAGGCATAGGATTCAGATACCACTGCATTTGATGTCTCAAAGATAAGCAGTGTAGCTATACAACACATTAGATAGATCTTTTGCTCTTGGATAAGAAACACAATGATTTTAGTTTAAATTATTGTTTTTCCTTTTTCTTCAATCACAATGAACCACAAATGTTAACAACAGTAAAACTAATAAAATTAAATCACAGTCTGATTCTCAAACTTGGGCTTATAGTGAAATCTCAACAAAATATCTGAAAATGTAATTTTTGAACAGCTTAAGAAAACCAGATCAATAAAAAGAATCCGAATATTCTTTCAGCTAACCGTAAATCACTCAAATGTCTGAAAACATATTCCAAACAGGTTACTAAGCTCCATCTCTTCTGGTATCTTTCGGTATGACAAAGATCTCACTGTGGGGAACTTAAGAGGAACCACCATAAACACAAGCCAGTTGCTTGTTCCAACATCATCCCTCTGCTCTTTTCTTTTTATGGATAGCAGAATTTGCTGTGAAAAGATCACAGGAAATGTCACTTACCTCATTACTCTATGACTAATTATGATTAAATAGATGGTGGGGGAACTCATTACAGTAATTTTTTGGCTCCTGTGTAATTCCTGAGCAATACCTGAAGGAGAGAAACTTATCACACATTGGTGAATTCACATTGGTGAATGAGCATCCAAGTGGATAGACAATGGTTCTGAATGCTAGCTTCAGTGGGCCACTACGCTGGTAATGTCAACTCAGGTCCTAATTTCTTCTAAGGCAGGTGTCCATAAAATTTCATCAGTATCAAGACTACATTGCTTAAAATTCTCTACCAAAGATGCCATGAAAGTAACTTCAGATTTTCCAATACACACTTCCTATACACATTTAAGTCATCTATTATAATATGCTACCCAGGGCACTTGAACCCCTGACAACTGAACAATTGCCTCAGCATGTTGGCCTGGAGTTCTCAAAATGCATTGCACGTACAGATACAACATGCAAACCCCTTCAAAATGGTATGTAGTCCACATGGTCAATGCCCATTCAAGAAGGTCCAACCTTCCCTACTGTCCAATGACAGAAATCAGGAAAATGTTTTGAAATCTTTTCCCTATTCTGCTGTAAACAATGAAAAAAGAATAGCCTGGATTCAGTACTACCTTTGATATCTCCTCTACCAAGCTACCTATTTTTAAAAGTAAAGGCACTTTTTTTTGATAGTCATGTAAAAAAACCACCACCAAAATACATAGTACATTGTAGCAACACAGCAGGACTGAAACAGGCGTTGAAAGTCAAGCTGACTTGTCTAGAACTGTTAATGAACATTTCAATTATGGCTACACTGAGATCTGAAATCTTGGAGACAGATGAAAAGCTGAGTACTGGGCATACCACATTCCAGCCCAACCACTCCAAGTTCTCAGTCTGGATAAATAGTGAGGATGTGAATCCCAGAAAAATAAGGGCAGAGTTTATACTCACGTTTCTGCAGGGAATAAGTGATGAAGATTTTCTGTTACACTGGACAAAGGAGATCTCCACACTGTGCTACTGCCACAGATGCAACAAAAGAGAAGTCAGCCTTATTCCCTGGGGCTACAGCTCCTACCTCAGTGCAGCTGTCAGCCAACACGGAGCAGCTGCTCTTCAATATTACATAGCATATGCGCATAGGAAGTGACCCTCAGACAGGCGTCTGCAGGAACTGCTACTGCTGCTGGTTTGGTGGCCTCGCCTGAACCATCCTGACAAGGTCTGTAACAGCAGCACTGAAGAGGAAACTGTATTCTCTTACAAAGGGAGCTCAAGCACTTCCTATGGCACAACCTACCTTCCACTTGCACATCAGAATGGGCTCCTGCTACCTTGGAAGCTTTGGAATATTGAGTAAAAGTGGCCTTTGGGCACATTTATCACTGCATTACACAGCTCCAGAGTGAAAACAGAGACAAGACGGAGCTACACAATCTTCTGGACTGCTGAACTTCCCAATGAACTCCCCCACCAACACAGCACTTTCCTGTTGGGTTTTTTTTTGATTGTTTAAGTAACAAAAAACAAAACCTAACCCAGAAGCCCCATTTTCTCTGTTTCTTCTCATTCTTTGAGGAAACAGCTATTAAATAAGAAGTTTTTATGTCTCTTTTTGAAAAATGTGATTTCTTTTTACTTTCAAGCTTTGTGGTGGTTTTTGGTTTGGGTTTTTTTTTTGAGTAAAAAAGAACTCTTCATACTTCAAATTAGGTCAGGCTGTCAGGTTTTATCTAATTCCTAACTCCTTTTAGCTCAATGAAACAAAATCTGCAGTAAGTTTATGCCCCAGGTCAGCAAAATGGATTCCTGACCCACAGGTGCTATAACAATATCATATTATCTTAAGGGCTACAGAAATTTATGTGTACAAGCATGTCACTAAAGGAAAAAAACTCATATAAACCCTGTCACTGGAAAGCTTAAAATACTCAAAGGTGCCCTCCTTTTGGACTGCTGAGGAGAAGGAAATGATATATCAACTTAAGCCTCCTAACACGGTAGGAAATTTCATCTTTGTTATTCATCATTGGCTTGTGTTACAGCTGAGAACAATATGCCCACAGTATCTTTGCAAAACTGCACTGGTCTCTAAGAGGTCACAACACATGCTGGATGCCCAGAAAAATAAAACTAAACAAAAAAAAATCCCAACCAAGACTAAACGCCAGAAACAATTTCTTCTGCCAGACAGAGCTGTCAAATTCTAGTTCACTAAAAGTATAAATGTTTCCTTAAGAGCAGTGTGGATTTTTACTGTGCTTTATTGGTGACATTTAACAATGCACTATGGTAATGCAGTCACTGGAATGGCTGGTATTTCCTTGCTTAACATCTTTCTCTGTTCACTGTTGAGAAGTTAAGGCAGAAAAAGCAAGTTAGATGTGACACTATTTCCAGTGACACATTTTTCCCCACGACACTATGTCTAGTGTTTGTCTTTTTGTAATAAGTCCTATCTGGGGCAATTTTTCTGCCCCAATACACTTTCAGGGAAGTCTCCTTTTCTAATAACAACTTAATTCCCAAAAGCATTAATAAAAATGGCATATGAGCAGTTCAAGGGATAAGATAGAGAGGTTGCAGTGGAGACTTAGATAATACTTTTCCTTTTTCTGTAATAACAACATTCTAGGCTGAAGCTTTCTTTTAACTTTTGCCCAGAGTCTTAAAAGGTTCTTAAATATTACTGGTTTGCTTTAAAGCAAACACCCAAAAGAAGAATGGAGGCATAAAGCATGAGCATCTTTAGAAGTTCATACACTTACAAGATGCCAACAATACTTGACCTGCAGTTTCTGAAATATCAGAAACTGTATGGCCAGCAGCACCAGGGCAGTGATTGTTTCCCTGTACTCAGCACTGGTGAGGCCACATCTTGAATCCTGTGTTCACTTCTGGGTCCCCCACTACAGCAGAGACCTTGAGGGGCTGAAGTGTGTCCAGAGAAGGGAACGGACCTTGAGAGGGGTCTGGAGTACAAGTCTGATGAGGAGTGTCTGAGGGAGCTGGCGGGGTTTAGCCTGGAGAAAGAAGCACAGGCCTCACTGCTCTCTCCAATTACCTGAAAGGATACAGATAGGGGTTGGTCTCTTCACCCAAGTAAAAAGTGATGGCATGGGAGGAAATGGCAACAAGTTGTGCCGGGAGAGGCTGAGATGGGATATTACAAAAAATTCCTACATGGAAAAGGTTGTCAAGCACTGGAACAGGCTGCCCAGGGAAATAGTACTTAACAGATGTGTAGGTGTGGCATTTAGGGACATGTTTTAACAGTGGACTTGGCATTGGTGGATCAATGGCTGGACTCAAGAATCTTAGAGGGCTTTTTCAATCTAAATGATCCCAAACGGTTCTATGAGAGTGAGGGAATGACATGGTGTTTGTGGTAACACTGTGGTAAATCAGTTTTGATGCAAAAGGTTCTATTAATTTATCTTGTTAATAAATTTTTTAAAAATTTAATATATTTTTTTTTCCCTTGAGGAGAAAAAAGAACATGTTATGAACCACTTTCTTTTTGCTCGCACTTGCTAAAACTTGGCCCTTTGGAATATTCTTCAACCAGGGCAGTCCCCCCTGCGTGCCTCACTGAGCAGCCACCTCCCCAGGCCAGCAGAGCTCCTGCAGGGAACGCAGATAGGGCAGAAGAAATGAGATTACCCTTTGTTGACTTACTGACAGCTGCTCAGAGAGGTGCTGTAACTGAGACAGAGATAAGGTGCTGCTCTAGGCATGGCCCCCTCGACTGCTATGGGGCCATGCCTAGAGCAGCACCTTCCCATGGCAGAAGCACATCAGCAGCACTGCAATATGAAATGCAGATGGGGCACGACTAAGCAGAGCCATGCTGGGAGATGGATTATGCTGCAGAAATCTGCCTCAGAAGGCAGGTATGCTCTCACCCCTACTGCACAGTGTTTCTCAGATTTAGCAGACCCCCAAGCTAAGATTATATAAAGCTCATGAGAGACAGTCTTTTCTTCACACAAGGAACCAGAGCCCATTTCCACCTGGAGCCTCAGCCTCCAATATATTCCTAAGGCATCTAGGTAGGTACTACTACATAACTCTAAACTTGAACATTATATGGGATAAAAAATTTTCATAAAATGACAGTTTTTAACTCCTGCTGCTTTAGTCTCAGCAGCTCGGGCTCCTGTTTTTCCACACATCGCATGTGCCTTTCCATCAGCAAGAGGCTGTGCCACAGCACATGCCATGTCTGCTTCACCTTCAGCTTTTCTCACATACCCCTCACTTCTTTTCCCCGTCATCCCCTTTCCAGCTTGCTGTGCTGAGCTCCCAGCAGTGCTGCATCTCCCCACTGCTCACTGCCCCAGCTGCAGCTCAGCTCCCCTTTGCCCGCTACCGCAGCCCCCCAGAGAGGGGCCACGGGCACCTCCAGCTGACTGCAAAGCAAAGGCCTGCAGCGTGTGCCACCTCCTCTCTCCTACCCCATGCCACCCTCCTCCTCTCCCTGCTTCCTCAGACTTCACCTCCATCCACAGAATTCTGTGGAATTAAGATACTTCAAAATAATCAAATCTCTCTTAGCACCAGATAGGCACAGAGATAGAGCAAATTTGGTTGCAAGAAAAATCCAGTGTTCTTACATGAATGCAAGGACGGCCATAGGTTTTTGTAGATCGGGAAAATTTGCTGTGTCTGTCCCACTGTACCTGATACACGCTCCTGCCCTAGTGCTTGGCTCCAGCCTTCCTCACATCTTCCATGCCACTCTGGGATGCTCACCCAGACTGGGTTCCTGAGCTGTTTTTGAATACCTGTCTTCTACAACTAGAAGCAGCAATGACACTAAAGACAAAGTCATGAAACACTTGCAATGCATTCTATCCTGCAGCAATACTGATACTTGGAAGGATGTTTGAGCAACACCCTACCCATGAGCAAGTCTCGGGTTTCCTTACTTACAGCTCAACTATCTTGCCCGCATTCATATTAAAACTGGCACCACTTACTGCTAAACTGGTTTTTAAAAATAACTTCACCGTTAATATTCAGAAAGCCTACAAACCAACACAGGGTAATTTTTTCTTTTTTTCATTTTTTCTCCCCTCAGAATACTTTTCAGGAGAGAAACATAGCTATCCCCATCAGACCATTAGGGACAAGGCAAGAAGTCCCAATCACCTGCTGAATTCTTGTGAAAGAAGTTTAGTAGGAACCAGCCAACAATTTCTATAACTCATCCTGCAAATCTACAGATGCTAAAAAAACCACTTCCCATGTTTTCCATGTGTAACTGATATCAGAGCTACCACACTGGATACCAGCTAGTAATATCTGATAGATAAAAGATAGCTAATGGCCACTTACCATCTCTTTATATGACTGCAGCTTTCTCTTCACACCTTACAGGCGCCTGCATGCAAGTATGTCTGTTTATCTAAGCCAAAAAGTTTCTCTGCAGAGCTCCAGTCATACACACATCCTCAGACCATAAGGGCTGCAGCAGTGCTCCTACTTTAAGTAGTACATGCTTGATTTGGAAAGTATTTTTATGTCTTCCTTTTCTGTCAAAGCATCACACAGATTGGTTAGTATGCTGCTGTGCTTCAGATCATCCTGAATAATTAATAAAGAGTTTGCCAGTTCTTGAATATATTAGTGGTAAAGAAATATTGCTTGAACTTGTGAACTGTGATCGGTTTGCTCTACAAGAGAAAATCCTTTCTCCTTTCATTACTTCTTACAACAATAAGTTCAAAGAATTCTTTTGAACAAAAAGACAATATTGCAAACTAATAATGCTCATTAAATATAATAAATCTGCCTCTTTTGTTCTTTACATACTCAGTGCTGGAAAGCCTAAATACCAATTACAGAAGGAACATCTTAACAAAAATTCATCTCTTTCCCTCTACTTCAGCAATCATAATGCAGGCACTTAGAATTTCAAAGCAATCCTAAAATGATCCTGGCCAAAGGCATTTCTAAGTGCAAATATAAAAATCAAAACTGGTGAAAAATCTAGAAGGGAAAAAGTCATGCAGTGTCTTCTCTGCTCTCTCACAGTCTTTGCCAACTTCAGTAACTGTTCCTAGCCAGTGAAGAACACGTGGGAATAGGACATGGTTCTCCCCAAGACTAGCATGGACCCACTGTCTGACTTAAGACAGGTCAAGGCCACTCTGCTTACATTTTCTTATCTGACAAACAAGTCTGGCAACAAAATAATTTTTTATAAAACAAAACAATTCCAAGTAATGCTTTTGTTTTGTTTTTTTAAATTGTATTTAGTACATTACAAGCACTAAGAGCAATGTCAAAACTTCCCTTGCTGACAGATGGCCACAGGTGGACTCCTGTGGACTCCTTCCTGTCTTCTCATGAAGTACCCACTAATGGCTGAGCAAGGGCTACAGCTCTGGAGGTGGCCCTGAAGTTCCCACATGATAGCAGAAAAGGAAGTTTCCAGATTTTGCTTCTACTCTTTATTCTTCTGCTGTAGTTTGTTTACTAAATCAGAAGAAGCACAGAAGTCACTTTCAGAAATAAAACGCAAAAACTTGAGATATGGACAACTTGGATAAACAGGTGTTGAGTATGAAAAACCTCAAAGTGTGTTTCTGAAACCCCAACCAAATGCACAAAGCCATTACATCCATACTGACTGCCTATTTATAGAACTTACCAGACACTTATGAGTTTTCTGTACCTTCAGAACTAATTTTAGAAAGACAGAGAACCAAATGATGTTTAAAAGTCTCTAGAGATATTGTTACTTGTTATTTTTACTTCATTGAAAGCAAGCTGTGGACTCAGTTCTAGTAGTTAAACTTGTATTTTTATAAACAATTATTGGCAAAAAGAGACCACATAATCAGAATTACTGTTAAAATTATTTAAAGGCTGGTAACCAGGGATGAGTCTCTGAAACACTAGCAAGTTTATAATAAAATACCATATAGCCTCAATGTCAAGTCTTTAACACCATTTTAATTCTATACTTTAAAAAAACCTCTGGGTTTGTTTGCATTGTAGCTGCTTGTGTGCAAAGCAAAGTATAACCTACGTCCAGCTACGTTCAGAATTCATCCTTTGATGCTTTAGGCCCCAACCCAATTTTTAGATAACTGATCATCTTGTAAAATGGAGTGTAGCATCTTGACTTTAAAGCTTGCTTTATCTTGCTGTATTGGAAACATACTGGGAGAATAAAAATATATGTCTGCAGAAAGGATCTGTATGCGCAGTAGGTGATAAATTATCCTGAAGATAGGCTATAAAGCTTTGATGGGTGAGAAGCATTCCACTCAGCTCCTCACGCTATGCCCTGTGTAACAACAGCTGACATCTTTATCAGAGTGCTCCTTTTCTGTTTCCATTATAATAAAATCCAGAATAACTTCACTGATCTGTGTATGTGAAAAACTGCACGCCTGACTCTAACGAAGAGACCCATTTCTGTACACAACTTTATACTACACACGCAGCTGTCCTTTCAGCTAATAAAGGGAAAAAAGAAACATGTCCATACATCAATTATCCACAGCCAAGGCTTTGTAATGCACTACTTGAAAGGCAATTTTTAAACTATAAAGTGGTTAATTTACCTGTAAACCTGACCAGCCTACACATTTCAGCAACTTTCCACTATTGTATGCTATATATGTATATTGTTCACTGTTGTAACTTAACATACTAACTGTAAATTGTACCATTTTTATTTAGCATACATATGCAATGTAAGGCATTACCACAGGCTCTTTGGTATGCACAGCATACTTCTCAATGCCCAAGGTCTTATATGAATAAATTGGGGGAGGAAAACCCCCTAGTGTTTCTCCACTGCACAAAAAAAATCATCCTAGAATACAAACAGCTGTATGAAGTGCAGATTTGTGGTTGCTCTTACAACTCCAAATGTGGCCTTGCCTTATATTCACTTGGTCCAAATGTAAGTTACCATTCTCTCTGAGCTCAGTACTTCTCATAGTGAAAACTATAAAAACAGATATGACTTCAGATTCTTAACGTAGCTTTTGGCTTACCTTGCTCTTTTGGGATGGAAAGGAGATAAAAATTAGATATAAAAATTACAGAAGTCTCTTCTCAGTGCAAGTTTTAGTACCTAATATGGTAAGAAGATACCTTTTCTCTTTTCAGAACCTTTTAACTACTTCCAACATTGCTTAAAATGTATATACATACACGCAGAGCTTCAAATGTGTATAGATAATAACAATAAAAGGAGATTGACCCAGAAATATTTCAGCTCAAATGTAAACGCATGAAAGATTTATTAATGAAAGAAATTGGGTAATTACAGCACAAACTCCCATCCACAATAAGCATTTTAACAGCTACTAAAAAAATGCATAATGGAAAAATAGCATAGAAACAACAGACTGGTGTAGAAACAACACATTGGTGTAAACACAGATTTTTTTTTTGTTGTTGTTCTTAACTAGATAGACTAAATTCTAATCATTTTCTCCACACCTATGAGAAAACAGTCTCACACAGCATCATTCTTGCAAATTGCATCATCAAATAACATAATACTTTTCTTTCATGGTTGCTTGTTAATGAACACAAATATGAAGCTTCGTCTGACCTTGGTTATGTGCAATTTTATTACTGAAAATGTACTGACCTCCAAAATAAAGACTCACAAAACTGAAGTGTAATATATATTAAGAGACCTAATCTCATAGTCTTCTAAATTTCCTGCATGAATAATTATTGTGCACTTCTTGTTTGCCACTTGCTTTAAGAGGGGGTGATTGAGTGGAGATACAGAAGATTGAATGGAAATACAGTGGAAATACAGAAGACTTCTGTGCAGCAGCCACAGTAGCCCTCATACCCACAGAGGCAATATGGCACAAAAGGAGTGCATGGGCAGGGGCAGCAGTGAAGCAGGACTGAGGGGCAGTGGCCAGGACAGGAAGATGTTTGAAGATCTTTTCCAACCCAAACCATTCTATGATTCTATAATTGTGCCTCTCTCTTACATGAATGGTGTAAGTTTGAGGGCAGAGGACAAAGAAGACTACTGCTCCCATCTGGAGATGACCCTGGAGGTGAGGCCAAGAGAGGTAAGGGTTATCTGTTGCAGTCTCTGACTCACAACTATGGGAAGGAGTGGGTCCCTGACTGGGTTTTGGAGAGCATTCCCACTACCATATGATATTTTTGCCTTGAAATTAGCTCACAACACTTGAAAGATTCTCTCGCCAGAATTTTTTTCAGTTACAAAGTAAGTATGTACAACAATGCAAAGAAACACAAGAAAGCTCTCCTTTTTGCTTTGAAACGTTAAGATGAAGTACAAGAAGAGAGGAGTACAATTGCTGTAAAATAAAATATTGCCTGAACACCTGCCTATTGGAAAGAATTACTTTTACAGAGTCTCCAGTTGCCCAGATGAGGCCATTTCTGTTTACATCCCTATCTGAACAAACAGGAAGTTACAAGCTTATTTTGTCAAGACCAGCATGAAAGATGACATAACATACATAAAGTAGATATTTCCGCGTTTTGATGTATCGTTAACTGCACATTTTTATTTAAAACACAAGACACTAACCTAGTGTGCAGCACACCTGTATCTTTTCATCAGGGCCTGAAGGACAAAAAAAGAAATTATTTCAGGGAACTGCACAAAGCGACAGGATTAGTGCAGAAGAAAAGGACCCTGGCAGAGACAGGCTGGAGGCAATCCTAAAGCAAAGAAAACGGCTTTTGGAGCAAAGGAACTCAATGAATGCACAAAAACCCATGACTAGCAGGTTAGAAGGGAAGGAGACCTTACAGCTGATACAGCAGCAGGAGATTGCCAGCTGTTGGCAAGAATCCTCTCCACATTAATAATGTGAAGGTCCATCCTTGTTCTCACCTAGGTTGTGTTGAGCAGTCCGTAACTGTTGTCTCAAATGCAAATGCCAAGGCCAAAAAACCCAGAGAATTGGATAAAAACCCAAAGGTTTCACTCAAAACAGTGAAAATTCAGGAAACTGTCAATTAGGACAGCAATGCCAGTCCAGCAGGCATATAGCTTACAGCAGAGTATATGAACATACCTCTAGTCTGTCTTTATCAACTAGAGACAAGCATATGGCGCACTAATGCAAAAAATCAATAGTATCATGCCAGTTCCTATTGGGAGGGAGTGGGAGGAGCAAGGAGTCTCAATGTTAGTTAAGATTACTTCAAAGCAGAAAAAACCCATAAGCCTGTTCTGTTGAATGATGGAAGCATGAAATAATTAAGATGTCTATGATGTATAAGATTATTGATTATTCACAGGGAAACTGTATTTAAGTGGAACAACTCTCATCAGTGAGAGATTAAATTAGTGCCCAGATCTGTCTCATAAAGACATCAGCAGACAAAAAGGTTGCTCTGCTCACACCAGAAAAATAGGATACACTGACTTTCAACCTGATATATGTGTAATAGAGCTACCAGAAGAAAAACATTTTACACAAATGAGAAAAACAGGCAGTACCAAGCACAGATTTGAAAGAGAAGCAAATCTACTGAGAGGATGATTAATAAATATTTAAGTTCCTATGTTTTGAACAACATGGCCCCACTGAGCAATCTAAATAAAAGGAAAATGCTTATATAAGTTTGATTGCAGTATTCCTCTCTTTTCCTATTACTGATATCATTGTATTAGCATGTTACCTTCCCATGCTTCTGCAAAATAAAACACTAATTGATTTTGAGCTATCCTGACTAATAATCAAAGATATCTGATTTTTCAAGCTAAGCTGACAAATATAGTTTCATTCACCTACGGATGTATATCCAGCTGCACAGTAATGGCCATTAAATATTTCACAGCACCCAAGATAAAAAATAGAAGCTTTTTATTTGCAGACACATAACGCTATTACAACGTTGGAAGTTTCCATCAAAACATCAAGCTAAAATCCCAAATCAAACCTTTTCACACAGAGAAGGAAAAAATTACCAAACATAACAGAATTTTTTTTAAAAAATAGAAGTTATTTTCAGAAAATAAGGTATTCATTCCTGAACAGGGAAGGTGTCTTAGGCAGGTTTTCACATATCAGCTTTAACAATCACACAGGACTCAGGGTAGTATTTTAAAGTTCTGAGTGGTAAAATGAGAGACTGCAAAGATTTACAGGAAGATAAAATGCATATTGCTCTAACAGGCAAATTAACTTCCAAAGTCTGACATGCAAGTGCAGCCCTAAAAAAACATAGCTGCTACCTACTTCATCACGTACAACAGCCTTCAGCATCTAAAGCACAGGTAAAAATAGCTGGCAAAGGACATGAAACAACAGAAATTCGTCCTGGATACAGGTCCAGGACAGCAGTGTCAGTTGTCCCCAGTAAGGCAGAGCATGCCCTGACCCAGGAGGGATGCCTCTGAGCAGTTAGCAGAAATACAAAACAATAACACGCCACAATAACTTTAGCACTTCACTTGGGAAAAAATCCTCCTTTTAGCAATAACCAAAAAAAAAAAAAAAAAAAAAAAGAGAGAGAGAGAGAGAGAGAAAAGCCCCAGCAATCTATCTCCCTAGCAGGACCACAGCCTGGGACATGTGGGAATGTTAACTGAAAGAGCCCCTACACCCTCCTGCATCAGGAATTCTTTGTTGCCTGACAGTACATTGGAAGGATGGTCATATTTAAAAGTAAAAACATCGGGCTGTGTCCCTGAAAGGATGCAGCGAAGCCCATGGATGAGTAAGAAGGAAAGCACGTTACCTTTCGCAAGTCTCCTCAGGATCTGACAGCGGCATTTAAAAGAGACAGCTATCATTCTGGCTGCCTGCCTCCCCTGGCAAGGCACGCTCGGGGCTCTGCTTGGGTGAATGCAGCAGCAGCCTGTGAATTCCTCCTCCCGCACATACCAGGCAAAAGGTAGCCCCGGCGGGGAGTGACAAAGCTTAATTCCTCTTGGCTGATGCAGAGATCAGCTCCGTGTCATCCGGCAAAGCTGTGTCATTCACTACCACCGCCGTCACCACCAGCTGCATGAGGAATGAAGGGCTTGAAAAGCCATATTTCTTTACAAGCTAGAAAGCATCCTGCTGCACACACAGACGAGGATATTAGGAGAGACACATCCCCCAGCCTCTCGCATTCCCTGACCCTGCAGGGAGCGATGGTTGCTGTGCCAGGCAAAGGGCCCCGCGTTTCAACAAGACATGGTGATTTTTCTCCTCCTTCCTCATATCTGTCCTTTCCCTTACTGTTTCCTCTGGATAAATAGGGCAAAACCACCAGGAATCCTACTTCTGGGAGAGAAGGAGCCCATTTCAAATGGAAATATTCTAATCAAAGCACATGAAAGGTTTAATCGTACCGATCTATAAGGAAGAAAAAAGAAAAAGCCTGATTTGATAACCAGGAAAGCTTTTTGACAATTGTAGACAAGTATATTACAGCCGATGAAGCACAGACCACAGAGGGAGGGAATTGATGGATTGTTGTGTGTGGGCAGGACCACCAAGCATTTGATCACACCAAAATAAAATTATGCTGAATAGAAAACACACAGCAAATCGAGTTTTCTGCCTTCACTAAAAGAAGAGAGCAGATTTTAGAGCAGCTGAACTGGCCAAATATTGCACCATTTGTAAGATTTCTTCAGTTCAGGAGGAGTTTTATGCCCTCTCATGCTTATTCAAACAGCAAATTAACCTGCTTTTACAATCCATTCAGAAAACTATGAAGCAGAGCATACCACTTAGAGTTTCATACTTTATGGACAAAACTCCATACTCATTCTGAAAACCAAGCAAGTAAACCAAATTATTCCATATAGAGTTTTTCACGTCAAATCTATGCACAAAGCCCAAGTCCTGCACCAGATACTCCTTTAAGACAACAGATAATTATTTCTTTCTCAAGATTTATTCTTCACTTGAGTGATATATTTAAAACTGTCTTCATGTATTCTGACCCATTCACATGCTTTGATTACAAAGTTGCTTAGTTTATCTTCTGTCATCTTTTATCCATCACTGTATTTAATGTTCTGGTCCAGTGTCATGGTGCACATCTTCTACCATCAGCTACAGAAAGCCAGGAGGAAGCATGGACAGCTTTCACACTCTGAGCCATTTCTCTCTCCCTGACTGCTCTTCACTGCCTCAGCAGCGCTTCCCACAGTCCAACTCCAACTACTATGACAGTGATTGTTTTTCTTATTTTTGTTTTATTGGTTAGAGCAACAGCCATATTTCCAAGGGTAAGGTGAAACACTCCATCAGCACCATTGCAGTTGCCTAGACAAACTGGGTGAAAATTGATTTTATTTCATTGTCATTAAAACCAGAGAGGGGTAATAGAGTAATCTGTTCTCTAACCTTGTTATTGCTTCTTGTAGCTGCTCTTGTACCAGAGAGCCATAAAACCCAACCAGTGGAACAGCAGATGCACCTGAAGGTGTGAACCAATGGCTCCATCCTTGTAACCACAGACCTCTGGCCAAGGATGGACAGGGCACAAAAGGAGGGGTGAAACCAGAGGATGAAGGTGGAGGTTTACATCAGTCTAATTCAATAGTCCACAAAGAAAACAGAAAATCTTGGCACTATTATGGAGAGGAAGAGGAGAGGAGTTGTGTGTTCTTGTTCTCCCATAAAGTGGCGCTCTCTCTCTCTGCCAATATGCTCTTAGATTAAAAAAATTGCCAGCACTCTTTCCTGACACCTCCTGCTCAGGTAACAGGACTTCACACCAAATATACCAATAAATACAACCCTACATCTGCTTTCTTTTCTCTCTGCTCCCCTGGAAAAGCTGTTCCAGAAACCAAAGGCTATGGCTCAGCACACAGGACCCGTTCACAGCTCCTTCAGATTTGAGATGCCAAAGCTGCCTGAACTTGCTGCTCTCTTTCTGCAGATTGGCATCCAGAATCCTTATTACTGCCTTTTCATCTGCCCGATGGCCTGTCCTCGATGCTAGAAACCTTGCTGGATCCAGGCAGACCAGTTTAAACACTTGCCCTTAACTCATGGGCAGCCAGAAGATACTGAAAGATGATAGTTTAGCTGCCCTAACATTTGTTCTTTGATTCTTCCCAGTCAGCTGTAGGGTCAGCATTGTCTACTCCAGGCAGTAAGGTCTCCATTCCCATCTCTTTGGATATAGACATTGCCACCACCTGCTGGCATCAGTGCCAGGTGAGCCTGCAGTGCTCCTTCTGCCCTTCAAAAGAAGATGATTTTGGTGAGCAGGTCTCAGATCAGAGTACACTTTTGTGCAATTTCAACATCATTGAGGACTTCTGCTGGGCAAAGAATGGCAGGAGGTTGTATCTACACCATGAGGAGGAACTGCTTGCTGCTTGCCTTTGTGATATTACTTCATGACTTAGCCTGGTTCAGCCCCTTTGGCAGAGGGTGCAAAACACTTCCAGAGCTAAGAGGCTGCAAAAGACAGACTTCAGACACTGGAGAAAAATCAAGCCTTTAGGTAGGGAAATGCTGAGTCCCAATAGGATTAAGTAGAAACGTGTAAAATTGTAATAATTGCAACAATATATATCACAGAAACGG
Source organism: Acrocephalus scirpaceus scirpaceus (assembly GCA_910950805.1). Classification (NCBI taxonomy): domain Eukaryota; kingdom Metazoa; phylum Chordata; class Aves; order Passeriformes; family Sylviidae; genus Acrocephalus; species Acrocephalus scirpaceus. The sequence goes on from OU383777.1 coordinate 34,213,608, forward strand.
TGATATATATGCAAAACCAGTAGCAGACTTGGTCAGATAAAGCTTTACTAACAGTAAAAGGATACATTCATTCCTTGATCCAAAAAGCTTATTGTATTGTTTACTACTTCTAGATTACTGGTGTGTATGTTAAGCAGCCTCTGATGCACTGCAATAGTCACTTCCAACCAAGTCAACAGGATAATTTTTTGCTTATGTTTCTTCAGACAATTTTTCTGTCCTTGCCAAGGGATGTCATGTACGGATTTGAATTTCTCAAAAAGGTTTCAGAAGACAAGGCATTCATACTTCAAATACAGCATGGAACATAATGATCTATTGTATGTACTGCATATTTTTTCCTCATTTTTGCTAGGTCTAGAAAAGATCCAGTTATTGGAACAATTTCTAAAATATTCACTCATAATAGACATGATTTTATCAACTTCTTTCAGGACAACAATCGTGAGGATTAACAGAACTGTTCTTATCCAAAGTCCTACTCCTGAAATTAATTTAACTATACCTCATGTGGGGTTTTTTATATATATATTTATCAAATTAAGTATTGTGTGGTTTTTAAATGTTTCAACACTCCAAAAGACAGCCATCATTTTATGAAACGTCAGTCATTCAACTCTGCAGCTGGACTCAGCTGCTTTCAGGAGGAAAAATGGGGAAAGAGGTAAAAACAAAAAGGTACCTAATATAATATTAGGAGAACAAAAACCGTCAGACATACTAAAAGATTATTTATAGTCTATATAACACAGGTTAAACTCTAGTAATTATATTTCTTCCTTATTAATTAACAGAACTACATATTTAGTTACAATTGTCTCTGGACTCATCTGTAAAAATCTTTTTTCATGGTGATCCTTTTGGGCAGCAGCATGAATTTGCATCACTTTTATTGCTGCACTCACTCCTTTTTCAGGACTCTGAAAGATTATTTATAAATCTAGTATATATATATAGCACACAAATACTTTATCAACTGAATTTTTATTCGTAAGTACTCAGTAGAAGGTCACTAGATGAAAGAAGCTTATATTTTCATATGATAAGACAGGCAGTGTAATATATGTATCCTATTTAACACAAACTTCTGGTTAATCTTATCAGATCACATTAGCTGAAATAAATGAATCAAAAAATGCTATTGTCTATTTATTACACTTCTCTGTAGGATTAAAAAAAAAGTAGTGAAATTTCTCTAAATTAAATTGAAGATTACAGTCTTTATACAGTGTGACATTTAGTTACAATGAGGAAATTTCTGTGAAGAACCAGTATTCAATGAAGAATACAAATTCTCCAAAATATGAAATTGTCTTTGGAGGGAAAAAAAATGAGTTTTCAAAAATTGAACTTCTTATGCAGAAAACACACCCTTCTGTTTCACAGGAATATACACACCCGGAAGACACCCTAGGTAAAATTCCACTCGTGCTGTATCAAACATTTCCTTTCACACAGTGACTGAACACCACCTTAAAATGAGTTACACACCACCCCCTCTTTCACTTGTCAGGGATTTGTCCACATGAGCTGCTATAATTGGTTTGGGATGTCGCATGCTCCTGTTTTTCTTTATGGCCTAAGTTTGTGTGTGACCATACTGAAGCAGATGTCCCACAGAGAACTCATTTGGTCACGGCCACATCCACCACAGACCCAGCCCTTTAAAGAAAGCCAGCCCGTGGGGTTCAGTGAGGACAGTGAGGTAGTCAAACAACACTATCAGTAAAACATTAGGGCAACAAGAAAGACATGCAGATATCAAGTGCTTCATCTGTCAGGAAGACACAGTGATATCTGCTGGATCTACCTGCTTAAGAAAACTGAAATGAAATATTATGAAATCTGAACACATAAGGATTTTGTACAAGCCAGTATTTTGTTTCATCATTTTACAAGTTACCACTGGCACCTACCACATTAGTCAAATGGAAAGCCAGATTTTTAAGGAACAAAGAATCTTAATTTAGCTCTGAAAATAAAAAAAAATTGCTATATGGATACTTCTGTTTTGAAAATGAAAACATTTCCACTGTATTATTTGATACAACCTTATATCAACACCAGGAATCTCTATCTGAACAATATTTTTCATCCCAAAGAGAAGAGCTGTATTCCTATTCAGCAGCAGGCTTAGTCAGTCCAGCATTTTGCAATGAATACTGCTCTATTATGAAGATTCCCCTTCACTACAGGGAGAAGGAATAAAAAGGCAAGTGAGATAAAGACACCCTGTTATTCCCCAGTGCTCAGATTATCATAACAGACAACTTGTCAACTTTGCATAATTTGGAGGATCTTGTAAATTTACATTTTTATTAAATCAACTACAGCAGCTATTTTCTGGCTTTATTAACCATCTCTGCAACACTGATGGGTAATTTCACGCAGACATTGCAGCAGAATGCTTTACAGGTCATTAGAGTCATAAAAGCTGCTCTGGCTTCAGAAGATCCTCACTGGAGAACATGTCACGTATGAGATGCAGAATGTTGAAAAGCAAGGACATGCATGTGTTGAAAGTGGTTAACAGATGACAAGAATACATCTGTTAAAGATCTAAGTTGATGCCAAAACACTGTTGCATGGCACCGTACAAGTATTTTAGCTTCTTTGCATAGCAAGAGATTAGGAAAAGTAATTTAGGGGCCTTCTAGGTTAAAAAATCCCAAAATCTTAACTTATTGGCTCCAAGCAATGTTAACCTTTTTCAATCAGCAGGTATTAAATAAGTGGTGATAAAATCAGTCAATATTGCCACATCCTGGGATGGCTTTTTGTTGAAGTGTTTTACAACACAGCAGATTCACATTTTAATTTACTTTTTAAAAGACTGATTTAACAATAGATTTTTAACAATTTATAATGCAGTATTAAAGGAGAGAGAATACATACATCTTTTCTACATGAAACTACCTCTCCACTGCACATTACCCTTTAGCACAACATAAGGAACAGCATTGCCTACATTACCCTTTACACGAATCCCACACCAGAGCTTTATAAAAAAAATCTTTATCTTACCAGTCTGTTTCAATTGCTGGCAAAAATTAAATCTGTCCTTTTCAGTGAAATTGTGTTGATACACAAAGGTTAAGAGATGTTTCTTACTAGAGAAAGATCTTGAAAAACCTTTGAGCACAACTCTGATTTTTCACTCTTCATTTCAGCTACTGGCAAACACACTGGACAGCTTTTTCCATCCTTTCTTAACCACAAATATTTGTTTAAAATAATTGCAGACCTAAAAGATTTGGAGAATATGAAGATGCTGCATACACTATGAAAATTAAAAACTTTATCAGCACAAATACATTGTAGTCTCTTAAAGGTAACTTCAAGCATTGTCAGAACTAATTGATATTTGTTTCAGAAACCATCATCATCTTTGCATGGTTTGTGTTGGCACAGGCCTTGAAGATCATCTAGTTTCAATCCCCCTGCCACCCACCAGACTAGGTTGCTCAAAGCCTCATCCAACCTGGCCTTGAACACTTCCAGGGATGAGGCATCCAAAACTTCTCTGGGCATCCTGTTCCAGCGTCTCACCACCCTCACCGTAACAAATTCCTTCCTAACATCTAACCTAAATCCCTCCTCTTTTAGCTTAAGAATGTTCCCCCTTATCCCATCACTATCTGTCCATGTAAAAAAATTACCATCTCTCTTTTTTTAAGCTCCCTTTAATTACTGGCAGGTTCTCTAAGGTCTCCCTGAAGCTTTCTCCAGATCTCTCAGCCTGTCTTCACGGAAGAGGTGCCCTAGACCTTGGACCATCTTTATGGGCCTCTGGACTTGCTCCAGCAGGTCCATAATGTCACTTCTTACATTGAGGGTCCCAGAGCTGGGTGCAGTAGAGTCCCTACTCCATGCAGAGTCTCACCAGAGCAGAGCAGAGGGGCAGAATCCCCTCCCTCAACCTGCTGGCCCCACTGCTTTTGACGCAGTGCAGGATGTGGTTGCCCTTCTGTGCTGCGAGCTCACATGGCTGGCTCATGTTAAGCTTCTCATCAACCAGCACACCCAAGTCCTTCTCAGCAGGGCTGCTCTCAGTCCTTTCTCTGCCTGGCCTGTACTTGTGCTCAGGATTGCCTCAACCCATGTGCATCTTGCATCAAATCTCTTCACAAAATCAAGAGCTTATGAATCAGGTATCGCTGTATTTCTAGTACGTACACTGTACCCTTTCTTTGGTTTGGTTTACAGTGACAGAAGAGAATGCCCACTTTCTGGAGCATTACTAATAATTTGTCCTTGTATCTTCTGAACTGACAATTAGTAAAGAACCTGAAATCTGTCAAAATACAATGAAATAAACCAAATCCAAAGTAGTCTGTCTGCCCTCTCAGCAGAAGCAGCAGTGAAAATACTAGGTACTGTGCTTTCCAGGATGCTTGTAGGTCTCATGGAGAGAACAGCAAGTAACGACCCCATTCATTGAACACAATCAGCCCAGCATGGGCTCCTGCCAGCAACACGCATATAATTACAGGCTTTGGGATTTAATGTAATCTCAAAACTAAAGGATGACTCTGTCTTACAAGTAGCTTCCACATGCTGCACTACACAGTTAAAGACTCCTGTAATTACAATTTCTGTAAGGCTTTGTACTTTGTAGAGGTTTTTTTAATTAATTAAAATGATGACCTTCCAACTGCTACATCAGTCTCTAACAAAACATAGCTAGGCACTCCCTCAAAATTACCGTACTGGAAGCAGAGACTCTCTCTTACACTTAGCAGGAAATAGCTGCTTCTATTCTCATATATATAAAAAAAAAAGACTATGATTCTACTAAACCCACTTGAACAAAAGTGGTATAACTATACCTTTCTCTAACTATACTGCTTTGTTTCCATATTCTTATCAACCTATTAAGCAGCCATGAAATTGGAATATCACACCAGAAAATAAAATGTGTATTTGGTGGTATGAGCCTAGAATATTATGTAAAGTCATTTAATCTACTGTAAGAGATTTTTTAGGAATTAACTCTGCAAGTTTTTATGTGCAGATCTTTATATTCAAGATATGGTCAAAAAGGATGGCAATGGAATATTATAGCTCTAGAAATGCAGCAAAAAGAAAGGATGGCACAAGCAGTTTTGACTGGCAATAGCTTCAAGCCTTTGCAAGATGAAGGGACATGCTGATTCATTGATAAAATTGCATTCCTACCATGTGCAAGCTGCAGGAAGACATGGCAGCAGCTGCTTTACCAGAACAGAATGGATTTCTATACTGAAACTGGGTGCACACTGGATGCTTGCCTGCAGCTTGAGCAGCTATCAGTCAGCTGGCACCAACCACTGCACCTGCCCAGGCCACACGGCCTATTCCATCCCAGAAGCAGAACTGGGATGTGTATCCCAGAATATGATGACTATGAAAATGACTGTGCAGATCATTTCAAGGTAAGCCAACAACTTGCAACAGCAGCAACAGGTTTACTGCAATCATTGCTTGTATAAATGGGGGCAGACTGAGAAAAAGAACAGAAAAGATCACTACCTGCCTTGTGTACGGAGACCTGAACTAGAACCCGATATTCAGCTCTGCCTTGTACGATAGGATTTGCTCGCTTTAGGTTTGTTTTTAAAAGGCTGAGAAACTGGACAGGGTGCGGAGAAGAGCACCAAGAGTGATCTGACCAGTAAAAAGGCCTTGTGCAGTGCCAGACTCAGAAAGTATAATATCAGATTGGGAAAGTTAGGACAGTGACCTGATTAGACAGTGCCTAAGAGCTGTCATGGGATGGACACATTAGGTGCTCAAGAGCTTCTACATCACTTGATAGACAAATTTTAAAATTCAAACTGATCACTTGCTGATAGGAAGATCTACTGACAGATAAAACTACTGAAATGGTTCTCAGAAGGGCCTACCTGTGTTTCTGGAGCATGCATTTTTGCAGAACATCAGTTATTGGGCCTGCTGTAACACTAACAGTCTGGATGTCACAATCTGCTTACACATCTTACATGTCTGCCCTTGCCTTAGAAAGCAAATGAAGCAAGATACGAGATTTTGATGGCCTCCTGCTGTCTGTAACTGCTGCTTTGACTAAGAGAAATGGACACCATTAAATAATGGACCGGAAGAGTTTTCAGGCTATTTTCATCCTTAAAATGCTCATCAGGTTTGCACATGAAATGTTGTACAAATAAAATGGCATTAAAAGATAGGACTAGCTATACACAGATAAACATAATGTTTTATCAAATATATAATTAACACTAATATAAAATCCTTTTTATAATCCGAATCCTCAGTGCATTAGAAAAAGTGCCCCATTACACATCACAATTACTCCACATTCTAAAAACACTGACATTTCAAAAGCAGGGAAACCCTTGTGTGCAACACCCTCAGCCACACACGTCCTCTCTCTTTTGCCATGAAAGAATGATCCACAGCACAGGGCAGAAAACACACATGAGCAAAGTAACACAAAGCATGTTATTACAATAGGAAAATTCATTCATGTTATACATATATACATGTATGACTCATAGGAAATTATCACCATGCTTTCCTCCCAAGTCACCAAAACAAACAAAGGAAAGGTTCCTAGGCATAGGGTTGAAATATTTGTAATGTAAGTCTCAAAAGTGAAAGGTTGATAGCCTCAAGCTTGTTTTAGTGTTATTCCTCCATGGATCATTAATGCTTTAGGGGTGTCCCACTGCTATTCATCACGCTTTTAATAGTTTCTTTTAAAATACTCTTCAAAAAAGTAGCTTGGACAGATAACATTAACACGTGAAAGTCTGTATACAATATTTATCAGTTTTGTTCCCCCTCTCCTTCTTTTTTTTTTTTTAAATCATAGAAATCCTACAATTTCCTAAGAGAAATATGGTATTGTATGCAGAAATGATCAATAAAAAACTAGGGACAACTAGATACAAGGGCAAAACAGTGTGTTCCAGAACAGCCCAACATAAAACTAAAATATGCCAATCAGCAAAACAAATGTTATCCTTGCAAAATTAAAAGGGTAACTGAAAAAAAAGCACTGATCTTCCTGTATTATTGTGGATGTATCACTTACAAATTATCAACAAGTAACAAATCCCTGTTTTAATTAGCTTTCTAATACTCCAACATTTTGACACAAAAATCCTCTCACACATTTCTTTTGCACTGTCAGGTATGAAATTAGAGCTTATCAACAAACCAAACTTCAAGTTCTTTATTACATCTTCATTAACCAACTAGTAATTTTGAACTTTCGTATCTTCTTTAAAAGCACAAACAACCTCATCTTGAATTCCTGATGAGTTCAAAGGTCTCAGGCTGGCTTTAGGTTCTTGAGAAGAGTTCCAGCTTGGACTCATCTGAATGTCTCGGCCAGCTGCCCACACATGGGCGGTACCAGCCACAGCACACCCCTGCCATCCACACTGCTGTGAAAGATGATATCTTGCTTCTTCATGCCATACAGTCAAAAATCTTTTTTTGAGCATGTTTCACATGACTCAGTAAGTATCAGTGAAAATATCTTAACAATAATTTTATTTTTCCCCTTACTTTTCTGTAACAATTGTGACCTTTCAAATCTTCCCTTAGAACTTTCCTCTCTCCATAGATACTTGGGTTCTTCTAATAATCATTGTACACAAATATTCTATACACACAAATTTTTAACTTTTGCAACAAGTCAGGCATGAAATCCATCTGCTGCTTTTTACTGAACGCTTTCTGTTAACTCCTGTGTTTCAATATGAGAAACAGTCATAATTACATGTAACAGCCTTGGTGCGGTCCAACAGACCCCTGAGCAAGTAAAGGGCAGTTATTTTCCTATGCCCGTGACATGACCTTTCTTAGTACAGCATTAGTTACTCCATTTTGCAAGTATTGCTGCTATTAGTGATTTGCAAGCCTAACTGCTATTTCTCCACGTGTGCTGGGCCTTTGAAGCACTGCTGCTTTCCCAGCTTTTCATTCATAGTATATCATCATATCTTGGATTATTTCCCCACAGACACATTTACTTGCCAAGTCACATGATATTCTTCTGCGTGTTACACTTTTCTAGTTGTTTTAGTCTAGTTAAAGAGATCTCCATTCTTATTACTATGTAGGTCTCCTGATCTAATTTCATCTGCTAATTTTATCAACCGTTAACAAGGTCTTTAAATCACTACTGCTGTCTTTATCCTTGAGTCAGCTCCTGGGGGTTTTTCTCAACCAACTCATTTTGAGGTATTTTTCCCTTTCTACATCATGAGCATTTAAAATATACCAAATGTGTTTTAAAAGATGCAAAAACATCCTCCAGAGCTGCATCAAGCAATAGTATTTCTTCCATTAATTTTTTATTATATCCCAAACTGAGAGAGTTCATTATTTACAAATCTATACTGCTTATTAACTATGTTCACACTATCTTCAAGACCTGAAATCCTTCTCCCTCTTTAATGTTTATTCAATATTTATTTCATTACTGAGATTTTATAGACACCAGCACTAAATCAAGGAGAAGATCATGGCCAAAACTTCTTTATTTCTTCTTTCTTCAAAACTTGTCCTTTTTTCCCCCTTTCCTCTTTCTAAGTGCACATATTAGTGTTTTTCATGGCATGTCACTAGCTTTCCATCGAAACAGAATGTCAAACTCTCCCTGGGTGAGGACAAACAGGTTCCACCTAAAGATACCAAAGATCACTGTGTTCACAGCCAGAGAAAGAAAGTGGCAAACAATGTACACTTGAATTTCTTTATACTTGTTCATGTGTCCAGGCTTTATGAAAACCAGCTCATACAGCAATTGTTGTAAAGCACTTACCTTTTCCCCCAATGCACTTTGTCCTGATGTACTTACTATTTTTCCCAACATACATTTTGGTTCGCATCACGCCAGCTGTGGCACTTCAACAATGAAAATAAACTTGGTAACACAAAGAGATTGCTGTGTACAGATTCCCTCCATGAACTTGGAAAGAGCTACATAAACTTAATTGATCAAAAGGGAGTCACAATATGATGAAATATTTTGCAGAGGCATATGCTAATGGTACTGCACCAACTTCCAAGGCCTACTGCCTTACTGGAAAGGTCCATAAAACTGTTGAGGTGATGGAAATACTCCCAAGCTGCTGCCTGGAATGCAGAAACGGGATGGTAACTGTGCATTTTATTTATTTATTTTAAAGTAAGGCAAGGAGAAAGGGGCCTGGACATTTTAACAGGAAATTAAAAAGCTAGCTGATATAAATTCACCACCTATCAAAGTTTTAACAGCCCAAGTTCCCCTCCCCCTGTTCCCCATTCCCAATCTCTTGTCTGCATCTGAATGCTCACAGTGCTGCTAATGGATAAAAATGGAAACAAATGTATGCAACAAATCACAGTGTGCTCCTGTGCCAGCTTCCCCCTTCTGATTCATCAGACCCAGATTTCCATACTGCTGCTACATATTAAAATCAATGTTCTGCCTCTTCATTATTGTCATTATTTCTCTTTCACTTCAGAAGTTTCCTTTCCTTCAGATTGCTGCCTGACCAGCTTGTCAGGACATATTTAAATATTTTGTGCATACGCATGTTTGTACCGTGCATCTGGATGCCACCTCATTACCATCTGAATTCCCATCTTTTCTGCCAAGGCACAAAAATGTAGGGGTAAAAATCATGTCAAATGACAGAAGATTACAGCCATCTATCTCCATCATTTAAAAATATGAAGTAACTGCAGATTTTGCCATCAGCTCATTTCATACCTAGTAAGAAAATCTAAATAAAGATTGAATGCAGCACTTTCTGTGATGCATGAAAATGCAATGCAGCTCAAGTAGAAAGCATTAAAGATTCATCCTCTACTTGGCCACAACTGGGGCTTCAAGCTGCTTATGTGAGATTTGCCTGCTGTAGCTGGGGCTCACCTTCCAGGTCATGGAGGAGAACCCTAATGGTGCAGCCTGTTAACAAAGAAACCAGACATTCGGAGTCAGGTGAATGGTGAAGTTCCTCTTTGGGGGACAGAAGCACTACAGAGAGCAAATGCAACCAAGAGACCCATGTTCACACAGCAACTGCTATTGCTGATTGAGCTCCAGGAGAGAGGGCTCTGCTGGTGCTGTGGTCCAGCAACACGGATGTTGGCTCCTTTAGTAATGCCAAACACACACTGGGGGAAATGGGTGAGGCAGCAGGAAGTCAAGATACACACTCTTAGTGTAGTATAAACAAAAAGAGCATATATATATATATATATATATAAATAATAAATCTATGCTCACTTTCATTTGGATATGCAAAGCCTTCAAAAGAGGAAGCATCTTCTTTAAGTTAGTCCAAACACAGGGTCCACTGCACTCCCTCATGTAACAACATGTCTATGCCTTGATTTTTTTTTTTAATTAGAAGCACAGCATACTCCTGAAAGAGGTATTTCATTTATGTCAATTTACATCTTACTAACATGAAGATGAGCCTACAGCTACTGTCATTTTCACATGAGGCTTCAGTAAAGAAGCTCTGTTTTTTTTCCAAAGCAAGTGTAACAAAAAGCCTCACCTAAATATAATAATCCACATTTACACTTAGAGAGGCAGCACATTTTCCACTAACATGCTCATTTCAGGCTGCGCATTTTAAGTTTGTAAATCTATGAAAAGGTGGTGACCAAGGGCTCTTCACTTGGGCAATCTCCAAGTGACACAGCTGTAACAGCCTTTTGCTGGATGCATGATGCTGCACTTCCCACTGGCCTCCTCCCAGGCATTTTAAATTGACAGATATGAGGTGCATCTGAGGTGCAGACAAATCTTCTCCCTGCCTTTTGCACAAAGTTGGTGCAGATATTAGAAAGACTACTTGGAATCCTGAAGATATTGAATTTACTTCTACCAGATGTTATCAACAAAAACAATGAGGAAAAATAAGTAGTTTTCATAAATTTTGAAGTACTTCATTTATATTCATTTTGTGTGTTCTTTCCTAGTCCATTTTCCCTTGCCCGATAAGCACATATAAATCTCAACTGCAAAACACAAACCCATTTAAATAAAGTATCTGGGTCCCCTAGAAACAATGAATATTGTTATTCCCCGCTCCCCCATATAACCCCAGGAAACAAACCCTATATTGACAATATCCTTTTAAGGTCTGAGTACAGGTAAACTCAAGTTCCTCTTCACTTGCTTTCAAAGGAACTACTGGCCCTAATCTTTGTTGTAACATCTGGAAGCCTATATGAATAAATATAGTCCCTGATATTTTCCCTTAAATGGTTGAGTTTCTGAACTACAGCTATAATGCAATGATGATGATCAGAGACACAACAGATGTCTCACCCAGAATTTGGGGCTGTGAATCCAGCCCTTGGCAGGATTCAGTCCCTAAAGGCCCTTGTTCTCTCTTTTAGCTCTTTAAGCCAAAGAGGAATGGGAAGAGAGGTGGAACCAATTTGAAATGCCTACACTGTCTGGAGTTCAACCCCAGAGAGAGCTGCAAACCAGAAGACTACACGCTCCCTCTGAGAAGAAAGGAAGAAGAGAAAATGGCAAAGGTTCATCTTCTTATCAGTGCCATTAATATTCAGTTTATTCCACCTGAAAAGTTGTTTTAAGGGACTGAATTGCTTAGAAGATTGACTTTGATTTTGGGAGGCTTTCATTTGTAAGCTGTCAGTTTGGATCCAGCTGAGGGAGGTACTGATGGATGGTTTCTAATATCTAAGAGTTGCTTAGTGGCATATGACAAATGACAAAGAAGTCGCAGAGTGAGTTATATAGTGACTCAGCAGTCCTTTCCCAGAAAGTTCAATACTAATTAAGAGGCAACTTGACACCCTTTGTGTAAGGCTGCTTGGAAACTTATGCCCAGATACCAGAAACAAATCACAAGTAATTAAATACCTTAAGATTCAGCATGGAAATAAGTAACAGCCCTACAGTTATATCATAGCATATCCCTCAATACCTCATCATGATTTTATTTGAACAGTACACTTAGTACGGTTATATGATGGCTGACTAACAAAAAGCTACTTTTTGTTCACTCAAAAAAACCGCCAGCATTGTAATGTTTGCCTTTTAGTTAAAACCACACTTTGGTGAGTGGGCTCTTTCTTGATCTTCCAAATCCACTAAGTGCAGTCATATATTAATCAGGATGAAGGATGAGGCCCTGCAGAAAGGCACTGAGCTATGACTGGTGTGTAACTCATCTCCACTTGGCTCCCCGGACAACACAGTTGCTGCTGGGAGCAGCCCTGTCTTTGACTCTGGAAGGAAACTCTGCCATTAGCAATGGATTTGAATGATCAGTTCTATCACATTGCCTTCTCTCTGTTTAATTCTCTGTCAAGATCAACAAGCTCATTCCAGTCCAGTTTCACAGACAGAGCCTGACAAAATACTAAGTGGTGAATGTGAGACGCCCACAATCCATCCTCAAGTCTCACAGATAATTTTCTCCTAGTTTTAATCCATGACAGTTCTGCCCCAACTGCAGTAAACTTGCCTCAAATGCTTCAAGTACTGCAAAACTCAGCATTAGGGGCACCATTTTCTGATCCTAGTTTTCATCAAACACAAAAATTATTTCCCATGAAAAGAATCATGTAAAACTTGTGCTGTGCATTTACCAGCACAAAGAAAGTTGCATTTCAGGGATGGGGCATACCTAATTGTAAGGAAATGAGTTACAGTGAAATGGCAGTATGAACCAGTGTAATGAAAGACAGCCTCAATTAAAAGTTACAAGACCAATGAAAGGGAAAATACAGTATGATGCACATTATAAAAATCTCAGCACAAAGTGATGTTAGACACAGGAAGTCATCTTCTGAAGAAGCTAATGAATCATTTAGTTAACAAGGAGAGGTCATGTTTTTGATCAGTGGGATCTAGGAATTATAATTAAGTAGAAGACCCACATCACACACTCTTCACAAAAGGCTACTGTATTTTAGAAAACTGCTCTAGTTTGGTTTTGTTCTGTTGTTTGTCAGGGTTTTTAATACTATGAAAAGGTGTTTGGGGCTTGCTTGTTCTTGGTTTTACTTTTACAACCAGTGTTCTTTTTGTTCTGTTCTTCATATATACATTATTATATTCTATTTTACATAGAATATGTAAAATATCTCCCTGGCATGGGCAACAAAATCTACAATTCTGTCTTTCCTTTCTTTCTCCAATTGTTTCTGAACCATGTGGTGTTTCATTTGTGAGTGAAGAGACATATGATTTAAGTCAATAATGAACCAGCTCAGTAAGACCAAATAAGAAAGTCAGCAAGACCCAATTAGAAACTTAAAACCAAAACAAACCAAAATGAAAAAAAAAAAAGTGAGAGAACCTCTTGTATATTTTATTATACTAAAAAATAAATCTCTCACTACACTTTTAACTTGGTCACAAATACATTTTTTTTTCTAAAACTGAAAGTATACTCTTTTTTTGTTATTTTATGCCATGTCTCTATTGGACAGCTATAAGAGTTCACATCAGGAGAAAAAGCAGTTCAGTGGATTGTTACATTTGTCACCATATAAATCTTCTTCATAGCATTTTTCCCAAGTTGATTTTCAAGGTTAAGAGCTGTTTCCCATACTCCTCTGCTATGTTAGATTATTAAACAGGTGTCATAAAAGAAGGCTTTGATTTTGTAAGAGATCCAAAATAAGTTTCCCTTCATACCTTTATGCTCCAGAATATATATTCAACATTAGAGCACTGGTGAACCTGCTGCAAATCCCTGACGATGCAGAAGCTTCCTTTGCTCTATGCAGGGTGCAAGAAACAAGCTTTCAGGGAAGGCAGCTGCATTTTATTTTGTGCTTTACAAACAGCTTTGGGGAACATCTATTCATTTCACATTTAGTCAAGTGCTCTTTTTTCAGCATCTTTTGGATGCTGCTTAAATGAAACTTTCCTACTCCTCCTCTTCACTTCAAGCTTGTTGATGCAACACCAGCAGAAAATGCACCTGGACATTTCTGAACTGAGCATTTGATGCGAAGACAAAACTGAAACCCTAAGTTTGCTCCATGTTTGAAAAAGGAAACAGAAGGCTGGAATTGTTTTAAATCCTCTCCAACTATGAACCAACTTCTAAAACTGCCTCGGAGGGGGCTCTGACACTGTCACACACTGCAGTCTCCTGCCTCAGACTGATTCCTTACACTGGTTCAAATGCCTGTAATGAGATTGTGTGTTACCTCCCTCAGGCCTGGGACACAGCGTGTCCTGTGACTGCACTACAGGATTGGAAGTGACACATGCCATCAGATGCCAGAGCAGTGACTGGCAGTGACCGAGTGACCAGCACACAAAACACCACTGGTTTGGATTATGTAACAATAAACAGGAATATTTTCTGATAAAACATAATGAAGACTGTTTTACTTATGTCCAAACAGCAATTTGGGGTTGTTTTTGAAATGAGACAGTTTGTTTCCAAACACCTCAGGAAACCCCACCACGACCATCAAATAAAGACAGCCCAGGAGACAAAGTCACGAACGTGGAACTGCAACCTTTCAGCTGATAAGAGGACCATGCTCCTCTCTCAATCAGATGGTGGAGGGGAGATGATGGTAACTGTGGATTTAAAGCCAGATCTGCTCAGCAGATGGGGAACAAGTCTCCTGCCACTGGTCAACTAGAGAAAAATATTCCACTTTCAAAGCAAGAGATGCTCAGTATAGGTGTTAGGAATCAGTAAGATGTGACAGAAGGCCCTGGGTCCCAGGAATTATTGTTTTTGCTTTGGTCAAAGCACTTCCTAATGCACTAAGCAGCCACTATCTTAAATCTGTCCTTCCCTTACAGACAGCCTGGAAAGCACAAAGATGGCATCACTGGGTGCAGCAGCTTTTCGTCTGCCACGGAATGCTCCCCTGTAATCAGTCCTTTGTAGCTGCTTCCTTTCTCCTTGCCTTTTCCTCCTACCAGAGCTTCAGAACCATGGGGATGGAGCTGCCTCCAGCCCTCTGACACCAAGGCTTAAAAATATTTTCTGTGAACAGAATTGAGTAACAAAGAAAGAAAGAACTTCTTTCTCTAAATCCTTAGATAATATCAAAATTACAGTAAAATAGTGAAAACAGTCATCTTGTCTGATGTGTCTGCAACAAGGTGGTAATTATTTTGACTTTCATCTCTCTTATTTAAAAGAGAAATGTGGTAACACTAATGCATTTATTCACCTTTTTTGATCCATAAGCACAAACCTCTATCAAGATTTTCTTAATAAAGAAGACTGAAGCATACAGAAATTTGAGTATGTCTGCACACATAGTGGAGCACACACCACTCCAAGCACCCCCTGCACACAGATGTGGAGTCCCAGATCAGTGTCTATCGACTCCCTCTGCTGGCAGGAGCTGCCACTTTCCTCTTCCAAAAAACACCTGTATTTTTACTGGCAATGCACAACGTGAACATTGCAGTACATTGCGCCAAATCTTACTCAGTGCTGGTGGTTGGCTGCTTTGCAGTGTGCATCTGCAAGATAACTTGCACAAAGAGTCTAAGCAGCTTCCTAGCAAATTCCAGATAAGCATCAAATAAGTGTCCAGTATTAACTGTAATTATAGTTTGCACAGTAATGTTCATAGATATGAAACTGGGTTCTGTTTGCCTTTCCCTCCACACAAACTTTCAGATTTCGTTATTATAGCAGGCTTAAAATAAATAATACAAGAGTCATGAAACGAATGTTCTGTTTCATTTAAAATATTTATGGAATTCTCTAAAAAAGAAAATCACTGCTTGCATTTTACTCTGAAATTTGAAATGCATGAGGGAGCCCGACAGGCTGCAAAGCTGCCCCAGCCCTACCATGCACACGCCTTTACCCTCCCTTGGACCTAAGCGACCTGGTAGGGGTGACCAGCCTGCTACATTTTTGGCTCAATAATTACAGAGACAAACCCATTACTACTTACCCTGTCCCTCATTTCAAACCTATGAATTGTTGATCTCTTGGATTTTTTTTTGCCTGATATCATGTTTCATGGAAATGCTGTATTCTGCTAAAGTAACACACTAGTTCCATAAATGTGAGCATTCAACAAACACATTATAGACAAGTTTAGAAATTAATATCATTAAGATGATAAGAGAAATAGATTTTATGGCTCTTTTCACTACGTTGTTTTAAAGGTCTCTCTCTGTTTCTCAAAACATCATTCTAAAAAATTTATTCTGTATGATGAAGTAATCATAAGGTTGACACAGCTCCACATGCCTCTACTAAACACACATGGAAATTTTGTTTTACATTGTATATATAACATCCTTCATACCTAAACATACAAACACCTACCTGTACACTTGGTGACTTGCACAGATCGTAAAAATGGGATACAGATGCAAACATTATCAACTTCTTCAAATCGTAAGTAAGCCTGACATTACTACCACCATTTAAATAATAATTTAAAAAAAATCTTTTTTGCTTTACTACTTTAATTCCAGACACATAGTTCATTTTTAATTTAAGCTCTCTGAACACCACATACTTCTTCAGAAAGGCCTTTATCAGAAAAACCAGAAAACAACTGGAGCCAAAACATTCCTGTTATCCCAGAAGGCTTCATATATAAAACAAAAAGTGGGACTGCTGGTATGATGATCCTTTAGGCAACATGGCACACATGCCTGACCATTAACAACTTCTACAGGCACAAACCTGCTTTTTTTTTTCCCCCCTCTTTTGAAAGAGAGAGAAGGAGACTATTATAACCAAAAGATGGTTCTCACAGAAAGCATAGCTGTAATAATTCATCACATGATTAGCAAACGGGAACAATACAGGTCACTCTAAAAGCTGAGATGGTAAAAAATTCTGCAAAGAAGCTCTTCTCTTGCGAGGGAATTCCTAAGATTCCCCCCCAAGGGAAAAACGTGAGTTTTGCAGTGACAGATTAAATGCTGAAGGGAGAAGCAAAATACATTTCCCGAATTCCACAGGCAGAGGGCAGCAGGCTCCAGCCAGCAGCGCTGTCTCGGAGCTTCCTGCTGTTTAATTTGACATCTCCCTCCCACTAAGAGCATCATCTTCGTGTAATCGTGACTGAAACTGCAAGACATTTAAGTCATTTAGAAACGAAGCTTTCTACATACATGTTCACTATTTCAAAAATGTGCTTTTTATTACAGGTGGCACCTCTGTGTGCATAAAGGAAGTTAGGTTGTGATCCTAGTAAGTGTTAATTTTCTTAAGTAAAAAATTCTGCTCTGAAGTGTTACTGCAGCTTTGCAAAAGGAACACACAGCATCGATGAAAACTAAAGTATGGGGAAAACAGAACATGTATTTTAAATGACAAGTTGTCTCCTCAAGCTCAGCCATCTCTTAAAGACAACAAAAATAGTGCCAAAGTGATTCTTATTTGTGGAACGTAGGAAGTCTGAAAAATCTAATCTTAAACAGATCATTTTTTAAATTGGCTCCATAAGGCTGTCTGCAAGAATTCAACATTTGCATATAATGATAATGCATATTAGACAGTAATTACCATGGACTTTTCTTTAATTATAACTGATAATGCAAATAAATCCTATGTTCTGAACTGAAGAATGTAATTAAGTCTGAGTACTTCAGGGAGAAAAGGAAAAGGCAAAACCGCTGATTTTAAAATCAGGAGAATGGCACACTGTACATAAATTCCCTTCCTCTTCCCACTCACATCAAAGAGCATCAAAAAATCCATCTTCTCTAGAGAAAATGAAACTATCAACTCTCTGTCTTGCCCTGTTTACTAATGATACAAAATATTTTCTTACATAGCTTTATCCAGGATTTGCAAACTCTTCTTCACAAAGAAGAGAAACTGTTTTTCTTTTCGAACATTAGCACAGTAAAATCTCTGGCAAATGTGAGCAACTCCAAGCAAAGGAAGGATTGTTAATGAATGATTGTTAATGAAAAGCAACCTGAGGACTGGAAACAAAGACAAGGGAGACTAATGGTGGAGGTTGAGAGCACCTGAGATCCCAAAAACAATCTTAAGTCTAGTTTAAGGACGTAATTTAATAAGTATAAACTATCCCAAGTTTCATTATTAGAAACAATAATTTAAAAGTACACATGGCAAAAGCTGTCACCTTTAACAGGCATGCAAATCTAGCCTTGGAAGAAATACCAGTGACTACAATCGAGTCTAAGTCCAAGAGTAAATTTAACAGGCACTGACATAAAATGCTGGATTGACAACACAGCCCACAAACACCTCATGGCAGTCCTTGGGATGTAGCCAGCTTGGCCACAACGACTTGAAAGAAATTCACTTGTCTTTTCAAACAGTAAGCAGCAAGAAACTCTGGCATTAAAATGGAAAAAAAAAAAAAAAAAAGAAAAAGAAAAGTTGTGCAAAGGCAGCATGAAGTGAACTTTCAACATTTCAGGCCACGCCATTCCCTGTGGGACTGACTAAAGCTGACAATCCATCAGCTTGACCTTCCCTGCACAAGCACTCCCTGCGAATTGCAGTTTCAAAGTTCAAGCTTTACATTTCATATCTGCTGGTACAGGAACAGCCCCAGCAGGAAAAGTTCACCATCTCCACTGAGGCTTTGTTCTGCTGGGCTCATGGCCACAACCTCTTCCAAGGATGTAGAGAAAGTCAAAGGTAATCACACCAAAGTCGCTCACCTTCAAAACATACCAACACATCTGGAGAAGCCGAGAGGAGCAGACTGGCCCCTGCAGAAGGGAGAAGATTTCGAAGGGAAGAATTTGCACGGAAATCTAAACTTTTAAAGATTAAAAGACAGCAGTCCTAAACTTACAATTCCTTCAGCAGAGCCTCTGCCTGACATGGCTCTTTCTGCATCAAAGAATCATTAGATATCCTGCAGCACAATGCATTTTCTCTGCACAGTGGACAACTCTGATATAAGTCAGCTTCAGCTCAGCTATGCTTGAACTATGATGCTGAGGGACAGACCCTCTCAGTTAAGTATCTGAGAGTACGGTTTAACTCCAGCCAGCAGCTAAGCACCACACATCTAATTCCTCACTTCCCCTCCTTCTCCCCTCCACAGTGGGATGGGGAAGACCCGAAAGAGTAAAAGTGAGAGAACCCATGAGTTGCAGTAAAGACAGTTTAATGGAACAGAACAAGAAGAAAATAATGACAGAAATTATAAAAGAACTAAAATATATGAAACAAGTAATAGACGTGGCAGGTTCTCACCACTCGCCAAGTGATTTCCAGCCAGTCCCTGAGCAGCATCCCTTGATCAGCTTTGCCCCCAGCTGATATACTGAGCATGATGTTGTATGGTCTGGAATATCCCTTTGGCCAGTTGGGGTCAACTGTGGGGCTGTGTCCCCTCACAACTTCTGGTGCCCCTCCAGACTTCTTGCTGGCAGATAGGCTGGAAAGTCCTTGACTTACTGGAAATACCACTTAGCAACAACAAAAACATCAGTGTGATACCAACATTAAACTCATAATTCATCCAAAACGCAACACTGTATAGTTATTAGGAAGAAACCAGGACAGGGATAAAAACCTGTCAGGCAATTAGCTCATATGAAAATAGGACTGCAGCTTTGCACTTGATAATTTGAAGAAATCTGATCTACAAGTGAAAAAGATAATTCTGCATAACACTATAGTTGGGTATTTTTGTTGTTTGCTTATCGGGGATTTCTTTTTAGAAAAACATCTGCATTAGCATTAGCTATAATAAACTACCATGGGTAAACTGTGATAATCTCAAGGGCAGCTTCAGCAGCATAATGTACTAGTAAAATGAGATTCAATATAAGCTTGTACTCAGAATTGGACTATAAAATGCTACCAACAGATGGGACCATTATTTATTGTTTCTCCATTTTTATCTCAAACATAATAATTTTCCTTTGTTTTCTAGGTGCAGGCATCACACTTACCTCCTTCTTTCCTGCCCTAAGCAGCTAACAGCAAGACTCTTAAGTGCACATGAAGCGACACTCAACTCTTCTGCAATTGGAGGCCTTGCACAGCTCTCCCTGGCTCTGATGGAGTGAACAACTACACTGTCACCATGTAGAACTGTCTTATCAATGTTTATCAACGTTTCCAAAAAAATAAAAAAAAAGCAACCTTTTTTCTGACTGAAAACAAGGACCTATGCGGCCTTGCAGGCAGACCTGCTGCGTAAGGAAACTCAACTACTGCTTTCAATCTGTATGTAGCCAAATGCCATCTGCCTGAAAAGGCAAAAAAAGTACCAGCTGGAAAACCTCTCCCTGCTCCCATGTCCCCCTCCTCACTGACTCTGTCAAGCTCCTGAAATGAACTGTCATTCACCACCTGGAAAGCAGCACCAAACAAGTTTCCCCCACAGACCACAGAAACTCCTGTGGGACTTCCCTCATATTATTAACTCACACAACCACAGGCTGTACAGCTGCAGCCTGCCACCAACCTGGAGATTAAGGGAAAGATAACTACTCCATGGGTTATGAAAGATAAGGGGATGTTTAGAGCAAACAATGAAAAAAGCCTCCCTCGTGGTTTTTCCTCCCCTCACATATACGTTGCACACAATTAAAGGGGAGCTCTCTGCTTCCACTCCCCCTTCCTCAGCATCAGGAGATTTCTTACTGCTATGTATTCTCTGTGCATCAGCAGCATCAAGTTTTGAACCCAACCCCGATGCACTGTCAGGTGAAAGTAATACTTCTTTATTTTTTTGAAAGCACAATTCCAGTGACTCCAGCCACATCCAGTTCCAAAGCCCCTCTTCAGTCTGATGAACATATTTTTAAAATATTCACCCTTGTGCTCTGTTACAGAATATAACTGTTTGTAACTACTTTGTAGTCATCTCAGCACTACAGAATATGCCAGAGATATTTCATACACAGAAAGGCATTTTTTTGAACAGAATAAGAAATTCTGCAAATAGAGCAAATACTGAAGTCATAGACTTTATATTGAATACCCTGGGAGAATCTGCATAGATGTTATGTGGTACATAGATTCTCACTCTGTCTTTATAAAACATTAGTCATTCCAGTTCCTTCTTGCTAGATGCATTCATAGCTTTTTTCCCCTGCACATTCTTCACTTTATTAATAATTACTGTAATGCATCATAATGCCATACAGAAATTTCAACATGATAGACTAACTGTAACTACTGCTCCAGTCTCAGAGATCTTCTGAGACACGAGACCAAACAGAATTAAATCCCCTAAGAAGCTGCCATAACCCATAGCCAATTAATATCATCAAAGGCCCAACAATTACCAAGTGATAGTATTCAATACATCTCATACCAGAACTGAAGTGCAG
This sequence comes from Acrocephalus scirpaceus scirpaceus, assembly GCA_910950805.1. Classification (NCBI taxonomy): domain Eukaryota; kingdom Metazoa; phylum Chordata; class Aves; order Passeriformes; family Sylviidae; genus Acrocephalus; species Acrocephalus scirpaceus. Next base: position 34,234,858 of record OU383777.1, read on the forward strand.
AAAGCTACTGAGCTTGCAGTGCTGCTCTGCAAGGCAGGGATTGAAAGCAGATGTCAGGTGGACACTTTCCACCGGGCACCATCAGTCTCTACAGCAAGAGAGATGACCTGACAGGCTGACCAGTGGTCAAGGTGGCAGTCTGCTGACCTCACCTTCATAGCTGTGGGCCCATTGCTCTGGGAGATGAAGCCAAAGTCTTCCAGAGCAAACCAGAGACTGTGAAGAAGGAACACTGTCAACCGTAAAAGTGCATCAGGGGCAATATAAGAGCATGGAAAACTTCTCAGTGATCAGGTTGTTCTGAAGAACATGAGCAAAATGGTAATTTTGGGGAATCTGAGTTGGCATTTTCCCTGTGAGAAGGGGGAAAAATATCTAAGAGTAGTTTGAATGAAATAGGTGTCTGATGAGAGTATAACTGCCAAGGCAATGACTTGGACTGTCTCCTTCATAAGAAGAGGAAAAAGCAGCATGGCATCAACTTGTGGGGGAATCTGGAAGGCAAACTCACCCCTAATTAGGGATTGTTTAAATAGTAAGGTTATGTGCAGTGCTATTAATTCCAGCAGTGGATAAGCAGTAGGAGTAAAAGGGCTGAATTAAGAATTCAAATTCTTTTTGCTAAGAAAACAGTCAAACCCCAAAGCTCCCTGAAGTTTTTCCAGGAATTGTACACCTCTTTGAAGTACTTTTCATTTTGCTCAACTTAATAGTCACCAGTTTCAGATGGTGATCCTGCTTCTTCTTTAATCTAGTCCAGTGGATCTGAAAATGCTGTATTATTCTTAGAGTAATGGAATGTTTGGTAAACTGACAAGCCCAGAAAAACAGAGAATTATTAAATTCAAGTAAAAAAGTCTTAGTTCTTCATCTCTGTCTCACATCACATTTTCGAAAACAATCCTCCCTCCCACTCCATATTCAGTTTGCCTATCCCTTCCCTAGTGTGATACCAAAATACAGCAGACACCATCCACAACAGCTCCACATGAGACACAGTCTTTATAAAAACTTAGCAAGACCCTTGCTCTTTGCAATGGTATCACACTTGTAAGCTGCTTAATTTGTCACTCACTAAAAATGGAACACTGATTCTGCTCCGCAGCACAGCTGCTTAGCTTCCTATTTCCTGTTTTACATTTGATTATTCCTTCCCAGCTGTGGTTTCCATTGAATACCATCTCACTTATTTCAGACCCTTGTCCTAATTTATCCAGAATATTTTGAAGTCTGTCTTGTCTTCAAAACATTCATATCCCCTTTCAGTTGAGCACCATGTACAATTTTCATAAGCATTTTCAAATTCATTACGTAAATCATAAATGAAATGCTGATAAGAACAGGGCACATGACAAAGCCCTTGAGAAAATGAATTCCCACCACTTGGACTATCAGGTCATTGAAAACCAAACCTTTGCTGCAGTTTTTCAACCACTGCAGAAGTCACTTTAGAGATACCTCTTTTAAATTACTTCCCTGGTTTGCATAGTACAATGTCAAGTAAAATAGTGTCAAAAGCCCTACTAAAGTCAGAATGGATCACATCTAATACTTCTTTCTTAGACTTTCTGCCAGTTCGTCTGTCAACACTGGAAGTTGGACTAGCTCAACATAATTTGTTCTTGACAAATCCATTCCCTTGCTACTTGCAAATTATTTAATAATTAATTCCACTTTTTGCAACACCTGTTTTATAGTTACCAATAACTTTTCTTTCTGTGTTAGAGAAGGCATCCATCTCTGTCCCTCCCTAGTCCTCTAAAGTGCATTTCTCTCCTTCCACGGCTTCTTAAGAACCCTAATGTCTCAAAGATTTTTTAGCTGATTTCTAAGTACTCTAAAGTAAACTCCAACAGACATCCCTGTTTTGAAACAACCTAAACATTTAGTCTCCTTTTCTACGTTCTTTCCCACACTTTTGGTTTCCTTCCTAGACAGCCCTGACCAGGTTAGCTTCTCCCCTCCATTTCTCTCCTTCCTGCCCCAGTATCCCTTTTTCCTCAAGTAAAAAGCTTTTCTTTGGAGATAGGTTGTCTTACCATAACCTCTAGTTTTCTTGAAAAAACCCAACAGTACAGCTGAGCATGGCTGCTGATGCACTCTATCTTGCTAAATTTTGAAGACATTTTGTGGCAATTCCACAAAGACGCATCAGTGGGGTAGGATGGCTTAGAGATGCCTTTTTTCCACGGAGCTGGCTGGAGCCAGCCATTCTAGAAGGGGAGCAATTGCTCTCTGTTAAAGAGCAATGATGACAATATCCCTTCCCATGGGGAGCAGGGAGAGGACAGGTAGCCATAAGTTCTGAATCAGCACATCATCCACATCCCCGACAAAGCACTTCTGAAGGATGTGTGCTTCTGGAATGGCCTCAAGGGCTGCATCCGGGCCCTGGATGCACAGACTCAGCATGGAGGTGGCAAAAGAAACAACACTGATGTTTTAGAAGCAATGTCACAGGCTGAGCACAGTGTTATCTTTGCTTTTAAATCAGCATCGAGATCATGTGAAAACCAACTTGCACTGCTTTTTCATGGATGCTAGTGAGAGTCAAGAAAATGTGGCAACTGGAGCTACAGCTGTGTGAAATTGGTACACATGACTGAAGAACTGACCCAGCAGCCTTGTACACACAGTCCCTGTGCTGCCAGCACAACACTGCTGTGGTGAACCTTACTCTGCAAATCAAGTTGTAGAAAACCAAATGTCAGTCTAGCATTGCTGGCCATTGATTTTTATAAAAGCCAGTTGAAATAGGAAATTGCATGTTGTTTCAGTTCATTCATTTGGGAACAAGGGAAATACGAATTCTCAGACTGCTGAACGAGGGAGAGATGCAGCTTCCTCTCAAATGAGAGAGAATGAGAGATTGAAATAAAAGAAAAAATGTATACTCAATTATATATGCCCCGATGGAGCCACATTCTAGTGCCCCAACATACAAGGCTCTTTATCATTTGAACTAAGCAACAATTTTAACTCTTCAGCAGCTGCAGAAAGCTGTTTCACCAAGGTGCATTTCTGAAGAGATCGGAGGAGCTGCTGCCTATTGCCTGAAGTGGCGATGAAGCAGGAGCAGAGCTAAATGTGAAAAAGCTTTGCTCACATAAAATATTCCTATAAGGGGACCACCTGCTGTTTATGCCTGGCAGTGAGCAAAAAGCTGTGCTGCAGGTGCAGCAAGACAACACTGATTTGTAACAAACCTGCAAGAGCCACTGGAAAGCCACAGCACAGCAATGTGAACTTCAGCAGCTCTTTGGACACAAGACAAAGCAAAGCACAAGGTGATGACCTACACACCAGCTCAAGAGCAATCAGCCTGGGAACTGCAGCACATTCACCATTATACTGAAGTGCACTGGAGGATGCTCGTACAAAATAGAATTCTGCAGTGCTTGTTAAGTACTCCCAGACTGGAGGAAAAGTGGGAAAAAAGAGGAAGAGAAGAACAAAACTGATATAAATGGGAAATTATTACTAAATGCTAAGATACTAATACATAATGCAATAAAACGTCTCATGTTTTTGAAGCATATTCTCATTACCACACTCTACGCTGTATCAGCATTTTCATTTTTATCTATTTCCAGGCATCTATAACCAAACTCTACAAATGTGTTTGTGGTGAAAACCTCAGAAGCCTCAGCCTGAAAGAAGCTTTTAATTATTGTCAAATAATTTATTTGTCTGAACAAAACAGTAATAATGAAAAAATTATAAAATTTAGAGCTCCTAGGCTGTACTCTCTCTGTTCAAGGCCTTAAATTTAATTGTGGAACACTGCTGCAACCAATTTAACTTTTTCTTTTTGTAATTAAACATTTTTTGATGCTTTATTACTTTCCTCCTATCTCCCCCCTGCACATTTCCTTTCCTTTATGCCACATCTTTTCCTCTGTGATTTCAGCCAGTACTTCTCATTTTATTTCTTTCCACTTCTCTCCATCAAGTTCACTTACCTCCAAAACACAACTCGTTTCCCTCCCTTAAATCATCCCATCTCAGACTGCACAGACCTTTTTCCTAAATCTATCCTGTGCCTCTCTCATTCATGATAGTGAAACCAAAACCAAGACACAGAGGCAAAATAGCCCTTATACATCAACGGCAAGAAGGAAATATTCTGTCATTGAAGAGGAACTGCTCCCCTCCATCTTTCTTGACATATGAAGATGATGGAGGAGAAAAGCATTGCATAAGTTACAACAGCCCTTTCACTCTGCCTCAAGAACAAGGGCATTTCTCAATTTTTTTGAAAAGGTAAGATGGGATTTTATCTGATTTGAGATTTCCTGACTCACTTGGTTAGAAAATGTTACTGTAGCAAAGTTGAAGCACTGCACCTCAAGGCAAAAAGGCTTTTCAAGCCTTTAGACAGGCAGCTCTCTCAAGTGTTTCTGCTACTTCTTACCTCAGTAGTGCCCTTAAACCCCTCCACCTATTCATGGCTTTAGACACTACTGCATTATAACATACTGAAAAATTACTAACGCAGACATTGGACCTGTAAGTTGGCACTGCTTTTCTTTGGGGATGTTTCACTTTTAATATTCATTTTAAAAACCTGGCAGTGTTAGGATCTGAGACTTGAAAATGGAAACACAACTCTTATAGTGTCCTTGTAAGAATGACACTAGAGATTGGTCAGAGGTCATTTTGGGGAGCTAACTTGAGAGTCTATGCCTGCCTTAAAAACAACAAACAACAAAACCAAAAACTTCACCACATAAAAAACACCACGAAAACATAATTCTTAGGAGTAATGTCCCAGAATACCTCAGCTATCAGTCATACTGCTGACAGTCAGAGCACACAGTCTATTTACTTCCTTGCAAGCTTGGTGGATAACCAGCATTGGCTCGTAGTGCATCACTTAGATTAAAACTATTGTCACACATAATAAACAAAACCTTACCCTACTAGAAGGCTTTAAAACAAACAGTATTTCTTCTCCAGTCACACATTTGCTGAAATACGTGGACTCTGGATAAATTTCTACTTCTGAGACAGCCCATATTTATTGTTGTCATTCAGCTCCAAATCTAATGCACAGCAGTTTTCAGGTGACTCTGGGGATGGTGCAACCTAAAATGGCAGGTTGTCACTAACAGCACACACAAATTGTTCTTAGGTCTTAATTTGCAATGATTTTACTAATGCAGTGTGAAAGATATTGTGTTCCTGAAGTACAATTCAAATGCCCCATACTGCTCCAGCCATTGTGGACTCTGGAGGCCACATTCTGCCTCCACAATGCTTGCCCCACATTTGTCTCTGGTTAATGCAGCTTCTACATCCTTTCTGCATTTCTCCTCTCTCTCAAGACATACAATTCCTATACTAGCTAGCCGATATTTATCTCATCCTCTCCTCTCCTATTGCTGAAGCTTGTTTTAGTTGTCTGTTACTTCTATATGTTAAAGGCAAATGAGTAAGATTCTCCAGCTGATACAGAACTGAGCTTCATTCCCGCATCCTCTGCAGCTGTGTGACCCTTTTCAAATCCCTTAGGCAGAGCTCCAAGGCATAATGATATAGTATGTCTAGAAAAATCACACCCACTGACAGCTGCAATTCTGGTGGGCCCTGCCCACAATCCCACAACGTGCTCACCAACTGGTGAAGAAGTTTCTGGTGGCGTACACCCAGCCTGACTCATACACTCCAGAGCACCCTGAGGCACTGCCAAACCATTGCTCAGGAACAAGAGTTGAGATTCACACCATGGTCAGTTCTGCCAAGCTTTAAGTAAAGGCTACATACACCTGATGAAACTGTATTCCTACACTATTTTAAATCATTGATGATTTGTAACTCTAAGAGTTGAAAAGCCAAATTATGTTTCCAAACACAATTTGAAACAGTGAGTGTAGCACAGCATGTGTGCGTAAGCCCCAGAGAGCCTACAGTGCTGGACAGGGGAGAGATGGGCAGAACAAAGAGCCAATCCAACAGCTCCAGTCCAAGCCTGTCCACACCAAACATGTTGGAAAGCTCACTAACAATCAAACATCATATCACAGGAGCTGAAATACAGTGATGTTTTATATCACATTTCTACTGGTGTTTTTAGTAAGACATAGATAAATTAAGCATTTGTTGATACAAATAATAAATTCAATTAAAAAACTACTCTGGAGGTCTGGATACATTTCTATCTGCAAATTTTTCCAGTTTTCTGCACCTCTATAGAAGTCTACCTCTTGTTGTCTTATGTTTTCTCATGAATTTAACAGTGTAGTGCTTATTAGATAGCAAAAGACATTTAATTTTTTCACACTTCTACATTTGAGCATAATTAACTTACCAAATATCAATTTCTTTAAGCTCTGGTTTTTACATTTTTTCTTCTCTGTGGCTTACCAGCTTACTTTTGCAGAAAGAGGAGATGAAAACTCAATTAAAGCTTTATTTACAATGATCATATTTTTTACTCTGAAAAACTGAAACTACATTTAGACATTTGCAGTTATAATGAAAAAAACACCAACCAGATGGTTTGAAAAAGGAACTGATTAATTCCACTGTAAAATACAACTCAGATACAGAAGATCTCCAACAGTGTCTGCAATGAAAACCTTAATTTTTAGAGTTGAAAAGCACAATAATATGCCTAGTTAGTTTTCCCAATTTGGTAGAGAAATAAAACCCAGCAAAGTTGTATTTTTGAAAGGACTGACACAGTATTAAAAAAATAAATTTAAGCATTTCATCAAAATGGCAATCAGGGTACCTGGAAAACAGGGTGCATTTTGAATAAAGCAAGGACATTACAAGGGACTGCAAGAGGCAGCTGGGACTGTTCAGCCTCAAAAAGAGACAACTGAGAGGGAACCTCATCAATGTCTATAATTATCTGAAGGCGGGATATCAAGAAGATGGAGCCAGGCTCTTCTTAGTGGCACCCAGCAATAGGACAAGAGGCAGTGGGCAGAGACTGACGCACAGGAAGTTCCACCTGAACATGAGGAAGAACTTATTTACTGTGTGGGTGACCATACACTGGAAGAGACTGGCCAAAGAGGCTGTGGAGTCTCCCTCACAGGAGATGTTCAAGAAGTGTCTGGATGCAGTCCTGTGCAATGTACTCTGGGATGACCCTGCTTGAGCAGGGAGATTGGACCAGATGACCCACTGTGTCCCCTCCAACCTTGCCCATTCTGTGAAGAAAGCCATGTTATGTGAAGAGTAAATAAGAAAGACTTGTTTATCTTTTTTTGACAACTGTGAAAAAGGATCAAAATTAGGAATATGTATTATCATAAATCTAGGTAAAGTCTCCAAGTATAGAAGTTCAGTAAGTGCAATTGGGAAAATTTCATAGAAATTAAAAGTCTCAAAATTATGAAACCCACAAACTCGAATTAAATGTTTTGTAAACAGTATTAGACACAGTTATTAAAAAAACCAAAACAAACCATCCTGTATAAGAGTCCAGTTAAGGGAGTGAGGGAGGAAGGGGGACAGGGCAGTATACAGTAGTGACAGAAATCAAAATTTGGTGAACTATTACATTAGACAAAAAAAAAATACAGAATTGTATTAATGTTACAGGATAGTCTTACATATAAAAAAATGTATGCAATACCTAGTCTATACTTATGCCATTGGCACTGAAGCAATAACTGTTTTCAAACTAAAACTATTTAAAATGAGAGGAAGGGACAAAAACCTGAAACTTGGGGTTTAAAAAGGATTTAACTTGAGCTGAATCAACATGAGGAAAGGGTTCACCAGCTACAGAGATAAAGAAGTCATCACAAAATGTATGCCAAATTTTTGTTCTGGCAGTAAAGATTATTTGCTATTACTAAAAACAATATAATAAAACCATCTAATTGGTGAGCACCAGTACCAGCACCAGCACCTTTTGCAAAAGTAATGCAAAAGGAAGGGTCTGGAAAAGCTTGTGTCAACTGTAGGACCAAGGAAAACTATGAACTGGGAATATAGTGGAAACTGAAGAAACGTGCAGGGTAAAACATGCTAGATTTTCTATTTATTTTTTAATATTTTATTTTTATTTTCCAAAATAGAGACATTTCCGAATACTTTTGCTTGTCAAGCCAGACCTGAATGCAAGCTATTCTCTGGACACAGCAATGTCCCATGACAACTTTTCCATGCAACATCAGTCAAGAACTAGAACGCCAAAGCCAACAGCTGTTGGGTGATCCAAACCAAGGGAATTCATTCAAATGGAAATGACTATGTATTGAATAATTAATTAACACAACAGTAAAAATAATTACAAATGCGTTCTAGCATAGTGAAATACCAAACAGTACAAAAAATAAGCTGCAAGGCCAAGCACAGGCTTAGTGCAATGAGCACAACACTTGATGTGATGATAGAAACCAATTAAGTTATTTCAAGTCTGAACTTAGTGTCTACATAACAAAATGAAGCATGTTATTTTCCTTTCTTTTCTTGGAGAAATAAATAATATAAAACACTATTCTAAAAATTCTGAGACATTCAAACTTGAAATAACTACGACATTTTGACATTTATATCACATTGAATATGAAAAGCAACAAAGAATAGGGACAGTAAGGTATAATTCATATTTCAAACAGCAGACTAGGGAAGAAACAGTGATAAAACAAAACCTGCCGATGTCTTCAATATTACCCAATCTTCATTGCATTTTTGAAGCTTCAGTGAAACCATGATTGCAAAGCTGTATATAACCAAAAATCCCAAATTATTGACAATTTTGTAAGCTAAATTTCTTTTGTGCCTCTCAGAAAGCTTTTTTAAATTAGTTTAATTGTTAAGGACAGTTATTCTTCAGTGAAATGAGGCTTTTAAATACTTTATCATTTGTCTCAACATGTTGCTAAGCTGAAAATGATTTTCAGTTGCTTAGATTAAATGACTTTCTACTGTGCTGAAAAACAACAGAATATCACCATGGGCTTTTTACAACTGCTTCAGGAAAATAAGCTTTGCGTTAAAGCCATGCTTAGCTTTGCTTTATACACAACAGACCTCTGTGATTGCTCTTGGTTGTGGTTTAACCCCAGACCGCAGCCAAGAACACCTGGGGGACTCACTGCCAAAGGATGCTGTTGTTGCTTAATGTTTTCCAAGCGGAAAATGGATGACAACAGAAAGCAAAGATATGTTGATTGTTATTAACTACAAAGCCACTTCTTCGAAGTTCTGAAACCAGAAGAAATACTTGAGGCTATGAAAAGAGTATTGTCTATGTTTGCACACTGGTTTGGCTACTCCATAGGCAGCTGCTTACAGGTGGAGACAGGACAGGACATTATGGCTATTCTTATGGACAGAAGCCCCAGTCTTCCAAATATACCCTAAATTCTTCCAGAGTTCATGGTCCCTTTCCTGCCTTCCATATTGTTTCTTGGGCAATGGTCCAGCACCCTACAGACATGGTGCCTCCTAAGAGGAGGTATTTCTCCTACCCAGACTGCTGAAGGGTGATGGTGACCTTCAACTCAAACACAGATGCAAGCCTTGACAGCCACGTATCTCCATGTCCTGATACAGCAGTCAAAGCCCACTGCAAACCTCTGCTCAAGCAGCACACCCCATCACCCTGGTCTGTATCTCCTCACTTGAGCACAGAGTCCCAGCAGGGAAACTGCTGCCATACTCATCTTCAAAGCTCTTCAGCCTTCTGCATAGTGCAGACCCAACCAAGACCAAACTGAGCTCTCTGCCCAGAGCCCAGAACACTTCTCTTGAAGGAGCTTTCCTGTCACCCTTAATTTTGCTCACCTCTTATTCCACACAACCTGGATCCTCAAACAAGGAACCTACCCAGATAGGCAATACTGGATGTTTCGAACACCTGCTGGATCACTCCCCATGCCACTGCTCATCCTAACTATGTTTGGCTTTGTCAAATTCTACCTTTGTAGTGCCATGGCTTGATATTGCCTTGTGAACCAGGTTCAGTCCACAGACCAACTCTGGCCATTTATGGCTTGCACAACTGAAGGTTTGCGCATATGAGGGAATCACCAACCACATAAAAGTTTATCTTATCAGCAACAATCCCTTTATTCTCTTCCAAGAGAACGCTGGAGGAAATGTGCCCTTCAGCAGGAGCAATACGTAAGAGGTGCAGCAGAGCCAACAACTTAGTCAGCAAGGACAGAGGGGCAGAGACAGCCTATTCATTTTAAACAATGAAAGGAATAGGGCACAGGGGAATACTGTGCCAAGGAAAGGTTTAACTTTATTATCAGTTCACATCAAAATAATTTTATTCTTCAAAAGTGGGTGAAAAAATACTGTTCGGGTTGTTTTGGGTGACTAAAGTTAGGGTGTTAAATCTAATTGCCAAAGCCCAAGTGATCTGAATTTCAAAGACACAGAGATCAGTTATCACTGGAGTAGGCTGAAAAGCTGAGCACCAGATTTCACAGCAATGAGAAATATTGCTTTGGAGAAAATATTTATTAAAAAGGGTCATATTTCCTACTATCATTATCAAGAGTTGGTTCATAAATGGCATCAAACTGCTGTCTAACTGCAAATCTCTCAGCTGTGGAAATCTCAGGGTGCATGAGTGGCTTTATAACAATTTGCTTATCAGTTCTTCTAAAAAAATGAAAGATTTTATAAAGATTGATAGCTGGTACAATTATAACTAATTATAGATAAGGTCACAGCCAGCCTTCGATAGCAGTTCTACAAGATGTATCGTCATGAAAGCATGCAGTGATAGCTGGAAATTCAGCCCTCACCACAAAACCAGTCATCCATGAATGGTACAAGTACAGCTGAAAACTTTAGACCATACAACTCCAACAGAACAGTGCAACGGTGGTTCTTTGTCAACCTCCTTTTGTTTTTCATCCATCTGTGCCACAGGCTATCTTAAGGATCTCTCTAGGGCAGGAATTATCTTTTAATTACATACACAAGGCTTATCATTGCAGATCCCTTGTCTTGCTCGGAGCTGCACGTTCCTCTAACACATACTAGAAACAGGAGAGAAAACAGTGTCTGTCTGTAGTTGTGACCAGGCTTTCTCACACAAATACCCTCCTATCGAATCAGTCTAAGGTGACAGACTGAGCATGTCCAAGACCATTGCATGGTGCATCCATCCTACATGGATGCACATCAACCAAGCTGTGCACAACATGGGCATCCAACTACTCTCCAAGCAGTGGACCAACTGCATGGGACCTCTCCCTGAAGAACTTGCAGAAATTCTTTTCAACCATTGATAGTTTATCTTGAAGCCCTCTCACCTTCTTCTTCCTAAGGGGAGACTTACTTTTTGACTTGTTTTACCTGTTTCTTATTTACCACCCGAAGTAAGTGTCTAATGTATTGCTTTACTTACATTTACATGACAGTGTACTGATATATTTTACCTTTCAGGAGGAAAAACCCTCACTATAATCCCTACTTCTGGCAATATGTTCAGAATCAGAATGCTTGTACACACTGAGAACAACAGCAAATAACTACAGTCTGCTATGATCTTTGGCAACAGCAGCGTTTTTCCTACTAAAAGATAGAAAAACCACATATGAATAGTCCTGTGAGTTACTCATCTTGTATGAAAAACATGTAATGATCTTTAAGGCAATTGCTTAAAATAGCAACCATACCAAAAGCTGTATTTCCATTTAGAGGATATAACATTATTTTCTACATTGTAGCTCATAATACGCAATTCTCCATGCAGCACAGAGCCTTACTGTTCTTGTTTGCAGGTGACCATCAAGGGTAGTTTGCAAGGGAAAGCTTTAATAGATCCATTCTATACAATGGTAATGGTATCTTCTCTCACGCCCTACAAAGCTACCAAGTAGGTATTTTTAGGAGCTGTTGGTATTCCACTAACTGCTCGTGCCTTCAAGATATCCAATTATTGTTCCAATAAAACAAAATACTAATGATGAAAGGTAAGTAAAAGTAGTTATGACTCAAATAAATGTTGTCAAGCAAAGACACCAATAATTGAGGTTTTGCATTAACATAAAGAGATACCACTACTGGTGTAACAACCCCAAAGTCAACAGGGCTTTGCCAAAATGAGTATCACCCTGTATCTCCACTCCTAAGCAACTACAGCATAAAGAGCTGTTTATCACTCTTTCAAAGCAGTCAAATAAATTCAGAACTGCAGGCACATTATAGAGTGCTGCATAGTTTAACACATGGATGAACAAGTAATTAGACTTATTTGTTTGTGGATTAAATGCCTGTAAAAGAAAAGGCTTTTGTTCAGTCTGAGAAAATGGGGAAAAACACAACAGTTTTCTTACATTTGCACTTTATGCTGCAAAAAAAAATTAAAGGATAATGAAATTATGCTTTAATCTTCAGTATAGCCATGCCTGCAGGGATTTGGGAACCTTACCAGAGAATAACAAAATGCAGTGCATCAAAACAAGAATTTTCAGGAGTCTCTTAAACTCTGGGAAAACATACACATCATTTAAATTTTCAGGTTCTTCAGTGAAAAGAATAATATAATCCCACTCTAAAGAGATATATATCACATTCTAACTGCAATACCTCCTCCTTGCCAGATCATGTGAATATACTAATGAATAAAGCAAGGGATACCCCAATTCCGTGGATTCTTTTCTTAAAGGGGAGAAAAAAACTACCTGAGACCATTTATAAACTAGAATCCACCAATCCACCACCACTTTGTCCCTACCCACAGACTTTTGCTATCCACACCAATGGAACACACAGCCCCCAGTGGTGGTTCAGAGTCATGGACTCTAAGATATCCTTTTTTAAATTTCAGTAAGCAACAGGTAACATTTCCAGCAACATCATAAAGAGAGGGAAATTTTTTTCTTTCTCACAAAATAAGTATCCAAAACACAAACTCAGTTAGTCATATGTGAAGATGGAGACTTTGTATGATGGGGAATAAACTCCAAGTATTATAATGGAGGCAATAAGGGGAAAGGAATGATACTGGGCTAGAAATAAAGGCAAACCCCCTAATTTTAATCTTTCACTTTTTAATGTTGATACACTTACTTTATACAGCTACTGTGCATATATTTCAGTTTCTTCCTCAAATACAGTATTTAATCAAAACAGGAGGAGGATAAAGAACATGAGCAGAAAGAGAAGTGGAGATACTCAGGTTAAACTTCCATCCTCCATTTACATTTTGTATCATGGGTTTTGTTATACTAATAGTACAGTCAAATGCGCAAGGTTGAATATTGCGTTTCCACAGAAAGTTCCAAAAAAGATTCCGAGACAGAACAGAGATCTTAATATATAAAGTATATATGAGAAGTTTAGGAAGAAAATAAGTGTAGTATAAAAACCCAGGAAACCAAGATGACAACAGAAGAAAACAGTACACCTACACCACTGCACTAGCCAGGACGTGCCACAGCGCAGCGGACCCGAGGTTTCCTCAGCAGTCTGACAAGACTCATTAGCATCTCGTAATAAAGCAAAGAGTATCAGAGGTTCTGGGAAAACACCATTTGAATGATTTCAAATGAGTGAGTCATGTTATCTGCTCACATTTTGAAAGTAATGAGGCTATTTCAGCCCAGCTAAAAGTGAATAAATCCCTAACTGCCCCCAACAATCTTTCACGTTTCCAGAATAAACTGCAAAAGGGATTTAAATGTTCCTGTCAAGAATATAAAGCTTCTATGGCTGCAGCCTTTCTAGAGATATTTAATTAAGTATTTTTCAATTGCACAGCTTGAAACAGAAGTGATTTTGCCCGCCTGCCCACCAGTGAAGAAAGCACATCACAGCCTGGCAAGGGAGAGGCAAGATGAGAGGAGCTGTTCCCCCCACACTCAGGGTTACTTGGTTCTCCCTATGCTATACTTTTCCTTTGTATTATGAGGACAACTTCAGAAAGCCTGACAACATAATAAAGCTAGGGAAAGACAACCCCACTATTACCACTGCAGAAAATAAAACACGGATTAATGTCACTAAGGCATATGTCAGAAGAGATAGTAATGATGCGTACAAATGAATCTTCTCATCAGGAGCAAAGAATGTAAGCACCACCAAAAACTGAATAATAATTACATACAAATCAAAAATGACACTGCCAGCTGCTAAGCACACATTATTCTCCTAGATTACCAAAAGGTTGGTTTTCCACTTTTTCCCTTAAAACTTGCTAAGTCTTCCTTTTCTATTCAAGTGACAGAAATTATGAAGTACAGAAGCAGGTGCTTACACTCCTTAGGAAGACAAATGCTAGCACCATCACATAGCTGGCTGCTTACAGCTCTAACTACCCATTGTGCCACAATGAAGGTGCAGATGTGCAATGAAGGCTTCTTTCTTGTTTCAGAAAATGGCTTTTCTGAGTCAAAACACAGAAACTGGTTATAAATTGTGATAAACACTCAGTTTCCAGTTTCTGAAGCATTTACTAACAATGTGCCACACACTTTTCATGTCCCTCTCTTGCTTCTTAAGATGTACATTTCTGCATGCTCTAACCACTGATGCTACACTAAGATTCAAACACAGAACAGTCACATTCAATAAATACACACCAGTCATGCCCTCCCAATCTCAGCCAAAAAGAGTTTGGCATAGAAAATCATACTTCGGTTGTATTTCTCTGATTGCATTCCCTGCCATTTTTATGATCATTATTTTGTCTATCTTCCAAAGACAGAATACAAGATCAAGTTCCACAATCGCACACTTCTTGATCTAATAATTTATTTTACTGTGCTTTTTTAACTCGAGTTTATATCCTGAAGATATAACTGAAGACAAGCACCAGAGAGCTTCTAAGCAATTTTACTAAAGGCAAGTAATTAAAAATATTCCATCAAGAAGACCTAACATAATATATAAAGAATCAAGAAATGTTAACTTTTACTGACATTACAATTTATCCAGAAATTTGTTATCTGTATCCTGTCTGTCAGCTGGATGAGACAAGATTTTATTACTGAACTAACAGTAGGAGTTTGCATTAAGTAGCCAAGATGCAAGAAAAAGACACACCATTTATGACATGGACTAGAGAATCGCTTTTTCCTTTACATCTCCTATTAGAAATCACTACAATCATTTTAGTAATCTGTAGATATGAGGGTACATTAATCTTTCCTCTTTACATTTTATTGCATGTGACCTATGAATTATTTTCTCTGTCCCATAAAGATTACAACCTTCCCATCTGTATTATTATACCATTCTAAAGTACATATATGTTATTTAATAGAGAGGATTGTATTAAACAAGAATAATCACCACAAATAAATGCTAAGTAATTAGGGTAGCAAGTACATATATAAAGGTTATTAGGCAGGCAGACTAAAAATAGCAATTCTGGATGAATGTTACTATGCCTTTTTTGCCAGCAACACACAGAGGCACAAGATACTTTCATTTACTTTCTTCACAAGAGTGCTGAATTTTAAATTCTTCCCAACAGTACTTAGGATGTAATCATTCCTTTTTTGACAAATGGCTAAAATCATTCTTAGCAGAAATTGGCACAACAGCAAAATGAAAAAGAATCAACTCATTTTCTGCTGAACATTTATTTTCAGTTGGTCTTTAAAACCAAGATCCATTTGCTACTTACAATGATTAATAACTTCCTTGTCCTTGACGAGGCACTCTGTAAATTGTTACAGGCAGAGCAGCACATACAATACTGTTAAGGTGTCTGCTTACCGTGTATTTGTTAATATTTTATTGTGGCAATCTCTCATTTTACAGGCGTGGGACCTTCTTCTTATTTTCAACTGGAATTTCTCCTATTTGTTCCTGCTGACCTTTGCCCTGTCACCATTGGTGCCTGATGGCACCACTGAGAAGAGCCACCTCTTTACTCACTCTCATCACATGCTTTGGTAAGACCCGCTGAGCTTTCCCTTATCAGGCAGAACAGCCCCAGCTCTTACCCTCCCCCCGCCAATGTCAGGTGCTCCAAGCCCATAATCATCTTCACCTGGACCTGCTCCGGTGTGTCCATGTCTCCCTCACACTGGGGAGCCCGGGACTGGATCCGGCACTCCAGGTACGTCTCACCAGGATGGGCAGAGGGGAAGGATCACCCCCTTCTCCCAGTTGGCAGAGCTGTGCCTGATCCAGCCCAGGAGGCTGTTTGCCTTCTTGGCCACCAGGGCACATTGCTGCCTCCTGCTCAGCTTGGTGTCCATCAGCACTCACAGGTACTTTTCTACCAAGCTGCTTTCCAGCTGGTCAGACTCTCAGAACAGCACATGAGGTTACTCCCCGCCACATGCAGGACTTTGCATTTCCCTCTGCTGAACTTCATGAGATTCCTGTTTGCCTGTTTCTCCGGCCTGTCAAGGTCCCTCTGAACTGAGCACAACTATGTGTCCTATCCATCACTGTTGCAGTGCACCCCCACACCCGAGCAGGTGTTCCCATATCAGGAAGAGTTTAAGAGTTCCTATATTAGGAAAAGGGCCTCACCCCTGAACTTTTAAGGAAGCAGAACCAGAAACTTCCATGTTTCTCTCACCATAACTGGCCCAATGCCAGGACAAAAGCACCTGTTGGTCCCTTTAGCTGTTCCTCAAGAAATGCAGCTATTTTCTATTGGGTAGCTTGCCCAAAAAACCCTCCTAGATCCTTGAATACTTAAGAGAGAGCGCGGAGATTCTTGGGACTTTTCGGGGTGTCTTAGCAGGTGCAAGGGACCTCTCTGCACTGTGCATGGCTTTTATTCTTTTGTTTTGTATAGTTTGTTATTTTCTCTTTAATTAAAGCCTTTTTGCTTTTTCAAAACACCTCCAATCAAGCCATCTCGCTAATTATTCTTAAGCCATTTCTGAGAGGTTGCTGGTCACCCTCAGAGTATGATGAACCCTTGTGGGACTAGTAAGATACTGGCCCCACACAGAAATTCATCACATCACTCCTCCCAGTACTGTGTTACCAGCAAACATGCTGAGGGTGCACCCTGTCCCATCATCCAGGTCATTAAAGCTGTTAAACAGCGCTGGTCCCAGTATCAGACCGTGAGGTATGCCACCTGTGGCTGAACTCCAGCTGGACTTGGTGATGCCAATTACAATTCTCTAAGCCTCACAGTTCATTCTTCTGCCCAGCTCACAGACCACTTATCTAGTCCATACTTCAATAGTTTGTGAGGATGATACAGAGGAAAGTTTCAAAAATCAAGATAAGAAACATCCACTGTTCTCTGCTCATCCATTCAGCTGTCATCTCATTGTGGAAAACTATCATGGTTGGTCAGGGATGATTTCACCTTCTTAAACTCATGCAGACTGCTCCAAATTATGTTTTTGCCCATAAGATGCCTGGAAATGCTCTCCAGGATTGTTTGCTCCATCAGATTCCCACAGACTGATGTGAAGTTAACCAGCCTGTGCCTCCCTGGATCCTCCTCACGAGCTCCTTGCAGGCCTTCCTCTATCATAGAAGCCTGCTCTCTTGAGGTCCAGGGCTGTGACCCTGCTACTTGTCTTGTTCCTTCCTTTCAGGATCTTGAATTCTTCCTGACTATGGAAACTGCAGCCAAGACTACTCAACCTTCCCATGCCTGCCCAGTTCTTTCTCACTGGTAAGAGTGAGGTCAAGGAAAGCATCTCCACTCATCAACTTATTGATCACATGTGTTAAGAAGTTATTATCATCAGTGCACTCCACAAACCTTCTGGATTACTTGTGCACTGCTGTGTTTGTTATTCTTCCAATAGATATTAAGAGGCCCAGGACCAGCCTCCTGCAAATGCAAGGCTCCTTCTAGCTCTTGAAGGCATCCTGCACTGCTCCTTCCTGATGGGGCCATCTGTAGCAAACACACATCACAATGTCACCTACTGGTCTGTGTGCTTTCCCTTACCCATAAGCTTTCAGTTGTCTGACCCAGGCATCCCTGCTGCTCTCTCACGTGGAAAGCTGAGCAGCCCTTCCTCACCTTCCCAGAAGATCCTAATTTGTAACTGCCTAAGCAATTTCTCTTCAGATAAATTAATCCCAAAAGTATTTAATCTGGAGTGCTTACTGAGTGAGCAATTCTTAAGGACCCTTGTGATGCTGGTAAATCTTCAGTATTCATAATCAAATCATATCTAATACCGATAATGGACTGCAAGAGCTCTTCAGCACTAGGTGATAAAAAGGTAAGTTTAACCAAAAGCAGGTGTAGCTTGCCTTCCTTCTCAGGAAAGAAAACAACGCAGCAAGTTGTTAATAACTTTACCCTTTTAAGTAATATGTTTAGGTCTTATGGGCAATACACTACAATAGGACACTGTCTATGGACAACTGTTCTTGAGGGAATGAGGAAAAAAGATTGGTTTGCTCTACATTTCAAACAGACCATTTCTGTGTTAGGGGGCAATTCCATTTCCGATATTGGCTTCTCTAGCTTAACCTATTTCCAAGCCATGTTCTTGGTGCAGTATTTGTGAAAAGTTAGCCACCACTAAGAGATGTCTGGCAGAGTCCTAACAAGGGCCTCTCTCCACTTGCAGCTTTTGGCTCAAATGTCCCAAAAGAATAAGGCAAATAATACAATTTACAGACATTTTGCTTTCCTGTAGAAGGCTTTTGGACAGAGGCACTTACAAACAAGTTTGGGCCCTTTCTCACCAAAAATATTCAAACCACTCTGACCCTCTTAACTGTTGGGGAAGATAGAAATTGATCGTGCTTTTAGGACTGGCCCTGATATGACACTTGAAACATTGCAGATTTCAGTGTAATTTACCACAACCCATCATTTGCCAACTGGCTACACATACTTCTTCAGTATAATCCATCCTCCACCATGTCCAACAACTAGAAAGAGCAGGACACTGCCAGAGCAGAAGTGCACAGTACTCCATCTTTGCAGGCATGGTTCTGAACACAGGAAAATGAGTATTTTGACTAAAAAAGGAGCTGCTGCAATTGGATAAAAGCTTACATCCTTTCATACTTCAACTCTCAGTCACAATAAGAATTTCATGCCAGCCTCTGACAAACACCTTAAATGCCACATCACACAAACTATCTCCTGAAGTTTACATATAATCTTATCTTCCTTTTTGCTTGGATTTAGCTAACACTTCTAGGATACCTCAAGGAGTTTTTCTTCAGTAGAATAATTTAAGAGCTAAAATTCCACTGGGTTGCAAAAGCTTTGTCTTTGAATTTAATGTGCATGGACAGCAAATCTGCAGGAGTTTCTCTCAACAATAGCAGGCTTATTACTGGCACTGTATTTCTGAGCATCACACAGGAAGATGACAGGGAAAGCACATGCTCACATACTGCATCCTGGAACACACAGCATTTATTAGACTCTCATTTGGGCATCTTCTATTCCAAAATCTCCTGATTTCAAGCACATACCAGTCCACCATCTGGCTAACCAAGTATTTCATGGCTCAAACAGCTTGGTCCCACATATAGAGTATGAAGGTCATTTCAACAGGCAAGTTGAGTGCTCTGTTTAAGAAGCTCACCTATGCTAACTGTGAAAGCTTCGACAGGGCAAAGGATCCAGCCCCATTTCCAGGCCTGCAGCCACACTGGGAGCTATATGCACAGTAAGTTTCTTTCAGAAATATATCTAGAAAATCCTTTGATATTTCTGTATCACAATACTATTTGTTCTGATTCTCAATGTCAACTCAAAATCTCAAGATTTCTTTTGATTTGGAGCACACAGTTATTTGAGTTTTTTCTCGCAACATCTTGTCAAAGCACTGGCTTGTAATACTTCCCAAAAATAAAAGTTACCACCATTTTAGCTGGTAATTTTCTCATCTTTTCCCCTTACAGACTCATCTTCCCTCTTAGCAGAGCTGAGTGCACAGCTTAGGGACTGTTCCTCTATCTGAAGATACCTATAGTGATCTCCTTTGTGGGTTAAAACCAGCCTAAAGGAAACAACTGCAACTCATTAGGGAGTACTTTGCAGTCCATAGGAACTACTGGGATGCACTTTCTGCAACACCCAGCTATGTACTGTTTTAAAGGGTGGTCATGGTCATTCAGCTGTTCCTCACAGGTTCATGGTTAGGGAGGATGTTTGTTAATGATGGGGAACACACTGGAAAGTAGTCAAGTACAACAAACTGAGGGGAAGAAGGACGTTGAAGAGGGAATTCCCGTTCTTCTAAGCATATGCAAATGAGGGTGTTAGCAGCTAGGCATCAAAAGACTACAGTGTGGGGAAAAGAAAACAAAAAAAGTAATCTTCTGGCTGTAGCCATGGAGGAATTTATCTGTGTTAGTCTCCACTATCTGCATTTCCATTTTGTAAGCAATAATACAACTTCAGTGCTACTATTCCTACCTTCATAATTAAAAGCATGTGTATTTTATCAAGAATTGGTTCTCCAAAACAGACTTCTCTCTATGACCTGAAAACAACTCACTGACTGCTATGAGCCCAGCTCTGGGATACACAACTGAGGTAAAATACTGAGAGCAAAGACAAAAACACAGTTTCTAATCTTTATGGGCAGTACTTGGAAAACAATTTTAGCTGTCCAGAGATCTGAAAGTTAGTTTCATATTTACATACTTACATTATACGTGTATATATATATATATATATATACCCATCCACTCTGCTTACTTGGGGGGACAGGCACAGATTCCTCCCCCATAAAAGTTGTTTTGGGCAGCAGCTATGTTTCCAGAAACACATAGCACAAGGGAACAACCACTTCCGGAAGCCTCTTTCCCATTTGGACCATTTCTAAAACTGCTACTCAGCAGTAGAACGAAATCGGGTAAAAATTGAGGAAGATCTTCAAGGAGATGAGGACAAAAAGGGTGTCTGTCAGTTTCTTACACACAGTAGAGAGTGGGATGGGAATTTACTTTGGTTTATAGGTTTTCTGCACAGTTTGACCTGGCAAATGAAGAACTTGACCCCATGGAGCTGGAACAGCTCCCATGTGCTGTGGGGAAGAAGCTCTTTCTGGAGTACCAGTTAATACAATGCTCTCCTGAAGCCTAATCAGCTCTGGTGACTCATCTCCCCTCTCAGTTCCTGTATCTGAAATTTGGGAAGCAGGGACGAAGGTGACTGAAAGGAAAAAAGCTCTGAGGAAATGAAATTAATCCCAGAGGATTTCCTGACATAAGAGTCTTTCAAGGCACTCTGACATGTTCTCAGGGCAAAACTACTGTCACGCCTGGCAGTCAAGGCTCAAGCAATGCCTCGGTGACGCTTCACGCTCCAGTGGAACGCATGGCTGCGCTTCTCGGGGCCCGGGCACGCAGCTGGCGCTGCTTCAGCTCTGCCTGCTCCCTCTCCTCACAGGGAGGAAAGGGGACCTGCTGCCTTACGATGCATTTATATTTCTTACCTATTTTACATACATATGTGTTGATAATATCTAGAGATATGCAATTTATACAATTATATATGGAAGAAGGAAAACTAACAAGAAAGGGTCAGACTTCAGGGGAAACCCAGGGTACAGCTGCATGAATGAGAGCAAACAGACCCAAGCTCACCTTGCTCTGCTCTATCCGCTGTAGTGGATGAAACTTCCTTTTTATGTCACAGTATTTTGAATTCTCTCCTAATTTTGTAGCAAAGGTTGATAAAAACAATGACAACTAAGGAAGTGGTTATAAAAGAAAACTATACAAAGTAAATATTGTGAGTAAAAATAGAAAAAGAAAACAATGATCTGCAGTATTTTAGTCCATTTTACTACTCTTACAGTCTTGTACAAACATGAAAATGTTTACAAACGTGGATGTTATTGCCAAATTTCAGCAGAGCAAAAGAAAAAGACCTTGAGCATCTTTGCATTATGGGACATTCTAGCAGAGAAAGGCTTAAAAAAATTCAATTTTTCCTGCAATTTCCATTTTAGGTTTTTAAACAGGCACATTGCAACATTTAATTGCTTTTTTTTTTTTAATGTACTGTGTTACATCCAGAATTGAGACATTTTCTAGTAAATGAAGAAAAACATTTCCCATAGCCACAAAATGCTTTCAAAGCCTCCAGTGATAGCACAGTTTCAGTGATGAAACAATACAGTTTTGTAGCACACTACTGCCTCTACTGCACTCTATTAATTCTTGCCCACTGACATTACAATTGTCCCCTGCATTGTTCACATTTTAATAAACCTCTCTAGAGTTTGTTTTTAATTAGAGGTATATATGCTACTCCCAAACTCCTGGTATTTTACTCTTTTATTAGATAATTTTACCTTAATTAATGTTCAAGAAGCACTGAAAATTCCCATTCCATCTAGTAAGATCTCCTCATTGCCATCAAAAGCTTTGATGTCTGTGAACCTGCTTACAGTGTCCATCACTATGGTTCAGTATATCTAAGAGCCAAACACAAAGACCATAGAGAATACAAGGGAAAGAACTGTTACGTCATTGCATCCAAATAGAAATCCCAGTCTTTTGCTTTGCTGAGGCAGTGTTTCTCTTTAGCTTTAAGAGTGGTTGGTTGGGCCCCAAAGCATTCCTTCACAATGGGTTTACTGTTGCAGTCCTGCCAAGCATCCCAGCAGCCCAGTGATACTGACCCTATGGCTCAGCATCAGTACACATCCAACCAGGTGCTCTGCCCCAGCTGCCCCCTCCTCCAGGGGCCTCTTGGGCAAAGCCTGTTGGCTTGCCAGCAGCAGCCCAGCTGTGGTTCATACACATCTACCAGCAGGTGATGAGCACATATTGAATGGAAGAGCAATCATCAGCTCCCCTAGAAGGAGGAAGTGGTGGGAGGTCAGTGTTACAGCCAGAACAAAAATACAGCCTCTGTATTTGAATTGCATCTAATAAAAAATACAAAGTAATCTCTAACTTTATTTGTTTTAATTAGCAATTTTTTGAAGCTCTGGGAAAACAACGTTGTGAATAAAACTCATGGTGTGACAGGATGCAGGCAGCTGTATAGAAAAAGGAGTTCTTTAATTACTTTAGTATGTGGACTACCTAGATTAACTACGATCTTTGCCAAAGCAAATGCCGTATCGCTTACTTACTTCAAAGGCCTCTTATTCAGGCCATGTTTCCCTCAATGTTTATGTTCCAAGTATTTTTGTACACTACTAATATAAGGTTATGGGAAATGATCTTTCTAAAGAACCACAGAGATTCTGAGAGATAAAATTGTATCTCTGAAATAATCATAGCCCCCACAAATCCTACTGCCTTATAATATGCCTTTCCAAGGTTATTGTCTTTTTTGATGCTGGACTTCGGATAATTTTGATCATTTAGAAGTACAGCCTCTCTTTTTTCCCCGCAAGACTTTTTAAGCTGTGCAATTCAACTGTCATCTCTCACAAGAGAAGCTACGGGAAATAACATAGGAATACAGCCTGGCAGCTTACCTTGAGTGACTCGAGTCCTCAAGGAACCAATGCTGTCTACTGACTGGAAGCTCTAGTAGCCCTCTTCAGACCATTATGACCTGGATCCCCTCAACACAGCATCCCTGCTGCCCAGAGCACCTTCCCTCAAGCACCAGCTTGAACCACAAGCTTTTGAAAAGCCCACTACCAAACCTTATGTTCCAAAACCCTTTCTGACCTGTCTACCTCAGGATTATATGGCAACTACATTACGCAAGTATTCACTACTAACGTGACTTCTTTATCATAATGCATCAAGCATGTGCCTCCCTCAGAAACAGGATTATTATGAAGAAGCTGGAGTAAGTGTTCAGTGATTCAGTGCTGCTCTAGAGAACACTGCAAGCCACTCTAGACAGTACATTGTTCTGCATGTAAGTGGATTTTTAGGAACTGAGTGATTTCTTTCTTCTCAGAAGGCTGGAAGGCTTTTCTTGAACTATCTCAAGTGTGTGCATGTATACAGCCACACACAGAATAATCCACTGCAGTACAGGACTACCAACAACCGCACACAACTGCAGAGAGATCTCTGCTAGTGCAAAAAATCTGATGCTTTTCCACGAGGACAATAATGGAAAAACAATGATAGAAGTTGCAAGTTCAGTTTATTTGTATCACCTATAGCTGCTGTTGCAAATTTCTTGCATTATCATGTCTGATGCCTTGAAGGATGCATGCACACTTGCATGAGTGTGTAAAATGAGACATGCTATCATTTTAATCCTCCTTCACAGGACAAGCACAACTTGAATGACCACATGAATAGGTAAATGTGCAACTAGACACAAGAAATACACAGAAGCTAGCAAGGCAAATTCTGTGAGCCAGTCTCCCTGTGCTTAACACACCTCTCTGCAACCCTGGCATCTTCCTTGCAACATCTACTATTCCAGTCGAGCAGCACAGGGAAGCCATGGGGGAGTGGCAGTGGAGTCAAAGAGCCTTCTCTGTATATCTGGGTTCAATTCTGAAAAGAAAAGCAACCTCTAAGCAAGAGGTGGGTGTGGGTTAATCCATCAAAAGCATTCCTTATATCCACTGCTTGTAACAAGTCCAAGGTGAAGAATTTGCCGTAAGAATGTTCAAAAGGTACTGTGCCTTCCAGAGCACCAGCATTACTACTACATTATAGATCTCACTGTGTTAATCATTAAGGGCCTGGAAACTCATGTTGAGAGAGAGGTATGACAGCAACACATGGATATATTCACTGACATTTAATACAGTCACTTTGATTAATTATTAAATCTCTAAAATGAACTTGGTGCTTGAAATGACATTTCAAAGGGTCCAATATTCCCATTAGCAAATTAACTTTACTCTCAATAGTTGGCATTAGTTGCTTGGAAACAATTATTTTAGACATTTAAACACACTTCACTTAATCCATACACCCCCAGTCTGGTTTCCCCACACCCCTGCTCAACAGATTTACATATTTTTGGTATTCCCTAAATAGCCTGACATTCAATTTTCAAAAATAGTATCTTTGCAGTCACTGAACCTACACTTAATTTCATTCAATATGCCCAGCCATTTTCAAAGTCAAAAGCATGAAGATTGCTCAGAAAGATAATTCAAATTTTATGTATTTTATATACATATCAATACATTAATAAGTATTTCTCACATAGTCATAATTTTTACTTGGGAACAAACACATGCAGAGGAAAATGAAATACTCAGTCCAGGCAATCAGTACAAGAAAAGGTTGTACATCAAAACACCAAATACATCTAAGGCAACAGTTTATTAATTGCAAAGTATTTTTGTTTCCCTTAATTCAATAAGTTTCTGAAAAAAAAAAATCATGCACACAGTCAATATCTAGCCAGTATTAAGTAGACAAGCAAAAACTCACTGCAACAAGCATTTTATGACTGTAAGCAAAGAGTAAGTATATCTTACTGACAATAAGAGTTAACCATTTTTTGTTTTCTTCCTCACTGTTTTCAGAAAGACTTTATTTTTCCTGTAAATGCTTTAAATGCTTTGCAGGGAAGTACCAGTTAGGTGAGTACATGTGGGACCTGATTTGGCCCAGAAACAGCTAAAACCAGGAGCTGCTGCATCAGTGGTGTCCACCTACAAAGAAGGCTGTCAGGAGAGGTGACGAGGGACAGCCGGGGCCGGGATGCAGCCTTCAGCCTACACTGCATGAGCAATGCCAGGAGCCCCCGCAAGCCCAAGTAACCTGAACAACGACAGATCAGCTTAATGCCAGCGCTCTGTGAATCTGGGCTTCCAGCAGCATGTAAAGCTAGGGAAAAACCCAGCAAGTCCCACACAGTCCCTTAAGAGGCAAACAGAGGAGGTGGCAGAGACATCAGAAAGAATCTCTGGCCTTCTACTGAATACTGTTCCTGTCTGACACATCAATGCTCTAGACATGGTATCTCATATAAAACATTCATCAGTCTTGCTTGAGGGTGTATGTGGGCCAGTCAGATTAGTTTTTGTAGAAATAAATCTCATTCCCTCACATTCTTTGAGATTCGTTTCAAATTAAATAAAGTTAGGAAGTGAAAACAAGTGTCAATACTTAACAATAGTGGTGGTTCCATAGGTGGCTTGGTAAAAATAACTTTTACAACACAGAAACACTGATGCAATATTTTTAGGCAGCTTTAGTCTTAGAATACTTGAAAAACAAGTTGTAGACAGGCTGACATTTTAAAATAATTTTGTAACTCGGCATCTCTGAATGGCTCCTAAAGTTAAAGGTTATCCAAAAGTCACAAACCCTTTTCCCAGAGTAGACTCACAATCTTGAGACTGACACACACTGTTCTGTACAGAAAAAAAAAAACAAAAACAACCCAACACGGAGGAGGGGGTAAGCCCATCTATTTGTTTCCATTTGCACATTTAATAAAATCCTAGTTAGACAAAACTGTTCTTGGCCTTCACAAATTCATCACCATGTCAAGATTAACTGAAGCTCACATAGAAATCACACATTATTTTGTCTTCATTGGGACTGTATACGATGTACCCAAGAAGAAGGTGGATTGAGGTCAGACTTGGTGCTAGAGGTATATCTAGAAAAAAAGTACTTTTGCCTGCTATGGAGCAGAGGTGAGCATGGGCAAGATTTAAATTACATATCAGAATATGTTTCTCCACTGACATTGTGAAGCATTGGAACAAACTGCCCAAGAAAGTGGTGAAATCACCATCCCTGGAAGTTTTTGGAAAACCATCTAGGTGTGGCCCTTGGGGGCATGGTTTAGTGGTGAGCTTGGCAGTGTTTGGTTAACAGTTGAACTCTTATTATCTTAGAGGTCTTTTCCGATCTTCATGATTCTATGAAGTGGACATGGACATTCTCCTGTCTCTGGCACCTCCTCAATCAGTACTTCCGCTCCCACCTGAAAATAAACTATATAGACTACCAGTAAAGTAAAAAGAAAGATGACAAAAAAAAAAAAAAAAAAAAAAAAAAAAGCGCAAAGGAGAAAAAAATCCCCCACAAATTTTCTCCTATATTTCAATCATTCTTCAAGAAATAACAGGGTAATATTTACTTTACAATTTATCAGCAATTAGAAAATAATAGTGAAAGAAACTGCTGGTGTCCTCACATGACAAGTGCTGTCCACCAGATCCAGAGCAGCATAGAAGTATCAAGCCCAGGGGACAGCCAGGCAGCCTGCAGACAAGCCTGGGAGGGAGGCATCCCCAACACATGCAATACAGAAAAATGTCTTCATGTTGAATAAATATTTACTTCCTTATATCCTATGGCAAAATACAGAGCCAAGAAAATAATTTACAAATAAAAACCCAAATATGTTTGAAGTGGTTTTGAAGATGTTTGAACTCTTGAGGATACAAGAACTTTGCCTGTTAGGGAGATTGCTCATTTTCCCCCCTCCACAATTCGAAGGGGCTCACTGAGAAGAAATGCAGGCTTATCTACACTTAAGGAGAAGTATAAGGGAATTTTGTACATGCTGCTTTTGCAATAAGTGCAGAAAAGTGAAAAAGTCATTTAGAAATCAAAAGTCATGATTCCTGAAACATTATATAATATATATATACACACACACAGGTATCTGAGTTGAAATACCTGAATTGAAACTTCAGCATCAAGGGTTTTTTCCTCTAATAGTTGCTTTCCCAGGAGAAGCTCAGAAGAAGCCCATGGCTGTTCCCCCCTGCCCCATGGACACCAACAGGACTCTCAGAGAGCAATGGCAGTCACTCAGTTCTGCCTAAGACTTAAGTCTAACTGCAGACACAGAGACCAAAGCTTTGTACCTTTGATCTGCTGCAACCCTAAGTTCCAGTCATAAATGATTTATTCTACAGTGACTGCACCTCAGAAGTTTGCTTGGCTGCAAGTTCTTCACGTCCTTCTTTTCACACATTGGAAGAAACAACACTGAGCTGCTCTAAGCAAAGAGATCAATATAAACACACAGCTCATCTTTTGACATTTCCAATCTTCCATACCCTACCAAAGAACCTCAAGCTGTCACTTACCCACCCCACGTGCATTTTCTACATGCACATACAGATGTGCTTAGCTCCTGTCCAAAAATCAGTCTACAACTACAGCATCCCCACTGGCCTCCCTACCAAAGGGAGCACATATTCACTTCAATTCTGTAACAGCAACTGGCTTTCAAACAGTAAAGAGCAGTAATCATATCTTCTATAAAACTCCAGACAAATCCATTTTCCACTCAGAGTGAATAAAAATGAAATAAATAAAAAATCACTATACTTGGCAGGCAATTGAACACATTTAATATTTACTACAATACATCTATCTACTTCAGGTTTTGCTCCAGTGGAACAGCATTTTAGGGACAACATCAAATAAGTCTAACTTTTTGTCTTGCTTTTCCTTCTTCCCCCACTTCCTGTCCTCCAGCAAACATTATACAGTTTAAAATGTTAATATTGTTATA
This sequence comes from Acrocephalus scirpaceus scirpaceus, assembly GCA_910950805.1. NCBI lineage: Eukaryota > Metazoa > Chordata > Aves > Passeriformes > Sylviidae > Acrocephalus > Acrocephalus scirpaceus. The sequence goes on from OU383777.1 coordinate 34,263,092, forward strand.
GGTTACAATTTTAAATTCTATGTGAAGGCTCATGTATAAAAGATATTGGCAAGAATAAATGGCTTTACCAAATAAAAGAAATCAGCAATAAAGTGTATTAATCAATGATTATTGAATTCTGTGCTCTAGGCTAGTGGTTCCTGTCAACACTGGTCCTTCAGAACCAGGTTTTCCTCTTCAGCTTTAATGAACAAGGTTGAAATAACACACTGAAATGAAATAATGTAGAACTAATCAACTGTCTTTGTTTTTGAAGTCCTTGAGAACCAAAATGAAATAGAACCGCCATGCTTATAAATTCTCTCAGAGGCAACAATACAGAGATACTGATCTCTCAGTTAAAAAGATGTTTTATCTCTGCCAGAAATAGGTACACAGTATAGAAACACAATACAGACAACAAACACTGTGAAGAAACCGTTAGAATAACTATTTTCTTCTACTCACACACACCATTTTCTTTCAGGTTCCCAGCTACAGACTTATATCGAACCTGTACCAATGGGACTACTCACACTAATGGAGTTTACATGCCTGGCATTTGCAGGACCAAGTCTTTGGCTGGCCTACAGCAAGGCACAGCTGAGACAATACAAAACCTCAAAAAAACCTCCCACTGTCAGCTCTGCAAATCTGCTTGATAAAATAAACACCAAGCAGAAAAAGTGCAATTACTGCAAACAGATTTTTGAGAGCTTTGTTTTCCATGCAGCAGCTATAAACAAACAAATAAATCTCCCCATGCATTTTAAGATGCACAGAAAAACACATTAAAACCCAAGACCAGAACCTCTGACTAAAACAGCTGAATTTGCAGATGCAAAGGCTATTTGCACTTTACTCCCTCTGCTTCATTCCCAGACAGCTTCCTATTCACATTTTTTTGACCTAGCCTTAGGTTAAGGCATCCCCAGCGGCCTTGGGCTAAGCCTAAAGGCAGGACACATGCATCTTGAGCTCTAGACTCTGCTGTCACATTTAACAACTGATCATCCCCCTGGCTTGCTGAGCAGCACACCCTAGTCTGTTTAAATAAGTAAGTAAGCAGAAAGAGCAGCTGGCAGCCAGAATACAAGTAACTTATGCTTTTTAAAAGTAAACCATGTACTGTAGACCACGAGCAGGCATTTTCCATTTTGCATTAGTAAGACACATGCCTCTGAATGCACCCTTTCCTGTCTGAATATGACTAGAAAGCCTTCCTTTGCCTGAGGGTTTAAATGACTGCAGATGGGATGAGTTGGCCTTCTCCCCTTTGCAACAATGGTTTGATTTTATGACAAAAGTGCAAGAAAAATCTTCACTGGACAAATGAAGATATTAATCTTCATTAGCAAATTCAGGAGGTACTGTGTGCCATTAACTTTATTTTTCAAGTATTTTAAAGGACTTCAGGATACATGAGGAAAAGGAGGTTCCATATATCTAATTCAGAAAATACATAAAATTTCCACGTTGGAAAAAAAACCACAGGAAAACAGGGTCACTGTATTGCCCAAGGCCCAGCTGAAGAATTAAAGAACTATATGCATCAGCAGAGAGAAGGGGGGTTGGGGGAGGATTTAAAAAATAAATAAATAAAGTAAAGCTGCCACAGTAGTACACAATGGGCTGCATATAATGCCAAAAATATCTGTTTTCTCATTTAGATATTATCACCTAACCCTTCTCTCCATATCATAGTCCTTGTTACTACATTAGACTGGACTTCAAAACTGGACAAATTTTCCAGATTCCACAAGCTGAATTTAGAGGCCTACAGGCAGATAAATCATTCAGTGATCATCTGGGAAGCACTGATCATTTTCTAACAGTACAATAATCAAATGAAAACCTAAGGAAAATTCACCTCTTGAACTATTACAGATTTTTAAGTATTGCTTCTCAGTCTTTTTTTCAGCCAAATTCAGCAGTGCATTTAAAAAATATAACTTGTGACCAAGAAAATATTATCAGTAATTTCAAGAACAATATTAACTGTGGGAACTAGGTCGGACGGGATGGTGATCGGACAAACAGAGATGAGAGACTTCTGGAATCAAGCCTAGTTTTGGAGCGTGCAGTTTATTGCACAGGGCGTGGGTGAAGGGGCCCTGCTACGAGCTGCCAGCTGCAGCTCAGAGCACGTCCGAGAGAGAGCAAAGAAGAAGAGGAGCAAGAGAAGAGAGCGAGAGAGAGAGCAAAGTTCCCATTACAATACGTTAAATCTTCTTCTATACTGAATATTCTAATTTACAATAACCGACTCTAAAAAATACTCTTTGGACCTCTCCTGCGGAGCTAGCAGGGTCTGTTTTGATCCTTAGACTCTTGGTAAGGAGAAGGGCATTGTTTCATCAAGGGAGGATTACTTTCAGCTGACCATACCATTGTTTTCTAGTTGTTCAGTAACTAAAGCTTGGCATCTCAGACATCAAAACTTGCCTTCAACTCTATTTCACTTATATGTTTCATATTCTCTAAAAATAAGCAGTCATATTTATAAGGCTTTCCTGTTCCATCTTCCCCAACAATTAACTATTAAGAGAAACAGTTAAAATGAGCAGAAGTCATCATAAGTGTTTATTAATCACCTTTGGTAGGTTACTCAAAATCAAGTTACATTTTTCTCCTTATTTGTACACATCACTGTATTAGTTGGTGGTAGTTTACATAAAAGTAAGGCATAAAGCTGCTGCTATTAACCATCCATTAATTAATCATATAAGACATATTTACCAAGTCATCAAGACTTAAAAGACATTTTATCACAAAATAAGAACTCACTCACCAAAACTGCATTTTCCTTACCTGAAAATCCACCGACATTTTACTAGTGCATGGAATACCAACATATTAAAGCTGTGTAAGAATTAATTCCAATCACTTGCTTTCACGGAATTTTAAAAATTGTCTTAATTGCAATTTTGTGAGAAAGATAGAAGATTTGAGCATTTTCCATATATTCATCCAATGGAGCAGTGTGTTACCTTGGCCTGTTCCTCTACTCACACTGATGTAACCTCATTAATAATTATGCCATGAGGAACATTTTTGTAAGAGACTTAAAGCAACAGCTGATAAACTTCCTTCACTATCTAAAAGGAAGAAAACAACCTATTGTGAATGGACATGTGGCTGTAAAAAGCTCAATTATCTGTACAAGACAAAGGACCACAAACTCCAGGCTGTAACTAGAACAGCCTTCAACAGTTTTGCTCAGTCTGTGGAAACAATTTGCATGACACAATCTGCCCTATAAAATCCACAGCCTTTCATATTGTTATAAGAGCTAGAGTTCAAAGGAGTAGTGAAGGAAACAAAAGATACCAAAAAACCCAAAATGAACTAGAAAGGAGAACAATGTTCTACCCACCCAAGAATATAACACAAACACTGAATTGCAGCACACAAATCAAGTACCAGTTACAAAACAAAACCATTCAGTGCATTCTTCAGCCCTTGTGATATGCTTGGGAGTCACAGCATTTTAAAGGGATGGTTGTGCTCTTCCAGCAGACAAACCTCTTCCTCTCTGTTCTCCTGTGGCACAGTACTGGGTATTCCCTGCCTGAAGAAGCCAGCTAAGACACACATGACAATTGGAAGAGCGGCTGATTGTTTTCAAAACCTACCACAATCATAAATACACTTCTGTTTTTGTGAGATGTTTAGTGTAAACCAAGAAAAACATAAGTAAATCACAATTAACCTAAGCTTCAGAAGACTTCTCTCTTTCTTCCTGCCAGGGTATGGCAGAAGTGAATGCCAATGGATTTAGAAATGCTGGGCATGTCTGTGTAACTCCTCTGTAAATCTGTGAAGCCCAGGTGAAATATAGGTCAAGCTACAGAGGGAGCATTTCAGAGACTATCGAAATGCCATTAAATTCAGGGGGATTTCAGAGTTCCACCACCACGCTGCACTCTATTTAATTACTGATGGACAGCTATAATCACTAGCCTGAATAGCGTTGGTTTCTTCACTTCAGAAGTCATTCTGGTCTCCTTTCAGCAATGAAAGGGAGCGTAGCGTTTTCATGACAAGCCACGTGACGTTCTACCACCACGCAATGGAAAATCCGCGTTCCTGCCTTCCAAACTGTAAATGCCACCAGACGTATTTAGATTTACTGACAACTGACCTGAGCACTGCTGCTGCTGCTGGCAGCACTCTGCCATAGATCCAGGCTCTCTCCCAACTTTCCTTCACAAGCATTTTCTCATATTCCCTAAACTGGGCTGTCAGATGCAAAGTCCCTATCAGACAGTGTGGCAAACATCCCTTTTGATTTCTGAGCATTTGGTGCTAATACTCGGAAATACCGCAGCCTGCAGCTATTGCTGTGACTCATCCCTTGATGACCACACAACTTAACTGGGCTCCTAAAAATGGGGTGCAGGTAGGAGGCCATCAGGGCTTTAAAATATTTCCTACTCCAACCTACAGAAAGCAAGGGCAAAAAGTGTGTATCTCTCTCTACTTAATACATGCTTGCATACCATTCATTTTTTACTGCATTTACGTGTAGTACATTGTGAATACTTTCTTTACTCTTTTAATAGAGATGCTACCAGATGACTGAATAGTGACAGAGTGAATTTTTAAGTGAGGAGTTTTACCCTTCTGGGAGAGGGGCAATGTTATCAAAATAAAATAGACCTGAGCAGACACAGAGCTTGTTAAACACAAAGGAAGCATTTGCAAACAGACTTGAAAACAATTTACTGAGTTAATACTTCATATCGCATTTGTGTACTTTTGATTTCACTTTCTTTTTCACAGTTTCATTCAAACAGTATTTCCCCCAGAGCTGTCTTAAATCTCTCTTTTCTCCTTTCTGCTTTCCAAAGTTTGGCTCTTCCCATGTTAATCTTTCCAAAGATAGGTCATCTCAAGTGTCTCTTATCATCTGTTCAAAGTTCCCAGAGACAGCCAAAAAATAAATCCTGTTCCTCCCTCCTCTGTCCCACAGCTGCCCACAATGTTCCCTCACAGTGTTAGTACAGGGACTGTTACTACAGAATGCACTGAAATGATACACGTGTCATCAGATCCTACGGCCACTTGTCAAAATTTACTTCTGCATCTTAACTTCAAGGAGATTTTGGTTCATTTACAGCAAATATTACATCCTAACATGCTGTTATAAAATTTCTGTGGCATGCTAAATCCCAAGGAACTATTGGCTCCATGTTTTCTACTGCATGCAAGTGCACGCACACACACAAACCTTTAAAAAAGCAAACTGCAAGTTCCAGATTTAAGAATTTCTCAACTCGGCCTCCTTTTGCATATACATTACAACATTATACATTACATTACAACACAATCTTTAATTACTTGATCTACTTCTTGCATGAGAGTTTGTTTCATTTAATACCCAAAAGAAATTATTTTAACTACCTGATAAATTATTTAAGACCTTGCTTTCTCCTCATTGCTCAAAGTGTAATTCCATACCTTAATTCCCACCCACTATTCAAGCCCTTCTCTCTGGACAGATATTCATTTCTTTTCAAGTTCTTCTGTGGTGGTCATCACTGTAGCATTTGCTAGCTTTGCAAACACTAATTTATTACCACAGCATAGCTGTGAAGGAGATCAATTAACCCCATCTCATAGGCAGAGAACCAGAGTATAGGGAGATTATCATCAAAGGTATGCAAGAATTGAAAGGCAGCAGCCTGAGATGCCTTATGGCTGGATTTTCAGACTACTGAGGCTTATGTAATTTTTGTATACACAAACCAAACCTCCCTTGGCTACAGCAACTGGTGCCAGACATCTGCAAATTTATGCTCTCAAGTGAGGAAAAAGAAAGATGAGCCCTGACACGATTTGGTGTAGCCTCTGTCACACCAGCACTACAGCAAAAGTCATTAAAGAGTCCTTCATTAAGGACTCTTTAATGAGAGGCCAAATGAAGACGCAAGAGGCACCCTTAGTTCTGCTGCTTTTTACATATGGACTATGTGTCCTCAGAATGCTGATTTGTTTATCATTTCCTGGGTTTCAGAAGGAAACTAGAAAACCCTCCGAACAAAATCAGTAGCATTAAGGTGCCTGGGTCATCAGCAGTGTGGTCATTGTGGACCCCTGTACCTAGTCACAGCACAACCCCTCTGCTGTTCTGCTGGAAAACATTAAACAAAATTGCCCAATAATTTCTGTACATACAATGAGTACCACCACATCTGTCTTTCAGAAACAGTAACTATGGTAAACAGGTGTGTTTATACTCATGATGATGATTAATGACAGCTCCTGTCATGCCTTGCTAACAAAACACAGCAATCATTCAATAAATGTTTATAACCTTGTCAGCAGGGAACTTATATTGTTTCTTTATTTGTTCCACTAATTGTTTCAAGTTTTCCATTGGAACCAAAGGCTGATATTAAAACTGACACTTCAGTAGTTGCTTTTGCCTCTCTCTTTAATCTTAGTTCATAAAACTTGATACTTCATTCACTTCACAACATCCAAGGGGAAAAAATAATCACATCTCTACACGTTTGTGATGTAAACTGACAAAGCCATGATTAAAACCAAGGACTTACATATCATTTCAGGAAGTAGGAAACCCAGATCTCTCTGAATTTCTTTGTCTGGATGTGAACATCATATATTCTAGAAAAACTAAAATATAAAGGGTGCCAAATTATCTAAAACACCAAAATACAACCTTATGCCAGCAGCCACTATAAGAAGAGGAAGACCTAGAACAAGTAAATTTCTTGAGCAGGGACAATCAGGAACTTTAGTTATTCAGTAAAGAATAGGACTGGAAAGTAAATGAAAGAAAAGTAGCGCAGAAATTGTACGCTCGTAATTGCTAGGAGGGAGAACTATTTCCACTTCATGCAAAGAATTATGTAACTCAGGTCTCATTATTTCAGTGCCTTCAAATAAATAAGCTGTTTTCCCTCAAGTAACTCCAAAGCACTGTTTTACTATCCATGCTCTGTGATGCCCCAGGAGACTAAGGGCCACTTGTAGAAGAGCCACAAAGAGTCATTTAAAAAAGCAATCCTATTACTAACAAACTTAAAACTGGCTGTTGCACCACAGTTTTAGGGAAAAAACAAAATTAGGCTTTTGTGGCCTGTTTTACAAATAATGAAAATATTTCACCAAAACCAGCACACCCCCACCCGGCAAGAAGAAATGCATTGCTTCAGTTCTGCAGGGAACACCAAAGCCTTGGGTTTAGGTGCCACACTAACAGACCGTGTTGCTGGGTATCACACTACTACTGCAGCACAAGTAACAACACAAATTTATTATATTTAATTATATAAACAACATAATGCAGCTAAAGCCACTATTCAAACAGACTAAACATCCACAAACACAAGCCTCATCCCAAGACTTACATGTTTTAACTAAAACAGAAAAGGAATAAAATAAGATTTTAATATATGCATATTTCTAATGGGCTTAGAAAACATAAATAATTTCATGGGAGGCTGAAGAGCTGCTAACAGTCTTCTTATTACCTACTAGCTTGCTTGTCTATAACATGAGGATAGTATGTAATTCTCCTCCACTTGGGCTCCACTGGAAAGAACACTTTCACTAGCAACCATGATGAGCAAGATTGTAGATAAATGGGATCATCTCCAAAAAACACACATCTCACCAGAAGTCAAGTGATTCTCTGCAAGAGGATGGATGTCATGAAATATAGAACTGCACTAGATGCAATGACCAATTGTTTAAAAAAAAAACCAGCAACGGTTTTTTAACAATTTTCACACCTATGTGTGTTGAAGAAGACAAAAAAGCAAGAGAAACAGCATATGGGTAGACCTTTATCTAACAACTGCCTGAATTTTATCCAAAATGGAAAATATTGCAATTATCACGTCAGAAATTTTAGCAGTGGAAGAAGTGACAACATCACTTGCTACCACTTTTGTTTCATTCAGAACCCCTTGAATGGGGACATTGACACCACCTATCCCAGCAATAAAGCTCAAATACTTTATCACTGTACCTGGCTTGCAAACTGACATGGGCTGTGATGACAGAGACTGTCTGGACATGGGCATCGCACCCATGATGAACTGGCAGTGTTGGGGTTATCCAGATCTCAGGAAAAAAGTGGCTTACGGAAAACAGAAATACTCAAGAACTGTAGTCCATTAATGAAAATCTCCAGATTCCAACAACCATAAAACAGTTATTAAGACAAACAAAATAAGAAGTTTTACTAAATTATTTTTTTAAATATTATTTTCATTGTGTTTTCAAAGTCTGCCATATCCTCTGCTCAGGTTACCAAGCCTTTTTTTCTTGTAGGCTTCAACAAATACTTTAGTTTCTATGAAAGCTGGGATTTTACTGTACTGACATGACAAGATCTGTGATAGCGGAAGAACAATCCCCATACATATGCACATTCACTTAAACTAAAAACTAGTAACACACAATCACTGTAAAATGAAAAGTAGTTGTCCTGCATTCCTCATCCTCAGGATCAATTAACATCTCTGCAACTTGAGCAAGAGATACTCAATTCCGTTGTCACCACATGACTCATAAGATCATTAACTCTTCTGCAACCCCAATCTAATCTGTGAGATTGCTGCAAAGAAGAACTATTTGTACCAATTTACAAAATGTAGAAAATCTTGACAACAATGATGTTGCTACTGACCACAGCATTAAGAAACCACAGGCATGTCACTCCCCTTGGTGTTTTGTATTATGTATTTAATACAGCTTTAGAACCACCTCGGGTATGCACTGCAAAGACATTTATTCCTAACATTTTGGCAGCTATGGTGCGGGAGTTTCTGCACCATAACATTTAGGGGGAATAACGCCCCAGCTGAGTTTTTCTGCTGACATCATCCCAAGAAGCATATCGTATATACAATATTAATTTTAATAATTCCCAGATTTCAGTCAACAAAGAGGACAATTTCAATTCTGAGTCATATAAAAACTTCAGTTTTTCCTTTTTTACCTTATTTGCTAGGCAAGGAGTCAAGTACCTTACTTTCACTTTCCAGTAATGACACAGGGAGGGAGAAGGGCAAATTAATGGAAAGATTATCACATGTATTTAGGGAAAGAATTTGAAGAGGTTGATGGTCCTAAACTAAGGAACCAGATGATTCTCACACTAGAATTGTGAAGTAATTAATAAGCAGCATCAGAGAGGGAAATGATACTTTACTTCACTGCAGATGCAGACTATGGCAGATTACTTTGTCTAACATATCAATGCTCTTGTTACAGAACATATACTAGGCCTTGACAAAGGATAGAGGAAAGTTATTCATTGGACTCTAGTGACTAAATGGAACATTTTAAGGCCATGGCTAAAATCATGGGACCTTTCAGGTTAGTGGGTGTTTACTAGCAGAATTCCTCAAACATTGCTTTTTGTGATCATTACTTAATATTGTCTTTATATTTACACAGAAAGTAAAACCTTTATGCCAACAGACTATGCTGTGAACCACACTGAAAACCTCATAAGAAGAAGAACCACCAATGAGAAAAAAAGATCTCTCAGGAGATGGATGACAGACACCAGAAGTAACATAAACAAGGCAAAATTTAACAAGATGGCATTCACCCTCTAGACCCGCATGTTTCATGAAACCTGTGAAGTTCCAAAATGAATTGGAAGAAGCCCAAATCCTTCCAAGTATTTTGAAAACTAAAGACTTAGTGCTGAAATTAGTTTTAGGGTGTGGGAAGAAGTGTTCATTTTGGTCAGAGGTGACCAAGTCGGGCTGGGTCCCAAAACCACACTCCCACTCAAGACTAGGCTGAAACTCAAAGGTCTTGGCACAACACCCTGCCTTCAGCAATAGGATATATGTCATTTCTGGGAGCATTCCAGGAAGTTCTGCTACACAGCATTCCTGATGGTTTGCAAACAGTCTTCGTAATAATATAACAAAAACCTTTTTCATGCAAAGCCTCATGATAAGGAACAGGTTGAATGGCAGTGCCGTAATGCTGCTCAAGATAAGTATGATGCTATTTACAGTGTTTTATACAATAAGCACCAACTTGTCTGAGTAGGTTGGGTGGCAATTTCATCACCCGTTATGTTCACACTGCAAAGTCTCACTGAAATGAGTATGATGCCTGCACTACTAATGTCAATATGGGCTTGCATACCAAAATTATTACTTTCGTTTTTCTGGCATTATATAGCACAGATACTTCAGAAAGATAGGAGAGCTGGTGTTGCATGTCAAAATAAGGTTATCCATTAACTGAACACAAACAGATGAAATGTCCAAGAAAAAACGCATCTGCCTCAGGAGCTGGGGTATCTTTTTTTACCCAGGGAGCTCTAGGCAGCATTGCACATTCCCTTCATCCAGCTGTGTCCCACTATCACAGCTAATATGGTCTTCCATGGCAAAGCTTCGGAGGAGTAAAGCCAGCACACCAAACAGTGGGAGTGACAATATCCCAATATCCAGGAACAGCTGGCCTGAGGACAAACTAAAGTCACTTTCTTCCTGTGATTCCCAGAGGCCTATTCTGTTTTTAACTTTGTTGTCTTTGTTTGATCCTGGGGTTATTCTAATGCAGTTTCTGCATTTTCCATTAATTCTGCCTCTCCGTACAACACTCTAAGCCATATTACAAATGGGGGAAGAGAGAGAGAGTAACAAGCTCATAAAGTGATTGTCTCAGACAATCTTCAAATGTACTGGCTAATTGGATATATAACCCATAAATGATGATGGAGAAGGGATGCCTAACGACATAGAGAAAGGAAACTAAATCTAAAAAAGCTCCAGCTCCATTCAGTTGAATGAACAATAAGCATTTGATTTCATTAGCTCTGATATTCTAAAAATTGTAACAATAAATACAATCTTTCCTGCAAGCACACATTCTTCTAAGCAAATGACTGCAGAAGAAATGGCTATTAAAAGCTCTGCAATTACTCTAAATTTGTACTGTAAACAGTGTAACACCAGACCATAATTAAATTAAATATGAAACATTTCATTGTCCCAAATACATGAAATTCAATTTGAAGAGAGCATTTGTAGTAGCACCACCAGCATCTTTTCAGATTTTGCACATTGCTTCAAGAAACTACCACATCTATCCAACCAAAACCAAAACACATAAAGCACATGGAAACACCAGACAAAAGCACTTGAGGAGGAATTGTGCTTAAGATGGTATCTCTATAAAGACTGCATGGCTCAAATCTCCTGTGACTGTTTGATTTAAGTAACTGTGAGAAGTAACTAACTCCTTGTGCATCCAGCTCCACAGAGCTGTGTGCTATTCTGAGTTCAATTCAATCTGAGTACTTGAACACTGTTGTAAACATCACTTCAAAATCTGACACACATTTCATCCAGTCTGAAATACTTATGACCTCCACTAGCTGAAGTGTATACTATTCTTTTATTTTCTACGTAGAGTAAAAGGAAAAACCTATTAGATATTTGGCTCAATCTTAGTGCCATACATTAAGTTAAGAATTAATAATTTATTAATTGTCATTCAAGAAATCCTTATTACATTTGACAGTCTTTGCAGGGGCTTTGCTTTCTTCTTTAAAGGACTTTCAACAACAACAATCAGCTAGGGAGATACTTTGACATACAGCTTTGACATGTTCTTTTGATTTACATATTAAAGCAAGAAAAAGTTACGTGCTTTCAGAAACATATATAATTTTCAAATTTTTCAGGGCTTAACAGATTTAAAATTTTTAGTTCTTGTGTAGTAGATTTTGTGTAGCAGACTTCATGTCACTATGTTACCTATTATGACTGCACTGCCCCCCAAGTAGGTCTTTTTTTTTTCCCAAGAATTCCCTCTTAACAACATGGATAAATTACACAATTTAATACCATTGGCATGATAAATTTTCTTAAAAATGGAAAGCAAACAAAATTGTATCAAGAAGAAGCCCAGTAAACAACCAAGCACCCTTCACTGTCTTTTGCAGATAAGCAAGCATGGCGTACTGGGAGAAGGCCAGTAAGAACAACTCTTTTGTTTCCTTATTTTCTGCAAGATAGCAGTTCTCTGGTGCTTGTAAGGCACAACTACATTTATTATTCCATCTTAAAACGAATGTAACATTATGATTTATTTCAGCAAAGTGGAAATGAAGCAAAAAAGATACTGACAGTCACCCACATAGTAAAGAACAACAAAAAAGTGCATCAAACTTCAGCAGCTCAACAAGGCACAGCTTCACTGCAAAGGTGAAAACCAGTGGCCAAAACAGCAGAAACAGGCACTTTCTGCTCATGGCTGGTTCTCCTGCCACCACCTTGCCCTGACAGTGCCCCACAAGACCCCAGGCAGGGGGTGAGTGTGGCTTCCCTCCTTCCCACCTTCCTTGTGGGCATCTCTGGGCACATCCACTCCTCCAGAAGACCATGGCAGACTGGCAGCTCTGAAGCCTGATAGGCACAGCAGACAAACTCTAAGAAGGCTGCAGGGTCCAGCACACAGTTCACACAGGGATTTCTGAGCGGATGGTTTATTTTGGTTTTGGCAGAGCTGCTGAGTGCCATCACGTGAGTGCTAGCAAAAAAAATCCCCACTTAATTCTCCAGGAGTGGTCCTGGACGTGCAGTGAGGAACTAACCCACTCAATTTACTCACTATTGAAAAGACCAGGTCACAGCAGAGGCTTAGTAAACTGACTCTATCTCAATTTCAAACATTAATCATCAACTTACAAATGAGCGCTTACTGCCTTTGTAGTGCTTTAAAAATATCCTCACAGCCTTCCAAAGGCACTTTACAAGGGCTACCACCACCCTACTTGCTTCTCAACACAGTGTTTGAACAAAAGGTTTCCAGCAGTCAGACTGGATTAACTGCATCTGAAATCTCACCAGGGTCTGTCTGCAGACCCTCTTTACTTTGAGAGCTTCTGTGCCACTTCAGATGCTTTGTATTGTTCATTGTCAGCAGAGCCAGAAAGAGCTCTCAAAGGAACTGACTTTCAATACACACATGAAGCTCAGGTTCTAGCAAGGGAGGAATATTGCTTGCATTTTTGGAGTTTAAACATCTTAGGAACATAACATTTGTCACAGTCAAAGGAAAATGAGGTTATGCAAAACACTTACTTCGAAAATGTTCTGAGGCATAATAGTAGACATCCTCATAGCCCTCGTGGTAATCCTCCTCCGGTCGGTACTTTTTGCCTTTTCTTCTTCTCGATCTTCTTATCTGCTTGACAAAGCCCAAGAAGCGCTCCATCTCCCTCCTCACTCACAGCCCCGGCCGGCAGCCCCCTTCGCCCTCTGCTTCACAAAGAGCTGTCCCAGCATGAATCAACTGCAAGCACCGGAGCAGAGCTGCAGCTCCCACCAGCCGCTCCGCTACCATTAAACAACCCCTCCCTTATCTCAGCTGTGACTAGGAAGCATATTGTTTTCCCCTTTTTTTTTAAAAAAAGGGACACACACAGACACACTATCAAATCTACTGACGGGAATATTTCAACCTGAAAATAAAGGAGGAAAGCATTGAAGCAAAAGGAGAATTTCAGGATTTCAAGCTGTTATTAAGCAGCAGAGGACAAAGTTGAAGAGACCTGCTTGCCAGCAAGGGGAAGCCCAGCACTGAGAGCTCCCTATCCTGTGTCTCCATCATTTGAAGAGGGACTGGGAGGCGGGGATAGATGTTAGTCAATGGACTGAACCATATCTCAAGGCAAAACAGGTTTCCATTCGTCAGTTAAATGCTACCCTCATATCTACCCGGGCACAGGCTCAGGAGCACGTTTGATTTCATTTGTTGTAAGAACAGGAAACACACCGATCCATTTCTGCCATCTCATACACTGGATGAATAAATAGCAAAGTGGTTTAATCCGTACACACAGCCCACTCAACGGCAAGTGTGCGCCGAATGTGTTAATTGGAGCAGCAGGGAGAAAGCTCGGCAGCTGTTAAAAAATGACACATATACCCACTGGGCATTAGTGTATCACTGCTACATCTAAAGATTAAAAGGCACTCCAGACAGGTCTCCTACAGAGCTGGCCAGGGTATACAGCAAATGGCAAACAAAGGAAGCAACATCACAAGCACACTATGACAATACTCATTTTAAATCCCAGCAGAGTTCAAAAAACTTTAAGGTGCGGCAGATTATCCTTTGCACAGGGTGAGAGAAGCAAAAGCCTGAAAAGGCACCGGCTCTCTTCTCTTGCTTCGTGCCTGAAACCCACATGCATTCCCTAAGATAAGGCTGGAATTTCATCTGTGTTTCTGATGAAGTTTCCCTCCCACACAAAAACAAAAGCAGTGACTGCTTGAATCGTATCGCACTGACAGCTGTCAGGGCTTTTTTATTATAATCACGTTCCTGCAAGCCCAGAAAAGTCTCTAGTCCAGCAGGACCTCTCCTGTCTGTCGGCACAAGTCAGGGATCAAACAGTCACCTCAGTCAAATTATGTGTTGAACTTGGTCACTTGCATCCAGGCTCCCAAGAGGTATCATTTTGCCCTTAGGAGCATAAGGAAGTCAGAAAGCCTTCCTGTAAAACGGATTTTACAGGTTCATCATCTGGAAAAGGAAGAGCATGCAGAGCAGGGATTATTTTCTGGTGATGCAGACATTTCAGTGAGTCATTTTGCAAAGAGTAATCCAGGGCACTGTTTTCAAAAGCATAAAAGAAGAAGTAAAGCAAAAACCAGGACTGTAACTTTAAAATCCTGTTTCAAAAGAAGTATGCAGAGAGTGATCAATATTAAGTTGGTATTTTCTTGTTTTGAAATATGTGAAAGTTATAAGTAAAAGTGAGCTAGACCTGATACCTGAGGATCCTAAAACACACACACACACACACACTGAAAAATGGAACTGGAATTCTTTTGGGCTTGTTCCAGCTTTCCAGGTATTTTAAAACAGTATTGTCACAAGCCCACACTCACTTTATACATAAAAGCTCAAAACCCCCTGGATGCTCCTGCCAAGCTCCCCACAGGAATACAGACTCATCCTCCTTGACCTCACCAGCCCTGCTTTCCCGCTGTGAAAATGCAGCTGCTGTCGCTAGCTGATGAACACCCCCAGGGCATCACCAGAACTATTTTTAGTGAAACTTCTATAAGGAGGTTGTGTTTCATTACAAGTCTGTTTTTATCACACAGCTTTCAACTTTTGAATGGTAAAGACCTTAGAGGAATAACACCAGCATATTACCAAATTTAAACAAGCCAATAAAACTTCACCTATGGACTTAAGGAAGGGATCACTGTATGTTTTGAAGGTTTCAACTCGCACCTCTTCTGTGCTCTGCCACCAAGCAGCAAAAACATTACTGTCACAAAACATGAAAACCAAAGATGCAGCCTACAGCAGAGGCAGCACTCTCTCTTTTCAGAGAGGGAAATGTTGGTTTGTAGCCCCTGTTGAGGACTCTCCCCGACAGATGTGGAAAAGGTATTTGTAGGTGCCAGAAACAGTCAAGACAGAAGTCTTGCAGCCATCACTGCTCCATGAAGTCAAATTATTAAGTTAAATTAATACAAGTAAATACAACGTTTTCCAGTGCCTCTGTTGCTCAACATGCTGCAGCAGAAGCAGCTTCCCAAGTCCTCAGCACACTCCAGGGAGGCCTTCAGTCCTTTCCGTAACAAGACATATAGAGCAAATAAGCAGATAAGGGAGCAACCATATGACCTGAAGTAGCAGCACAAGCAGCAGGTGCAGGACATCAACTGCCTGACCACTTTCTAGGGAGAAGCTATGTAAGACTGGGCAAATTTTGAGCTTTGGAAAGTACATTATTACCTTGTGCAATGGACTTCCCCTTTTCTCCCACGCTCATGAGGTGCATCACACAGCTACATGGCTGCTATAGTAAAGCAGAAAAAAATGTACTAAATGGTATTACTGTCCAGTGCTCATGGTAATAGCTCCCACCTATGTTGTCTGTAAAGTATGAAGGGGCTGCGAGGGAGTAAAAGCTCCCCTCAGATACACAGAGGGGGTTCCAGCTCTGCTGCACTTCACTCTCTCCCACTACCTACTGTTCTCTACAAAGACCAGGCTCCATCTCTAAAGATGCAGAAGCAGGCCTGCAGTTTCTAACACACGAACTGACAATCCTGCCAGCATGTAAATCATACACGCATTTCTGTTTACATGAATGCAGACAGCAGACACATATAATTTCAGAATTTTTACATCTTTTTTAAAAAAAACATAGAGCAAGCTAAGCTTTTGATTGGATTTTCTCTGACCTAAAATACTGTGGTATTCGGGGCAATTTAAAAAGAAGGAAATACCTTACCTGAGGACATCGTTGTTATATATTAATATGAGTCAGAGCATTAAGTGCTTCACTATACTAGTAAGACTTCTGAACAAAACTTTTGTTTCATATGCAATACATACCACTGCTACTGCCTGAAAATACTGGAGACATTCATTAGCTACTCTTCATGCCACACCTGTAAATATTTAATCATAGTCCTACTTTCAAAGGTATACACAGAGAACTCAGTTTCATAAACACAGTACTTGGAAGAAAAACCCAAATAAACAGCTTAACTACTGCTTTCCCCATTTTTAGAATTCACCCTTCTGCAGCTTCTTGTGAAGAACTAATTTCTAAATGACCATGAACATAAGTCTTGAAACCTTCTGCTTGAAAAGAAATAAAGAAACAGAAACTAAGAGAGGCATAGGACAGTTTCAGAAAGGCATATTGATTTTACAGGACGAGCTGAGAAAGAAACAAACACTGGCTTTCAAATGTTTAAAATGCAGAACATCAGAGATGACAATGAGTTTCATCCTTAATGACAAAGAGAATAGGATAATTATGCCTAAAGGGCATAAAATTACATGCTGGTTTGTATTTTGAAGCTGCTCTGAATTAGAATTTGGAGAATCAGTTTTCTGGTGTTTTAATGCCACAACAGAAAGTTGCAATGTAAATATGTCTGAAACTCTTTGGCTCATCCTTTCTGCCTACTCCAATCAAAGCAAGCATTCTATTACCATTTCCAAGGGGACTCCTTAGAAGAAGCAAGGATTGTTGTGCTGTCTCCAGCATGATTGGCTTAACAAAAATTTTGCCAATCTGGCACCAATTAGATAATATTTACATACTCCATTCTGGCAATTAATTTGTTTAAGTTAAGGAGAAGCTCCATCAAACTGGATTAGTCTCAGGACAGTGACTTACTTCATACCAGTAATAAAACACACATAAATAAGATAGTCCTTTTTGAAAAGTTGAGCTGAAGCATAAATGCTTTTGCAGGCACGGATAATTTTCTGTAAGACAGGTGTCAGCATTTAAGCTTTAACTTGTACCCTACCTAAAGCAAAGATTAGGTTTCTCATCATGTAAAAGATCTGCATTTAACATTTTAGTTGCACAAAATTAGCTGTGCAATTATCAACATAAACTTTCACAAGTGACATATTTATTTTCTACAGCACCTTTTCCAGTATTTGGGAAAAGCAGCAGGAAAAATGTCTTGGTATCCAAGGATATGCCACTAAGGTAGTAAATATTTAACAAGTATTTCCATTTGAGTGGACTTGCAAACATGATGCTTTGAAACCAGAGCCTGTATATGAAGCAAGACTCTCTAATGTGTTGCATCATAAAACCAGAATGGAATGGGCACCAAATATTAACAGTTTGGGGCAGGTATTTTGCATCCTGTTAATCAGTATGTTTCCTTGTGTAAAAGAAGAATAGTTTAGACAGATGAACCCTCCTACCCTCCTGTATCTCCCTCTGCTTCTCTGGGCAGCCCCTAAAAGTCTTCTGCTGGGGGAAGAAATGCCCCTCACTGGGAGGCAACTAGGTAAGAGAACACATGATAGCAGTTACAGAGATCTACCTGCAGGTTACTCTTGTGGAAAAAATCCACAGACAAAATTTGCACAATACAAAAATTAAGAATAATATAAACATATTGGAGGCTGGCGGAATAGAGGAAACAGGTTTTTCCCACCTCCCTCAAACCCCTAAGCATAAAGGTACAGCAAACCTCAAAGGGAAGAACCAATCGTTTCTTCTCTGAAGGGTGTCTTTAATAATCTGCTGTCATTGTTTTTGAAGACCAGCAAAAATTTCCAAAGGAGCTATCCCCGTTATCTATCTTACAGTATCATCTTGCCTGACTTTCTAGTTTTTCAAGTGATGTTTGTTCACACACAATAACTGCTTACAGCAAGGCTGCAACATTCCACTCTTTGCCCTAAGTATCTTGGTGCAAGATATGAGCCTATCAATTTGGAAATTATAAAATGCCTGTAATCAACAATCTATTACACTCTATAAGAACATATGGCCCATATATGCAGAAGCAGTGTTGTGTACAAAGCCAATATTGTGTGTGAAGAGTATCTAGCAGCAGCCCACTACCTCCTGAGGTACCACTGCCTCATCTGAAACCCCTCTGTCAAGCCAGATTCTGAACACAAGTTCTGTCCTCTTCCTAAAGACATCTGAAAAGAGCATTGAAGGCATGGGACATACTAAATATTATACTGCATACCTCTCCCATTTGACAGTTTATATACACGTTGGATAACCAGTGCACTATCTCTAGAATGCTGCTGCAGGACAACTGGATGGTGATAAAATACTGCTGATCCACTACTGCTATTTTTAAGATCTGATACTTGTTATACGCTATTAAATTATCAGTTTGCTCTGATTTTAATGCATTACATTCAGTTTCACAAGTCATACATTCTTGTTATTAACTGCTCACATAGAATCATAGACCATTTTTGTCTTCTGCTCCTAAATTAATGCAAGACTTGAGAGTTGGAATTCAGCTTTTGTCATCTAGTTGTGAATTAAATTAACTGCCAAATATTTTTTCTTTTCCCTCTTTTTTCGTTTTGTTTTTTTTGCAAGTGAACACACACATTTTCAATACTTTGAAATAAATAAAATAAAGAACTTGAGTTCTTTATTGCATTTTATCATATATGTTATATTGTATTAACATCCCCAGTGGTTTTTCTTTTTGCAAAATTTTCTCACATAAAAGTATGCTCATAAATGTGAATGCCAACACAGGGATGAGAGTAAAATAGAACACAAAGGACAGAGGAAGAGGCTACATTCATTTAGAGGGAACTGGGGGACTGCTTGTGTGTATAATACAAGAATGCTGCTTCTCATATATGGAGAATGCTGAGAAATCTTTGTGGCGCTGTTTTGAAAGGGTCACTTGTCAAGTTGAATTTCATGCAGAATGTATGCTTCAGGGGAAAAGACACTTTTTTTTCCCCTTCAATTCAGCTAAAGCTGTTTGCATACATTCTATTTTTTTTCTCATCTTTCTAGCCTATTTGGCTTTAAGTAAGTGACTAATTAGAATATACAAATATGCATTAACAAATGCTAACTTTACCACTACCAAGGAAATACTGCTCAGGTAAAATTAAGTACAAACAAAGTTTGAATTTCCTTAATGTTTTGTGACACCAATAACCATTCTACAAGAAAAGCTAAGCAGAGAACTATTCCAACCATATGTAAAACCCCTTCAGGGTTAAAGCAGTAGACTGAAATTTTAAAATACTAAAACTAGAACACAGTTCTTTGGAAGTCTGAATTAAAGGTGTTTTCATCTTTCTAAAGAAACACAGCAAACGGCTAGAGGGAACACTACCAAGATTTTGCATCATGTGTCTGTTTTGTGCACAAAGGATATCTCAAATCAACTATGAAATATATATGAAGAAATGGTTTAGAATATGGATATGGTTCTTACTCCTCTGAGTAAAAAAAATTATTTCCCTAATTTTGATTCTTCAACAACTGCATATTTCCATTCTAACAATAATTAAAATGCACATACAGCACTGGAAAGAATCAATAATTTATTTATGAAATTACAGCTGGCCAGAACAAAAATACCTAAGCTAATACATTAAATGAAGTTCTTAAAACAAAAGCATCAAAATATTTTCTTAGGTTGCAGACCACAGTAGCTATAGGGTGCTATCAAACAAGGCTGCAGAAGGTGGGATTCACAGTTAATTGACAGAGAAAGACCTCTTTGAATATGTTGTGTGAGATTTAAGGTAAGTCACAGGAAAATCAATCATTCAACATCTCTTTACATAAGAGTTCATGCAAGAGACTTTTTGCTACGTTCCTCCTCTTCTCTTACCAAGATTTAGTTGTGAAGAGCAGTAAAAACCTTGCTATGTTTCATTACTGAAAACATACACCAGTCATATATTTTGCATTTCTCTGATGAACCAATTATTGCAAAAAGAAACTTCTGTAATTTGTTTAATAAACTGAAAGAGCGGTTAGAAGTAATAAAAAATGGGCAACAGGAAAGAAATCTGTAGGGAAAAATATGAAAAATCTGGAGGCAAGTATGAAATTGAAGTAATGGAGAAAGCACCTCTGGGAAAAAACGCACAGGTATACAGAAAGTTGAGCTGTATCCTGAGCTCCATGTTTTATCAGGGTCAAAATGTAGTAGATAAATAGAAAGATTTTACTGAAGTGAACTTTGACAAGAAGAAAATTCTGCTTAACTGTCAAGAAAAGACTACTAGAGAGAAATTCCTCATGATCACGTGAATTTACTATAAAAGGCTATGTAAAAATATATGCAAATCAAACCATCCATCTGGAGTCCACTGCCCTAGAGGCACAGGCCAACATGATGGCAATGAAGAATCCAGTTGTTCAGATGGATTAACTCTTCTCCTTCTCTCTCAATACCCTCCACATCCCATTTTAAGTAATTCCTGTTGTGTTTACACAATCTGAAACTGCAAAGCATACAAGGTGAAAAGAACAGTAAAAAGACTTGAAAGGCAAAAAGGACAACTTCACATGTAACCTCACAGTAATGAGGCCCAAGTACATATCAGCACAGAAGGACTGAGGTTTCCATCCACCAGCTCTCAATAGCAAGGCCCATTGAACATTAGTGTAGTACTCCATCTCTCTCATGCCAAACAGGATTTTGGGAAATGGGAGCTGCTGACATCTCTTTATGGATGAGGTTTCACTTTCCTTCTCTTCCCATTCCAAGGGCACCAAACAGCTTCTGCTGTTCAGTTTGTAGTTTGTTTCCTAGTTCAAGTCCACCTTTTTCCATCCAGGGGAACAGAAAAAGGAAAAAATAAAAGAAAACCAAAAAAAAGGGGAAATCTGCTCGGCGCTGCTGCTATGTTAACAAAGGAAATATAGACAAAGCAAATACACAGGCTTCAAAATTGTCTGCTCTGTCCCCCATGAAAACAGCATTCCTGTGTTTGAATGTTAAGAGGCAAACCAAAGGGGGAAAAAAGTGTCATATCTCAGGCTTCTGAATCTCATTTACTTCTGCTATACAGTTTGACATTTTCTGCTGTAAATTCACTCTTACAATAACAACTTTGCCATATAAAATTGTGTGACAATACAATACAATACAATTGTTCAGTGTTGCACTCTTTACAGGGTAATAATAAAGGCTATAACAAATAATTCTGATTTTACTTGTAAAGACTATGAGATCCTTGACCTCAGCATACATTTCAGAAGCAACAGAATAATTGAGGTTTCTTCTCTTTGAAAGCTGATAGTTCCTGAACCAAAGGTTACTTGGAATTTACATTCTGTGACACTCAGCAGAGACAAATTAGCCTGATTTTTCAAACTTCTTTTTAGTGATGCTTTGTACACCAGGATTTACTTCATTCCTCTTCCGTGGCACTTCTCATCAATGGTAAATACAAATGCTTTTCAAGCTGTTCTCAAGAAGTCATCCTTAACACATCCACTTCATAACACTTACTAACAATTATTTTCATCCTCACATTCTGCCCTGTGCTCTTCAGTAAGATCCATACCTTCAAGCATTGCTTCTGTCTTGATATACAGGTTATAATGTGGGAATTCACAACTCTGGGAGTTTTTGTACTGTATGATGTATTTGGTCACATGAGTAAAAATCATATGCATATCAAGAAATACATGGCACTCCTCTTTGTAAATTATTAGTCACAGAAAATGAATATACTGCTCAAAGAGCAAATTCCTTATTTCCTAGCACATACATGAAGTGGCAGAGCTTGTAATTAATCACCTCAAGATTCAAGAGACAAAGATACTCAGAGACCGCAGTTTTCACCAACAATAACAAAATGATAGAAGAAAATAATAAGGAAATTTTACACCAGACCAGTTAAATCATTATCAGTTAGTGTGCAAAACTGACACAGCTAAAACCTCACTATCCCAAAGAATTTCATAACTATTACAGATATCCCAAGGAATCTTTTCACTCTTTTAGATGCTCAGAATAAAATATGCAAATTCGGACAGCATACGTATTGTACAAACTGACTTGTAATTATTGATATTTGTATTACCTAACCATTAACATTTTGTTCAGAAGCACTAAAGCGATTCTGTAGACATGCTCATGCATTCTCCCTGGTTTTATACCATTTTGTGCAGACTATCACGTGGTTGACTGATAATGAAGTTTCTTTAATAAACTATTCTGCAATTCTTTCTCCTTAAAAAAAACCCCTTAGGTCTGAGTTCAATCCCTTAAAAAATGGTGTCTCAGGTATTTACAATTGACCATCCTAATCTCTATTGTTGGAGTTGTCTTTCCTGCAAATTACTTCACGCACTACTTACTCAGGTGTAGATGGCACAATTTTTGTACTGCTATGATACAGGATGTCAATCTAGAAATCTTTTAAGAGCTTAACCTCACTCACTGTCCCACTGAGTTGAACATGATGCCTGGTGGTAGCAAGGACTATGATAATGAGCAGATGCTCCCAACTGTGCTGGTATTGCTACATCCTAACTTCAGATGCAGTCATGCCACGAGGTTTTTTTGCTTAAGAAATACATCAAAAAAAGTTAATACCACACTTACTTAAAGAAGAAAAGTTTACAAAGTGAACTTTTCTGCTGGGCCTGAAGATCACATCCTGGAAGCCAAGAGTGATAGCTTGACGTTTCATTTTCCAAGAAGTCTAAACAACCACAATAATTTTACAAATGTAGACATGCTGCACTGTTAAATTTCATTTCGCGCTTAGTAAGCAAACATTATCAAACTGTAAGTACTGTCATCCTCAGTCTTTTTAGTTAGAAATCTTGTAGCCAATAAAGGTGTGACCTTGAAATATTCCACAGATGGATGAAGTCACACAATTTGCTAGTCCTTCGTTACACATTTTGCAGAATTGCAAAGTTAGGTCACATTTACTCCAATTTCACTTTACAATAACTTTACAAACTGCATTAAGAGTCACTAAAAGTGCATTAATGAAATGAACTATGTGTCTGAACTGTCATGAAAAAATCAGTTTTGAAATTTAAAATGCTGAGATAATGCAGAAGCTATTTTTTTAATATATGTAGTACTCCTAGAATTGTTTTTACTGCCAAAACATAGAAAGTAAATCTATATGCTATTTTTCTGATACACTGTCCAAATCAAAAGTTTTCTGTTTATGAAGCCAGTGAAAAGATATGGCCTTGTGTAAAAGGATGATGAAATGTTACAGGACACAGGGATAAATTCATCAGGATTTTTCATGTACACTGAATCTACTCTGATTTTAAAGGGAAAACTAAAGGAAAAATTCCAATGCTGTTTTCTTAAGGAATTCCAATGCTATTGTTTTCGCCTACTGCATTTGATATACTACTCCAGAGTCACTATACCAAACAACCAAATATATACAAGGATACACCTTTTTTAATGATTTAGTTACCTAAAAATATCATGTACAAGACATAATGATTAATTACCACTTCAAATCTTATTGAATACATCAAATCACATTTTTTTCAGTCTAATTACCAAATAAGAAGACTATCTGAATAAGAACTGCAAAACTCTGAAAAGGACTTAGGATCTCTAATGAGTTGTAAACTACGGTAAATAAACAAAGAAGTTGAAAAATAAGCATTTTGCATCTTTAAAGATAAAAAAAAATAAAAAGCAAACAGAAGTTAATTTGAAGTACTGCTTGGTTGCTTCTAAGTATGTTCTATATTCTTTGTCTCAAATGATTCCCTTCTGAAAGATCCACACCCACCATCCACCAGCAACACATATACCAATATGTGTTATACAACACATATACCAATATAACTGATTCCCCACATGGACAGAGATAGAGACAGGATAGAGAAATCAGAAGGATTCTGCAAAGAATAAAATCAAGATCCACACCACTAGGTCTGAAAAGAGATATAGCTTCCATCTAATTGTACATGGTTTGGTTTTGGATTTAAAATGAAAAATATCTTGACCAGATTCTCTCTTGGCCGCTATGTTTATTTTTTAATTTTAATTAAAATTTTGGTTACTCTTACTTTTAAAAACACCTCTGAATACTGGCATTTACTGAGGTCAGTAGGAAAAACTTCCACTGCCTGAAGTTGATGCCCTATCCCTGCAAATGTTCAAGGCTGGATAAGGCTCTGAGATATCTAGGGGATGGCATTCCTGACCATGTTGGGGGTTGGAGCTAGATAATCTTTAAGGTCCCTTTCAACCCAAACCATTCTGTGATTTTATGACTTAGAAGGAGGGATTTTTGTCAGATGCTGACTTCAAGTTTAGTGGTTACTTTACGACAACCAAAAGGAAATGGTAGCAGGAAAGGGCAGGTGGGGAATGACCTTGTCTTTTGCAGCTCACATCCTTGGTGTCATCATCGGTTACTTATGAGTACAAAAGCTAAGATCTGGATGGTATCTGCAAAACCAAAGCCTGCAAGAGTTGAAGGAAAAAATCCAACTTGCACACCTGGCCTTAAGATATATTAGTCCTTTTACACAGTGTATTTGCACAAAGAACTGATGCCTGCTACAGAGCCTTTTTCTTTTTTTTTTTTTTTTTTCTTCAAAATGAACATAGGAATGGAAGAATTTCTGTCACTAATTTTGGAAAAAGTCTAATTGTCCAGTTTAGGAAGACTATTCTATACTCCTTAAAAGTGTGTACACCAGTTGGGCTAAAATCAAGTACATATTAATGGGAACACGTAATTTATTTATGAATATTTATGTCCTTTATTTTACCTAGTGTATTAAATAACCTCTTGAGGGAAAGATAAAAAATTATGAATCATATTTAAGCTCATCAAGCAAGGGTTTAAATTCAATTTAATGAGATGGGTTCTATCTGCCAATGCAGTCAATCTTCCCAGAATCCCCTCTGATGCCACTTCCAAGAGGTGAAAGGGAAAATGTGACACTGAATTAGGCTGACAGCATTGTTTCTGAAAACTGTATTGTGTGCCTGTTAATATATCCTAAGCTGCTTTAAAACTAGCTGCTGGACTAAAGTAAATGAGAATTTCAGCTTGTAGTTCAAGTACAATTTTAAAGCAGACAGCATTTAAGAGACAAAAAATGTAATTTAAAGACATTCTTCAAGTCAAAAGACAAAATGCAAATAGAATCAGACCCTTCCCTACTAACTCTTTCAATTTATCCCTCTCCTTATTTTTCCTTCTATGTACAATATTTTGAAGTCCTATATTGGCAATACTGTTCAGCGGATCAAGTCAAGAATCTTTCAATCTTTGTGCAATGAGAAGCTAACCTATAGAGTGGACTAACATTCTGTCCTAGGTTACAATGTAAAATTGTGCCCAAGGTTTGTATTCTATCCCCATGAGCCGTTGGAGCCAAGGTGGGGCAGTGTTTTCCTTATCTTCTGTTAATGAACCTAACAATGCCTTGCCACATGACTCATAGATAACTTCCTCCGGGAGTTATCTCTGTTTAATGGGCCATCAAGGACCCACTGCATGACTCATAGAATGAGATCAGCCCATTGGGAGATGCTCCGCCCAGGGGGAGGAGCCAAGCATTCCCACCTGGATAAATCCAGGGTTTGGGACAGCACAGGCAGCTTTTATCCACTGGACTTCCAGAGGAGACAAGAGCTGCCAGATGTTTCTACAGGAATCACTGCTTTGGCAAGACCATCTCATCTGGACTGCCACTACCACCCTAACTAACAGGGTGTCAGGTTGTAGTCTGACTCTGTCAGTGGTTTTTTGGTTTGTTTTTTTTTTGTACTATTACTTTTATTTTACTTTCTTTTATTTTCTTTTCCTCTTATTAAATTGTGTTTATGACTTGGAGTCCTTCACTGGTTTTGCTTTCAAACCAGCACACGTTCCCAAAAAATACGTATTTCTAAACAGAGTGAGGAGAAAACCACAAAAAAACCAAAATACAAGCCCATTTACAAAATAGAAGGTGAAAAAGCATTCCATATTTCTGTGAGATATCAGCTCATGACTGTGGTAGTAGGACTGCCCTTTCACCCTGCGTAGAGCACCGCTGACTTTGAGCCAACCACTTCCAAGAAGACCTCATTGCTGCCTTTTAGGATATGGGGGCCCATAAGACAGATGAAGACAGACCTTTTTACCAGAGCCTATTGCAACAGGACAATGGGCAATGGTTTTAAACTAAAAGAGGGTCTAAACTATTTAGTCTAAACTATTTAGATTAGGTATTTGGAAGAAGTTTTTTACAATGCTCATGGTGAAGCACTGGCACAGGTTGCCCAAAGAGGTGATGGATACCCCATTCCTGGAAACATTAAAGGTCCACTGGATAGGGCTCTGAGCAATGTTATCTAGTTCAGAATATTCCTGCCCATGGCGGAGATGGGGGCAGGGTGGACTAGAAGGCCTTTAAGTTCCCTTTCAACCCAAATTATTCTATTATCATAGTGATTCATAGAATTACAAAGGGTACCAGCACCTTGAAACAATGAAATAATACATATGGGTTTATCATTGGCTCACCCCACCAGCATCTTTCAATTTCTCACTCATCCATACTCTTTTGCCCCTGCAATGGCAGTCTGAGCTCAAAGGGCCATATACCACAACAACACAAACTCCAGGAGTTACACATGAACTGACAATTATTCACCAAATGAAAACATTTTTGAGGATTTTTTTTACACTCTCAGCAAGTTAGCAGATAAAGGCACAGTACTTGAAACAGTAGTAAACTGGCAGCATGGAGTTGCAGGGGGTTGTTTAGAAATGGGGTTATGCTAATGTCTGTGTACATTTGCTTAAAAATTTATGCCAAACAATGTTTAAATTATGCAAATAGCATGACCGCAAGTGAAGAAATGCAATATGCGAGCCACGTGAAAACCTTCTTTCAAACTCATGTGTATTTATTTTAACAGGCACATCAACATCCATTAAGCACAAAGAGAATTAATTTCTTCTTCCCAGTCACAATTATGGTCAATATGAGTAAGACTCTTCCAGTAGTTTCAAAGTGGATTTAAAATAAAGGATCAGTCATCTGTGATTATTTAAAGAGCCCATGGCACTTTCATGTAAGCCATGTGACTACTGGACAAAAATCTCAGCAACTTCTGGTAATTCCACTACATTTGCATGAGGAAGATTTTCCTCAGTATTTATTGTAACTGGAGATGTGGTAGCGGGTCTTGTTCTACTTGTAGAGTCTCAAAGCCACTAGTTGTCATCTTTGAGAACTCATGGAGATACAAGACTAGAAAAGGTCAACTTCAGTCTTAAAGCAGATGGAGGGAGGGAGAGGAAGATCTTTGTATGATTTGTATTAAACTTTTACTCACAAAAATACTGAGATTAAAAAATTAAACAGAACATTTAAACAATAAATGCCTGGAAAAAAACCAGCCAACCTGGATCTCTCATGATTAAATAATGTCAAATTAGCAGCAAGACAGCAAACCATGTAGACTGAGCACAACAGCTGTCATATGTGCGAACTAAACATTCTCACAAGCATGCAGTATATGTCACTCTCTTAAAGTTTGCCTGTGTCAGGGTGAATGCAAAACTGACTGAAAAGCTATACTGAATCCAAACAGGAAAGAAATAATTTGGAAGATGTGGATCCACTGCTACTCAATATTTTACTTTCTATACATTATGCATATGCAATCCTTTATGTGCAATTTCCACTTTTATCTATCTAGGTCATGAATAAATCCCAAGACATCACCAATCTTAGACCAAATGCAAGCACTCTGGATGAGCAGATTAGAATAGAAAATAAACAGATTGAAGTAATCATCTGAAAGAAACAAGACATTGCTCAATAAGGAGAAATGCAAGATATTCCAATAAGCAGGAATATGCAACTATATAACCCAGGGATGAAGAACAAGTAGGTATTACCCTGAAAAGCATCTGGTTACCACAATCATTCAATAGTTAAACCCAGCTCCACAACACCCACTATGGTAAACTACTCGATCATACATATATATTTAATTGCATTATAGCACACAGAATTATTTCTTTGCTCTCCTACACTGGTAAGGTCTGAACTAGATGCTTCTGCCCACATTTAAGATGTCCAAATTGTTTTTTTTAAAAAAAAAGTTTGCATGGATTAAAGATCTGCAAAATTTAAGCAGAATAAGAAATAAAAGAGAAGCAGAGAGGACTGAAGTGGAAACAGAATACACAGAAACATCAAAGACCACAAAAAAGAAGGAAAATTTATTTTCCATTTTCTGCAGAGATGTCTGAAAGATTCGGGTGGAACATAAAACATTCAGCAGATAAGGGCAGTGGGATGATCTGACAGAAACCCCAAGAAATTAAACTAAAGCAAATGCCAAGACCTGCAGCACAGGCATCAACTGGAAAGAAAAGCAGCTCTACTGACAAGGACTGGCGGGTCCTGGCTGACAACACATTGCACACCAGCCTGCAGTGCATCCTTGTAGAAATGAAGACCAACTCCATACTGGGCTGAATCAGTAACAGCACAGACAGCAGGTAAAGTGGTGTCCTCCTCCACCACAATTCAGCACTTTGTCTTGAGTTGGTTTAGTTTCTAACCTTTAAAAAAAAGATGAAGGGAAATCCAAGTGCTATTTTCAAGATTCTGGAGAAGAGTGAGCCAAGCTCTTCTCAGAGATTCACAGTGGAAGGACAAAAGACAACAGACATAAGTTACAGAAAGTGAAACTCAAATTATTCTAATTGGATAGAAGGGAGGAAGAAAATCATGGAGGCATGAGAAAACTTCAGAGCATATTTCTCAGAGAAGATTTACCATCTTTAAAGTTATTCAAAATTCAGATGAATAGGGGCCCTAAGCAACCCGACCCAGCTTCAAAGGTGGCCCTGCCTTGAACAGCAGGCTGCACCAGGCAACCTCCAGAAGTTTCCTCTTACCTACATTTTATAATTCTTCTACAGTGTCTGTGAGGAATGACAAAGATAGTGCCTTGGGCTAGGAGACCAACTATACAATCTCCAGAGGTTCATTCCAGCTATTTTTTCCCGCAGTCCTGAAGACTGAAAGGCACTAATAAATATTCAGACAGAACATGGGTTTTCTCCCTTCTGTGTGAACAGTCCTTCATTCTTTTACCTAATGGGTTATAAACATAAACAAATAGTGTATATAACATACTTAGAAATTTGATAGTATTAACATTCAGAAATTTATCTTGGATACCAAACTGCATGGAAAAGAAGGGCAAAAATTATAGGGGAGAGTGTTACAATAGGCAGCATATAAAATAACATTTTCAAATACTTCCTCATCCCATCTGCAATTCCCAGAGAGGCTCTCAGGCACTTTGCTGACAGCCAAAACTGGAACCTTCTCTGCGTGCTGGGCTGACACTCTGTTGTGAAAGAGGAATACATGGTGCTCAATCACTTTAAAAAGCCTTTTTTAACTTTCAAGGCCTTTAAGGCACAAAAGACAAAGGGAGATTGGTTACATCACATAGGGAATTTACCTGAATAATCCAAAAATATTCAAGGCAGGAGCAAAGATCCTTCAGCTGACACCTATAAGCTTTCTAAAACTAATTTTACACTGGAAGGATGATCATACAGCCTATTTTCTGTATCTCACAGAGTTTAGAGAACAGTGACGATGTATGCAGTCCATTGAGGAGAACTAAACCTTAAGCTGATACCTTCTGATAAAAGAACTGAAGATATTACAAAATCAAAAATCTGTAATTTCGGCTTCTCAAACCGAGAGATCATTTTGAATGTGCAAATGCAAAATAAAAATGCTTTATTAAAACTTTACACCAATACAAATCTCCTTTAAGGTGCAGACATAATGCTTTGTCCTCGCTATAAAAAGGCTGTTGATAAATGAAAGAGCTTGGTTGGAACTGCTTATATTAATCCACTAGTGGCAGAGAGACCACAGTAATAGCCATTACTTAGTGTGACTGATTTTGTCAGCTTAAAAGAATAAATATTGCTTGCATTATCAAGATCTATAGTTTTTGACATATTTTGTGTAAGGAAAAAACACGGTTACCACACGAAATATTGGCCAGTAGAATATTTTTTCATAACCCTTTTAAAAGGCAAGATTGCCCTTCCTCCAATTAAAGCTGTAAAAGTCTTTCAACATTATAGTTCAAAGCATAGTCCAGACAGTTCCCAAACTCTCTGTAGAAAAGTCTTTAGATGCATCTCACAGCCTGGCAAAAAAACAAAAAAAAAAAAACAAAAACCAAACAAACAAACAAACAAACAAACAAACAAAAAACCAAAACAAAAAAAAACCCAACAACAACAACAAAAAAACCCCAACTTATTTTCATATAGGCAGAAAACAATAGAATGCTCACTTTCTGAGAAGTCTGAAATCTTGACCTGCATATAAACATCTATTTTTATAACTATATATACATATTTCCTTTTAGAGTAATTCTTAGCATTTTTGGCGATTCAGCTACATAAAGTATGCATATATACGTATCACCTCCAGAGAATAAAGATAGATGTTTACACTTGAGTTTGTAGGTATAACATGAAATAAATTAACAATTCTGCTACAATTTAAAGCTAACCAAGTATACATGCCTCTATCACCCAGAACCTATATACATATATGTAAAGACATGCACACAGACATTTTACTGAAATAGGAAATTTAGATTTTAAAAGCTTAAGATTTAGTAAGATTTTGATAGCTACATACTTATCTGAGATTAGCTCTTCTTACTTCTACCACAGTAAAAAAATCTGAGTTTGTAAAACATGCTGTTACCCAGGAAACAAGAAAAAATGCAGGTGCAATAGGAATAAAAATTCAAAAACTTTGGATGAAACTATATATACTAGAAGTGAGTCATTTTCCTCTCACTTCCCTACACCCAAGCTAAAGATTTCATCATTACTATAATCAATGTATGCTTGACCTCAGTAATAATTTAATGGCAGGGAAAAAAAAGAAGGGTTAACTCTCCTAAATAACAAGAAAATTGGAAAAACAAATTTTATCATGTTATACTCCGCATTTTTTCAGCAATCATTGCTGGAAGCTTTATCCTTCAAAACCAACTGGCATCCTGTTAGAAAAATTTTAAACTAATGGTACAAGAGAACAATGCAGCTCTCAGGAATTCACAGAAAATTACATTATTCCCAACATGCCAAATTGAGAAAAGTGCTAACTAACATGTTTGACAGAGGCTCTCTCCAGTATGAATGGTTACCTACAAGAAAAGAAATTTCTGCTTCAACTTACAAGGGCAACCTACTGTTTGCAGGTGCAAAGTTCCAGGGGTAGGATTTTTATGGTACTGTGTATCTTCTGGGAAAAGAAGAAATTGTCACAACATTTTATGCGCTATCTGAACATGACATTTAGGTACTGACAGAACAAGGCACACAGTCAGACAGCAGTCTTTGTCAATAATGATACTTCTCACATAAATGCTGTTTGATTGGGTGGGGAGCTTTTGAAGATTTCATATACTT
The DNA here is from genome assembly GCA_910950805.1 of Acrocephalus scirpaceus scirpaceus. Classification (NCBI taxonomy): domain Eukaryota; kingdom Metazoa; phylum Chordata; class Aves; order Passeriformes; family Sylviidae; genus Acrocephalus; species Acrocephalus scirpaceus. Next base: position 34,294,826 of record OU383777.1, read on the forward strand.
ATAAATTTGTGCATTTGACAAAAATAAAAACTCCTTTTTTTACATTCTACTCAAATTAGTTTGCTTACCAGCTTGTTGCAAATGGATAATACCAACAGCTTTCTTAATTTTTAAAGTGTATTCCTTAGCAAATAAGAAACTCAAGATAATTGCTGCTGGAAAAACTGGTGTAATCTGATCCCGTAATATACTGTATTTAAGAGACATAATAGAGAGGATCCTGATACACCGACTTAGGGAAGGGATTAGGTTAATACCACTTCTCTTCTGAACACTGCATTTAACACACTTCAATTATATATCTTTGTTAATTTATGAGTTCTCATGTTAAACTTGTTACTAGACCAGAAGAGACATAAAAACAGTAGTTGGATTAAATTAAGAGCTGTAAAACTTAGGTTGATTACTTAGAGCTAGAAAATTTCAAGAAGATGCACAGACTACTAAAAGACATTCTAAGAGTAAAACCAGAAGTGTCACCAGGCAGAAGTGTTTCTGGCAAGCGCTGCATTGCAGAGGTAGGAAACACATCAGAGGGTTTGCTGTTCTCATTTCTCAAAAATAAGAATCTTGATCCGTCAGTTTTTATATTCTGCGGTGCTTTTCTAACACCTTCAAACACTTGCAAGTTCGAAATCACTGAAAGGTATATTTTAAACAACCCAGAACACGTCGAATTCTTTAGCGTGGAAATAAAAGGCTCTGAATAACTTCAAAATAAATGTCTAGCCACTTAGTGTATTAAAAAGGCAAGAAAAAATTAAAAGTTACCCAAGAGGCTAGAAAAAATAAAGCACTAAAAGTAACCCTATTCGTTACAAACACACTCAAACATAACCAGCAACTGCATGTGTTGGAAAATGTGTTTTTGTCAAGTTTAGAAAAATTATTTGAATTATCATAGTCTCCAGTTGTCTTTCTAATCACCATTCCAATAATTTTGTGTAACTTTTCATCTATGAAATCTCTCTGTGCTGCTAAGTGCTGTTTATCCTGCTTGTCTTTTGCTTGACTTACGGACGACCTCTCCTGCACTCTTGACTTTTTTTTTTCTCCTTTCTCCTCTTTATCTTTTCCTTATCCTCCAAATATCTTTCTTCCCTTCTAAAACCACTTTTAATCCTGTAGTTGCCCATCCTGTTTTCAATAGCTGCTTTTCTTTCCCATGGAGAGGTTAAATATCCTAGCAGAAACCTGCAGGAATGGAGAAGAGCTGGTGAACACCTTACTGTGCTTCTATAGAGGAAAGAAGATGAAGGTTCTTTCAGGCAAATGTTGTTCCAGCAACCTCCTTCAGCACCTGTTCTTCCTGCCTGCTCCCCTTTCATCCACAACCCCCACGTCTTTCTATTGTGTCGTTGACACCCTGTACTCTCCACTGCCTCTGATTTCTGCTTTCTACCATGTCTCATGTGTGTATTTTCCCCTAATCCAAATACTCAGATTTTAAAATACACACACACACGTCTGTGTACTACATATAACTTCCTAACAAGAAAAAGTCTCTTCCTTTCCTCATTACTTTATTTTTGCATGTATTTTTTTTCCTCAAGAAGACTCATGGTAGATCATACACAAGCACAAACTAAGTTTCCTTCTCTTACAAGCTAGTTAAATTTACACAGCCCAATTCTAGTATCTCTGCAAACATGCCACATAGGGCAACAACTGCGACCATTAAGAGAACATTGCTTCTGAAATAGTAATTTTCTATTCTCTATTTTTTCTGAAACACCTGCTTGAAGCCCAAGAAAACTGCATCTTTGGCTCAAAGTCTTCTGATCCCTTTCATAATGCAGAGTGACAGACAGCTGTGCTTTTATTCTCAAGTTAAAGGTTAGGCATGCTAATATAAACCCAGCAGGGACTGGGAGATGCTGCTGAGCACCCCATCTCTCTGGCACAAGACAGCAGCTCCCAACTCCTGCTGAACCAAGCCTCCTGACTCCAGAGATGCTCCTGCCAGTGTCAAGGTCAGGGCAAGCAGCCCCAGCTCTTCCCTCCCTCTCCCCACACAAGGTCTACAGCTCCTCTACACTGCTCCTTTTGCTGGGAGAGCAGTCCAGAACATTAAGCCCTGAACCAAGTCAGGGAGCAGATCTAAGTTAAAAATAAGCTTTCCTAGGAGGGTCTAGCACCCACACTATAGGCAGCTGTCTGCTCTTCATGTGTTTCTTATACAAATTCCAAAATGATGGCACAGCTGTAGCTTTAATACGGCCATCTGCCACTTGAAAAGACATTCTCTATCATTAGACTGTACTTATTTTGGAAGGAACATTGAAACCTACAATATTAAATTGATTTTCTCTTATTCTTCTCTGTTGCTGCTGCAGCTGACGTGTGATTCAACCTACTCTTTGTAAGAAGGGTCCATTTCCACATCCTCTTGAGCAGACTTTTTTCTTCCTAAAGCTCCATCAAGGCTGCCCAATGTAGATCTCCCAAGTCATTTTCACTGTTGTCTTTGAAGCAGATTAATTTTCTTTTCTTCCCCAACTCCTGCCCTGTAAGAACAGCTTCAGGTAAAACCAGGAGGGCATTCACATGAATGAAGAAAGCATCATCACACGCAATGCTCATCACAATGAGCATACAAGGCAGGCTCCGTCATCTGTGCTGAACTACACCATGGGCAGCAGGACAACACTGGAGTGTGTCAGAGTGAGCTCCAGGTAAGGACTGGATTTTAATCACAGGAACCTCTGTCAGACTAGCCTCTGCCTGAGCTTCCTCAAAGGACAGACTAGTCAATAATAATCTTCAGGCATCTGTCATTTTTGGACACATCTCAGAGAAACAGAGGAGTGCTTCTTTCCAACTCGAGGTATTGCTGAGACAGGTACTTGGAAGGTTTAATTATTTGGCTTTGACCAGGATCTGAATGACAAACACCTAAAACAAATCTGAATCCAGAGTCTCTATCAATGAACCTCTCTCCTTCTTAACTGTTTACATTTTGGTCCTGCTTTTCATGTCTGATACACATCAGGAGAAGACGTCTAGCTCCTGCTATCTCAGGAAAAGGACAACGATGCTCTGTTGAGCTGTTACTGACCTGGTAATCAGCTACAGGACTTTCTAGAGGATGGCAGAGGATGGAAACACTGGGAAGCTGGGAACTAGCAGACCTAAGATGACACTGCCTACATGAAATATAGGGCTGTGCTGCTGGCACTGGAAAAAAAAAAATCTCTATTTCCATCTTGCAGAGATTCTTCTGTGCTTTCAGCTTTCCACTGAACACCCTCAAGACCTCTCCAACAGTACAGTGCATGAGGCAGAGGTAAGCACAAGCAGAGGTCAGTGAAGGACCTTACCTCTTTCATCTTAAAACTGTCAGTTAAAAACCATATCCTGTGAGCAAGAAGTGTGTGACAAAGCAGTCTAAATAAATACCACTCAAGTCAATATATTTTTTCTATAAGGAATTTGAATATTTTACACGTCTCTAAAGAACATATTCCAACTTTTTTTAAAGAATCATAAAATTGCAATGTGAGAGGTCCAAGTTTCAGAGTGAGGTTCTTGGCTAAGTAATCCCAAAGACAGAGAGCTTCCTTCCAGGGAGTCAAGGTCCTGCAACCACTTCTTCAAGAAGCAACAATAACAATGAGAAACACTAACCCATGTCTTGGTTAGGACAAAATTTTCCTCACTCACAGAAATGATAAAGCAAGGTGTGAATAAAGCTAAAAATACCATTTGAGCAGAACAACAATATCAGAGAAACTGTAACATGAATTCATGAAACAGCTTCAGTGTCTGCCTTAGAGACACTTGCTCACTTGCCAAGTCTGTCAGAAAGAATTAACTTGTCAGCGAAAAAAAGGGTATAGTATATGAAGAAATATTTGTTTGAAAGTTATACTGCAATTTTTTATCTTTCCACACACTATTTCAAGCTTTCAGGCATGATTTGCTGTTTTTCATCTTGTTAACGGTAATGCTATCACATGGGCGCATCCATCCTGTCCTTGATGCTTATGTAACAACACCCCCAAAAGAGAAGAGATTAAAAAAAGGAATACTTTGCAACTTTCTTGATGGGTAAGAACAGGAAAAGGATTATATTAAAAGCATCTTGAATTTTGATATACAAGTTTCAGGTTAAGGATCTGTTAAGAATAAAGAAATCTGTCTGAAGCAAAAGCTAAAGAAGCAATGACCTAAACAACAGAATTACTGTCCAGGTTTCAGAACCTGGGGCCATCATGATTGCTCCCCAGCCAGCAAGGCCATAAACAACCCCAGGTTTCAAGACTAAATATTTGATTATGAGCTTTCAGGATTCATTTAGGAAAAAGCATGTACAGAGCCAAAATGCTCCACTAGGTTAAATGTTTGGATTTAGTTTGCACTGAAGGAATTGGAGTTATTTGGATAGCTTTTCAACCAGCATGTGAGCAGCATCCTGTATACCAGGACTGGATAGAAGAGACTGATACCATACACTTGCAGATACAAGTAACCACAGAGAAGAGCCAATTTTGATTCTTCTGACCTCAAAAAAGAGCATTGATAAAGGAAACAGGAGCATATGGCATACTGCAGAAATGCCTTCAGCTATTAAACTACACTAGCAAAAGTATATTAAACTGTGATGCAAAGGAGATAGGAGGTTCATCCTCAGAAGTCAATTAGTCTTCTTACCAATTAAGATGCAAATCAATTAGAACTTACATAAAATAGGATTACATGCAGCTTCCAGTGGGAAAGGCTCATCAAGCTGGCCCAAGCTAAAGCCTTGTACTGTGAAGTGCAGTATGTCTACCAACAAAAACAGGAACATGCAAACCCACATTAATTATCCACTGTTTGAAGCATTTTCTGCTGCACAGAAGGAATTTGTAGACCAAAATTTTACTTTTGCTGGTTGACAATCCTGTCCACGAATACTTAGTTTAACCTAACACAGAACTAACTAGGTACCATTAAACACAGGATCTGCCATCCACAACCAAGCCTGAAGAACACACAGCCCTCTTCCCATCTCCCCTGGCCAGCACGATGAACAGGGCCTGCAAACCTACACAGCAGTACCTCCATAAACATCAGTATAATGGATCAAGTAGAAAACAATGAAATGTTTTAGCAATGAAACTTTTACTGCTTTTCAATTTTTTTCTTTCCAGACAATTATGAACTGAAGAAGGAAAGCAGCCTTGTAGCGGTGCGTTTTTGCTTATGTTAGCTTTGTCTTGTACTAGTTGTGTTATTCAAAATGGTTTGCTCCAATGCCCCCACATTTTGTCACTGTTCAGTTTTAGTTCAGTCCTCATTCACTTGGTCTACAACCCTGTATGTCAATCTTCCCCCGGGCTCTGCCTTGAGCCTGGAAAGTTCTCTGTAACTCGATGTATCATTGGTTGTGTTATGTTTGCATCCACCCCTTGCAATCCCTGGTTGGCTTGTGCACTGTCACCTCATCCAGGACTCCTACCAGACAAACCTACCATTGGACCCTCACTTCTCCCTTGTCTCCTTCCCTTAAAACCTCCTGCACAAGCCAGGCCAGGGTTCCCTTGCCTGTGCTTCTAGTTTGAGCTATGGTACGTTTTATGTTCCCTTAATAAAGAGTCTCAGACTGCAGGCGAGGACCCTCTCTGCTTTGTTAAGCGTCGACCATCGGGAGAGCAGCTCAGGCAATCTCAGGGCCGAGGGGGTAACACTGCACCCCCAGGGGCTCCTGCCGGGAGAGCTCCCCTCGCATGCCGCTGGTCATGTGGGAGGCGTGCGGGGCATGAAAGCCAGCACAGCCTTATAAACTTCATCAGAATTACCAGGGGAATAGAGCCAAAGCAACATGAGAGCATTTACTCATGTGAGGCTCCTGCAGAACTGCTGCTCACAGAGGACACATCTTCTTACAGGTCTCACAGCAAGCCCACTTGAGGTAGTGAAGGGGCCAGCACAGTCCTGCTCCAGTGCCACCATCTGCCAGCCAGAAGGTGACCACTACTTTGTCGCTTTCTGATGTTAGTAATTTGGAAACACAAAAAACAGAATTCTGATAAATCCTTTTGAGTTTACATATGACACAAAGGAAAACTAGAACAGTTTGGGAAACATGGGTAAAAGGACAAGATACACCTAACAGCATGAAATAATCTGTTCTAGCAAGGTAATAGGAGACAATATTATTGTCTTACATAATAATATTATTTGTATAATATTAGTGTTAATGTTGTCACTTGGTATTATTTTGACTTGATATTGTCTTCAGAGATGATACCTTTACCAGTTAATGTCTATATAGTCCTATAACATGTTTTCAGTAATGTCATTCTCATTCTTTCATAGATATCAAGGATGTAAGTAGCAATGATGACCTCCAGAACCAAGTGAAAAACACTTGCAGCCAAAACTGATCCAAGAAACTTGTGCTTTAAACCAAAAAATGGTGACTTACAGGTAGAAATCCAGTTTTTAGAAGACTGAGCAAGTGGGGCCATGCTACAGACTTACTAAAATGGGAAATTACTGCTTTACTGGTCACAACTAACTTCCAAAGGTTTCGTTATAATTCATTAAACATAAATGAACTGAAAATCTGATGATATTTCTTTTTGGTATAAACTCAACAGCTTTAGACTCCAAATGTACACATGCAAACATGTTTTCCTGTAAATACGCAGAAAAATTCCAGTAATGCCATAAAATAGCACCAACACAGCTGAAGGAAAGGCTTTTCCACTGCTGAGTTAACACTCCCTTCTTTCTGCCACATGGACACTTGCCCCCTGAGCCTTCCCTGGTCTGGGAAAGGCGGTCTCCTAGTTCACTTGGCTTCAGTGGTATTTTTATCAGCTATGCCTCAAGTGTTTTGTTTGCCAGTTTGACTCAGAGACACTCCTGGGGATCAAGTGAATTTTCAAAACAACCAAGATGCCAACAGAAATACAAGGATAAACTCAGAGATGAAGTCAAACCCAGGGTCAGAGCCCAGCTGAGGTCTTCAGGAATGCAGAAAAGGTGGTAAGTGGGGCTGGGATGGCACACATGGATCTATAAGCAGCAAAGGACTACGATTAAAATTACATTAGCCTGTGTCACATTAATTGCATTCTGTGCAAAACCGTAACGTGGTATTTGCTCCCTATTCCTTTCATTCCATTCACCTGAGACCTAGTTGTGCTGCCTGGTGTGCCTCTTGAATGGTAAAATGTGCTGCTTGTGGCAAACCTGATAGAAGTATCAGTAGGTGATTGCCAATTCCCATTTTGTCAGTGCTGAGAAATCACTTGTCCAGCAGCCAAAGGAGCCACACAGCGTCACTGTGGCCCCACGAGGACAGTAAGTAGGTGGATGAGGCAGGGAGTTGTGCAAGTTAAGTTTTTCGTTAGCTTCTCTGTGACAGGAATTGTTATTCAGAGCATTTTTGATGGGCTGCCACTGCCTTGCATAATACTATTATTCAGCAGTTCATACTCTCTTTGCCTCTGGTTTGCACTTGCCAAAAGCCCTCAGCCAGGACCGCACAAAAGACTTTAAGTGCAGCATCAAGAAAAGTCACAGCATATGGCTCACGTATAATAAATAGAAGCCCTGTCACTGCAAAAGGCCTTTGCAAGCAGACAGGAGCTTGTGCCTGGTTGGTTCCCAGTGCCCTTCTGGACTCGGGCACTTTCTTCACTTATATCATCAGCAGAGTAGGGGAAAAAAATATAACAGGGAAAGTAAAGACAGAATAGAAAGTATTAAGTCCGCATCCAGAGGTCAGCTGCTACCCAAGAGTAAGAATGCACATCTGCTCAGGGACTGGCAGGAGTGAACCATGTAGGGAGGAGAGAAGGTGCACTTGGGAGAGCACAAAAACTGGACAAAATATGTTAAAGAATGCAATTGATCTGAGGGCAGAATACATGCATAAGGGCTGCAGGAAGAAACCAAAAGCTGGGAACAACAGGCTGAAGGTTTTCCTAAGCGAATTTCATCACAACTCACTAACAGATAAAGCCTCCCGTGCACTACTGCAAAGCCGTAAGAAGCAATTGAGTTTGTTAACAATACAATAATGCCTTATTTTTCACTCTCCAAGGGTATTTATGTCATCTCCACTAAATTTCATAGATGAGAAATCAGTAATCCCTCATTCTGCTTTTAAGTTTCCCAAGGAAAGAAAAGGAGAGGGGGGGGAGAGAAAAAGAAGTATTGCTGTTTTGTTCAAGGGTTTAAGTGGAACTTTTTTTGTGGGGAATGAAGAAAAAGAAAACATGATACAAACAAAATTGTGATTCCTAGAAAAAGACTCACCTACTCAGGTCTAAATTATTTACTAATTATTGTATACTTCCAAGCCACCAAACCTAGAAAGCAAACAGTTGCTTCTGTTGACCTGAAGTTGCCAAAAGACACTGCCCACTTCCTATGACACCAGCCCTGCAACTACAGCTCTAAGTCAAACAGAAAAGTTGCTCTTAACCTCCTTTATGCAGAAGAATGATGGCTAAGATGCACTAAGTACCCCGCGTTTATTGAGAAATCTGTGAGCAACCCACTGGGAAAAGAGCTCTGTGCCATCATCTTCTGGTAAGTTGGGGAAAAATATTGATACCAAAACAGTTTATTCACATCTACACCTACTCAGAAATCTTCCAGTTAATACATTTGGGAGAGACATAGAAAAGACAAACTAGTACGTGATCAGAAGTGAAAAATATTCAAGAATGATACTTGGTGGCAGGAATACCAACCAGTGTCCTATGTTTTAATGAAACTTTGCAAACAAGTAATGGTAAGGCATCTATGAAGCAACAGCCAAAACAGATGTTATCTCCTCATGAAAGCCAAGGGGATCAGCAGCAGAACTGAGCCTCTGGAACCTACCACCTTCCGATAATTAAAGCTGAAATCATTATACACAGCCTGGCTGGCAGGATTCTCAGAGGAGTGGTGGCAGCCTTTTCCCTGCAGAGAGAAGCCTGCTGAATAATGTCCCAGGATGCTTTCCCTTGTGCTATCCAGCGAAGCATTACAGGATATATGCTAGACTTAGATGTGCGGGTGTGAGGTGAAGGATGTAACACATCCAGGCAGCATTAGGTTATCAGTTTGTCAAACACCTGATCTTTGGTGTATGTCCAGTCTCTGCAGGACTCCTCAAACAGGGAAGCCTGCAGAAATGGATCATGTGCCCCTGCTCCCTGTCTTGGTTTTGAAAGAAGACAGGTATCTGCTAAAGAGGGGCAGTGCCTCTCTTGGAATGGATAATTCAGATCCCCTCCCCTCAAATGATTATAATTTAGAAAAATTAAAAACGGCTTTCAGGCAGAGATATGGGGATAGGAATAACAGTTCTTTACTAATATGTATAACAAGGCAAACAACAACAACTACAGCAACTAATAGCGAACAAAACCAGGGACCTTGACAGGGCTTGGTTTCACAAAACCTGGGGCAGTCTGATCTCTTGGGACTCCAAAACAAAAAAAAAACTAAGCTGGAACGGTGAGGAATCCCAGGCTGGTGGATCGGATATAATCCAGGGCTCCGTCGGTGGTCACTGGAGGGCAGGGATGTCCGGCAGGGAGGGCAGTGCGGGGCTGCGGTGCAGAGCGGCCTCAAAGCAGCGGCAGTGGGACAGTGCCCAGCTCCAGCAGGGCAGTAGGAGGAGAGCTCAGGATTCTCCCGGGCACACGAGCAGATGGTGGTAGCTTTCCTCAGGATCGGACCCGGTGGTATCAGTGGAACTTCTCCCGCAGCAACAGCAGCCTTGTCCTCTCCCGACGAAAAGCACACCCAAAGTGAAGCTGCCCCCCAGCCCCCGTCTTTCTCCCCACCTCGGGGGAGGGGGGAAACTCCCGGAGACAAAGGGTGTAGCCAAGTGCCAGCCTCCACCCAGCCTCCATGCTTTGTTTCACCTGAGCACTGATAAGTACCCAGCAATTAGTTGCCTTGCAACTCTTGGGAAAAAATTCTAAAAAAAAAAAAGAAACAAGTCTAACCCCCAACACTCCCTGAAGCATGTCTTTCGTTTCATGAGGGGATGCAGAGACTACTTATAAGAAAAGGTATATTGGTATTAGAAGCTGACAAATTATTGCTGCAGGTGGTAACGTTATGAAGTTCTAAGGGAACCCAATTACATCACTTTCATTGCTCACTGCATGGCATAAAGGTCAAACACACACACACATATGTATATTTCTCTCTACAGGCCCCGCTGCTTTTTCACTTCTTTTCCCTCACACAGAATTTAAGTGAGGAATTAAAGCACTTTTTCTCTGTCCCTGTGGCAATACCACAGCTGATGTCTTGCCCACCACCTTAACTGCCTAATGTTTATATTTAATAGTTACATATATAATATTTAGTTCAATGGCTTCTAGAGTCACCTCAAAAAAAGACGTTTTTCTTGAATACCATTGAATTCTGTGAACAGAAGAAAATTCAATGGCTATGTTACATAAAGGCTTATAAATCTAATTTTTTTCTGAATAGCCAGATCTGTGGTAATGAGCAGGGACTCAAAGTCCTTAGCTTACCTGCAGGTGTATTCAACATCTTCAGTCTGTCTGCTGAGCCTAATGGGGCTAAGTAGAGACAAACGAGTCTGCTTGCAGGTGTGAGTTTGCAAAAACAACAAATGACAGACATGTGCCAGGATCCCAGCACAGCTGATCAACATCTGTTGATCAGACCCTGATTCCAAATCCTCCTTTCTCCCAGAGCAGCACCTGGGGACAGGCAACAATCCTGTACATGAACTCCACAGCACACAAGGAGCTAAGAAGGTCAAGGGCTGACAGTTCAGAGCATATGGTGGATGCAGATATTGAGTCCTACTGCAGTGATATAATGAATGGTGTAACTCAAAAAAATGTGTGTTAGACAGGAAATCAAAGTGAATTATCTGAATAATTCTGCCTAGAGACATAAACAGCTGCTGCAAACTAGCACCAACTCTAGCAAAATTAAGGTGTTTAGTCTCAAAAGCAGCTTATTTCCCCATCCATTTACAATGAAAGACTGATTATTTCCATTCCAGCAAGAACTACACAATTGGAAATGTGTTTTTTGAAAGTACACTTTTGATAAGAGTACCCACAAACCTTTAAGGAAAACCTGGGTGCACAAGACTAAGCAAACTTTATGGCATGGCCCTTAGGTTACAAGACATCAAAATAAAATGCTAAACAGCACAGCTTTCAGGGACTTTTGACTGGGATATTAGTATTCGTGCCCCAAGGTGTTTATAGCTTCAGGACACATTTTCTTGATATTGTATTCTCTTTTAGAAATACTTTTCATACTCTCGTTTTACTTTGCTTTCAAGACCAACTGCTGAACTGACACAATTACGAAGTCTGATTAAAATTATTATCTTATGCTACAACAATCTTTCAAAAACTGTCTTGGTCTTGAGATGAAAAGCATTCAGAAGATGTGACTTACTGTTCTTAATTTAACCTTCATTCATCAGCTAATTTATTTTTCTTCCAATCTTAAGAAATCGTTTCTAAGTTTAGAATCAATGTCTATTCGTGAAATAATGAGAAAAAAATTCACCTGACAGCTATAACTGCTAATAAGATATAAAAGAACATCAAAAGCTTACTTATTAAAGACCATGCTCTGGGGCTGGCAATTTCTGCCCCTATTCTAAACAATCATTATAAATGAAAGTATTATTAAATTCTGAGTTTTGTCACTGTTGTTTTCCCTTTCCTGAAAATTTACTACTTTTTGGAATTCCGAAAGATTTCTCTCAAGGAGAAGAAAAGTGAAAACATGTTTTTCTGAAGAAATTATCTTATAGAAACCTTTTTTAAAAAGAAATAGATTTTGATTAACTGAACCCTAGGTGAACAGTTTCTTCACCTACAAGAATGGTCTCATGAAAATTCTCTTGTGAAGCACAGAGGTTGGGACTAGGCATGGCACTTCAAAAAACATAAATGCAATTATTTTTCTAGTCACATTTCAAAAACAGTCCTCACATTTCAAAAACATATGTCTTCATATAATTTTGGGGCTGATTAGAAATAAACTCTCTTTTCTGCCAGTTCCATTTTCCAGGCAGAATGTTAGCTTGACTATAAAATTCACTTGCCGTACTCTGCCACAGCAGAGCAGAAGGACTTCTGGTTGTTCCCAAGATCTCAGAAGTAAGTGGATGGAACAAGAAGAGGCAGTAGCAAGACTAGATTATTAATTCTTACTAGGAGGCAATAGGATTCAAGAAACTTAAGGTAAATAAAGGGATGCCATTCCAACTTAGGCTTAGCCTCACAACCACAGTGATTATCTTGACCTAAGACAGGACCCATTTAGATAAAACCTGTATTTACCTCTTTTTAGCCTAACATTAAGTAGGGACTGGGGAGAAAAAAAAAGGATAATTCTAGCTATGAATTGTTTCAAGCCTTTTTTCTGAGGAACACTGGTCTCTAGAGGCATTTCTTATTAATGGACTCCTATGATTGACATTTTTTTTTTCATGGAAGAGAAGGAGTAAAACGTGTGGGTTATGGATTCAGATATAGAACATTCCTGCTTTCCTAGTTTAAGGAGCTTATTTCTTATTAAGGAATTATTTAATCACAAAACAAAGATTTTAAAATCTTCCTCATTTATCAGATATTGTTGGTTAAAGATAAGGAGATGATTTGCGGAATACATACTAAAAAAATCAGTTCAATCCATATAACGACCATTAGGTCCTTCAACCTAGTCTGAATGAAGGGTATTCTTCAATTTACTGAAAATGCTTTTGCACTCATCCATAAACCATGAATCACTCCAGCAGCTCCAATGATGTGATGGCTCTGCCTCATAGGATCCGAGCACTGCAGCCCAGCCCCTGTGCAAAGTCCACGAAGCAAGATGGAAATAGAGACCCCCAAATTGGCAAGACCCCACCTCATTCCCTCAGTGCTGCAGACACAGTCAGGCAGCAGCGCCTGCTCACAGCCCACACCTTCACTGGCACCACGGATGAGCACCACACCAGCCCAAAGAGATGATCTGAATTCGTAAGGTTTAACTTGAAATTTAACCAACCAAACTGCAGTGGAGCTTAACATTAAACATCCAGAAAGGAATTATCCCTTGTCAGGCAGACACAAGAGCTCATCCAGGATCTCTTCTATATGAGGTGAATCCTCTGCAGGCTGGTAAACAGGGAAATCAAATCTGTAAATATCTCCCTTGGACAGAAATTTGGACCCTACTTGGCACATTTTACCATCTTATTTATTTTAACAGCCTCATTTCTTCAGTTATTAACAATAACAGATGGACAGCAGGAGTTTTTTGCTTTGTTGGGGGGTTGGAAGCCAATTTTTCTTTTTTTTTTCCCCCTATGGGCCATGTAGGGTGACACACAGAAGAGCTTTTCATCAAGAAAAGTAGCACTACTTGCAGCACGCACCCAGAACTGCCAGCACAGTGATCCTTTTAAAAGATATTTCATACATTACCTCTTAGAAAAATGGTTTACCCCAGGGACATATACACATCTTTGAGAAGCTGGAGATTTCTGAGCATCTGCAGGGACAGCTGGCATGATGGTTACAGCAGCTGCCGCACTTGAATTATGAAATTGTGCATCGCCCAAGGAAAGGATCAATGTCATGCAAATCTCACAAACCTGAACTCAAGTCACAAAGAAAATTAAGGTGGGAGAGATAAGTGTTCTGATGATATAAGCCAGACTTGTTTGAATCACTTCATAATTTCAAATAATACGTTACATACGATGTGCTGTAATACATACTGCCTCTCTAAGGCTCTCATCTGAACAGTCAAGTGTCTACTAAAATTTTATTAAAATCTTTGGGGGTAAAAAACAGCACCGGGGAAACAAGAAGGCTGTGGAGTTTTTAAATCAAACTTCAATAAAACATTTATTTTTTTTTGACTCAAATCAAGCAGGAGATGTGAGTTCCTCAGTGAGATTTTCCTGCTTGAGAAAATTATGCCTTGGTTCACACTCGATTAGTTATGTGACTGACCTGATTTATTATGTATCACTGCTACTTCAAACGAGGAGCAGCCTGAACAAAGAAGCAAAAGATACATCAGTATTAATGACTTGCCTCTATTAAATGGCTAGCAGAAATAATTACATTTACTATTTTTTAACTTGCTATTCAATATTTACTGCTTTGTGTGAAAGAAAAGAATTTTAATGAAATCCAGGTAATTAATATAAATAACAGCTGAATTTGTCTTCTCAGACATGGCACACAGGGGCAGAGGGCTTGTAAGAGCCTTCTCTCCAAGACTCAGCTTTGCTTTTGAGAGATTCCCATAAACCCACGGAGCTCTTGAGACCCTCAAGAGGTCATAGCCAGTGCTCAAAACAGGCTAACACCCTACAGCTGGGTCTGGCCCTTTTTACAGCATAGCTACATCAGACTTCTAAGGAATTCAAAAATCACACTATTTCGTTCCTCAGGAAAACAGGTTGGGAGGATTAGAAGAAAACAGACCAAGGAGTGACAGTTGACAGGTACTTTTTTTTTAAACCTGTTTTTATTCTCTTTTTCCTTTCCCCAAGTAATTTCCATAGACCAAAGATGTCACACAGTGCTAAATTCTCCATGTCAGTAAGTTATCAGCTCCCTCGAGCTCAGGACATGCAGACCTTACTGAGGGTAGGGTTTATGGGCACCATTAGTAGAAATCCACATCTTTAAAAAAAAGCTGAAAAATCTTCTCTATTTTTCATTTACATAAACATACACTGAAGATCATCTACTTAAATAATCTAGGAGATTCAGAGACAAAATCAATACTACTTTACATCCCACAAGTCAATTTCAATACTATTAGAGGACAAAAATATCATCCTGTACTTTACCCTACACAGTCTGAACACTAATAATGAAGACAACATAACTAGAAACTGATCACAGAATAAAGATTTGTTTTTCCCCAATCAGAACTCCCCTGGATTCAAATGAGGGAAAAAAAAGTCAAATTATTTTCTCATACCTGCATAATTGAATTACTTTTCTGCAAATTTTCTCTCCTGCCCGTATTTGTAAAACATGAAAAAGAATTAAAACAAATGTTTCTGCAAAATTATTTACTTATTGCAAAATCCTGAGTGCTACAACTGAAATACATACTACAATGCACAAATTAGTACAAAACCCATCTGATTTCAGTTCATGATGGTTTACTTAATCACCAATAAAATGTGCCCTTTAGATGAATATATATTAATTTTGTTACTTTAAAAAGTGAACTAGTTTATAAATTTTAAATCTGAAGATATTGTAACTAAGGACAAGTTCATTATTAAAATACTGCACACTGGCAGTGCTAGCACTATATTTACATTCCCTTCTCTAGAGAATTATGTCCCCCTTGCAAAAGGGAATCACCTTCAGTTACTGCTACAAATCCAGCATGCACAAGAATGCTGAGCTAGCAAAATGTTATTTAACTACTGCTATGACAAATTTGCAAGCAGCAGAAATCAAAGAAATATTGAGAAGAGCCCTCAATAATCGATGCAATGAGTAGCAAACCAATAAAGCATTTCAGTATCCTTTCTCAGAATCATGCAGTTGATTAATTTACTAATAGACTTACATATAAGTAGTTACCCATGAATATCACTGTAAATTTTTAATGGAGGGTTCTCAGAAGTGCTTCATGATTAACATCCCACTCCAGGCAAACAAGAAAAGCCATTAAACTTACTGTAAATACATCTTGATTTAATCTCTTTGAAGCACACTAGCATGCATAAAAGAAAACTTTCTTAAGCAGTACTTGTTCAGGCTTAGAGGACCTTATGTGCACCACACCATGATTGTTGACAACAAAATGTCATTCCTTGCATTCACCACATTCTTGGTCATATTCCCTTTTCTAATTTCTGCTTCTGATAATATCAAGGCAGCAAAGCAAATTGATCTATTTAAGTATATTTTTAAACTCCTGTATATTAAATGTATGAGAATCAAACACCTTCCACTGACTTGAATATCTGCTTATAATGCTAAGTTGGTATGGTAAGAAATATGAAATGTGAATTGCTACTTTAAAGACGATTTAAGAACTACAGCCACCTAGGACATGATGAAGCACACCAAGTAGTATACTATTATAGTTCTCCACAGAAAATTATTTCTAAATTAGCTATAATCATGAGACATGTTCCTGACCAACCAAAAGGATGTTCTGAAAAGACCGATGTCTCCTCTTTTATTTCAGTTTTACTCCTGAAGACCCAGCTCTGTTCATGACTTGAACCTAAGTCCACTTAGGAAGCAGAAGAACCAGGCTGCAGCTAAATAACACCACCAAGCATCACCAGAAGGGGGTCACTGGCTGTAGCTCAATGTTTGGAGGGACAGTGTCCACTTTCAGAAGGGACCAACAAGGCATCAGGCTGAAATCATCCTAAGGTTTCTAACCCTTTCATTTCACTTTTTTTTTTTGTATGAGATGCACATAATATTGATCCAACTTTCCAAATTTTGAGGCATGAATGACAAAAACTTGTATCCACTAAGACTTCTAGATCCTTCACGAGCAATCTAGTGCTATGGAGCACAAAATGCTGTCAGCTTAACTCACTACAAGAGGTAGTCAGGGCTATGCTTAATTAAGAGGCAAATTCCAATGAGGTGACAGAAACACAGTGACACGGAGTAATTTTTTACTATCTCAACTGAAAAGCTATCAGGTTTATAAAGCCTTTTCAATATGCACATGTAAGCGGTGGAAACACAGAACAGCCTGTTTGAGGGTTCTCATTCCTTCCATGGAGGGTTGTCTTTCCTTCCATGTGTCCCTGATGTCCGAACAGAGCAATGAACTTCTTACAGGTGCCAAAGGTATGGGAAGAAGAGGTGCAAAGGGAAGATGGCAGCACCTACACAGAATACTCTCCTTCCTCATAGCTGCCTTTGTTTCTCAACTGGTGATAAAACTCATGCTGAAAATTCCTACCCAGTTGAAGAATCTCCTGAAGAAATTCTCTTCTAAAAAACTACTCAACTTCTTGATCTGCTGTCCTGCAGCAGAAGAAACCTCTGTGTTGCCTGACTTTAGTTTCAGTGTTTCTCAGTAACACCTAAGCTCTTAGGTATTTAGCAGCAAAACTTCACTAAAAGATGAAAAATCATTGGAAACAGCACTGACCACCATTAGTAAAGAATCATGAAAGCTTTACTTGACGTGTATCTTACACAAGTTCACATAATTCTGCTTTAAAAGATATGGGCCTTCTGCTTTCTATCACTGTTTACAAGAAAATACAAATTCCATGCATGGGAACAAAACCCTGAATGAACATGTTTATTCTACCCAAACCTCTCATTCTACAGTTACAGTGCAGTGCCATCTGCTGTACATTTGTTTATGTACAATTCTTCCAAGCACCAATATAACAAAGAAAACCTCATGATGGTTATTTAAAACCTTTGAGCATCAGCAGTCCTACAACATGCAATTTTGTCACTAGCATTTTAAACCAAAATAAGACTGAGGATGGCATATTCCATTCTTTAAGTACACAAAAGGCTACACAGATGTATACTAACATAAGGGTGGCTGCTGAATAAAGAAATCAAATGAGACCATAGGGAACCACTGCTTTTATTTCTCTCAGAAAAAACCACCAATTTTTATGGTCACAGCTGGGGTTTACATGAATCTTCTTCAATTAAATATTAATATGCATTTTAACTGCATTCCCTCATTAACAACCAGTGATGCCACAGACTGCAAAGAAAGCTGCCAATTTTCAGAGTTCACTTTGCTTCAGCTTACAGTGTCTGTCATAAACACCTGATTTATTTTTTTAAAATACATTTTAGAGTAATACAGGAAGGAAAAAAACCATATCCCTGGAGACAGCCAATGAAATGTTCATTGCAAATCTCTGGGTTAATGTATCAGCATAATTATTTCATCAGCGTCTGCACTGAAATAAATAAACTGAGATGCACTTGTCTCATCCGTAGATATTCTTACTCCATCCATATCAACTGAATCACTCTCAAGGTCTCTCTTCCTTATCCATTAAGGATTTCCTTTCCTCAGAGACCCTAAGAGACCTGCTTTTCAAGTGGCTAAAACTTCACTTTGACCTAGAGAACAGATATATTTGCTGTGCCGTTGCCATTAAATGGTAACATGAGCTGCTAATACAGGAAAAAACCCACCCTGTAAGCAGCACTTACTCCTCCTAGCACACATTAACAATATCTGAGGTCTCACAGCACTTCAGCCTCTCTCTCCATGATTTCCTACTGTGCAAGAGCCAGGAAAGACAGCCAGGTGTCTCCAGCAGTGCCTCACCACAGCCCCAGGGAGTTCCCTGCATTCACAAGGAGGGATGCACACACAGCACCCGGAGGTGTTCAGCACCCTGCAGGCACGAGGCACTGCTACTGCACTGCTGCACCACTGAGACATTTTGGAAACGCTGGTCCATACTTCTCTTCCTCCAATATATTCTTATTCATGCAACTGAGTACCACGACAGTGTGTTTGTATTTTAAACCAGACACGTAAACCCATTCTCAGGAGCATCTATTCTCCTGAAAACTTAATTCCTACTGCAAACGTAACATCTTTCATTAAGCAACAAAGAATTCAATCTACTGCTTTACCCTTTTTCAGTTTCATTATTACATTAAATGAAACATTCTTCAGGTATGGACACTTCATAGACGTTATCCCAGGAGGACGTATCTTGAATACACCTTATAATTTCATAATGAGCAAACCTCTTAGCAGATCAGGTGACTCATCTTCACAGTCATAAAAATGCTGGAGAACATTGTGCTAAGAAACAGGAAAATAAACTTCAAATAGCGAAGAAATTAATTTTACGCTGTGATTTTCAAATGCTTAGGTTTGACAACTCTTCAGGTGGTTACTAACACTGCAACTGAACTCTCCTGACTACCTCAATTAATGGCAAGTGCATCCAGTCTCAGTTTTAGAAGGAGGAGGAAGCTGGAGTTCTCCAGTCTCTACAGCAATAGAGGAAGGCACGGAAAAAAATCCAGATTTTGAGGTGATGAAAGATGCTGCTGTCATAATAAATGTATCCGATTTACCCACTGTGATATTTCATCAATTACAAAATGAACATGCAGAGAACTAACTATAGAAGGTACAAATATTTCTCTGGAGTCACACCAGCCCTGCCAACCGTGAAATGTATGCTGCTAAATTACTGATGCTGCTTGCAAATTAATGTACTCTACTGAGAGATTCTTAGAGCAGGAAAACATTCTGAATTGCTAATTTGCATGTTAAACAAGGAAAATAGATAAACCTAAGTTATTCCAATGAAAAAATATCAGTTAGGTCCTGAAAGTCTAGCTGTACATTGTCTTAACAAGAAGCAAAGGTTTCCATGCCTCTTTCCAGCCAGCATCCACAAAATTTCTATGGACAAATGCCAGCCACAACAGGAACCTAAATCCCAGTTCTGAAGACAGCCACCAGAAACAACTAACACTCCACAGAACACAGAGTACTTCCTTTGCTCTAAAATAAAAGGTAAATAAAAAATATAAAGAGAAAAGATACTTTTACAGAGTTATGCCTTGGTATCTCCTTTGGGCTTCAGAAGCATAAACTGCAAATTAAACTGATTTTTGTAAAATAAATGTCTATATCAAAACATTGCAGTCCATTTGAGAAGACAGCTTTTCAAGTAATATGTTGAGGAAGTATTGTTTTCATCCAGAAGACAAAGCATCCACTAATTAAAGCCCTGTTTTAATTAAAATAGCAATAATCATGATGTCCTGTTTCTGTCGTTCTTATTTGTGTAATACAGCTACAGATACATAAATCACAGGTGACTCTCCAAGCTCTGATTTCCCCCTGCATTTCACTGGCTGCAGCAGGGCCCATGAGCACGAGACACAGATTCCCAAAAATTGCTGTACACGACTCTTTGCTCAGCTGTAGCTACCCCTACTTTCAGCCAAAGTCAGCTTCTGAGAGTTCCAAAGGTGAAAGTAATAAGGACTGATTCTTTAACAGCACAGTTCATGTATGGTCTCCATTAGCTTTTCTGTGTTCCCACTGATTTTTGCTGGAAAACAAAACTAAGCATAGTTGGTCTGGCAAGACTACTTGAACACTAGTAGGGCTTGAGCACAAGCAAGTCATCCTGACTCCCAAGCTCTTCAAAAAGGCAGATTATTTCAATCAGTAACTTGACATGTTAAAACCGCTCTACTCTAAAACTGAAAATTATATAGCATGGCAGTTGTAAAACAGATTCTCAGTAAAACAGATTCACCTCAAAGCAACACATTTCTTCAGCAATCTGAACTCATGGCTTGTACATAATAATCAACCACTGGTGTCCACGAATAATTTTACTTCTTGAACTCTAGCAACAGAGGAATCTGCTGATGAATGCTGTTGACAATCTGTTTATGAAGTTTGTTTCTAAGATCCTTTGTACAGTAGGTTAATCCCACACCTCAATCATTCATCCAGTGAACAGACTAATAATAAATGTAAAACTCACAAGCAGTTTCCGATGGCACCTTACATGATAACTGTTTCCACTCAGGCATGACTGTGAAACACCCACGAAAGCTCTTCAGCTTTCACAGTTTAACAGCAGCTGAATTATGATTTTTCTAGGTTCTCGTGTGAAGCTTCATTGATCTTTTTTGGGGAAAAAAAAAAGGATATCCACAGGACCTGCTTTTATTCTGTACTTCTAATTTTCCTGTTCTTTCCTATATGATCTGTTCCTCTCTACTGAAATTAAGGGACTCAACACAGTGCAGGAAACTAATACACTTCAGATCATTAGTAACTGCAGCAGGAAACACACAGTAAATTTCATCTAAAAAAAAAACCAAAAAGAGTGTCTGTATCATGCAGAAAAAAACTTTGAGGGACAACAGAGCACTTTCAGTCAAACTGTCTCAACATTAGCTGAGGTATTCCTTTGATTCTCTACCCTTAACAACCCTGTGTTTTGAGGATCTTTCAAAATGGTCAAAGCAGAAGATATGTGATTCTTCACTGTACACAGTATTATTTGCTGAAATCTGTTGGCTTGATTCTCTTCTTAAAGAGAACTGCTAAGGAAAAATAAACAAATGGACAAATTCCCTTGATCAAACCTAAAGAAATCAGATGAAAACAGAGGGTTGGCTGGTTTTGAATTCAGGATTTTTCATTTGGTTTGGGGGGTTTTGTTGGGGTTTTTGGTTGGTTGTTTTTTCTGAAGTTTGTTTGGGGTATTTTTCTGAAGTTTGTTTGGGGTATTTTCCAACGCCCTAGTTTAATTTCAGTCCAACAAGGTGATTATCCTTTTAGCAATGTACTTAAATGACAATTGATTAGATAGGTCCTTTTTTTAAAGGGTCAAAATCAGCATGAACTCTGGGGGAATTATCTAGTCCACCTTCACAAAATGCAATTATAACAAGAGTAACTTTTCAGAGTAGCACAGTGAAACAAAGCTGGCATGAATTTGACAGTCATGGCCTTTTAGGCTTAGCCTTGAGAAACAAAACCCTCTTGGGACACTGGTGCTGTGTCTTCTTGCACTGCAGATGGCCGTGGGGACCAAGGCTGCCCATCCACCCTTCTAGGCAAGAATATAAACCTGCAAAGGACATTTGCACTGCAGCCTCAGGGCCTGACAGAGGTGTGGGACTGAACTACCGGCCACCTGTAAGGTCTTCACATAAAACTGATTCATTCCGGCTTTCACTAACATGGAATAAAATTCACTCTTCATAAAACCTATTCAGTATTGTCAAAAACTGTTTTGTCTCAAAAATGTAACTTTTTTTTCTTTTCCATAAAACTTACTAAACCAGAGTATATGAAAAAATAGATTTTCTAAATCAGGTCTATCAGTAATTCAGTGGCAATAACACCCTGCACGATAAGTAGTTATCTGGCTTTATTAACATTTATTTTTATTTAAAGGGGCTTACATTTTATTGACAAGCAAAAGAAAGAACAGTAGCAAAGTGCAACTTTACCATCTGAAATGGACACTGCAAACTGTTTTTACTTTCACAAGTGATATTTAAACATACTTTATTTACTCTAGTTCACTTCCAAAAGGCTACTGTTTTAAATGTGAAGGTATGTTTTAAGACAGCACATAATCCACTGACATTATTTAAAACAGCATATCATCCACACTGTATCTTTTTTCCTTAGGAAAACTTCCTTTCACATACAAATTGAAGAATTTTAAGTCTAATGAAATACCAGGTTTACTTCACCACTAGAGGAAACAGGCACTCTAAACAGAGCACCCGAGAGCAAAAGCAAAGCCACAATATTACACATTAAGTACAGAAGTATTCCTGACTGATAACTTAGAGTTATAAGAAGTTGGCTAGCTGTAAATTTCTTCATTTTGTCAGACTAGAATGAAGAGTTCACAGCCCTCTGGGGTAACAACAGTGTCATAGATTTGTACCTGCCTATCTCTAACTGCTTCTGATACATATTTTGTAAAGACAGACCCTGATCCAAAATCAAACATTCTTTTAGTAGAGGATCCTCCAAGACATTTCTTTTAGTTTTCATTTGGGCAACAGCTGAAAATCTTCCTGTCTTGTAAATCACATCATTTTGCCAAAAATGTCTGGTTTTTAAATGATTAAGAATTTCATTATTATTTTGCTCAGCCTCAAACACTGTAACTTGTAACAGCATCAAAAATATGAGTTTACATCTGGAATACTTACAGCATTTTTTTTGCTAACTCTCCAAAACACTAAGATCTACAGTGAGAAGCTAATTTCTTTCCTTTATAAACCTTATAAAAATATCTCCAAGAAAAATATATGCACATACATAATCCTATCATACCTGGTTTGTTTTGGTTTTACTGATGGTTTTACATAATCAGACAATCAGGAGGCTGACAGTTTCTATTTTCAGTCCTGTCAGACTCCAGTGTGAAAAAAGGCATTTGAATTACTGATAGCTCAGTAGTGTCTTCTGACAAGCTGAATCCCAGTTTCCCAAAGACGATTCCTGTTTTTCCCAATACATTTACTAGAAAACATCATTGCTTTGAAATATGATGGCAGCCAACCCTCTGCTACTGAGTGCAACAGAAACTGGAATGCACAGAATAAACTATGCAAGTTTGACACAGAATGGTGCAAGCTGTGTTATATGAGTACGTTTTCATCCTTAAGGAATACTGTAACAGGAATTGTGAAAAGAGGGGACAGCTTTAGGAAGCAGAGAGAAGAGCCAGGCAGCAGTTCTGCACAGGGAGAGCAGTTCTGCACCTAGGAGACCAGGGGAAAATACTTTTCTTATAATTAATTTTTTTCTTTATATATAATGGGAAAAGGGTGGAAGAGAGAGACTATCAAACCACCAAAGTAAGTCCATGCAGAGGACAGCTGCGTCCTTCACTCATCCCAGCACGGGGAACCAACATCTGGTTATTCTTCAATAAAATTAAAATCCCTGTTTCATCGTTTTTGCCCACTGCACAGTCAGCTGTTATCTTCTGTTGCCTGCAACTGGAATGTTTTTACTCTGATTGACAGCGCAGCACTCTCTTTTTGAGCCAAAACTGAATGGATGTGGTTGTGATACACATTATCCACACAACTAACTTAGCTGCAAGACTAAATTCCACGTACATTTTTAGAACTAGTACTATTTCAATGAAAACAGTTAAACATTACTGCTGCACAAATGCAGTTCAGTTTTCAATTATACTGTATCATCCAGAACTGCTTACCCTGAGTTCCACATTACACTTTGAATTTGCCAAGAGCATCCCAAACAATGTAACTGGCCATGGAAATCAATCTGCTTAAGGTGACAAGGTGTCTAAAGCTGTGAAGTCTCTTAAGCACCCATGAGCTTATTGTATTATTTGATTTCTTAACCTAGGAGACCAGGGGAAAATACTTTTCTTATTATTAATTTTTTTCTTTATATATAATGGGAAAAGGGTGGAAGAGAGAGACTATCAAACCACCAAAGTAACCCTGATTACAAACATCCATTTCAAGCTATTTTTCTCAAACTGGCTGAGAGTCACACAGCCAACAGACTGTAATCCAACTAGATTACATTTGAACAGTGACTCTTCCTATTCCCCACAGGTTATGGAGAAAGGATTGGCCCATTATTATTTTTTGTGGGTGTGTACAGTTTAGTTTCTGCTTTTCCATCAGTGCTACAGACGAGTGTTTGTCTGACTTCTATTCTGAACCAAGGCCCATCGTCCGTACACATTCTGATTCCTTGTCACATTGTGAAAGCATCACAATTAGATGTTTGCTAACACTCTGCATTTCCTGGGGATACTTGTCAGCAGATGCAAGTACAGCAAACACTAAAATGGGAGAAGACCTTCCAAAGTAAACAGTATGCCAGAGTTTTCTGGGGATTTTTTTGTCTTAAAATGAAAAATTGTGACAATTTTAATATAACCATTAATATGAATG
Organism: Acrocephalus scirpaceus scirpaceus; assembly: GCA_910950805.1. Lineage (NCBI taxonomy): Eukaryota > Metazoa > Chordata > Aves > Passeriformes > Sylviidae > Acrocephalus > Acrocephalus scirpaceus. The sequence continues at coordinate 34,319,236 of OU383777.1, forward strand.
CACAGCAGAGGCATTAGTCTGTTCAGTAGTTAACTCTGATAACTGATGGGTTGGTTCTGAAAAATTTTAAAACCAACTGCCAAGCACCTTCACATCCTGCTTTACCAGAATAAGGACAGATCATAATTATTTTCAAAAACATTGCTTCACCCTCCAGAGCAAGGTTTCTGGAAAGACACACAAGAAGTGATGCTGTGGTAAGGCGGCTTCTTCAGCAAGAAATTCATTAGCCCGGACTCTCTGAAGCCTGCTTGAAAGCCAAATAAAAAACAGCACCCCTGCCATTTAATGGCAGAGGAGTTTAATAGAGGACTGGACTAGATCCACATACTGTGAAGGTGTAACACTTTTAAGAGCCTCGCTCTGACAGGAGCAAATCTGCAGCATTGCAGTGTATGTGTAGGCTTCCAAAGCAGCACACAAGATGAGCCTGGAGACCCAGAATGTCAGTCACAAGAGCCAACAAGTGCTAGGTGAGCTAGATACTTTGCCCACACTCAGGACAGCAAGACATGAAATTGCTCCCATCTCTGGGGTTAGGGTCCCTCTGCAGCCTTCAGTCCAACATCCACGTGCACATTCACATGGGCTACAGGACTTCACCTCCTTCCTGATTTCAGGTGCCCTAGTCTCTTTTGCAGGCTTGGATTAATTTTTTTAGTCTGTTTGGATTTCTTAAAATAGATCTTATAAACTTAAATACATTTTATTACACTTTATGATATTTAAATACATTTATTATACTTTGTAAGACACAGATCAACCCCTGTTTCAGCAGTCCAGCACTCCAGAAGAGAGCTGTGACCAAGGGAGGGAAGGAAGGAAGGTGGGAAGATGTGACTGGAAGCAAAGCAAAAGAGGCAAGGCATTAGTCTTTCAGATCCACTTTGAAAAACCCCAAATTTATGGAGCCACAAAAAGAAAACACAGTTTTATCTTAGGGACAGGAGCATTCAGCTGAAAGAGGGGGTTACCTGAGACAGTTTCTGATACTATTTACACATTTCACCTAACAGCCACTTGAATAAATGAAGCCCAGGCTTCTGGAAGTAGGGGCTTTTCTCCTCCAGAGGAATTCTCTAAAACACTGCTCTTCCACGTATGTTTTCTCCTGCTCTGTGAATAAGTTTTTCCTGCACAACTTCATTAACAGGACGTAAGAATGACCCTGTTACAATTGAGCCTTTATGGCAAAATCTCTTTTGTCCCTCATATTGACAAAGACACTGAATCAAAGTCTGTTCTTTCAAAACAAGCATTCCAACTGCTACACTGTATAAATGCCTTACATAATCTGATCTATACAAAAATAAGGCCCTACCAACACCTAAGTTTTCAATGAAAAGAGGTACAGCTGTCATGTTTCATGCTGAGATTGCCAGCACTGAGAAAACAAACCCAACTACCTCAAGCCCCTCAAAAGACCAGCACAGGGTCAGTCATCACACAGCTCAGCTTCGTCACACAGGTACTGCAAAGATTTTGATTAAACCCTCTGAAATCAAAGCAGATGACAAATCAGATTAATTTCTGCAACATTTTCACTGAATTTCATCTAGAAAAACAAGATAAATATCAAGCAACCCATTGACACTTGCATCCCTTTCCACTTCAGCATTTAACTTCTGACATCAGAATTACCAGATTTTCAAGCTTGAAATAAAACATAAAATATGTCTTAGAAATTATGATCATTAAAGAGTTGGAGAAAACATCAATTACAGTAAGTCATTCCTTACCATTAGAGTTTCAGAAACCTGTAATTTTTGCTGATGTTTTTGAAAGACACTCAATCACAATCACCTGTTTGCCGTCACGCATAAAATACCAACTGCAAGCTAAAAGTTAAGCATGAGCCAGATGTCTGACATACATCAATTTTACAGTTTGTTTCACAAATCATTTGCCTAAATTTATGTGCTTAAGAAAAAAACCTTATGAATTTATTACAAAAGAAACATCTGTCCTGACTTTTTATTATTATTCTGACACTAGAACTGCTATTTGCATTTTTAAAGTAAGTAGGTATCACTGCTCTTCTATAGTAAAAAGACACAGCTAAAGAACTCTCAGTGTTGAACTTTTTACATTGATTGCAGAAAAGTAACCACAACAGGTACATAGCACTTCATCCCTTCCCCCTCCTCAACACCCTGAGAGGGCATATTTCATTAGCTGTGTGTTTTATGACAAATAAAAGCCTACCAACCACCAACAAAACATTAACAACCATTAATAATCCTCACAAATACTAAAACTATGTGTTAGTCTGTGTATAATATCACAGCTGTGCTGTTTAATTTTTTGAATCATAATTTCCTGAAAACCTCCTCCCATCCCAAAAAAAGAGCCAAGTATCATCAACACTTCCACAGTAATCAGGGGATTGTGTCAAATTTACTTAGCTTGGTACAAAACTTCAGTTAGTGCAGATATAATTGTTCTTGAGTCATCTCGAGACTTGATTTTTTTCTTGTTTGGTCTCTCTGGACAACGCTTTTGTTTTCTCTTTTGTGCTGGCTCCAAGTGTCAAAAATTAAATTTATTAGTTTTAAAAATCCAGAAATGTATTTACTGGGTCAGTTTATTCTTTTGACACAATATAATTCTCTCTGAAGTCACACAGATTGTATTGAATTTTAATGAAGAAAGATTCCTATAAAGCATTTTCATAATTCTATAATATTCTTTTAACAGAAGTATTTCTCTTAAACTGATTGCTACAAAGCCATGATATCCCAATATCCCTATAGGTTGTCAGTGACAAAACTTTTGATTCTGTATGTGTCACCTATGAAACAAGAATTGTGGTTCAATGTTGATTCTCATCATGTCTTATGGCTTTTCTGCCTTATCTATTATGAAGGTGCCCTGAAACTGAATTTATTTCATTAGAAACAGACAGAAACAGAATGTTTGTTATTTTCTTCATGCCCAATTCTAGCCAGTCGCCACTGTCATATCCAGTAATGCGTTTCAATAAAGGAATTATTAAATTAGCTGTAAAAGAACATTCTTTTCAAACAAGTATCAACACAATATCTTTCCATTAATTGATAATAATATGCCTTCTACTAAAGGCATTTAAAAACGTATATAACTTCACAGCTGTGTCTTAAAAACCAGTTAACCTTTGCAGTCCTGTAGTACAACATAACCAGTTCTAGAGCTAGCTGCTGACACATTATTGGTTTTGACAAAGTCATGAAAGCTTGTATTAAGCTTCTATTAAAATTTACAGTTTATGACAGATTTGTCAGATTTAATTTATTTCTAGTTTAGCTGTATCAAATTATTCCAATTTGAGACTTTATATGATTTCTGCGATTTTCAAGGGAAAACACATTATCTGGTAACAAATGTAAACTACTGTGATTCAGTTTAGAGAAAAAGTCATTGAATAGAATTTACTATCAGAGGCAAATATGCATACATATTTTATTCACTTGGAACGCCTTTCTCCACTTAAAAAATAAATTTTCACATACTCTACATACATTTTAGACATTACGAAGTCAAGCACATTAATTTCCTTCTGTATTTTTAAGTGCATGCTACCGATTTCCTTAGGTCAGAAATATCATCTCCCATCAATTGTTTTACTTGCACTGCCACTAATGGCCATTACAAAATACAGATGACCCTTCATAAAAAATTGCTAAGAAGAAAACAATACAGCACAACAAAAATGGTGTAACCCAGCACTAGATGAGATTCACAGGACTTTCTTACATTCTCTGTCTTAAGGATGCCCATCTTCTCAGCACAGATTAAATGCCTCACCTCCCCAGACAGAGGTAACACTTTCTCAATTACTTTAGGAAAATATGTGAGGGAGAATAACATAGATAACAAAAGCTCTATATTCTAGACTTTTTTTTTCTTAGACCACTACTGTTCACTTGCACCACAGACAGACAAAGCCTTTCTGCTTCTCCCTGAAAGACCTGTGCTGGGCCAATACTTTGTGTCAGCAGCCCTTGGGGTGTTACCTCACTGTCCTTAAGGGAGCATCAAGATGAAGGGGCAGCTCCTGGGCTGAGATGTTCAAATGCCACCAGAGAAAGGGCAGGAAAGTCCTTTGTTCCAACCAGTCCACCTGGGCGTCCCTTTTCTCCTTCATCATCATGGAAGACTAAGAAGAAGGGGTGGCAAGGCAATGCGAACAAAAACCACATGCGAATGTCGTTTCAAAAACAGAGGGTCTCCCTGGGCAGCAGAGCAGCAGGACCCACCACAGGACCCAGGGGCATACGCAGGAGAAGATCCCCTCCACAGGCAGCACCAACAGGGCCAGGAAGCAGTGGCTTTCCGAGGTCAAAAGGTCTGCTCAAAAAGAAAGTCCCAGACCTTCCCTCTTCTAAAGTGAAACCTTTTCAGCAAAGCACAAAAAGCAGCAGGAGGGAAATTCAACCCTAAGTTGACCCAGAGAACACAGGGTACCAGCCAGAGATGAGGTGAAGGATGGTGAACATGAGGACAGCCACAGGCCAGACCTGGAGATGTAGTTTTGCAGAGGTATCAGTTCTGGTTTTTTCCACCTTTTTTGTTCTTACACATCACAACACACACCAGTCTGCCAAAATGCTTAATTCAGGATTTTAAATCTACACCAGTGCACTGGGTTTGCAATGACAAGTTTTGCTAGTGGCAGGGGACTACAGGGCTGGTGACTTCTGTGAGAGGCTGCCAGAAGCTTCCCCCATGTCTGACAGACCCAATGCCAGAGGGCTCCAGGACAGACCCACTGTTGGCCAAGGCCAAGCATGCCAATCAGAAATGGCAGTAATGATCTGGAGTAACATATTTAAGAAGGAAAGGAGAGAAGAGAGGAGTGAAAATATGTGAGAAGAACAGCTGTGCAGACAGCAAGGTCAGAGGAGAAGGAGGGGCAAGAGGTGCTCCAGGTGCTGGAGCTGATGCCCCTGCAGGGCATGGTTCAGCCCGTGGTGATGCAGCTGAGGCCCTGCAGCCCAGGGAGGAGCATGAGGATGCAGAGATCCACCTGCAGCCCATGGAGGAGACCCACACTGGAACAACTGGACTCCTGAGAGGAGCCTGTGAACCTGTGGGAGGTGTGCACTGGAGCAGGCTCCTGGCCTGGCAGGGACTTGCAGACTGATGGAGAGAGGAGCCCACACTGAAGAAATGTCCTGGTAGGACTTGTGATCCTGTGGGGGATTCACACTGGGGGAGGCTTTTTTTGAAGAACTGCACTCTGTGGGGGACCAACTTCGGAGCAGTTCATGAAGAACTGTAGCCTGTGGGAATGACTCACATTTGAGAGTTTCATGGAGAACTGTCTTTTGTGGGAGAGAGACCCCACTCTGGAGCAGGGGAAGGACCCCTCTCCCTGAACAGCGGCAGAAACAACCTGTGATGAACTGACCACAGCCCCCATTCCCTTCTACCTGTGCCACTGGGATGGAGGAGGTAGAACCCAGGAAGGAGGGACCAGCTGGGAGAAGATATTTTTAAGATTTGTTTTACTTCTCATTATTCTGCTTTGATTTGATTGGTAAAAAAATGAGTTTCCCCAAGTTAAGAGTTTTTTTTGCCCATGACAGTAATTGATAAGCAATCTCTTCCCATCCTTATCTCAATTTATGAGCCTTTTGTTGTATTTTCTATCCTCTGTCCACTTGCAGAAGGCAGCAACAGTGGAGCTCTGGTAGATACCTGGCATCCTGCCAGAGTCAAATCATCACAGCCAATAACTGTTCATTTATCTTGGGAATAAAATTTTCAGCACCACACAAGCACCATGTCAATTACCCTCTTTAATCATAGCACAGAATTACTATTTACATATAAGGCTATGAAAGTATCTTTCTTCTTTTTTTTTTTTTCTTCTGAGTGGAAAGGCGTTGAGATTTTTTGGTATTTCACCATTTCAAAGAGAAAGCAAAATACGCCACATACTTGCTCTGGCACATCACCTAAAGGCTCCCAGGCACTTTCAGACACTTCTTTTATAACACTATGAACTACCAAGACAAAGACTAAACGGACCATTTTGGATGGTACATGGATATTTTTCATCAAAGCATCCAAGACTTCCCTCCCTGCAATCCTCAGAGAAGGCTCTATAGTTCTTACCTACCCAACACAATGACAATTTAAATTCATATTTACCCCTTGCATATATGTGAATTGCAGTAAATTATTACAAGCAAGGTTTACTGCTTCTGATGTTCTGATTTGCCCAAATTAATTATATGGTCTCCCCATCTACTTACTAACTGTTTAGTTAACACACACCACCTCTGATTATGGTAATGAATTCAACTTACGCAAAGCAAAAAGAGTTAAATATGAAAGATTAGGCAGTTGCACTCATCTTATTAAAAGGAAGAAAGAAAAATCCCACTGTAAGTAAGGTTTTCAACACTGGAATCTGACCGTTTCCAGCATTTTCTGTTTACGTTAATCTTTACTACTATACAGAATTATGAACTATGGTAAGGCCATCTGATACTTTCTGACCTTTAAGACAAAAACTGAATGAAGTCCTCCATAAAGCAAAACTTACCAGGCCAGTGCAGGCCTGCCTCAACAACACTGGAGTGTATGGATTTTTCTGTAAAGTTTACGTGATGATTGAAAAAGTGACACTGGACATTATGTACTACCCTGCAGGAGAAAGAGCAGTCATGTTGGGCACACTTCCCATATGTGAAAATTTAACATATTAAATGGCAAAATAACGCCACTGAGTTCAAAAAGGATCCAAGATATGAAGGGAAAAGAGGCAAGGTTTTTGAGGCAAAGACTAGCAAAAGGCCATAAAACAAAGGATCCTGGAAGACCAGGGTATAAATATTTAGCTCTTTACAGCTTCCCACTCCTTACTTTTATATGTACACCTGGCAAGCTGGTATAGTTTACATTCAAGAAAGTGTTTGTGCGGATTAGATTTTAAGAGGGAGAAAAAAAAACAAATGAAAAACCAAAGCAAACATAAAACAACACAAAAAAACCAACCAACCAATCCAAACCCCCAAACCAACAAAACACACGCAGGGGAGGAAATGATGAGTTTAGGCAAATGCCTGGAAGATGACTAGATGTCTGTTAGCTGTAACAAATTCCTAGGTACCCACCAAAGCACAGATAATGGTTTGCCATGCAGACTCAGAAGCTGTAGCTCCTTTTCCCACATTTCTAGTTTTTCCAAACATTTACAGTTTCAGTTAGAGATCAAACTGCTATCTTGGCAGAACTGGAGAAAAATTTCAGATGTTTTCATTTATTTAAAGAAAGCTGCTGAGCTGCAGTTCAGCAATGCAACTAATAGGTAAGAAGCTGGCTTTCCCCAAGGGCAGGCAATGCACAGCCACAGGGATCAGTGTGTGGTGAAGCATCAGCAGCTTTGCCAACCACAGCAAGAGAAATGCCTGACTCCATGTGTGAGCCTGTGCGAGCAGCAGTAAAGCACAACAGAAGAAACGGAAATATCTGTTGTCCCAGGATGTCATAAAAACAAGCAGTGACTTTGTGAAATAGATGCTTATTTTCATCCATTTTAAATTTACAGGAAAGCACTTCGTTTTAATTCAAAATAATCTTGAACATAGCTCAAGTTCTGCCTAATGGAAAATTAGATTGTCTAAGAGAAAACTAAGTTTTGCTTAAAATGAAACAAAAATACTGAACATTACGTCTCTGCCACAAGCACCAAATGGTGTCATTGTGTTCTCATGCTTGACCAGAGACACAGCCTTGAAGAACTGAATAAACTCAGACTCCATGTTGAGTAGCTAATTAATTTTAGCCTCCTTTTCATTTTTGTTCAGCTTAATTGCTGAAAGGGAACATCCAGAGGAAAGCCATTCTATGAAAATCCTGAATATTTTGTTTTATTGTTGTCTGTACTTGTTGTTACCTTTGATTCTATGACACTATTTCTGACTCCTAGATCTGACAGCAAATCAGCAAAATGCTAACAATATTACCTTCTTTTTTTTTCTGAAGAGAACATCAGACAGGATATTAAAACACATTTCATCCCCAAATATGTACTTATCATGTATTTAATATATGACATGCAGAAAAAATATTAATAAAAAAGCATCAAAGCAGAATTTAATGGTAATTTATGCCATGCTGCAGAATGCTCTCACACTCTCCCACCCCTCTTCTCTGGGTACATGGTACCCAATGAAAAAACAATCATTGCTTATTATTCCCAGCGCACTGTGAAACACCATTAGCTCATTTGAATGCAATACCGGGAAATTCCACTTCTACTTGAAATTATGTCACTTCACAAAAGCTTTTTGAAAGTGGTTCTGGTACCAGGCCATCAAACCAAACACTGAGATCCATGGATGTATCTCCCAAGTGACCTGAAAGACAACACGGGGTGGGCTTTTGGCTCTACATTAACTGTACTTAAACTGCTTTAAATTTCCCAAATTCCTTTACCAAATTAAGTTACAGTTTTACAAAATCAATCAGAATTTTATTTTTGAGTTACTGGAGTCTACAATAAAGAAGTCTTAAAGAAAATTTCTTTGTTTCTATGTATTTAAATTCATATGATCAACAATTTCAAAATCATGCATGGCTTAGTCTGAGACCACAGCTGGTGGAAACAATGAAAACAGGAATTTTGCAGGTGAACTACTCAAAACACATGGCTTAATCTTCACAGACAGCTCTACCAACTCTGCAAGTGTTACCTCTGCACACTAAACACTCTCTAGCAGAGGTGCAGGAGCCCACACATGCTTTGCAGGGATCATTGTGCATGCTTCACAGGAAGCCAAAGTGCACATGGCCCCAACAAGAGGTTACAAAATTCATTCCTTGCTTGAAGGGGGCAGCCAAACACACAGTCCCGCACAGGCTCTAAGCCCAGTCAAATGATAAACCAGAGTTTTCTGCAACCCAACAGGAAAATGAAGTTTGAAGCAGGTCAAACATCTCTAAAATGTATTAACCACAAATGTGTTAATTAGATGACAACTGAAATAATGTGCACAAACAAGTGTGTCATCCAAAGCGATTGGTAAGAAATACTAAACAAACGAAATCACAGACCCACCAAACCCACACCACACTTCAATATACTGCCTATGATGAGATTATGAGGAGAGTAATTCCTCATGGAACAGAAAAGAAATGCTCAAGGGGCAGATATGGACAGACAGTAAATGAGAGATGAGTAGTAACTTTATGTCCTTCCTTTTGCTGACCTGAAGTTTTGCAGTGGAGGGCTTGTCCACTCAAACAAGCAAAGCAGATGCAAGGACCATATATTGCTGCCCACCAGGCTCTGAGCCCCCATCCTGGCCATGGCTGCAGCCAGCCCTGTGCACTGCACAGCACCCCTGTGGCCTGCAGCTCCAGGCAGCCCCAGGGACAGAGTACACAGCCTACAGAAGTGTCAGGATGCCACTGTTCCAGATCAGTGCTGCAGACCTGCTCAGTGGCAAAGTAGCTTCCTCCTCATGTTGTTATGGCATGGACAGGAACAGCTTCACTGCTGCAGAGGCAATCGCTTTAAAAGACAGGAATAGTTTCCAAATGACACAGGACATTGTCCTTAGGCAAACTATTTTCCCATGTTCTCATTCAAGCACCATCCTTTCAATAAGCAGCCTGGCTTTTTCCAATGTTTAAAAAGTCATGGCCTAAATATCTGCATGCAGCTGCTACAGCATCAACTGTTCCAGCTCTGCCTCTCAAGTGCTGCTGCCCAAAGTACTGATAGCCTTTGCCCACAATACAATGACACATACCCAGAAAACCTAGTCCAACTAGCTAACATCACTATTACACATCAACTTCACACCATACCCTACGTGCACCAGCATTCTTATAGGCCAATAAATGCTAAGCTTGATATCCCAATACTACTAGGGTGACTTAGCTCAACCAAAAGATAGGGGCGTATCTGGTGTAAAATATGTTTTCCTTGTATTTGTCCTCTGTAGTCCATAAACACATTTTGTTCCACTTCAACTACAGTTTCTATTTTACTGTTAACGTAAGTTTCCAGAAGCTGACTTCATGTCCCAAGAGATGAAAACTGCTTTACCCTAAAGGAAGAAAGCAGTAACAAGTGAGGCTGACTTGCCCAACAGGCACATAAGGTCAAAATAAAGTGTCATATACTAACAGCAGTCTCTATCCAAAAAGCAAGGCTTCGTATGGCACCTTGTCCTCACTATGAAAGCAAACACAGACCATAAGCATCTCAAGGCACAGACAGTCCAAAATACATCAATGCTACAGTTACAAAAAACAACTCACTGTGAACAGCATGTGATCTGCAACCTATGATATATGTATCACCACAAGTACACTTTTACCCTGGGGCAAGTCCATTCATGTGGACATACTAGACCACAGCCAACTTACAAGGCTATGGGAAGCAGCCACCAAGGGAAGCAATACTCTAACAGAAGAGAGCAAATCAGCAGCATGAGCTTAGAAATTAAACCATGACGTATCAATCTGCACCCTGCAACTCTTACTCTGCATGGCACTGGGACTGGAACTAGATAATCTTTGAGGTCCCTCCCAATCCTTAACATTCTGTGATTCTATGATATGCAGATACTAACCACAAAAATTTGGTTTCTTGGTCGTTTTGGTGGAGGTTAGGAGGTGTGGCTCTGTATCACAGAATATAGGTAAGAAGACGGCTGTATGGAAAATAAGCAATTTTTATTTGACCCTTAGTACCAAAGTAGAAAGCATAATTCTTGTGATTACTGAACTGAGCAAATCAGGATGCTGAGGATATTGTAGAGGATGAATAGACATGAAATCTAGGGGGTTGTTGGTTTTCACAAAACAACTTCTACTGGGGAAGCACATTCATTGTGACTGACTACTTTTAGTCCATGAAAGGAAGGTTATGTCATTTTCTATCAGACGGAGAACAGAAATGTTACAGGAAGACTTTCTCTCTTTCTGAAACTTCAGTTACACAGATCTTCAAGGTTTCCACCCCAGCCTGTTTCTGAAGCTTTCAAAATTCTGCTACCAGATATGATGTCTGCATCCAGCATTAGGATGTACATCTGATCATAAAGCATAGACAAAACTCTCAAATATACACTAGCTACAGAAATATGTTTAAAGATTGCCTATTTTTTTATCCTTATAAGCAAGGTCATTCCCACCGGTAGTGTCAGATTACTGTCTATTCTAGACCAGTAATGAAACTATGAAGAAGGATGAAATCACACCTACTTAGGAAGCAAAACTCTCATGTTAGGGACAATTTTTCACCCATGAGTTAGGATCTCAAAGTGCTTTGAAGTTTTCCTTTCACTGTGGCATAAACTGAATTACTAAATTTAAGAACTTAATGTAAAAAACTTTTTTTTAATTATCCATATGGTTTCCGAAGGAATTCAGCTTATTTTATCACATTATCTGCCCACACACTCTCTAAGCCTGTTGGCTGATTCTAGTTAAATTCTACGAGGGACAAACACCCTTCAAAATAATTATGCTCCTATAAATTTAACAACAGTCAGCTGCTGGGAAGTGTCAGTACCTGCAGCCTCCACAGAGCAGTGGAGGAGCTGGAGCACAACCTGCTAAGTGCTCGCAGCATCTGACGGCCATACTGTCACTGGCTGCTGCACCTGCCAGCTCTCGTAAAAGGGACAGGTTTTAGGGTGCAGCTGGGGGAAGAGTTTTTGCCCTATTCTGGACAGGAGTTTGGCAAGGGAAGAAAGGGCCCAGAACAGTTAATGTGCTGACAATTAACAAATTCAGGCTTCATTCGTTTTTATGCTTAGCGACTCAACTGCTATACCTCATGATTATTTGCTTTTCAGAATCACAGAATGGGTCAGATTGGAAGGGACTGAAATGGATCATCTGGTCCAACCTCCCTGCTCAAGCAGGGTCATCCCAAAACACATGGCACAGGCTTGTGTCCAGACAATTCTTGAATATCTCCAGTGAGAGAAACTCCACAACTTCTCTGGGCAACCTGTCCCAGTGCAGAGTCACCAGCACAGTAAAGAAGCTCTTCTTCATGTTCAGGTAGAACTTCCTGTGCATCAGTTTCTGCTCGCTGCCTCTTGTCCTATTGCTGGGTACCACTGAGAAGAGCCTGGATCCATCCTCTTGACACTCTCCCTTCAGATATTTGTAAACATGGATTAGATCCCCTCTAAGTCATGTCAGAACAAGAACAGGCCCAGCTCCCTCCGCGGTTCCTTTTAAGAGAGATGCTCTCATTCATCGGCTTTTCCATTCAGGAGCCCATTAGCCATGACAAGACAGCATCACTGAAACAGGAGGTCAGTAAGTCCTACCACATAGGCTCTGACGTGCTTAAAATCTCATCCCATGCTGAATAATGGAGTGATGAGATTGACACAAGGTTTTTTTCCTCCAGTTTTCAGCAGCTGGCAGAATAGATCACACTGGAAATCTGCCAGAATAAAGCCAGGATTTATTTGATATTGTTAATATGTACATATATGAAAGATGTGAAAAAGAGAGAGATGAAACTTAGGCAGTGGAGAAAGGAGGGGAACCATACCTAATACAGAAGAGCCACATTAAATTTGCAGGTCAAAATTTTTGGGTCCACAAAGAAATTTCATCTAGAATGCTCAGAAACAATGTATATAAAAACTGAAAAAAGACATAAAGACGCACAGTAACTATGTATTCCTTTTTCTGGGGAAAAAAAACCCAACCATTTTTGCACAAAGTGTTTACTTCTGTAGTTCAGAAACTGCTTCTGTATGTCAATCAGTAAATACAGTCTATCAAGTAAAAGCAAATGTTTGAAACTTTTTTTAAATGATACAAATATGTCCAAGATCATCACTGCTTCTGGCGAAGGGTCTATGATACCACTATTGGTATTTGACTATTGGTCCTACAGTACTGAGACAGTAAAAGCCTTGTGCTCAGGATGGCATCAAGGAGAGACAGTTATCTCATTTAATCTGAACCAGAAAAATATTCCCATCCAGGGTTGTTGTACTACAGCCTATTTATCATCATCTTATCCAAATACATCAAGAGATTTTCCCATCATTTTAGAAGATTTCATTACTCTGAAACTGTAAGAAAACAAAGGCATTCCAGCACCTGGAGAACAGTATCCAGCTCTGCATGGACAGGCAAAATCCGCTCCTCAAAGATACAAACTGAAGATGAAAGGAATCAAACAAAAAAGCTGCCAGGCTTAGTACTAGAAATAGGTGATTTATCAGAAGCTGAGAACTGGTGAAATTTTTTTTTTTTTTTAAATATCAAATCAACAAGCACCTTCTGAGAGCCCAGACTGATAGTACTGCTAAGGTTTCCAGGGAATCAAATGTTTTGAGGAAATCATGGCAATACAGATTCAGCTATACAAGTCAGTTTTCTCAATCATTATTTCTTTGCTGTGCATGCTGTGAGATCTGAAGGCAGATATATTTATTTAAGAGAAATGGTATGGGTTTGCCTAACTCACATGTTCCACAGGAAAAAAGATGGTAAGTATTCTGGCTGAGTCAGCCAGAATAACAGCGCTAGAGACCAAGCACAAGGCTTCTGTGATCTGCTAGAACCGATCTATCGGAAGTGTGGTGAAAACCATCAGGTTTTCCACTGGAGGGATTGGTTCAGTAGGAGTAGAGTTGCGGCAGCCTTTCCTTCCCACTGAGCCAAGGGTAGCAGGATCTGTAATGCACTCTCCTCTAGTGGTGATTTATGAGATTTTTGTAACAGTCCCCAAAAAATCACCACTTCACTTCAACCTAATTGCAGAATCAGGACAAAAGAGCTCCGTGGGCTCTTGAAATTGAACTGCTAGAAAAAGCACCTCCAGAAAAACTGCTTTTCTTTCTTTTTTAAGCCAAGGTTTGTGATCAAAAGCACATTAGATCAGTAGCACATTTGTCAAATAACGAAGAAAACTTGTACACACAGTACTACTGGGACAAAATATGAGACGGTTCTTCTACTAAGTTATTTTTCATTTAAAAAATCCAGAGGATATCCAGATCTGTAACACAACACAAGTTTAACCAAATAATAAATTTGCAAAATACTCAATTCATTTTCATTATTTTCCTTTTTCTTTACAGGAGTTTCCCATAAAAAGACGCATGTATAGCCTTACTTTCTGAAGTGGCAAATTTTACCAAAGAAAGCATCAAGAATACCAGTAGGTGGCACTTGGAAAATAAAGCAAAAGCCAAAGCTGAAGCATTAATTTATGCACAAAATAAAACTATATTTTAAAATTTTTCGTTTGACATACAAATCTTTTATTTTAAAAACAAACCTTTAAACAGCCTTTAAGAAAAATAAGCTTCTCTTTTAGTGTTTACTACAAAATGAGGGATTACAGTTATTAATTCTAACTCTAAATGAGACTTGATATTGTTAGTTTATGTAAACAGATATCCAAAGACAAATATTCTATCATCCAAAAGTTGGAAACTATACAATAAGAAGGAGTCAAACACACAAGGTAATTATACTGGTTAGTAATTATCCTGGATGACCTATAAAAGACAAAGGAGAAAGTGTGTGATAGTGGTAGGGAGAGGAGGCTGGGATGAGTGTGAAGAAGCTGCTCTTGCAGGTACCTGGCATGAGAGGGACTTTAGACAGCCTTTATAAACAGAGGGCAAGACAAGACACACCACTGGCAACTTATCCTTGAGGGAGAAAGCTTTTGAATTCTGCTTGTCTTTTAAGCATCATATACATCATTGCTCATCTTTCAGAAGTTTCCATAATGTAAATTATAATATTTTTAAGAGACTGAGTAATTTTCCAGTCTTTTTTTTTTTCAGCAAAACCCCAAAAAATCTTGGGGGGAAAATGTTGGATTTTATTCAAGAAAAACTGGAGATGAAATGCCTATAAAGCAAACATATTACATTTTAGCTTTCCAGTACTACATAAAAAGCAGAAGTTACTTTGCACATAAATCAAACATGAACTCAAGGAGAAAGTGTCTACTACAGTGAAATACCATTTTGTATTTAATTTAGACTGGGTTTATTATTTCTAAGTGAACTATTAATCAACAATAACATTTAGAAAGCTGTTTTTATCAGTGCATTCAAGAGGAGAAGCAGTCTAAGTTTCCAGGTAACTACCTCTCTCTCAAGGAATTCTAGGTTATTTAATCAATAACTCTGTAAACAGCAAATTAAATCCATCAGGTACAGTTTGATGAAGCAAGTATTGACTCAAAAGTTTTTAAGAAAGCTGATTATTTCTGCCATTCAATTAGAAAGAGCAACACCATATACATAGATCACATGACAAATGTGCTGGAAAACCTAGTCCTGTAATTAAGCAGAAGACTAATTATTTATAAAAAGCATTTGCTCATTTACTAGATACAATCTAAACTTCATGGTCCATGAAGCATGATAACACTCAATTGAATATGCAGGTAATAAAATTTCAGGTCCTGCCTGTGCCTGACACAGGGCCACCTCAATATTAAAAAAAATATATAAAGTATGTAAACAGATAATTCAACTGCACAGACAATAACGAAAGATTTGTCATTACAAGTAAAACTTGGAATTCCTACTTCTTACATTTAACTCTATCTTAAAAGTGCAATGATTTGCAGCGTTAGACTATGACTAAGTATATTTTCAATCCATTACATAAGGCAAATTGCTGATAGACACTGTACTCAGCAATTACACATTCCTGCCCTCCTTGTGCACCATACCACCCATGCTGGCTGGCTGCAGCTGACCTGTTCCCATGCACCATGCTAAAGAGCCAAGGTTTTAATTCCTGTGGCATTGCTGCACCCCTGCAGGACAATCTCCACCCCCTCTGCCCCTCCAGGGAGGGGATTTGCAGCACAGCCAGGACTGGAATGCAAGGCCATAGGACAGGGTTTACAAAAGCAACAGCCTTGGGGGAATGGCAATAGAGTGGCTGCAGTGGATTTTTTTTTCCTCTGGGATTCAGGATAAAACAGGGGGTAAAGGCATTGAGGAGGAATAACGAGTAGGAAGATCAAGGGGGATTAACAGTATATACACAGTATGGAAAAAAATAAGGGGGCTTCCCAGGATGCCAGAAGAAACTGAGTTGGCTCTCCTCAGGAAGGCTTCCTTCTTTTAGAACAATCAAATTTCCCCTTAACTTCATAGCAGAAGTTTTGTTTTCCTTCTAAAGCGACAGGATTGCACATCTGCGATTGGTGCTTAGAGGCAGAGCTCGGTTAAAGTTGTGTGATGCCACAGACAAACTGTTCTGAATCCCTCAGAGGACATCCTGCACTGCAAACCACGATTCAGAGAATTAATGGCCCTTTTAGTTTCTCTACTTGACAAGAGAGGCACTGAGCTGCAACAGGCCTGTAAGGCTGCAGCATACTGCCCTCCCAGCACAGCCCCAGAGCATGGCTGGGGAAAATGGAGGCCACAACCTTTTGCTATGAAGATACCAAACAAGCCCCCCATGCTCAGTCCTAGGTTTCCACATTCTGAAATACACAGCAAATCTGTTCAATTCTTCAAAACTTAAATCTTAAAGGATACTTATTTTCAAAATTACATTTCTCTTTAAATCCCTGCAGCCAACTTTTGAGCAGCTAAACTTAATTTGGTTTCACATTTAAGTTTTAGAATATCCAGTCCAGGTTATAATTATAAACCTGAAAACTCTTTACATCATTAATTACAAGAACCTTTTACCATTTCTGCCAAATTCAGGTCTCCCTAAAAACTTCTGCATTCTATGAGCTCAAGGTTGTAACATTTTAGAGATCAGCTTTTACCACAGTTAGAAACACCCCCTGACCACTGCCTGAGAACAGTCTCTCTCCTTTTCTCAGCAGCCTCCTGGCAAAGGCACTGTCTGAGGCGACGTTTCTGCAGCACACCTTGGCCAATATGGACTCTGCTGCAGCCATGTCCCACAGGACAGGGCTCTTCTCCCTGACAGAAAATCACAGGGGAAGAGAAAGAATAAAGAGATTTCCCTCTTCAGAAGAAAGAATTATTGTGCAGAGAAAAAAAAAGGCTAAAATATTTCAATGCTTTTATTTTTCTAATAAAGATAAACTAACAATTAATAAAACGCTGCCCTACTGCATGCAGAATGTGCTAAGGTGTCCATTTAGTTTTTTAACTCCCACCAGCACACTCAGTTTTGTGCTGGAAACAAGGCTGTTCCTGGTGCTGCAGAGTTGCCATGACTGCAAGAGGAGAAAAGCTGCAGGGGACCAAGGAGGAACTCCCCCTGAGGGTCTAAGAGCATGATGAAGACTCAGATCCCTCCTTCCGTCCCACTGTATCAAGGTGTCCACTGTATCAAGCATTACTGATCATGGAGACAGCTTGGCAAGAAATGCAGGGATGCTGGGATGATCCAAGCTGCACCCAAACTGACATGCTCCTACAGTCAAAACAGATGCAAAACAGGGAGGGAACTACTACAACATTAAGATCTGTCTTGGACATTTCAGAGTCAAAAATATACAGTTGTTACAGGCTACCTTTTATTGTAAATGGAAATAGCAAAAAAGTTTTCAGGACTTAATGGCACATAAAAGTACTGATTTCACCTTATGAATTGTTCTATCTGACAGCACAGTAAATTCCATAAAGCAGGATTTAGTACCTGTGATAAAATGTTTGGTTTTTATATAGATATACATAAAGCATGGAAAAATATCTCAAGGGAAATCTGCACCAAGTCGTAAACCACAAGAGGGACATGGAGATTAAAATTCTGGAGGCATTGTGTATTAAATGAGCAGTCTATTATTCAAAAAAATCAATTGAAGCAAACTCAGTACTTCTACAATTATTATAGCACAATAACTGTCATTTTGAAGGATGAAGGTTGGTTATTTCAAAGGTTTCTATACAGCACTTCCCTGCCTTCTTGAAATGTGGTATTTTTAAACTGCAGTATCAGCCAGCCAAATAAATGTATCAGACACCTTCGAGCAATGCACTTAAATGAGAGAATATTCATAAAGGATTTAGAAAGACATCTCAATTCACTGACCTAAATATTACAGAGCAAATCACCAGAATGTCTTCTACAAGCAACCATGTTGGAAAATTTCAATTACTTCTTATCTTATAATTAAACTACTGGCTTAATACTTTGTATTTCTATGGTACCTTTCACCCAGGGAGCTTAACGTGCTTTACAAACATTATCAGCTTTTACAGTTAGCTGGTTTTTGTGATGAGACACTATATTGCAAACTTTCAGTTTGAAGTTTTATGTTAATTACATACAAGCAAAAGAGGGATCTTGAGTCATACCAGGTAATATAAAGTTCATCCAAATAAGCTGAGTTACTGTGACTTTATTAATGAGGTAGTCAACTCAGAAAAGCAAGGGAGGAGGAGCACACCGCAATACGTATCTTCTTTGGGTATTTTGCTGCATCACTGCTGCTGTTTTTTAAATAGTATTTCTATAGACATGAAATTATTTTAAAATATTTTTAAATTCCATACTAAATAAAGCTGAAAAATTGACACATGTTACTTATGTCTGCATATACCATTCCTTCACTTTGTAAGATATGAAGACATAGATGGTTTTAGGGAATGATAGATTTCATGAGTGGACTATTAGATGGATTAGAAATTGGTTGGAGAGTCACATCCAGAGGATAATGGTCAATGGCTCAGAATCTGAATGGGCAAGTTGTGCACCTCAGGGGTCCATACTGGGACCAGTGTTATTTAATATCTTCATTAATGACACAGATGAAGGGATCAAGTGCACCCTCAAGAAACTGGCAGGTGACACCGAGCTGAGTGGTGCAGTTGACACACCTGAAGCAAGGGATGCCATCCAGAGGGACCTGGACAAGCTCAAGAAATGGGCCTGAGGGAATCTCATGAGGTTTAACGAGGCCAAGTGCAAGGTGCTGCACCTGGGTTGGCCAGCAGGGCCAGGGAGGGGATTCTGTCTCTCTGCTCTGCTCTGGTGACACCCCACATGCAGTGCTGCATCCAGCTCTGGGGTCCCCAGCACTGGAAGGACATCGACCTGTTGGATTGAGTCCAGAGGAGGCCACCAAGAGCACCTCCCCTCCAAGGAAAGGCTGAGAGAGTTGGGTTTTCTCAGCCTGAGAAGGAGAAGGGTTTGGGTCACCTAATTGTGACCCTCTAGTACCTGAAGGGAGCCCACAAGAAAGACAGAGAAAGAAAATTTACAAGAGCATGTAGTGACAGGACAAGGACGAATGGTATCAACCTGAAAAGTATTAGATTAAGTATTAGGAAGACATTCTTCAGTGTGAGAGTGGAGAGGCACAGGAACAGGTAGCCCAGAGAAGTTGTGGATGCCCAATTCCTAGAAGTGTCCAAACCCAGCTCAGAGAGGGCTCGGAGCAACCTGGTCCAGCAGAAGGTGTCCCTGTCCAAGGCAAGTGGGCTGAAACTGGATGATCTTCAAGGCCCCTTGCAATCCAAGCCATTCTATGATTCTGTGATTTCAACATTACACAACCAATACTTCTTTACTGGGTATACTGAATCAGCTTTTTAAGGTTTCATTGCTCCAATAGCATTGTTAAAATCCATGTACTCCAAGACATAAATCACCCTTAAATCACTTTGCCTAAAAGTGCTTAAAATGTTAGAAACTTTGCCATTCGCAGCAACCCACAGAACTCTTTAAAGTTTATCTAAAACAACCTGCAGCAACAGGTACCACTACTTCCACTACTTGTGCTCAGGCCATGAAGGATAGAACATAAACATAGAATTCAAAGCTCAGCACTATTAAGAACATAAAATATTTAAATAAACATTTTAAAGTAATAAAAAATATATACATACAACTCACTGCTGCAGAATGAAGCACCCTTACAGGATAAAATGAAAATAGTTTATAAAATTACAGATTCAGAAAAAATCAGAAAATGAATGGTGAAGTACTAACTACAGACTTTCTACAATGGCACACCCTCAATGTCCACATGAAGTATTGAGTTCAGCTCACCTGTGTCCTGATTAGAAGGGGAAAAAAAAATCTTTAGTGTCCAGCAGACCACAAATTCTACAGACACCACATACTTTTACTGAAAAACTACTTAAGCAATTGTTTACAGAGCTTTCAATATTTTATTGGGACCATTTATTTTCTCTTTCCACCTGGAAAGCACAGCACTTCATTCTGCTATATGTTCAACACTTGCCAGTTTTCATGAGAAAAGAAAAATTACAGCCTTTTTAAAACCTTTTTAAATACCTTTTTAAAACCTTTTAGAATATTCTAAAACAGCTGTTCTGAATACAAAAGCTGCAGTATTTCACATGCAAGATTTAGACTCTTTCAAGTAGAGTCAAATACTGCATCCCAGTAGAAAAGAAATATTACCTGCCTTTCCTGAGATATAAAATGATAAACTTTTGCCATTTAAGACCACAAGATACAAAACCCCCACCAAAAAACAAACAAACAAACAAACCCCACCAAAAAAAAAAACAACCCAAAAAACGTACAAGGCCTATCCAAGGAAAAAAAATCCTAGTGGAGGAATTGATTGTGGGAAAAGATTTCACAACCTGTGAAGAACATTTCCCTTTCAGACTGACACTACAAAGATAATACAAAAGAATAAAGGCATAGAGAGACAGAAAAACAAGCAGCATTCAAAGCTGCATGACAAATAAGTATACAGCATGTAATTATTCAAGTCAATATACAGATCTTTTTCTGCTTCACTTTCCTTCCTTCCTTCTCATCTGCATCTCAGTGTCATTAAATTGCATCATGGCACTTCTGTACCTGATAAACCATGTACACAAAGATGCTGAAGGAACTGTAGTGACTTTTTTGGACACATCCACAGTACTAGAGCTACTACTCCAAAAGGCAATCAATTCCCAGTACACCCCTGCATCATCCACCACTCCCTCCATTTACAAGACTTGAAAAGATGTGATACTTCCTCATACCAACAAAACATTTCACTTTTTGTAATCCATTTATTTGAAGCATTTGTCAGTTTTAACAATGCTGAGGTCAATATTACAGTTTTGAATAACAGCAGGTTAAAAAGTCAGGTATTTGCAGTCTACCTGAAACCTTGTGACTACAAAACCTCTTCTTATGATCTACAGACCTGTTACATGAACCAGTTACCATGTGTGTAAGCTGAACTAATTCAAGTGGAACTATGCTGGAAACCACAAGTATGAAGGCAGGTAAGAGCAGTGCTTCCACCAGCCACCACAAAGCAGTCTCCACCTGGTGTAAGGACACCGAAAAAGAACAACAAATTTGACAGAGACTGTTAGGGAAAACAGAAAAAGAACAAGTACGATGGCAAACTCCAGCCTCCTCACTTTGACATGTTTTGTCCCTACGGCTAAAGATCACAGCACACTTCGAAAGAGCAAAGCAAATCAAAGCAAGCTATTCTGCATCACCATGCTCTTTCCTGATGGCAAGTCCTTGGAAGGGCTGCACACACATGCTGAGCCCCACAGGGCTGCTAGGTGGGCAGAACTCAGGCAGAGGACCCAGCCTCATACACCCACTGCCTTAGGAAAGATGTCACCAGGCAGGAAGGTGGGCAATGATGTGCTCAAAGCAAGAGAAGGGGCAGCCACGTAGCACAGCGGGCAGACTGTGCCATTTTAAACTATTTCATATCTGCTGACTTCTATTTCTTATGCTACTATAACTGAAGGTTAGGCAATTTTTTTTTTCTTGTGGTTAGGTCAAACACATCATCAAAAAGCTTCAAGTAGTTTACATTAAATCCCTTAAATTGCACTCCAGCAAATGATGAGGTTATATGTGGCCAGAAGCAATCATTTAAAAAAAAATTCTCTTTCAGGTCGAGTGGAAATGTATGACTCGTTAAGTCAGGGCAAAATCAGTTATGGCCTGAAGATGAAACTTCCCTTTTGTCTGAATAAAGCTGACATTTCTGTTCCACACTACAGATTCAACAAACAAAAGTTAATTAATTTAGGACAGAAATTCTTTTAATGCTTTTGGCAACATCTTAAACCAGTGAATACAAAGTTAAGTATTTATGATGTTCTGAAGCCTCAGAAGAATATGGCAGCTGAGCAATTCAGGACACTAAATGTAATGCCAATAGCTGGATCATGGTCTGTACAGTATTCAGATTGTTATAACATCACTCATTTGCCAAATGCCATTTGCATCTAGATATTTCTTCTTTTCCAGCTAAGTGATTCATACTGCTGCTTGCTTCCTTAAATTTTAACTGCTGGAAGGATCAGTTAAATTTTTAACTGATGCTCATTTGTTACTTGTGAATTATACCAGTATGTTTATAACCACATGCATTACATATGCACACATACTAAGAGACAGAGAGAGAGAATACAGTAGAAAGACAGTAATGTGTCATAACATTTACCAGTCGTTTGCCGGAATCAGTTCCTGATGAGATGAGTGGAATAATTTCCCCAGAGACAGATCATACTGCATTCTGCATGGCTGCAGGCTTACTGCCCTGAGAATAAAACACAGCTCCTCCACCAAGCCTGAAGACATGAAACACCTCAAGCGTGTGTTTGTGTTCAGTAAAAGTGGTCAGCATCACTGTAGCTAATTCTATGCAAAATAGTTCTTAATGAGATGCATGAAATATAGCATATAGTTGTCTTTTACATTCCAGTAACAGCTTCAACTTTTAGTTAAAGGGTAGTCTGATTTTATTTTTTCCAATAATGGAATCAGATGAAAGTCTGGGGTTACAGTTCAGTCATGTTCTACCATGCCAAATACTTGGGCTTAATCCTCTGCTGTCCTTCTGCCCTCCTATGAGCTCCCAATCTGAAGTCACATAGTGCTAAGTCACTCTTAGCTTCAATTCTTTTTAAAAAGGGTACAAGAGTACTCTGACCTGTTCTGTACAACCAGTTCCTAAGCACAGCTTGTATATGAGGCACTTCTTAGGACAGGAAGAGCTTGGTCTTGCTCAGAGCTTCCAAGCAGTACCTGCCATGCTAGCACGTTTCTCACCAGAAACACAAGGAGACAGACCATCAGAACCATTCACTCCCACATCCACAGGCTCCATGCTACCTATAAAAAAAGCTGCAAGGTACTAGAAGCTGCCCAGGCCCATGAAGTCACTTAGGAGAGGTCTACTTCCAGGTCTGCAAAATATTTCCACTTACAAAATCCCATTTGATTCAAAAATTCTCTTTTACCTCTATTTAAAACAACAGATTTCCAACCTTCCATGTTTTAGAACAGAGCTCCAAAGGAATTGCAGACTTGGTATTTCAAAAAAGCTACACTGAGGCAGACATGTTTGGTTCTGACTGCTCCATAAGGGCAGAAAGAAATGCTGGTGCTTATGAAAACAAAAAATAGCAATTCTGAAGGAATTCTGAAGGACTGGTGATCAGAGATGAAGTCTTCCCATCTGAACTTGCATATGTCCACTTGCCATATGCAACACAGCACATACAGCACCAGGGCATGCTATTCCTTTTCAGCCTAATGCACGCTGGAACTTCAGTAACCAAACTAGAGGGGCTACAAAGCTTATGTCTGTTAAAATGACAGATACTCGATCACCCTACCAAAACCAGTACACTAAGTTTAATCAGCAATTATTTCCAAAGCCACAGGCAGAACGTTATAGAATTCCAATACTAGAAAATGTCAATGTCCCAGCTCAATTCTGGCAAAAAGCATGCATTTCCCACCCCATCTCCAATGACAAAAACTCCAGACAGGAACAGACCACTAAAGCTTGGGGCTAGGAAAAAAGAAAAATCTCCTCAATGAATGTTATTTGTTCAAAGGACTTTAACCCAGCCAAGCCTTTGCTGACAGCCACTGCATAAGCACATTAGCCTATGAGGTGATTCACTGCCCTGCTGCAGTTCTCACAGCATTTTGAAGGACTTCAGAAAGGTCTGACTAGAAGCTGCAGATGATACACTACAGAAATACAAAAATCTTGACAAACAATATTCTTAAAGCTGAAGAAAATAAAGGCAAATGACTAGAGATATGGAATGATCAAGAGAGGCATATTTAATTATAGATTCAATTGTAAACAACAGTTCTGCAAAGAATTCAGGAGAAAGATCAGAACCAGGTATGCTCATACAGGAGAAAATAACACAAAGCCTAATTTTTTTTTTTTTTTTTTTTTTTTTTTTTTTTTTTTTGCATTGTAGAAACTGTCAAGAATAAAAAAATACTAAATTTATTGTGGTAAAGGTAACTAGGGAAGAATACATGAATTTTTTATTTGTACGGCTACGGCGCTTACTATAATAATTTTCTTAAAAAAAAGCAATTCCTTTTCATAATTAGTATACTATGACAGTAATTTTTTTCCCCTAAGTAAAACATGAGCAAATATTACTTTTTTAAAAAAAATTCATACATACATACATATTTAACCAACACTCAAAACAAAGATTTTAACAGGGCACTTCAGACTTGTCCAAAAACCAGAGTGGATCATTTTGTAATATTGCTTTCAGATGCATTTCCTGCAAATAGGAAAGAATACAGATGGAACAAGATACTCAGTTCTGCTGGATCATGGGGGGAAGTCCTTTAGACCTGAAAAGTGAGAGAAGCACTGAATTTACAAGGAAAAGTTAGAAAAGCTGAATATATTTCATCTGCTTAACAAAGGTGCATACGAACCTTGTCACATTAAAGGATGACAGGACTAATTCAGAAAATTACAAGGGCTGGGGAAATTATTATGAATGACAGAATGAAATTGTTGAGTACATAAATTCTGTCAAAAAAAGCTATTTGATTATGAAATAATTTCCAAAAGAAAATGACAGAAGCATCATTGCCAATGACAAGGCTAACACTACACTAGTCAAAACTTGAAAATAAAGATAACTTCTTTGTTTGCTAGATAGAAATAGTACCTTACTGATTCTTGCATAGAGAATTTTTCAAAATGAGAAAAGATGATGATCTGCTGTTAAAGGGAAGCCATCAGTAGTCTGGCAGAGCTGCATTAAGATCTATGCTACTCAGGATATTCTTAATACAACTAGGGAAAAAAAAGGTGAATACTAAGGTGCAAGATTTGTTGACAATATTTAAATTAGCCAGGAAAGTAAAAATATGGATGGATTGCAGCAAAAAAGTTTAAAAGTTTCATTTAAAAAAGGCCATGCACTTGGAAAAAGTCAATCTTCATGTCACAGATAAAGTAATGGGCTCTAATCCTACTCAACTTCAAAGTATAGTTCTGGGATTATAATCTTATTTAATCTACACAAACATCTCCAGACTACTCCCAGGCCCATCCAAATCCCATCTCAACAAATGTAGAGGAACAGTGGAAGAGAAGTAGGTAGAACCTCAAAGCAAGACTCTAGACACCCTGTCTGT
Source organism: Acrocephalus scirpaceus scirpaceus (assembly GCA_910950805.1). Lineage (NCBI taxonomy): Eukaryota > Metazoa > Chordata > Aves > Passeriformes > Sylviidae > Acrocephalus > Acrocephalus scirpaceus. Next base: position 34,344,559 of record OU383777.1, read on the forward strand.
ACCAGGAGAATCTCAGCCACAGTGTCCAGCCATGGAATCCAGCAAGATGAGTTGCAGGAAGCAGCTAGCCCTTATCACCTTTCCAACTAAGGAGTGTTTTAGCCTTGGGGTTTCATCATGGTGGGATGAAAGGGAAAGGCATTTTGGGATTGCATAAGGTTTATGAGCATGTGAGTGCTAACAAAGACCAAGCTGGAGAGCAGAAGTGGCTGGGAACAAGGGGTTATAGTGTGTCTCCAAGGGCCACCTGTGAGCTTGAGAACACCTGCATGTCTCTACAGATGAAAGCACCCGGGGTGCTGGCTGTGGGACCAGGGAGCTCATATGTCCAGATGCCAGCAACTGGGGACACCAGGACAGCCTTTAAGCAGGCCCAGCATCTCAGCTCAGCTGCTGGCAGGCTCCTCCAACGTGTGTATACACATAGTCTCACTCCCAGAGCTCCCTCCCGCTCAAACACAACTGTCTCAGTGCTCTCTCTGCCTGCCTTATCCCTGGCATACACACAGAGTGCTCATCCATGCCTGCTGAGGATCCATTTCAGCCTCAACCCTGGTCAGCCCTGAGGCATGAGGCAGCAGCTGCCTTGCTTCTCTAGGGCTGTCCAACCCAGCATGATGTATTTTCCTCCAAGACCAAATAGATGCTTTCAGGCAATCATCAGCTAAATGCTTAGCAGTCACAACAAAACAGAAGGTTATTAAAAGCTATGCAGAGGAAAGAACAAAATAGAGAAAAGCTTAACACTTCCATTAAACCCAATGCGGGTCTGCACCTTGAATGCTGCCTCCAGTTCTGGTCCTCTCCTCAGACAATTAATGGCTAGGCAGCTAATTCCCCACAGCCTGGAAAGGGGACAAAGAAGTCAGGATGTAACAGTGGCTAATAAAACTCACAGGCATCACAGCCTACATGAAGAGTTCTACCTCTTGCGGCCCAAGAGCTAGGGACCAACAGTGGCACGCTCAAAATGAACAAATGGAAGTAGTATTCACACAACTTTGATCTAAGTCATGGGACTCTGCCACAAAATACTGTGGCTACTAAAACCCTACAGTTTTAAGGAGAGGCCCAACACATTTACAAAAGAGAAATGCAGTAACAGTCAATATGCACATGGAAATCACCCCTATGTCAGGAAAATATCCTGAGTCACATACCATCAAAGGGTAGGAGAAGACAGATGGTGGGGTCATTACCTTGTTGCTGTAATCTTAGCAAGCTTTTAATTTTTGGCCACTGTCAGAAAGGATATGGGGTTAGACAGACTTTGGGTCTGACTCAATATGAGTAATTCCTATATTCTGTACTTATTTCGATTTTCTAAAAAATTAAAAATAGTAATGACACAGAGGACATCTCTACGAAGTACTGGTACTTTTCTTATAATGGAGACAGATAAGTGTGAAGCTTCTTCCCTTTTTTCAGTGTGAAGTTCCTTTCTTAACCTGGATCATTTTATAGATCAAGGTTAGAGAAAGAACCTACAGAATAACTGCCACAACACAGAAAACCAACATCCTTCACTCCAGAAATGGAAGAGGCAGCTGGACAAATGAGAAAGGGTAAAACAATGCCAGTTTAGATAGGTCTGCTACTGATAGTAGAGCAGCAGTGCAGTCAAAGCATCCCTTGCCCTGCTAAACAGATACAGGTGATATGAGCAAAGCAAGGTTAAGGCACAAATGCATGGGAATCCTCCCATACCCCCATTTACATAACACAGGGGCCAGCTCCAGTAAGCCTTTAGCAGCAATCCCACATGCAGTAGCCTAGATTTTTTCAGTGAGGGACTTGCAACCTCAGGTTGCCTACCATTGTTGCAGTACAGAGTCTACTAGACATCAAAACTTAACACTATAAACCTCTGAACAAATATCACCTGACTGACAGTGAAGCCAAAAATCATGATTCATTAATTCCACCAAAATATCTGCCCTGCCCTTCTGTCACCTCTGTGTGACAGAAGAGGTCCAATTCATACCTCCTAACACCACACTTCAGGATATACAAGTCTTCTCCAAGCAACATATCCACCTTAGAGAAACACAATGACACAAACTGCATCCATTCCAAAAAATATTTAGTACTCCAATCATGCACCATTATGTCATTAGCAAAGCAGAGAAGGAAGAGATGGGGTTTCAGTCTGTTCATTTTCAAGCAGTTCTCAGTTTAGGCAAAAAGCACAGTACAAAATACAAACAATTATCTAAAATGTTACAATTATACAGAGCCACCTCGGGCAAAGCTTTCGGAAGCAGGAGAGACGATTTTCCCACACTGTAGACAGCAACACAGTCATCGTGACAGCACTTCCTTACTGTTATTTAAAAGGACAGTCTAGACCGAAGACACAGAATCAGCAACTTCAAACTCAAGTTCAGTGAAGTCAGGCAATTCAAATGCCTACAAGTAAATAAGCAATAAAGGAATGGGGACAAAAACGTGAAACAGCAAACATGCACTCACAAAACTCACTGCCAATAATGGTAGTATTTCAAAGTTCAAATCTACAAGACAATAGCCACTGACTGATGACAGCTTTCAATGAACAGACATCCTGTCTGGTCAAGCAGGAGCTCTAGTGAATGAGAAGACAACACACATACATAATAAGAGGCCATTAATCCATTACCACTACCAAAAACTAAAGACAAAATAGAATTAAAATATATTTAAACCAAGGATATTGTTTACAAAACTTTTACTGAATATTATTTATTTATTTTTAAAGAAAGTACCACAAAATGGTATGTTCTAAAACCCAAATGAAGAAAACCCCTCTGATATAAACTTAAGCTCATTAGGGGACAATTGGGAAAAATTAATTTCCCTAAGAAGCCCACCCAGATCCTCCACAGCTTCATACAAGTAGAATTCTTTACACGTACAAACCTTGAATCTACCTCTGGGACAAATCATCTTCCAAAGCTCTCCCATGGAAACACAGAAAAATGGAATTACTATGCACAATCAGCAGAGGCACAGAAACCCAAAATGGGAGAAACAGTAACTTGTAGTCCTGCAACGACAGACAGGATTTCAGCATGATGGAGTAGCACTTAAGGACTTCAAACACCGCTCCTGGTTTGTACACTTGCAACATTATCTTCTTCTCCACTTGCACTTCACTCTCAGATTGTTAGTAATAGCAGGTCATCTGTAAAAGCTTAAACAAAAGATGCAAGAGCAGCAGAATTTTTTTGCAGGTGGTTGCAGACAACAAAGCATTTACTTCACCCAAACTAGCACTGAAAATATTGCTATTTTATTCAATGCTTTACAAGGGAAGGAGTGGGAAAAAAGACCATGCAGTACCTCAAAACAGAGCTGTGCTGCCCTGGAAATGCAACTAGTTAGCAGTGAAACTCGGCTAATAAATGTCATAGAAAGAACTTGGCACAGCATCATTCCTTTAAGACACACATGCATGATGTTCACATCACCTGAAAATGCAAACAGGTTGCTGAAACTGAATTTCCAATAGAATTTTGTTTCCAGATTGAAAAAAAAAAAAAAAAGGAACTGGTATGTGGCAGGGAAGGAGGGTTGCCAATAACTTCTGTATGCATTTAGACATATTTCTGGGTGGATGGCTAGGTTTAATTAAAAATAAATACATAAAAAATTAAAAACATACAGAGTGATCAAGTACTGACAAGAAGTGGGAAATGTACCCATGGCATTAAGACATTTCATATGCAGTCTCTTGCATTAAGTGTGATGATGGAGAAAGCTAGGAATTAATGAACCATTCTAACATTGAAATTAGGTTAGTCCCCATAAATGGCTAGTTGCTGATTTCAGAGTAAGTAAATCCTACCAATGCGTAGCACTAGCTACTGCTTTAATAACCCTTGCTCTCAGATGAGACTCCTGATGTTTCCTACATGCAAAGCAGAATGGCATCCCTTCCCAGAAGTATCACTCACATCTCCTCTTTTCAAACGAGATACATATTGCACTCTCAAGCCAAATAGAAAGCATGCAGCAGCAACATGATTTACGACCACGACTAAAACAAATTCAATTTACCCAACCAGTATACAAATTAAAAGTAATTAATTGTCTATTAATTAGACATGTTTCTGCCTCTCATTTTTACAAAACATGCTATATGAACTTTTGCCACAATGCTAGCAGTTGAAGCCAGTCAAATAGAAGCATGATTCAAAATAAACCCACTCTAGCACAACTGTGTCTAAAAACTTCAAGTCTGTACTTTTCAAGTGGCATACAGATGATCTGTATATGCTTAAAATGGAAGCTACCAGAACAGCCATTTTATGCAAGAATTAGTGAGATATTTCTGTCAAGTGTTGTCTTTACTAGCGAAACAGAAATTATGGAAACTAAAGTTGGTTAAAACCATGAATTTCATTAAAGCTATTTTTCCTGAAGGAAGGGAGAAGAATCAAAAATTTGAATTTTTGGAGCATATTTTAGTAGAAGCTAAGACTGGCTACACTGTCAGTGCATGGTGGTAAATGCAAGCCCAGTTGAAGAACAGATAAAAGTATTTGGAAAAATGGAATGAAAGAGAAGAAGAATAGAAGAAAGCCTGCCCAAAGAAGAGATCTAAATGTTAGAATCTGTCATTTAGCCACTATAAGAAACAACCTAATACAGCCAAGTGCGCTCCATAAAGTTGCACAAGCAGGACAGTGCAGTCCAAGAGCACAGCAGTCCAGTTGCAGTCTATAAATGCAAACCCAAGTCTAGCTGAGTTTGCAGCTTGTCTAGTCTCAAACAACCAGCAGTAAGCAAGGCTGACAGCCAAAGCTAAAGCTAGCAGCCAGCTCTCATATAAAAATACTGTGTATGGTCTAAATTAGCTGCATTCCTGAGCAGCACCTTCCCCCAGGATTGTAACAGTGCTCAATATTAACAGGTAGAAGCACTTACAATACTCTTGAGAAAATTTAAGACAGACAAGGTCTGCAATGCTTGCTATGTAAGCAAATAATACATGCTGAAATTGCTTTAAAAACATTAGGAAATTATGACAATCTGTCCTGAGTCCTTAACTCACTATACCTGTTAATTAAAGTTATCAAATACATAACATGTCTGATGTCAGCCAGTTCACATTTTTCTAAGTGCTTGATTTTCTAAATATTTATAACCATACATTTCAGAAATGCTAAAACAGTTTGGTTTTTTTACAGCAGCACGATCTTCTTATATTTTTATCTAATGATTTAAAATAATATTTTTTCCAAAATCAAGCAGGAGCTGTACAAGATTTTTTCTTTTGCATTTTTCCCTGTTTCTGAAAGCTGGTTTTGAAAGAATTCTATTCATCAAATTATGCGTTGCACAAAACAAAGTAATAACCAAGCAAAACAAAGGAGCTGCCACATACAGCCTTTAATATCCAAAACATGACTTTAACAAGGAAGTTTTTCTGAAGACTCACAGGCACTGTGCAATTTGTCCTCCATGAGGTCAGACTGCCTAATCATCCTACATCACTACAGCACACGTAAAGGGCACCCTGGGATGTTATGCTTTGTATTATTATATAACACTATCAAATAATAGGTAGGATGAAAAGACTACAGAAAAAAACCCCAGATGTTTTCATTACCTCAAGTTTCACTCATTATCAAGCCCTTCCTTGTTTCCATTTCTCAGCACATGCTTGAGTTTCTGGAGAACCTGAAGGATCATTTCCCAAAAAAGCACTCTGAAACGATTTCAGGTCAACATATACTAGCTTCAAATGCAATTCATAGTATATTGTCAAGCACACTACCAGAACCTATGCAATAAGCATTCTGCAAGTTCTACTAATGATGATGTAAAAAGAAATATCCTATTTGTTCATTTATTTCCTGAGAAATGACACACCAACTTTAGCTCAAGTCTCCCTCTGGAACCAGGACTGATGTTGTAAGTATCAGCTCCTCAGGTAATAGAAAAAGCCAATCCACTCTTAGTCAGCCTAAAACCTTTCCAATTTTAAGACATATATTTATTTATTCTAGCCAATATCAGTGCCAATGATTAAAGCTGACACAGCTTTTATATGCCTCTTGCTTGGCTGGATTTTAACTGGTGAGCTGAAATTTCTCATGGTACGTTCAGATTTAAATGAAAAATTCCTTTTATTTTTATGTTTAATAGACACTGAGAAAAGATGAATCCTTAACTTTCTTTTTGGGCAACATTTTCTTTTGAAAACTTTAGATACTTCTTTTTCAGCTCAGGGCAGTTGGAGCCTGGCAGAGAAGGCTCTGTACTAGAGATTGCATTGATTTTCCACAGAAATCCTACAAAATCACAAAATGGGTGAGACTGGAAGATCACTTAGATCTTAAACTGTATACATCTGTTAAAGCTCTTATAGAGTTTAAAAACCAGTATTTTTGCAGAGTCCTTTCATTTGGGGATATTTGTCCATGGACCCACCATTCATAGGCAAATCTGTCAAGGGAACCCAAGCCTGGAATAGGCCACCCATCCTTTCGAGCATGGGACTACAGGGACAGAGACAGAAAATGTCTGCAGCAGCTGGAGGTAACGGATCAGGAGCTAAAAGGGACACAGGGAAACCCATTCTGCCCATGACACAACTGGTGCCGTAACAAAATCCAAACATGTATACAAATTGTATCACAGTGGTCAAGAGCATTGCAGGATCAGAAGCTCAGAAAACAGAAGGGAAACCACTGAACCAGGAGCCAGTATAAATCACGAACATCCAAAAGGAGAGGGCTGAAGGCTACAGCAGTCAGGACTTCAGAGCGATTACCCATGCACCAGTCCTCCTGCAACACTGCCTTCAAGGTAACCCTTCATTTCCTCCCCCAAAAAATCCCTGCACCTCTGTTTCAAGACAGACTGACCCGGTCCTATCCAGTCTTTTTCCTCCTTTTCCCAAAGCCTGAAAACAGCTGCCTGCAAGGATTCCCTGTACTCTGACAAAGTCTGAATGAACCTACAACTGAGGCAAGGGGAGCAGTGAAGAAAACCTTTACCTAATGCTGCTATCAGATAAGAAGATTGGGGGAGCACGTCAGCAGTGGCCAAAAAATTAGCAGATCATTTTGATATACAGGAATATATGACCAACACATCCACAGTACTTAATGAATGTTTGTAACACATGCACTCAGTGCAGTCTGACTTCTGCCTTTTTCTAAGGCAATCTTGACTTCACTCCCTTTGTAAAATTTTGCATAACAAATGCAATGCAATAGTCCGAATTCACCCCTTGTTTTTAAAGGGCACCTAAATTTAAAAACATTTTGGAGAAGAAAAAAAAAAATACCAAAATTGAAACAGGAAAGTCATCTTCCTCCTAGAGACCTGTGATAAAGGCAGATTCTGCCTTCATAAACACAGAAAGTACAACTGACAGTGGGATGACAGCTGCAGGACATAACACAATCAATTGTACCAGCAACAGCACAACCATGAATTTGCTTCCTCACCAATGAAGTCCCCTGCTCAAATTCTACACACTCCTCCTCTGCCCCTTTCACTATTATGAATACTCTTCCATGCTCAAAGCTCCTCTCCATGTCCCTTTTAACATCCCTACCAGGGCAGACTAGTGCATGTTGTGATGAGCTCAGACCTACATACATGCCAACTGCCAGGCCACACGTGCCAGGTATCAGCTCATCAAATGAAACATATAATTTTAATGACTACCTTAAAGATGTATTAATTTGTATGTCTCTGCTCTACTTATCCTCCACTGTGTATGAAATTTCATGATGCTTCTCTAGTATTTCCATCTCTCTCCCAAAGCATGGTTATTTATTAAACTGAAGGTTTTAAAAATACTAGTCTCAGTCGAGCCAGTATCAAGATCCAGCTTCTTGTGCTGATGCACGTTCACTGCCAGTGGACACTGCTACATGTTGCGACTGAGCCATGAAATCTGTCCTGCTCTGTTCACACCATCTGGACACGTCTAAGAATGGAAATGTACCACCAAGAACACACACATTTACAAAGCAGCCATTTGTGAAGCCCACTTGAACCCCACCAGTACTGCTGAAACCCAGCCATTTGGGTATGCTGTAGCCTTCAGGCTAAGAGCCCTAAAAAACCCACGCAGAATGTACTGCTGCCTGGAGCAAAGCTGATATCCCATATTACTCCTGAGACCTTATTTATCTATTTACTTCCTAGGACAAATCTTCCCCCTTCATGCAGTTGGTATAAGAGTATCTTTTGTGAGCAAAGCTTCTCCTCCATTACTTTGGGGAAATGAATATCAAATGGATTTTTCCTCCTCAGACCTGTAAGGTTTCACATATTGCCTGTTTTATTCAGAAGCTCCTATTCTATTTTAATTATATCCTCCCAAAGCAGAGTGTATATTAGTGTCAGGTTCCTTTGCAGATCCAATGGGGAAATATTTACCAGAAGTGTTCTTTATCAACACTTGCTCATTCTGGATGCCAGGAATTTTAATTAGAGTTTTGGCCTTTATCAGAAAGTATTTTTTTGCATTAGATAACTCTTTCACCTTGTAAGGTTAAAAGTAAGAACAATTGGATTTGTTCATGACGGTTTTTTAATATTGTTGAATTCCCGTTCTTGGAAGAAGGAGGTTGAATTCTATTCCTTCCCATGTAGGAAGAAAGACCAGACAGTAGAATTCGTACCAGATGACCTCATTCTTTACAATATCCCTTCAATACAGTGAAAATCAGCTTCTGGTAACTCTGCAGGAACTACTTTCTCCTGCAATGCTTTCATTATTAGTACTGCCTATTCTTACTGTTGCTACTTATTCACAGCATAGGACTGCTGTAGGTATCTGTTTCTTTGCCAAATCTTAACTGCACTGAAATCTGTGCTAATTAACTGCCTCTGGGTGATTGTTGCTCCTATTGTTCTTGCTTCAACCAACTGGGTCAGAGAGTTGGAAGGATTTTATCATACTTGAAATAAGTGAATATACTTGAAATCTTATTTTCCAAAATAGCAAGTGCCTTTTCTTTAGAATATCTTCCAATTTACACACTTTAGGCTAAGAATTTCAAATTTGCATCACATACGTAGCATGGAAAATTACCTGAATTTAGCTACAGTAAAAAACCAATCACAAAACAAGGTACTTAGACTTGTTCACCGGAAAGAATTTATCATGTTAATTTCTCAGATTTCTGATGCATGCCCATAAGAAAGAATTAGCCGCGATCTCATTAAGCATACTATTTTCCGAGCCTACAAGGACAAAACCAAACTTTTCCTCCAAGGATTAGTGCCAGAAGTTTTACAATCAGATACAGAATGTAGGTGCTAGAACACATAAAATACAGTGATCCTTATGACCACCATACTACCAGCAGCTTGACAGCAAACATGAAGAATACAGGACAACAACTTGGAGAAGTTGGAAGCAAGGCAGGGAAAATATATTAGCCACATTATTGGCTAATGGAAGATCACAAACAAAACTTGTAAAACTTGGGATTATGGAACCAGGAACTCTAAAGCTATTCTACCAATAGACAGGATATTAGACCTATAACTCACGGCAGAAACAGATCTTGACTGCAAGCCAGAGACAGTGACTTAAGCAAAGAAAGTGTGAGGCTTTAGTATTAGCATCACAGGAAGTTGAGAACAGGGATATCTAATATTTGAGTAAAACAACAGAACTTGAATGTTCAGAACTGGACAGCAATAAAAATTTTAATGAGGCCTGGACAGCCAGGATGGGAGGCAGTTGCTGACTCTGCCTGCCCATGTACTTGTACAAAATCCTGCTGAGTGTGTGGGAGCATGTGTGTGCCTGAGGCATGCTGCAGTTGTTTCAAGGACCATTATATAGCAATTTATGGGCCAGCAGTGATTCATGAACCACAGACTGAATAACACTAGACAAAACTACCTTTACAGTCCCTTTTTAGCATTTTGCTAATTCTATGCAGCAGTTTGCCCACATATTATTGGGGTACTGGTGGGCAAAAGTGTCATAAGTTATGCCCAGGTAACAAGCATTCATCTTATTCAGCTTGTCTTCACCCTTAGTACAGTGCAACTTATTTTTAATGCATGTCTAAAGAGGCAACTCAAGAAAGGCCTGAAAAAACAAGGATAAAAGATGGCACAAAATGGGAAAAAAAAGAAGAGTGACAGAGAAGGAAAAAAGAAGAATAGGTGAGATGCAAGAGGGGAAGCAGTTCAGAGACCCTTTGCTATTAGGGAGCTGGAAGAAGAAAGCAAGGAAAAGACCCAGAATGACAAATCACATGCGCAGAATCTCAAGTGGAAAAAGCTTTCTAACACCTCAAGTAAATCAACAGTTGAAACTGTTAAGTTTTTTAAGTACTCCTTGAAATTCCTCTTCTTGCTGGGTGTAAACTACAGCAATCTGTGCCCCTCAAGTTGCTAAAACAGAGAGCACTGCCCAGTATTGCTGGGTATGCTTGTTCATGCTAAAAAAGAGGCCAAAGACAAAGCCAGATGCAGAGTAAAATCAAAAAATAGACAAGCTAGTACATTGATTTATTATTTATTTTCATGAATAATTACTCACAAAAAAATCCTAAACTTTTAATACCATGACTGCCACAGTATTCATACGCTGCTGCTCTAAAGCAATCAGCGAAGCAGGAATGCTGCCAGAGCAGCTCAGTTCTGCCCGCTGTTCAACACACATGTTCTCAGGAGCAGTTAACCTCCAATTAAAGACAAGAGACAAAAGTAGCTTTGCAAGAGCCATGCTCACTTCTGCTCTACCACTCACAACACGTGCAGATGGGCTGACAGCGTGAGGAAGTCAGTCCAAGGCCCATCAAGTCATCTACTCTACTTCCAGAAAGACAACCACAGGTAACACCAAGCAGGCAATCCCAACTATTCCAACTATATGGTCTTTGATACTTGGTCATCTTCCTACAAGTTAACTCTTTCACCATCAGTATGTACACTTTTCAGATATGATCAGATGATAACTTTCTTCATTACATTCTCTCTAAAGAGCCCATGAACTTAATGCTTCTGAATTCAAACAGTGAAGTTCACATTTTGCCAGTCATATTAACTTTATTTTTCATTAGTCCTTACAATGACAATAAAATTTCTACCAATTACTGATTTGTCCAAACATAAATGCTTCAAGGAAAAAAAAAAAAAAAGAAACAATATAACCTCAACATACAGAATGCCTAATTAAAAATTCAGACATACATGAATTCTGGTAATTCCCATGCTGAGCTGCTGGATGCATGGCTTTAGGATATTCCAACTTGCAGAGTGCCTAGCAACAGAGGGCTCCAGAGCTCCTGCTTTTGCATTTTGAAATGATCTGGGCTTTCAGGGCTTCCCTATTCCCAGATGCAGAGCTCAGAAACCCACAGCTCAAGTTGTAAGAGGAGCTGGAATCTATTCCAGCTAAACAGCAAGGAATCTAGAACTGAGAGCTCTCAATCAGAGAGTCCAGGTTTTCCAAGCTCTCCTATACATAGGCAGAAATACATATCCTCTTCTCCCACTCATCTCCTAAACAGTCAAGTTAACTGATTGATATGTAAATTAAAATTATATATATTCATCATGCAGAAGGCAAATTCAAACATTTAGCCCAAACAATCAGAAAAATCTTAAATCAGTAAAGTACACATAAGCAGGTATACTCAATTCAGTTAAAAAAAAAAGATACGATCAACCTTATCACTGGTTTAACTGAGTTCAAAGTTCAAATGCATGGGTTCTGACTTTTCTTAACTCCATGACTCCTGCTGGATATTTTTCCATCAATTCATGTGGACCAGGAAGGGCTAAGAATGTGTTTAAACTAGGAAGATAAGATCTTTGAAAAAGGAAGCAAAACAGAAAAACATTGACAACCAACATGAAAGAGGGATAAACTGGTAAGGCTAATAATTCTTGCATAATCAGTACAGACTTTTAACGATAAAGAAGAGATGAGCAGTCCATGAGCAATGTCAGGAAATGTTAGGAATGTGAGGAAATGTGAGGAATGCGAAGAAAATGAGTAAAAGGGTAACCCAATAGCAGAGGACCAATGGACAATCCAATGATGAGCTCTCTTCAAAGCACAACAGTGGCTCCAAAAGCAGGGAGAAGGATGGATTTGTGGCTTTTCAAGCTGTAGTACAGGAACATCTGGATCTGGACCTTGGGTGTTGGGTTCCAGCCTTCCAGATTCAAAAAAGACAGTGACCAATGACACAGGCATGAAGGAGAGACAAGCAATGTGCAGGCCAGCTGTAGCAGGCCTCTACCACAAAGAACATGGACAGCAGTCACAAAGACAAGGACACAATGATCATGAAAAAGTGTTCCTATTTGAACATTATTTCCCCCCCGCTTTTGCCGCTCTTAATCAAAAATCAGTCAAAATTTTAAAAATGCATTGCAATAGCTAAGGATTGTTAAAGGAAACGAACAATGAAATATTATGAAGCCATACAAAACTACCAAAATACAATAACATGAAGAGAGCAAGGCTAACAGAGAAAATGGAAAACCAAAATATCAGATAAACTAGGGGATTAGACAAGGTTATGTGGATTACTGGAGAACAATTTCTTGGTTTTCCTTTTAAGAAATAGCTTATTTTAATATAACTAAATAAATTATTAAACAACATTTTGTTTATGTTCATTAAACACTTTACCACAAAGGAAATTAAAACATTTGCAGAATGACATGAGACGTAATTAAAACAGTTTCAAACAATTTCATCCCATTATTTTTTTGCTCATTCCTTAGTTTATATATCCTAATTTGACTTTTAATGAATAAAAATTAGAAATGCTTTTTCAAACAAATCATATTCTGAATCTCAAATTATGCTTACACAGTCTATATTGTATGCAAAGGAGGAGATGAGGGAACCACTAGACCTTTAAGTTGTTCTCTAATAAAAGTGACATTTTGTTAGTATTTCCTTGAATTAGTAAGTATTAGTTCACATCCTCCAACACCACAGCACAGTCCCTACTTACCGAACAACATTTTGTGATTTTTACTTTTTTCTTTTTTAATAAAACATCTTATGAAGAAGCAGTAATCAATCTGGCATTCTCACTACTGCCAATTTAAGAAGGTTCCCATAGCAATATATTCTGTTTGCCTATAGGTGTTTATAGGTATTTTTCACTGCACCTGTACTTTGCCTTGAAGATTCAAATTCTTCCCCTAACTGCCCTCATTCATTGCAACCTTGAAATATCACAAAAAGGATGAATTAGATAAAACTGCATTCCAAACTCAGTTTCAGAAAGAAGCAGAGCATGATGCTGATAGCTGAATGCAGAATCTAATTCAAAAACTTACACAGCTCTCTTCTATACCAGATAATGTTCACAGCTTAGGGGAAGCCAAAGGGTGGTCGTGGGGAAAGAGAACAGTACCTGCTCAGTCAGAAAACAAACAGCAAATGCTGTGTTATACAGTGTGGGTGAAGCAGCTGAGATGTTTAAGTCCATCACCATCAAAAAGCCAACTCTAAAAGCTCAGTAAAGCAGAAGCAAAACCCAAAGATGTCTGAGACTAAAGCTGTCTCGAGTATAGCCCAAATTACTGGGGCATCAGGAGGAAGAATGAAGATTAATAGCTAAAGACAATCATTCAGGTTGGAAAAGACCCTTCAGACAATTAAGTCCAACCATAAACCTAGCACTGCCAACTTTAACTTGGTACAATTCCTCTGTACATACTTCGGCACCTTGGTGTTCACATCTTAGTACTGGCAGAGTAGACATTACACAAGATTAAATGTAAATCCTTGGTTTTATACACAAAGGAAAAAATTGCTTCCTCTCTTCTGTGCAACTGGGCTCACCGATTATCAGCTCCCAAACTGTGCAATGGCAGATCATAAACTTGCCCCTGGAAGATCAAACAGGCAAAAGTGCTTTTATTCTCATCTACCTTTTATGCAGCACCTCAGTTCAAGGGGAAAGGTGACATTTTCATTGCGAGAATGAGGCTCCTCTCTCCCCTGATTAAACATTTATGTTCAAATTATGTTCCCTTAAGACTTTTTCTCAAGGAAATCTTCAATAAACACATTGTGATGCACCAGTAGAACAGGAATCTAGCATACACAAATAAAAATCCATTAGGTTTAATGACTTATATACCAGAGCAGTACTCAAGTCTATTTAAAGACATATGAGTATTGTGTGTTAACCGAGATTTTATTTAATTTTTTAACTGTCTGGAAAGATGTAGAGCATTAGGAGAGTTTTATGGCAATGTCATACTGTAGAATAATATTGGGTTTATTCAGCTTTTTTATTGTTATTCAGCTTACTCCATGGATGATCCACTTGACACTGGATCATGCTTTTAAGGGTGAGCATGTGGATGTACAATCTCTCCTACATATTGTATTCACACAAGTGAAGTTTTTTGTCTGGAAAAAAAACGTTGCCTCTTTTCTTCTCTTTGTATTTTTTAACCAACTATTACAGAGAAATCTTTGCAATTCCTTCATACAGGAAAGACTAGAGACTACAGTGTTTCACTGACTGAAGAACAAGACATGAGAGTTCCAATTACAAAGCAGATCTTTACCATGACCTTGCAACAACCACATATACACCTCATTTTTTTTTCTCAAAAAATAATACCTACCTTGCTTTAAAGAAGGAAGGCTTAAGGTTTTAAACCATTCTGAAGATGAAACAAACCAATGAACTCAAAGTCCTCTTTTCTGATCAACAAAGCAGAAGACATTTAGACTTGTCTGGGAGCATTTTTAAGTTTCCTTGGAAATTTTAATGTTTCTATTATTACTTAATTTCATTAACACCTCCCGGGTGTCAAAGCATTTTCAAAGTACTGACATCAGCAGTTCACAAAAGCAGAAAGACTGGAATACAAAATCAAAGTAGGAAGGAATATCCAGAAGTATACGTATTTTAAACTACCTGGGAACTAAGGAACAAGGCACAAAACCAGCATCGCTAGTTTTCTTCCTTTTTCAACATCAATTCACAGCAACAGTCCCAGAGTGTTTCATCTCTCTTTCTCAATAGGTGATCCTGTCATCCATCCAATGCCATAGTCCAGTTTTCAAAAAAAAAAAAAAAAAAAACAAACCCAACAACAACAACAACAAAAAAACCTAAGCGAAATTTGTAGCTTTCCCAACTGGCAACAGCACAGGTATGCTACTTTCAACAAATTCAACAGAAAATTCCAATTGATTTCAACCAAGATACTATCCTATTTTGTACAGTGATAACTTCTGCTTTCAGTGCTATTACAGTCAAATATGCAGTAGGGAAAAGTGTGTGGGTTTTAGAATCCGCAAGAAAGAAAAATTCGAAAAAAATGTAAAAAACTCCCCCTCTCTCAATATTTCTACTCTGACAAAGACTGTTCCTTCTACTACGATAGAGAAATATTAGCCTCTTTGTGATAATACATCAGGTAACTCTGAAAACACAGTGGGATCTCAAACCTGTTTGGGTAAATGGTACATGTTATTTCTGGTGATAAAACTGCCAGCTCTGAGTATACATTTTTTACACATTACTTACATTCACAATGCAACATCTTTCAATGACCATAAAAGAAGTTTTTCCACCAAAAAAAAAGAATGTGGAACACCCTGCAGTTAAACACTTTTAACTTCTCTTACAACAAGGAATATGAGGAATAAGCAGAGAAACACCACCAAATAAAAATGTATTTTACATGTTCTCTGGAAAAAAACCAACAACAATATTTTAATAAAAACACAGGGAGAAAATTTACAGCATTTTAAATCCTCTATACTGGCTTTCTCTTCCCCCCCCCAAAAAACCAGATATTAGCACATATCATAGAATGATCTTTAATTTAAAAAAAAAAAAATGGTTTCCTTTTAGAATTACCCTTTGATCCATTTAAGCAAAGATGTTACAGACATAAATTTAAGCACACTGACTTCAGAAGGATTATTAATTCTTATTATCTGCATCAAAAGGACCATGGCCAGCAGATCAAGGGAGGTGAATCTCCCCCTCTGCTCTCCTCAGATCGCACTTGGAGTACTGTGTACAGTCCTGGTGCCTTTGACATAAGGACAGGAACTGCTAGAGCAAGTCCAGAGGGCCATGAAGTTGGCAAGGGGATTAGAGCACGTCTCCTCTGAAGCCAGGCTGGGAGAGCTAGGACTGTTCAGCCTGGAGAAGCTTGTATGGAGAGCCCAGAGCAGCCTTCCAGTATCTAGATGGAGTCTACAAGGAAGCCAGAGAGGAACTCTCTCTCCATCAGGAACTGCAGTGACAGGACATGCGGGAATGGCTTCAAACTGGAAGAGTAGGTTTCCATTAGATATTAGGAAGAAGTTCTTTGCTGAAAGGGTGGTGAGGCACTGGAGCAGGCTGCCCAGAGAAGTTGTGACTGTCCTACCCGTGGCACTGTTCAAGACCAGGTTGCACGGGGCTCTGTTCAACCTGGTCTAGTAGGAGGAGTCCCTGCCCATGGCACAGGGATTCAAACAAACTGACCTTTAAGGTGCCTTCCAACCCAAATCATTCTATGGTTCTATCTATACACTTAAGCAGCAAAGGTTTCAGTGACCTTAACCCTTGACTTAGAGAACTTTTTCAGATGAGCACCAAATGAACTGGGACCAGATACACCATCCATTAATTCTGCTAGAGTCTAGCTGACACTACTGTTGTGTTCTGATCCAGAAAAACATGTATATTTTTTAAATACTTTACTGGATTAGGGACTTCATGCAGGACAGTTTGCTGGCTCAAGCCTTTAATGTGCACCTTCTGCTGACAGACAGATCTTTTGGACATACTGTCAATTCATGACAAGTTTTTGTTTTTCTTTTAATCCTTAATGTGCTATTGATTATTAACTGGAATCCACATGCCAATATGTGTAATTTATGTGTTTGAACTTAAACGCCCAGATTCATTACATTAGGCTAAAAATTGTTCTATTTAAAGAATACTGTCACAAACAATGACTTCAGAAAAATCCCAGGAAAAGACCTTAATTTCTGCTCCCTGTGTCTTGTACTTTATTAGCATGGCATACGACAAAAGACATATTCTTGAATATCATGAAAATACTTATCTTTAACCTTATAAATCCTTAGATGTGTGTAACTACAACCCTGAGCATCTCAATTATGTAGAAAACACTCTATAATTGAGGATCAGTTTCCCAAAAAATTATAATGCATTCACATTACTGCATAAAATCCCCATTTTGTCAATTAGAACATTTAGAAGTTTCACATAAACAAACTGAATTTTCATTTTAATAACTGAAAACAAAACCATACAAATTAAAAAAGACATTTTATGTAATTATTTCAGGCAACTACCACTAAGGAAATAATAAGCAACACTTGAACAAGTCAGTTAAAGGCTACTTTTCTTCAAAGTAGCAGCCTAAACACCAGACAGTTGTTCAGTTTCAATGAACAGGCCAATCAAGTTATTTTTAATTTTTGTGCTGAAGTCTTTCTTTGCAGTTAAAGAGGAATTAAATATGCCTAGTTGCAAAAAAGGGTCAGAAAAAAAATACCACCAGCCCTGGTAAGATCAGAAAAAAAAAGGAGTGATGGAAAAGGAGGAAAAGGATAAATGTCAACACTAGCCAGATGTTTATTATAAGGTGGCAAAGAAAAAATATTGAAGACTAGTTTTTCAAATGGCACGGGACTCCATAACTCACCTACACGAATGATTCCTATATTTAAACCTGAGGAAGACATAAAATTCTTAGAGGTTGTTTTTTAAAATTACTTCAACCACTTTATGAAAAAGAAACGTATGTATAGGAACATAGCTTAAGGCACTACTTACCTACTACCCTGATCTTTGATAAAAGCAGAAAATAGAATACAGAGCCAGCAGCTGAATCCTTCTTTGGTTTGAAAAAGTGTATCTTAAATGGCAGAGGGAAGGTTATCTGAAAATTAAAGCCCTTTTCATATTAAAGTATTCTGAAAAACAAGAATCAGTTTACACTAAACATTTAAGCAAATAGTGAATGCATTGGAAATGTATCTAAAGAGAATGAGGAACTACTACAATTTAGTATTCTTGATCTTTCTGGTTTGTTTTTTTAAACAAATACATAAATATAGGTACCAGTGCATGCCTAAATCTGTGGACATGTAAAAGAAACACATTAGGCAGACAAGAAACTTCAAAAACTTTAGGATTAGTGCACTCAAGAAAAACGCAGGAAATAAGAGAAACCATAAGAAAAGCCCAAGTTAATAAATCATTTTTGTCAGTGACAAAATGACAGAAAAGCTTGGGAATACTAAAGCCCTATAATATTCAAACCAAGATAATATGAAACTTAAGTCACAAGATGTGTTCTCTCAATAAGTAAAGATGAATACATAAAAAACATCAGCCACATTTTAACACTGTGATAGAGGCCCAAAGTTTTTGCTACTACTAACATTCCTGAATTGAGTTATTGACTCACAAAAGCTACAAGTATAAAAATACTAAATTACCCTTATGTATTGTCCATTTCATTCTTTTTCTCCCCTCTGAGAGCTGCCCACACCCCAGATGAAAGCATTTAATCAACTGCTTCACTTTTGACGTGCAAATCCTGCCGGTTTATCTGGCTTCTGTACATTTTTCAAACAGTCCTAGTAAGAGGTGAAGTTAAAAGCACTACAAATTGTAATTTCAAAACACATTTCTGTAAGAGAAGAGACATTTCTTCAGTTCTTCAAATCATGATGCACATAGAATCTTTAACAACACAGTTAATTTAAAGCCCAGATCTTGGATATATCATTTGGTTTGGGAAAGTTTAATATTAGCCAAAAAAGTCAAAATAAATTACAGGTATACTTTCACAAATTTGGAAGCTTTATCAAATATATAAGAAATAATATCAAATATATAAGAAAGAATGAGAAAGAATGAGATAAGGTGTTTTGAAAAGGCTCAGGCTCAGAATTTCTCACTGCAAATTCAGTAACATTGTGGCATTTACAAGTATGATCCAGAAAATGTAAAAATACAGAAGAATAAAACTAGCAGATATATATGAAAGAGGCAATGTATTTTTGGCAACAGTCTTCTCTGACTTTTCAGAAGAGAGCTTGGACTATGAAACAGCTTCCACTAACAGGTACAAGGGCTCAGTAAATTTGTTGTCACAAGTGAATTAACCTTCAGAATCCAGAAGAATTGCACCCATTTACCAGGCAGTGAATTTTACTCCCCAGACTATTTGCTCTGTGACTACCACTCTACTTCCTGCTCAGCTGTTTTGTTAATAATCCATTCCTAGCATAAAAACAACTTAATACTTCACTGAAAATGCCACTGAGATTAAACTTTTGTCAGAGTAGTGAAACAATGTGTTTATTCCACAACTGCCTCCTCTCAAACTCAGGTCTCAACCCTGCACGTGTACAAGTGACAACAAAAGCCTACCAGTTACCAATGCTTTAAAGAGATTTCAAGAAAGCATAGCAGGGAGCTTGATACAACTCACTTCTTGGAACCATCCTGGCTTTGCTCAGATGCCAAAAAAACTTCTCAGGTGAGAGACAGCCCCTGTCAGCACTAGGTTGTTCCTCACCTTTAGGAATGGGGAGCAAGGTAAAAGACAGAAGCACGAAAAGCTGTTCTTTGCAACAGAAATACAAAGGACTTAGTATCTGGTCCACAGAGACAATAACCCAAATTTAAAAAGAATATAATTCAAATACTCCACAAGTCTGTTATTTCTAATCCCATAACAACTTCCTATAACCTTGTTTCTTCTTGCCTATGCAGAACATATTTATCACACAGATATTTTTGACTGCTGAATTTGGTGTCATGTCAGCTGTTATTATAGCCCCCCAAAAGTGGCAGCTTATGTTTTTCCTACAAAAATTGTTCTCATGAATACTGTCCCACTGTAGAAGCTGCTAAAGTGACAAGTGCTGGACTGCAGAACACCTGTCTCCATGTCAGGCAATTGTAGAAAAGCTGGCATTACTTGTGTGTCACTAACTGATACCCACAAAAACAAAACAAGACCTGGTTCACTTACACACCAGTCACCAATATGTTCTTCTTCATTTTGTTAATTAAATGTAAATATATTGGTTTTATTTTGTACATTGCAGTGTGGGACAAAGAGACCGTGTTTCACTGTACATTCACTTACTGCTTCAGGATGAAAGTGCTATAACTACATAGCGTGCCTTAGTAAGCAAAAATAGTTATTTAAAATTCTCCTACCTTTCTAGGAAAGACAGACATATTCTGGCAATACTTTACAACATTCAAAATACTATCTCTTAGTAAGGAAACATTTGTATTCAGTTACACAACATGAAATTACTAGCCCACAAAACAGTGGTGTTAAAACTTCAGTCTCACCCCACTGGTAAAAAAATCCAAAATCTTCTAAGTTTCACTGACAGTTACTTTGAACTGTCGTCATTACATCTCTGTATTACAGGAACTAATTTCTCTTACTTTGAGAGAAGATTTAAACTTGCATGAGAAAACTGTGGAATTCCCTAAATGTCTGTGGGATTCCAGTGTGTAAAGAAGATGTGAAACTATTAAAATACTCTCTGCAGTTTTCCTTCACAGTAGCAGAATCTTCTCAGTGGTGATTTTTACTAATAACTAGAAATTGAGGCACAAAAAAAGACAGAGATTGAGTCAGTCATGCCAGGTATTCTCAATTCCTGTGGTGATTTCCAAAGAGAAAAGACAACAAAATTCCTTGTGAAGTATGTATTGGTACCAAAACTGCCACCCTTTGCTTACCTGTCTTTTCTATTAGTATGTTCTCATTAAACTATTTCAATAGTAAACAAAGAACACTGCTTCTAATCTGTGATGCAGAATCAGTGACACATAGAACTTGCACTGATGATGACTTTGATAACTAAACAGCCATTAGACCATCAATATCATTCAGAACCATAAAAAAGCTGGTCACCTCATACCAAAGGACACACCAGAAGAGTTTGTGTTCCCCAGCCACCAGCAGAGTCGGTGCCAGCAAAAAGAGGAACGGGGAAAAAACAAACCAACCAGTAGGGTGATACAGTAATCAAGATTACGTGTATCTGACATAAATATTATTTTACCCTGAATTTTGCAGGGTCTCCACTCATCCTGCCCAAATGAAATGCTGAGCAGGTGATCACCCTGTCCCCATCCACACAGGATGCTGACACATCTCATTAGTCTGTTTTTCTGTAAGTCAGGATGGATGGTACTCTTGACATTTCAATAAATTCAAAACACCTAGGTAAAACATTCAAACACATCCGAATTTCACAGCCACAATCATCAGACCCTAACAGATACCTGCCGACTCGGTGCATCTTTTTTCAAAAGCATTACCATGACTAAAGACGACTCAGATACAAGCAGTGAGGCAGCATCAAGCCTTACCTCCTGCAACCACTGGAGAGCAAGATGGTCTTCACAGCTCTTCAGGGAGAACCTTGAGCTGTGGCTCCTCACATAATCTTGACTAATAGAAAAACAACCCATAGTAGGGATATCGTTATGTACCAAGATTCAAGAGAAGTTGTCTACATGTAAATTGCTGAAGGATCTAACACTGAAGCTTCTGTATTTCCAGTTACGTGTCTCTAATGTTTCAGTGTGCAAGAAACTCTGATCAAAAACTTGTCATTCAGAATTTATACCCTTTATAGCTCCCAGACACCCACAAAAAAAGCAGCTGCGCCGGTCAGTGGCAAATATTGTTACCACTTCAAATTCTTCGTGTTGCTGTTCTTTGAGGCAAGCTGGAACGTTTGCTGCCATCACTCACTGCTGACAAATCTAACTGCATTTCTGACAAACATAACCAAAAACTGCTTTTGCCTCTGCAAAAAATAGAAATCATTTATTTGAACTTATCTCACACTTTCCTTCTACAGGAGGGAAAAAAACCTTCATTATGACCCAGACGCAGGAGACAATCATCTCTCAGCTATCAGTGAAGATTATACCTTCATGAAGATGCCACGTGATTTAACAAATTCTTTTCATATCACAGGTCATAAAATGCTGTTAACTTGGCTATGCAGATCACAAGAGATGTAGACAATTTTTGCCTGCTCTCAGTTCCTTTCATGCTAAAAGGGCATTAGGGAGCAATTGTTGCCTCTTTTCCGTCCTTGTGTTAGAATCTTCCCCATCCCAGCTGGTTTTAAGAGAAAGAATGAGAAAACTGCCACAGTGTGCCTGTGCCCATTGCATGCTGCTGAAAACCAGCTCTGGAGTGCCATCTTATCCCATCTGGCAAATGTTCTTCACCAACGCTCAGTTTAGCAAATGGAGGAAGACCAATGTCCAAGACACAGCTCAGTCAAGACTGAGGTGAAAAGAGGCGAAAATCCCAAAAAGCACAAAATATATACAGTTTGTAATTAGTATTTCATTATTAATCTATCTCCTAGTATTAGTGTTTTCCAATCTGAGACTTAGTGGTCATTTCAGATGCTACTGGAGTGGAGATGGGGAACGAAGTTAAGCAAGCCTCCTGTGTCAGCAGCTGAGAAATTGGCATTTCCTTCCACTTCTGTCCTTATCATTTCTTCATCTTAAATGTAAGTAGCTACAGTGCATTTTGCATACCACAACTGGACAAATGTCCCAATTGTTCATGTATTAGATATCTGCACTCCACAATAAGTCTAGGCAATGCCTTCCCTGGGGTAAAAGATGATCTTCCATGAATCTCTCTCCAAATATTCATCCCCAACACCCAATCCTGATTTTAGGGCTGCCACTGTGAGCACATCCTCTCCTCACAAAAGTTTTCTGCCATTCAGGTTATACTTTAACTTTTCAGGAGGCATGTGACACACATGAGAAGACAAAGACAGACAGACAGTCTCTGTACAAGGTTTCTAATAATTCTAGGTCTGCAGCTCTCTTCAGTTTCCAAGAACCCATGTAAGTTCAAGAAGAAAAAGATTCCCCTTGCCTTACTAGGTGAAAGATTGAAATACAAAGAACAGTCACCCTCAGCCTTCAGTTGAAAATAAGCTGATTTTTAACATGTACCTGGCAAGAGCATGAAGCATATCCACTGTGAAGTGGCCTCATATGATCAGATGCAAATTACCAACTCACAATAACATGATTAAATTCAGTAACATATCTTTCCCTTATCTGAGAAACTGATTCTCTTCCAGCTTAAGATGAGCAGACAAGCTCACACTGCAGTAACCTCAGGGATAGATGCTTGTTGTCAGCACATCTTGCATGAGAACACACTAGTTTTGTATTTGAGGCAGAATTCACAAAATACCTGCACATTTTTTTTATCCTTGAGTCCTGGGGTTTAAAACATGTCCTAACGTTTCCTTTAAAATGTTTCCTTGAAGTTCACCGAATTTCCCTGACTGTCAAGTGCGAACATGGATAAAAAGGCAGAAAAAAAAATACAGTATTTCCTTCTTCCTTGACCTAACTGGTCTACTTAACAGAAGAAAAACAACTATGGAAGGAATACTACTTAAAAAATAAAATCAAGACCACAGCATACTTAGATACTTTAATTTCTAAAATTAACATATATGTACATTAAGGGGTCTCAAGCAGTCCCACAGTGAGCATTCAAGATGTACAAATAGTATTTTCTGTACTCCTGGCAAACTTGATCAGCTATGAAGTTGAAACAGGAGTTCCACAAAACACCTTCATTTAACTTGATTGGAAGGAATATTGAACAAAATTAATTCCAGTAACATTTTTCTTCTTAAAGTATTTACAAAGATGTCACCCCAGAAAGTGTTCTAGGTGGTTTACAACAAGATCTGCTTTACGTCTTAGGCAGAAAACTGGGGAGGAGGGAAGTGCACCCTGAATTTTAAAGACACTGTCTTACACTAGCACATCTTCACATGTCATTTTTGAAATGGCAGGGTATATTGCATCAGGTATATGTTGCTACAAATCTTTTACTTAACACATAGCACAATTTCTTTGCTCAAAACAAGAGGACTTTTTGTGATAATTGTGGCAGTGGAAGCCAGAAGCAGCACAGCCACTGCAGAGTACTGTTCGATGACAGAGCAGGCAGCAGAATACGAAGAGCTGTGCTTCAGGTCACACAGAAAAGCAGCTCTCCACTTCATATTTTAGTCACTGAAAACCAGCACAATATGATTTTTTTTTTAAGTTGACGTAAGTATCCCACATAATTTCCACAGTCGAGCAACCTAAAAATACTTGTTGGAATACCACTGATTGCCACCCCTCGAAAAAGAATCATCTCCATCACAAAGTACTCTCACAAATGTTAAACCCCATATGCAAGCACACGCTCTGATGCTTGAAACATTATCCCAGGTTATTCTCCTTTACTCAGAGTATCAATTGTTGCCAAGGTGAGCCAACAGCATTGACCACCACGTCTCTGCTACTTCATTTCAGCAAGGCTGGCCAATTTCCATTAGCAAAATTCTGATTTTATCGAATTTTTGGATAACCTCCATTTCAGCGCATGACTTGCGGGGACAATGTTCACAGGCTGTGCTAAGGACTTTTTGCAGTAGATATTCAATATAGAAGGGGGGCTCTGAAGCAAGGAAGGGGCAAACAAGGATACCAATACACTAAAATAATCCCACTTGGAGCAAATTCAGTAGGTCTGCACAAGGTTATCATGGTTTGCAATATCCCAAGAGCTCCTCACATCACAACAACACAGCTCCTTGGATAGTTTTTAAGTTGATTCCTTGCACCAGAACATGCTGTGGCATGTACTGCAGTGTGGCAGCACTGCCACCCAGTTCCTGACACCCTAGATGAATCGAGCATGAAGGGAAATACAATAGCCTTGAAGTGCTCCCCAAAGCAATGCTGCACTGGTTTGGAGAGAGAGAAGAATATCGGCATACCCAGTGAACCTTCCATGCTGCAGTGCCTTGACGATACAGCCCCCACATCCTCTCTCACAAATCCACCCACCTCTCAAGCCTCACATCCTAGTGGCCACAACGTCCTTCCTTCCACTGCTGAGGACCTAAGGGCCTGATCAGCTCCCTACAGGTGCATGCAGAAGACAAAGAGCTCTCAAGAAAACCTGTAGCATTTGAGGGGAAAAGGGTCTGGTACAAACCACTCATAGTTCACCACAGGGATATCTTTGCCTTCCAAGTTTTCCTAGTACCTCCAGAGCTGACTTCTTCCAGTTGAAGTCTGCTGCTACAACTAGACTTGAAATTAAAGCTGCACAGTTCCTGTTTATTATGACAGAGAAGGGGGATATACGGACTGTGGATATAATAAAGCCAGCAGGGAAAACTTCCCTGAAGGGGAAAGCCAGCAGGAGGCACGAAGATAAACTCGCATTACTTACCTGCTCACTTATTTTCTGAGATCTTGTTTCGTTTATGGTTGCGGGGTACTTTTCTGGTTTGGATGGGTTGTTTTATCCCTTTTCATTTTGTAGTTTGTTTTACAAGTGATCACCACCAAAAAACTTCAGCACCAAATTAACTTAGCAGGTCTGTGGTGTTATACAGGAAAATTACTACTAGTCAGTCCTACTGGTGTTCACAGGGTTGAATAAAGACTAGCTCCTCTCACACAGACAAAACACTGATTAAACGATCAGATTACAGGAACGTAACATCAAAGAAAATACACAAGCATTTAAATGATTCTTATTCTTATATTCTGTATGAATATTCTTATCCTATATATACAAGCATTTGGGATGGATAAATGGATATTTTATATCCTATATAAAGGCATACTTGTATATGTGATGTAAATATAATTTATATTATTAATTATATTAATAATTATATTATTCACATCCAGTATTACTCCATATCTAAATCATAGAAAGCTATCAGCTACAGTGTTAGTTTAAAAGAACAGTATTTACATTCACCAAAATCTTCTGATAGCACAATGTACATAAAACATTCTGCAGACTAACTGAATGGAAATATTTTCTAGAAACAGAAGAGGGGGATGTTAGCATAACTGGCTCTGAACCAGAACTTAACTGTATTTGTAATTGCCTTTTACTCAATGCCACACTAAACTCCTGCATTAGCTAAAGATGCACCTTCATTTCATTACTGCACTGGCCGTTTTTCTGCCTAGCTTGAAAGCTTTATTTCTTCTATTCTTCATACTCAAGAACGATTAAATTCAATACAGATTAAATATTTTGACCATATAATATTTTTCCAAGTCTAAATCAAGAAAGTTCCAGTGAATGGAATCCTGCTAAATTACTAGCTAAACTTAAGCACTATACAATGCAATGTACTTCAGAAGGCAATATTTTACTTTAGGCACAGTAGAGATTTTTTTTTTTACACAATTGAAATACAATAAAGAAAAGCATCAGTGGTAAGACTATTAACATATAAATCTATTCAGCTTCATAATGAAGATGAAAGAGGTTAAGCAGAAATAGGAATAAACAAGAATTGTTAACAAATCAGTATTCTAACTGACATTAAACCCATCAGAGCAAAACCACCACCATTGTTTACTCTGAATAAAGACAAGTCCGCATGTTACAGCTCATGACACAACCTTTATGCAGAATGAAATGAGAAAATCTTTCCAGTTTCTGACACAGCCAGATTAGACCCTTTCTAGAGTTCCCTCATCTGTAAACACATCTGATACATTTTGACAACTGTCATCCATCCTATTTCTGTGATTCCTCTGCTACACAGATTTGTGACATAAAGAAATATGACCAGAGATTTTGGTAATGATGTATTTACTAAGAGCATAGACTCAAAAGCTTGCTTTTCACAGCTGAAATACCTTGCGCTCATTTCAGCAACTATTTCCATGATGTCATATGTTCATGATGAACTTCCCATTAGGGATAGGATTTACCACTCAGAATAAGGGCAGCAGTTCTGCAAAAGGCCTCCACCTCCAATGCAAGGGAACAAGACTTCTTCCACACAGCGAACAGAACCTCCTCCTTTTTAATACTCGGTGGATTGTTGTTTCTAGCAGGAGAGCCAGCTATCCAACACGGCGGCAACCAACCCCAAATGTCCTGCCTCAGGACTCCACGCGCTACCACGGAACTGAGCTGTAAATCAAAGTCATAATTCGACGGGCATACTTGAGAGTAAATGGTGTCCCAGCCTTTTTGTCTCTGACCCACAGGCTGAAGACGGAGCAAGGGACACAACACCCACCCATGACAGAAGCCCTCTCTGAGGAAGGGGCAAAGATACCTTTTCAATTATAACAAATAGACTGTTTATTCTTAAAAGTGACCAGAAACCATTTCGCTTCCGACACCACCGACCCGTACGGCGGGGTTCGGGGGCCCGAGGCCATTCCGGGACCGCTGCCAGGACTCAGGGCAGCTCCTGTGGGCACTGCTCGCCGCCGAGGCGCGATCGCTGCCGGTTCACCAGCGGCCACCGGGAGGGACGGGACAGGTCCAGCAGCGGCCCGGGGCAGAGCCACACGCGGGGAAGTTTCGCGAAGTCACTTCGGAGCTACCTTCCTACCCCCCAAGGCTCATGCCCCTCCACTGTAAAAGCCCGGCCCGGGGCAGTAGGGGGGGCAGTACGGGGGGCAGCACCGCGGAGAAAAGTAAAGTTGCTGCGGAGGCCGGCCCGGTGTGTCCCCCGGCCCGGCGCGGGTGCCGCCCCCCGCAGCCCCCGCTCCTGCCGCGGCGGCGGAGCAAGATGGAAGGCGCGGGGCCAGCCGCCCGTTACACCGCGGGGCGGCTGCAGCCGTGCCCGGGCATGGACTCCGGAGGGGGCACCCGGCGGCGCCGCAGACCCCGGCCCGCCTTCCCTCGCGGCGGGCGGCTAGCGCCCCCGGGGCTCCAGGCTCACCTCGCTCCGGCTCGGCTTGCAGGCAGATGGGGATGTTCTTCTTCCAGCCCGGCATGGCTCCGCGCTCCCCGCTCAGCGTGGCTGCGGCGGCGACGGGGGGCGGCTCATGGCAGGGCGAGGCGGCGGCGACCCGCGCTCAGGGGGAAGTCGGCGGCTCCGGCGGGCAGCGGCGGAGGGGCGGCGGCCGCGCGGTGGGAGGGAGAGAGAGGGCGGGGGAGGGGAGGCGGCGGAGCTCCGCCAGCCGGGGGACGGAGGGGGGCAGGCGGGGAAGGAAGGCGCGGGCTCGCCCCGGTTCAGCCGGAGACCGGAGGGGGTGGGCGGAGGGATTGTGGGAGGCAGAGGAGGCGCGGAGCGGTGCCGGGCCCCGGCCCTGGCGCCGCCGGCAGGTGGCCCGAGCCGGCGGCCGCACAATGGAGAGCGCGGGGCGGCCCCGCTGGGGCACGGCGAGGCCAGGTGGGGCGGGCGGGGCGCGCCGCCTCTCGCCCGCCAGGTACGGGCCGGGGCGGAGCGGCCCCACGCCGCGGGGAGCGGGGCGGGGGCCGTGGGCGCGGCTGTGGATGTGGCCGGGGCCGTGGCACTCGTGCTGGCGGCCGCGGGTGCGGAACTCCGCAGCGGTGCAAGGGTCTGAGTTTCGGCCCCGCTAGCGACCGGCGCCACCGTCCCGCTAATCCCCCGCAGGACTGAGAAGGGCTCGTCGCTTTCCCTCCGCAGTTCTTGACTGGCCAGTTTCCCTGCACCCAGGTGTGCGAAAGCTGGGCTATAAGGAGTTAAAACAGAGGCGAGCTCCCACGAAGGGCAGGGACAGCCCCCGATGAAATAAACCAGAATTTGCACCATAAAGAGTCCTGGACCCGGTTGTGACGGGTCAAATTTCTGTCAGTATTACAGGCAGTTCCTTACGACCTTTTGACTAAAAGGCCTTAAATCTCACCACTAAAATGATTTCTGACACAACCATGTCCTAACAGGAAACTAATGCTGTGATGATTAAATATTCCTTTTATTTTTTACAGAAAAGAAAGTCAAAGTGGCATGTTTGAATGTCATTTGACAATAATGATAGCAATACAGATGAAGCTTTTTAATTTTCTGAGGCACTTCTAGGGATGCATTTCTATAAGAGCTTCATTCTGCCTAACAATTATGTTGTGATTATTTTTATATTGTCTGTAACATCCTCACCTTTATAGAAATTATGTAATTTTATCTAATCAAACAACTACACGTGAACCCTTTATTCCGAGGAAAATTTGAAGGGTTTA
Source organism: Acrocephalus scirpaceus scirpaceus (assembly GCA_910950805.1). Taxonomy (NCBI): domain Eukaryota; kingdom Metazoa; phylum Chordata; class Aves; order Passeriformes; family Sylviidae; genus Acrocephalus; species Acrocephalus scirpaceus. The sequence goes on from OU383777.1 coordinate 34,373,590, forward strand.
ATTTCTGCTGTAAACATCATTACCGTTTCCTGAACACAGAATTCTGATGTGTAGACTTTCTGCCAGCATGTCAAGCACAATGTGTCTTGGTACTCATGAAAACCTCTTGTTTAAAATCCCATTGATGAAAGCAGCAGCTCCTGGCTTTTCCTTGATTGCACTTGGGCTGCAGTCCTGTCATCAGTAATTCTGCAGGATCACTGAGCAATACAGTGATCTAAACAAAGCAGGCATATCCTGGATTTCGGCTGAATTAAGAGTACGCGATGAAGAGTTCCTTTTGTTGACAACACTCTTGCAGCCTGTGAGAGGACAGGTGATACCTGATCTAGAACAAAATCCAGCAACATGCTGTTAACAAACCAAAAACATTTTACCAAGTTACAAGTGTCAGACTGGATTTATGTCAGCTTTGAATCATGTGATTATTGATATTTTTGTTCCATTATCGGGGACACTGAGTTTGGATTTCCTGCATATTTGAACCACAATCTTGTGTCTTTTCTTTTAGAAGAGACATACTTATCCTATTGTTCTCCTTCCTTTCATGTCCTTTTACTTAAATAATGTTGGGGGGGGGGGTGCTATTGGTATTTCTAAAGAAAAATATGAGTGTGCCTGTGAATTTCTAAGCATTATAAAATAGAGATTTCCAGCTAGATTCTTTGCTCACAGGGCAAAACTTCCACACAATGCCTTTGGGGTGTTCAGGGAGAGGAAACGGAGAGGGAAAACACTCTGCAGCAATTCAGCCCAGCAGGCACCAACACAAGGAGCAGGTGCAGAAAACTGTCCCAAGAGTTCGTGGAGAATACACAGCCAGGAACAGGTTTAAAGGCAATAAAATGTATAGAAATATAACTACGTTAAAAAGAAAATTACTCTGGCATTTACCTCTGCCATTTTTAAAAGTCACCTGGACTTTCAAGTGCCGTGGAATGAAATAAAATTTCAGATGATTGTGTCATTCATGTCCCAAATCTTACATACTACCTTTGATGCCCACCTTCTACTCCTAATGTTTCTATTAGGAATGATAAAAATACAAACATTGAGCCTTAACATTGTAGTTCTGATCCTCCAGTTAATTTTTTTTTTGCCAGCACTAGAGTTCTACAAAATTGCAGGTCAGAGGAATAAAGAAGTAGATTGCCCTACTCTTCAGTCCACAGTAAGCCATTTTCTAGCTATTTTTCAATAGTGTCATCGCATTGAGTGTAAGAATTCCTAAGGACTGAATGTGGGATTTTTCAAGATTCTGCAGGAGTCATAAAATCCCAGCTGCTGGTTTGGCTTTGCTCCAGAAATATGTTTCAAAATGAAGGATAAGTCCTACTTTTTCTAAATATCACTGGTTTATCAGGAATAAATATACTACGTATTAAATAGTTGACAATATTTGCATCATTAAATGGAACATGGATGCTTCTCTCTGTCTTATGCAGTACTTTACAAATAAATCCTTTAAGGCAATATAATATAATTCCACATTTCTTTGCCACAGGAGAAGCTTGCATGGGTGCCTGGCTCAAGTTAATTTAATTGCTTTCTCTAACTCACATGAGCTGTTTCACACTGAACAACTGTTTCTGCATATCCCAATGCCACTAATAGAAGGAAGCAGCCACTTGATTTAAATGTGCATTTTATAGTGAATATATCACACAGGTAGCTCTAAACTTCCTGACAGTTCTTTTCTGTCTACAGTTTTTTCCCCAGAGAATTCTAAATTAATCAGATCTTGATTTTCATGGAAGCACCCTGTCTTCTTGCTTGGTACGGCAACATGCAGGTCATCTGGAGCATGTACAACCTAGAATTAATCAAAAGAAGTATCATATTCCCAAAGAAAGGTTTTATTCTGTGAGCATTCTAAAGAAGAGATTAATTTTTTCAATTTCCTGTTCTTATGCATTTCCTAAAAGTTAGGTAAGAGAAATAGAAAGATGGTCAGTCAGAGGGTTCAGTTGCTGGAGGACAACAATGTTTCACGGTAACTGGAGATTTGCACTGTAAATTACCTCTGAGCTAGGAGAGACGCCTCAGCTTTTAGGTTTTCTAAACTTTTAGCTTTTTTTTTTCTCCCTAAGTAACTGACATGTTTGCATACTCATTTTTGACTATAAGGAGCTTTAGAAGGTGTGAAAGAAAATCTCTCCAACAAATAAAAGTCAAAAATTATCTAAAATAACTTTTATAATATTAAGATATTGCAACTTCTATGGGTTTCTGGATCAGAACTTCCATATCATTCTGATAAAAATACTTGAGCATACCACATTGTTGTTGTTGGCTCCGTAGTATTTGGCTGTGCCATCTGCGGAGAAGGGTAGGTTCTGATTCTTTTAGGTGGACTGGTTACCAATGTGAGCCTGATGCTGTGTTACTGTATTCCTAGTGTTACATAAATGTGTGCAAGTCACATTAAAATGTGATGTGATTTCGTGATTTCATTAAAAAACTGATACCAATCCTGCCAGAACTGAGCATTAGGCAGACCAGAGATGAACTCCATACAGCATCTTCTCTACCCACTGCTCTTCTATTTTCTCTTTCTATATTTTCCTGTTATTAAAAAAGCATCTTATCTTGAAAACTATTGTCACATTGCTGAACATTGGGTCAAAAAGTTCACAGATGAGACACAAGGAGTATACCAATAATTGATTCTTTTTTAGAAGAAAACTATAGTTTTGGGATTTTCTTAAAAAATGTTACGAACAAGTAGTTGGACATCCTGCCACAAGTGTAGCCAGTCATTGTCAGCCTCAATGGGGAATATCCACCTTAGGCCAGTGCAGGAGACATGGTCCCTTTGGTTTGGTCTGTTTATGGTCCCATGAATCTCTCGCATTGGCATAGTGGGGGATTTCAGCAGAAGAGGAGGATGTCTGAGCCTGCCTGTGGAAATGGGCCCATCCAGAAGTTAAAACTCAAGTTACCTCATCTGTCAGTTCCAAAAAGATTTAGGAATCAGACAAAACATGAGTACAATTAGTTTAGGGAAGTTTGCTACAGCCTTCAAATAAGCAAAAGGGGAAGGTGGGAGTTCTATGGACTATGTTTGTGTGTTCAGGAACCTTCAATCCACCTGCTGCTCATGTTATGTACCTGTGTGACTTAGGATTTAGCCGTCTTATGTTTTAAGGAGGCAGGAACGTTTTCTCTATTTCCCTTAAAAGAAAACATTTTTCAGTTTTTATCTCAGATCCTTGAACTACAGCAAACAAGCTCAGAGTTAGCAGAAGATATAGATTCTTGGTCATGACAGCATCCTTGTGCCAAACACAAATCCCACTAGACAGCAGCCTTCTTGGGACTACCTACTTGCTTTTTCCTTTCTGTAACCTGCTCCAAGACGATGAAACACCATTTCCCTGTGTGCTCAGGCTTTAAGCTCTGAAGAGATATAGGTACCTAAGATCAAAATTTTGGGGATTGTGCTCTGCTAAAATAAAATACTCTAATTAGTGCTTATAACTGTTTTGTTTGCACAAAAATGAGTTGTGTAAATCAGCTGCAAAGAGCTACACAATTACCAATGTAATGAAAAAAGAAAATTATACAAATATTTAATACTCTGACTTATTGCTGCCTTTTAGTGCTGATATTGAATTATAAATAAAATGGAGCATTTACTGCTCCCTTTTTTGTGATCAGTATTAACTGATCACAACCCTCTGTACAGTCCTACTCAGGAGCACCAAGCTCCATGATACCCATCACTCAGGGCTCTGCCACCTGCCTGGAGGAAGGCTCCACAATTCCGCTTAATTCCTGTGGTCAGCATAGGAAAGGCTTTCATTTTAATGCTTGGTTCTCAACATGGTCAAGCTGACTTTTACAGGAAAGAGATAAAGCCTGCAGCAGAAAAGAAATGTAGTTTTGGGAACAACTCAGGGTGTCAAAAACTCAGGGTCAGCCTGCAGAAAAGAATGAGCCGTGAAGCATCCTGGGATGAGAAATGCTTAGGAAAAAGACTGCAGAAGACCTGGAGGAAACAAATCCAGGTCCTGTTAACTACTATTCATGGTGTTTCTACTGCAGGCATTGTGGACAATGATTTTTGATTTCATTGTGACTAATGAGATTGTTATTGTCAAGGAAACTGCCTGTAGTGAAATGGGATTTTGCTTCACATTTGAGAACAGTTTACGTGTTACCTTTTTCTCCCTCAGTCTTTCATGATCCATGGCAGATTTTATGTAGGGACAGGGAAAATGAGAGAGAGAGCAGACAAATAATTGACGATCTTTCCTTAAAAAGTTAAGGATGACAGGTAACCTGCGTGGTAAACTTAGAAAGCTATTTTTCCTTGTCCTGGTTCTGCCTGTTCTCAGCATGCTGTCTGGGTGAGGGCACAGGGGTTTAGAGGGTGCCAGTTTTGCTTTCAGCTCTCCTATGCTCCTTTTTCAGCAGCCTGTCAGGGTTCACCTTGGTGTCTCCAGAAGACACAGTACTAGAGAACAGCCCATGCAAAACAATCTCTATTTGACCCTTCAAATTCCCAAGCTTTCTTCATGTGCTTTTCCTGCATATTTCATTTTGATGCTAGTCTGTGTTGAATTCTGATGAATGTATTTACTTACTTTTTCTGGCAAGCAACCTGCAGCCATGAATACTATTAATGACACTCCACACACTTTGGGAAGTGCATTATCAGAAAGCCATCTGCTATTTCAGGCACATTAGTTATACCCATTATCCATATACAGGCCATATGATTGATTGTCTCATGAATCCTCTCTAGCCCAGGAATAATGACAGCCTAGTGCTGACCCAGTCATGAACTTAGAGCTATGGGGGTAACCACCTCTATTGTGCAACTGTTTCCACTTCAGGGCAGAACTGGCCCATTTCTGGTGGCCTATGGCAAGCTCATGAAGTCTATCTGCCTCTAAGGATGGAAGATCTGGAGAGACTGCTTGTCACCCTTGTGCTCCACACTGATAGGATCCTACCCCTCCTGAATCCACCTTACAACTGAAGAGTTCATCTGTTCAGGATCCAGCATTTTTTAGAACATCTGCCTGTTGTACAAATGCTTGGCAAGCATAAAGGGAAGCTGGAACGAACAGCAGCAAGGTGGAAGGAAGGAAAACAGCCAGTGTGCAATCTCAAGCGTGTCTCAAGTAAGAGCTAAGTTAAAGCCATTGTCATTTTACAGGGACAAAAAAGATGGACTTAGTGTTACTCGATAACCTTAGAAATACCTGCAAGTTTTGAGACACTATGGGGCCCCATCATGCCTAGAACCCAATCTTTGTGTAGGGTAAGGGAGGAGTAGCCCCCAAAAGTGATGAGCAGAATCTGCACTGTGGGTGTGAGAGACTTGATGTTGTGCCAGAAACAGATGAATTGGAACGTGAAAGCACATAGCAGTGTAGATGTGCTCCAACTACCTTTCAAGACTGGGACCTCAGCTGGCTAGATGCATTTACAATTTTGAAGTTTTACCCTAAATCTTAAAGAAAAGGCTTTTATTTTCTATCTGCTTTGACAAACAGCCGTAAAGCTGATGCTCAGCTAGTGTGCCCATCAGGAAAATATTGGTCACGCTTTTTCATTTTTTGAAATGTAGATTAAATTTAGTCTTTTAAGGAAATTCAGTATCATTAATGCAAATTCATGTGAATAACACTATCTTCTGTATCTCCTACAATACACAGAACATTGAGCTGATCGGGGAAAGCTTTTTTTTAAAGGTACTTGAGATAATGTAATGATCTTAAAGAATGTGTTTGTAAGCCTTGCACCAGAACAGGAGGAAAACCTGCAATTATACTTTCCAGCAGGGAAAAAACTGTTACAGAAATTGTTTAAAACATTGAAAAAACAGCAAGATTAGAGAGGCATAATAAGTATTTTATCGTGAATTTTCTACAAAGAAGACTTAGTATCAATTCCTAGTCCTATTCAATGCTAACAGCCCTGATTCAGAGGAGGATGCACATATGTCAAACTATAACTTTATTGATATGGTTATTTCCACTAACGGAATGAAAGGAGCTTTCCTGGATCAAGCAATCCAGCAGGTTCTGTGCAAATCAATACACACAGTGGCATGTATGGATTCATATTCTCACTTAAAAACAAATAGGGGAAGGTGTGGTATAGAATAAACTGGTATGAAATATTTGTATGTCTATTATGTATGTTCCTCCTGTGGCAAGGTGTAGTTTCTTGACAATAAGCACAATCCAAGTATAAATCTTTTTGTTCTCCATCAGCCATTAGTACATATCTTGCCTTAAACATCCGGCATAAGTGGTGCTTCAGAGCTAAAACTAGCAGCATGTTTCAACTTAACTGTAAAGTCTCAATACTACTAGGTAGTAGAGTAGTAGGGTTTTCTCAGACTTAGAAAATTTTAAAAAAGGTAAAAAAATTTCCTTTTTTATATTAAGTCATCACACCTTTTTAAATCTCTACATTGTCCCGTTCCCTTATAAATATATGCAAGTTGAATAAATATTTATAATAATCAGTTGGTAATCAGAATTTGAGTAGAACAGTTTATTTTTTAATGAAATACCCATTAAGGTCCTGTGTATTGCTTATATAGGCAAAAGACTTGTATTTATTTTTTTCATTAAATTTGTTTGACTGATTTACTTGCTGATCAGACTACTCTAAAAAAGAATGTAAGATTTCTGCATCAGAATTAAGTCTCTTCTTAGTTTGACCAAGGTAAGCAATCATCCAAATGCACTCAGTAATTGCCTGTTGTTGAATCGACTATATTTTACTTCCAGCACTCTTCAAATATCCTAGAAATAATGACAATAGTAACAATTAATTGTGGTACATTTGTCAAGATTTACATTTAAGGATCTTAAATGTCCTTTTCGGTAGCCCTATCTTGTGCAATAAAATTTTCAGCCGTTAATATCAAGAATTTGTACATTCAATTATTCAATCTGCTTTACACTCATGCAAACATAATAAAGTTAACTGGACTAGAAAAAAATTGGACCATTGATTGCCTCTGTTATGATACGATTATTTTTAGCTTACTTCTTGATTTTTAGATATGTACTGGGAATATTAATTTTTCTACTTACCCTCTACTTGTTATCTTCCTTTCAAAAAACCTACAACACGTGTTGTATTTACTTTATATTTGCTTTTATCTTCTAGTTTTAGATACCTCTTCATAATTAATAGCAATCAATATAGTAATTTCCATTTGCATAGAGAATCCAAAGCAGATCACAAACCATTGGTATAGCTGTTTATAGTTAATAAAAGTTTGAAATACTGAATTTTACATTTAAGGGGAATAAATTGAAACTGTCATTTTTTTCTTAAATGAAGGATGGGAAAACAAATTTAGAACTAAAAGCAGCTGTTGCCATGACACAGTCTAAATATTTAGGGGGAAAATACCATGAACATTAAAATAGCAGTGTGTTTTTCAATATCGTGAACTGTTGGGGCACAAACTTGATAATTTCTTTTAATGGAGACCAAGTCCTGGAAGTTCTCTCTGCAAAAGAGCAGGAGAATGTTTCCCAGCCTGCTGCTGAACAGAGCCTTCTGTGCTGGAGACCTTATTAAGAGTTGGACTAGAAAATTAAGTAATGTGAGATAATGATAATTGAGTAACAGATGTCTGTCAGAGAAAATGGCACCTCTATGGCAGACAATGCAAACATCACTTTTAACCTTCTGTCGTATAATATAATAAGCACATTAATAGAAAATATTTTCATAAAAGACCCTAGCTAGTAATTTTCACTGTGATAAAGCCTGAGGTTAGTGATATTATGCTACTTGGGAAAGAGATTTTTATTTTTCAGCCTATTATTGCTTTGTCTTTTACAAGTTTCCTGTACAGAAATACCAGAAACTTTCTCAAAGCCTTTGTAACAATGGAGACTGACTCAAAAAAAAAGAAAATAAAAGTCCTTTTATGCCCATTTTTGACCCACAGAACAGATTACAGACACCAAGACAGTGTGATGGCAAGGCCTCAACAGCAAAGTAGAGCACTTGAAACAATACACAAATAACGGGATCTGCGGTCCTATAATGTAATAAAGTGTCTGATTATATAAAATCTAATAGAGCCAGCTTTGAAATTGCAGCTAACCTTTTGTGTAGATCAACAAATTAGCTATTACAAGTAATTCAAATGCAATGCTTCAGTCTTCTCTAGTGGCTTAAAATGGGTATTTACACAGATGATTTCTGGGGGATATTATCCCAGTTTAGCTTTACCAAAACCATAACCTCTGAGGCCTCTGAAAGAAATCCTGTATTACACTTCCCCATACAAGGGTTCCTAGGGAAGGAATGATCTAAGGGAGCATTTCTCCCAGCCTTTCACCCACCACTGTCTTCCTTCTTAAGCCCTGTCCTGCAGGTCCCAGCAGGCAGCGATCCAGACTGGGGCACAGTGCTGCCACTCCTGATTCACCTCCTGGGGCTGCTGCAGCCTGTAGCTGGTGGGGTCATTCCTTTCACACCCAACCATTATCTAAAGCTGGCCTGACAAGATCTGGAATATCTTTCAAGACACCTCCCAGTGCTCATAGGTAGTACATGCCATTTACCTGGACAGCAGTCTTTTAATTCAAACTACGTTGAGTGTAGACCTATGCTTGTGTTCATGTAAACACTCACATAAATTTTGATACTGCCATGCTTTTTGCTCTAAAACAAAATTACAGGGGCAGCAAGAACCAGCCACCACGTAGATGATCCTGGTCTGCTTACATGTCACCTTCTTGTTCCTCCCAATCCAGCAGGAGTCTCAGATGCTTCTTCAGGGTCTGAACAGGGAAGACTTGAAGCTCCCTCACACCTCCGAGGTAAAAAAAAAAAAAAAAAAAAGCCTGAGTCAGTGGAAGTTATTATTAACAGAGTGAAACAAAGCTCCTACTATAGATGGTCAAGCACTTCCATGCGACTGCTGGCTGCGCCAGCCTCCAGTGAACTGGGCACATGCTGAGGATACCAAACCTAGCCCTGGGCTGCAAGGTAAGTGAAAGACCCTGGAGTAGCAGCTAACACCAGGACCAGATGACAGTAATTAGTAGCATAGATTTGTTTCATGCAGGATCAAAACCTACAGAAAAGTATGCACTGAGCATAAGGGAATTACTGTGTTCCCACTGCCTCTCCCCATCATACCTCTGCCAGTGATACTTGCACATCAGTTTTCAAGTTTGCACACCTCAGTCCAACTCTTGCACAGCAAGTACTGTACAGACATTTACTCATTTATGGTCAGTGAGTAAATAATTACCGCTGAAATTTAAATATAGAATGTTCCAAAGGATATTGCTACCCATGTTTAAAAACAGCTCACTGAAAATTTTCAGAGACTTTGCCAAGCTGAAGTTCTTGCATTTGCTTTACTCCAACTGAAACAGTGAATCTTTAAGGTGCTGCTGTAAAAGCACTAGTGACAACTGCTAGTTCACACAGGAACAGTAACTGCATGGAAGGAAAAAAGTAAAGGAAAAAGTAAACAAGTCAAGCATCATAAAGGAAGTTCAGTATGGTAAGGGTTTGGAGTACCCCTTTTATTCCATCTTCTTTTCTACGTGAATTATTTTTCTTTGTGGTAGTCTACACCAGTTGTAGATTTTGGTTTTGAATAAAAGGCAGCTGGCAAAAAGTAAATGCCTATTTTGTAAATGTGTAATTCCAATTGTTCTCATACAATGACCAATCTTGTTTCAAGATATGATGGATGACACTTTTTTTACTTTGCTCACACCAGTGGCCTCTCCTTTTAATGTAGTGCACTAGAGTGCCAAGGAAGGCTTCTGCTCACCATATCCTGCCAGAAGTGCACTGTTTTCAGTGTGTGCTGCTCCCTTTGCTGGGAGATGAGTTTCTCTTTTCCTAAAGGCAATTAAATACTCACTGGAGGGGAGGCTTCAAGAGCACATCAAGAGAGAGGATGTAGGGGAGCCAGCAAAGACTAAGCCTGCAGACCCATTAAAACTTTGTGGGCTAGGGAAGCAGGTCCCTAAGGGATCCATGCCTTGGAGTTTACTAAAGCAAAGACTTCTAGGGTCCAGAGGCGATTTTAAAGGTTTCCTTACAGCCCAGGATGTCTTTGCTGGATCAAAAATCAAGCCTGAAGAAAAAAATCTCACATTGCAAGAAGGTATTTCACAGGGAAACTATTTACAAACCCCTGCACCAACATTATGTCTTAGCCAACAGCTTGATATTTGAAAAAAATGTTTATAGCTACTGCTCAAACAAAGCACTACATTTAAAAGCCAAAGCCCATTTTCATGCACTTGGATGTCTGCTTTCAAGAGAAAATGAAAACAGACCCACCTTGGACTTCTGATAACTTTGGAGCCCTATTAAACTGCAAAGGAAACTCAGGTACCCAGAAATTCTGTAAAACTACTGAAATACACAATGAAATAAAATAAATTTTAAAATAATATGCAAAACATCTTGGAAAACTGTTGTTGCTGGAATTTTAGTTCTGAAGGTTTGATTTCCATACTGCAGTAAAGTTTCTTCCAGAGTATTTCAACCCCAGGTCAAACTTGCAAAGTCTGGTTTCTGAGAAAGAAAAACAAGTTGTATTAAAGTTCTAATGAATGATGAATTATAAACCCAAAGTGATTACAATTGTTTGTGGATAGGTATATAAAGTCATTGAACAGCTTGAAGGCAATAACCATGATAATTTGTCTATGTCACTGCATGAATATATAGGATTCTTCTCCACAGACCGCTGAAATACCAAGAGTACATTATCATACCGGGAAAAATAAATTTTTCTCTCATTCTCTACTGTTGATGTGTTTTCCTCCCTGCCAGAAAATGTAAGAGAGCAAATATAGAACATTCACTGGGAAATTATTTTGGATTTTGCAAAATGGCAGGAAAGATATTCCATCTGCATTGCTTGAACAATAGGAAACATCCACTAGAAAATCTTGAAAATTATTAGTCAGTGCATTTCATAAATGTCAAAACAAGCATATTTTACATATTGGGCCTCTTCTACAAATATAATTTAATTATATGAAACATAGATAAATGAGTACATATCCTGTAGCTGTACGCACACAAGAGTTTTCCTTAAAAAAAGGAAAATACTTCCTTTTAAATGTAAGTTCTTTAAAATATATCTACCCTCTCCTTAATGAACAATTGACTGCGTGTCAGGAGTATAGAGTTTAGATGTTTCAGAGCCTGCTATATTCATGTGTGAGCTGTCCTGCAAAAGTTGAACATATAAAGTATTTCATAGAGAAAATTGAGGTGATTTCATATGGAAAAATTCCATATTTCATATTTCAGATTTTATGTCTTTTAACAGGATAGGCAAAAGCATGTGGATTAATAGGAGTTGCCTCTCAATAAGTATGGTGGGTAACTTTGAAAAGTAAGAGAAAAGGGGCTATTGGTAAAGTGCTAAAGAGTTCAAGGGTGTTCAGCAGTATAATTCTGCCTTTCCACTTTTTCTCGTCCTCCCTTCTCCCACCCATCTCTGCAAGGATGCACTTCCTCACCCCTGTCCACCTCTGTCCTGTTCTGCCTGGCCTGCTGCAGGAAGCAGTGTTCTTGTTGCTAACAGTCCTCAGCTGCCCATGAGCTGAGAAGGGAGAAGAAGGAGCAGGAGGAGGCAGAGAAACCTGGGAGAGGCTATTTCAATCTTCCCTCTCCTATTACACAAAACCTTCCCTTTTCCATAGGCTTAGCTCTGATGCTCAGGACACCGTTGGTGCACTGGACACACTGGTGAAGGCTTTATTCAGCGGGACTGGATGAAGCAGGCAGCAAGCACACAGGTGTTCACCATGCCCAGGAGGTGTTTCATTCTCTTCACAGTCTGCCAAAAGAAACTGAAGGCCCTCCAAAAGCCTCCTTGTAGGCCTCTGTGTAGTAGATAAGCAACATAATCTTCCATAAATTCTAGTACATCAAAGAAATGTTAGCATTGGGTTCTGCATTTTTTCCTTTGCAAATAATTTGACTAGGTTCAGTATGGCCTGGATTTGTCAAAGCCTGACTTCTGTTTCTTGCTCTTGTGTAGATTTAAATTAAACACAGTGTAAATCAAACACAATGTAAATTAAATAGAAAGCTGCTGAATTAAAGTTTGCAGATAGGGAATTATGCAATAGGGATTATAAAGCAAAATGAGTTTGTAAGGAAAAAAAAGTGTGGTATATTTATTTTCTTTTAAAACAGGAAGGTTAACTGCTGTTTAGTTATTCTTAAATCATACGTTATTCTATGATGGCTTCACTTCCAGACAGCTTGACTGGGGTTCTTTACTGATCCACACTGAGACTATGGGAATGCTTTTGGATTAACAACTCTATCACGGCATCTGAATACTGAATTACTGATTTTAGTTCTCAGAATGGAAGAAAATACACTGAAATTTGCAGTAAAAATATGTCAAAGAGCACTTGATAAATACCTCTTAAAATTCTTACATTACTAGACACATTATATTTTGAAAATGGAATTTTACTTATTTTACAGTTGTTTATGACTTCTTTTTGTTTCTCAGTTACAATTTGCAATTCCAGATACAATGACAACTTTGTAAGTAAGGCATGCCCTTAATTCATGTACACTGTTAGTGGATAGTTCTCTGAATGGCAAAGTATGAATTTGCCTCTGAGGTTGCTTTTTTCAGAAGCTGTATCGCATCTGATACCAGCAACAGGATTTGCCACTCCTAAGGCAGAAAATGAATGCTTAGAATATACCAATCTCTCTTGGCTGAGAGCCACACTTTCCATTTATCAGGCATGTTTTCAGTAACAGGTTAACCCTTATAGACAGCTAATGTTCACTCTGCTTTTGCTGGAATACATTTAAGATAAAATATTTATATCTCTCTACTGGAATAAGCATAAAAAAGGCAGGATTGTTCAAAATAATGGTCTAAAAGAGGAGTAAAAAAGAGAGCCCAAAATAGGCTAATAAAATTCTTCTGAAATATGCAGATATCCCAGAGAAAAAAAAAAGATTTTTTTATATCTGACATTGATACGAAGGAAGATTTGGTATCACTGGTCAGCAACAAGCTAGAAAATGTTGACAAGTACAAAGTGACTCATGAGGCTCTGCATGGATTTAAAAGGGTAGATCATGCTTAGTAAAATAGATTTCGTAAGAAGGAGGCACAGAAATGTTTGTGTTGTGCATATGTTGTGCATATGTAGAGACACTAACATACACATAGACAAACACACATATGCATGCACAGACAAATTATATATATATATGTATGTATGTATATGTACACACACAGAGCTTAAAAGATAAAGTGACTTCTAGCCTAATTTTCCTGGTAAAGGTATTCAGAAGAACTCTTCACATTTTCATATGTAATCACTTGGAGGAACAGGACAGACTCTCATGGTATGGGGCTGCACTCAGGGAATGCTCATTGGAGAGTGATAAAAAAGTCTGAAGATCCCAAATACTCACAATGGCCACCTCATCATGATTCCCTGCCTTTAAAAGACAAAATGTGTGATGGTCTCCATTAGCTATCCAGGTGTAAAATTAGTTGATACAGATTGCACATGTGCCCAGAGCCATTTCTTTAATGAACTTTGAGTAAGAACAGGAGTTTCTCTTCTAATGTAAAACTGGCAAGTCTTCAACATGAATAAAACTGTCTGTACTCCTACCCTGCCCTGGGATGGGCACCACTTCCAGCAAAGGGGCAGCCACAGTTTCTCTGGGCAACCTGTTCTAGTGTCTCACCACACAAACCAAAGTCTCAATAAGTAATTTAGTCTTAATGTAGCTTCCCTTTCCATTCAGGCCCAAGCCTGTAGGATAAATGCAAGTGGAAGAGGGGATGGTCTTACCCTGGACAAAGCTGGACCTTCCTCACAAATTTACAGCTGTTTAAAAAAGAAAGCCTGCTCCCACACATGGCTCATCATTGCAGATCATTGCTCCTGCAGTTTAGGGACTCACACCACTGGCCAGGCTTTGATCATGACTCTGCAAAAAGCAGCCCCATAATCAGGATATCCCAGTGGCACACTACAGTGCAAGTAAATAGCAGGGACAGGTGATTGCTTTCAGCTTCTATCATTCTCAGTTTCTGCTATGAAATACAACCACAGTTTCTCTGGGCAATATGTTCCCATGCCTTACCACCACAAATTAGGGTCATAACATATTATTTGGGCCTAATGTGCCTTGCACTGTTAATGGTTTCCCATTTACCACGTGTCTAAAGCAAGATGTTCTTCTGACCTTTTCTCCCTTGAGCTTTTGTTAGGTCAAAAGAGAGAAGCCAGTAAAAAAGACCTCCCAAAGACAAAGCAAACACTACACAGCAGGTGGATAGGCAGACAAAACAGGTAGTTGGAGAGCTACATGTAGCTCAGGCAAGATCCACTCTTTCTAAACTCTTAGTCACTTCTTCAAAACATGCCTTGATCTTCTAACTGAATAGGTACAACAATATGACTAATATAAAATCTAAACCACTCTTGAAAAATAAAGCTATACAATTCCCAAGTCAGTAGTTGCACTAAGTGGAAACACTGGAAAAAGTTCCTCTCAGCCCTTTAGCAACATCATCAAAACAAAAGCATTAACCTAAAGGGTAGCCATGTGTTAGCCAACACTTCCCTGCCTCCTTCAAAATAAAAAAAAAAAGAAATCTGAAAGAATAAGCAAGAGTGGGATTTTGTGGCCATCTTTTTGATGCTGGTTAACTTTTGGATGGTTTTGTCATCTAACTAGAAAGATAAGAATGGAACAGTGGGAGAGAGAATAGTGGAAATGCAATAGCATGTTTAATATAAGGTAAAATAATTAAGTTAATAGCAATTACTGTGTATGCCTCAAGCTGTGATCTAATCAGCTATCGCAACCTAAGCAAGATTGGGCTGCACTGGTACTTAAGGGAGAAATCCCATATGCTACTGAAAACACAGCTGATGATTCAATAGCTGTTAAGTCTCTCTTCTGATCCACTTAGGAAAACAGACCACTCCAAGGGTTTAGAAGGAACTTTATATTTACTACCATTTAGAATAATAGTATTAATATTAGAAAGGATATTTGTTTTCTTCTTGTCTACTACACTGCTTTCATAGCGTAGTAGTTTCATAGAAATATGGAATATATCTTCAAATTTCTACTGCATTTTAGAGGTACTAAATAGCAGTTATATTTTATGTCAAAAGTGGTTTCTATTTTAGGGCTGGACAAAGTGATTCTCAATTAAATGCCATGAGCTTTACATGCTTAACACAATTAAATAGTACTATATAAAATTTATAAGACTCCTATGAGACAGAAGCAAGGTCTTACCCAGAGTTCATGATACCAGGATGAAAATCTCCTAAGCAGACGCTGAACAGCTGGGCCATGCATCAATAAATCACATGTAAAATCTGTATTCTTTTGGCTGGCAAATGAGCTGCATGGGAATGAATTTCACCCTCAGATTCTAATGTCCTTTGGGAACCAGCTCAATAAATATACATTTAACACTATTAGAACAATACAAATGACCAGTTAGTGAAATAAGTGTCATTAGAGACACCCAGACATCATGGAAGAACATTTTGTGGGAACACAGACTACAAGTTTTGGGTGTTCTGTGGTGTTACACTGGAGAAGAGCATAATGTGGTGTTACACTAGAGAAAAGGTAATAATTCATTTTACATACTGGAGATAATGTGCTGAAGGGGAAATAAATGGGCCACATCAGTTAAGTCTGCTACACAATGTAAGGAATTTTAAAAACCACATGTCTTAGTGAGAGATAAAGCCCTCCTGGAATAAGTGCTACATCAGTTAACAGAAGATGAAATCTGGATGTAGCAAAGAAATTTTATTTATAACACTAATGAAATACATTGTATAGTTAATGTGAATGTGAGTTACTCAGTCTTTTGTGTATCCAGATACTAGAGTGGTGGCAAATATCTGTGGCTAAGAATGACTTAAGCAACCAGCAAATATATAAAAATTTGTAGTTTTGCACTAGAGCAATCTATCTTGATTACTTGAATATACCAAGTGTATCTTGAATATATGTATTGTTAGAATCTTTCTAAGATGAGCTGAAGAGGTATAACTCATATTTGAAATTTTTTACCTGTTTATTCTTCGACATGAAGGCCAAATTTCTGGCGTATAATGAAGTTAGAATTTCTGGTGTATAATGAAGCAGCTGAGTTAGAGCCAGCCTGAGCCAGTAGGTCCCCATGCCACAGCCTGGCACTATAAAGAGCCAGTAGTTCAAGCCTGAGAGAAGTTCGGTTGTGTTTGTAGAGAATAAATGCTCAGGGAAGTACCATGCCAATGCAGCTACACATTTCCAGATCTGAACAGCTTCTGTGTGTTTCTGCACAATAGACTCTTGTACTCCTCAACAGATTAACTCCAGGAAAGCCAGTCTTGTGTCAATATGGCCAGAAATCTTAGTTTTGTTACCACATGAGCCTTGCTGCTATTTCTTACCAATTTCTCTGACACAGTTGTGTGAAAGAGAAATGTAAATATATTGTCAAATGTGTTTTTAAAGATATTCAATATGTACTTTCCAATGTATTTTAATTTAGAATACAATCTGCTAAATATATTGGGCAGTAGAGTTTAGTATTACATTTGTGGTTTTTTCTAACCATCAGACAAGTCAGGCAATGTTGTGCTTTCTATTATATGATTCACTGAAGAATAATAGTCCAGTCTTTAGATCCTGCAATCTATACTTGGTACAGGGTCTGAGGAGTCATCTGGCAAAAAGACCCAACAGTCAAAAATGGCTTATCAGTCCCAATAAATATTTAGGACCAACTTGCCTTAGGGATAGCTCTAACTTGCATTAGTCAGTGCCCTGTCTGTGTACATTTGCCATGCCCTATCTATGCTCAGTTGCCTTAAGGCCTGATTGTATTCCAGTGCATGCACTCAGGGCCCTCTAAATCTGCATGTTTCACAAGCTCCTTGACTGCATATTTCCAGTCTTCTTGGAGAATGCAGTGCCTTGTTGTGAAACCTACACCAGAGCTCTCCAGAACCTGGTGGTGTAATCCTGGTCTGATACAAAGCGGTAAAAGTGAGGGCCTAGCAATAAGCCTCATGGAGAAATTCAGCTCCAGATTATAAGACCTAAAGACAGCTGCCTATTTGTGATTGTCCACAGGCAAGCCATGTGTTTAAGCTGACATGACAAATGAATGGAGTCAGACACTTGTGAGAGGGAAATTCAACTCCTTTCAAACCAGAGGACTAAAGAGCTGCAGACAAGCGGCTGATGCTGAGACACACTAGCACCTCCCACCTGCCCTTCCACTGCTGCTCTGGGAGGATGTGGACCTCCTGGAGGTGCTGCCTCATGCCTGCCATCACGGTGTGAATGCCTCAGTGTGGACATCTCCTCTGAGTCTCCCAGCATGTGCCAGCTGCAATGTTCTGCAGGCTCCTGCGTTGTCTAGATCTCCACTGCCTGTAAGAAGCTCTTCAAACCCATGTGTCAACATCCATGGATAGACACCTACAATTAGGTTTATTAATTAATGTATAATATCCCCAGTGGCTTCTGCGTAAAAAGGATTAAGTGCACAAAACCTGAAGGAGTTATTTATGAAACGCTTGAAGTCCCTGATACAGGAAAGGTGCTTGGTCTTGCTGAACTAAACAGATGTGGCAACTATTCCCCCAGCAGGGGTTAGCTGCTGAGTTGTTTTAAATCCAGAAGACATTGGCAAATAAACACTTATTTTTGCATCTCTCTCTTCACCCAGATGTGGTGCAGCCGGATCCTTAAAATAGAGTGTAGCTGGAAAGGATTTGGGGCAGCTGGAGAAACTGTCAGTGATGAGATGGCTGTACAAGCAAATGCCTCAAAGCTGAAATTCATACGAGCTAAAGGCTACAATAAATGAAGGAGATTCACAGAAAGTGTGAGCATTGTCAGCATGTTTTTTGCTCTTCCTGTCCTTTGAAGCCAGCCAATACCAAGGAAAGCAGCCAGAGCAGAAAAGGAAGCAGTCTGTATTTATAAGCCTAACAAGCCAGCATAAGACTTTGGGACTTATTTAAGAGAATGATGGGAAAAAATCATGCCAAACCCAGTTCTCAGCAACTTCACAGCATCACTTCTTTTAGAAACTGGAAGTTTCATCTTTCTGCTTGGTGTGGAAATAAAGATATCAGCGAAACACAGAGCTTTATAGGCATGTGGATATCATGGCCACCATCATCCTTTTCTCCCTCTATTGGAAAGCAGCTATTTTATCCTGGTAATATATTCAGAGGTGATATTGCTTTTTTTCACATCAGTCTCTGAGCAGATAAGAGAGTTCGTTTCCGTGTGGTACAGAGAATTCCACAAAGCCCTAAAAACGATGAGTTGATATTTTTTCCATTTTAAGTACTGAAGTTCATAAAATGAACTACCAGTCTTCTGCAGATTTGGGCAAGGTTCTGCTGGAACATAATTACAACAGAAGAGTGGGTGTACAAAATGGAATTTTTGGATCCAGCCTAAATACAGAATGATAACTTTTGTTTTTAAGTAGTAGTATTTCTCCTTTAAATAAATACTGCCATTTCATGCCTTTAAACTAATAGGAATTTCCTAATAAAAACACATATAAGTAAACTGATCACACAGGCAAAAAAGAGAAAAAAATAATGTGTATGAATTTGTCAGGAGTATTAACTTAGGTAACTTTGAGATACAATGTGGAAAATCTACAGGCAACAACTGGATAACTGTAATAGCAGGTAATAATCATTCAGATTAGAATTTACAGAGAACAAGGATGCAATATCTACTAAGGAAGAAGTTAAGAGGTTTTTTAAGTGGTCAGTAGTTCAAAAACCTTTTTCCAGAAATTCAGACTGTATAAACACACCTTTGATTTCCTGAAATTGAATCCTGTATGAAAAAGCGAGCTGGATTTATATAATGCCACACTTTCAGAAGGAAGGAGAAGTGGAAATGACAGGTAATTGTATCTAATTAAACTTTATTAGGATGCACATAGACAAGGGATTGAACGTTACATTTGTTTGGATTACTTAATTTTCAGTGAAGATACTTAAATTATTTATTTTGCCACTAAAAATTCTCTCTATACTCACAAAGATAAAAGAAACCACTCATTTTTCAATTATTACAATTAATTAAAATGCTTCAGAAAATTTTATGGTTTGCTTTAATACATTTTTAAAGGACTTTTTTTTGTTTCAGAGGGGCGGGAATCCACAGGATTTGAGATATTTTGCAATAAAATACAAAATGTCAAGCAAAGGGTAGGTGCTGTCTGGACTTCTTGGTCATTTGCACACTTTTTGAAGGAAGGAAAGAATAATGTGTAAAGTATGCAAGTGTGTTAAAAAATATTCTCCAAAAGTCAAGCCATATAGTACAGAATGAATTTAAAGCACAGTTTCAGTAGCATTTTCAGTAATTGATAATACATTCTATATTAAGGGAGAACACTTGCTTATTAAGATGGAAGACATTTTCCATTTGATTACCATTCAGTTCTGATCAGTTGAAGAGAACATTGAAATTGTCTCATGTCCTTACTGTACCAGCTGTTGTCTTATGCAAGGATATATTTTATATTTAGCTTTTTTTTTCTGGGTTTTTTTTTTGCTTTGCCATTATGTTGCTCCAAAAGTAATATTCTTATCGACTTTTTACTGATAAGGAATGAATTAGTTCAGATGAAATAAAATTATTTTTTAAAGGAAAAAGTAAAAACATAATTCCCAGGGTAGATCACTTCTACTACACATTTCTGTTATTTGTTGAGAGTGTTCCACCTGTTAGTCATTTGTGGGCAATCTCATGAAAAATTACTTACCTGTAAAACACACTGACCTAGTGAGTCACTGGTAAGAAACACACTGGGGCAACCCCTTGGTCCTGTCCACTTCACACAGCTATTCACACAACAGCAGAGTGAGCATAATTGCTGTCATTCCAAAATGCAGCTATTTTTAATGGATATTAGCCGCTGATAAAAATCGTGATTTAGAGTTTAAACTACCTGCCAAACTAGATGTCTACTGATGCTGATGCTTTTCCTGATTATCATAGGGTGAGGAAATGCAATATTCAGCTTCCATCACCTGATTGATCCACCATAGAAAATCTGACTGAGTCAGGATTCACCTTATCAACTAAATGATCAGACAGCAAATTGAGCCAACATCCTGATCAGTTATCCTGCAATCTTAAGAGATTGCAGTTGAGAAGAGGTTTTGTTTATTGCATCTGTAAGTAACATATAAACTATATCACTGGCCTCTAGAGGGAAGGAGTTTTTCAAGATCTCTGGGTGAGGCTCTTTCAGAGATAAACACATTCAGATAGCAAATGACCAAGAGGAACAAAGCATAAAAAAAGCATGAAATCTGTTCAAAGAGAAACAAAGTACAGTACTCCTGTAATCACCATTTGTCATAAAAGCTGACAGGGACCCCTTTTTTGTTTCTCTAAGATGATAATCTCACAGAGGAAAAAGGAAAGCAGTGGTCACCTGCAAACAAATAATATCCTCATAAAGAGAAAATATCATACTGATAGAAGAAGTTAATGAAATATCCACTGTCAATTTGGAGTCTTTATTTTTCTGTACTTTTTTGCTCTGAGAAAACACGGATAGCCTGGAGCACAGGTAGTGGTATATGGATCTCCCTGACCTTGAACTCTGTTTCCAACACCACCCCCTAGTCACTAGTGGCCAAGGACTGCCAGCCCCTGAGTACTACCCCTTGACCCGTACAGGATGAGTTGAGTGCTCTCAGCCGTGCACCCAGCGTGAAACGCAAGTACCACGAGTTTGGTGCTGGTCACAAACCCCGGCAGGAGTTTTGGCTATGAAGCCAAGCATTTGTTATGGTATGACAAAGTATTTTCTGGCTGCTTTTCAGATTAGTTTTGAGACAAGGCAGCATATGGAAGCTTACTTGGTTGCAGCAGCCTCTGCCTGCTCTGTGAATCTCTGCCAGCTGACTGAGATTACATGTCTATCACCAGCTCTAAAATTCACATAACACCAAATGTATATTATCTGTTTCACCTACTGCAGAGCTGGAGTCTCCAGCTTCCAGGAGATCAAATATCGTCAGCCTTCCCTTTTCATGCAGAGTAAACAGCCTTTGTTGTCTTGACATTGCTTTCAAATGCTGTGACTATATCCAGCTGCTGCATTTCATTAAGGCATCATCTTTGATGTATTACTAATACACCAATTCAATGAAATATTAAGACAAAATGACCTCATGTTGGCTAGCAGAAGGCGGGCACAGTGAGAAGTAGGAACTGGAAGTGCTCAGACTATTTGCAGTGGCTCCATCTGGAGATGTGATGGGTTACATATCCCAAAATAAAAGACTCTCCATTGAACCTCAGTTATCAAGATAAAAGAATATACTGTTTAAAGCAAGAGAAAATATCAAAAAAGTGACAAAATTATCTCTAAAAGAAAGATGTAGTCTCAGTCTTTCATATTACCTTAAATGAAATAATTTCAGCTCTCTAGTCAGCAAGTCCTTTTTATTAAAACATGTGGTCGTTCTGATTTTCCCCTCATTGCTTCTCAGAAATACCTTAGAGAGTCCAAGAGCCCTCCATACTTGTTACCAGTTATTATCACCTGTCCTTCAGCACTGTCTAAAGATCCAGAATGAGATCAAGAACAACTCTGGCAAAAGTTGCTGTACACAAGAGCAGTAAAATATAATTCCCATGCCAAATATCTGCAATCAGGGATACACAGGGATGTCACAAAAGAAATAATCTTGTTATGTCCATTCAATTGTACTAGTATTTTCAATAAGCTCTTGGTATTGCTCTTCTCCTGTTCTGTTTTTATTTTTGTGAAATAAATAAGAAAAAAGCTTAGTATTGCATTCCCTCACTGTTCCTTGTGTACTGCCTTTTCACTCCAGATATTTACTTATCTCTAACTCAAGAAGAAATATTTCTTCAGGCCAAGTTTAGGGATAATGATTGCATGCTATGTGCACTCTTTAGAAAAAGAGATATGTCATTATGTGTATTAAGGCTGTCTTGAACTGGGGCCTTATGAGTTAATGGTCAGGAGCACTGAGCACAGGAATACTGCTCAAGGTCTGTTGTGTAAGGGAAAGGCTTACAGAGAGCAGGGAGTTGCTTGCCAGGCACTCTGATTCCTGATAGCATACTGCAGAGGGATGAGTGTCCTCGTAGGTAAAGACTTCTGACAGCGTGGACATTTTCCTGGCTTTGGAAAGAGAAAAGGCCATGTAATTAATAGAGAAAAAAATAGCAATGCCTAATCAGTCAGCAGTACTGCAATGCTTCAGATTTTGCAGCTGACGAGGCAAGTTCCCTCCCCTGCGTTCTCAGGCCCAAGTGCCCTCTGGTAGCACCCTGACCTGGCAGGAGCTACTGTTTAGACATGTTGATAAACTACCACTGTCCTAATTTCTTAAAAATAGAAGAAAAAAGGAAAATACACTACAATATAATAGGTAAAGAAAAATCTTTCAGGGGAAAGGAGGGAAGGCAGGGATGCAGCAGTTGGCAGGTGCACCCCAGTGCCTGGCTGCTCCTTGCATCTTGCCTGTCTGCACAGAAACTGTCACTATCCCAGTCTGAGAAGATAAATACTCACTGGTCTCTGGCTTCTCTGAACATGACCAAAAGCTTCTGCACTTCTCAAATTCTATGTGCTTTAGGAAGATATTCAGTGTAGTATCTGAGCTTTATAGCAGTTGGAAAATCCTTTTTAAATCTCAGCCCAGGATTTTTTTTCTTTTTGGCCTGCAGGCTTTTCTAATAGTAGAAAATCACTTTCCTGCCAAGACAAATTCTACCTCTTGCTTTTATTTTCCCGTGCCACTTCCTGTGCCAATCAGTCTTTCAATTCTCCTGCAAATCCTGCTAGAAAAGCACTTCTGCTTCTCTTTTCATCACTGATTTCTTGTTTAGTACAGTGTCCTACTGTATGTAGGTTATAGCCTTCCTCTTAAATTGTTAACCTTGGTTGCCTGTTGATAAAGATGGTACATACTGCTAAAAAATGGGTGCTGCTTAAGAATGGCAGAGAAACATTTCCCCAAAGTGTTTCTGTTCCCGTGCATTGCTCTCATATGGCTCATCATGTGGACAAGCTCATAGAATATTCCTTTGCATGTTCCATTACATGATATTGTACTTTTGTCCTTATTTTATAAGGAATGAGTACAGTGGAGGTTCAAATGTGTGTCTGAACAGGGCAATGCACAAAAGAAGAAGGAACTGTATCCTTAAAGGATCTGGTTGTGGCCCCTTTAATTCTGTGACTATAAATGCTTCTTGCAATCAGCTCTGATGCTTCAGTGAAGAGCAGCTCACAGATATTTTTCCACCAGGACTGAGTACACCACCAGTATCATGTTTCAATAGAACAGCTGGTGCTTAAAAGGATGGTAATTACAACTTTATTCAAAAAATCAGAACTGGTGGAGCTAAGATCATTGATTCAGATGGATGACCTTGAAAGGCAGATTGCAATGAACTTGTTGAACTTCTGAAAAAGTAAAAAAAAATAATTAAATAAAAATAGATCTCTCTACAACATTTCTGGTACTTTTTGGTAATATGCTACAATCTTCAATTTCCCCCCAAATACTGTCATTATGAAAATTGACTCGAAAAAAAAGTAGTCTGAAAAGCCTCATTATTTTATTATTCCTTCCAAGGGTAGGGATGATGTTCTAAAAGCTCCACATCCCTGTAATTAAACGCTCTGCAAAATTTTAGGTTTGAACCAGTAGATTATGCTGATGGTGTGTTTTATAGAAATAAAAAGACAAAAAGAGCTGTACTAGTTTGAGAAATGGACAGCCAGTCCCCAACTCAGACAGTGGCCATAAGCAGCTGCACAAGGAAGAATATGAGATTATAGCAAGCCTACAGTATTATTTCCTCTGAACATTTCCCATTCTCCATGTGTTTGGGGTTCACACCCAAAACATCAGTGCATTTCCCTTTGGCGACCCTGGCCAGTGTCTGAAACCTACACTGACACCCACAGTGTCTGCAGCACCCTGCAGTAAAGTTGTACAGCTTTGCTATGAGTTGTGTGAAACACAGCATCCCTGGGTAATTCAGGCTGGAAGGGACCTGAAGATGGCTGTAGTCCAGCCTCCTGCTCAAAACAGAGTCAGTTATGAGGTCAGATTAAGTTGCTCAGAGCTTTATCCAGCTAGGCATTGAAAACCTCCACGGGGAGAAACTGCACAACCAATATTGTTTTTATTTATTGGAACCGATATGTTCCAATATTTTTTTAGTCTCATTGGGAAACTATTTTCCTTTATACCCAGTCATATCTGCCATTCAGCTCTTCCTGACCATTGTCCTTTGTCTTGCTGCCATGAACTGCCAAGAAGACCCTGGTTCCAGCTTCTCAGTAAGGCAGGGATACTGTTTGATAGGTGCTGGTTAGTACCGGTTAGGACTGCTGTCAGGTTCCCCCAGAGCCATCCCTTTCCCAGACTGAAGATTCCCTGGTGCCTCAATATCTCCTTTAAGGGCAAGTACCCCAGATTTGGCCATCGAGGGTAGCCCTTCACTGAATTTACTCCAGTTTATTGATGTTCTTCTTGTACTGTAGGGCTCAAAACTGGATTCAGAATTCCAGCTGTCCTCTAATGAGTGATGAGAGAAGAGCAATAATCTCTTGGCCATGTTGCTCCTACTGGCACAGCTGGGCATGCTCCCAGCCATCCCCACTACACATGCCATGATGTTGACTCATGTTTGATCCTGCTGTCAGCCACGAGTCCCAGCCCTTTCCCACAGAACTGTTCCCCAGGTGTTCAATCCCCCATGATCATGCAGCTGTTAACGCATCCAAAATTTACACAGCAGCATAAGGCTACTCACTGTTTTCCTCTCTGTTCCAAATAATTCCTTGGGTTTTGTTGGCTTGATTTGAGTATTTTTGTTAATATTTGCCTAAACCCACATGTATTGTAGAAAAGTGTATATTGGATTTGTGCTGTTTGTATTTCCAGAGTTAAAGCACATAAACCTCTTTGAAAGGCTTTTTGATATTCTTTAGTAACCATAGCTGCCAGTTCTGAGTACACTTACAGAGGTGACACTGCTTTTTGTCATAATGATCAACTTCATGATGCTGCTGAATTCATCTGTTGCCTCTGCAATGTACCTTCTCTTACTTTCTGTTTGGATTGCAGAGAGATGTTGCTAGTATAAATGACATGAAGCTTCTTCATGTCCTGGAATTTAAGTATTTGCAGACTAGCAGGATGTCACTTGTCATCTACTTGCTTAACATATAGCATCCTGATGGGCTGCCAAAATATGTACAAACACTGTAAAAAAAGAAAACCAGAGTAAACATTATTTCAATTAAGGCAGTTTTTCATGGTCGTGCTTCAAATAATTACAACGGGGAGGCTGAAAGATAAAACTCAGAAACAAATGAAACCAGAGGAGTCAGTCATGTCCCATAAAGTCTAACTACTGTGAAACAGCCAACAGGCTTCTGCTCACCCCATCCCACTGTGTGGCTCTAACCCTTTAGAACCATAATGCATGTCAGATAACCACAGTCCAGGAATAAACTTTTGTCTTGCACTTAATTTTCAGAAAAGGGAATAAATATCTCAAGGAAGAAAGGGCATTCTCTCAGTATAAACTCTTAACCTAAATGATCTAATTTGGGAGACTATTTTAGTGGTGCCGTGGCATTTTAGTTTCAGCCCTCAGTGTGCATGTTGACACTATTATATAGGTCCTGAGACATGGAGTTTTCTGCATGTATGCCATTTCCAGAAATCCAGTCTCTAGCAATGCCCAGTGGCTTGAGCAGCAGCAATGTGGTGATGCTGTACATGATGAGTAATTACTGAGCTCTACCGCAGTTCCATGTCCTGTCCCCTTTTTAAATACATACGGATTACCCAGGCAAGTTTTGGCAAATTGTTGCAATTAGTCTGTGCATCAAGACAATGCTGTTCCAACGGGGAGTATCAATGAATAGACCTTGTCAGGTTTTACTGATACCTCATTTATGTGAATGCAAACACACATACATACATATCTAGATCCATGCATGCATTTTAACAAGTTGTATAACTTTTCTTCAGCTGTTGGTGCTGGAAGGCTAGACAACTATTCTATGCTGCCCATCAAGCCACTACACGGTTATCATGCTAATCAAAGCCCTCTTTGAAATGCTGTTTAGCTTCATTACCATCACAAAGGAGCAGCTAAAGGACATCTAAGGCGGGAGGGGGGAAGCGGGGAGGGGGATTGGAGGAGATGTGAACGCTCTGAGACACTATAATCTATTTGAACAGCCATGTTTATTGGAAACAGGAGGGGAAATTGTTTAGCATAAGCTGGTATCAATCACTGAATGGATTCTGTTCCCTGTTATTAATGCGCAGGCAGCCAGGCACGGAAGAATGGGCTCTGTGGGAAGACAGACATCTCCCCACTAAAGTGGAGAAGGATTGGTACACACACCGCACCCCTCCCGACTAGATGGGCTCCTGCAATCTACCATCAAGACTCTTTTTTTTCCCAAACTAGGACAGAGAAGTTATAACAACTCAAAGCCTGAATGATCCTTTGTTATTTTGAAAAGTTTTGTGCCTTTTTTTGTATATGCAGATGGAATTGTTTTTTATGGGTGAGGATCTCCTCCATAAAGAACCCTCCATTTAGTAGAGCAGGAGACTCTACTACAATATAGTTAAGTAATATTGCCTGGCTAACTATGCTGACTTGCCTCTTTGTAGGTGTAAATGTTTTAATGTCTTGTGGCATGGTTGTCTCTTATTTTATTAAAGAAACACACCCTTTGCCTTAAAAACAATATTGTCTTATAGTTTGCTGGATTTATCTGTTTTGACTTAGGGCTAGCAAAGTAAAAGTGAACATTGATTTCAGAGGAATTAAACCAAGTGTCTGCAGTTATTGTTCTGGAATAGACCATAGATGTGGAGGCTACAAACTCTTTAAAACTGCTTTAAAACTGCTGGTAAGTACAGTGTAGGCAATGACATCAAGGACTTTGATGCAACAAGTATATCCATACCAAAGCTTTCCCAGGCTCCCTGATTTTGGTTTGAAAGGTCATTATGGAGCATCCATGATAGATGCTGAAGGATGCTTTTCATTACACTTACACTTCAACAAAGCAAACAAGAGTTTCCCGTTATGTCAGCTAGATCGAAGAAGTACTTACACATGCAAATAAACTTATAAAATAACACAGAGCCTCAAAACTGACCCTCTCTGCTTTCCTTTTAAGAGCATCAGTGTGCATTTTCATAATGAATCGAAATGCATGCTCAGGGTTGAATGTTTGAAATACAGAGTAGATATGTTTTCTTCTGCTGAGTTCTGAAATATTTCAAATCATACCTGCCAGGCTGCAATCACATCAGATCTCATAAGCTAAATGAGTTTTGATTAGGCCAATACTTGTTTGGAAACACATAGGAGGTGAATCAGGAAGGAAACATTCACCAGTAGATAGCAGACTCCTTTTGTATGAGCCTTAAACTAGTATTTGAAAGGGTGCTATGCCACCACAAGTCTCCAGGTTAACACAGAGAGCTAAGATCTACGTGACTGTACTGGGTTCATGTGGCAAGGTTTTGGTAGCCAGGGGGCCACAGGGGTGAGAACTCTTCTGTGAGAAGCTGTCACCATGTCCAACAGACAATGCCAGACAGCTCTAGGATGGACCCTCTGCTGGTCAAGGATGAGCCCATCAGTGATGGTGGCAAATGCCTCTGGGATAACAGATTTAGGAAGTGGGGGAAAAAACCTGCACAGATGCAGCTGGAAGAGAGGAGTGAGAATACGTGAGAGCAAACGCTCTGCAGACACCAAGGTTAGTGCAGCAGAGGCAGGAGGTCCTCCAGGCGCTGGAGCAGAGATTCCTCTGCAATTCACAGTGCAGACGGTGAGGCAGCTGTCCCCTTGCAGTCCATGGAGATCCATAGGGATGCAGAGATACACCTGCAGCCCATGGAGGACTCCATACCAGAGCAGGGGGATGCTGGAAGGAGGCTCCAGCATCCTATGGATGACCTGTGGGGAAGCCTATAGTGGGAGCAGGGTCCTGGCAGGACCTATGGCCTCATGGAAAGAGGCTTGCCATAAGGTCTTGTAATCCTATGGGAGACCAGTGCTGGAGCAGTCTGCTTGTGAAGGACAGCATCCCATGGCAGGGACCCACGCTCAAGCCGTTTGTGAAGAACTGCAACCTATGGGAAGGCCTCACATTGGAGAAGTTTGTGGAAGACTGTCTCATGTGGGAAGCACCCACAGTGGAGCAGGGGAAGAGTGTAAGGTGTCGTCCTCCTGAGAAGGAAGCAGCAACACAAACAACATGTGGTGAACTGACCACAGCCCCCATTCCCCTTCCCGCTGTGCTGCTTCAGGGGAGGAATAGAAAATCTATGAGTAAACTTGAGCCTGGGAAAAAGGGAGGGGCAGGGGTGGAAGGTGTTTTAAGATTAAGTTTTATTTATCATTAGCCTACTTGAATTTGACTGATAACAATTTAGATTAATGTCTTCAAGTTTAGTCTGTATTGCCTGTCACAGTAACTGGTGAGTGATTGTGCTGGTTTGAAAGCAAAACCAGTGAAAGACTCCAAGTCAGAAACACAATTTAATAAGAGGAAAAGAAAAGAAATAAAAGAAAGTAAAATAAAAGTAATAGTACAAAAAACCACTGACAGAGTCAGAATACAACCTGACACCCTGTTAGAGTGGTAGTGGCAGTCCAGATGAGATGGTCTTGTCAAAGCAGTGATTCCTGTAGAAACATCTGGCAGCTCTTGTCTCCTCTGGGAGTCCAGTGGATAAAAGCTGCCTGTGCTGTCCCAAACCCTGGATTTATCCAGGTGGGAATGCTTGGCTCCTCCCCCTGGGCGGAGCATCTCCCAATGGGCTGATCTCATTCTATGAGTCATGCAGTGGGTCCTTGATGGCCCATTAAACAGAAATAACTCCCAGAGGGAGTTATTTATGAGTCATGTGGCAAGGCATTTGTTAGGCTCGTTAACAGAAGATAAGGAAAACACTGCCCCACCTTGGCTCCAACGGCTCATGGGGATAGAATACATACCTTGGGCACAATTTTACATTGTAACCTGGGACAGTGATCTCTCCCTGTTCTTATCTCAACCAGACAGACTTTCCTAACATTTTCTCTCCCCTGCCCAGCTGAGAAGGGACGTGATAGAGTGGCTTTGGTGGGCACCTAGCATCCAGCCAGGGACAACCCATCATAATGGCTTTTTAGAGATGCAAGGGCATTAAAACTGACGTGACTATACTCTGCTACCTGCCCTTCTTAAAGGGATCTATAAATTTGGGTCTTTATCTCAGCTTTTTATTTCATAGTATTACTTAATAAACTGGTACCAAATTCCTTTGAGATGATGAATCATAAATGTACTGAGTTTTCTATGCAGTTTCTAATGGGATGGCTGACCATAAAAAGTGGCAATTGAAAACAAGATTTACACAGGAGAAGCAATTTTGGATAACTGCAGTATAAATTGGAGTGCAGTTCTTTTTCAGAGAAAAAAGCAACGGATTAAAGCATGCAAATACTAGAAAGAACTCAAGCCTCGAAGTCTGAGACTAGTCTTCTCTCTTCCAGACATTCTCCTTCTTTTTGGGTATTCAGCACTATTTTCAAATCTCTTCTCTGACATGTGTCAGAAGAACCAGAGAAAATTGATAATTATTCCTATCAAACTGGTAACGCCTTTGCACATTCTTGCCCATACATAAATGGACTGAAACACTTCAAGCTCAAAGGGCTGTCAAAATGGTGAGACATTTTGGTTCCTGCTTAGCTCATGATCAGAGAGGTGTTCAAATCCCTGCCCTCAACATCTCAATCAGAATGAGCTTTTCTTATTAATCATCAAATCTTTTCCTTTTTTCAGATATGAACTGATTGATAAGGGTTCTGCATTTGCTGGCCTAGTGATTGTGCTTGAAATGGCATTGTTATTTTTGGAACACAGAATCTATGCTCCTGCAGACAGAAAAGTAAAGCTTCTTTAAAATAAGTATAGAAAACAAGGAGAGAAAATCTCTGTAGAACTCAATCACTCAGTCAGGGTTTCTTTGACTAAGAAATTTAATTTATGCTAACTCGTGACACTTGGGCTTTCTAATGAGAACAGGAGGCAACACATGGACAGGTCCCTCAACATACACAGTGCTGAACAATGAAATGAGGTTTTGATTTTAGAAACACCTGATACACTGCAGGATATTTCAGTAACTATCTACTTACAGGTTTGATTTTATGCTTAATGCAAAGATGGACTGAATAAATAGAGAGCACCCCAGGTGGAACCTCCACCAGAACAATATCACTGATGAAGTTTCATTTGATGCAGTTGCTATCACTTTCAGTCATCTCTGAATGGTAAACAGTTCAAATTATAAATTCTTTGCCACTAAATTATCTGCTGCTAATTGCTCTTTTGCATGTAATTATCAGTCAGGATTTAATAAGTATGGAAATACTGTTACATGCCAAAAAGTAAAAATAAAATGAGAAATAGCAGACTTAAAGAATGTCTGGCAGACAAAGTCTTTAATTAATCCTGGAACAGCATATTGGCTGGTGTCTCTCTCAGTGAACATCTCTGGCAGAGAGAGGATGGGGTTTTATAGTCCTTCAAGAAAAACAAGTAATACATTTGCTTCTAAGCTAGAGAAGTTTTGGCCTCCACCTCCAGGTTATGCATTTGAAAAGAACATTGATATGGGTGAGAACAAGATTGAATATCAAAGGAAACATAGGAAATCTAAACATAACTTTAGAATAGCAACTTCTGTCCGCCAATTCCAATGAGAGAGAGGCAAAACCCAAGAGGGGGTTTGAACTGTCACTAGGCTTTCAGGAGTAGCTCTAGCTTCTGCTTTCTTCACATGATTTGTGTTTTAAACAGCCATGTGGCTTTCGCTGCAGGTAAAATATGGGAGATGTGGATAAAAAATTTAAATTATACTCTCAAGGATTTTCATCTTGTTTCTAATTAGGAAAAAAAAATCAAGATGACCAAATAACTTTGCAGTAATACCTTCTGCCTACTGTCAAATGGTGGCGGAAGTTGAAATATCCTTGAAATATCCTACCAGTGATAAGTCATTAGATAATATTGATCTGAATATAATCAGACTCAGCAGATAAAATGACTATACACAGACACACGGTCCCAAATCTAGATCCCACGTAGTTAACAGCTAAACTACTGTTTGCCACTGTGAAAGAAAAATCCCAGTTCATGCATTCCTGTAAACTATCAAAGAAAATGAAGTGGAAGAAAGATTTGGTATTTTCACTACATTTCTCTAAAGGGAAAATAATCTAGATTTAGGGTTGTTAAGCAGGTTAATGACCTGTTGCACAAGACTAAAGAATAAATTACTACTGAGAGAGAATGAGTAGAATGCAAATCTGAATTGTATTTTCCTCAGTGAAAAAAAAAAAAAAATTTTTTTGCTTTTGCTGCCTTAGTTGTTGTTGGTTATTTTTCTACCTGTCATTTAATGGTTCGGCTAAGCATAAGGCTGGTACTAAAAGATGTAGGCTGGAAGCGTTACAAGATTTCTTTTGCTGTTCCTGGCTCAATTCCTCAATGTAAATCTGTTGCCCAAAGGGGAACAACCTACAGAACTAGTGAGAATTTTGTTCTTCCTGCTTGCTTCAGTCTATATTATTTCTTTCTCTGAGGATTAAGAGGGCAACAATTTATCATGAGACATTTTGTATGTGATTAATACCAGTTTACCAGGAACTCTGACCAATTCACTAAGAGCAGACGTGGCAACAGAATTCACTGTCTTCACTTATTTCAGGATGTAAATTTCCACCCTAGATACAAAAGAGAACAATTGTGAGCACACCAAGCCTTCTAGAGCTTCATACTTGGTTGTATTATTAGTAGCAGAAAAAGACATCACACTTCAGTACCTTTGCATTTGGCTAAATAAACTCTGAAGACATTCTGGTACACTCTACTTATGTTAGCAAGATTTTTTTGACAGTTCTTTAGGCGTAGGTTTGCTTACTATGATTAGAGAGAACGATCTCAGTCTGGGAGCTGTTGTTTTAATTCATGTATGAAATGAAAGTGAATTTTCCAGACTTCTTTCTTTTTGTGGGTTCATTACAAATTTCTCTGGAATATCATTACTGAAGCTCTAAAATGAAGATAACACCACCAGGTTGGATTTGATTTGATGTCTATTTTCCCTGAAAGATTTATGCATTTCATGTGTGACTGATTTTGTGATAAGGTAACTCTCTGGAGGGCATAGCTTTAGTTTTCAGATCATTTTTTTTTTGCTTTCTAAACTAGAACAGGAAAAGAAGAAACCCTGCCTGATTGGATCACCTCAGCAGCATATTTCTTTAGGACTTCTGCATCAGAGCAAATTAGATCATACTGAACTGATGTGATATATAATTCCCATATCTTCTGTGCCATCAGCTCCTTGGGATTGGTTTGAAGGGAAAAGAATTAAGCTGCAGCATTTGAGTGAAACTGTTTTTATTATTGGAATCACAAGAGTTTTTTATAGCCAAGAGAAATTCTACCACGACTGCCACACAGTGTGACTCAATCTTAAATATCAGGAACCTTAATTCTGTCAGCATCAACTGGACCTGAAGCACGTTCACTGCTTTGTTTTTACTTTTATGTAGGCCTATTAGCAAAAAGAGACTATTACCTTTTTGTGATTCAGTTTATACTGTATATCAAATAATCTTGCAGTATTTCCTTTCTGAGTGTGTTTTGGTGCATCTGTTGAGCATAGCTAAGCCAAAGACTGGATCTGCTGCTTGAAAACTTTCATTGATGGCAAGTAATGAAGAGGTAATGACAGCTGAAACAATAACGGCCCATAGAAATCTGACTTCAGCTATTGTTGAACTTCTTGATCTTGAAAAATGTAATATGAACTTTAATGGAATATTACTCTCACTGCATCTTCCATCATCATATTTTGGATTGTGATTACCACATTTTTCTCCCTCTACTGTAAAATGATTCCTTGGATAAAAGGGCTGATTGCTCCATTAGTTCTTGGTATCATTCAGCACTTAGTACAACATGCATTTCTTTTGCACTTCATTTGCATTCCTTAATCGCTGCTAATACCCTGGACAATCTTATACCACCTGATAACCCAGTCAGAGAATATTTTTTTCCTTAAGCTCTATTTTGCTCTATTTCCTAGAAATACAGTCTTGTTCTTTAGGCATTTACATTGAGCATAAATTATGATGACTCTTAAGATGAGACGTGGACAATGGTAAATACATTTTAAACTTCTTACACTAGTTTGTCCTGGGAACTGTTGGTAAACAAAATAAATAGACATGAGATAAATTTCAGTTGGAAGTAACTATGAATGTATACCAACATTACAAGATCTAAGAGCATATAAAATTGAATTAGTAGCTTCCATTTTGTATCATCATATTTACATTGGAATTTTAATACCCAGTGGGAAAAAGGATGAAAACCTGGGGTTTATTTGACTCTATAGGCC
This sequence comes from Acrocephalus scirpaceus scirpaceus, assembly GCA_910950805.1. Taxonomy (NCBI): domain Eukaryota; kingdom Metazoa; phylum Chordata; class Aves; order Passeriformes; family Sylviidae; genus Acrocephalus; species Acrocephalus scirpaceus. Next base: position 34,407,159 of record OU383777.1, read on the forward strand.
ATAAGCCGTATGTATCAAAAGAGACAGCTTGAGCTTCTCTTGTCAAAAGAGAAAGCAACATTTAGGGGGCAACACGGAGGGAGTGAGAAATTCATACCAGTTTGTTAAAACAGTGGTGTATTTTCAGCCATTACTGTCTGCCTCTTTGTCAAGCCCTCTGACTATTCAGCTTTTTTTGTATTAAAAACAGTGAATGTAGATAACTCTAGTTTACTCATGTTGATTGTTACTCAGCTTGTGTACATAAAGAAGTTATTCTAGAATAACCGTACAAAGACCTGTACAAAGAAAACAACAAAGATAAAGATAGAACAACAAAGATAAAGAACTACAGCTGTCATCAAATAACTTTTCTGGAGGAATATTATTTTACATTACGAGTAACCACATTATAACCTTTCTGCAAAAATTCTAAAAGACGGTATGTTGGGAACATCTCCATACATAAAGCTTATTTTTAAAGAAGCACACACTGCTCTTACTTTCTTATTGCTCTTATGCCATATTCTGCACACATAAAGAAGAATGCTGAATTAGTGTTTGGCATAAAGGCTACTTTGACAACAATATCATTCAAAGGTGTGAGGATGGTATGAAGGGAAGTACTTACCAGACATGACAGTGAAAGAATCAAGTATTTAATAATGAAAATCTATAACTTTTTGGGGTACCTGAGTGGTTTTTGGATGGGTATAGAATTATTTATGCAATTGAAGTATTAATAATACAGATACACTTCTGTAGAGGAATCCAGGAAGAATTATGTCCTTTTTTCTTTTATTTCCTGCTGTAAGACTTAGAGCCGTAGTGTTTTCACTGTCTCAAAAAAACATTTTATGATGAAGATCCACAGTAAAGCTCAAAACAAAGAGCAAGATTTCCTAATTCAGTAGCCCTAGTTGCACAAAAAAAAAAAAATATCATTTGATAACATATTTGACCCCAAATGGCAGTTTCTTTTCAACAGATGCAATTTAATCTTTGAACAGCAGGTGCAAAAGTTACCTTGAGGCAGAAACCTCAAACGAAAATTTTACAGGAGATGTTTTAGTTGGTGAGAAATGCAGAAATAATTGTGACATGTAGCTCTTTTTCCTTCTGTCTTCCAACAGTGGTTCATAAATGACCCAGTGCTTTATCTGGAAAGCAATAGATAGATAGAGAGAGAGAGTTCTAGATCCCCCCAGATCAGAATACTGTTCAGCATCATATTTGCTCCTTTGGTCAGTGTTTAGCAATTGATGTGAAAATCGATTTTCATTCCAGATGTTTCTAATCAGTCAAAGGAACGCGTTTGTTCTGAGTTACCTATCTGGACCCAGGTGGTTGCTAATGAAAGAGATTCAAGTAGATTTAATACTGCCTTTGATTACTTCTCACAGTTCCAGAAATGTTTTTGCTATCTCAGACTTCACTTGGTTTTGCAAGGGGTTTTATTCTGCTTGATGCTGAAAATGGGATTCATGTTGTAAAGTGCTAATTTGAGCTAAGAATTTTGACAAGCTGGGGAGTCATTAGGGAAATTAAAAAATCTATGGGTTTTTTCCTGACATCTGAAGTGGGTGAATTAAATACAGGAACCAAAGAAGGACCTGAGCCTCAGACCTTATACGGTGATAAAGATTTTCTCCCTGCTTGATACACCTGCAATACACAGTAACATCTTTTTCCCAATGCAGTATGTAAGCAGATGTGAAGCCCTAAGATGCCACTCTGGTTTGAAATTCAATAATGTGATTAAGTGCTTCGTTGTATTTAAACCAACCTTGAATCAACCAAGATGGCTCACACAAGCCAACCATGCTCCATTGATTCACTGAAGCCTTAAATACCATGGACCACTGCCAACCTCCTCTGACTGTCTTGCAGGGGCACTACTGCACCACCAGATGAATCATCTCAAGGAAATATAATTTTGGAGTTGGCTTCTTGAAACAAAAACTGTTTGCATCAGTTGTGGACGAACAGTTCTGAACTGTAAGTATTCTTCTTCTAGTAATGTCTTGCTCATGAACATTGACTAAAATGGGATCTTTCAACTGAAATAAAATATTTTTATTTACAAGCTGACCTTGAACCATGTACAAACTATTCCTTCAGGATGGTATTATAGCTCCTCAGCTAGATGCCAGAGACTATACACTGCTGAGGAGTAATGAAAATTCTCTTTCAGCCCCAGCTGCTCATGCTCTGTAAATTTAACATAACACAAATCTCACATTGTTCTCAGCCTTTGATGGGTTCTCAGAATGACCCTGTTAACACTATGTAAAAAAATAGAGTGGACAAGAATGAAAGCAACATGTCAGGGACCTGAGAACAATGAGCTTATGTGATTTATTCATGGAATAAACCTGTATCTCGATAGAAAAATACTTGGCCACATACAAGACTGGCAAAATACAGTAGGTGCTTTTCCATCCAGTTCTCTGGTCCTTGGCAGCATAGGTTTCAAGGCAGAGTTGAGAGATACTAGATCCACTGGTTTGACAGTAGTTCTATCTGGGCAGCACTCCTTGATGACCTCCCAATGGAAGATAAGGCTGTAAAACTGCATCTTCCTTCCATCCATGCCCATCACAGCTGCAGAGGGTGTCACTATCCACAGCAAGGCAAAGTGACTGCACAATGCCATCAGAGCAGCTTTTTCACACTGACTACATGCTGGCGTAAATGATGACATCAGGTAAAGGAAAACAAAGTAAGAAGCTTATTTATTTCTATTGTTAGAGAAAGCACTGCCTCCAGAAACACTGTAGGAATGGGTTTCAAGGACATTCTTACAAATCGTTGGGAGACAAAATCATCTCTGTCTTGCAGTATGTGAACAGACAATTGTCTCTCTGCATCTCATCCTTCCAAATGACATTGCTTCTACAATATATTTGTTCCAGTTTCTCTGAAGTACTGGCTAGTATATGCAAAAATCTTAGAAAAATTACTAATTTTGGCCTCTACAAGACGATTACAGAACAAAGCCCAGATCTAGTACCATTATAGATAAATACAGAGATAAAATGACATCCTTACACTGCTAGTACCACAAAAGTGGTAAAAAATTTAAAAATCATATAAGTTACCTTTACTGTGACAGGCAGGAGATGTTTCTAACACAAGTAATATGACTCTATTTCCAATGAATGAAAAGACTAAGAAGTTTTTGAGAAATATTTTTGCTTTGGAAATGACATTCCTCTGCATCAGACTGTATCATGTGGGTTGACTTTTGTGATAGAAGTTATTAAAAAATACCAGAACTCTCAGTGAGAGCAACTGGCATCATTAACCCCCCAAGAGATAACAAAATATTGGAAGGCATTTCTTAAGACTGTTTTGAAATTTAAACATGTTGTTTAAATTTTATTGTTTAAATTTGATGTATGTTTTTTCTTCCTGGCATGTAATGATTTCAAAAGTACTATAATGCATTGTAGATGTTTTGTTCGGGAGCCTCCTCTTGCTTGAAAAATGCACATGAGATACATGAGATTCTTGACTTGTATTCTTGCTTCTTTTGATACTTTGTTTCATATTTGCCACTCAGATACATAAAATCACAAATAAGCCACCAATACTTGGAACTCCTCAATTTAATACGTATTTATTATGAAAAGAAATTTTAAAAACCCAGAGGGTTTAAAAATTCTAATGGTGGCTCTGACATGTTCAAACATATGCCACAGCTTAGATCTTCTGAACTTAGACCATTCCTTGCTATCATAATACACGGTTAGTAATCCTAGAATTATATGAATAGGCTAATAATGGATTTAAACAACTTTCAGACTTCTGACTCCGTGTTAACTAATTTTAGCAAACAAACATGTGCTTAATGATTTAAATGAATGAACAAAATCATGTTGAAAGATTCTAAGCCCCACCATTCAACAGGTTATGGTGGGACTTTTCTGCAATATAAATTAATTCTTGTTTCTGTTCAAATGGTAGTTGACACCTACAAAGACCTTCAGTGCTGAGCTGAAGAAACCAGTTGTTGGTCACCCATACTTTGGTGCCCCCACGTCCATGCAAGACTGCCAGAAAATGGAAAGACCTCAGAGACCCCAGCCCCTTCAGCAGTCCTGCCTCCTGGGAAAAGTGGAAAAAAGGTCTTGGCATAAATAAGTAATGAGTTAGCTAAGTTTAGGTAAAACTTTGTTGCGGACAAGGAGTTACGGAGCTTTCTCACATACTAGCAGATTCATAACTTCTGGGGGTTGGATCTTGACTTCTGACCTTTGGAAGGTTTCAATTCAAAGCACTTAAAGATTTTGAAGGGAGAAATGGCAGTTCTGCCAGTGCAAACAGTGAAAGCAATCTTACTGCAGCTTTCTAGTCTCTTCCTGTGCACGGTACTGTTACCCTTGTTCTCTTTGCAAAACTAAGTAACAAGAGGAAAATAGACAGGGTCTAATCAGTACTTGAACTTAGTACTCCTCTGACAAGATTTTATGCATAATGAACGCTTACTGTGTGTCAAAAATACTTCACTAAAAAAAAAAAAACCTTAAAAAAAAAAAACCAACCAAACAAGAACTTTTGAGCTGATTGAATGTAGAGTTTTCAGACACAGAAGAGTCTCCAATAAGGATGAGCAAGCATGTTTCTGCTCAGGAGAACCTGACTGCTACAGGTATTACACGTCAGATCTAAAAACCGCAGATAGGGATGCCTGAAGAAGTGTCTCCTGCAGAGCATATGGAAGCCAGGGGATATTTTTAGATTCTGCTCTGAAAATGTGGATGACAGTATATATTGAGTAATTACTATAAATTTATTTCTCCAATAGCAAATTTAAAAGAAAAGCATATATCATATATTAAGAGCCATTCAGCTTCAACATATGAGTTAAAGACTAATAAAGCCCTTCCGCAGAACATTCACAGAGTATGAAATACTCAAAATATGAGTCAGTTTGTGGCAGCCAACAGGGACACATCTTGACAGGCAGTGGACTGTTTTTCTTGTTCAAGTGATGGTAAGCTGATAACAGGCATCACCTGCTCCAAGAGTACTCACCAAGTCACTTTACTTTGGACAATCCTGCAAATGAGTCAATTTTGCTCCAAGAAATAAGACTCTGCAAAGCTACTCTTCATTCCCTCAATTCATTAATTCCAGTTTAATTTTAGCCCTCTCTGTTCACATCGATGCACGGCAGAATAATTGTGTTTGTATTTTTTCAACCTTGCAGTTACTGAGTCTCATAAATGCAGGAGATAGAAGATTCTGTGGCCTGAAGTGAAGCATTTCTAAGGCAAGAATCAAAAGAATTCAGTTGTTGTGTCAGGAAACAAAACAGATTAGGCCTTATGTCCACTGTGACAAACACTGACTTGTAATAAGGCAATGTACTAACACTGAAATCTCCAAATTACTGGTATGGTCAAGGCTTTCCTGAAATGTGGGATCCAGAATAAAGAAAATCAATAGTACAGCTACCTCTGGTTCTAATAAGCCTAAATAGTGAAAACACTTAATTGGTATTTTTACAACTTCTGAAATACAGAGAATATTGTTCAGTAACAGAAGTTCCAATTAAACAAGTGCTTTTAAGTTTATTGAAGACAAGTGTCTCAAGTACAAGCATTGCTGAGATCTTTATATGAAGAAATCTGGGTTTGCTGACATAAAGAGAAACTTAATTGGCTCTAAAGGAATTATAATTTCAAGTTGTGATAAGGCATGAAAATGCAAATGGTCAAGCAAAAGGTAAAACAACCTGAACTGATTTTCAAGAGAGTTATTGAGGGAGAAAAAACCCTTTTGCTCTGTAAACCAAGTTCATTTGGCATGAAAATAATACAATGATAAAAATCTTTGAATCTAAATTTCTGGGTCATATTTCAAATCAGATTTCATTTGAAAGACTGATCTTTTTTATTTTTGGGTGGTTGTGGTATGTATTTGAAAATGACCACGTGCTGCAAAAAGCTGTGTAGTGTTAAGCAATAATTAGAATTATTGTAGAGGTCTTAAAATTTTTTAACCTTTTAATTAAAACACTGTTATATTTTTTCCTTTAAGATATTATGTTTCCTGAAACCTAATCTTATGATGAGGGTGCTATTGGAACTCAGTTCTTTTAGAGAGACAATTTGAGCTCAGGTGACAGTTGTTTCAGTCCATTACTTACCCATATGAATACATTCTTTTCAGCACTGTTTTCCTATCTTTCTCTCTTTAAATCTGATGGAATCAGATACTCAAACACTTTGTTTTGCTTTGCTTTTCAGAAGTGGATTATCTGGGTTAGGAAGGCAGTAGATATTGTTTATTCTTATTGTTAAGTGTGTAGAAATATCTCCTAAATGAAGCCAAAAGTACCTTCAATTGTCCAGAAATGAAACAATTTCAAGTGAAAATCAGCAGAGCAGCACCATTTGGAAAGATGCTTTGGGACTCTTACTTGTGCATCAACAAATTTTCTGTTTTAGGAAGAAAGAAAACCTTAACTAAAACGTTTGCTTATGAGGTTAAAGGCAGCCAATGATTTATTTAGTTCTAAATGTGTTCCACTTTGGAAATTGCTATAATTTGCTATGAAATGCCAGCTAACTTCAAAAATAAGGAAAACAAAAAATAAGAGAGGAAAAAAGACCCACCCTTGGCAGAGTATAGTTAGGATTAGGATTCCAAAGCCAAGATTAAAGTTCTACAGTTAACTCACCTTCATGTCTTGGAACATGACAGTTTATACAATGCAATACAATAACCTTAATGCCTTGGAACACACATTTACCTATGAGACCATCCGGTATAGGTTATGCTACTTTTTAAAACTCTTTGCCTTAAGTTAAATACTGCCATACCATTCATTTTTCTTTCTTCCTTTCATATTTAAATCTAGATCATTTCTTTGAAATCTTCTGTGGTTTGTTAATAAAATCAGTCAATAAATTTGTAAAACTCTCTTCCCAGGCATCTTTGTGAAAATTCAGAGTTCATATGTTCAAAGTCAGCCATGTATCTAAGTGATAAACCACAACTGTAAGGTTCTCTGGTTCACATATCTGCTTGCAGCAGCGAGCAGCTTTTGAATTAGAGCAGCAATTTTCCTTTTATTCCCCCAAAACCAGCTGTAAAAAATGATAACCAGCTTTTAACTTGTCATCCAAAAGGATTCCCTTTAAGCTGAATACTGCTGTGTGGTGTAACTCTTTCCACACTGGGATTGAGACTGAGATGCAGCACATTCCCAATATCCTCTGTACATCAGTGGCCTCACAGCTCCCCTGTGAAGCAAAACTGCAAAATGGGGAGGGTTCAAATTCTAGGGCTTCAAATGCATCTCCAACTCCCTCTTCTTCAACATTTGGGGAATGTATTTGCAAGTGTAAAGCAAGACAAATCCTTTCAGGTTCCAGCATTTAATTAAGCTTACAGCTATCTTTGTGAATGAACTGAAGAGCATCTAATATGCATGTCTACAGGGAACAGAGCAGGAGTACCACTCCTTCTGTGAAGTTGTTTGCTATCAGCTGGAAAAAATCTCAACTCAATTAGTCTCTGCCTGTGTTCAACTTCCTTTGGAACATTACATCTTAAGCTGAATCCCAATCGTAATAAATATACTTGAACAAAAAAATACTTTCCTCCTCTGTGGTGGCCTGTGTTTCTGGTAGTAATTGGGTTTGAGCAGTGGCAGGATAAGGCAACTGTGGTATGGGAACTAGCAAGGGAAGGATGATGTCAGAGGATTTAAGAAAAATTTTAAAGGTGTTCAAGGTTGTCTAGCAGACCGGAGGAGAATTGCTCTGATTTTTTTTTTCTTCTCATTTATAAGTAGATGCAGGTACGATTCCCAAAGAGGGAAATAACTTGATTTAGTGTCTAATTGTAAATGCTAAGGATTTAAAAAGGTAAATCTCAACAGTGGTTCACAGGGACCACAGGCAACGCTTTACTCTTGGAGAGCAATCAACAAAACAACCCTAACTGCCATGAAGGATTTTCTTTTGTCTGGCTGGTTTTAGCTTGCTTCTGCAGTTTCATGCATCACCGGTAACCATGTGGGCAGAATGTTTTTGGAACAGATAATCTTTCACCACCTCGTTACCACCCAATCCCCATTTAGTACCAAAGTCCTGAAGATAATTAAAGACCTGGTTAAGACATTCTTTTCCTGCACTATGTGACGACTGTGGGACACTAATGTCCCAGAAACAAGTTGTAGGATGCTCAAAAGTCACAGTCACCAAAACGTTTTAGAGTAGTGCTAACCTTGCCATGGCAAAATATGAATCAACATGGCAAATGTCAGACATTTGTACTTCAACTTTTCATGCCTCAGTACTTCGAAGAGGAGCTACAGTTTTCCTGTGTAAAGTATCATCACAAACCATTTTCAGCTGTCAAACCAAGTCAAGATTGAGTCTATCTTCATTTGTATTGTTCCAGCTGGCTTCATTAAATATCCAACACAAATATTCAAGCAAAACGAAGTAAAGAATTTCCCTGTCTAAAAGGTAACTACTAAATTATGTATTGCAAATTCAAAGGCGTGAACGGCCTATTGGAAAATCAGTCAGCACTGCGCCTGCTCTACTTTTGAGCTCTTCCCCTCACTGCAGTTCCTCCACCCACACTGATGTTCCCCGTTCTCCTCAGGACACTTCCACTCCTGGCTACCTTCATTACTGCATCCCTACACCAGCCCCAACTGCAGTGCCACTGACACAACATCCCGCTGCCCACCTCTCCTTTCGCTGTCCCTCATCTTGCTGTGCATTTCCAACCTCCCACCGAGCTGCTCTGGGGAAGGACACCAGCACATACTAAGCTCTCTGTCCAGCACAGCCCTCAGAAAATCAAGGGCATGAGCATCTTCTGAGACAGCTGTCTGTACACTGGGGCTGGGTGACAGGCCATGGTGGTGACAGTTTGCCAACTGAGTAAAGAGCGCGGTTTCCATTAGCCACTGTGCAAGGCTGCCTGCAAGCTGCAGTAATAAACGCCTAAAGAAATTTTCTTTATAGTTCAAGTCTTTGTTTTTAATAACGGGCTCAAAAGTCACTTCTTCAGTAGTGCTGAACACACGTGTAACTGAGGATTAGGGCTATTTTTTTATGTCCTTGAACTTTAATACAAACCTTGAGGAAGATGTAATGTGCAACTATTTCTCCAGTTCTCCTAATGCTCCATATCATCTCTCTATGCACAGAAAAATCATAAATTAGGCCCAGAAAGTAATGAGACTGACATAAACACTAATGGTGTATACAAAAAAGCCCTGTTCTCTGAAACATCCTTTGGCTTCCCAGACCTCTGAAAGCACTCACATTTTCAAATTGTTTTCAGCAAACCACGACCAATGGAAGCATGCCTTTATTTACCAAGAAAATTACTTTTCACTGCACATTATTTTTCACAATATTTTCAGCTTTCATCTGACATTTTTCTGAGCGCGCTCAGCTAGGACGGGAGCCACCGTACACCTCTGAGGGGGGCCTGGAACAGGAGCTGCGGCTCCTGTAACATTCGGGTATGTCGCGGGCTTGTATTGGCCACGCAGAGCACTGCGAAGCACCCCTAGCCCTGCAGAACGCTTTCAATGCGGACAGCACCCAGCCTGCAGGCGTGCGCTTGCAGCCCCGCCGCAGCCCGCTCTGCCTCAGGCACGCCCGCGTCGCCAGCGCCTCCTCCGCGCCACAACGAGGCCCCGCATCCCAGCAGTCACCGCGGCGCGGGACACCCGCCACACTCCAAACTACACGTCCCGGCGTGCACTGCCAACGGTCCTGGCTGGGCGCGGTGCACGCTGGGACACGCAGTCCTGGCAGGCCTCACCAGCAGCCCCCTCCCCCCTTCCCGCCACTCTCCCGCGGCGCCTGAACTTCCCGCGCACGCTCTGCGCCACGTACGCTCTGACGTCACATGGTGTCACAGGGCTGCACGCACCTCCCGCCCGCCCGCGGACCCAATCAGCAGCGCCGGCCTTCGACCCGGCGCCGAGCGCGAGCGGCCGCGCGCGCCTCCCCGCCCCTCCCGCCGCGTCCGCCGCTGCTGCCGCCCCCGCCCCGTCGCCCCCGGCCCGGCCCGGCCCGGCCCCTGCAGCCGCGGGCGAAGTGGAGCCGGCGAGGCCGGGAAGACGCTGCCGCCGCCTTTTGCTCTCCTCCTCTCCCTCCTCCCCGCGCACCGACCGGGTCCGTCAACATGGCGAGCGCCTCGTACCACATCTCCAACCTGCTGGAGAAAATGACATCCAGCGACAAGGACTTCAGGTGGGATCCGCCGTCGCCGCCCCTCCGCGCTCTCCGCCGGCCCCGCGTCCGCGCTGCCTCTGCGGCCGCCTGCGCGTCGGCCCCGGGCCTGGTGCCGCTGCGGCCCGGGCGGGGGCAGGTGCTTGGCGGCAGGGCCGGTGCCGCGGGCCCGGGCTGGGCGCGAATCTGCTGGTGCTACACCGGCAAAAAAGTTCCCGTGAGGCGAGTCCCGCTCCTCCCTGCCCGTGAAGGATGGGGCGCGGCGGTGCGGGCACCGCCGCGGCCTCCGCGCGTCGTGGGCAGAGATTTCCAGCAGCCGGGAGAAGTCGAGCGGCCGCCAGGTTTGCTGACTGTCGTGGGGACAGGCGAGGGTGGAGGTCTGGGTTCCTGACCTCGCAGATGCTTAGAAGCCGAAGGGACGAAGTCCTGAGCAACCAGCTGTCGCTGACCCTGCCTTGAGCAGCAGAGGTCGGGTGAGGTGACCTCCCTCGTTTCTTCCCAACTTCAAAAAACATGGATCCTGTGATGCTACGAATAGAAGCAGGAAGGGACAGTCGGCACGGCAGACTCAAGAGGGTGCAGTGGAGGGCCACGATGATAAAGGGACTGGAGCACACCCCTTATGAGAGACTGAGGGAGCTGGGTGTGTTTAGTCTAGAGAAGGGAGGAGATCTCACTAATGCATATAGTTATTTCAAAGGTGGGTGCCAAGAGGATGGTGTCAGACTCTTTTCAGTGGTGCCCAGCGACAGGACTCAGAGGAATGGCCATAAACTAAACCACAGTAAGAACAGAGCACTGGAACAGGCTGCCCAGGGAGGTCATAAAGTCTCCTTCTCTGGTGACTTTGAAACCCCACCTGGACATGTTCCTGTGTCATCTGCTCTAGATGACCTACCCTGTCTTTGCAGAGGGATTGGACTGGATGATCTACAGAGCTCACTTCCAGCCCAGATGATTCTGTGATCCTAAGCTCACATCCTTCTGAGTACTGCATCTTTTAGACAGTGGGGTTTTGTGCTCCTCATGTAGTTTGGTACTGCCCCTGTGCATCCAGAGAGAGAAATCTAGTTAAGTCTTATGGGGAGAAGACTGGAATTTAATTTTGAGTTCAGGATTTGCCACAGGAGCACTACTTTTCATTGGATCATTTGCTTGCTTTGTAATAAATTAATAGCAGATAAAATGCAAATTATCAGAAAATAAAATAATATAAGTAAACTCTTAAAAAGCAGAAGAGATAATACATTTACACAGTACCTCTGGCAAAGCATTAGGTTAAAAAGAATTACACTGTTTTGGTACTTAGTGCAACCAGAAATTCAAGTTTGAAGGCTTTACTTTTCAATGAGACTATATCAGTACAGACAGGGAAAAGGCATAAAAGTCATGCACTTGTGTTTTGTTGCTTTGCTGCAACATCATAGCGCTTAGTTTATGATTAAAGTAGATGACATCCAAACAAGTCTCTTCTTAGTATATTAAAATCTAAAGGAAAACAGAGGTGGTGATATATAGAGTTGGGTTTTGAATAATCTTGTTAGGTTTTGACAAAGTGCTTTAGCACTGGACACAAATTTGATATGGAATTTTTGTGTCAATTTCTTTCAAATTTTAATAGCGTTATATTACCTGGAGAGTTCAGACTAGAAATTTTGGAAAAAAAAATATTGGTTAGTCTAAAAAGAGACAAAACTAAAATTGCCCGATTTCTTTAAATTGTTCTGAAACTAGACTGAATTTTTTTTCCTCTAAATATTACAAGATTTTTACTATTTTCATGCTAATTTGTTTTTGTGATTAACTGAAATTTCCATTTTGTAGTTATGGGGAGGGTGACTTACACTAAGTTCCAGTGGATTTGTGCTAAATAGTGATTTTTATGAGTTTAAAAACTTTCTGTAGAGAAGGGATAGGTTATACCTGTCCAGTGCAATTGTAGCAAACACTTCTTTCCTCCCAGCTGTGTGTAATTAAAACTTCTTGTATAGTTCCTTTAGTAGAGCACACTTCGGAAATTATTCTAGTAGCTTTGAACAACTTTGAAATTCTTGAATATTAAAAAAAAAATTGTAACAGATTAAAATCTAACTTTACAAACCATAAAAAAAAAGAGCGATTGTAGACCTTTACCAATTGGCTCTTACGGAGTAACATTTTATGAAACTTTATGTGTATTGTTTATTTGCATAATGGATAAAATAGTATTTAGTTCTAGTAATTGTAAGTGCATTTATTCTTAGATCATGTCTGTTTTAATAGGGACATTGTAGTTATCTTGATGATATCAGGGAGCAGAGTGTAAAACAACCGTTCAAGTAAGCAGTCTTCTTTAGAATGTAATCCTCCTTTCTTTGGATAAATTGACCTGTCCGATGCAGAGCTGGAATATGTACTTCTTGGAAGATGTACATACTTGCAGTTTTATTGTCCACACAGAAACTTGGGCTAAAGTTCTCAAATGGGCAGTCAGGTAAGGTGGCAGTTTACAGTCTGGCTGTGGGAGAAGGAGTGTCTTCACTGCAGCAGGAGAATGACTGCTCAGAGTGCAGGATGTGAGGAGCTGCTGACACGCTGCCTGCTTTGCACCATATGAAGTTTGATGTGCAGGCCGGGGGAGTTGTGACTAAAAGTCACAACTTTGAAACACAACACATTGAAACTACTTAAAACTATGTTTCTAAATACCAGCTACTTTACACTAAAGCTGTCTGGTCTCCCCACCCCATTGTGATGTTGGGTTGGTTTACATGTTTCAGTGGTGGAGTCTACCAGGAGAACTCTTGTAGTTGAGTGCAGAGGCTGTTGGTGCACTGAGGATGTGCATGCTCTGCTTAGTTTAGGAACTGACAAGTAGGTAATAGATGGACATGAACTTCTAAGGCTAGGAAACAGGAGCTATTGACTAAGGAAGTGAGGGGAGGCTATTCAGTTTTTAAGAAAACTAGGTAAATACAGCAGTAATTTGGATACAGTTTTTGACTGTTCTAGTACTGTATGACTTCATGTATATCCTTAAATTAGGTCCTGTTACCTTTACTTACCAAGTAACCTTTTTCATTACTGTGCTTAAAAGGTGATGCTTTGCATCCACAGCCTGGTTTTGTGCACATCTGGTTCCTGTCAGACTGCAGGCTTGCTTCAGTGGGACTGTTGGAATGAGGGGAAAAAGGGGTGAGGTCTTATCTTAGAAACACATTGAGACCATTAGACTGGAATTATTAAAAGACAGGACAAGTCGAGGTCCATTATGTGAGGTTGGGCATCTGGCATTTGTGATGCATATTAATATTATGCAGAGTCTTGGCTTTCGTGTTCAGTAAAAAGTAGTATCTGGCATGTCAAGCTGCAGAGATAACCTTCCAAGCATGACCTGAGCTGAAGTGATGTCTGCTTGAGGGGGATGTGCCTGAAGTCCAAATGTCACCCTTAACTGGTTAACTACAAACGCTTGTTTGGAGTTTTGAATGGGGGTTGGTGTTGGTACTGAGGCCCATGGGATTTGTAATTGAGTATTACATCTGTATTGCTGCTTCTGAGGAGAGGGCACTTAAAAAAGATAAATGGATTGTGAAACAGACTTCAGAAGGAAAAGAAACAGAAGGCATAGAGGCAATATTTTTGGAAAGTAATTTTTCAGTATGTTCTTCTATTGGTGGATATGACTGTTATTAAATAGTAAATTAATTGTTATGAAAGATGATTTTATTTTCTTGATCTCTCAAGAATTAATTTTGTTCCTTACAGTTGCACCCTGTATTGTGGGCTGGATAAATGTGATCAGCTGTTTTCTGGGCTGTAAACAAGCTAGTCTGTACAAGGCAAGAAAATAAAAAACACATGGAACATTAACTTAACTTTTATTTCTCCCTTCATTAATTAAAGTTTGGCTTTTGTGAATTTTATGGGAGAATGTTTGAGAAACTATATTTGTTTTCTTGCTTAAAACTTGTTTTAAAATAAACTCAGAGCAGAGATCAATTTTTTTTAACAAAGTTTTTTAAAAAAGCTTGTTTTTTACAACATCAGCATAGTTTATGAAAGGACAATTTAAAATCTGGAAGTGTCAGGTTTTTTTTGTGGAGATCATGTGGAATATAATGTCAATGCTGGATGTGTAATATGTAGCTGTTCTGATAGAAGGATGATGACCTAACTTAAAGTTATTGTCATTTTCAAATATAGTTTTTCTTCCTTTCTGTTTTATAAATGGTACTTGCATCACAAAACAGACAACAATAATTCAATGTTAAATGTGATTTGTTTGATAACAAATTATGGAAACTGAGAATCTTGAATCCTGAGCACTGTGAATAACCCATATGCCTTTAGCAATAATTATCTCACATCTTTTGTCAGGTTTATGGCTACTAATGACTTGATGACAGAACTACAGAAAGATTCTATCAAACTGGATGATGACAGTGAAAGAAAGGTGGTGAAGATGATTTTGAAATTACTGGAAGATAAAAATGGTGAGGTGCAAAACTTAGCTGTCAAATGGTAAGTATTCTTCTGTGATGTAACGAGTTGTATAATGACTGAACAATATAAAGCACTTGAAAAGTCAAATGACTACTGCTACAAAAATAATTTTGAAATTGATGTCCACAGAGGAACCCTTGTTCTTGTAGACTACCTGCCTGAGTTGTTGTAACATAAACTATGTTTTGTTGACATTGGGGATTAATATTTGGGGTTTCAGGCACCAAATAGCAGATGCAGTCCTTGCTGAGAGTATTTGAGTGACAAACTTGTTCTTTGGTGATAATTCTTGATTGCTAAACAGATACAAAAAGCTTATAATTCAATGGTAGGTGCCACATCGATACTTGATGGTGAGACCTTAGATGATGTGCAGGGAAAGAATTGTAGTATTGGAGTTGTTTTCAAGCAGAGATGAAAACATGAAATGGTAAAGATATGGCCTCTGTTATCACATGTGGAACTTAGCTCTTCACTAGCAGTCAGAATACTGTGCTAATGGTTTTACAAGCTTTACAGGAACTGTGAATGTTTTATGGGATCAGGGTGCATTTACTTGCCTTTCAGAGACTTCTGTTGCTTCACTGCCCTCTCTTCCTCACTTTATTGAGCTTTACATACGGTGTGGCTTTTCCAGAGCAGCCTTTAAATAGGTGCTACAATTCTTATGACTTTTTGTTCTTGGACATTCTGACTTCTTGTGTGCTTTAAAGGGGGACTGTCTTAAGAGGCATATAGTGTTCCTGAGAATTTTTCTTGTTTGTGAGCTCAGGGGTTTTTTTTAATGCTTCATATACACTACTTATATTCTATGAGGTGTGGATTGAAGTAAACTTGGTACACAAGAGCATGAGAAGTTTCGCTTGTGACTAGCCAAGTTTGTTTCAGCTTGTTATTCTTTGTAGTTTGCCCTGTCACACTCGCAAAGCAGAAAAGGCCCGTGTGCACCCCTGCTTATGTACTTAGAAGCAGTGCTTGCTTCAGCTTCTGAACTGTTCTAAAGTGATGGTAACCAAAACCTTGCACAGAGAAACTGGTCTAGGAAATGTCAAGTTTCAAGCCAGATATTAGCAATATTAGGTTTATTAGCACTATAATTGTCACTACTTTTTTCACTACTGTCACCAGTGGTACAGTGTCTTACCAACCTCCTTTTCATAACAACACAAAATACTCTGTTTCTTTTTAATTCAAACTCAGGAATGTCCGAATTCCTCATGGTTTCATGGCTTTGAAATAAGTTGCTTGTACTCAATCAGAAAAGCATATTGTTGGGAAACTTGGCTCAGGCTTAGAATTGTCTTTGTGTGCAATAGCATTTTGTGGAAAAGTTGCATTTTAGCACACATAGAATACTCATCTCTAATGTACATCCTAAAGCTGATCTGAAATTTAGATTAATGCACATAGACACATACATCATGATCTTCAGTGGCAGTGTTAGAATTTAGGATTTGAAGTACAAGTAGTGCTTACTAAAACATTAAAGAAAGATTGCAAAGGGAAGAGAATGAGAAAATAGATTACTTCCTCTGTGTGTGCACATCCTCTTATTAACAGTTCTTCAATTTTTAAAGTTAACTCGGATATATTGATAAAACTCGTGGATTTAACTAATGTGACTGAATCTCTTTCATGTTTGGAGTGAGAAATCCAAATAAAGTTAAGGAACAGTGTTAAATTTAATGGGACAAGAAACATCATGGAAAAGTTTGCAGGTAAAATGTGAACATCTGTTTAGAAGGTGGACATGTACGTTCTGGAATGCATCAAGTTGTGTTTTTTTGGTTTTGTTTTTTGTTTGTGTCCCAGTCACTTGCAGCTATGCTTTGGATACAAAAAAACCCCCACCACTCTTTTAGAGTATTCTCTTAAAGCACCTTGTACTCACAGTACCATTCATGACAGTTTTAAGCCTAATGCTGTGGCTGCTTCCTGTTTACTGTTCTTGTACTCCTTGTTCCTTTTCTCACACTGCTTCTTATCTGGTTTAGGGACTCAGTTTTCTTCTGGTTTAGTGCTTTCCTTCTGCAATTTACCTGTTGGTAGAAGCGTTAGTGGGGGTGAAGGATGGGAGAAGCTGAATGCTAATAAGCTGTACATTTTTTAAGACAGTTCATGCTGGTCTGAAATCTTCCATCTCCTACAACACTGGATGTAAGCCTGATTCATTGGGGAAGTTAATTTCGGCCAGCATATTTTTTCTTGGCTTTTTTTTTATTTGAAACATTTTGTGCTCTTGTGTATTTCTGTTAAGGATTTCTTGGCACTTCCAGCTGAGGAAAGCATAAACTCTGTTTAGATCTCTCTTAATTTATATGCTGTGGTGAACTTTAGAGACTATCAGCAGTAACTTTCATCAGACCCTCGATGACCCATTAAAGTATCAATTCCCTCTCTCATAGAAAGAGGATTTAAGACAATCCAGTGTACTTTCAATTTGTGCTTGAGATAGATTTTTCCTTGAGGAGGGGAGAAAAGTGTTGCAGCTTGTTAGGGGAACTTCCTCTAGAGGTAGATCAGTG
This sequence comes from Acrocephalus scirpaceus scirpaceus, assembly GCA_910950805.1. Lineage (NCBI taxonomy): Eukaryota > Metazoa > Chordata > Aves > Passeriformes > Sylviidae > Acrocephalus > Acrocephalus scirpaceus. Next base: position 34,424,371 of record OU383777.1, read on the forward strand.
GAAACGCTCTGAATAAAACCCTTGCATAAGAGTCAGTCTGAAGATTTGATTCTTGAGGTCACTAAACAGAGCAGGTTTGACACAATTTGGAGCAACTGTAAAGCAGTATTTATTAGGCAAGTGTAGCAACAAATGAGCAATGTTCCTGGTTTTGTGTTATCTGCTACTTGCTTTGACACCTGAGTAAGAAGAGCTCTATTGATTAAAATGCTGATGAGCTTTTTTCTTATTATCTCTACAAATCACACTGATGATTTTGTTCTTGCTCCTTTCAATTACATTATGCTGGTTTGGGGCAGGATAAACCATGTAAAAGCAAAGCAGAAGTCAGTTTTTGGGTTCATGGGTATTTGGGTAGTTACCTTGCAAAATGATTGTCCAGTTCATTTCTGAATAAAAATGAAAATTAATGAGCTGCATTAGTACTCTTGAAGTAAAAGTTGGCCTGCTCTAATCTTTGACTCTGCAGAAGGGAACTGAGTTTTATTTGTTAAGCTTTGTACTGCAGGCAGTAGATGAAACCTATGTCAATAATGGCAGGTTGTTTATCTCGTTTTTCTTAATTGCATGTAAAATACTAAATGTATTTTTGTTCTCTGCATTTTTTGAAGGAATGGTTTATGTTATACCTGATAGTCATAGGCTGTTTTACTGTCAGCCAGTGTGGAAAAAGCTATTCTTACAGCCTATCCTTAGTTTATAGCCGTAAGTGTAGTCCAGCATGGTATCCTATGCACCTGATGGCAGCAGTAGTTACACTGCCTGTGGCTTTACTAAGATTATGTGCATCTGGCATAATCAAACAGTGTGGTTTCTCTAAGGGTAGGTATTGTGTTGGTATTGCTTGTTCCTCATTGGTGATAATCTTGATAGTGCTCTGTTGGCCCAAATTGCACATTAATTGTTTCGTGTGTTCAATGTTGCAGTTTAAGGATGAACTGTTTCTCATTTTGAACACTTTGATATTCTGCCATTTAAACCTACACATAGAAATTTTCTTGGTTTACACTGTGAAATGTTCTCTGAAACCAGTAAGCCTAACATACCCAAATCTATCCATGGTGAAAAAAAAGGTGAGATTAAAGTAAGCACTTTCAGTGATTCCTCCCTTGTGATACTGTAGTTTCTCTGCATTTATCAGAGTGACTTCTCTGGGCAGAGTTCAATACAGGGAGCTCTGCCTGATGCTGTGAGTCTGAGTCATTAGTGTGAACAGGATGATGCATGTATTGGCTGCTCTGTGGCTGATCCAGTTCAGCAGCTTTAAAGCATTTTGTGTGCTTTGGTAATACACCACTGCACATCATGCTATGCTAGTGATTTGAATAATGTGGTTTTTTTTAAATTTGTGAATTTAATTGTTCCTTGTAAATAAATGTGCTGTTAAAATATGCCAGTTGGAGATTATAATTGATTATATGTTGATGTCCAGCTTCCTAATATGGAGCTATGCAGTGAACACCTTTATTTCCAAATGTGTGTAACTTAAAGGAGATGGTGTGTTGCTTTTTATTTCTATAGGCAGCTGAATGAGCTTTTTACTTTGAGAGAACCTAGACACAAATTATTGGCTAGTGAAAGGGAAAAGATTGAAGAGCACTTAAAACTATTCAAAATGGCCTTCAAGTGTGTAAAATACATGCTTAAGTGCAAAAGCTTTGTAGTCAGAACTTATTTGATACAAGAAGGTTATAGTTTATTTTCAATTTCTGATAAGATTGGTTTGTGATCTGGGACTAATAACAGGGTCTGTAAGTGATATTTACTGATTTTGAAGGCCAGAAAAACTTCAGGGTAGTCTTTTATAGCATTTACTTCACAATTGTTATGTCTGCTGTGCTGAACTAATGGATTGAATAAATTGGACTGAAGATGCTGATTCAGGTAAAATATGGCTTAATGCTTTCCAGAAACTGTAATTTATAGTGTGTGTTAATATCATTCCAATGGTTTGGTCATCTTTAAAACATTAGCAAAAAAGTGTTTCCGATTCTTAGCTGAGATGAATCTGATTGACTGGCCTTTGCTGTGATTATTTTAATTGCTCATAGGTTGCATTTGAAAAATAAGCATATTTAAATCAAAAGAATTCAGTAGTTGTTCAACAGTTCAGGTTTAAAACAAGGGGGTTTTAACCTTGTATACTGTAATCTGTTGACTGAAATGCATAGGGAATTTAATTTCTCTGGACTACTATGGAGTCGTTGTACCTTGGAATTCTACAGGTTTCTGTTTGAGTTGATTTGCGCTTGTGTTGCTTGCAAAACAGTTTACTATGCACCAAGAGTAAATGCATGCCACAGTGCTGTAAGTAGCCACTGACTGACAGTGGTGTGTATTTGAACAGAAACTCTTTATATAGATGTGTCAATGAATCACAGTGAAGGGAAAGCTTGACTGAAGAGTCGAATCAAGTTGTGAAGAAAGCTGTGAGCTTTTTCAGCAACTAGAGAAAATGTTTCATCTGCAGCCGGGCATGGCTGGATGTATTTGTGTGTCAGAGATAATTATTGGTAATAATCTGTGTTTGCAGATGTTTGTGTACAGATTTATCAGGAGTTTTTCAGTTAGAGGCACAAAGTCTTTACCAGTATTAGTGTTCAGAAATTATTGTAGTAATGCATTATTAATTTAACATAATTGAAGCAGTTAAATGACCAGATTAGATTGTGGATATGGTCCTTTAAATCCCTCCCTACTCTCAGGGGTTTAGTGGCTGTAGAGATAGGTTAATTGAATCTAAAGAAACCAGTACAGTGCTCTTTCCCTGAATGAAAGGGCAGTGTCAGGTTAGGGCATGAGTTCCGACTGCTTGTAAGGAAGGGGGCTCTGTCAGAGCTGTTTATTTCTGCAGGGTCTGCTGAAGCAAGTGACAAACCATCCATTACATCTTCATTTCGTGCACTTAAAGGGCTTCTTTTTATGCCTTTGATCAGATACCAGTCAGTATCTCAACTAACAGTTCTCTTGAAATTATCTGTATGCTGTATCTTCTAAAAATGTAACCCCAAAGTTGTTGTCATGTATTTATTTTAAGGTTATCTGTAAATCTCCATTAAATACTCTGCAAATAAAGTAAATTGCAATCTCTCTGAATTTGTGGCATTGATGTGATCATAAAGCATCAGTTTCAGATGTCTGTGCCCTAGTTTGACTAATGTCAAACTAGTTCCAAGTTCTGTGCATTAACAAAGCTGTTAGCTGTAAGTGATACTTCAGTGCTTGGTTTTGGCAAATATGCTTTGCCTTTGCTACCTCTCCACCCATCCTTCCTCTGCCCCCCCACCTCCCCCAATGTATTTTCAGCAGGTTTTACCACATGAGTAGGGTGGGTAAGGAGAGAAAGAAACCAAGCAGGTTATGGTTTGTGAAGGAAGGCATGGAAAGTGCTAGGTATGATTGCCTTGGGGACTGCATATTCCTGCTTGTTAATCTAACTGTTGTGTCTCAAATGCAAACGCTCTTCTGAGTTCATGGGAGGTAAGGTGTTGTGAGCGTGGCCATCGAAAGAGAAGCTCCAGGTTTACCTAACATGGTGACAGACCACTGATGGCCAAAACTTTGAACCTTACTCTGGTTACTATCGTTCAGTAAGTCACACAGAGTGCTGGAATGCAAGGGCTTGCTTGTCCATGTCCTCCACCTCTTTGCATGTCTTGCTTTCTGCTGGGCAATTTTTATAATAATTAGGTCTTGCCCCTGTGAATTCTTGGGTGTGGGAAAAAGGGGTAGCAGCACTGGGGTACATACAGCAGGTTTGAGGAGTTAAGATGTATTTCGGGCTTGTCTTACTGCATAGAGCCATGACTGAAACCAAATGTTATATGGAATAAAGATGCAGTAATGAAGAATGTTGTTTACTTGTCTGTGAATTACTCAGGCACTGATGGTCAAGCATGTAAACTGATGGCTCTGGCTAGGTTAATTTTTGTTGTGAATCTTGTTGTGAACTGAGAAGCAAGAGGGACTCTGGTTTTGAGACTGAAACAGAAAAGCCATACAGAACGAATTTCTAGCTCCAAATAAAAAACATGTACTAAATGAGTATTTTGGTACTAGATTTATGGAGGCAAGTTATCAATCCAACCAGATGAAGGTTTTCAGTTTTTAAAATTCTGCTTTGTGTTGCTACCAAAACCAACCTTAAGTTTATGACTTGAATGCAAAATATTGAAATAATACTGTTGCCAATTTAATACTCTTCTCTTGCTTATACAGCCTGGGACCTCTGGTGAGTAAAGTGAAGGAGTATCAAGTGGAGACCATTGTAGATACCCTCTGTACAAACATGCTTTCAGATAAAGAACAGTTACGTGACATTTCAAGCATTGGTCTTAAAACTGTGATTGGAGAACTTCCCCCAGCTTCCAGCGGTAAGGCATTTTGTACTAAATACTTTATGTAGTTGTATCATTTACTAATTCAAAAAAATAAAGAAGTTTGGGGTTTTAGGGAAGAGGATTCAGTTAATTTAGCATTGGAACTGGTTTCAGTTAGGGTAAAAATGTGGCACAAATACACTTTCAGTTTCTCCTTCTCTGACTTTATTGCCAAATTTTACTAGTTTAAGAACTTTTTTTTACTGAAGTGTTGCATTGATGTGGAGAACAAACTCAGATAATATGAACTTCAGTATAACAAGTTGTAAAAGCTTCTATTTTAATAATTGCCTGGTGGAGCACATCTAGGTTGTAGTAATAGCTAAATCTCATCTTGGTCTTTGGTTGATAATACACTTTAAAATTTACTAAAATTCCTGTATTTTTCTTGAACCAATTTCTCACTTTCTAGAAATTGTTTTGGGGAGTATCTTGTGTTTCTGGCAGTTGCCTGTTGAATTAGTGAAAGTCTTACCTGCAGGTTTAAATGAAGGCAGTCTTTCCTCTAAAAGAGACACTAATACTGAGCAGCTCATCAGTTAATAGCATTACTTTTTTACTCAAGTGCTTTTCAGATATCATAGTATAGGATATGAATGAGAATAGAGAGTGATTAAGGCGGCTTTGGAAATTACATTTTTAGAGACTGAGATCTATTGAAATAAAAAAAAAGCTCTGATTTTAATATCCTTTTTGAAAATTGACACGTAAATCTTCCTTCTTTCAAGCAGCAGTGAGATGCATAAGCTTTACATAAATAAGTATTTTTAAGTAAGTTGTTTTAAGCTTTTACTCATTGGCCTACACAAAGCAAAAGGAGATTTCTGGGTGGAGGTAAAGCTCAAATAAAAATGTAGCAAAGTCTTTCGATATAATTAATATTCCTAATATAAAAATGAACAACATGTTATTTCTTGCTCCCAACTCAAACACAGATTGTTGTCTCTTTTACTTAGCCTCCATAGTAACACATTAGACTGCCCACTTGTTATGTTTTAATTTTAGTTTTGGTTAAGAATGAGCCATAATATATATAAACTAGATTTACGGTTGGTTGGAGTGGTATTAATTTCACCTTGAAATTCGCAAAACATGGTTAGAATTTCATGCAGATGAAGATGGGTACTAACCACTGGGCAGTTGTTACCATGACATGAGTTCCTTCTCATAATTACTTGAAACAGTGTTAGACAATTGGAGGAAAGGGGAACTATGAAGTTGTTATAAAGACATTTTTACTTGTATTTTAAAATACTTTCGATAAAAGTTTTCCCCCCTTTCTCAAATATTTCAGTAGTATTTCAGGTACTTACTTTTTAAGCAGCTTCTTGTGCAAAATAATTTTTTATTTTGCCTTGTTTTCATGTTAAAAGTGGCTCTGTCTACTGTGCTTTTCTTTACCATATAGTTTATGCCTTCAATTTTACCTATAGTCCTTTCATTTATTGCTCTAGAATTGTTGTGGCTTTCACTTTCCATTGCTTGCCTTTCCAAAAGCAGTTCTCTTCTGTTGTGTATACCTTCTGGGACAAGAAGCCCTCCTGCTTAGTATGTTTGTACATAGATAGTCTTTCAGCTCTAATGCAGAGCATACATGACATTGGCAAACAGAGCAGCTGTTTAAGCTTGTTTTGTTGGGTGGAAAAAGCTCCTTTATGTAGATTGGGTTGCTTTCCATAGTCACAAACATCATCTCTGATGTTAAAAGCTGTATTTTTTTAATATTATGGAAATGCTGAGGTTTTATTGTACTTTCAGGTTCTGCATTAGCAGCTAATGTTTGCAAAAAGATCACAGGGCGTCTCACTAGTGCTATAGCCAAGCAGGAGGATGTGTCTGTTCAACTGGAGGCACTGGATATCATGGCTGATATGCTGAGCAGGTAAACATCCCTCCTTTAATATGCTGGTGAATGCTCATGAATACTCCTTAAAGCTTGAGCTTCAGTTTTGCAAATGTTAAAATTAAATTATTCAAAATCATGTGAAATAATATGGTAATATTAAGTATAGATGAAACTTAATTTAGAAAAAATAAGTGAATGTATTAAAGATAATTGATTGTTAGATCAATTATTATTTAGTCTTCTGAGAACTGTAGTTTTAATCTTGTTTTAATGTTTATTACTTTGAGGCTACATTTTAAACGCACTTCTTCTTTTAAAAAGTTCCAAAACCTGAAATTTAAAGATTTGGTTGGAATCTTTGTGATGTTTGGGGAATATTTGAAGGATTGTTTTACAGTATATGAACAAAGTTATCCAGATTCAATTGGTTTTGAGTTTGTGTTTTGTCTGTTTTAAGGCAAGGAGGACTGCTTGTTAACTTCCATCCTTCAATTCTGACCTGTCTGCTCCCCCAGCTGACCAGCCCAAGACTTGCTGTGAGGAAAAGAACCATCATTGCTCTTGGTCACCTGGTTATGAGTTGTGGCAATATGGTTTTTGTTGACCTCATTGAACATCTGTTGACAGAGCTGTCTAAAAATGATTCCATGTCAACAACTAGGACCTATATACAGTGTATTGCTGCTATCAGTAGGCAAGCAGGTCATAGAATAGGTAAGAAAAACATGTAAATTATCTCATACTTTGAAGATTTTCAGTGAGAGTAATTACTTAGCTAATTTTTTTCTCTTACCAGGCGAATATCTTGAGAAAATAATTCCTTTGGTTGTAAAGTTTTGTAATGTAGATGATGATGAGCTACGAGAGTACTGCATTCAAGCCTTTGAATCTTTTGTTAGGAGGTAGGTCATTCATGGATACCTGTTTCAGGCTTTCCCAAGATCTAATAGCGTGTCATTTGGTTGTAAACTGTCAAGAGACAGCCTGCTTCATACAAAATCCTCTTGCAAGCTTTGAGCTGCAAGAGTTCCTGTAACTCTATCTTGTAACTTAACTCTTAAGCAGTATGTTATGTCTGTGCTCTACAAACTTTCTACTGTGCCGTTGCTACTTGTGCAAACAAGAGGTGGGAAGTATTCTAATAATACTTGAGTCAAGTAGTGGTGAAAAAAATTAATATCCAAAGGCGTATCTGAGTCCCTTGCAACCTTCCAATCTAGCAGATCCTGTTACAAAGCGGCATTGCCCTTTCTGACCTTCACTTGGAATTTCTGTAGTTCAGATGGATGCCTCCATGTTGTCTTTGCTACTCTCTCCAAAGTACAGTGTCAGCATGAAATCTTTTAGGAATATTTCAGTACTTCAAAGTAATTTGATTGATTGTATTTTTATATTATGTAGGTGTCCTAAAGAAGTTTATCCTCATGTATCTACTATTATAAACATTTGTCTTAAATATCTTACTTATGATCCTAATTACAATTATGATGATGAAGATGAAGATGAAAATGCTATGGATGCTGATGGCGGTGATGATGATGATCAAGGTATGTTCTCTTCTTGGTTTGGGGTAGAGGATGATCCTGCACCCGTCTGAGAAAATTGGTATGATACTTCTAAGTACCAGCATTTGAATGACTTATGTACTTTCATTCAAATTTTGTACTCCTTTCAAATGTAGCTAATGAACTCACTTCTTGGAATAAGAGTATAGGACGTTGTTGCTGGAGATGGGTAATTCTGAAAGTGAACATAAAATACAGGACAAATATTTTAAAATATCTGAAAGGTGGAAGACGGCAGAAATGTGTGGCATGATATAAACTAAAGTGAGAACATCAGTTAATGAATTGAAAATACATATATAGCATGGGAAAGGCTTCTCACTACTTTCCACTATAATATATTGGTACTTAATGCATAAAATCAGAATAGATTGAAAAAGACTCAGTATTTTTTGGCAGGATAAATGTATTTCAGACTGAAAAGCATAAGGTATTTTATTGCTCATATGGTGGCAAGCATTGCCAGATGTAAGCTTTGTGAAAACTTGGACACACAAGTAATCTGAACTGAGGGCATACAATTGTCATTACTTAAGGAAGGAGTGAACTGTTGTTGCCTTAAGACCTGAAAATTCTATATTGTTTATTTTATACCTTTTTGTTATTTTTGGGGACGCTGTATAGTTTGATTTACCTCTAGAACAAAGCAGACAGAATAATTTGTTGAATCTTGATCAGCTAGTATTCACTGTTGCTTTGTTGTTTATGTCATGAGTAAAGAAGAATATGCTTTAAATCAGGCTGGAAATATGGGGAGCTCCTTTTCCTATTTGCGGTTTAAATTAATATGTGTGGAAGACTAGTGTGAAAAGATTGGCTGAGAATTACAAGTTAGGCTGTTTAGAAGGCTTTTTATATGTATGGTTTTTAACGTAATTTTGAACCTATTTCTTCGGGTATCTTATGCAAAGAACCCAACTGTGTTCTTTTTAACTATTTAAAATAAAACTTGATGCTTTGCTTGTCTAGACTTGAACATATGCATAATTTATTTTTTCAAGGGAGTGATGATGAATATAGTGATGATGATGACATGAGCTGGAAAGTGAGGCGTGCAGCTGCTAAATGTCTGGATGCTGTGGTTAGCACACGACACGAAATGCTTCCAGAATTCTACAAAACTGTATCTCCTGCTTTAATAGCCAGATTCAAAGAACGTGAAGAGAATGTTAAAGCAGATGTTTTTCATGCATATCTTTCTCTTTTAAAACAAACTCGACCTGTGCAAAGTTGGCTTTGTGATCCTGATGCAATGGAACAAGGAGAGACACCTTTGACAATGCTTCAGAGTCAGGTTATTTGTGAAGTTTTTGTTATCTTTGTGTCTTGAGAAGACATGTTGAAGTTGCACCCTGTTATAAGGATAGTTCTTTCAATGTGCTTTATCATGCTTTCTTCATACACAGGTCACGGTTTATTCCTGTAGTACTAACAGAGAGAGCAAGCTGGGTAAACTGGCCCAAAGAAATGCAGCAGTCTTAAAAACTGAAATTGACTCGTACAAATGTGATTATTTAATTTCAGTTGTTTACTCACCTGTAAAAGTTCCGTGTCCTATGTCATTTAGCCAAATTGCCAAAGCAAAAGCTACTTCGTGCATTCTATATCCAGACATAAGCACTAACGATCAAGGTACAACTTTATCTGCTGCAACATATTTTATTTGCAAAATAAAAAGCATAATGCCGAAAAACTTCTAAGGGAATTATTTAGGTGACATTTCAATTGTTGCTCTCTGCAGATTTATTTATGCAAATCACCTTTCAAAACTAAATTACTTTTTAAAGCAATTATTTTCAATCTTTATTTCCCAGTGTTTCTACAACTTCTCTAGTTCTGTAGAGAAATTTGGGTTAGGATGCACATATTTCTTTATATCCTCCCAGTGATCAATAATGAAAGAATTGCCAGCTATTGCATCAATTAACAGATGTGTGATGGTTACAGGTTCCCAACATTGTTAAAGCCTTGCACAAACAGATGAAGGAGAAAAGTGTGAAGACTCGTCAGTGCTGCTTTAACATGCTGACTGAGCTAGTAAATGTGTTACCTGGAGCCCTAACACAACACGTTCCTGTACTTGTCCCAGGTATGAGAAATACAGCATTAACTGAAATACTTACTAATAAATGGTATGGGAAGTTCTGAAACATCAAAAATATTTAAGTCCTGATAGTGCTTTTTGCAAAAGCTTTGAAGTGTGGCTTCTGTTGAAAGAAAATGGCAGAATAGTCAGCTATTGTGTGTATCCATATAAATACTTTAGTCATATATTTCAATAATTCCTGAAAAGAAGATTGAAGTTTTTTTCTTCTTTATAAAAAAAAAAAGTAAATTTGATTCTTAATTACAAAATCAAACTGCCTTCTTTTCCATCCAAACAGAGAAAAATATTTTCTGTAGTGTAGCTTTTAAAACTTAAAATATTGAAATTTGAAGTAATGGGGAGAAGTAAGGTTGGAAATATTAAAGGTTCAGAATTTCTTTATAATTAAGAAAATATGTCATAAACCATTGAATAGCCCATGTCTTTTGATAGAGGAAGCTTAAAAGCTAGTTGGTTGAATAAAGTGATGAAAGGGGTTTGGAAGCATTCAGCAAGATGGGGAGCCGGAGGGCATAAATTCAGTATAGCTGTCTTCCTTTGGAAATTTTGAAGTGTTCTAGCAGACTCTATAAATACGTGCCCTAAAAATACATTTTTTGGTTTCTTCCAGGAATAATTTTTTCACTGAATGACAAATCAAGTTCTTCTAATCTGAAGATAGATGCTTTGTCCTGTTTGTATGTGATCCTCTGCAATCATTCTCCCCAAGTCTTTCATCCTCATGTTCAAGCATTGGTACCTCCAGTTGTAGCTTGTGTTGGTGACCCATTTTACAAGATAACATCAGAGGCACTTTTGGTTACTCAGCAACTTGTGAAGGTTATTCGTCCTTTAGACCAGCCTACTTCCTTTGATGCTACTCCTTACATCAAAGATTTGTTTACTTGTACAATCAAGAGATTAAAGGCTGCTGACATTGATCAGGAGGTGAAAGAAAGGGCAATATCTTGCATGGGTCAAATAATTTGTAGCCTTGGTGACAGCCTAGGCACAGACCTGCCTAGTACACTTCAGATCTTTCTAGAGAGACTGAAGAATGAGATCACTCGGTTAACTACAGTGAAGGCCATGACATTGATTGCTGGTTCTCCTTTGAAGATAGATTTGAGACCAATCCTTGGGGAAGGAGTTCCTATTCTTGCTTCTTTTTTGAGAAAGAACCAGCGAGCTTTGAAGCTGGGCACTCTTTCTGCGCTAGATATTTTAATTAAGAATTACAGTGACAGCTTGACAGCTGCCATGATTGATGCAGTCCTGGATGAGCTTCCACCTCTGATTAGCGAAAGTGATATGCACGTATCGCAGATGGCCATCAGTTTTCTGACAACGCTGGCTAAAGTATATCCTTCCTCCCTGTCAAAGATTAGTGGCTCCATTCTCAATGAACTTATTGGTCTGGTAAGATCACCCCTACTTCAGGGTGGAGCACTTAGTGCCATGCTAGAATTTTTCCAAGCTTTGGTTGTGACTGGTACAAATAATTTAGGCTATATGGATTTACTGCGCATGTTAACGGGTCCAGTGTACTCACAGAGCACAGCACTTACTCACAAACAGTCTTACTATTCCATTGCCAAATGTGTTGCTGCCCTTACTCGAGCCTGCCCTAAGGAAGGACCGGCTGTTGTAGGTCAGTTCATTCAAGATGTTAAGAACTCGAGGTCCACAGATTCCATTCGTCTTTTGGCTTTGCTTTCTCTTGGGGAAGTTGGGCATCACATTGACTTAAGTGGACAAATCGAGCTGAAGTCTGTAATACTGGAAGCGTTCTCTTCTCCTAGTGAAGAAGTCAAGTCAGCAGCATCATACGCCTTAGGCAGTATTAGTGTTGGCAATCTTCCTGAGTATCTGCCATTTGTCTTACAAGAAATAACCAGTCAGCCTAAGAGGCAATACCTTCTTTTGCATTCCTTGAAAGAAATAATTAGCTCTGCGTCAGTGATTGGTCTCAAACCATATGTTGAGAACATCTGGGCCTTACTCCTGAAACACTGTGAATGTGCAGAAGAGGGTACAAGGAATGTTGTTGCTGAATGCTTGGGCAAGCTTACATTGATAGACCCAGAGACTCTGCTTCCACGACTCAAGGGATACTTGGCATCAGGTGAGAAGTAGTAATGCATGTATGTATTGGAGCAGATGGCTTTATGATGCGTGTTAATAAATGGATCTAGTTTTTTCAAATTATTTGCTTAAAAAATGTTGTGTCTTGAAGTTTTGCTCCCTTCCCCTAATAATGGAAGGTTAAGGTTTTCTGCTTTTTCTAGAAGTTGTTAGTCATACACAACAACAATTACTGGTGTTCTGCTGCCAGACTTTGTATTTCCATTAACAATATTATGTTTAAGAAAGAGCTATAAACTTGGAGGGGAGGGAGCATGGGCAACTAAGTGACAAATTAACAAACCAATTGCAACATTTTGACCTTTTGCTGTAAATTACTATATTCCTAATTTTCAGATAAGGATTCTGAAGTTTTTAAGAATTAGGAAAGATCTTTGTGCATAACTCAATAATCAGTCTCATATTAAGAACTATTCATATGTTTTCTTTGTGTGCTTCTGCTGTAAAGGGGAGAATTTTTTTGTAGGCCTATGTGTGATCATAAATAATCTGTTTTAATAAGCTTATTGCTCAAATTTTCTATAGGAGATAACGTTACATGCTTATTACAGTATTATGATATTTTTCCCGTTTCAAATGTTCTATTTATAGGTTTATTTGAGTTATGTATTGCGTTGCTAGTAATAAATAGCATTTCTTGTTTGCTGTTCTTAAGAGTATTAGAAGTCTAAGAGGAATGAGTGGCATTGAGCATCATTTAGATTCCATTGTTCTGTTTTAATCTTGCATGTTCACACTTTTGTTTCATATTAGGGTCCTCATATGCTCGAAGTTCAGTGGTTACTGCTGTTAAGTTCACTATTTCTGATCATCCACAACCCATAGACCCACTCTTGAAGAACTGCATAGGTAAGTACTCAACTTATACTGACAGCTTCTATGTTTTCAGGCAAAAGAGAATTACATTTAAAATTTGTTTTTGTGTTACTAGAAATAAATATTTTGAAGATACTAGAATTAGCTGCTAATGATAACTGTTGGAAGAGTTACAAGATATTCCGTAGTAGCCAGTTATTTCTATTAACACTAATTTATTTGAATTCTGAGCAGTAAAAATTGTGTCATTAAAAATTCTACATATTCACTCTTTGATGGACAATACAAGAAGCTAGTGTTTTTAGTAGGATGGGATCCAAAAGCTGATTTCCTTTCCCATGTTTTTGCCAAATTATATCAGTTTGATGTAAGATATTATATTTAGTGTGTAAGATGTACTACATTTACAAGAAGTGTGGTCTTGAAAATATTTGATATTCAGTCACTTAAAACATGTATGCTTGTGTGAATTATTGTGAGTATTATCAGGTTTTGAACTGTAAATATAGGTTGTTATGATTCTGTAGTGCTTGTGGTCTGAAAACATTTGGAATTATGTGTATTTTTGTACAGGGATAAGGTAATCAGAGCTTTCAGTGTAACATCAGTATGACAAAGACTTTTGCAATGCTGTGGCTTTTTTTCTTTTCTCATTTGTATAACAAAGTATTGTAGATTTTTTTTAATAGCTTATGAATGTTTTATGCTAGATTAATTACAGGTCTAAAGATCTGTAAAAAAATAGTCTTTGCTTCTTAACCTAATAAGAGAAAAAAATTTATGCTTAAAAGCATAAAGCTTTGTCAAGAGCAAGATTAGAGAAATTAAGTCAATTTTATGTGTTATTTTTATCACTGTGCTTTTTTTTTAAGTAATTTATTCAAGAATTATGCTTGCAGGTGTTTTTCCCCTCCCAATGAAGCTGCCTTGCCCCTTTGGTTTCTGGAAATATTTATTGATTATTCAATCAAAAAGCTATTGGTTTCTAGTACTTTAGATATCACAGTAATTTTGAGTTTTGTTACCCAGTTTTTTGGTGGATGTAAGAGTCACTTTGTTTTTACACCTTTTTTGGTTTTCTCCTTAGAAAATGTTCATCCTCGTGGAAGTTGCTAGTACAACTTCACAAATATTGAGGATATAGTCACGCAGTCATTTATTTTAACAAGGCTGTGTTATAGAAGTATAGAAAAATCTAATTTAAAAATGCCCAAAGGTAGGGTGGGATGGGAGAGGTGGTGCTACATGAATATATACTGAGTAGGCCTATTTTAAAGTAATTTAGGTATTCTCAGTATATGCCAATTTGGGGATGTTCTGGTTTGGTTCAAACCGGGGAGAAACACCAATTCATGTAGTAGTTTCACGTTCACCTTTGTTTCTGTTGGCTAAATTTAGTATAGTGGTCTAAATGTTTTTCTCCTGTGAGATAGGATTAAGGAGAAAAAGGCAGAGCAGGCCCAACTTAAGGTAAACAGATAGATTTTATTAACATACACACTAAAGAATAAAGAAAAAAAAATTGAAACTTCAAAACTTTTCTCTTCCCCATGAGTATTCGCTTGCCCACAAACAACATAGAGACACAAAACCTGTGATTTTCAGTCAGTTTCACTATTTGAAAATAGTCTTTCATCAATTCTTTAGGAGAGGAGTCTCTCTTAGTTTACCTTGGAATTTTCCCCCCACTGACAACCTAGAACAGTTCTTGTGTGGGTCTCAACTCCTACAGACACAGCTGCCTGGGGATACACTGCTTCTATTGAAGTCTCCTCCCATTAGCAGCTTCCCAAGCTGCTTATGGATCGTGGGAGCTCAGGCATCTGGGATGTTACCTTTTAAAGATATACAACTGAAAGGCAAAGGATTCTTCATCTCAAGGAACAGAGATGTCTTCTATCTTCTTCATAGTGCAGAGTGCTTCTCATCTCTCTCTGTTCAGCCACCTCATAAGATCAATATCACTTAGTCCATCACAAACACCTTTGCTCAAAATCTGCACAAAAATTTGAACATCTCCCCAAATGCATATCTTTCCCATGATTTAAAGGATAATCTACATATAGAGTTCATTTCCATGACTCAATAAGAAGTCCAACCAGCAGGCAACTCCTCCATCCTTCCTCTAGTTTTTCACTCACTCTCTCCTTCTGACTGTCATGCTGGGTCTTCTCTGTGTTCACTCTGTCCCTCTATTCTCTCTCTCAAGGAAGAGTTAAGTCTTGAAAGCTTCATGTTGCTAGGAAGGGGTTAAATCCGCTCAAGGTCTTTCTCTCTCTTACTGCAGCTCATGGTTTTAGATTTTCCAGTCTGCACTGGTGATGGGGGCAGGGGGAGAAGAACTCATGCCGAGAGATCAGAGCACCTGGGCAGTCTGGAGTCCAAACCAAGCAGGATCATAAATGCCCACTCTTCAGTCTAAATCGGGGCAGGCCCCGGCCCAGCCGGGCCTGTAGCTGCTCTCAGGGGCCTGGGCAGCGGGGCCTGCCCGGCCCCCACCGGCAGCTGATGGGACTCAGAGGCACGGCCCACCAGGCCTCGAGGTAGCTTTCCCCCTGGCCCCGGCCAGCTCGGGGTAAGCTTTAAAAGTTCGCTAGATACTGAGATGCAGCCTTCTCCTTTTCTTCCCTCCCCGCAGCTGGCACAGATCCCCCACTGGCAGCAGCTCCCAGGACCTGGTGGGGCCTGGCCCAGGACTCGCTGCTGCCCAGGGGTGTAACCTGTTTTCATGACCGGAAGGAAAAGGGCTGTTTGGACAAACTTAGGATTTATATGGGTATTACCAAAAGTCACATTGAGCCTTCTCAATGGTCAAACCACATGTCAATAGTCAAAAACCGGCCTCTGATAGGTCCCTGGTCTTTTCTAAAACAATTCTAAGGTCTTGAAAAGGCAATAGTCCATATTCCTCTTTAACTAAAGAGCAGACTGTGTTAACCCACAACAGGGGGTTAAAAATCAGTTTGTTGATAGTTTTCTTAAGTAGTGTTCTTGAATTCCTGAATGGCAGAAATTGAAAAGGAATTTCTAATGCATATTTTGAGACAATTTTAGTAAATAGAGAAAAGGAAAGGTTAAATGTAGTTTTCGTTAATTTACATACTATATCTTCAGAAAAAAGTTTATCTGTCATTGTAATGGCCACTTATTTTGATGGTGCTTCCTCTGCTACTGTTTCATTATATGAAATACTATATATCAATTATATGAAGACTTTTCATATGATTATAATTAATCCTTTATTTGTGCAATCATGCTGAAATAGCAGGTGTCTGTTAGATTAAAATAACACCTTCACTAAGTATGTCTTTTTGAAAGTTTATAACTAAGCAAAGATATTTTAAAAGTTGCAAATGAAAAAGATCCTCATTAGTTGCTTTCTTTCTGTATGTGATTGCAGGTGATTTTCTGAAAACTCTGGAGGACCCAGATCTCAATGTCAGGAGAGTAGCCTTAGTGACATTTAATTCAGCTGCCCACAATAAACCATCTTTAATAAGGGACCTCTTAGATACTGTGCTTCCTCATCTTTACAATGAAACAAAAGTCAGAAAGGAATTAATCAGAGAGGTAAGTCAACTGAGAAAAACAATGCTAAATATGTAAGTAGATTATTTTTTAAAAGAAGTTTATTACTTAACTTTTTTTTTTTTTATTCACTGACAGGTGGAAATGGGACCATTTAAGCATACAGTTGATGATGGGTTGGACATAAGGAAAGCAGCTTTTGAGTGCATGTATACTCTGTTGGATAGCTGTTTGGATAGACTAGATATATTTGAATTCTTAAACCATGTTGAAGATGGTCTAAAGGATCACTATGATATTAAGGTTAGCTGTCATTTTTCTCTGTGAAAGCAGTGACTGTCAAAATATTTCAAATAGTGAATAGACTGAAATGGTAAAAATATTACTTCATATGCTTAAGTACTTCACTACATTTGCCATTTTCATTGAAGTGTGACTGTTCAAAAGGTTACACAGCATAGTGGGAAATATATCTCCATATATGTACCAGGCATAACTGTTGTTGAATTGGGTTTTTTCTTCACCCTAGATGCTGACCTTTTTAATGTTGGTGAGACTGTCTACCCTTTGTCCGAGTGCAGTGCTGCAGAGATTGGACAGGCTTGTCGAACCTTTGCGTGCTACATGTACAACTAAGGTATTTCAGCTTAAGTTCATTATTTTGTGTTTTCTTACACAAATATAAATGAACTCATGTTCAAAGAAGACCTCTGTACTGCTGCAGTTATAGTTCCTGAGTTATAGTTGATAAGCTGCAGTAGGCAGGATAGTTAGATTAGAAATGAATGCATCTTTGTACAAGTGTTGAATTTATTTAAATTACAGATTGAGAGGTAGATTTTTAAACTTCTTTTAAAAAATCCTCTGTTTCTTTGATGCCTTTTCTTCTGTTCCTTAAAAATTTAGCTGCCGCTTGGGGGCAACTTGTAAATCTTCATTATAAGTAGTGAAACTGGAATACTGAGAGTTTTTCTGACTTCTGATGATGGTGTTGTTTCAGACAAGCATTTGGCTGATGAAGACAGTGTAAAGTACTTCTGGTTTTGTTAGACTTTTTGTCATTTACCCCACCTCTTCTTCATTTATATTACAGGATTATCGGATCTTTGTAGTTAGCCATTCCTGCTCTGGTTTTGATTCACCTGCATGCTCTGACAGTCATTTATTGCCTGAATTACCTTGCTTTTCCATTACTCTAGTCTGCTATATTTCACATCATGAAAATTGACTGCCTTTAATTATAATTTATGTTTGTATCCCTGAATTATCTTTGAGAATAACAACAAAAAGTTAATCAGTTATTAATGATTATCTAATGAAGGTCAACTTCTTTAAGAAGTTCTGCTCTCTGGAAGCTGGGAGTACTGTGATGATAGCAGTTTGAAGTCATTTACTGACCTTACTAGCTAAAGGCTGGCTGCTGTATTTTGATTTGGTGATTGACTTGGCAGCTTACAACTTTTTTCTTGCTTACCTTGCAGTGTTGAAGCTTCTCTATTTGTAAACTGCTGGTAAAAATTCTGCTAAAAAGATATTTGGGGGTATTTTTTGTTAGGTTGGTTTTTTTAAGAGCTTAGATCATTTTG
This sequence comes from Acrocephalus scirpaceus scirpaceus, assembly GCA_910950805.1. Classification (NCBI taxonomy): domain Eukaryota; kingdom Metazoa; phylum Chordata; class Aves; order Passeriformes; family Sylviidae; genus Acrocephalus; species Acrocephalus scirpaceus. The sequence continues at coordinate 34,442,322 of OU383777.1, forward strand.
TGAGGAAATACATTTTTTTTACAGTACGTTTTTTGAGATTGGTATAGAGGGAGGGTTGAATAAAGTTTCAAATATATTTTCATTTTTTCCATAGGTGAAGGCAAACTCAGTGAAACAGGAGTTTGAAAAGCAAGATGAACTAAAACGATCTGCTATGAGAGCTGTAGCAGCACTTCTAACCATTCCAGAAGCAGAGAAGAGTCCATTAATGAGTGAATTTCAGTCACAGATAAGCTCTAACCCTGAGCTGGCAGCCATCTTTGAAAGTATCCAAAAAGATTCATCGTCCACTAACTTGGAATCAATGGACACTAGTTAGATGTTTGTCTAATGGGGACCATTATGTTGAACCATATGATGCACTGAATTGACAGGTTATGAGTAAGAAACAGAAAAAGTATCTAATCTACACATTGTTCCACTTTATTTACCTTTATGGAGACAGTTGGCTTTTCCCATAATTGCTTTTCTAGCATTTATTCCAGAAATGTATTTCCATAGTCCAGAGTTTACCACTCTTGTTTTAGTGGATTTGGCCACATTTGGGAATTAAAAAGTTGACTCATGGTGTATGGAAATAAATTCCAACATCCATTTGCCCTGTAATGTTTAGGATTAAAATGTCGAAATTTTGTGACCATGATTTTTTTTTCTTTTATTCATTTTTTCTACTTGTGAACAAAAAAGGGGGGGAGGTGGGAATCAAGTGTCCAGGTGCACCATATTTTTTGTATAACTTTTTATTCTTTTTTGTTTCAGCTTCATAAATTGATTTGGCTGGCAGGTGAATTATGTGTAAGATTTATTATATTAAAAAGAGAGTTTGGGCACAGTTCAAAAAGAGCAGACATAAATGTCATTTTTACAGATGTGGGGATTAGAAAACCAATATCCCTGTTGTGCACACTAATTTTGCATGAGCAAGTTTACAAATATATATTGTCTGTCAAACAGCATGTGCAGTTTATTCGTAATGCAAGTTAAAATAAGTTCTACTGTATCAGTGCAGTTTTCAGGTATTTTGACATACAGGCCATTCATACAGGAAGAGATGAACGAAAGTTTGTTGTCTTAACCTGGCTTTTTAAAATGCCAGCAATACAGCCCTGCAGATGTTCTTACAGTAAACATGACAATTTCTGCAGTTTTCATGGGTATTCATTCCCAAAGACTGAATCCACTGGAACTGAGGTGGACAAACCATAAGATTGGAAGGAAACAAGATGGAGGTAAAATGAGCAGAGGAAACAAGAGCTGCTCAGTGGTTCCTAAACTCGGGATTCAACTTTGCTTTTGTTATAAAAATATGAAGGAAGTTTCTTCAGTGGATTCTATCTCCATCTGATGGCTTTTGTTAAGGCACTAATATATGGGGTTACCTAGGCAAGTGTTGCCAGACCCTCATATTGTTCTGGCTCGTGGAACCACCAGTAGGCTGTCAGGCTGCAAGTGTTATGCAGTATTCTGGTGAGACAGGAAACATGGCCAAAAGGCTGGAGAGAGATTGAGAGCAAACAGAAGAAAACATTTTTCTGTGGATACACTGAGGTAATTTAGAAATGGACCAGAAGTGGATAGCTGGCAGTCCCACAATGAACTGGGTTTGGGAATTTAATAACAAAAAGATGGGGGACCACTGCTTCATTACTTGTTTAATGCAACTGCTTAGTTGGTTTTTTGTTTTGGTTTTTGTTTTTTTCTCCCCCCAAGTCAGATAGAAATTTGAATTTTTAAAGTTAACTGGTATTTTTTAGCTAGTATGATATTTTGGAAACCTGTTACATGGGTATGTGGCGTAAGTTGCTACAGGACTAAAAAAGCATTCATTTTTATGACCTCAGAGACAGCTTACTGTGAGCCCTGGGGCTTGGGGGCAAAATCTTCACCTTATGTGCTTGCAGCTTGGGAAAAGCAGAGGAGATACCTGGTACATTTTATAATAGACAGACCTGAGCAAAAAGTCTGTGAACTCATTCAATAGTAACAATTCTAATGCTGTAGAAATTTTTGAAAATGTAGCTTTCTCTGTCTCCAAAGTCTTCATACTAATGTAACAATTGTCTTCTAGAAGTAGAAATAAATGACATTAAACATACCAACACATCTAAATGTCATGAAAAGGAGTGGGATGACTAGAGAGAAACCATACAGTAGAAAAAGCACTGTGAGTTAGGTATATGCTAGCTTACTGTATAACTCACTCTAATTGCAGCAATATACAGGCCTTCGAATTAAGAATCTGTTGTGCTAATTAGTTGTCAGACTAATCTCTGAACTTTTTGCATTAAGTTTTCAGAGTATATTAAAATGTTTTATAGACCTAAAGTTAGATGTGAGAATGGTATGATAACCATGAACTGTGAGGCTAAAATGGAAGAAGGAGTAGGTGACAACGGTAAGTGAACAGAATATTCGTAGTTGAGAGATGGGTGTGTGCTAATGCGCTACCATAACAAACACCTGATGTGGTGGAGGCAGATCATCCTCACTTTGTTTTACAGTACATTACTGTAAAAGTAATGGAGCAAGCTTAAGGACAGAAGGGAAGATTGAGCTATGTTACATAGTGAATGCTTTCTTGCAGAAGAGTAATCTGCACTTGGACCACTAATGAAGCAGGTGGGAACATAAGGATGAAGTCTTCCCTGTAAATTGCAGAAATTCTGAGTGCAGTTGTCTCCACGCAGCAGTTAGTTATTTTGGTGATGTGGGAAGACAAACTCATAAAGATTGTAACTGCACCGTAATTAGTGAGATAATTTATTCTTGTTACAAAATCTAACCATGTTAGGTGTTGAAATTCCACTCACTTTCACTGGACCACTAGATTGAAAGTTTTCTTTGGTTTTCCCTCTGTATATCCAAGCATTTGTATAAATCAGGTGTGTTTATGCTTTTAGATCAATTACATTCATGTAATTCTGTTAAAGAAGATGTCAGGAATACCTGTAGCTGTTTTCTAAATGCTAAATATTTGAGGCTGAAATAGGAAATTTCTCTCACCAAAACAAAACCAGCATGCTGGAAGGCTGCTCTTAGGATATTTGGTAAAATTAGAACTTTCTGTAGCATTTTTCATCATTTTGCACACAGACAATTGAGACCAATTAACAAGCTTGTGCATAATATAAAAATGGTTGGCCAGTCCTTGCATTGTAGATTCTTGAGTTAAAATATTTTTGTATCTCAAAAATACTTCATGCTCTGTTTTCAGTGAAAGAATTGCCATCCTTACCAAGAGAGGTTTTTTCTAAAATTATAAATCAAAACCTACGAGTACTTCACGAACGCTGCACTTCAATCATGTAAATTTATTTTTTATATAATTTTCCTTCCAAGTATGGCGTCTAATATAGCAGTTGACAAAATAAAGAGAGCTGTACTACTTCCAGTTGTATTTTTATGAGATATACAAAGCAGCAAATAGGCATGTAAACAACATTGCTTCCCTCAATTGAAGGATTATTTTAAAAATTTATCAACTCAAAGATAGGAATTAAAAATCCATATCTGTTCCTATTGTATTTGCCTTAACAGATGTTGTCAATAATGAGGCTCAGAACAAATTCATCCTGCTCTGGTGGACTTAGTAGTAGGGATTTAGCAACTGTTATCATATTTACTGGTACTTCCTCCTCCGTTGCCTCCACTTTAAAAAGCAAAGTAACATGTGGCCTTGGATGTGTGTGTGCGAGTTGTTTTTATTTTGTGAGTCCTGATCATTCTGACTGAAATAATACTTGTTTCTGCCAAATACCAGTTAAACCTGCAGCCTCTGGGTTTTATTTCCCTGTTGCTCTGAACTTCAGAAGAAATGTCAGTTTTGTTGTTGCTGTTCTTAAAATTAATTCTGAAAAAATGAAAAATACTAGTCAGTTTATTACTTTTTTTTCCCCTCCTCTTTGATCCCTCCTTGCTGTGTGATGGGAAGATTTGAGCGCTGCACTACTGAATGTGAGCAGGTAGAAATTCTGGCAGCAAGTGCCCTAGAAGAGCTCTTGGGTATAGTTATAACTCTCACATTAAAATCCACCTTCATCAGTATCCATTTATAATTTTTCATTGTATCTGGGTTTGGGGCAGGAGTTCTTAATAAATAATGAAGTAAATCAATCTTCCATGAGCAGTGTTGGTGAAACAGGGAAGCTTTCTGCAAATGAGGCTTCTGTGAGAATCAGGCAATTTTGTCTTGGTATGGACTTGACTTCTTTAGGTTTGTTTCTACCCCATAAGGCTTTAATATTTCCACATAATCTTAGATGAGGAGAAGACTTCCTTCAGAAAGGACATCCATCCCCTAAAACAAACAAAGGATTTCTGCTGATGTTCACCTGTATGTTGTGGTTTAGAACACGACACTGAACCACAGAAGAAATAAAAGCATGTTTCTGAGAAAAATATGGGCACTGGCTGAAAGATGTTAACTAAAATGTCGTGCTGAGAAAGAGACAAAACCAAAGTGAGATTATTTTAATTTAAAATAATTTTCTCAGTGTTCTGCTTTGATTTGATATTTTTTAAGAAATACAGAAGGGAAAGAAAAAAGTCGCTAGCAAGTGACTGTGACCCCAGAACATAAAGGGGTAATTTCTATTTCTTGCTACTTCTTAAAAAAAGTATTTTGATAAAAGTGTGTAATAATTTTGAAAATACTTTTATTCTGAAGGAGTTTATAATTGGTTTTGTTATATTTTTATTATTTTTTCTTTCATTGTGCAGAAATTATTTCCCTTCTTAAGTGGATTTCTCCCACTTGATAATTATGAATCAGTTTAATAAAGCTCCTGAAGACTTTAGGAAATCAGGTGTGTAACTTGGTTCAGTGCAGTAAAGATATTCCTATAGAAGAAATTTACAATTCAGTTTTCACCGCCACTCTTTTATTAATAGATTAAAAAGCCCTAGTTCTATGTGACTGTAGTTTCCATTCAACATCCAGCCTTTCTTCTCTTCAACTGAACAAGTACTGGACTCCTAATCATCTGATTACTGTTACTTTGGATGCCACCCTTCCTGAGGATTCTTGATGTAATCTCAAGTCTTTTGGAAGACTTTTTTTCTTCAGTCTTTAGTAAGGTTATTTGCTAGAAGGGTCAGGCTTGTCTCCTGTATTGATGACACTTCCATTGTGCAAGAGAATGTTTTCATTTATTGCATGCAGTATCCATTTTACAGAGGGATTTCATGCAGAGATGCCATGCTTACATGTAACTGAATGCTGGTTTTGAGGGAGTTTATAGCTTGAGCATTCCCCTCTGCAGTGAAAATACCTAACGTTATCTAGGGACAAAACAAAATTATGCATTTCACAGAATTCCATGGACTGTGACTTCATGGAATTTTTTCTCTTGCCCCTCAGTTTCAGAATGTTCACACTGTATCAAATGATCTAAAGCTCTAGCCCAGCTTGCCAGTAAGAAGGTGTTTTGAATTGTAACAGCTAAATTCTGCCTACTGATGGAGTGTATGATACGAGCTACTTCGATTTTTTTTCTCTCCACAGCTGGCAACTTTGAAGTGTCAGCCACATTTGTCAGAAGGGAAAAAAAAGAATTTGGATTTCCCATCATCAACTCCTTTTCAAAGTGGAACAACATTAGCATCTCCATTTTTTCCAAATATGGAGATGATTAAATGAGTCTTTTTAAAGAGGAATATACTAAATGAAAGTTACTGAGTTCTATGGAGTTCTTGTTTCTCTTAACTGTAGATTGAAAATCCATGACTCTAGTTTGAAATGTGACTTGCTTGCAAAACCCATCTCATCATCAAAATTGAAGTGACGAACAGTAGATGCAGATGGGCAGCGATGGTTGATTTTAATCAACCATCAATTTAACCTTGGCAGGAAGCAGCCAAAATGAAATACTAAATTCTGTGCTGCTTTTTTTGGTACCAGTGTGGGCATATAAACTGTGTTGAGTTCAACTCTAATAAAATGGTAGAATATGTGTATCTCCAAGTAGCCAATATATATATAAAGACCAAAAAGTTGTTTGACATGGAAAATTATACACTGTTCTGACAGTAACATTACCTTAGTTGTAGGTAATTTTCTAGGGAGATGACAAATTATTTTTGCAGTTCTTTACTCCAAACTTAAAATAAGAGAAAAACCCCACAATTATGTTATTTTGTAGTGGTCTTGGTATTTGATTTCTGAATATGAATTCATTTGAATGGCTTTCAGCCTTGTGCATCAGTTCATTCTATGGTTGTACAAGAAAAATGGGGAGGTTATACATGGAGAAAATGTTTTTAATAGTTTGAACATACGTATTTAAATTGAAACAGTTGGATTCATCAAGGGCCATGTAAATACAAACAATTTTCTGAAACTGTAAAAATTTCTGATTGTCTATGAATTACTTATTTCAGGTCTGGTAGGTGGCTGAACATGGCTGGTTCAGGAAACTTAAAATGAGGGCAAAGGCAGGCTACCACATACAAACGTGAATCTGCATTCTAGTGTTGTTTGGCAAATGTTTCACATTTGTTGGTCTGTTTTTCTTAATACTGGTGTCACTAGGTATTTATTGCTCCATGACTGCATAGCCTAGTCATCAACACAATATTTGACATGTTACCTAAGTTGTCTTTGTCAAAGGGATTGGAAAGAGTGCAGAAACAGGCAGCAGGCTGGGATTTCTTTGTTACATGTCAGCACATGGGAGGGTGGGAAAATAAAAGGTCCATTGGCAGGTTCAGGTACTTCTATAGACAGAGGTCAAGAAGAGCACTGCAGAGTATAATGAGCATTCTTTGGTCAAAGTATTCTTTGTTTGCTGTCCTGAAGTGCATACCAGGAACAAACAAATTCTAATATGACTGGCCAAATAAACCTGGTAAATTCCTGCATGTCTGTGGGATCAGACCTCCCAGCTGAGGGAACAAGTGTCCTTGAAACTTACAGAGGAGAGTCAGACCTGTTTAAAAGAACCCCCAAAGCTTGCCTTTACAATGTGGGTGTCATTTTGTATGCTTTTAGCTACATCATGTAGCAAAGGTACATTCTGTACTGCAGAAAGAAAAGAACTTGGGAGCTTATTTCGCAGTGTGCTTCTGAGCCCATGTGCAGTGAGGGCCCATAGCTGTGTGTAGTGTGAATGCTGAGCAGAATATGCTATTGTGAAATGGGGACAATGTGGTGCAGAAAAAGTCTGTCATGTCTTCATTCAGTTCATATTTCAATGGGTCATGAAGAGGAAGTACGGAAGCTTTGTTTTGCTTGAGGTAATGCTCATTTGCAGGTCTGTCTAGTTTGCTGCAAGGATGCAATACTCTTCTTTTTACATGTATTTTCAATTGTAATTTTAGTAAGTGCACAATTACTTTTCAAGAGAAGGTTTGTCCTAAAAATTAGCTTCATGGATCTTCTTTTGGAGAATTCACCTCAATATAATAATAAAAAAAAATTCCTTTGGCAGCAATTAGTAGCTGAAACTAGGATTTACTATTTTTAATTATTCAAATAAATCTATTTCCAAGGAAGAACCTTAAAATGCTGCTATGGCATCTAATGAAGTAAAGCAAACAACCATAATGTACAGTTTCCAGGATCAGCTGAAAGATTCTGCAGGAATCAAGTCAGATTTTCTGCCTACCTCCCGCCCTTCAGAAGTGCTGAAGACAAAGTGAGAGAGCACTTAGTCTATGTTCATCTCATTTATTTGAGTTTTAACATGGTCTATTGAGTAAATATGATTTGAAATCAAGAATGCTCATGCTGCTTTTTTAAAATAAAAAAATATTTATTTGCAGACTTGCTTAGCAACCTGTTTCAGTTACCTTTGAAGGAGACCACTTCTCTATTTTCAGAAAGTGACCTGCCAGTGTCGTAAAGTACAGCTAATACTTGGAACACATTAAGGAGCAATCTCTCTGGATAGTGCTTTGAAAAGGCAAAAAATATAATACAAGATTTAAGTTTTTATTTGCAGAGTTAGCCTTAAATGTCACAATGTTATTTGTGAGCTTCTGTACTGTTTTTTTACAAAAGAAATGTTCCAACACATGCACTTTAGGATTGTAAACAGATTATGTCTCTTATTGTCAATGTTTGTTTGCTTTATGTCACTACAAAACCCAGTCTTGCTTGCCTTGTTTACATCTTGCATACTTTTCTGTAGTTTTATTCAGATTTCAGCCTATAGCAATAAAATCACATGCATTTCTGACACGAGCAGATGTTAGAGAAACACCAAAGCCCTAGGAAACGTCTGAGGTCTGCATGCAGAATAGTATGTTTGACTACAAAGATGTCATGTGTAATGCACTCCATTTTGAAGACCAGCTATTTCTTTGACAAAGTAGTGGAAATAGATTTATTAAAAGTACAGTATCTGAGAACAACATCAGAAGCTTCTTTGATAAATCTGTTCTTACAGCTGCTTGATCATGTGGCTGAAGTACTGTGAAGTCTGTCTGCACAGCTCAGCAGTGGCCTTTGCCAAAGAAGATCCAGCTGTTTCTGCCTGCTTGTACCAGTAAATACACTATCCTATGCTGGTGAATTCAGCACAGTGCTGTAGGTTATTTTTGTGCTCAAAAGCAAGATGACATGTTGTGTATAGGGTATTCCTGTAGCCCCAAGTTACCCTTTTGACTGGGGTGTTGAATAAAATTTTACTACACTGGGATTTTTCTGCAGGGAGCCGTGATGCCCAAGACTATTATATTACATTGCTTAGATCATAAAAATCACTATAATTTTTCTTTTTTGCATTTTTCATAAGAAGCCCTAAATATCAAGCCCTGAAGCCTTTTAATGAAAGAAAAGCAGTTTAAGTAACTGAAGTACTTTTTGTTTCTTCTGTCAGTTGTAAAGTTAGATGTGCACAGTGTGCACAGTCCCACTCAATACACAGATAATGTTACTACTCCTGGAAACAGCTATTATTTCTTCTTGATAATGTCAGTAGTAACCTCAGGATGATCAAGTATATGCTTTATGCCCTATAACAAAGTTTTCAGAATGTTCCATGAATATAGCAAAGTGCCTAGGACTATTAATATCACATATAGCTGCAAAATTAAAATACCTGCTTGCTAATAATTCTTGATTAACGTATTCTGTTTGTTCAAGTGGCTCTCTAACACTTTAAAGACTCCACTTAGTATCTGTACATATGTATGCAAATATATCTGAGAACGGATGAGTCTTTCTCAGTTTTCCACCTTTTGGTGTTTTAATTTTTTGAAGTTACTGTTCCCTCTGGATGATCAGAATCGCATTTGTAGAAGTTACATCAATCATCTGATTAAAAGGACAATTCTTTGATGTTTTTCCAATGCTAGGTGTTAAATCATATGGAAATGTTTTATTTAAAAAAAAAGCTAAAAGTAACTCCGACAATAGCCCTTTTTATGTGAAAGTAGTTTTATTGCTAATAGTTTCTCAGTGTTTTTGTAAAGCAGTGAAACACAAATCTAAAAAACACTGTTGCAGGTATTTTGATTTCATCATGGGGTGTTATTAGCCTTTTGGACCTTGAGTTTTATACCCTTTGACCAAAAGGTATATGTACCTCTCGGACCAGAAACCCTTTCATTTTTTATTTGATCAGTGAATGGCCAGATCTGTTTGAGCAGGCTTGTGCTCTCCCAGTACTGATTCTATTATAATAAAAAATCTCATATTGCCTCTTAAAAGTGGAATATAAGCTAAAATCAACCTCTCCATTCTTTCCCAATGCTCATTATTACAGTATATCTGCTAAGAAAATTAAAAGGTCAGCACTTTTTTATTTTGCTTTTCCAGTTGCTCCAGGTTGCTGCAGTGTCGTGGTAGAATCTATTGTATAAGCTGGTTCTGTGGGCACAGTGAATTGGAAAATTTCAGCAGCAGTTGCAACAAGTTGTTTTCTTCCAGGAGATGGCGCTGTAACCTCATTAACAAACACCAAACTGGGCGGGGAAAACCAGCAAGATTTCTTCACAGATAAGAAATTGTAGGGATTTGAAGAATGGATTTGAAATGGATCTAGTGAATTTTACTTTTCTTGACAAGCTACTGAAGCTTTCTGTTAAGACTGGCTTGCTTCAAAGTTCTATTTCAATCCTTTGCAAGGTACTTCTAAGGTTCACTTCTGTAGTGTAAATTTTGTCAAAGTTTGTGCAGGTGGGTGGCCACCAGGCAATGCTCCTGTAGCCAGACGTTTGCTGGTGGTCCAGTCTGGGTGGCTGGGTACTGCTGCAAGGAGTGCAGCAAATCTCTGGGCCCCACCAGCTGAGTTATGTGGCTGAAAAAGCAGATTTAGTAGCATGGTTCCATATTTTCTTTCTACCTTGCTAATGATTTCCCTTCTTGCAGGCTTTGAGCAGTCAGCTGTAATGGAATGGTGGCTCTTAACATGAGAGACCTCACAAAACTAGGTTTTGGATTCTGGTGAGCAGATGGATGTGTCAGCAGTGATTGCCTTTCTCTGAATGAGTGCATTCACTTCTTAAGTGGTAAAATTTAGGTATTTGGGCCACAGCACACTGACTTACTTTGCAGATCTGGAGTTTACACAAGAGAGGATGGGTACATTTTTAATTTAAATTTCTAATCTAAGTTGCCCTGGCAACTGGAAACTTTTTTGGCGGGGGGGGGGCCGGAGTTGGGGTGGGGGAACAAATACTGTTTTACAATTTGACCATAAACTAAACAAAATATGCAACAAGACCCCAATTCCAATGGTAATATTCTCTGATGCTGCAGAACTGGGGCTTCTTTTCTGGAAAAGCTGACCAAAGGGAGGAAAACTAGTAATCTAGAATCTAGATTCTTATGAACCACAACTTGTACCATAACTGTAAGAAAAGCTGGGGTAGGTAACTGCCCAGCAGTTGTCCCTGGATATGTCTGTGCAAGCCCAACAGCAGCTTCAGGAGCTCCACAAACTCTTTTGAGGTGATTTTGGCAGACCTGCGCATCATGCTGCAAGTAGTGAAATAAATGCTGCTGTATCAGATTCTCTTAGGGATGAGATCCTACAGAATTCAAAACATAAAAATATTTTATTTGAAATCTACAAATGCAAATACAAATGTGTGGATAAAAACGAAAATTAAACACCCCCCCCCCCCCCCCCCCCAAAATCTGATAGTTCCTATAAATCTCTGTACTTGGTTCTGAACATTGAAAAGAAAGAGATTAGTGTTTTGAATGATCTGTCCATACTGCAGAAGCAGAAATGACAGAGGATGCAGGTTTGCTTTCTGCTCCAGGCAGCAGTGGAGGCAGAAATAAAGCTGTCCAGTGTGAGCACAAACACTGACCAAAACACATCCTTTCAGATGCTCTTCTCAGCCACTGCTATGAGAAATAGCAGAATTTGAATGTCTGGCTGAAGCTTGTTTTATCTCACTTGTAACAATTTTTGTATTTTCAGTCTTGTAGAGGGTTTTGTTTTATTTGTTCACTTTTAATTTCAGCCTATATCCTGGTCCTCAAACCCTCAGAGCTTTTGTCTTAGATACCCACAGCTCATACCAGCACCAGACCAAATAAAAATCTTGAATACCTTTATTATCTCACTGAGTAGTATGTTTTGTCCAAGGATAGTATAACATCTATCATCACACTGTATTAGTGTTGTAAAGCAGTTTTGGTTAGTGTCTTGTTAATGGGGGAAAAAGCATTGAACTCGGGTATCAGGGAAAACTGCAGAGACATGGCTGTGGACTGACTTCTCACTGCCTGCTAGGGTCCTGAGCACATTTTACCCCTTTCCATTACAGTTTCAATGTTAGTTTCCCAATTTCATGAAGGAATTTATTCTTTCTCAGTCAAGGAGATCTTGAGAGAGAAGGTCTCATGCCAAAAAGGTCTAGTTTGGTGAGTTGTAATAGACTCTGATTTTCTAATTCATGCAGCTCTCCTTGCTATTTTGTGCTGTTTGCTTAAGCTCAACAGTCCTGTGCTCCTCCGTGGCTTCATCCGTGATGCTCAGAGCATACAATATGCCCATCAGCCTCCTGTTTTTCTGTGGAACTTCCTGTTCATTTCAGCACTGTTTGTTCACAGCTGTTCCCCTGCAGAGGGATTCCTTCGCTCAGCAGGATCTAAATTCATCACTCTTATGCTGACTCGGTCTCTTTGAGCCCAGAACTGTCGCTGGCATTCCTTTACAACGTTCTCATCAAAAGTACATGGTGTCTTGGCTTCTGTGGCAGATCAACAGAGTTCTCCCATCTGATAGAATGTGTCTCTGATCTACCTTATTTTTCTGAATTTCACCTAAATCTAGAGTTTCATTCACTGAGTGGTTTCTCCTGCCAAGGACAATGCAGGGAGCAACTTCAACTTCTGTCTCTGAAAACAGCTTCAGAATGAAACTGAAACTAAATTTGTGAAGATTTTGAAGATGATACAGTTAAAATTTGTTTATTCTCATGTGTATAGAAACTGGGCTCTGTGTGCTTGCTTGGGGTCTAAATGTAATAAAACTCTGTGCTAATCTGCCCAAACATTATAGCTGAAAAACTGTTGAAGGAAACTGCAGTTTGGGTACAAGTTTTAGAATTAGATGTGTACCTGAGGGAAAAAAGGCAAGGAAAACTAGCTTTTGTAAACATTTCAAAACTCAAGCTACATATACAGTCTTAAGTTGACCTACCTCTTGGATGTGCTCATGCTCCAAATGTTTAAGCTGCCATCAGAACTTGCTGGTTTTGCCAGAATCTAGTTTCAACTACAAGTTTTTGCCTTAAAGGAACAGCCTGGATTTAAGGCATCAAAATTATAATGAATTTACTAAGAGGATTATAATGCTTTTTGTATGAATAGCTTGTCAAGGATGACTCTTACAGTGTTCTCAGAGTGAAAAATACCAACTGAAATTTTGTCTTAGTTAAAACAAAATTAAAGTAAATTTGACAGAACTGTCTTTTTCTCATTTATAGAGTGATGCTCTAAATATCATCCAATTATCAGAAGATGAGGGAGGCAGGGGGTGCCCCCACTGCTCCCCAACACACCTTTCCTTGGAAAGGAAAACTGGAACATCCTGAGGCTTGAGAAATTTCAAAAAGGAAAAAGATATTTTTTAAAGTATACACTAATGGACTGCTCAGTACTTATTATGGAGCAGTTTTGTGCTACTTAGCATGTATGTGCTGTTTCTGGAAGAACCAAAGCATATAAAGCTGCAGAGAATGTCATAAAACTGACACGCTTGAGTGCTCTCAGCTATCAAGAAGTGAATGGGTAATTTTAGATGTACAAGCAAGCAATGAGGAGCTTTTTTTTCGGGCTTCAAATGTACCCCATATGTGGAGGTCCAATATGATATGGCAAATATTGGAGTAAGGATAAATTGTCCATTTAAAAAAACCCTGTATCTAGCTGACAAAGCAAAAACTCTCTTGCTAAGTTCATGTAATGTTAAAAGTCAATGAGATGAAAATGTTCAAGATTTTTTTTTTTTTTCATGACTGAAATTCAGTGTGAAACAGTTTGGTGCCACTGGTTAGACCACTACAATAGAATGCAATTCAGCTAGGAGCTGAACAGAACAAACACAAGGGCTGGTTTGGTTGTACATTTACAGGCTGTCAGCTCCTTTCACTCAGGAACATGACCATTGCTCTAACAATTGGAAAAGTGACTGTTAAGCAGTTGCCATCTCTGGCAGTGCCTGCGTCTCCAGCTTCAGGAACAAGTTTTCTTCCATAATGGCAAGGAGGTTACATTGCATCATTCTGGCCAAGATGGGCCTTAATTTGCAGCTTTTGCAGTTCTGCTGCCTGAATTGTAGTTTCCTAGATGTGAATGCTCACCTTGAACTTTCAGATCTGGTTCCTTCATGATATTTATTCTAGTAAACAACTGAGAGCATAAATCTGCACGGATTTACCTTGGGCATAATCCAGGTAATTTCTCTAGGTATGAAAAAAACACCCATTTTTATAATTTTCTAAGTTTCAAATTACATTGACACTCATTAATATATCTATTTTGGTTTAACTTTGGTGTGTTTTCAAACAAATTACATTTCGGTGTGTCCACAGAGGCCATGAAAACACAAAATGCATATTAATGGATAACAAAAGGACATAGCATCCTCTGTGATTGTCATGTCAGCTAACTTCTGAGAATAATATTTTCATATTATCTCACAATTTCTAAAGCATTTACTTTAGCTTCAGAGTAGTTATAGGAACTGCACAAGTTAGAAAGAAAAATACTGTTCTCTTTTCTGTCCCTGCAGAGGTTATCTGGCTCAGCTCTTACAATCTGGTGTGCGTTATCAACTGTACAGCACTGGCTTGTACAATAAAGATTTTTTTTCCAGAGTGAGGAAGCACCCTGAATAGGGGAAAGAGTTACTATCAGAAGAGAGGCAGCTGAAGAAGAAACAGTGAGATGGTGTGAAGCTGCTGTGAAGCCTCAGATAATTGCTTTTAGGGCTTTAATAAAGACAGGTGTAGGGTTCTGGTTAATAAATTCATATATAGGGCTGGGGAGAGCTGTGAGATGGTACATTCCCTGATCCATCCAGACTACAAGCTAACCATGAAACACCAGCAAAAAAGCTACCCTGTACCAGAGGTATAGAATTGTTTGGGAAGAGAACATCAGGAATAACTCTCTGGACCTCTCTGGGCAACATGTTCCAATGCTTGACCCCCTTATTAAAAAATAAAACAAAAAACCCAACAACTAAAAAACTGCAGACCTTTTCTACTTTGTTTCATCCATGCATCAACTCATACCTATTGCCCCTTGTCACTGTACATCACTGAGAAGAGCCTGACCGTGTCTTCTTTACTCCCCTATTTGAGTGTTTATACACATAGGTGAGATTCCTCACTGAGCTTTTTCTTCTCCAGGCGGAACAGCCCCAGCTCTTACCCTCCCCCCGCCAATGTCAGGTGCTCCAAGCCCATAATCATCTTCACGGCCCTTCCCTGGACCTGCTCCGGTGTGTCCATGTCTCCCTCACACTGGGGAGCCCGGGACTGGATCCGGCACTCCAGGTGCATCTCACCAGGATGGGCAGAGGGGAAGGATCACCCCCTTCTCCCAGTTGGCAGAGCTGTGCCTGATCCAGCCCAGGAGGCTGTTTGCCTTCTTGGCCACCAGGGCACATTGCTGCCTCCTGCTCAGCTTGGTGTCCATCAGCACTCACAGGCACTTTTCTAATAATGTTTCCTTTTATGTTATTAGGAGTGAATATGGGCTGCCCTGTCCAGAATTAAATTCTGTGCAAGTAATGGCAAAACTGAAAGAATCATGTTCTATGCCAAAATCAAAGATGACAATTTTTTCTTTAATGTAAATGGAAATATTGATTAGTATAGATACTGCTGCACTTTTCTTCCTAGGTTTTTCTCTGCTCTTGCACAGTCACCTCAGAATATTGTTGTTTTAAAATCCAAAGAGCTGCTTGATAGGAATTTATCAAAGTGCACATGTAAGTGAATAATGAGTGTTGGGCTCAGCCCCTCAATTAGATGTCACTGACAAGAGCTACTATAATACATGCCAAGTCAGAACCTTACAGCTGATTTAATTACAGCCTTTAAAGAAAGAAGGAATGGACTGTAGCTCCTTGTCAAAAAACTGCACATATGGAGATAAAAATTATTTTAAACTAATTGATTAATGTTGAGAGGTGTAAGAGAAAACATCAGAAATAGCCCTTTCCTACCCATGCCCAAGTGATCAAGGAGAATGGCCACCAGCCAGGTGTAAGTGCTAATGAAAGAAAATCCAGGTATTTCCCAGTATTGCCAGTGGCTGACGTATTGTTGCCATGGGATCACTTACCACATTTAATTATATGACTATTTTTTTTAATAGAAGCATATTTTCTGTTTCCTCTTATGTGAAAAAAGAAAAAGATTGGTTGTAAAAATTAAATTAAAATATATCCTATGTTTATTTGGACAAAGATGCTGTGAATACTGGAAGAGATGTGATATTTTTCTGTTTTAGTGTTTCTGCTGGAAAATGCAAAAAATCCAAAGTAATCACTGAAAGTTCTAGACGGTGAGCAGGAGTGAAAATGAAATATAACTTTTAATTATTTTCTGTGGGTTCAAATATTTGCATGAATCATAATAATGTCTCCACAGAATTTCACATTTCTGTTAATTTCCAAAAAAGAGATTGCAGGCACTAGCAAGAGAATCAACTTCATCTTGTGGAGCTCGAGTCTGGTTTTATTCTTTGTTTGATTTAACTTTCACTAGTCTAAAATGAAACTGTAGATTAATCTGAGGTAAGTTTCCCTCAAGGTGCCTCATTAGAGCTGTTCTGCTTTGTTTAAATGCTCTTGTTTAGGTAACAAATACCAGATAAAGGGTACCTCCTTGAGGATGCTGGCTCAGGCATGCTGGACTCCTGAAGCAGAACATGTGTGTGGGGAGGGCTTTCCACACTCCCATTGCTCCTCATGGCCACCAGCAGCTTCACTACAGCCCCAGACTTCATTAATTGCTCTTGAAGTAACAGCTTGCCACAGGGTAACATGAATGCTCCAGGAATACTGTGGTCATTGCTGGCTCTTTGCAGAAAGAACCTGCTGCATCATTTCCAACACTGTTTGTACCTGTCTTAGGCCAGAAGGTTGTTCCTTTCACACTTTAGCTTTGGGGATTCTGTCACATTTTATTTGAAAATTGTTTTCATGCCAGCCAGGCACAGAGGACACATCACTTGCATGTGGGGCTGACAATAGTTAGATAAAGAAAAGTATAGGCTGATCCAAATTGGTATCACTTCCACCACAAAATGGGGCAAGTTCTTGCAACAGCCACTCTTATAAACATCTTACTCCCACTGTACAGTTACACACAGGTTATCTGTGTTCTTCCTGCTGAGTTAAGCCTGCTACAGTTACTGGGATTGGGATAAGTGTTTCATTGTTTTACCTCGCTTCTCCAATCATTCATAATGGAGCAACTAACTATAAGATGTGCATTTTGCAGAAAGAATGAAGAACTGGTACTATGAAAAATATCACCAGAGAACACAACTTTTATATCTGCTGGAAGAGCCTGAAAATGGCCTATCATTAACAGCTTCTTGAAGTGCTGCATCAAGTCAAAAGCTATTGTTAATATTAATTCAAGTGTTGGCAAAGCCATGGGTATTCTGTACTGCAGCAGACAAAACAGGATAGTAGAATATAATCAAAGATTTCTCTTGTGGTGATGCCTTAGCTTTTATATTTTCAGATTCTGTGTGTGCTGCCTCGTATTAGGAACTGTACTGTGCTCCCTCTACGGAGCAGGTAGACAAAACAAATCCATTTCTGATGGAAGACCAAGGACAACTTTCAGGCCAGGAACACAAGCAACGATGGACTGAGGGGTGGGACGGGAAGGATGGGACCTCATGGCCTGGAGCTGTGGTTGGACAGTTGGACCCCGGTATGCAGATGGACCTAGACCTATAAAATGGCAAAATCTCGTGACTCGATGTGGCCATCTTGGCCACCACTTGCAGACCACCCTGGGTGCAGCCTTGCGTAGGCTTCTGTAATGCCCAGGGTGGATTTTGGGAACCTTTTAATAAATCCTAATTTTACTCTTTAGTTTTGCCTAGCCTCTGTTTCAGGTCAGCCCTCACAAGGCAACAGTGGTATAAATGACAGCAGCAGTGCACAATGATGCATGTTGCAACCCATACCTTTGGAGTAGGTGAGTCAAAATTTCTCCTAGATGTTTTATTATGAGATTTTGATTAATAACTTTGGTGCATTAGGAACAGAGAGAATAGATCTGATACTACCATGAATGAAGAAAAACTCATTTAGGTATATTATTGCACTTATCGAGTTTCAGTGTGCTTCAAGTGAAAGTGCTTTTTTCAAAAGTTCAAATTCTGTATTTTATGAAAAAGTGGTTGAATTACTTCCATTGAACTTTCTGTTAGGTCAGACACCACATTTAGAGGAACAGTTGTAAAGACCATTATATTTCAATGAAATCAATGTAGTGCTCAGCTGGTTCTAAATAACACTGGTTGAGAACTATCATAACAAAAACCCCCAAAACCATAGTTTTTTCACAATTTCCACTTGTACACACTGCTACAGTCTCTGCTGTACCCTGTACTTTTGTTTAGAAGAATCACAGTAATATTTAGGTTGGAAAAGACAGCTAAGATCCCAAGTCCAGCTGTTAACCCATCACTGCCACATTCACCACTAAACAATGGCTCTAACTGACACACCTTTGTGCGTTTTGAACACATCCTGGGATGGAGGATCTCTGGGCAGCCTGTTCTAATATTGGCCACCCTTTCACTGAAGAATTTTTTCCTAATATCCCACCTAAACTTCCCCTGGTGCAACAGGGAGGCCATTTCCTCTTACAGAATTTGTAAATGTGATGGCAAACTGGGTCTGAAAATGGAATATTTGATAGGCTGTAAATCTTTCTATTTCTTGGTTCTCTTTGTAGCTGCAATTCTGAAAGAATTTTTTATCCGGTTTCATTAAAGATTTTGTAGCAAGTTAAGTGTGTTGGAAAATCCGTGTCTCCCAGTGGTAAACCGGTTAACTGGCCAGCTAACTGTGCGTTTTTCCATAGCAGCTACAACCCTGCCCAGCTAATTCCTTCAGAAATGCTGGTGCACCAGGAACACGTATTTCAAGAGCTGAGGTCTGCTGCCTCATCTCGGCAATAGAAAAGATTCTGTGAATCAATATCACTCTGAATTTTAAGAACACTTTGACAGGTAAGGTAGTTTTTTACTGCTGTACAAAAAGTTATCAGTTTCTACAAATGTAATGCTATTTTTCTGTAGCATTAGGTGAAAAAATGTAAAGGGATAAAGGAGAATTTTGAAAAGGAAGGTCACTGAGAACAAAAGCTCAGGAAAACCATGATATCTTCTAACAAAGCCTGCAAGTGGTCATTCTGCAGTAATATTTTGCTGCTGTACATGAACACAGTTGAAGTATCCTGGCAAAGGCTTTTTCAACACCACCCTGAGCACCGTGTCAGGCTACTACCTACTGACAATTTTATGGAGGCTTTACCTTCCCAGCAGCCCACCCTCACCACTGCTGTGTGCCAGACGCCTGCTGAGGGGCACCACCTTGGGCCGTGTACAAAAGCTGCAATTTGCCCCTAGTGATTTGCAGACCCTGGTGGGACCACCCTCAGCCCTCCCTGTCATGGTGCAGGCTGCCTGTGTGGCCTGGGCACTTGGAAAGTCTCACAAGCACTAAGTGCCAAGCTCCTTGCCTGCAGCCCCCCACAAGCCTGAGGCTCCTGTGGGGCTGCTTAGCTGCCAGCTGGACTCTTCTGAGCTATTTTCCACCTGTCCCCAGCTTCAGCTGGCACAGGACCGGTCTTGGAGTGTCCCTGGACCTGATTGTTCTTGCCTTGAAGTAATGATGCTTTTTACCACGGACTCCAGACATCTGGGAGTGAAGCCCTGTTCTAATTTGCATTTAATCAAGAGTACTTTTCTCTTTCACTTTTTCAGCTTTGCTTTGCAATGTTGTTTTTCCTTATTTGTGTATATTAAAAATATGCAATAAAAGGGATCTGTTAGTGTTCAGCACTCTAAAAATCAGAGCTTTGTTGTTCCCTGGAAGCAATTTCTGAACTTTTTCTGCCTGACAGTACTAGTAGATTTTCCAAAGCCAATAATCACAAAACGTCAGCATTGTCAAATAGGGACAATAAATTTTCAAACAGTTCCATAACATGATTTTTACCAGAAGTTTAAAAGGTCAGTCATGACCAGTAAATAAATTCTCATCTCACAGCTATATGCCTCTTTCGTTAGAGAATAAATTGTCATTAACATAAACTGGCAAACAGTTATTATCCTATTTTGTTATGGCTCTGTATTTTGCTAGTTAGGTAGTTAGGCTGTCCTGCAAAGATAAGAAGGCTCAGTAAAAGTATGTAAATTCCCCTTTTGTAGAAAAGAATGTGAAGAAAACAAATTTTAGCGAGAATCTTGGATCAAATATAGGCTGTGCAGTTTGGCATCTACTTTCTTTGATTTTCTGGAGCTCTCTGGGACCGGCCAAGAAAGGACTAAGCAATGCAGTGAAGAGCAAAGCAAACCCCTCATCCCCTTTCTTCTCGGTGTGTAAGAAAGAAATTCCCCTATGCATCAGCAGTTTAACCAGCTCTGCACTTGGCTCTCTCAGAGCTGGAGTCAGTGAGAGCATGCTTTGAACGTGGTCTGCCGATTCATTCCTATGGTGGGCTGGAAATCTGGGTTTGGACCAGGAGCTTCCCTGCACCCACTGGAGGGCTGAGCCTTTGCCTGCCTTTTGCCAAGGACTCAGGTGTCCCAGGGTG
The DNA here is from genome assembly GCA_910950805.1 of Acrocephalus scirpaceus scirpaceus. Lineage (NCBI taxonomy): Eukaryota > Metazoa > Chordata > Aves > Passeriformes > Sylviidae > Acrocephalus > Acrocephalus scirpaceus. The sequence goes on from OU383777.1 coordinate 34,462,587, forward strand.
ATTGCTGCTCAGGTTTGCTTGGTGAGAAATTGGCTGTGCTCTTCATTCACAGATCCACAGATTCACAGAATATTTGGAGTTGGAAGGAACCTGCAAGGATCAAGTCCAGCTCGTACGTGAACAGCCCAAATGAGGGTTGAACCCACAACTTTAGGGTTATCAGCACCATGCTCTGACCTACTGAGTGTTCCTGCACTTTGAGAGGGTTCACCTGGGGACTTTCCTTGCCATATGAGCCTCAACTTTATTTCAATAGTGAGAGAAAACACTGAACCCTTCTGTTAAAAAATAGTTGGTCACCAGCTGTATCTCACCTCTGGTTTTAAGCATCACTGGAGGACTTGTCAGTTTGCCACAGAGATGGCAGGAAATGGGGAAGTGGGTTAACTCCAGAACATTGCCAGCCAGCAGGATGAGCTCCACACATGGTAAATCCATGTAGGGAATCTGACTATTTGATATCGTGCCAGGGGGAAGAAGTTGCTCAAGTACTCAGGCACGTCTATGTGGACAGGTCTGATCTCATGTTCACTGCAAACCTCTTCAGACCCCAGGTACTGATTTAAGTGGCACTTCTTATAATCAACCATATTAAACAGCTGTGTATCCTTGAATATGAAGGACAGTAATTTTGTATAGAGCAAGCTTTTCTACTTGGGAAGCTCAGAAAAGGTAGGAGTCTTCCTGTACCTTAACAAAACCTTTACTAAGTTGAATCATCCATCTAAATTAACTTAGGAGGGGAAAGGGATACTGTCATATTTTACCCATAATCTCTGTAATAATTTTCTGTAGAATTAAAATGTCTTTTATGGGAAAGAGGAGTCGATGGAGGAGAGGTCTTGGAGGAACAATATGGTCCTGCCACCACCTCCTCCTCTCCTGGGGATCAGTAGTCCATTGCAGGGAGTGACTTTTAGGAGTATAAAGGAAGAAGTGAACAGAATGTAAGTTTACAGGAATGAGGAAGAAATTAAAAATGTAGAAAGACCTGGGAAAACAAGGGTAAGAGAAAGTCAGGAAGAAAGGAAAAGATGGACTGATTTGAAAATGGAAGGGACAGAGCAACTGTAGGATACACTGAAAATGAGAGAAATCCCTCCCAGAGCAGGAGGGCCCATGCACACCAGTTGGCTCTCCTTTGTAGGTGGCAGTGGAACATCCCAAATGGTTTGCATCTGAAATCTTTGACACCCAGGCTGGTTCTTCTGGGGAAACTGGGTCTCGCAGCACACAGGGAAAGACAAGTTTGTCATTGCAAAGGCTTAGCTGTGAATTGCTCAGACTATCAAGATTACCTCTTATCAGGTCTTGTGGAGCAGCAAGGAAAAGATGAAGAAAGGCAATTATTTTTCATGGATTACAGGGTTTCTGTCTGTCCCACAGGCACTCCTGCTGAGGCCACATGTAGATTTACACAGCAGTTGTAACAAATTAGGTTCTTCAGTATTCTTCTATACGCAATAAAAAAAAAAAAATACTATCTTATAATATCTTACCAGATAAAACAGAAACTTTTTATGGACATGCTGTGAGTGTCTATTAAAACATACCATGTTGATCTGTCACCCTAATTTGTGTTGTGTAGAGCATCTCACCACCTTGTAGGTTAAGGAATGTATTAAGGATGATTTTTCCAAAGGAAGAACTCTTGTTTCTCATTTCCCTCATTGTGAAATGAAAAAACCCAGCCAGATGAAGGCCGCAAACCTAACAGGCAGATGGTCTTGGATGTAAATATATTTGCTTTGGTGGAATAGAAAGTTGAGGTTAGGAATTAAGTCTTTCCCAAGTATTCATATGGGGCATGAAGTTGAACAGAGAGAACTGATAGAGCAGAAACTTTCTCAGAACTGGTAGCTCAATCAGAGAAAGAAAAACAGTTTGACAACATTTTTATTGGCCAGAATAACTTGTTATTTGATTAAGTGATTAATCACAGTGTCTGCATGGGATGAAATAGCCCATGCAGATATAGGATGGGAAGGTGATGCTTTAACACTACAGGAGCTATTTTGCTCGGGGTGACATTCACATGAGGCACCTCTATGGACCAGGCAGTGCGGCTCTGTGCAAGCTGGTGCACAGGGGCACACTGCCCTTGCTGGTCTGTTTAACCTGGGCTTTGTGCCAAGCAGTGCCCCAGAGCTGGAGCTGTTTCTGTCCCAGGATGCCTGGGTCAGCCACATGAGCCAGCTGCTGCTCAGAGGGTGACCACCAGCTCTGAGGACAGACCAGCAAGTCTACCTACCTGCCCAGTTCGGCTGAGTCAGTGGCATCGGGGGAGCCCATCAAAGGTGGTTTTCTTACCACTGGTTTGGAAAGTAGCTATAATTTTAATAACTGATTCCTCTGAGCCAGGCCAAACTGCCTCTGACACCTCACAGAAACCTGTCTTGGAAGAATTACACAGTGCCCTGTTGACTCAGCCCTTTCTTCAGGTGTGTTTGGATGTGAGCACCAGCTCTGTTGTTCAGCACGGACAGGAGCTTGGCTCATATCCTACCCAAGTGCTGCAGCTGACAAATCACTGCTCATAAAGAGCTTTTCCAAAGACAACCACCTCCCTCTGTAAGGAAGATTTATTTGTGGAAAATGTTTCAAAGTGTGGTTATATAGCATCTGGCATAAATTGCCCACACAGAGTAACTGGGTAGTTGGATGATCAATTAATGCTGGCTGCTCTCCATCCTATTGTTTGCAAGGTGTCAGGTAATGGATGGTTCATGTGCTCTATGTATTATATAAATAATTTAGTTTACATCTAGGAAAACATGTCTTGTCCATGAAGCAGAGAATTACTGGCTGTGTGGCTCAGAGATGCCTCTAAACCATTTCAGTGAAGTGTAATGAATTAGGATACAGTAAAAGAATTTATTTTCTTCATCATTGCTGTTATTTGATTCAGCTAATGCAAAGATCTTTGTGAAATTCTATTACCTGTACAAACATTACAATATAAATTTTTGAGTAAGACAAAAAGAAATTATGTGAGATCAGAAACAATAGCTGTACTGCTGTAGGAAGGCTTCATGGTATATTTACATTGTTTCAAAGAAATAGGAATTTCATACTGCTTTTGCTCAGATAACCAAAGTTTTATGTTTTTAAGCTATTACTATCAGCCAGATGACCTAAAGAGGGACTTTTCCCTAAAAGAGAGCACTGAAAACACCTTCCAATGCCTGATCACACTTGAAGTCAAGGTTGAAATTCTGCTGAGTTACAGAACAGCGTGATTTTTCCCCAGATGTTTCTGTTCTTTGCTGAAGCATGTGGCTACACTTCTGAAAGCAGTTAAATTACTATTGCAAAGAAGTTGCCACCCATTGGGATGTTTAGTTTGTCTTAACTATGGTTTCTTTGGGATGTATTTGATGACGTGACTGTAACTGGAGAGTCTTTAGATTAACAGCTTGTCAAGAAAAGTTGATTTCCCTCAGAGTTTTCCATTGTTCCCTTTTACTTTGATTAAGAACCCTTTTTGTATAGGTCAGCAATTAAGAAAACTCTTCTTTTTAATTACTGGATCAAATTATCCATGTTTCCATCCCAGACTTCTTTGTTAAAATGCGTAACCTTTATTTTTATGAGCAGTGCATCAACAAGGCATAGCCTTTTCTTACTCTAGAACACCTTAACTACCCCCAGAGCTACACTATTTAATTCCTCTGTGTATCTACAGCATATAGTAGAGGGGGCTGTTATACCCATAAATGAATTCCATTATCCATAGGGGATGTTAAAAAGGTGATGAAAAGTTAATGTGGTATTTGCTTCTTTTTTATATTCTCATTAAAATGATTTATAACTGTGATGTTTATCTAAACTCACAATTAGAATATTAGATTAAGTGTTTATTTTTGATGTGGTACATGTAATTTTGTAGGAAGCCATAATACCATTTCAGCCTGGTGCATAGGGAATTGAGAGAACAACTTAAGTTGTTTCTCAGTTAATTACTGTTCCAATTTGCCTCACCCCCTCTCTGAAAGTGTCTCTTAATTAGAAGGGCCTGGTACAGGATTGTGCTGATGCTTAACCATCTTACAAATTTGAATTGGTGGTGTTTCCATAGGAAATAAAATCTACTGAGTGTTTCAAGTGCAGACCAGTGATTAGAAACCAAGTGAAACGACAGCAGATGTGTGTTCCCGGGGGAATAGTTTGTGCCCTGTGTGAAACGAGCTGATGGAGGAAGCCCAGGCTCTCAGCAGGGAGGTTTCTGTCCCCCTAGGACAGGCTGGGAACCTACTGACACCCCACAGGCCTCCTGGGCACAAGTGCCCTTGCCTCACGGGCACTGCTGAGCAGTGATGTTTTCACTAGTAGAAAATACCCTGCTTTTGAAGTCTGACAGCTTCTTTCCAATTTTGGGGCCCCACGTGCCTGGTTCAGCAAGCTGGTGAGTCACAGGTGGGACTGGGCTGTGGTGCATGAGACATTGGGTTGTACATCTAAGAGGACAGTGTGGCACTGCCCTACAAATGTGTGAGACCAAGAGATGTGTGATGAGACATACACCTCATGTGGGAGACTTGAAGGGTCTGAAGGGTAGCAAGAAGGGAAAGTGTGGGGGACAGCCACGGGCATGCAGCAGCCCTCTCCATGTCATCCCTGAGGTACTGGAGGCAGGGCCTCACCCTCTTGCCAGGCACAGCCATGAACACAGGGGCCTTAAGGGAACCAACAGCAGGAACAGATCCTAATTTTGGAATCTGGCTCAAGTTGCCGCCTCAGCTTTGCAGTAGAGCATGGTGTGGGTAGAGCTGCCCTCTCTGCAGGGTGGACACATCTCTGAGAGTGGTGGAAGATGGAGGTGTCCCACCCCAGCTCTTTGACAGAAACAAGTCAGGTTGTTTTTTCCAGCAGCTTTAATAAAGTATCACACACAGGGTAGTGCTTTATACAAATTTTGGATAATTTGGTGTTATGTGCCCCCAGAAACAGCGGGGAAGAGAAAGCTCCGTGCCATTCCTTGGGAAACAAAAGCTGAATTCACAGAGAAAAATACCTAACAAAAACAGATTAATACATAGAGGCCATGAGGAGTTCTGTCAGCCAGCAGGACCTGCAGCAGCTGCCTGGGGCTGCTCTCAGGGGCCTCTGCACCAGCGGAACTCATAATCTCCAGCATCTTCCTCCACTCTCTTGGCTCCCACTCACCCCTCCAAAGGTGATAGGACATGGGACAAAACCAAACTAAAATCTTTATACATAGATGTAGAAGTAGCTCCTAAGTATGCAACAGCTCTACCCCATTTCTGGGTGGTTTTGAGTAATTTAATTTCATTTTACTCTCCTGCTCGCTCTGTGTATGTGCAGAAATGACCAACACTTGTGGCTTCTTTCTCAGGGAAAACAAAATCAGGTGCAAAGAGACCGTGTAATTTCCAGCACATCTTCTGCCCACACAGTCCAGAAATCAGTGACCACCTCTGACTAGTGTGGGAAGCTGTGCAACAAACTGGATCTTTGATGGGTGGGCTGAAATTCCTATGAACTGCAAGAAAAAAAACCCAAAATAGCTGGCTGTCCTGAATGATGTTTCTCAAGCCACTAATCTAGCCCCAGCAGTGGTAAAAAGCCTATTCTGTGTATGACAATATGAGCAGCTGGGCATGCATGCTCTGTCAAAGCAGAGGGCAGCAGGCAGTTCCTGTCCTGTAGCCTGTGCAACAACAAGCCATACAGAGGGTTGGGGAGATGCAGACAAGTGAAGTGGATCATAGGACAGTGGCAAAGGCAAGGTTATTTCCTCATCTTTTTCTGGGAGGATGTAGGTAGACAAAATGGTGCTATATGGCAAGAAAACCGAGGGAAATGGAAAGGAGCAAGTTGGAGGCCAGGAACGAAGTGAAACTGTGATAAAGAGGTGACTAGGGAAGGATAAAGCAAATTCTGGACTGAAGAAAATCCTTCACCTGGAGGGATGCTCCTTGACTTTCATTTGCTTGTTTTAAATGATCACTTGAGGACTGCAAGTGGCACATCAGTGGTGTTCTGCAGTGTGGCAAAGGTACAAAACCACCCCTGCCTTAAAAGTACGGAGTTTTACCTTGGCAGCAATGAGCTGTACTTCAGACTTCATTCTCACAAGCCTTTAGCTATCTCCTTCTTTTAGCTTCTAACTTAGGATCAGTAGGGAGCAAACATATCGTCAGCAGCCTTCCCAAAGCTGCACAAAGACAGCACCAATGGCCATAAGCAGCAAGTCTTCCCTAGGGTGAATTCAGTCGCAATAACAGCTTGTGTTCTGCACCCATATTACAGGGATGCCCAGCAGCCCTGCCAGCATTTGTGTCACCATTTTCTTTATAAATTCATTTTTCTTTCTTGACTGACAAAGTGCCAAATGCATGTACTGTTGCCTCTCAGCTGAACAGAAAGATGTGAGAAACTGTTTTTCTGCTCCTAGTAACTGAAGAGAAGAGTTGGCTGAGTTTCAGAAAAGTAGATCAGATGCTGAAGTTCATGTCACTGAAGGTATTTTGGAGTGTATGACATCTGAGTTCATCCTTTTTCCCATACAGGAAAAGCTGAATTTGAAAGTTTGGATGTGACCAGACTCACATGCATGAAATGGGCCACACTGAAAACAAACCAATCATCATGGCTCATCACAAACATGGTATTTGTTAGACATGTCCCACTGTGGGCCCTCCCAACCTTATCCACCCTGTGATTCTGTATGATAACTTGATTTAGTTCCACAATGTTTTTTACAGATGCATAAAAGTAGATACTGAAATCAAATTTCCTAGTTCCTCCTTCAAAACGGAGGTAACATTACTGAAGTAAACATAGCGCTTTTTTGTATTAAACTATTTGCAAATAGTGAAATGTAACTATTTTTATAATTGACTGCTTAAGAAATGTAGTACAAACAGTCATAGCTGGCCATCTGAGACAATAAATACTAATCAAGTCTATTCTATAACTCAGCAACTCAAAATAGTTGGTCTGACATAATTTAACTGAGGTATTGTAACTGATTCCAAGTGTGGTAGAAGGAAAAATATTGCTTATGTAACTTTCCTAAACCAACTATTCTGTTTATTCTTTGTGTAAATGATATCTGATGTCAAGTCCTAATGCTTCATTACAATTCAGCTTTGTATTTTTTTTTTAATTTAGAATGGTTGGAATAACTGGCAGGATGACCCATTATCATGTTACTCACTCAGGCTTTGGTGGTCACCAAAAGGAAGGTTTTGGTGCCCATCAACCAGGAGAAAATTTGCTTAAATTTTGTTTAACCAATCACTAGCAGTTTAGAGATAGGAGCTTCTAGTCATCATACACATCCCTGCCCTTAATCCCAGATTTAACAGTCCTACTCTCATTTGGTACTGTATCTCTCACCCAAATATATCTTTCCAATGTCCTCTGAATGTGTCTAGAATGCCAAGAAAAACTTGCCATGTTGCTATGATCATAAATAATAAATGACAGCTGACTATAACTCAAGATACTGTCAAAATCCTTTATTAAAATCTCCTACTTTAGCAAGCAATATTATCCACATAAAGAGAAACATCAGCACATCCTGCACTATTCCCTGAACTAAGGGAAGACCATTTATTTATAATATTTGCCAGGATGTTTTTGGATTGTTTTTCTACCAGAGAAGGACACTAGCCATTTGATTCAATGACTGATTTCACTGACTCCATTTTCTTAATAGATCCCATGGAATACATGGGTAGCACCATGAATATAGTTTGGCAGGGACATAATTAATCTTAAACATCAGTTGTCTTGATTGCTGAAACCTCTTTAAGTCTCTACAAGATGAGATTCTGTTTTGATGGACTTCTATGCATGCTGAAATGAAAACAGATCCAAGGAAAATCCTTCTATCTGGAGATGAGCATTCCTTTCAGTTTCATGCAGCCCCATGGCATATCCAGCTCAGGTTGAAAACCCCTTGTGTAGTATCCACCTGCCCCTGCTGCCTCCAGCGCTGCCTTGGCACAGGGACAAGGCTTCTTGCATGATTTCAGAGTGGCTGTGGGGTGCAGAGACAAACAGAAGCCGGGACAACAGCCTTGGAAGCAAGATCTTGATGGCCAAGAAACCACTGGAAGGCTCCAGAGCTGGGATGGCAACGTCATGAACAGATGCTTCTCCTTCCACATGACCCAACACAGAGGGGAGAGAGCAGAAGCACTACCATTATATAACCCAGCCTGAGACATATGCAGCTCCCAAATAAAATGCTATATAGACTAAAAAAGAAAGATTGAAAAAAGGCTAGGCGTCTTCTCAGACATCTGGAAAGGTTACTGTTCTCATTTTTCACCTAAAGAAACAGTTTCCCGCTGCGCTGCTCCTCATGTCGGCACAAAAACCCAGCCTTGACAAAGCTCCATCTTGGCTCTAGCTTCCTATTTGTCCAGGGCCACCTCCACCAGCAGCAGTAGCTCAGTATTTCAGCATTCTCAGCACCTACCTTCATGTTCTAACCCATTGATCTCATCCCCTTCTTATGTCTCCAATCTCACCAATCTCTGACTGAGAGAAGCAATTTAGGAGTCACGGTGACTATTGATTAACATCACCCCATTCTACACTTTGCCATGACTGCCTCATAAAAACATAAACCCCCTGCCATGTTGTGTTGAATTAACCTCATTATAGGTCACTGGATCAAGCACACAGACAGACCAATGTGTGGTGTGACAGATAGAAGAATTATAAAAGAAAGGCCTCATAAAATCATGCCTGCTCTATTAAATTAATAGCTAGCCTGTCATCTTTTCTAAGTGTAGTTAGGCAATTTGCAAGGTCCCATGTGAAAACATTCTTGGTATGAAAAGTTCGTTAGCATAACAACCTGTTCCTGGGTTGAAAAACAAATGTACCTGCAATAGCAAAGGATTTGTCCCATGAGAATCAGTAAAGAAAATATGTAAACAATCCAAGAACACAGAGATTTGATAGACAAGTAGAACACCTTTTACTAACTAAATGTAGAGCACTTTTTACTAACTAATAGAGTAATTGGCGGGAAAGCTACCAACCAATTTAAGTTGCACACGAGGTCTGTAAAACCGTATAAAATGAGTTGTGAGAATAAAGAATTGGCTTTTCCCACATGAAAATACTGAAGTCTTGGCTAACTTATTACAATATCTGATGACCCCCCGCGATCGCGGGAGCGACGGCCGAGGCTGCCGCGAAAAAGGACGCGGGCCAAGCCGAGACGGGACTCGAGAGACGGAACACGCAAAGTCGCGAACGAACAGCCCGCAGCGAAAACAAATTCCAGCAGCGAAAGGCTCCGGCTACAGCCAGCCGCGGGACGGCACAAACCACGCAAAGACAAGGAGCAGCTGGCGGAGCGGGACCCGAGCGGGGAGCGGCGCGGAACGCGCAGAAACAAACGCAGAAATAAACACAGAGCCCGGGAAAGCGCCGCCCGGGGGGCAGTGACCATGGACCGAAAAATGCATTGCGGCCACTGAGACGTGAGGAAACCCCGGGAAGCCGCGGTGGCCGCGGCAGCTCCGCGCGGGTGAGTTTTATCCTCCAGGACCCCCCGGGCACCGCTCGGTTCGCAGCTCCATACGAAACGCGTGAGCTCTGCAGACGGCAGGAACCGAACCACATTTCGTGCTCACAGCCCCTTCCGGAGGTGACAGTTCCAATGTCATTGCCTCCTGGTCTCTGCGCGGGCTTTTCCACAGCCCCGGCGGCTCTGCCGGCCCGGCCCTGCACGGACGGCCCCTCTCCGCGGAGCTCCGGGGCGAGAGGTGGGAGCCACAAGCGCTGTGTGCCTTATGAACCTTTTCTGTATTTGTTTTCGGTGTTTTTGCCTCTTTGGCTACATGCAGTCTTTAGAAGTTTTTTAATGCTGCTTTTCTCCTCTGTTTTTCCCCGCGGGTGTTCGGAGGCAGACGGGGATGCCGCAGCCCCGGGAGGGCTGTGCCGGGCCGGGCCGGGCCGGGCGAGCCGGGCCGGGCCCGCACGGCTCCCACCGATACCGCTGCCCGGGCACTGCAGAGTGAAGAACCCAACCCCTACGGATGTGAGCACAACACGGCGGCGTTTGATTTTTCCTTTCCCCCGCAGCAGCTGCAAGGTGGCAGCGGCCGGAGTTTTCTTTCTCTTTCCCTCCTCTCCCGTCCTCCTTTTTCCCTGCGAGCAGCTCAGCCCCTCCGCTCCAGCGCGGAGTGGTTTCTGACCACCTACGTTTAATGAAGCTCTACGTACTGTGTTTGTAAGCCTTGAAAACGTGTTGATATAGGGTTTTTTTTAGAGTTAATTTTGTTTTCTGACTGAATTCTAATTTTTCACAGTTTTACAGCTGGAGAGATAGAAAGCAGTAACTGCAGTGCCTTATTACCTATCAAAGATTTCAACATAGTCTGATTTCTTTACAAGAATGTTAACAAATTTGCCAGATGAAATTACACAAAATACAATTGCGAAAAGCTACTCAGCTGTTCAACTGTCTGCCAAGTCACACGTTATTATATTTTTTTCAGTAACCCTGCACTCTAAAAAGTTTTACTAAATTTCTGTTTCTGTGAAATTTGCAGTTGCCATGGGTTTTTCTCATAAGTAAATTACTTATAAGTTTAATGTGCTTGTTTTAACTTTTATCCCTCCAGTACACCATCTTGCTGTTATTTCTCTTATGGATTGTTCACTTTTTCATTTTCTTTTTGTGTTAATAACAGTAGAATAAGCTACATCTTGTCGTACCTGTAACTTTTAAAGGTACTAATTTGCAGTTATGTTTAGTTCAGGTCCAATAATATAATGCTTTGTTACCTTCTGTAAAGTTGAGCAAGGCTAAGTTCTATTAAGTTAATTTTGTAAATTTCATGTCTACTAAGTTTCAGTATTATTAAGTTTAGACAATATTTTATTCTAGTTTTACATAGATTGCAGTTGTATTCAGTAATAATGATTAACTTTGAGTTTTCTTAAATGTATCTTCTCTTTTACTGAGGTAATAATTGAGCTACAGTTATTAATATAAAATCCTTTTAAAGCAGAGTTCTATTAAGTTCATTTTGTTAAACTTTATCACTGTCAAAATTTATTTATACCAGGTTTGAGTGTTATTCAGTCTGAGTTGTAGCTTTTACTAGTAAGTTGTTCAGTGTTTTCTTTTGTTTCATTTTACTGTTATAGATACATGACTGTTTGGAATATATTATCTTGACTTTTTCAGATAGTTACGACTGATATATTTTTAGGAGAAAAAGTTACAGATGACCTCACCCCTGGTAAGTCACAGCTGTGTTTTAAGTGTGATAAAAGAATGGGTTAGCTAATCAAGGGAAGATCCTAAGGAAAAAGGAACTGAAAGTATTGAAGGAACAGCTTGGGAAGACTGGAAGACTGTCTCTCCAAATGGGAGAGACACTGCTGTGAGGAATCTGCTGTGACGTCTGGCTGGGTCTGCAGCTGGGCCCTGCAGTGAGAGTTTGCAGTCAAAGCTGAGCTAGGAGAAAGCCTGCAGTGAGAGGTGGCAAGGAAATACTTGCAGTCATATTCTAGTAGGAAATAACCAGAAGTCAGAGTCTGCAAAAATAACCCTACAGTGGGAATTTGCTGCAGTCAAAAGTCAGTGAATAGTTAAGATCAAGATAGCTGAATTATAAAGAAGAATAAACCGAGACCTTTTCACGTTATTAGACAAGAGTCTGTAGCTTAACCTGTCTCTATATCAAATGTGAGGTCTGCTGTAACGATATTAATTACATAGTGTGAATTTACTGATATGGTAATAGGCATTATTCATAAGTTGATATTATTATCTTAGCTGGCTTTTTGTGTACTTGTGCTGGTTTGAAAGCAAAACCAGTGAAAGACTCCAAGTCAGAAGCATAATTTAATAAGAGGAAAAGAAAAGAAATAAAAGAAAGTAAAATAAAAGTAATAGTACAAAAAAAAAAAAAAAACCAAAACCACTGACAGAGTCAGACTACAACCTGACACCCTGTTAGGGTGGTAGTGGCAGTCCAGATGAGATGGTCTTGTCAAAGCAGTGATTCCTGTAGAAGCGTCTGGTAGCTCTTGTCTCCTCTGGGAGTCCAGTGGGTAAAAGCTGCCTGTGCTGTCCCAAACCCTGGATTTATCCAGGTGGGAATGCTTGGCTCCTCCCCCTGGGCGGAGCATCTCCCAATGGGCTGATCTCATTGTATGAGTCATGCAGTGGGTCCTTGATGGCCCATTAAACAGAGATAACTCCCAGAGGAAGTTATCTATGAGTCATGTGGCAAGGCATTGTTAGGTTCGTTAACAGAAGATAAGGAAAACACTGCCCCACCCTGGCTCCAACGGCTCATGGGGATAGAATACATACCTTGGGCACAATTTTACATTGTAACCTAGGACAGTACTTTACCATCTCTTTGTGTAATTATCTACAAGACACGTGTCGTTCTAGGATCCTTTTTTGTTCTCTAGCTGCTTATGCATATCTTAGACCAGGCTCCCTCTCTAGCTAGTCTCTGCACTGGCTCAGTGGTTTCACCCAGTGCTGTCTCACGATTTTTAAGTATTTTTCAGAGTTCCAAAAAATGATATCTGAGCTTTGTCAAAAGCCTCCTCTGAACTGATGGTATTGTGACCTTTACTCTTAGTAATCAGATGCAGTCGCAGTTCTTGTTACAGAAGCACTCCAACAGTTTGCTGTGTTTAAAGCATCCCTATCCTGAGGGAATTTCGGAAGAGACCAGCTATTAGATGGTTCAATTAGTCTTTCACCCCAAGATTCTTAAGAGCCATGTTTTAAAATATGTCTAGGGAATTCTCTTCCAGTTAGAGCTTAGGCCATGGCCATGCCTTAGCTCTACCTGGATGAGAAATTTGTAAACAGACCCAGGTGTTCTCTGCATCGAAACAATACTCAAGTCGCTTTGACTTAACAATTTGAACTGATTGATACGACAGCTAGATCTATTTTTTAAGTGAGCTTGGGAATAATTTTCTAAAGATGATTATCCAATTCTTCACTGATTTGAAGTTTATCAACTGTTTGCAGACTCTAGGATGATAGTACAGTGTTTCAGAGATTGCTAATTACCTAATTTCACGTGTGTTATTAATTATGTCTGTTCTCTGAAATATTCCTAATTGCTGTATTTGAATTATTCCTGATTGCTGTATTTGAATTATTCTGGTTTTGTTGCCATTTGATTATATAAACTGTATTAAGAAAATAGTGAACCTTAATAGTTGACATTAGTAGTAGTCATGCTAAGGCTTGGTAGGCCGCATTTAACCTGCAGATGAACTATCATAGTAGATTTTGTAATGTAAGCAGTGTAGTTAAGAAATAATCATTATCTTAAGGCGTGTATCCAGTTATCTAAGGAATGTACCTTTTGGCAGAAGCTTAAATGTCAGAGAGATTAGGGTACCAGGTATTGAAAATTAAGTAAGAATCTGTTGTGATGAAGAAATCATGTAAAGAAACATATAAAAACCCTGTAAATTTTCTGTGAGATGGGGCTCTGTCTTTGGACATTAGTCCACAGGCTCCCGGGCCCTCAATAAAGCACCGCATAAACGACTTCGGTTGTTTGTGTCTTCTTCGGATCGGGCAACAGTTTCACTACACATATTGTTCTGTTCTGATGTTCCCTTCATACTCATAACAAAAGACATGCACCTCATTTTAAAAAAAACAAAAAGAAGAGAAATTTAATGCCTTAAGAACATTCAAATAATGCAATATATACATTGAAGATTAAGAAAACAAATAATTTTGCATAATGCAATATTTACATTAAAATTTTGGAAAAAAGATCATTAAATCTAAATCCCAATTCAGTGTACAACAGCAAAGCCTAATTGATTTATTAACTTAAAAAGAAGATACGCATTTATCATCCAGAGGTTAAAAGTAGTCATCCATTCATTTGATCAGACATCAATTGCCTCTGAGAAAATGAGGCCCAATGAGAAGAGAAATGACTTCACCACCACCCAGTCTTCGTAATCAGAACAGGAGCAAAAGTAGGACTGTTAGAACATGGCTGCGTCTGGAGACTTACAGGGGAAGCTTGTCAATAAAAGCCTTATGTCATCATCATGGTATAGTGTTCCTACTAACCATAGCTATTCTGTGTTCCAGGCTCCCAAAAAGACATTCAGTGATGTCAAAGATCAACATTTCCAGCTGATAGACTTTCTCTTGAGTCTCAACTATTTGGACTTTAAAACAGTGGTCATTTATCTCAATTTCCCCTAGAGACATTAGACATTATATTTCTCATGCTGTGAGACCCTGTGTCAGTGACATGATTGAATTTAATAAGTTTTGTTGATTGTAATTAGTTTTTTATGTATCTTGTCCTGCATTTAATAGATAACTGGTAATAACCTTAATAAGATGCAAATTGCATTAACATCAGAATATATTGGCTTTTTTAAATTAATAAAAAAGAAGGAGGTGTTGTAACAGGCAGAAGAATTATAAAAGAAAAGCCTCATAAAATCAGGCCTGTTCTATTAAGTTAATAGCTAGCCTGTCATCCTTTCTAAGTGTAGTTAAACAATTTGCAAGTTCCCATGTGTCATGATCCGCTAATAACCATCACTGGGGTGGTGATGGTTTGTTTATTGATCTCAGAGTGCAAAAGACACAAGAGATTACGGTTTTAATCAAGACAGTGCACCTTTATTGAGTGCCCACAACATGGTAATGCAATAGAGGAGAAAGAGAGAGAGAGACAAAGAATAGAGAGAGAAAGGGGGGGTGGGAAGAAAACAGCTACCAACAGATGAGACGAAGTCCTCATGGCCATCTGCCAATAGATCTGTTTTCTTCCGTGGGGAGATCTCAAATTTTGGTTAACTTAGGGAGTCTCTTTATAGTCTTTCCAAAGTGACAGGCAGTTGGCCAAAATGTGGGGAGATCGGTACGAGGTCCGTTGAGAGAACAGGTACAGGACAGGCAGTTTGGCAGTAAGCACAGCCAGTCCACCATGACCTGCCCATTGTTCCTGCACGGGTTCCCATGGGAATGCACACCAGTTTTTGGTCCAGCAAACACACCTGTAGGCAACACTTGGCAGACATCCCACCTCAGCCAGGCCAGAACTCCTGTGTTGGGGTTTTAGGGTTTCAGTCTCTGTCCTTGGTGACAGTCGTGAGGCAGATGAGGGATCTTCGGACTGTCTCTTATACCGTGTAAGAACAAAACAATCTTGGTGTGGAAAGTTCGTTAGCATAACAACCTGTTCCTGGGTTGAAAAGCAAATGCACCTGCAATAGCAAAAAATTTGTCCCCTGAGAATCAGTAAAGAAAATATGTAACCAATCCAAGAACACAGATTTGATAGACAAGTAGAACACCTTTTACTGACTAATAGAGTAATTGGCAAGAAAGCTATTAACCAATTAAAGTTGCACACGAGGTCTGTAAAAACTGTATAAAATGAGTTGTGAGAATAAAAAATTGGCTTTTCCCACATGAAAATAATGAAGTCTCGGCTAACTTACTACAATAATTGTGGAAGCAGGAAACAGAAACAAGGTTTTCTCCTTGATGAGGATGTACCTAAAAACAGTACCCTACAGATTTAGACACTTTTCTGCTTTCTGTTCTCCCATCAGTTTCACACTCTGCCTGTAGAGTAAATGACTATCACCACAGTCTTGTCTGTAGGCTGCCAAGGAGTGCAATATCCTGGAAAGGACAATCTGAGTCTCATCAGGATGAGAGGAATATTAAACCAGATCTCCCCCTTTCTGATTAGCATCTATAGTCTTGCAGTACTGTGCTTTTTCTTTAGCTGTGATTTGGAAAATACTGTTTTTTTTCTGTGCTGAACTCAATACCATGTGATAGACAGGTCTAATTTGCTGCAAAATTTGCTTAGATTTAAGACAGATGCCAGAAAGCTCCACTAGCTATCACAGCCAGTGAGGCTGAGTGTGCTTGAGGCACAAGCCATAGAGCTTTGATAACCCCTGCAAGTGCAGGAAGGGTGGTTGTGCAGAGCATAGCACTGTCACCTGGAGGCACCCAGGGACACTGAGCAACCTGGCTGAGTTCTGCAGTCCCTGGGGTTTTTATTATGGGCCAACTGGCATTGCTCAGAATTAGCTGAGACTGATGCCTGTGTGAGCAGGGCTAAACAGGTACACACCAGTCTGTAGGGCTGCTGATGGTGTCAGACAGATGCATCCTCTCCTGGATGCTTCTTTCCCCTGCAGCAGGGAGGGCAAAGGAGCAAAGCTCACAGGGCTGAGCCACAGCAACTTGTGTGCTGGAACAAACTCAGAAACAAGCTCAGATGTTCAAGTTCAGTGTAGTGGTCTTTGTACAGCAGAGCTTTGAATGTCTTTCTGGTTGTCTGTTTGCATTGTCTCCTTGGAGGCATTCTCTCCTTAGCAGGGATGGTATGAGAAAAAACATTGAATATTGTGAAGCTTGCAGACATTTGGATAATGGGGCTGTGCAGCTTCCTCAGATACATTGTTAGAAACCATATAGCACACTGGTGATTTCTTAGGAAATACAGGGGGTTTATTATTTTGTGTACATAGGTACATAATTATATAGGGGTTAACACCCCTGAATCTTGCAACAGGCCAAATCTTTCTTTTCTATTTTCTGCCCCAAGGTGAAATTTTTTTTAAAGACATTTCAGTAAATTGCTTCATTCATCCCAAAGTTCTGTCAAGGTAAAAATTACATTATGTTTTTCTCTTTTACAAAATTAGAAGAGTAGTTTTACCATGACTATAACTCAGGAACATTTAGAGAGGAAGAGACAGACTGCCACCTACTAAACACACCAGGCAAGATAAAAATACATACCCTATACTTCATAGCTAGAAACATGGTGTTTTTTAGTTAAAGGTTTAACTCCATACAAGCAATAACATCAGTTACTATAGACTAAGTGGCCTAAATTAAAATGGTAATATCAGATTACGAAGTGTTCTCAAATAAGGTAAAAACTGGTGTGAAATACTCTTTCATCTGTGTATATGGTTGAATGAACCAATAATGAAATTTGTTAGGGTCTGGCCACACCCAGGTGACTGATCTGCTCTACCAAGGCTGGGTGACTGCTTTGTATACAAATGGGGCCCATCCTAAGAAATCAGTTGCTGCACAAAAACCATCATTAGTTACGTGACAGTATCCTGATAAAACCCAAGACAATAAAAGGATGAGGGATGAAGGCATAAGACTCTTCTCACGTCAAAGGTTTGGAGTTACCACCGGTCAAATGATGCAATAGAAGCAAAAGTGTCATAATGGACACCATGAAGCATATTTCATGTGTGGCTCCACACAACATCCAGCACAGACACTATGGCATTCAATGGTGATATGATGCTGAGAAGTACCACTATGTTTATTAACAAATTAAATTTCTTAAAGCATATTTAGCTCAAGCTGGGAATTACCATAATCATCACAAAGCAATGAGGTGACCTCCAGCAGCCAGGTTCATGTGCACATCTGGGGAAGAGGACACTCTCCTTCGTTTGTACTTCCCGATGGAATCCAAACCTATGTTTATGTCTGAGATCTGTGTCTGGGCAGTTCTGTGCCATTTTACAGCACAACATTTAAAAATCTTTTAGGGGGAGCTTATCACCTGGCAGAACTATGAAAAAGGCTATAACTGCTTGGTGAGTGTTAGCATCTGCCATGGAAATTTGACTGTCTTAATTAAGATCAGATGGAATAAATACGTAGTAACACCACAAGCAGTGCAGAAAAAACTAACTAAAGGCTCTTCTGCACCAAAGGTCATCAGGATGCCACTATTCTGGAGGAAGCACTACTTAAGAGTTTGAGAGCTGCTTAAAAGATAGAAAGCAAAACAGGACTTAAGTGTCACTTACAGGATGGAGAAAATACTGGAGTATCCCCAGGTACAGATGCTGGAACTAGTTTTATTTAATATCTTCATGAATGACCTGGAAAAGCAAGTATGCAGCAAAACCCCCATTTATCCAGACCTTATTACTACAAGTAGTCAAATGCCACACCAATGGAGAGGAGACACAGAAGGGCTTCACTGACCACAGCAAAAGTGTGAAGTTCCCCTTATAAGAAAAAATCCCCTTCATAACAGTCTGCATCTGCACTAGTGTTCTTTATGGACACAGCTGTGCAGGAGAGGACTTCTCATGTGGGCAAGGATTTACTCCTTCATGGGAGAGGCCATTATCCATAAGATTGTACCAATAGATTTTCCTTTTCCAGGGAAAAATCTCAACCTTCATTTTCTATCAATCAAAATTGCCATATTTCAGAAAGAAACTTAAGGCTTAAGGATGTCTTGCATCTTCAACAGCTCAGAGCCATACAGCCTCCATCAGGACGTAATGACAGCTGAACCCAGGTTCTAAATAGCTGTCTTATATTTAGAAATACAGCTTTCCAGGTGTCCAAGATTAACTCTGTGATTCATTCAAAGTTGAAAGAAGGAAGGTAATGACTCTTCTCTGATGCACTGTGGTTATGAAGAGGATCTATTTTTAAAAGTCTCTGACTAACCAAATTGTAAAGCAAGGGAGAATAGCTAGTATGTTAATGAATGACCAATACATAGGAAGGTCAGGATCGACATACAGAGAGTCATGGAGGTAACCTTCACCACTGCTCTCCATAAGCTAAGGCTGCATTGTCTCTAAAGTCTTCAAAGAGCATTGGCAACAAAAAAAAACCCCAACAAACCAAAGCCCAGCAAATCTCTCTTGTCCATTCTTTGGCCCACAACCCAGAGGCAAGTGGAGCTGTGCAGACTTGCAGCAGCAAGGTCTGGGGCCAGCAGAGCACCCAGGATATGCTGGCAGTCTATCAGGACACTCAGCACACAGCTGCTGAGCAGCTTATCCTCACAGGCAAGAGAGCACCAGCACTGCTGGCTGTGCAGTCCTGAAAGCAGGCCACAGGCATAGTCAGCTCAGGCTCAGAGCCCTGGTCACAGCAATACACTGCTTCTATGGCCAAGTCAACATCTGCATCTAGCAGGGCTGTAGAAAAAGCCATCACTCAGAGCTAGTTTAGGGCTCTCCTGACAGTCCACCAGTGCAAAATTTTGTCACAGGTTAAAGCTCAAGAGTCAGGAATTGAATGCTGGCTTTATGTCCGACTTACTGCTTCAGTTACTGCTCACTACTGAATCTACTGGAGTCTCCCTCACTGGGGATATTCAAGAGCCATCTGGACACAATCCTGTGCCATGTGCTCTGGGATGACCCTGCTTGAAAGTGGGGAGGTTGAAAGAGACACTTTTGTGTCTGTGGACTGATTCTTCATTGCTCCAGTTAAATTTCATGCTGTTTCAATTGCATGAAGATGTGCTCAGGCACAACCTGCTTCTCTTCCTTCCCACTGAGTGGCCTGAAATAATGGCTCCTCTGCTGGTTCCCAGCTCCCAGCAAGATGGATCAGAGCACAGACAGGGGGGAGGATACTGCAGCCTTACTGTGTCCTTTTCTTGCTCTTGGGGCTGAAAAAATGTTTGCTGATTCTCAGGAAAATGTCTTCCATCTCATTTCCTGACTGGGCATCATGGCACTGGGCTTGGTCTCTAGTTTGCATTTGCCTCTTTCCTGTGTCTCCCTCATCAGGTTAAATGCCACAGCATCAACAGTGTATCTTCCTTCAAGGGCTTAATGGAGCTTTTGGGGCTACTATCTAATCTTCATTCCCCATCTCATTTGACCAAAAGTGATTTTTGTTTTTGTCAAATACTGTTACTATGCAACATAACAACAAATAGCTGGGTGTGATGTTGGATGGGGTTTATTGCAACAGCTTTAACCGTGATAAAAAACATGTGCTTAATGTTTAGACTTGTGTAAGTTAAGAGGTCACAGAGTTTTAATCTAAATACAACTTTGTATAAACACACAGCTCTCAAACACCTTAATACTGAGATCTGTATGTCTCCCCAGGTTCAAGCTTGCTTACACAATGGAAAAATTGGAGTTAAAGCAGAAATGAAGAAGTTCCTTCATATTCCCTTGCTGATTTTATTTTTCTTCATGTAACACCTTTTTGGTAAGAAAATCATTGTGGTGACTGATGGGTCTGGTGGACCAGTGAGTTGAGCTTCTGGGAGGTAGGGATCGCTGTGGTTCAGGCTAAGACTTGCAGCTGGCCTCACCCATCCATCCAGGGACTACTGTGTACTGGTGCTCATATTGCACTTCTGAGAAATCCCCTTATCTCTTTGCCTTGTCTTCTGGAGGGAACATGATGGGTATTGCATGTCCCTTCCCCCATTTTTTTCCTCTATCCTCTCCTTTTCATGTGTGTGTGTGCAGATCTGCAAGCACACACTTGTTTGTTAAGCTACACTTGAATTTGTGTTCAGCAGTTGCACTCCTTCAAGTCAAGCAGCACTCTCATATTTTTCAAGCAGACAGCAATCTGATGAAACTTTCCTGAAACTTTGGACTTAAGCTCAAGTTTCATTAATCCTAATGAACCAAGACTTTGCACTTGGGTTCAAAACTCCAGTGCAAGCAGGTGTGTAAGAATATAGAGGTGGCTTAGGTAGCATCAGAAGGGGTGGCTTGAGAGGTGGCCCACAGCAATCTTCTCCTATTTTCTCTGCCCCTTCACAAAGATAAAACCTCCAAGAACAACACTGGGAGTATTGTCTTAGTTTCTTTTCTAAACAGCAATTGGTTTTTAAATCTGTTGTTATTCATGAACTTTTAAACAGTGGCTTCATTAATACTTAAACTACCATGAAGAGAGAGAGTTTTTAACTGAAGTTGTGCTAATTTCTAACTGGCATCTCTTGACTTCTCTTCAAATCTGTTGCTTGTCTCTCAGGACCATTCTGCCCTCCTCTGTGAGTATCAAAGGCAGCTGCTCTTATTGCAAGTCTTTTGTCACTGACTGGAGAAAATTTTCCCAGTAATCCTGTTGGAGGCAGCAAACAACAAAGAAATGGCTAAAACGCAGACATGCTGCCTATCCAAAAGGAAAGCCTCAGCACTTCAGTCACAGCAAAGCTATTTGTGAAGTGTATGCAAATTCTTCTAGTCTGTGGCAGCAAGAAGGTGACCTGACACAGGAGGTCACAATGCTTTAACCCATGCTGTATTCACCTCCTGCCCATCTCCAGCTCTATCTGCGGTCCACAGTGCGGCTCCCATGTAATGGCTTTTGTTCTCATTTCTGCATCTGCCTAGAGTCCTCGGAGATTTTAACTTAATGAAATCATTCCCTGTGTTTCAGAAGGAGCTTGGCTTTTCCCATGCTGCTGCCACACAGCTGAGGGCAGGCATTTCAACTTGTCATTCATTGCGGATACCAAAAGAGGCTATCTATGCCACTAAGGGGACACTGCTCACATGTAAAATCTTAGATGCTTCCCTAGCATTGCTCAACTCCCCAGGGTACTGGCATCCATGAAGTTATGCTGGCAGAGACGGCAGCCCTCTTCATGTCACGCTTGTATCTTTGGCATTTTAATGGCCTCTCGGGATCACACAGGGGTGGTGGTGGAAATGAAAGGTTACCAGGGAAGTACTGTAGTCTGAACTACAGAGGCGAATGAAAGAAGGCAGCATGTTAGATGATTGTCACACAATTATATGTATTTTTGAGTAAAATTCACAGAAGTCAGTGGTTTTTACTCACCACGGGATTCCTCTAAGAGGCGGTCAGGTACACAGCACTCACCAGAGACGGTTTTGGTTTCTGCCAATGGATTCAATTATTTTTCCCTTGGAGGACTGTACGGAGGCTCCATCACCAGGAAACCCCTCATTGCACCTCACAAAACCCCCAGCAACAGCAGAGTACTTTGGAGCTGACCTCAAAATTGCATTTGGACATGAAAATTCATGTAGCAAACTGTGGGATATGCTGTACTTTTTCAAAACTAAGTGTCTGCCACAGGTGTTTGTGACCAAAACTGCTTCAGATCTAAAGCTAAAGTCCTAGGATCTTTCTCTGACTCTTGCTTCTGCCCCTTCTGTTTCTAATAGCACTATTATCCAGGAAGAATTGTAATTCCTATAAACAGCACAGGTTTCTTCTATTCCTATGCCCTTTCAATTAATCAAACAAAATTTCAAGTTCAGCAGCACCAGCAGCTTGTGCACCATAGATCCTGATGGTCCCAGCCTGTTAAATTTCAGCACAGCTCTTTTATGACCAAGCACCCTTTGCTACAGATCTATGGCATGCCAGAATGTTTGGAGAATGAGCCTGGCTCGGTGCTCTGGCAGGCAAAGCCAGGAATAAGGATAGATCTGCTGATTCAGGATCCTACAAACATAGCTGATCTCATTGCAGTGAAAATAGGTCACTAATCACACATGGCCCGCATCCAAAAACTAGCCAGGAAAATTGAATAACTGCTGGCTGAAAACTCTGTTTTACTTGAACGCACAAAAAGAAAGCAGTCTGCTTTAATTTGTTTAAAACAACCACCAGATTATGTGACCAGGACACAAAGACAGTGATCTCTTTCCACTGTTATTTTTCAAGCAAGCAACTCATTTATTGTTCTAGCCCATCCTTCACTTCTGTTCTCACACATTAAAATAATGTGTAGTTCACACTTCTGTTTTTAACCTCAGTTACAGCAAGAAGGTCTGATTTCTAAAGAAAAAATTAGCATTAGCCTATATGTTGCTGACACAGATTTCTTTTATAGGCTTCTGTCTAGTGAAACAAGTAAGTTAATATTGCCATAATTAGATCTTTGGAAGTAAAAATAAAATGACAATTCCTGCTTTGGGGTTTGTGGTGGTTTTTGTTTTGTTTGGGTTTTTTTATAAGACAAAAACATTCTTTTCTTTTTAGATCATTCTGAATTTTCTTTTTAAGCTGGTTGCCCATGCTGACATCCTGAATAATTTAATGGGAGAGCACTTAGACTGCAGCAGGGCTGAGAGTTACTGATGTGGAATAAGTGTACCCTGATGTTACACAATGTGCATGGTGGGAGGGAAAGTCCAGTCAATATAAATGATTCCCCTTTTTCCATTGAATAAATGCTATCTCTCTTGGTCAGCAACTGGGGAAAATATGGATGCTTTATAGAGATAAGTTCTACTAAAATGTTAGATCTGTATCTCTCTAACAGATCAGATCAGGCCCATTTGCTTTGCTGATCAGCTGGTAAGTGGGAGTGGTCTTCACCTTCAACTGGGGACTGAGTGGTGACATGCTCATGTGAAAAGCATTATTGAAATGTGAGTAATTGTTGCTAGAGTGGTCAGAAATAATTGCTTGTACAATTGAACTGAAGACCCAAAAGAGGCTGGCAAAAAAAATTGCACATGCAAGTTTGTAGAAACTTTTTCAGCACATTTGCTCTTTAATATTCTTAAGCTACGTTAAAGGAAAGGTAATACTTGAGAGCAGGTAATTCAGGAACAGAGACTAGCTCACAGGAGCCATGGAATTGCCTGTGTCACGCTACAGGCAGGAGCTGTAAGGTCATTTTTGGGCTCCTTCCACTGGTACTGGTCCTTCTTGTGCTCTGGAGGTGAATTGCTCCTTGCTCCTCCTGATCTCCATCATTTCTGCTACCAGCCCCGTCCTTGTGTGTGCCCAAGGTTCAGGTGCTTGACTCAGAGATAGCCATACCATGCTAACCTCCCAGAGAGGCATTTCCCATCTGGAGAGCTCCCATGCTTGGCCACACTACCCAACAAATAGATTCAGAGCATTCTCCTTCCAGGGAAGAAGGAAGAGCAGAGGAAGATGGCATGCCTTTCCAGCAGCTCAGGGTTCAGTAGTTCAGGTCCTGCCTTCTTTCTCTCTCACCCCATGGCCAGTGATCTCTAGTTGCAAGTAACTGGAAAGAGTTTGTGGAGCACACACAGCCACATCAGATTATGAGACGTGGTCCTTTTAACCCTAAGAGGAATTGTAGAGGCTGAAGCTGTGGCTGTATTGTCTCGTTGGGAAAGGCAGTCACTACTATGCATCAGTGACATTTCTGTGCTGTACTTAATGCTGAAGCTAACGCAGGAACAGACTGTGTCATCACCAGACAAAGCTAGCTTTTATTTACAAATAAGAGGTTTTGTGACTGTGAGAGTCTCTCTGATGGCAGACTATTCTGGTAGTCTCCTTAAGGCTGATATCACTGATTCAGCCAGCAGAGACAGTTTTTGATGGATGTTGTGTGCCTGACTGACTCTTGCTGGAATCTTACACTAAGATTTGAAAACAACTGATTTCTCAGAGGCTACACAACTGTAAGTGTAACTTCATGAGAAGTGTTCATCAAGCGTGTAATATAAGCATATTTTGAACTCACTGATTTAATAACAAGCTGTAGATGGAAACCATAAAATAATTCAGTGAGACAAAGGACTGAACAATTTGGATGAAGAACTGAAATCAGACCTGAGACTGATTTCAAATGTCTTCATCTGTCAAGTCATATTCCAGAGTTAGATCCTTACCTGACACAAATTAAACCTTTCTGCCTTACATCATCTGAAGCATACCTAGGGTAACATGTAATACCTGTAACCTCTTCTCAGGACTGACCATTCTGCAGCAATAAAGGGATTTTCAGCAAAGGAAAGCTCACAGTCCCTTAGGTGGGTCTGCAGGCCCTCTAGGAGGAGGGCAGTATGGCCTTGGGTGAATTAATGTGTATTTTCTTTGGCATGTGCATACATAAGGACATATTTAGGCCTCCTGTTTATTTGCTTAGACAGGAAAGGTTTAAGAGGGAGCAGTGGAGGAATGAACACCAGAAATGTTTGAGCCCAGTGCAAGGTAGGAAGAAGTTGCCTTTAGGAAGTGTCTCCTGAGCAGATGAAGAAAGTTAAAGAAGGCAGCTGGAAACAGCAAGCCCCAAGCAAAATAACCCCAATGGTTTTCCTGTGGGGCATATCAAACGACACCCTGTAAATAAATCTCCAGCACTGACTGCCAAATACATGTACATCAGTAGTCAAGCCCTTGTCCATGGACTCACGTAACAGTCTCAATAGAATTTATCTTTTCTGCCCTCTTTTAACCCAAAACAAAGTTGTTGCACAAGACTGTGAATCAGTTATAACATACCCCCTGTGCTGGGTTGTCAGCCAGTTACTGGCAGCTCTCACTGATTTTTTTTTCCTCTGCAATATGTGCATGTTTCTGCACAAGAACATTCAAAAACATTTCCAATTCCAACTTAAACCTACAAATCTGGGAAAATTCTAAGTTAAGCTCAATGCCCGTAACAGTTGTCTTAAAACATGAACTGGTTAAAGAAATTCATCCTTTTATGAACCTTTGATGAAGGGACTTCTGTTATGGCAGAAATGTGCTGGATTTCATGCTTTGAGCGTTCAGTCTCACTTCTTAATGTTGCTATAAGACAGAGCAGCTTGTTTTGTAATCCTAAATAAAATAATAAATGTTCTGTCTGATACTGTATCAGCGTATAATTCTGTAATACCTGTTCTCCAAGAACCTTGAAATGCCTTATAAATCCTGTCTTGACTCCACTGCCATGATTTTGAGGTAGGTGAATGTTGTTCTTTACCTGTTAGCATGGAGAAAGGCCATTATAGAAACTACTCTGTTCAAAACCATGAGCAGTTGTGCAGGGAAGGGGGCTGGGCTCATTCTCTGTTCTCTGAGTTAGACTTTGTACTTGGGAGTTCAAAATAGGTTATTTATAAATTGCAAGTGGAAACACTACAGTTTATCTTGTGACAGATACTTGGGGCTTTCAAAAAGGATTAGGAGGATGGGGTCCAGTACCAGAATACATCCCGGGGATTTTTCTACAGTTTCTTTTGTAGCCTTGAACAAGGTAGTTTGCTGCCTAAAAGACATAAATAAAAGTAAGTGTGTATTAGAACATAAATAATATTTTCCAGTTCAAGAGATCCTGGAAAGATTTCCTCTAATGTAACGTGATGTCAGCTGGGCTGGCAAGGACAAATTCAATAGTGGTTCCCGGGTTCTGGAAGCAGTGATACTAGGATATATCTGTGTACAGAGAGGAAAGCACCTCACTACTTTTTTTCTTGATATTTCCTCAGTCTCCAAACAGATGATGGTTTCTTTGTGGCACAGCTTTCTGCTTCAGACTGCCAAAAAATGTCCTTCATTGCAAGCCTGCAGTTTTGCACAGAACATCTCTATGTCCATAAGAGACAGAGAATTTGATCAAACTTATCCACTTGCTTTGCTTGCACACATACTGCTTTCTATTGCAGGAGAACCAGCTAAAGATATGGACTGGTGGTAAAATTGTTTGGTCTTATCAAAACAAGCAGCTTTTCCATCGAGATACTAGAAAAGTGGCTAAATAAAAACATTTGCTGTGTTGCCTCTTTGAATTTCTAACTGGGTTTCACTACCCTTGACACTGGTAGCTGGACAACTAAAAGAATTGTGTGGGCACCTCGTGCTGCTAGCTTGTGGACGGGGATGATGGCTTGCAGCAGGCAGCCATACCAGTTGCATTGTGCCATGTTCTTTGCTGCTCTGGGTCACTGCAGGAACTGCAAACACAGAAAAATTTTACTGAAAAGTTGGCCTTTGGACTGAATCTGGTGCAGGCATCTGTGTTTTGCACCTTCAAGAGAAATAAATTTTAGACATATAGGTAGGTTTTTGGGGGGGGGTTGGGATTTTTGTTATTGTTGGTTTGGTGGGGTTATTTTTGTGGTTTGTTTTTTTGTGTGTGTGTGTTTTGGTTTTTATTCAAATCAAATAAAAAAGGGAAAAACAAGCAAACAAACCCATGAAACAGGAATATGGTAACATTATGGTGCGGGTGAACTCTAGCTTATGTGCAATGACTGACATGTCTGAGGGTAAACAGGCAGGTTACCCCACCCCCAGCCCATCCTTCCCCTCCAGAAGCTGACATTGCTAGAAAGAGATGCCGAAGCAGCTGACACCAAAATGACAAGTGGATATGTAATGTCACACCACTGGGTAGGAAAGGGCAGAGCCCAGCTGGGAAGACCAGTGGAGGGGTGCAAGCCCAGCTCTGCCTCACTGGATGTCTGCAGGATGATGATCTGTCTGGTCAAGAATAGCAAAGCCCAAACTGCTCCTCTTTTAACTGGGGCTGCTGTGCTTTCATAACAGCTCATGACAGGTCAGTTTTCGCAAAGGGAATTTTGACTATGGTTGGTCCAAAAGGAGGAGGGGTGATGCTGGGGGACTGGAAATGACAATTGAATTGATAGTGCTGGTGGTCACTGAGGGAATATCAGCCTATCAGCAACAAGCAATTTCTGCCCCTGCACATTTCAGTCCTGCTGCCCCCTCCTCTCCCATGGGCAGGGGCCTTGGGCTGTCTGGCCTGTCACCCTTCATTGACCAACCAGTCTGCCTAAAATGACTGTAGGGTGGTTATGCATGTTCCCAAAGGCACCACTGTCTTAGTTTTGAAAAAGACAGGTATCTGCTAAAGAGGGGCAGGCCCTCTCTTGGAATGGATAATTCAAATCCCCTCCTTCCAAATTATTATAATTTAGAAAATTAAAACGGCTTTCAGGCAGAGATATGGGGATAGGAATAACAGTTCTTTACTAATATGTATAACAAGGCAAACAAACAACAATTACAGCATTAATAGTGGACAGAACCAGGGACCTTGAGGGCGGCTTGGTTTCACAAAACCCAGGGCAGTCTGATCTCTTGGGACTCCAAAAGGCACCAAGCTGGAACGGTGGGGGATCCCGGGCTGGTGGATTGGATAAATCCGAAGCTCCGTCGGTGGTCACTGGAAGGGCAGGGATGTCCTGGCAGGACGGGGCAGTGCAGGGCCACAGTGTAGCAGAAAAACCTCAAAGCAGCGCTAAGAAAGCAGCGGCAGTGGGGGCAGGGCCGGGCCAGCTCCAGCAGGGCAGCAGGAGGAGAGCTCAGGATTCCTGGGCACAGCTGAGCAGATGATGGTAGCTTCCCTCAGGATTGGACCCGGTGATGCCAGTGAAACTCCTCTGCAGCAAGCAGCAGCCTGACCGTCCTCTCCCTGATGCCGAGAACAAGAGAGCAAAGCTGCCCCCAGCCCTGTCTTTACCTGCCCCAAAACCTTGTATCACCTTCCCTCCCTGAGAGAGAGAAAAAAATAAAGGTGCTACCGCTCCATCCTTTTGTCCCACCTGAGTATCTATAAGTACTCAGTAGTTAGTTGCCTTGCAACTCTTGGGAAAAAATTCTATCGGTAAAAAAAAAAGAAACAAACCTAACCCCCAACAACCACGCAGCCATTCCTCCAGTCTGTTCCACTGGAGACACAGCCTGAGCCTGACCTGGGGCAGGCAGGAAGCTGTTGCTGGCAACAGGAGCTAAAGGCAGGGTTTTGCCCTGAACCTAAGAGAGGCTGTCCTAAGAAAAGCAGAATGATGTCCCTGAGCACTTTTGACAGGTAGCTGAGACTGGAAAAGAACTAGAAGCATGACCATAATCCATAGGAATAATTCAAATAAACAAAAGAACTCAAATTTTTTGAGTTTTCTGAGCTTCACTCTTCACTGTATTTACTAAATCATATTGTAGTAATGAAATGCCAGTAAGCAACATTAGGATCTTCAGAAAGGTCCTTCCATTCTGAAGATGCCTATTTCAGCAGTGGCTGATGAAATGATGCTCAAATGGGTTACTCTAGTTGGCCATTGCCAAGAGCAGAGTATGTTCATGTTGAACTTACAGGAAGAAATGCATTATATTTATTTGCTTGTTTGTTTATTTATTATGGAAGCGAGTTGTTTTTCACACACTTGATGATGTGGTTGTGGGGAAATGATTTTCATGGTGGAAAAGTTGCTGTCAAAGCCAGTGTCTGTTTGGGAGGAGGGAGTGGAGATTACACACATCGCAAAATGCGAACAAGGTTTAGCAGTGCACACTTCTACATAGGATGACATAGACTTTCACTGTGCTATCCTCTCTGAGGGGATTAAATGTCAAGCTGTAAAGCCTTTTGACTTTGCTTACAGCTTAAAATGTGATTATTTCTTTTATGTGCAGTGGAACAACTACCATGAGCAATTTATCCTTCATAAAAAGGTATTCAATGACCTCGTGATTAGAGTACTTCTCAAAAAAACTAGGGTTTGGATCCCCGCTTCAGATCAAGAGGAGTGTGGGACTTGAACCTGGCCACCCATTACTTCTGTCCATATTGCCATCACCTAATATCTGATGTGAAGTCCATTGCTGTGTCCTTTTTTCCAGCTCTGTGACTTCAGTCCGGGAGAGGATTCAGAGCTAAAGATCCTTAACAGTGTTAAGTATCTAGCTGCCTAGAGGGAGCATTTGTTTTTAGGTGGCTGACTTTTGGAGTATTGCCAGGTGCTGCAAGAAGAAGCAGGGGTTCTATGGAATGTGACAGCAGTGAGACTAGAAATTGGAGTTTCCATCCTCCTCCTAGGAGCATAACTTCAAAAGCCATCTTTGAAGCCTTTGCTTAGAAACTGTCTGAAATGAATGCTGGGATATGTCTTCACTGCAGCAGGAGTCATGGCCTATTTGTGTTTATACTTCACACAGGTCTGGATAGCAGGCCCCCAAAGGTTAAAATCAGTTGCTGATACCCAATAAAAGGAAAGGTGAGGCCTCTGTAGGGATGCAAAGAGGATGGCTTCACTAGCAAAGCAGCAGATAGATCAGTGCAAACATGTTGGTGTTCACATCTGCCAAGTAGGGGTTGTGGTAATGAGGACTTGTAAGGAAGAAGAACAGGTTTTATCTCATTGGATGGACAGGGAGAGCCACCTCTTGGCTTTGCCATTGGTTTGACCTGTGCATGTCAACACAGTTCACCCCAAAACTGAAGCTCAGATGCCCAGACCAGGTTGGGAGTCTGTAGGCCAGTGTTATGGAGACTGGGGAGAAGAGACCCCATGGCATCTCCCGTGGAAGCTCTGCATGGGCAGCCACAGCTTCACAACATAAAACTTAAAAAGAACCACAGTTAGATTTTGTGCAAGACTTTGCTCCTAGAAACCCCTTTGTCGTTCTCGGGCTTAAACAGTTACCTCACTAAGACCTCTGTGTAGCTGTAAATGCTATTTGTGCTCCACAGTGGCAGTAAATATTTGGTTTTGGCTTGACTTAGAGTGACTGAGGCCCATAGAGGAAATTACTGAGAAAATAGCAGGTTAGTGTGTGACAAGCAAACTGTGCTTAAGCAATAAGGCAAAACAGATCAATTGTGGACCAAAACGTCATGGTGAATGTGCAGCACAGGCAGAGGGACTGGAGCAATGGGGTGCATTTTATAAATCCCTCATTTATTTGGTAATTGACCTTCCAACCATATAGAGGCAGGCTGAAATACCATTGCAGTTTTTCTCCTTTTTCCTACATTTTTAAAATCTTGTATAATCTAGAAATAGATATGACAGCAGGTTTTTCAATGGTCATTTCACAGTAAAAACTCGATCTGAGCACTTACCTACTTGCTGAAACATCTGCAAACTGCTAACTTTTTGCTGTCTGCAGCCACTTGAGTACAGGCTGATAAAACCAGAGAGCCTGTATTTTGTAACCTTAAGTTTCCATGGCGTTTTTGTTTTTTGTCTGCACGTGAATTCTCCCAGGCTTGCTTTGTGCTAAAAAAGTAAGCAATTAATTCCCTTTAAAGCTTGAATGAAATCTCTTTAACTAGGTTTTATGTATGGAGGTGGGTTCTTCCACAAAAATATTTTAAATATTTGAAAATATACCATTTTAAGATCAAGCAATGAATGAGCTTTTTAATTTGACAGTGAAATGCCCAGGGACTAAGCTGCCATAGGCATTAGAGATACCAGAAGCAGCAACCCTCAGAGGCCACTTGGACTGCCAAAGTTTTCATAACCAAGCAAACCTCTGTTGGGCAGGAACCTGTTCCCTGTCCCCACTGATGTGAATCAAAGACAATGTGGAAGATATAATTCAAATAGCTGTGATCTGAGAGGATGAGAAAAACTGAGAGCTAGTGCCTGGTGTTCTGGAGAGATGGCAAAAATTGTAAGACATTAAAAAATAACCTCTGATTGCCCAGAGAGCTTTCCTTGCCTGCGCTCACCAGCAAGGAAGGGACAAGCAACAGCTGTCACTGCTGCAGTGCAGGCAGCACTGGGAAAGGCTAAGGTGGAGGCTTAAAATCAGACAATTTCTAAAAAAAGCCTGGCCTAACTGCATGGCCTCACATGTCAGCAATTTGGATTTTTATCAGGGCTATTTTTCTGCACAGAGGGGCTGGGTTCCCTCCTCGTCTGCTTCCCATAAGTAAAAACCACTGAATTAAGGTCTTGGAAGGAAGAGCTGCCAGTGTTTAAGCATGAGGAGGGGCTGGTTTTCCCCATTTGAGCTTTTTCAGTATTAAAAAAAAAAAAAAAAAAGGGGAGAAAGGTGATTTGGAGCATTATTGAGTGCACAGCTCCTAAGGCAGCTGGATTTTCAGTCTGGAGGTGCAGTGTTCCGTCTCAGCTCTCACATTTCTGTTGAAATGTGCAGCAGTTCAGATGAGTGATGGGTTGGAGGGAGGATAAAAAATGGCAGAAATGTCAGAATGCTTAAATTCTCTTCCTTACCAGGATTTGCAGTCAGTACAGTTCCCTTCTTCCATCTCATTGGTGACCTGGTCACACAGAGCAGTGTTCATCAAATTTCAGTGCTCATTACATGATTAAGTACCAGTTTTGTTTCTGCCTACCAATTTCACCAATTTCATTGCCCAGCCATACCACTGCAGCCGGGATTGATGCAGATGCCTGCACTCACATCCTGGGGATAAAAGAGATGTGACCCTTCCCTGACAAAGTAGTTTATGAAAAGGATGTTTTGCTATGAAGCCCTTGTCCTGACAGGCCACAAATTTATTAATATACAAATTATATTATTTGACTTAATTTTTGCAGAGTTAATTTTATCATGTTTTACCACTTATTGAATGAAATTCAATTGTTATTGAATTTCATTTTTTCTCCAGGCACTGGAAAACAAAGGCAAATTCCATGAGGAGGAGATGATTTAGAGATGATTTGAAATTGTTATGCTTCAGATGTGTCGTCATGCTGTAGCTTTATCTTGGGTGTCCTTTTCCACTAGTTCAGTAAACTAAGTAAATATAATGAGAGAAAAAAAAATCTCCCTGTTCTTACTTTGTTTCTCCATCTAAAATTACTTCTAAGTATTCTTATAAAAACACACAATTTAAATGTGCTGTTCAAGCATCGAAAATAAGAACCCTTTGCACACAAGGGGAAAGCAGACTAATCAAATGCAATAAAAAAGAAATGTATTCCTATTTTTTTGCAAAGGGATTACTGATTGTTGATTTTAGAGCTGTTCCACAGAATTTTCAAATTTAAAAAAATTCAAAACATCATAAAATATAATTTTTAGGTCTGCTAACCTCTAAATTTTGGACTACTTGTTGTTAATTGGAGAATATAATCTGAAATAATGTAGGTTTTACAACTATAGTTTTGATTTCCTTTTATTTCAAAGTATTTGAAAATGTCAGATTGAAATGTTCTAGCCTGATATGTTTACACAGTGAGTTTAATACCTTATTTTCCTTTGCTTTTCAGAAGAAATTTATTCTGAATCGATGTTTTCAGGCATTGCAGTTTGAGCAAGACGTGAAAACATTGTCAGAAAGGTTTTGCCTGTCCTTTTCCTATTCCTTTGAGCCATGCCTGCAAGAGCTGACACCATCAAAACTTGCAGGCAGGTGCTGTGTTTGTACTGGCC
This sequence comes from Acrocephalus scirpaceus scirpaceus, assembly GCA_910950805.1. Classification (NCBI taxonomy): domain Eukaryota; kingdom Metazoa; phylum Chordata; class Aves; order Passeriformes; family Sylviidae; genus Acrocephalus; species Acrocephalus scirpaceus. The sequence goes on from OU383777.1 coordinate 34,495,228, forward strand.
TCTCACTGCTTGTGGCTTCCCAGGCTCCCAGAGGGTTCATAGCCTGGCTGGGGGAGCACAGAAAATCAAGGCTCTTGGTGTTGTTAAAAACAACATGAAAGTCAGCAAGCCACATATCTTAACTCCTAACTGTTGATTTAGAGCTTGTTTTCTTATCAGGGGCCAGGAGACACCTGGGTTATTCTCCAGAAAGGAGAAAGCCAGGTTTGGATTAGAGGAGAGAAACTAAGTGCAGTTAAACTATTGCCATAACAAGAGGTAAACTGATTATTTGGATTTTGACAGTGATTTTGCCAATAAAGAAAAAAAAAAAAAGGCAGAATTGATATCCACCCCTGCCCAAAAAAAAAAAAAAAAAAAAAAGAAAAGAAAAAAAAAAGGAGATTTTTTTCTTTTTACTGCCTCTATTGGCAGTAAAAAAAACAAACAGAAAGATTCAGGTTCCAGGCTATGTTAAATAACTGTGTTTGTGAGGCAATAGGTGAAATTCTGCTGAAATCACTAACTCAGAAAAATAAGTGCCCTGTCAGGCTTTATTTTAGTGGTCAGTTACCCTAGCACAGAAAGTATAAAGCTTGAGAAGTTGAAAAGTGAGCCTTATCCTGAACACCTGAAGCAGCTCTCAGCAACAAGTAGAGTGAAACTGGAGCACTGCCAAGGGAGTGTGGCAGCCTGGCAGCTGCCCAAAGGAAGGAGAGGGCTGGAACAGACAGCCCTGCTGCCAGGGCAGAGCTATTGCTGAGACATCACTAAGCCATGACAATAAACGATGATGTTCTCAACTGACTGCTGGAAAGTGTTCTGAGAAGGGAGCTTCTGACTGTAAAAGCTGCCTTGACATTGGAGTCTTTTCACCAAAACCAGCTAAGTCGATGTTTCACATGAATTATGGACAAAGCCCAAGCCCACCAGCCAATCTCCCATACTGATGGGAACCAGAACGGCTCCCATGTACCTGGACTACACCAGAGAGGTTTCAGTGGTGTGCGCTGCCAGTGCTCTGCTAGTCAGAGAAAAGAGGAAAAACTGCATGTTCTCAGACATGGCTGTTCTCCCCTGCAGATGAGAGGACATAGAACGTGCCCTCTTGCCCACCCTGGGGCTGGACAAGCCTGGTGCTGACCTGACCGCTCGGCTCCTGCCCTGCCGAGTACCAGTGCCCTTGGCTCCCAGCCTGTGGGTCTGCATGCCTCAGCCAAGTGAGAAACACTGACTGTCTCTTGCAGCCTGAATTTTAAGTCAGGAGAACCCTGCATGAGGTAGCTGTACAAATACAGCTTGGCTTTGAGAGAAATGGTGCACATTGATGGCAGCCTGCCTGGGCTCAGGTGAGCGGCATGTACCCACACACTATTACTTATTTTAACTTCTGATGGGTAATTTCTCATTGCAACACTCAGAGGAGTTTTTATTCTCTTTTTTTTGCCTTTCATGAATGTATCTCAAATAGCAAGCCCCATGCCCACCACTACTGACCTCGCAAAACGTGCAGTTCATGGACAGAGTTTACCATCCCTCTCAGCAGCCTGTGAGCCCGCTAGAGGTACACACCATAGGGTCTGGCTTCTGATGGAAACCAATCAGTGCTTGTCTATTAGCGTACCAAGGCAGTGTGGAATTAATTAGCATTTGAACTCAGTTTATTTATAGTTTACTTCAAATCCAGCAGTGCTTTTTTCATAGGATTTTTAAGCTAGGAAGAAAAGACCCCCCAAATGCACAGTGTTATATTGATTTTGTTCATCTGGGAGGAAGACATCTTATTTTGCAGTATGTTTGTACATTGCTATTCATGACCACAGTCAAATAAAAAATATTTAGTTATTTGATTTTTTTTCCTTGTTTACTAATTCAAAGGGAACAATTGGAATTGTCATGTAAAGGCTTATGGTTTTATTTCATTTTAAAGTAGTGTATCTACAGCACAATGAAGGGAGTACAGCTGAGCTGCACCTCATAGAGATTTAGTTCCATGGGGAGGCCCACGCTACAGAGCAGAGTTGATAACACACACCCTGCAGCACGTGGTGCTGGGAACCAAGAGTGTCAAAGCTGAACACAACACTCTGGCCCTGATCTGATGGATTAGCATTTGCTGGATTAAGTCTCTACCATACGGCTTGTGCCACCCTCTGCCAAACAAACAAATTAAAATTACTAGATGAAAAGTATTGAGATGTCATTCTTCAGCAATGCCTATATACTAAAATGACACCATGGAGGTTATCTGGCTATCTGCTGGTGGGTCATCTTGTTAATGAAATAATTCAATGAGAAAAATAAAGTAAGAGATCAGTGCAATCCCAGAGTTAGTGACTAATATACACACATAATTCTGTGGTCTCATAGGAAATCTACCCTTAGTTAGTTTAAGATTTGGCAGTAGGTAAAAAAGAAAAACATTGAATCTGTAGAAAACGCCCAAACTGTGAAGTAAATCTGTCTTCTGATTACTAGCAGGTCTGCAAATGTTAACACAGTCTTCGTTTATATATTGCATCTCTGGCGAGGCACACCTGATATTGGCAATAGAGACCTCCTTTTTCCTTTGGGTCAGGTCACCCAGTTTCATGTTTCTTATTCTTCTTGCAGATGTAAGCTTTGGAAATTTCCATATGGCGATTAAAAATCCTTTTTATTATTTTAGCTACTCTTGCTGTATATTGGGACCTTGCTCCAAGAAACCTTGTTTTATAGCAGTCTGTCCTGAACAGCATTTCACTATCAGCTGAGGCATTTAAGCAATAACTAAATTAATACTTCATCCATCCTGCCTTATAGACTTGGCAACTTTTGCTGTCATCATTATCGTCCAGGCCTGCCACTATTAAATAGACCTCATGCCCAACCCTCTGATGCTTTACTAATGCTTTCCTTCTAATCTGGGAAGGCTAATCTTGTTTCTCATGCTGGGTCAAAGACAGCTTCTATTCTCAAATGTCAAGAAGCCAGCTTAGCACACCTTCGTCTTTGAACTGCAGGACTGGAAATGAATTACTGCTCTTCTGGGCAGAAAGCCTGAAAAATAATTGTCTCTTTTTTGGTCAGAAGTATTCCCAGGATTTTAAAGTAGTTCTCCTTATGTATGTGTCATCCTCTTACCCTGAGTTCAAGAATTTACCAAATGTTCATTAAATGCTTGCTCTACCCTGAGTTTCTCTAATTTAGCATCAGTTTTTATTGTTCTGGGGTTGCATGGCACACAGATTCTGGCATCCTGTACTATTCTTCTTCTATTACCTGCATTACAGATACAAGAAGGGATTTTGCAGTTTGTGGTCTCCCAGATGAAAACCTGAGGACAGCAGTATTAAACATTCAGAGAAATCTGTGATTCACCCAAAATGCAAAGGGACAGTCTGGCTGTAACAGGGAAATACATGATTATTCACTTTCTGTACTGTGAGGGGCTTCTTGAGCAAGGTGGGCTTTGCACTGCAGTAGTCATGAGCACCCTCCTGTAATTTTCATTCTTTAAGAACTAAAGATACAGATTTGTCATCTCAAAATTGCCATTGGATTTGGGCAGTGGGTCCCTAGTGGTTTTTCTTGAAAATCCTAGCCAAATTATGGTCCATATGTTCCTTATATTCCTGCAGTATCTCAGAACTACTGTCAAAGCCTGGGCCCTATTGTGATAAGTATCATGTAAAAAGGGAATAAAAAGCAAATATGTGCCCTGGGTCATCCAGTTAATTCTAGGAGTAATCTGGTGCAGACATTGTGAGACACCTCTGACTTGTTTTTAATGAAAAACTGTTTCTTTTTCATTCAGACCAGCACTGGGAAAACATACACATTTCAAGCCATTTCTCACTGTATCTAAATTGTAGGATATATTTTATAAGTAATATGCTTTAGCAATGCAGTGCAAGTAACATGCTGCTTTAGTCACCTTAGAAATGGCATGAGTAGTATCTCGTAATCCATCCATGTCCAGATATTCCAGTTATTCCAAAAGCTCATACTCAATTTCTGTACACAGCTCTCTTGGATATTACACTCCTTCATCAAAATGGCATTTTGCCCATATGTCCGTATTTAAGAGACTGTGACAGGTGGATACAGACAAACAGGAGAGGATGCCTTCACAACTGTGTGTAGGCTGTCTTCTGTAAAGGACTGACCCATTTCATCAGCTGTGGGAGGAAAGCAAAGCTGAGGCAAAATGGAGAGATGTGAATATGTGTTTTGAATGCAAAGCGCCTCCTCACCAAACCTTTTCTTGCTGATACCTGAGCTCGGCTGGAGTCCAGGGCAAGACCCTCCTGCTACCACATCTGGCCCACGTCCTGCCAGCCCCAGCCCTGCACCCCTTTCAGCACTGCATAATTTATAGATGAGCAGGGGCTTGAGTCAATGTCTTCTATGGTATTTTGACCTATCATACATATCTTCATGTTTCTTATTTCATACTTTTTATTAGCAGAGACATTTTTTTCTGGGTCTCAGTGGCAGGACACCTCTTGGTCTCTGTTGGCTGAGGTTGCAGGTCACCTCCTGTCTTAGAAATATTGGGGCTGCAGCCACATTGAACCTCCTCAGGCACTCCTTTCATGCCATTGTGGTGACACTGGCAGGACTGGGAGTGGCAACCCCTATTTCTTATATTTTCAAGTTCTCCAACACTTGTTCTATTATTTCCCCCTCTCTACTACTATGTGCTGAACAGGACACAGACCCAGTTCTTGGACTGTGATGCTGTATTCCCCTTGTTTTTCATGATGGGGACCTAGTTCAATGGCACTTCTTGCAAGCGAAGGTGTTGCAAAGGAGGCAAAGAGCATAGGACATATGCTAGGCACACAGTGCCTGCCTAAAATGTGTCACAGAGCAACATTTCCATGGCCAGCTTTCCAAATGGCAGATTTGTTACTTGATAGCCACACCTCAAGTGCACAGTGGGAGAGAAGAGCCCTTCACGTATAGCATATGTCAGTATGGTTAACTCCGGGATTGCTCTTCCAAACCGAAGAAAAAAATTGTGGCTTTGCAGCCCACATCTGAACAATTTCACTTGTCCATTCCCAATGCCCCAGAGAGGGTTTGATTGCTGCCTCTCTCCCAGGTATCCCATACAATTAGATACAGAGCACAGGTCTTCCCAAAGCATTTTACTGGCCCTGGCCACACATGAAATGTCCATCTCTGGACAGAGAGTAGAAGACAAAAATCACCAAATGTCACAGAAGAGGAAGCAGCAGTTCCAGCTTATTTTTAGCACAAAGATGTCAGAGGATTTGCATACCTCAGCAGCACACATAGAAAGCTGGTGTCCCAACTCACAGTCAAAACACACAGAGACACATACACACACAGACACACAGACACAGACACAATACACCCACAAAATGATGGAAGACACCAGGTTAACCACTCCGGAACAGTACCTAGGTACAGGTTTGATTTATGAAATAGGGCAGACAAATTTACACCAGACCTCTCCTTTTTGTGAGAATCAAGAGATGATTGCAGGCTCTCCAGTGCCAAGTGTCACCCCTCTATCATGCAGCCTTCCCAAATCCTAGTAGTTACATGCCTTGATACTTGTGCAGATTTGGGGTTCGCTTGATGTTGCTTGAATCTTGATGCACCACTGAGTACTTTGGCAGGTGCTAACCCTGCCCTCCTCCCAGTGAGCACTGCAAGTGTTTCCTCCTCCACACTGTCTGGTTGTCATTGGCAGGAGCCAACAGATGCTCCAGGTGAGTCACCTGGCTGCTCCAGCGCTGTGTGTCTGGGCTCACCCTGCTGAAGTGGCACTCATTATCTCGCCGGCGTGACGCAAGGAGAACTTATGCACTAAGTATAGGGACAAGAACTGATTACATTGCAGGAATGATTACAGGAGCCCTCTCAGGTACCCACCTACCCACAGGTACGTTCACCTGCTGCTGCTATGTATACTTGTGGTGCATCAGCAATGTGTGATGAACAATTTAGGGTGTGTGGGATCCTCCCAGGGCTACTGTCAGCAAATAAAAGCCAAACAGAGCCCTGCCTTCTGTTGTGGGGATTCCTTCTTGTTTCTGTTCATCCAGGTACAGTATCCTTAGTGAAATGCTCTGGAAAGTCTCCAGACTTTGTAATACCTTTGTCAGGAGCTGGTATTACAATGAGTTAGGTCACACCAACATGGCAGATACAGTGCTACAGGACTGCATCACATTGTGAGGCTTCCCCCAGCCTCTGCTCTCCTTGCCCCTCCCAGGGAAGCCAGCAAGCTGCCAGGCAGCCTGAGAAAGCTTTTGCTTTCCTTAGTTGTTTCCTTTGGACCAGAACTTAACAGAACTTCCCCCCATCCCCTCCCAGCCATAGCTGGTAAAGCCATAAATGCAAACAGGTTTCTTTTGCAAGTCTTTCATTATTCTGAAGCATTTGATTGAAGCAGCATTAAAAATACATCCCCTGTGCTAAGGATCTCTTTGCTTTCTGTTGTCAACAACATATTTTTAAGTGAAACATTCCAGGGTTGGGGTTTTTTTTTTGGTTGGTGTGATCGCCTTGTTTCAGAGTTACTTAAGTAGGAAAATATTTCCCTTGGAAGAAGTCCAAGCCCACAGAAGTCAGGGAGAGTCTTACTGTTAACTTTAAACGCAATATGGACTAGATTGCTGTAAGCCTCTGAAATAAATACATTGGTAAAATCTAAGGTTTAATGAGACAAATATGGCAGGACCTGTGATGGTGAGCATCCCTGATGTTAGTCACCTTGGCAGCTCGGAAGGACAGCTCTCCATACAGTGGGCATTTATGAAGTTAATTGATGACTGGATATTTATAGCTTGGCAATGATCTTTTTAAGGATACAGGCACCAGGCATGGGTTTTCCCTTGGGGAAGGGAGAGGGGGATGGAGAGGAAGCAGCGTTAACAAAAGTGGTGGGAATTTGCCATGGCGTTTCCCTCACTGCTAGTTTTGGTATCCCTCTCCCCAACTTCACTACCTCAAATATTTGGTGTTTCTGCACAAAGCCACAGCAAGGCACTGCTGTGATTGTAGGTCTGTTTGTGCCCTGCATGCCAGCCCCTTCAGCCTCCCACCCTGTGACCTTGGGGCTGGGACCACCCTGCAGCTGGGGAGGTAATTTAGCCCCTCACAAACCCAGGGCTGTGCTGGGGCAAGAGGAAGATTTGACAGGGGTTACTGCCCCTTGGGTCACTTGGCTGAACTGTTCCTGCAGCTGCTGCTTCTCCTGTCTCAAGCAAAATGAGGATTTCCAAATTTTGCTTTGGGCTGGAAGGCAGCCCCAGGACAGCGCTGGGCTGGCAGTGGTGGGCAGAGTGGAATGCCACCAGCACTCACTTGGTGCCACCACACCTGCCCTGCCAGTGGGATTCCCTCACCAGGCTGAGAAAAGGCCTGGGAGCTCAGCATCCCTTACAGCTGCTAATGTAGGGTTGCTATACCTGGATTAATGACAGCAACATTATGGCTCCTGCCTTTGAAAGGGCTTGTGCCCAGGCAGTACCACTAAGACACAATTTGGAGCCTGGTATCCTTCGTTTGCTGCTGCTAATTAGAAAAGCAGTTCCAGCCCAGAACACCCGAACACTATTAATGCAAAGGAAAGAAGAAGGCTTGTTAGACATGGACAATATCCAACAAATATTTTGGTGATTGCATTTTTCCTACCACTCAGTCTCACTGGAGATAATAGAAAAGCCAGAGAGCTACTCTGAAGGAAGATCAGCTATTAGCTCTGGAGAACACTGGTGAATAGGATCGGCTTTGATTCTGTGCTGGAAACCCATCACCATTAAGATCTATCTTTAAAAAAACCCTTATTTAATGTTTACCTAAAAACACCACGCAAAAATAGATTGGATATAGCCTCTGGAATCCAGCTCAGTGTATTTGCCTTGGAGTATACATTCACCTCCTGAGAGTTCATACAGTAATTAGATGAATGTGCTTAATTAATCACATTTCCTGTGTTGAAGAGGTTTGATGGAAAACATTTGCTTCCATCACTTTATTAAAGCATTACTGAGCGTTGTGCTTGTCATGTGTTCATCACCAGCCTTCTCTCCAATCAATCCTGACAAAACAAAGTTTACCAACAGCAAAGTAAGCCAGTGCTCACAGTCGCTTTGCTGTAGCTTTGTGTACATGCCTTCATGCCTCTAGGTAATCACTGGGATAATTGGGAACTGAGTCTGTTTAATCTAAAATGAGATGTGCTAAATATAAACAAATTTCAGTGCCTGATTGATACTGTTTTAAGAGGCTTGGTATCCTCTACTGCTGTGGACATGTAATGCATTATTACCTTTATTTATGGTGTGTGTTTATTATCAATTTTAAAATAAAAGTGTGATTTGCAGCATGGTTATTTTACCTACAAAACAATTATTGATCATTAATATATTTTTCACATACCACAGCTGAGTTAAAGCATGGGGATTCAAAATCAGAGGTGTGAAGATAAGATCTTAACCCTTTCCAGAGGTGCTTATTTTTGGCCTTAGCTACAACATTACTGAGGTTCCATCTTCTGTGAGCCAGCATCCAACGTGGGGACACAGATACCTGACAGGGGACTGCCAGCTGTTTCTGAGGGTCAGGAGGGGACTTGGCAGAAACCCCACTGCAGAGCAAGGATAGGAGCAGAGGAGCTGGATGAGGTAGCAGAGCAGGGAAGAGACCTGGTAACAAGCCCCAGTGCTGGACCCCACCAGACAGGCTTGGCCAGGGATACCCAACCCTGTTCCCTCCCATCCCATCCAATGCCAGGAGCAAGCACAGATCTCCCTGAAGGGAAGCACAGATCACAGAATTACAAGGGTGAAGGGTCTGGAGGGGAAGCCTTATGAGGAGTGGCTGAGGACACTTGATTTTTTTAGCCTGGAGGAGACTGAGGAGAAACCTCATTGTGGTCTTCAGCATTCCCCAGGTCCTCAAGATCAGTGACAGGACTTGAGAAAACATCATGAAGCTGATGTAAGGGGAGGTTCAGATTTGGTATCAGTAAAAGGTTTTTCACTCAGAGGGTGTTTGGGTACTGGACCAGGCTCCCAGGGGAAGTGGTCACAGTAAGCCTGATAGAGTTCAAGAAGCATTTGGACAATGCTCTCAGGCACATGGTGCCACTCTTGGGGTATCCTGTGCAGGGCCAGGAGTTGGACTCAATCCTTTCTAACTCAGCATATTCTATTCTGCTATGGTACTGGGAACATCTTTATAAGGGCTTTTCCCTCCTGACCACCTAAAATATTAGGCATGCAGACAAGTATTAATGCATGCAGTTTCCCTATTCTACCAACTGTCCAGTCCCATGAAGTCAGTTATTGTAGAAATAAAGTAGCTGTCATAAGCACTTCTGCTTACATAGTCATTAGGAATGGAAATGCTTATTTTCATACAAAATAAATTGCGTACTGGTGGGCAATCAGATTTTCCTCTTCTCAGCCTTATTGCAAGAATTTTATGTTACAACTCGGGCATTTTTATTGCTGATGCATTCACAAAGTTACTTATTGTGCAGAGCAAGATATCCTTCATATATGAATGTGCATTTCCAGCAATTACACAGAACTACTGCAGAGATAATTTTTAGGCATAGGAACATTTCTTTCTTCTTTTTTCTCATTAAAAAACCCCCAAACAAACCAATAAGTAAATGAAAAAAACAAACCTAGATTTGGCTGCAAAGTATTTTGCAACTGTTTGACATTTTTGACATAGTGCTTCTGTGCTCATAGTAAAGTTCCTTCCAAAAGTCCCAAGTTGCTGCTCAAAGGCAACCTGGACTCAAAGTTTACAGACAGACTTAGCATTGACTCCTTTATGTATTACTACCTTCTCTCCCTGAGACAGGCTGCCATTTGGTACATAAACACCATAGAGAAGGGACTGATTTGGTCTCTGGCCAAAAAAAGAACCTGGGTTACCCTAGCTGAAGATTCACTTGAGAATCAGTAATAAACTTTCCCCCCACATGAAAAACTCTGCACTTTGTCAGGGATGAGGGTAGCAAATGCAGGGGCAACTTGTAAAGGAGAAGGGGAGATTCATAGGAAATAAGAAATGTGGAAAACAGCACTGCTTGTTGTAAATTAGCTCGGGTAAAGCCTGTGATCATCTTGGTTGCTATTAGTAAATAAGATAGGGAGGAACTGTGGGCTTCTTGAGGTCTTCATGGAAGGAAGCACCTGAAGCATATACTCTGAGCTATACAAGTATCTACATGCTTGCTATATCCAAGGAGTAGGTGTCCCTGCACACCTCAAAGTTGCTAATTACACTTAAAATCCTGGCAGGAGTCCCCCATCTGATATCATATGGCTGTGCATGCACTTGCTTTCTTCACATCTGAGGACATTCTTTTGCAGAAGTCATGAGAGGTGCCAGGGCTGGGGCTGCTGCCAAGCATAAGCAGGAGCAGCTGCCTGCACCTTGCCCCTCTGCAGCTCACCTACCTGCAGAGGTGTGGGAGTGGGGCTGCCCCCGCCAGCCATTCAGACCTCAGCTTATCCATGCAGACCCACCATCAAGGGTGCCAATTAGTGCCAACAGGAGCTTATTGAGTGCTGAGCTGGCCTTGCTGCTATGCAATTGCTGGGAAATGAAAACAGCCTGTTCGTGCAGTCTTGTTGGTTTTTTTTTTTTTTTTTTCCTCTCTTTTCTTCTATTATTGTATGGCAACTACAATTAAATCTTTCCTGGCATGGCATTTCATTTGAGAGCTCTTTCCCTATATGACTGTTCTGTATCCCTGTGTGAACTACTTGATGTTTCATTACACAAATAGACTTCATTTGCAGAAACGGTTCCCTGCTGGGAAAAATCAAATGCTTGAATTACAGGTATTCTGCAGGGGGGAATCTGTCCTCAGACAGTGAGATCGGGGGTCAAGACCCATTCGCAACTGCTGGGCTGGAGCAGTTATGCCGAGAAAAGGATTTATTTTTAAAACACTGTTTAAAGAAAAAGGCTTCTGGGTCTAAGGGGGAAAATAACCATTGCTCGAGATGTGCTGGAGCCAGCTGTGGGAAGATCTTGAACAGCAACCACTGAAGTAAGGCATGAGTTTATCTGCAAACACCTCCCCAAGTTCATGACCCACCTTTCCTGCCTGTGCTTAAAATCTCACCAGAACTACCTAAGCTGAGTGGATTTTGGGTTGACAACAAAAAGGACAGGGGCTTTTTGGCACGTCCCATTCTTTCTCCCTTCCACTGGACAGTACCTCCTGTCTAGGACACTACAGGGGTCCTTTGCTTGACCCAAGCTGAGAGGAGCAAACTAACAGCAAGAGAGCTTAGAGGATTGTTAATGAATCTCACCCTGCCTCCTACCTTCCATTCTTTTCCCAGTTTTGTGCTATAAGGACGCTTGGTATGGGATTACATTTTTACCTGGTATGGGACTCACATAACCAAAGTCACACACTTACACTGGGCCAGTACCTGAGCTATTTATCCAAATGGACTCCATGGTTAGAGCAGGCACACAGATATCCATGGAGCTCCTGTTATTCTAAGGCAGGTCTAATCCACATCAGGTGACTTGTATCCTAGAGCTGCCTACTCCTCCCCATTGATTTTGAAGGGGACCTAGACCTATGGGCTCAGACACTGTCTGCCATGTCCTAATTTTAGTCAGAGGAATCCAAAGAGAAGTCCTTAGCCTGTATATCCTATCAAAATATCTACACTTGCTGCTGATGCAACATACATATTTATGCTTGCACTGAGATTGTCCTTGGGATTTTGTGAATCTCAGGTAACAGCAACATTATGTATCAAGGTCATAGCTCGCTTTCCTGCATAAAATATTAGTCTAGGAAGCAAAATAATGTTAAACCTCCACCTTCTGGTATTAAACCCCAGCAAGTCCATAACCCTATATTTTCAATAGTAATGCAAGAAATTTTCCCTAATGCTTAATATAAAAAGATCTAGCCCATCAGCCCAAATAGGCTGTGTGTGCTCTTATGTGATGGGGTCATAGAGCATAAATACTCAGGCACTTTAACAAGCACAATAATCATTAGTTCAGTCCCATCCCATTCAGCTGAGACTGAAGAGGTTTTCCATGGGCTGGATGCTCAGTAAGCAACTTGCTCATGGCTTCTTGTTCCCACACTTGCCAAGGCACCCACACACTCAGAGAGATGCTTGAAGCAGACCTGCATGGGAGCAGAGTCAGGAAGCTGGGAAAATGATAGATGATTCCTCTCCATAGACAAGGACTGTGGGATAACAGCATGGATTTTTACAACATTGGAGTGGATTACTCCTGGGCTAAGCCCCTGCATGGCAGCTGACCACCAGCTGTGAAGGCTGGTGCTATTTATACCCGCATCTCCCTTGCACTGGGGAGACACCACATGCCAGTGGTGACAGGACAGGAGCCTTTCCTCTACCAGCTGGCTGCTCTGAGAAGAAAACCACTTTAAATCAGGGGAAAAAAGAGCAGAGGAAGAAGTGAGAAACAGCTTGTGCTTTCACAATGCAGCACCCACACGTTGAACAAGCAAAACAACAACCCGTGGACCCTACCTGGGGGTTTGGCCAGATCTGTGCAGACAGCGGATGGGCCCATGCTTTCTGTGGGCTGGAACACCATGGGCATCTCACTGGGAGGGGAGCCTCATCCAAAGCAGTGCTGATGAATCTAACACTGCCTGCTGTCCTGTGCTGCTGCCTTGGGGCAGTGGCCAAACAGCTGTGAGAGGTGGACAAAGGGACAGTGTGGAGGTTATGTATTTACTTGTGTCCTGAGGATTTTCTGCATCTGGGAGGCAGTTTCTCTTTGGGGGGACAGCCTCTTTTTCCAAGAGGTATGGAAAGGCATGGAGTCTTCTGATTGGGCTGGAGGGACTGGATCCATTTTACACCTTCAAGAGATTTGCGGTTTGGGTACCTAAAGAAATAAATCACTGCATTTTGGATAAGTGAAATGAATTTGTCCCTGCACAAGAATAAATAAAAAACTCTCCACACTTTCCTTTTTTTGCTCAAGTTGAGATGGATACAAAATTCCTTTATTTTTCTTTTGTTCTGTCTTTGCATCAAAAACTGCTGTTTGTGAAGCTCTGCAACAGTCCCAATCCAGTGGAAGTGAGCCTGCAGTTCTGCCCATGCACCACAACAGCCCTGTGACAACCACATCACGCTGTCTAGCGTGGCTCCCACCCCATGCCAGGCCTTGTGCTCTGTGTAGGGTGTGTGTGTGGGGTCAGCTCTCTGATAATGATGCCTCAGGGCTTCCAGCCAGCATCCAGCCTAGCCAGACCCCACAGGCACAGCCTCTCTTGGCAGCTCTGCCTGGTTAATTATGTTTGTAGCCTGGTTCCCTAAAAAAATCAGTCTTCTGTGAGGATGCTGGTTGTGTGGGGATTCAGTGGCGTGCTGCAGTCCAGTGCAATAGTAATTTTGTAACCTTCTTGCCGGTTTAAGTCTAATTTGAGGGTGGGCAGAGGTCTGAGGGCTTTGCTTAAGTTTTAGGAAAGGTGGAAGGGAGGGGTGATTCTTCTTTTTTGTCCCACGCATTAGAAAAGCCATGGTATGCAGTGGGCTGCAGCACTGCATGGCCACCTCAAGATGCCAGACCTGAAAAAGGATGAATATCTCTGTGGTCCCCATCCTTCATGGGGCCATTGATCTAGTAATGCCACCTGGCTTTCCAGAGGAGATGACCACAGGGAAAGGGATGAGAAATTGTCTTTCAAAAGCTGCAGCTAATACTGAGGACACAGGCCTGGTACCCCTTTTTCTTGCTTCTCAGATATTTGCAGTATTTCTCAGAAGCAAAGGGAGATCACAATCCCAGCAAAAGAAGCCAATTGTAGCTGCAAGATGGGTGCTTTGTGCATGTTTGTTGAGCAAGCCAATTGCTGTTCTAAACCTAATCCTAAGAAATAAGCCATGTATTAGAGATAAAGCTGGAATTAGCAGGGCATATGGGTCCTAATATTCATAGGATTAAATGTAAAATATTAAGGTCTGATCCTGCCGACCTTTCCTGTATCAGCAGTCTCACTATATACATGAATTCTTATATTCATGTATATAGTCCTATTTTTTTTTGACAAATAATAGCTGAGATGAAAAATTACAGATAAAGTTGCATGGACATGCTGAAGTCTTTAAAAGATGATTGGTGACTTTGACTGTCTGTTTTTGGGTACTTCTTTTAACTTCCCTTGAAAAGTCAAAATTCAAGACATCCTCAATTATTACTCAAAAAATTACCTCTTGATCTTTGGGGAACAGACCTTGAAGTCTACAAGAGAAAATACAGACTACATTTCTCTATTGCATCACCTTCAGAAAGGTGGTAATGCTGAAGAAAAAAATCTATTTTAACTCATATTTAAATTAACATAACATAAAATAACACAAAACTCAGACCATGACAGCACTTAGGTATGCCATTACTAGTATTTAGATAAGTGTGATGACATTAAAAGCCTTGATATATTTGGACTGAAACTGGAACATTTCTGTAATTAAAATGTTTGTATTTTGATGAGGAAGTAGGTACATATCATTCAGTAATGTTACCAGTGGGGCATGAGGGAAGATACAAACAGAAGTTGCTTGGACCTGACTTTCTACTAAAAATACAGCGTAAGTTATTTATTCCAGCATAAGCACACTCATATGTAGAGGTCTTTGAGAAGTTAAAAGTACTTACCTTGTCTGTGCTTTCCCAAGTGTGCTCTGTTCTGCATGTCACAGCAGAAATACCAGGATTAGACCCCTGTCACTGAATCAGTGATAAAGACCATTAATTCAATCTGTCATCACTGGATGCTCATTCCCAGCTGATCTGATTTATTTCCAGTGGATTAGCCTAGATACATCAGATGCTAAAATAACCCAGTAACCTATGACCAAGAATGGTATAGGGAGAGGAGACATTGCATGCAACCTTCTGCACCTCTCTTCCCTCTAAAATACTGGGCTATGGCAGGCACATATTGATCCCATACATGATAACAGCTGAAAGCCAGACACACAGATCCATTGTCTGCATTGCTGATGGCCATCTAAAGACAATAATCACACTTGCCATCAAGGCAGACCTTTGCTCTGAGGACCCTGTCTTGACCCTGTCTGAGAACCCTGTCTCATTAAGGGTCCATAATTCTGACTTAATGCTGGAAGATTCCAGGATCTCTGAGCAGTGTGAAATCTCTGGAGCTGCCCCCAGACATCTGCTATAGATTTTCAGCATAAAGATTTTACCTAATGCAGCTGAGCCTCCCCATGCTTTGGTAACTGGAGCGAAGAGGAAGCTGAGCACCAGTTAGAGATGCTGAGGAGCCCTTTATATCCACTGTAGAGCTGTTGTAGCTCCATGCAAGTCCCAAATAGTATGACCCAATGTGTACTTTCATTGTCCTGAAAAATTAGACCTTTTCCATTTACATATTGGGAATATTCTAAGCTGCAGTGAGGGTCTTGCATCTGTATCAACCTCTTACGGCAGGCTGCTGGCACCAGCCAGCTGCCACCAGTGCCGCTCCTCCCCATTGCTCTGGGGTGCTATTCTGGGCTCACATGCAAACACATGTTCTGCTGTAATGGTGAAATACTGGTTCCAAGTAAGAAATAATATTGCAAAGTACCACTGTGTTTGCTGCTTCTGCTTATGTGTCTTCCCTCAGCTCAGCCCACACCATCCACAGCCTCCCATGCTGCTTTGGAAGCTACAGAGGCAGCCACGGTGGCCCTGGGATCCCCATTGCCCTCTCACAGGAAGAGGCCTCTCATGAGGGCTTGGGTCAGGAGGAAAGGTCAGTCACAGTGTGCCAGACACTTGGACTGCACTGGGGATATGCAGGTTGTATTGCTCTAATAGAATTGCACAGAATTCTGAAGGTCCTAAATACAGGAGAGACATCAGAGCCTTGGCCAGCCTCAGTCTCCAGTTGCACATACTTTGCTTGTAGTCGTAAGCTACAAAGTGCGTGTACAAGCCAGAAAGCCCCTGTAACACCAGATAAGCTCCCAGGATGGGAGTAACCATTCTATAAACAGAGAGAAACAGCTCAGTTTAGCCCCATGAATAGCTTAGTGCAATAGTGATAGAACAAGCACCTTGAACATGTCAGGGTCCTGGCAATACCAATAGGGGCCAGAATGTCTGGGACCTCCAAGATCCACGTTCATGAACTCCTTTCTGCTGCAACTGTTCTATTCACAGAACAGGTGTGGATGCCCTGTGCCACTTTGCTTGTCCAGGAAAAGTTACCCAGTCCCTTGCCACCCTTTAAGATGCTTCATGTCACAGTGTGTTGCCACAGGGAGAAGATGGGACACGGTCCACAGTTCTGGACCCCGTGGAAAGGTTGGGAGCGCCCTGTCTGGGAGCTGCCTGAGCACAGGCATTGCTGCAGTTCAGTATTGCAGCATGACTGAGGTAGAAGTACCTACTATTCATCTTTCAGAGACTTTGCATAAAGCCAGGTGTATAGGAAGAGGAAATGCAAATAAACCTATCAAGTCTTCTTTCTTCAGTGATTCCCACTTCCTAAATGCAGTGGGATATTGATTGATAGTCTGGGCTCCTTTTGAGCTAGAAAGACAATACTGATCTCTGGGGCTTTCCATAAGAAATGGTCCAATTTTCAGCCAGGCCAATTTTCTTTTAAAGGTACATGAGAGTGCCAGGATTGCTGCACACAAAGAATAACTTCTGCAGGCTCCATTGAGCATAAAAGAAAACAGCTAAATTGCCTCTTAGGAAGAAAGGGAAAATATTTTGCTGTGGATTTTTAATGCAGTTTATCACTACAAAGAGATACACTGAAATATTAAGGTATTATTCATAATACTTTCATTTGCCATACAAAGAGTTAAACCCATTACCAGAAGGCGTCTTCAGTTAAGAATCTGCTTATCAGATTATTTTCCTAGGTGAGAAGATAACGGAAAACATTTTTCCTGATTATGCTTCCTTCATAAATCAAATCAATGAAATACTACTGACTCTGAAGGGTATTTAAATATAGGTTTTCCCACAGATGTAGGAGCAGAACTTTGGCAGAAGAACGAGTGACAGATTTAATTAGCATTCCAATTCAAGGAAATAAATGGAATTGTCTGTCACAAAATGGTGTTTGTATCAAGAAGTTTTATTGCAATATTTGTGCTTAAGACCAAATTACTTACTGTTGCTGAAAAGTGATATCAGCAGCTTATTTTCTTCCATTTTTTAATATTATCTTGTAGGCAGGTTAAACAAATTAGTGATGTCAGAACATGGTCCTAGGACGTGCATGTAGTTTATATGTATGGTAGCATGTGTGCCCTCATCTGTACATCAGTCCTGCTGTGACTGATACCAGCTCTCAGATGCATACTGGGGAAAAAAACAAGTCAAATAATTACTTCCTCCCAAGGTGATTTGAACAGGAAAATGAAAACTTTATTCAGAGCTACTGTTTAGGCATTTATAAGAAGGCATATGTGGCCTGTCTCCCCAAAAATCCTCTCATCTTCTGCATTAAATGTAGCAGCAAAGTTGGTTCAGAGGCTATAGTATTTTTGGTGCTTTTAAAACATTCTTTTCTCTAAGTACCAACTCCATTTTTCAAAGCCTGCAATGCAGTGGGTGGCTAACAACATCCATCAGGCAGATCCAGTAGCACTGATGGGTTATTAATTTTGCATATGGTAGGTGTCAGCATCAAGTGACCCACATGTAGATTCACATGTAAATTTAAAATTCCAGACCTAATTTTGGTCAGCTGCAGCAAAAAAATGGGGACAGCCTGGATTTTCACACTGACACATCAAGTCTTTGTTCTGAAAAGCTTCACTGGTAGGAGTGCCCAGGTAAGGAATTGGTCCATGGGGTATACTACTATCGCTCAGTAGTACCAGTTCCAGCTAAACTCCCCAGTGAGCTGCCATGCAGTCCTGATAGAACTTAAAGAAATAACCCCAGCCAGACTCCTCAGAGCATGGCTCTGACTTTGTGGCTGGCACTGGAATGACATTGTCAGAAAGGCAAAGAATCACCAAGGGCATGGACCTTGCAAACCTATACCACACGCACTCTCCTCTAGTATGAATACTGGTTTGAATTGCTGGGAGGTGGAGTTCTCAACCAAGATACTGTAAGAAAAGTGTTACAGTGATAAGCAGAGCTGTTTGATTAGCTTTCTAGTAATAGATTAATGCATAGATTTGGTATTATACGTATTTAAATACAGAACATGTGCAACATACGGAACTCTATATGCTATGAATAATCCATTTACTTAGAACTAACAGTGTGCACAGTGGTGTATAAAGGGCAACTCAGAGCATTTAGATTCTCTTTTGATTGACACTGTAAGCACATGGTATGACTATCAAGACTTTGTTCAGTGAATAGAAGAAGCAGGCATTTCTGGGGTCCCTTTCATCTTGCCCTAAAGTAGACCCCAAAAGTAGGGCATGCAAACTGCACCCCAGAAGTGCCTCTCTCTTCTTTGACTGCAAAGGGAACATAGGGTGACTGCAGTAAAGAGGTCAATGCCTAAGTTAAACGTTTAAAAATAGAGGCACTAAATTCCACCCATGTGGTTCAGATAAGGGAGACAAAGTGAAACAGGTCAGAAAACGTTTGATGTGTTCAGTCTGGTCGGTTACTTTTTTAATATCACTGAGTCTGATTTCCAGTCACTGCGATTTCACAAGGCTGTCAGTAAAAGGATGATTAGGGTCCTAAATATGGAAGAAACTTTAATTAGCTATTGATACAGCAGGGCTTAGATCTGTGGAGATCAGAGTCCCTTTGTGCCTGAGTCTGTGCTAGGAAGTGATGGGAAACAACACCATTTCCAGCCAGTTTGAAGGCTGAACATTCAGGAGCAGAGAAAGGAAGAAATGCGGAGAGAAGTTGCTCCCTCACTACTTTTGAGTGGGAAGACAGTGAAACACTGCACTGATGAGTGAAGTAAGAAGGGGTAGAGGTTTGAAAGAAATACATACCAAATCTTTTCTGCCAGCCCTGCCATGCACCTGGCAAATCTCAGGCAGGACCTGGCCTCTGGGAAGTGACTTGCTTAAGGCTTCCTGGGGCAAGAGCAGTGTAAAAAGCCTCCTTAACCATGCTAAGAGACGGCACTGGAGGCAATGTGGCCCCATACTGTGGAAGAGAATGAGATGGATATGAGCCAGAGATGTGGCATGAGCATGGCCCGGCAAACAGTATGGAGTAACACGAAGGCCAGAGTGAGGAAGGTTTCTGGGGCTGAACTAGTGCCATGAGGACCAGGTATGACAGTGGAGTGAAATTGCTTACAGAAAATACAAGGACTCAGTGAACTTGATGCACACACCTCTGGGTACGTAAAGCAATTAACAGGTGTGGTGTGATCAGAGCAACGTGAAACAAAAGCAGTTTTGGTACCAGAACTTTGGGCTGGGCTGGAGAAAGGTGAGGGGAAAATGTTACAGAGAAACAAAGTAGTGGCACTTGACGGAGTGAGAGGCCGCATTTTCAGGCAAGTTCTGAGCATGATAATGTTGACTCTGAAAGCCAGAAGGAGAGCAAATACACATACACTGGTGGAGAAGCCTCTACACTTCTGACAGTATTTCCTAATGTCTTAAGAAGGCTTCAGTTCAAAGCTCAAGTGGAACTGGAAGATGCTTGACTGCAGTGTCATGCAGCTGAAGTCTCCATCCTGCTCTCAGAGCTGTCACTACCCCTGGCATCCCTGACTTACCCATCACCACCAGGAGGGACCAGCACTCATCCTTGTCACCCCAGGACTGTACTCCTGCTGAGGCTGTGGAGTGTTGTTCAAAATCCAGCATCTGCTTGGAAATAAAAATAAATAGAATAATGTCAGCAGAGCAAGCTCCAGGGCACACACATGGGTATGAGCCCTGTCCAGGAAAAGTGCATAGAAAGACCCTTTGGTAGAGTGGGGTATTCAGTGTTGGTATCCCACATCCTGAGCCAACAGTGTAATCACTAGCACCACAATAAAACAGAGGTATTAACAGTGTTTTCTTAATGGGACCATTACTTGGTGTGGCTTTTTAAATGGCTGAAGGAAAATGAAATACACAGGTTCTGTTCAGAACAGGTAATTATTTTTCAAGTCTTGTTTTGGTGAAAATCTAGCATTCAATCCAATTTGTAATTCCTTATTCTGATTTTTTCATTCAGTTGTAGAACAAAAAACCCCAACACTCCTATTATTTGCACAGCCCTAAATTCCACTCTCCATATGCCTCAGAAAAAATATAGCTTAAGAGCTTGTTTGATCCATTTCAAATCCCCAACACTTGCTGTCTGCAATAGGGTCTTCTGGATATGTATGAAGTGACTAATTGTCTTTCATTTATTTTGCAAGGATGCTTCTATTGTTACATGAAGTTGCCATCTGTCCATCTTGGAGGCAAGAGTCCCAGAAGATTTTAATCCTCAATGATTACACAGCTTCAGGTGCCTCTCTAAAGGACAAAGATTGGCCTACTTTCCTCCCTGTGGTATGCAGAGGCTTCTCCATCAAGTGAAAGGCTTACCCTGAATGGCTAGATAGCAATTCACCTCCTCTGAGAAGGGGCTTTGTGAAAGACAGATTCATTCAGTCAGAAAGCCAAATTTAGAATATCTGACAAATTTCATTTTAGGTTAGCTGCTTCCTTTTTTTGTTTAGTTTCTTCTACCTCACCTCAAATCGTTTTTCTTAAAAATAAAACAGACTGATGATCAAGCAAATTTTTTCTTTTAAAAAGAGAATTTGAAACGCTTCATTTCAAAGATGTCTAAGTAAGGTATTTCAGCTTACTAGAAATTTCCCTTCTTTTTTTAAAGTCAAGAGCAATTAGCTTAACTGGAACCATATTCATGAATAATATCCATTCCAACAGAAAGCATTTTTCACCAAATGTTACACATACATATGCACACACAAAGTCAAGCAAATCCCCAAAGGTGCTGCTTATATAAGACATATTTCCCTCCCTTCACTTCTTCACGGATGACTGCACTGTGGGATTTTTTTTTGCAAATGGGATAATAATTAGAAGTAGCCTTTGCAGCCAGAACTAGAATAAGCAGGGATGTCGTTTGGAGTGACTGCTGGACACACCCTTCTGTTTGTATTTTACAGGCATTGGTGCAGACCCTGGGCTCTGATTAAAGTCCTAAGATTAAAATATGTTGAGCTGGTTGGCTCAGCCTCCCAGCTCTTCAGGTTCAAGCAACCTAGTTATAGCCAACACCAGCACTGCCTACCCTGCAGAATAATCTCCAATATAAAAACCAAAGGGAAAGGCCCTCACAGGAGTGATCATGAGGTATCCAAGGCCATCCACAGGACACCAGCTTAAATCTGGCCTGGCTTGGCAGTAACCAAAAAGCCAGCACAATCAGACAGTTGTCCCTGACAGCAAGGGGATTAGCTGTGTCAGCCTGGATGGCTGATGGGCCCAGCAGACAGCTCTGTGTCACCATCGACCCTGCTGGACCCTGATATCTCACCCTATCCAGTGCCATCCAAAGCATCCTGGCATGGCCAGCCAGTGGGGTGCTCCAAGGCTCGGACCCCTATCCCTCATCTCAGCCTGGCCAAATGCAGATGCTGAAAGGTATGTGTGTGAAGTGGCGGAGGAAAAGGCAGAATAAAGCACCGGCAAAAGAACCCTTCATCAGAAAAATAAGGCAGACAGAGGATTGTAGGAAAACTTTATTATTGCCTAGTGACAAATTATTATTGCCCAAGCATTAGTCCTGAAAAGAACATTGCTACACTTTCACCTTGGTGAAGCAGCACATGCTGTAATTTATGAAAGCACAATCAGTACATTCTAATACAGGAACAAAAAGGTTGACTGAATTTGCTGATAAATTTTCAACTGAGACAGCATAGGAATGAGAAAATTCACAAAATTCTGGCTGACTAAAATAAGTCCATTCAACTACAGCGTTTAAAAGTACTTTGCTGAAGTCTGCCCTATAAATCAAGATCCAAATCACCATAGGCTTCTGCCAGAGCAGAATGGAAGGTCTGGAAGCAGAAAGCAGCACCTTCTGTGCTGTTATAATGCTGAACTGGAGCAGCAAAGCCCAGCTGTCTCACTGCTGTACCATGCCAGCCCATGGGCACCAGTGTGGCCATCCATGGCAGTGGGAAGCTGCTGCTGTGCAGAGGAATAGAGACAGAGCTGCCCTAAGCTGTGCCGTAGGGAAGAGATGATCAAGATTCTTTAAATTCAGCTAATCAAAAACTGTGCTTCAATAGAGGCCCGGAAGGTAGAGCACATACATGGGGTGCTCAGAGCAGGCAGATGGAGGAAGGCTGCTGATTCCTCCTCCAGCACTGCCCTGCTCTAGACATCTCACTCCTCTGTGCCTCAATTTACTCATCTGAATGTCAGAATGCTTAGTTCCCTTTAAGGGTTACTGGCAGAGGGATTTTATATTTACACAGTGTTGAGGAAAGTGTTACAAAACACTTTTCAGTGAGCAGCTGGAATGGCATCTATTTCAGATCTGCTTATTTTCTCTCTTAGCCTTCTGGAGAGTTATAAAACAATTTAGCATTACCCATGACACCTGGCAATGTTAAGTTCATTTTGGGTTTTTTTCCAGGTTGATCACAGAGCTTACAGGGACCCAAGGTAGAACAGGGCTCTAGACTCTCTGGAATTACAGTTCAGAGAGGTTCTGAGTCACAGCCAGAGAGAACAATCAAGCTCCAGCTCACAAAATGCCAAACCGGTGCAGGGCTTTGAGCCCCTTCCAGAGCACAAGTCCTAACGTAATCACTTACGTTGCTTTTACTTCCAACCCACCTGCTCACCTTTGTATAAGATCACTTGGAGGAACAGCGCCCCAGATCTGGCATCCTAGACAAATTCAAAAGCACAGCTTCAGCCTTAAAAGGGTTGAAAGATGTGTACTATTCCTTGTGTTTTAGCCATGCTCCTATTACAGAGACATTTACTTGGTTCCCTGCAGAGAATATGACCAAGTTTTAATCTGAGATACTCAGTAAATGTGACAGTGCTAAACTTAAGGGATTTCAGCCAAGAATAAAAACAGATTCAAGCATGGCAGGAGGAAAGAGAGAATGAAGGGAAGAAAGTAAACAAATTTATTGCCACAGCTGATCACATATGCTGTCTCAGAGGAGATGCTATGAAAGACATGCAACATCATTTGCACTAATTAGAACAGTGTCATTCCAATGGATAAATATTTTAGATTTCAATACATGTACTGTAGAGGTCATCAGCAAAAGGCCTAAAGAGAGGAGCACATCAAGAGTGGAAGCAGCTGTTCACACTCTGGTTTTCCCTGTAGATAATATAAATGGCACTGTAAGCTGAGTACCCTTCAGAGAAACCTTTCAAATACAATTTAAAAGGCAGAAGGAGAGAAGAGGATGAACTCTAAGACAAAGAGCAAGTTCAGACATGAAAGTTTACTGTTACCTGGGAACATGTAAGGGCCAGAAGGGGTTACTGAGGCTGGTCTTTGGCAGGTACACTTCCAGCAATGGAAAATTAATGTGCTCCTTAGCTTCTCCTACCTCTCTACAAGCCATTATTTCTGTCTGCTGCTGACCAGAACAGCCTGTTTCAGGTTTTCCCCTTGGCACAGCCTGTTCCATGTTTTCAATTTCCCTTCTGTAAAGCATTTCTATTCAGCTTCCTCAGCACTACTTCTCACCTAAACATCAGTTACTAACCCCTTTTTTTGAACTATCTGTTTGGCAATTGACAGGGCTGTATTGGTAAAATGAGCTTCTCCCTGCCAAAGACAGCAATTTCTAACTCGGGACAGTTGTCATCTTTTAATGGGAATTCCACTAGGCTGTAATCTTTGCTGGTCTCTGGGGATTACTCTTTCTTCTCTTATTTTCTGCTGGAAGATAAGTATGTAAAGACTAATTTTAAATGGATTACTTGTTTTACAATCCGATTTCCAGTTGAAATTAGTGGAATAGAAGTTACATGGCTCTCAGCTGGAATTTTCTGAAGGAAACACAACCACTTCAACCCCAGAGACTATTTCTAGCTGTTTCTACTCCTGTGGAATAGATTTGATTTTGCAAAGATTTGCCTAGCAAAATAGGTGCCAAAGGCCAAGGTTTTGCCATGCATATTTCTTGGTTACTTTTTTTGCCCAGAGTTCCTGCCTCCAACTGAACCTGTTGCTCCTTAAAAAACAATACACTGAAGTTGGGAGTGAGGGGCAAAGTAGTCCATAATGAGAGAATGGGTGAGAGAAATAGGTATCAGACTAAACAAATTGCTGAATCAAGCCCCTACAGCTGTCTTGGCTCTATTCGACACAGGACCCAACTGTTGTTCAGTAGCTCTCTTGGCCCCTCTTAGGAAGATCTAAAAAAAGAAGCTGATGCTGAAGGTGCATAGTGAGAACATGTAGCTTCTGCCCAGGGCTCCCTGCCTGACTGGAGCTGCCCTGTCCTGCCAGTAGCACTCGCATAGCAGGCAGGGAGTGCTTTATAAAGCAGTGTTTGCTGAGCATCCATGGAGCACACTTGTGCATCCAAAAAAAGATCAGTGCTTATATGAGAACCTGCTCCCTCCCCCAGGTGTTACACTACACTGAATCCCTCTACCTTATTCATTGCAACACAAACACCAGAAAGCTGCCCTAAATGCAGTGTTCTGCATGGTATGGGGCTGCCAGCTACTGTAGCTTTAGACATTGCAAAAGTGAAAGCAAAAAAATCCAGAGAAGTTGAACTGGCTGTAACTAGGAACTGAATGTAGGAAAGAGGGCCATGAAATAGTCTTGGGTATCTGTTTTGGTAGTTGGAGTTTCCCCAAAGGAGCAAGGCACCTTACTGCTTGGACAGAGGAAGCTTTGTTTGTTTAACCAGCACTAAGAGAGATCACAAATATTTCTAAATCATGGAAGACCAGAGAAAATAAAACTGGAAGCACAAGGAATAACCATGTCATTCTTAGCATGTGTTTGTCTCATCAGTTCTTAAGGAGAACAAATCATGGCATTTGCATAACCTAATCCAATACTAAATGATCCTTAAGATCAGAGAGTTTTGGTCTGTATAATGCAATTTCTTCCTTTTGCAGATTAAGAATATTTCTCTGACTATTCTTTTCTTTTGAATTGTACATATGGAGATCAGGTTATTCTT
Organism: Acrocephalus scirpaceus scirpaceus; assembly: GCA_910950805.1. Classification (NCBI taxonomy): domain Eukaryota; kingdom Metazoa; phylum Chordata; class Aves; order Passeriformes; family Sylviidae; genus Acrocephalus; species Acrocephalus scirpaceus. The sequence goes on from OU383777.1 coordinate 34,520,327, forward strand.
TTTCTCTTTGCTGCAACTGATTGGAAAATCTTCTGTTCTCTAAATAAAAAATCTAAAAATTCTGAACAGATGTTATCTGTGTGCCTTTTTACCTCCCACAAATGAAGAAAAAATATATCAATTAATACATTTATTTGTAGACACAGGTCTGCTTTGCAAATGGAGTGAGTCAAGCATATGTTGCCTGCCTCAGCTGACAGCAGTTTGAGAAGCGACGGTAAACTGACCACTTTTCATCATGTGAAATTAGGTTGTTTGGACTGGCTTAGATCAGATTTGCTCTGATCCATCTCGGCTGTTACTCACTACTTTGTGTTCTTTGAGATGGTTACAAAGACTGATTGTTCATTTTTTTCCAGCCTGACAACTCAGCACCTTGCTTTCCTCTTTGATTAGGTGTTAGCCTAGCCCCCTTTCAGTCTCGTGGATGCTCGCTGCTCTGCCACAATTCTATTGGAACAATTGAAAGCAGCTTTAAGGCTGTCTCAGCCAACTCCTTCACTATTTTGGGGCAGAATTCACCTGGCAAAGACAATCTGGACACATGTAGTTGATCCAATTACTTTCTAACCTGTCATTTTCCTGTTCCAATTTGAGTTGCTCTTGGTTTTTTTCCCCATGTTGATGTTCATTGTGTCAGTCAGTTAAACAAGCATTTCTTTTAATTTTACTTAAATGTTGTCATCTTCAGCGTACTGGCAAAACATCAGCAGTGTAATCCCACAGTCTAACACCCAGGCCTCTAATGTGAACAGCAGTCGTTTGTTGCTGAGACTCAAGATATAATCATCCATCAATCATTTGAACTATGAGCCTCAGACAGGGTTCGTGAAGCTAAACTTAACACCTGATGTTCCTTGATTTTTTGCACACTTATAAAAAACTTCTAGAGCTCACAGAGTGCAATATGGCTTGATGGAAAGTTCAGATGAGGTCATACCGGCAGCTTCTATGTGAAGCAGCTTGTCAGGGTCCAACAATCAAGCCTATCTAACTTTTGCCATACTTAAGCCCTGAGAAAATCCAAATGTACAGCCATCAGAACTAATCCCTTTTCTTCTTCACTGACAATCTGTGTGCACTGCTTCTGCTGATCTTCCCCAGGGCAAGGGCTTGCAGCAGAGGACACACATTGTTTTCCTGTCCACAGTACAAGGCATGTCTGCATCTCCTCTCTCCTGGCTGTGGGTTGTCTTTGCCCCTAGAGTTCTTCAGGCCATAAAGATTCCTGGAAAGATTGTTTTGAGAGTTCTTACCACAGTTTTCCTTCATGACCTTACATTATTACCTTGCAAATGTTTGGCACTTTCAGATTGCTCAAACCTGCAAGAAGATGAATCCAAAATAGCACCCAGATACCACCATGTCTCTCTATTACAGTGTTCTTGATTATCATTAGTACTGCTTTATCTGACTGACTTGCATTATAAGAGCACAAGCCTTATAATAAACAGGATCTCCTCCTCCCATCAGAGTGCTAAAAACATCTGTGAGAATACATCTTTTTCTCCCTCCCTTGGGGCTCTTAAATGAACTTGAAGCAGGAGAGCATGTAACAAATGTGGAGCTGGTAGAGAAATGAGAAAGAAGAACTGATTGTATGAGCTAACTCTAGGTATTAAGTGTGGCTCCTAATTGTTTGAAAATCTTGAACATATTGACAGGAAGGTCACCTGAACTAACCCTGATTCTCATCATCAAATTCTCTTTAATCATTTGCAACCATGGGTTGGATATAAAAAAGTGAGACTAGCAGCCTTCTGGTTTGGGCTCTTGGTGTGATGGCTGTACAAAGCCAAAGATGCCTTTACCAGGGAAAGTTGGACAAAAGGGCACTCATGGCTTGAGGCCTATTTAAAATAGAGATGGCAGATGTATAAGGCAAAACATGCTGATGAACAAGAGTAGGTAAGAAGAGAGGAATACAGCTGTGGAGCAACCCAATGGCATGGTCAAGGTGCACTATGTGGTCTAAACCTGGACTGCAAGTGGTCAAACACATGACTTTCTGTCTCCCACACGAGCTGCTCTGGAAATCAAGTATACAGTTGCCTCTTACCCTGGGGTCCCCTTCTTGTTCTAAGAGGGCAGAACTATGTCCCAATTAAGAGGCTGCAATCTTATATAGACTCTCATTGCCAAAAGGGTGTGTGTCTGCCAACAGGGAGGTAACAGGAATGAGTCAGTTTATTCACTGGGATTTTTTTGAAGATGCATGAAACCATCAGTTATGATGTGGTCATATCTGCAGGCTCTAGATTATAGTCAGGAGACCTGAATAGGTTTTTTTTAAAATAGATGTTTACTTCTTCTTCTGGTTTTGTTAGCTAAGGATTCCTGGTACATAAGATTCTAATAAATTGTTTTGGGCAAGTCCTAGTCTGCCTTGGGATTTTGGCCAACAAAAAAGAGATACTGATCATGATATCAATTGTTTCTACACAGGGGATTTTACACAAAAACCCTGACATTAGTGGATTAAGATCCAATAGGCAGGAGCCTCAAGACTGTGCAGTTGAGAAAAGCACAAGGTTTTTCTGGTTTGTTTTGTTTTTTGTTTTTTTTTTTCCCCTCAGTGTAGTCATCCCTTTTGAGATCGGGCTTCTAACATTAAGCCATTTCTTGTTTCTGAAATAGTAGAAAAAATTTTTGGCAGCATTCCTGCAGTCCAAGGAAAGGAAAAGCTTGTTACCACTATCCTGGCTGAATTAAAATGGGATTGGCACAAAAGTTAGGTTGAAATAACCTATGCAGATAACTTGATCTGGCAGCAAATAAGGCGCTGTTTATAGCCACATTAAGAAGCGTGAGAATGCAGGGGTGGAGCTCCTCAGTGGATTTTGTAGAGAAAGCAAGGAACGAAAGAGAAGGAGACTTGCCTCTTGCCAGCCTCAGGCAAAGAGTCAAGCTTGGGAGGGAACAGCCTAGAGGAACAGAGCTGCTGAGAAACACTCAGCCTCCTGCACAAAGAAATGTGTTCCTCCTTCTTTCCCACAGCACAGCAATGCCTGTGAAAAATTACAGCATGTTGGCCATGGCACAACAATTTTAAAGCTGCATTTAACACACTTGTAATGTATTCAGCTGGGGGTGTTTTTCCTGCCTAGTGGTGAGGGTTCTGAATAGCCTGGGACCTCAGAAGCTGTCTGCATTAATTCTTCTTTAAAGTTATATTTTTAGAAATAATTTCTTTTTAAAACATACTTTGCCAGGACAAGTAGTGTTTGGAGCCTCTCTGGTCTGCCCACAGAATACGAAAAGCCAAGCCCTTCCTCAAAAAATGCAAGCACCGAGGGAAATACAGGACATGAAAAGGGTTTGGGAAAATTTGCTACAGCCAAGTCTATATGATGCAAACATACATACTTACATGCAAAGGTGTAATTTTTCTCTGAAATAGATTTGAAATCAGGAGATAAAACTGGTGTGCCATGCCTTTACTCCCAAAAAGCCTGTTTACATGCCCTATGGAGAGAAATGAGAGAACCAGGATGTCACTTGCTTCCCTGTGAGAATGGCGACATGTATAAAAGCACATGAACACATGGGAAAAAATAATATGCAAACATTTATATGTGTAAGTGTGTGCTTGTGTACATATTTATAGGTAAGCAGATATTTTCAGTCCCCGGAGCTGTAAGTGAATGACTGGTTGCGATGCCTGAGGGCATCAGTGATTTTCAAAGGTAGGAGGAGTCTGGCAAAGCCGGCTGCTGGAGATGGAGCTGGCAAAGGGGCAGCAGCAGCTGCTGGGGACAGGAGTAGGAAGCTGCAGCCAGAGCTGTGTAAATTCTTCACTTGCATTCCTGTCTGGGCAGGGAGAAGTGGAAAACCACTTTTTTTTGCCTGAAGTAGAAACTGCAGGACTTGATTTCTTCTTGACTATGCCACTACAGCACTAGAGAAGAGGCAAAATTAGGCATGGGCAAAGAGGTGTTCTCTGGTGGAATGCAAGGACATGGAAACTCACAGCCAGGGTCATACTGAGGGGATGATGGAGTTGGCAAGATGCAGAAGGAAGATGATATTACCAGGCATGGTTTATATGAGTCAGAAGAGAATTATAGAGGTATTACAATGCAGAAAAGATGAGGACAATGAACCCATGCTAGTGGAGAATGTAGTTCAGGTGCCCATTTCTCCCCCCTCCCTGATTTCTTTTATCAAGAGAATCAAGACAATCCTATAGGGAAGAGTGCAGGAATGGGTCCAAAGCCATACTGCAGCAATAGTATGGATGGCTGTGATAAACAAAATGAAAAAAAAAAGAGAGGGGTGAAAAAAATGCACGAAGGAACAGACCCTCTGAAAGAAGAATGAATGTGCCAGAAGAGCAGAGGGAATGTGGAAAGGCAACATGAGAGAAAGAGAAGGATACTTGCAGCAGAAATTTTAGATTTCTGTGACTGGCAAACACAGTGTCCAAAAGAAGAAAGACAGAAACCCCAAAAGCGGTAGCAAGAGTGATATTAAGGCACTTCAGTGAGTACTACTGGTCTGTCTGGGATCAATTGAAAAGTAAAAGACAATAAGCAGATGGCTAACAGGAATGGGGATGTCTTGATGGGTGCTGAAACTTCTGAAGCAGATATTATGATAGCAGTGACACCAGAGATACAGGGGAATCTTTATTTTTTGCTGCTTCTTTCTAGAGGCACCTCACCCACATGATAGAACAGATTTTAATCACTGAGAAAATACCCTGGAATTTCTCTTCAGTCTAATCTTATTAAATATCAGGGACTTAAAATTGAAATCACTAGTCCATATGAGAAGGCTGGATCAAACTGCTAACCTTCAGCACTCTAGGATAAAAAAAAACTATGGTTCCCATGATTATGCCTTATTATGCTTACAGTTTCACTTTTAAACATTCTTTTTAAAATTTAAAACTACACTATTATATTTACGCTTTTATGTTTAAAACAATTTCACACAGTCATTCAAAGCATTTTGCTAGTCTGAGATCTTAAATTGACATTCAACTCTAGAATGAGCAAAACCAGAGGATTAAGAATCTGACTCTCTTCTCAGATGGCTATCAAGAAAAGTACCTGTAAACCCAGTGGAATTGTGCCAATGTAAAATAGATGTGAGTGAAAGGTGAGTAGGTTCTGGTTGCCCACAGAGAATGGTTGTAAACAAGGTGTCAACACATTTCCTCCTGATGCTGATATGAAGGCCTTGTTAACACAGCGTGATGACACTTGAATTGTCATGGAGCTGTGTCACCCATTTTCAGCAGAGGACAGATATGTCAAGATTTTAGACAGGATGAAGTAAAGCTAGATCTGCTTATAATCATGCATGACCAGCTGCTCTGAAGCAGTAACAGCTCTGTGTGTGGAAGCAATGCACAGAAGTGATGAATGTGTATAGCAGTCCACAATTGGAGTACATTTAAATACTGATCCCAGGCTAAACAGGGTGGAGAATTGTAAGTCTCTTACAAAATTAATATTGTACCAGGGAAATGGCTGATATTGTCTTGCTTATGCATATAGAAAAATTATCAAGAATTTACTGTACTAAGACAATAGGACTGGAAGAGTAAGTTTAAATAAAATTAAATGTCCCAGATAGCTTGTCCCAGAAAACCTACTTCAGACTTTAGATGCAATATGCCTACCCTGAAAAACACAGAAGAGAAAGAAAACAACTTCAAAAACTTTGTCAGAAACTTCATGTGCAAAAAGTTAAAGAAAGTTAAAGTTTTAACAAATGATTGCTGGTTCATGAATATAGGTCTAATTTACAAACTGGGAGCATTACTGAAGAAAATGCATCCAGCTAAATATATATTGTGATATGAAACTCCCCAGCCAGCCTCCTGAAAACCTATTGTTATATATGCTATGGAATAATTTGTGTTTTATTGGAATAATCTGTATCTTGCTGTAATAAGTCATGTTATGTTGTAACAAAACTGTATAAATTCACTCACGGTTGAGTGAGCAGAAAACTTTGCCACCCCTTTCCCCATAACTCGGGAAGGAACATTTTAGCACAAGAATAGAGGGTGCTGCTGAAAGAAGAGTAGGTTTGCCACGGAGATAAGACAGCCAAAGACTCAGTGATACCTGATATGCATCTTATCTGCTGGTCAAGAAGTTGCATCCCAATACCCAGTTCTGAAAATCCAATCAAGCCTGTACCCCTTCCCAGAACACTGTTCAACAGACTAACAGTAAAGAAAAGAAACTATATGAATATGCAAAGAGAAACAGGACAAGACAAAGAGAAACAAAGAGACTCAACCGAACTGCATAAAAATGGGCATGGAAAAGACTGCCTTTGTGAACTGTGGGGGACTCAGTGTGATAGAGGCTGAGTCTGAGGTTCACCCAGCTCTGATCCCAGGCTTGGAACTGACTGATTGTGGCTTTTCCTGGGTTTTCATATTGCTATTTTCCAATAAGTTTCCTTAGCGAAAGATTAGAGAATTGTCATTTATAACACTATAATTAGTTTAAAAAATGTGCAATGCTATCTGTATGCTAAGAACTACTTTATGCTACAAAATGAATTGCTAAATTAGTGTTATAAATATATGGTTAATTCGAGTTTTATTAAAACCATTTTATCCCTGTATAAAACAAACTGTTCTAAGACACCCCCCTGTACAGGATCAGTGAATAGATGAATGAGCAGGGGGCATGCCTTCCTCCCCACCAGACAGAACAATAAGACCGTATCACCACAACAATGAGAGGTGAATGATACTTGGCAGGAGTAGATAACATCAATGACAAGGATCGCTGTAGCAGCGCGTTTTCTGTCTTTTTATTTATTGTTAATATTAATTTGTTCTGTAATGGTTTAGTCCATGTTTCCCCTATCCCTTTCCTCCTAATGGTTTGTCCCTGCACTTGTTTGTGCAGCAATTGTGCCTGTCCATCTCCGGGAAGGACTCTCCCCTGCTTCTAGAAGGATCGTGGAAAGTCAGTCCCTGATTGGAACAGGCTGGGAAATCCCCCACCCCTCGTTTCCCATTCGTTGTCTGTGTGCCATCCCCACTCCCCTGATTGGTTTTCCCTCTTGTGTCCGCCCCCTTCTCCTGGTCCCTTATAAGCAATTACCCCACCCCTCTGGTTCAGACTTGTGTGGCCCGCCTGCATGCAGAGCAGGTGACAATGAACTCCATCTTGCTGTGAAGTCTCCTTTTCCTGCCTTCGTCGTAGCCTCACCAGCAGCTCTCGTGTAGCTCTGACCCACCGGGGGGTGGTGGCCGGTCCTCCTGCTACTGCCTAACCGGAGCTGAAACAATTCCCAGCCAGGGCAGCCGGGACTAGCTGGAAGCCACTTTCCAGCAGGCAGAGGAATCATTTCAGATCGCCACCCAAATAAAAATCACAAGCACCCATCGAAGGCATTCATCCCCACTCAGCCAAAAAGAAAATCCAATCAAGCCACCTTCCTGTCTTCCCAGAATCCTGTGACCTACCAGGGGAAATAGTAATCAAGACATGTTTGCCTTACCAGAATCTCAGGAATATTCATCCAAAGATTCAAAGATGAGACCAACCTCACCGGAATTCTATTCTACATCCACACCTGGTGAAAAGAAAACCTATCTGCATATTCAAAGACTGGACTGAACAATAAACTAGCCTCAGGGCACATAAACTGTATAAAAACTGGACTCTGGGAGATGGCAGACGTGAACCAGGGAGGGGGGCATCAGTCAGGTGAGGCTGTGTCCTTTTTGGTTCACCCAGATCTGATTCCCGGGGTCAGAGCTGTCCTTGATTGTGGCTTTTACTCAATTTCACACTTTGTCATTTTTTCCAATAAATTTCTTAACTGAAAACATTGGGGAAATTGTCGTTTATAACATTAGTTTTAATCTTTGATATTTAATTCTGTGAGAAACTGCTACCTTTTAGTTAGACATTTCTCTATGTCATCCATATAGTTATAGAAGCTGTGTCATTTTCTAGTGTTACAACCTCCCTCCAAGCCAACAGCAAAGCTATATTTGGAAACATTTTTGATTTGCAGACTCTATTTTATATGGTCACCCATGAATCTCAAGAAGAAGATACTCATTTCCTAAACAAAATTAAGCCAACATTTTCCTTGAAACTGCTGTTTGGAATTTCCTGATTCCTTATACTTGCAGAGCCTGACACTTTTAAATGAACTTTTTTAAATGAGAAAAAACCACAGGTACTGGTGAGGTCCTCTAGAAGTGTCTGTATCTCTTTCTTGATAAGAGCAGGGGAAAAAAAAAAAGGTTCATTTATACTGGGAACCGAACTTTAAGATGGCTAACGTTGGCAGAAAAACTCCAGCTCTCCCGTCTCTGTAGCAGGAAAATACAGGATATATTTCATGCAAAAGTTTACATTGTTGCTCAACAAAACAGAAGCAATTGAATCAAAATTATTTCCTGAAGAAGATTCTGGAGAGAACATGGTTTTCAACAGATGGTGCTCACAACAGCCTGTAACTTTGACATTCCCAGAAAGTGGCTGCATAAAGTCACAAAGCTGAATTTTGCCTATACCCAACCTTTTATACAAAATACTGCCAAATATTTTTGCTTTATACAACTAGTTTCAATTATTTCCCAACAAAATGTGACACACATTGTTATGGGTTAACACAATTCAGCTTTTAGTCAAAGAGGAATATGGAATACTGCCCTGTCAGGACCTTGGACTTGCTTTAGAGGGCGGCAGGGACCTATCAGAGACCGGTTCTTGGCTATTGCCATGTGGTTTGACCACTGAGAAACTGATAGGACTTTTTGGGTATAAAACTGAAACCTTGTCCGAGCTTCGTTTTTCCTTCATGGCCTCGGAGGAGGCGGTAGGCCTGTCCTGGCTCTGTCCCTGCAGGGGGGCCGGGATGGCCCAGCCTGTCGGAGCCGGGCCGGGCCCGGCCGGGTCTCCGGGAGCCGCTGCCATGGGGAGCGGCCCGGCCGGCTGAGCCCCTTTTCTCCCCGGCTGCCGGCAGGGGAGAGCGGCAGCCAGGGCTGGTAACACCCAGCCCACCCTAAGGCCTGCCCCATGCTGCCGGCCGGGCCGAGGGAGATGTCCCCCGGCCCCCTCCCGCCCCGGAAGCAGCACCAAGCCCAGGTTGGGCCGTGCCCACCCCATGAGACCGAGGGGTGAGGGAGAAAGAAAGCCCAGCCATGCAGGAGATCCTGGCTGCCCTTCCTGAGCCTTTTCCACCGCATGGCTTGGGGAACTTTGCGGCTGCCGCCCGGCAGAGATCACATGATCATCTGCAAGTTCAGGCAGGAATGTTAACTCTTGAAAAATCGAGACTTTAAAACTCTAATCCTCCTCAGAGAGAGAGAAAAGGCTGAATTAGAGATATGTAAAGAGACAATGTGAAGATATCAAAGTCAGTAAAAGAAGAGTGACTTCTTAAGTGGGAGAGATGACAAGTTGCCTTAGTTTTAGGTTGAAAAAACCTCCTATGAGTTGTGGTAACAGACTGTTGTAATAAGTAAAATAAATAAATTCGTGTGGGATTAAGCTATTAATAAAAAGATACCCGAGAATGCCTCCAGGATTCCGAAGTTCCCAAACACACCTACTACTGTAACAACAAGACAAAGCCAGAAGATGGCCCGGCCATTAAGGGTGGACCCTCGCTTCACAGCTCCTCAACCACTAGATACCAATCTTGGTGGAGATCCTGGACAATCAAGATCACCCCTCCCAAGATGAATTCCGGAAAAATTATCAAGCAACCTTTTTCATGCAGACAGGACTCTTTTGGAAACACAGCATACCTAGACTTTCAATAAACTTAGCCTTAGGGTAAAAAAACTGTATAAAACCCACAGGCTGAAACATAGCAGGGTGGCAGAGTTCGGAGGGTACTTTTGTACCGCCTCTCTGTCCACCCGGCATTCGATCGATGTTGTTTCTTTTTATTGTGGCTTTATTTCAGTGTTGAAATTGTGTAGAATAAATTTTGTTGTTTTATTTAGAATTGGCCTCTGATCATTTATAACAGATTTGGTGCCGTGACTCGGATACAATTTGGCTGCGGAGGACTCCCTTTGCACGGGAGGCGCCCTGCCGGATTTTCGGCAGCCCGGCAACGCAGGAAACCCCTTCGCACCTATTGTATTACGAACCCAAAAATTAGATAAAAGCGCCACAATAAAAAGGGAGAAGGCCTGGATCCAGCAGAGAACCCGGGAAAAGACAGGGAAAGGTCTTTTCGGAGCCGCGGCAACAATTTTTTCACTCATAAAATATTCTCCGTGCACGAAGATCTCCAAGCAGGAAAATTGCTGTAAGTACTGCCTGGTTGAGTGGGTGTGATTGAGTGAGTGAATGAGACGTGGCCTGGCCACGACACGAGAGTGGACCTGAAAGCCGCAGTTCCAAATTTTCCCGCGAGGGGTTTGGTCGGCTGACGGGGAAGCGAATCGGGAAACCTCGTTCACTCATCAAAGCCCAGATTCAGGGGAGTCTGGGGGAATCGATCACAGGAAGCAAAAAGAGGAAGGATACGTTCCTTTTGGGTTCAGGAAATTGGTAAACTCTTTTTGCTACGGGCTGATACGCCCAGGACGCAAACCGAAGATTCTTTCCTCGGACGAACAGACCCCCGGTTCAGCTCGCCGGACAAGGGTAAGTAAGCCGAACGATTCGGGACCCGGTTTGCAAACTGTAACAGTCAGGGAGGAAACCCCTGCTCTTAGCCAGAGCTAAGGCTAAGAAAGAATTTAGCGTTGCGATCCATTGCCAAAAAGTAAATTTTTTAAAAAAAAAAAAAAAAAAAAAGAGCAAAGAAAGAGTAAACATCAAAAAGAATCAAAGAAAAAAGTGTGCTCCCAGAAAGGGAAAAGGTGCTTTTGAAATCCCACCAGAAGTCCACTGAGATAGATCTTAGAGCACTAGAGAGAGTGCCCCATTTTGAAAAGTAAGTCTAAGAAAAACTAATTTATTATTGTACCGAAGTTAGAGAGAGTGAAGAGCCCGGTAGACAGTGCCGCTGCCCGCCGCTGCCAGCCGCTGCTAGTGCCGCTGTGGGGGGGGCCGCTGAGCCGTCAGGAGCTCCCTGCGCCAAGCCGCGACTGCTGCCGCTGCATGCCGAGGGCCAGCCCGCGAGGTGTAAGACCGCCGTCCAGGGCACGCTGGCAGAGAGGGTGGCCGCCATCTGCGCCCGAGCCCTCCTCCGCGCCTGTAAGCCAAGTACAGCGGGGGCCCGCAGACCTTCCGCAGATAGCAGGTCAGGCCGGGCGCGCCAAGCCCGTGCTGCGCCTCCCCCACCCGTGCGCCCCGTCTAGCGCCGTATCCATCCCGCTGCTTCCCGCGGCCAGCACCGCCACCTCCATAAGCTCCTCGTGTCCAGCAGACGATTGTCCTCCTGTTTGCCTTCTCTGTCTCTCTCTGACCCCTTTTCCCAATCCTGCTTCTAGCCCCCCTTCCCCCAAAGAGCCATCCTCTTCCCATTCTCAGTTCCCCCGAGGTGAGAACAGAAACCGAAGAGAAGAAGAGGGGGGGGAGAGATTCATATGCAAATGTAGTAGTTTCAGCTTCTCAACCACACCCTGCTAAACCATTTTCACCAGATACTACCGTAGCAACTGCAGAGTCACTCCATCCCGAAGTGTCTAACAGTTTTAGCTACCCTGTTAACTTTTAAAGTTATAAACATAAACAAGTTGTGAATTCTATTCCATGATTCTCTCTCCTATTGTTCAGAGAGCAAGATAAAGAGTAGAACTTGCCGAATGAGCACAGATAAGCTTGAAGCTGCTGTTGCCTTTCTGCTACCCCATATCCCTGTTCGTCGTCCCTGCCCCCTGTTCCTATTTCAAAAGTGAGTCGTTAGCAGCAAACCACACAGCGCAGAGTAGCCCAAGATGTCTGCAGTCTCTCTGGCTCCCTGCGACCCCCCCCAGTTCCCAGTTCCTATCCACTAGTCCTGACCAGAAAGAGCTCGCTAGCTAAGACACCTAACCCAAAATCCTCTATCCTTTATACCTTTTAATGCAATACCTTATCTTCTTTCCACTTCCCTCCAATCCCCATAAAATAGTCTTTACAATTGAATGTTTTATGTTGTTTCCTCTAATTGCAGATTGTCCCGTTTTCAGTTTTAAGAGTTTTGCCTGTCACGAAGATAAATCCTACAAGAGGCAATTTTCAAACTGTCTCTTAAGAGCGTGTGTTCCAGTAGCATTAGGCTACTAAAACAAGAAAACGCTGTTGAGTTTATGCTGTCTTTGGTTAGGCTTACCAAGAGTGACTGACAACCCTGTTAAGATAGTGCCTAAGAAAGTATGAACAGTTTTTAGTTTTTTTAGTTGTAGCCGATGTTCCCTAACAAGGTAGTAGCAGAAACTACAAGTTTTATTTTACAGCGAAGGCTAAAACCTAAACTAAGGGTGAAAGCCATAGCTGAGAAAAAGCCAGTTGGGGGGAAAAAGAAGATGCTGCCAAGAGCCGAGAGCTTAAAAGCCACTAAGTTAGCTGCAGAAATGCACTCAAAGTGCCCCTAAATACCCATTAGCTTACAAAGCAAAGAATCTAAATAGCTTAGCTGTGAGAAGACCTCAGAGTCCTTAAAGCACTAGCCCATGTTTAGTTTCATAAACAGCTTCATTTTAAGTACCTATTATGCGTTTCATTATTCATTTTAAAATCTGCAATATTGACCCACTTACCCCATTTGTTATAATTGTTTGTTCTGTTAAGTCACAATTACATATGTCAGTTGTTTGAATCAATTCCTGTTACATTTTGCTTCTTGTCAACCCTATTTGTTGTTTTCTTAGTCCTGCCCTGTGTCATGTAGACATCTCCCTCAGCAAGATAATTCTCTTTTGTTGACATGAGTATAAAAGCACTAACAATGCCCTAGTAGTTAGAAGGGTTCAGATATGCCTTAGCCTTAAACTGCTCTGAGAGATGTTTCAAATTTTTAAACAGTTTTTAAGTAATTATTTTCAGCAGTAGATTAATGCTTCCTATTTTTTCACTAATTACTAATATTGTTCTTACTTTGTGTTATGCAAGAATTGATGCTAAAGATCCCCCCTTTAAAATACATGATTTGTCTAATTGTGCTAAACTTTAACTAGTTGCCTATCGCCCGTTTGAAAGAATCCAAGTAGACTTCACTGATTTACCTAAAGTAAAGAGATATAAATTTCTATTAAGTAATAGTAGACAAATTAACTCACTGAGTAGAAGCCTTCCCTAAGGCAAGAGCTACTGCCCAGACAGTATCAAAAGTATTGCTAGAAGAAATTATCCCTCGCTATGAGATAATAGATCATATCGATTCTGATCAAGGAACACATTTCACCTCCAAAATTATCAAACAGACTACAGAAGCTCTAAGAATTCGATAGCAATACCACACCCCTTAGCACCCCCAAAGCTCTGAGCAAGTAGAAAGAATGAACCAAACATTAAAAACTCAACTGTCCAAATTAATGATAGAAACAAAGATGTCTTGAGTGAAATGTCTTCCTTTAGCTCTTTTGAACATAAGAACTATGCCTCATTCAAAAACAGGGTTATCACCGTTTGAAATGCTCTATAGAATGCCTTATAAACATAGAATGCCTGTAAGACACCCTCAAATAGAGGATACCCAGATTCAACCATACCTAATTGCCATAAATAAGAATTTACAAGATCTACGAAAACAAGGGCTCATTTCTCAAAGTACCCCTTTGGGGTTTGCAATACACAAAATAAATCCAGGTGATAAAGTCTTAGTAAAAACCTAGAAAAATATACCTCTAGCACCTCACTAGGAAGGTCCCTTCACTGTTCTTCTCACCACAGATACAGCAATTAGGACAGCAGAAAAAAAGTAGACCCACGCTTCGAGAGTGAAGAAGGTGGACTCACAATACACTACTCAGAAATGGAGAGTGACCTCATCACCTGGAGAGCTGAAAGTCAGGTTGCAACAACACCGATGAATGAAGGGGATCAGATAAGGTGTGAAAGACCAGATTGTGAATGTTTTCCCTTTGTTCACTTCAAGTGTGTATATTGTAAATTGATTTAAGTTGTTCACTGTAGAGGGGGGCGTAGGCCAAAAAGATTATGTACCAACTGTTTAGAAAAAGAACAAGAAGAGACTAGCTATTTCTTAGTAATTGCCACTAACTTGAGTCTGCTAGAGTTAGATTCTCCAGAATAGTATTATATATATGCAAAGGGGACAAAAGGGCAATTGGACGCTAAAGTTGAAGTGCTCAAAGTCGAGTGCAGAAAGACAATCAAAGTACCTTGCTGGTCCGATACAATCAGGTTGTCCAGATGGAGTGCCTTTAAAAGAAGGTTTGCAGCTCAGACTAACAGGACTCCAGAAGCATATGCCTGCTGCCGAGAAGATGGATTACCCCGCCACGGGCTGCAACCCCGTGGGCGAAGGGAAAGGCAGAGGCATGTTGTGATAGAAAGTCCTCGTAGTCCTGAGCCGAGAGACAGGGGGACCCCCCCCCAAGAGCCCACAGAGGCTGACCCTCAAGAAGAAATGTGAACTATAGTTAAACATGGCACCAGAGAGAACCTGAAGTATCAAGAGCATTATGATTGTCCCAAAGATAAAAGAAAAGGGTATTATTTCTTTTATGACACTCAATACTAAATTTTGTGGATCAGAAAAAGGAGTAGAATGCCACGACTCAAAGGCAATTACTAAGGAAGGGCAATCCAACACACACGAATTTATTTAGGTAAATAAAAAGGTGGGGGACTGTAATAAGTAAAATAAATAAATTCGTGTGGGATTAAGCTATTAATAAAAAGATACCCGAGAATGCCTCCAGGATTCCGAAGTTCCCAAACACACCTACTACTGTAACAACAAGACAAAGCCAGAAGATGGCCCGGCCATTAAGGGTGGACCCTCGCTTCACAGCTCCTCAACCACTAGATACCAATCTTGGTGGAGATCCTGGACAATCAAGATCACCCCTCCCAAGATGAATTCCGGAAAAATTATCAAGCAACCTTTTTCATGCAGACAGGACTCTTTTGGAAACACAGCATACCTAGACTTTCAATAAACTTAGCCTTAGGGTAAAAAAACTGTATAAAACCCACAGGCTGAAACATAGCAGGGTGGCAGAGTTCGGAGGGTACTTTTGTACCGCCTCTCTGTCCACCCGGCATTCGATCGATGTTGTTTCTTTTTATTGTGGCTTTATTTCAGTGTTGAAATTGTGTAGAATAAATTTTGTTGTTTTATTTAGAATTGGCCTCTGATCATTTATAACACTGTAATATGAATATGCTAGAGTATTCCTTTAAATTGTGGACAATATAAATTGGGGAGGTGCTTTGTAGATTTTAAGCAAAGGTATCTGTGATTTACTGAGTGAATGTTGAATTAGAAACTGTAACCTGGTGATCCTATAAGATGTTTGAACAGAGAGAGGTAAGAAGAAGCCCTCTGCCTCTGTGAAGAAGTGAGAAGATATCTCTGTTCCTTAAGATGAGAAAATCCTTTGCTTGTGGAGTTGTGCATTTTTAAACAGTGAAACCCCAGTGTGAATCCACGGCCCATATCTAGTCATGGGAAGGCTACGTGATGGGGAGGACTACAACTGCAGAAGTTCCTGGGCGGGCTGCTTTTGTAAAAGCTAGAAGCCACAAGCAGACTGTTTCTCTTGTGGAAGGTTACCTTAACACATCAGGAAAGACTTTCTCAAAGACTGAATGAAAGACTATTTTATAAGTGGTATTGACCTGAAGCTCTGAGTTTTGCCTCTTTACATTGTGGGAAAAGTGAACGTCAGGGGGGTGGGAGGAGGAGTGTTTTGAAAGTTTCATTTTGATTCTCATTTTTCTTTTCTCTTTTGTGTGTTAATAAATCTATCTGGTTTTATCTTTAAGTTAAGCTTGTTTTGCCTTCTGTTCTCATAATCATATTTCACAGTAGAAAAATATTTAGATCACTGCACTAAATCTAGCAAATAAAATTTGGCAAGCGTGAAACCATGACATAATTTGGTGTTTCTGCCCGGTTATGAATTTTAAACCTTTACACATATACTACTACCATGCTCCAGTCAGTCATGCTGGTTCTTCAAGCAGTGCCACATTTGTGCTGATTGACCCTGACAGGCTTTGGCACCAGAAGATCCAAGGAAAAAGAAATTCCATAGTTACACTTGGAGAAAAAACTTGAGATTTGATAGACATAACCTGAAGCTGAACCATAATTGCTGTATATGTACCTGTGATAGCTTAATTAAGCAGATTTTATTTTCCTAAGGCTAGCTTCTAGATATGAAACAAATTTAATCACACATAAAATGGAAGGGATCTCCTTGGTAGCCACTGCTATCAATAATGTGCCCTAATGATCCTCTTCATTCAGAAGCATAATATTCTGATGTCTAGCTTATGATTCTCTAATCTTAGGACCACACTTCATCTAGTTCTTCCACTGATTATTTATAAGTGTGCTGGGCTACAGCCCCAAAGACTAACTCAATGATAAGCAGAAGTCTTCCTACCCATCCCCAACAGACAAAATGACAGAAGCACAGAACACACTTTTGAACACCAACCCTCAGAGCCCATGACCCCGTGAGTTTCTGTGTCCATCAGACAAACTGCTTCCAGGGTCTCCGGAGGTCTCAACAGCCCTGCTCTATGCCCCTGCCAAGCCTGTTTAGATCAGGCCAAGCTCAACCAGAAACATTCAGGCCCTTTAAGAAAAAGTTTGAGACTCCCTCATGCAACGAGTGCCCTCTTAGCATGTGTTCTGCTCCATTCCTGCTCTCAGCCTTTCCTTTTTTGGCAGGAAGCCAAACAGATGATGGTGTCTTTCTGGATCTGGAGGTTTGCTGATGCCTAGCTTACTGACAGGAAGAGGAGAGGCCTGAGCAATCGGAAGACTCTTTATTTCCCAGTAAATGCCTGACTAGCCAATATCACATTATTAATTTGTCTGATCTGAAATGCTTTGTAATACACACATTTGTTCCTCTCCTTCACATATCTTATTTCAATTCATATTTCCCAGTATACCTCTGGATACTTGCAAGCTTAACTCTCATTGATATTAATCTCTCCCCTGGCTGTGAAGACAGGTCTCAATAAAGTAATAAATAATTATTATAGCCTCTGCGAGTTCTTTCTCACTGCCATGGTTGTGTGAAGTCACATGAAGTGGTCTCAGTGTACTTTGTCTGGTCCCATTCATGCCCACAAACACTAGTAAGCAATTGTGGTGTGTTAATATATTTTTCACCTGTTAAGCACTTGGTTTTAAATTTCGATCTTCTTTTATTCTGCATTAAAAACTTCTGGAAGCATGGAGGATAGACACTCTATTTTTGTTGCTGCTACTGCTGCTGCTGCTTTTGATTGTTCTTTGTTTTGTTCTTAGTTTTTGACCTGCAGAAAATATTTTTCTTGTATTCTGGTACTTTTGTTTACCTAAAACTACCTCAGTATTACATAATGATTTTCTAGAAGCAGTGAAAAACAAAAATATAATACTTAATATAGTTCTTAAAGGCTGCTCTTGAAGGCTGCTCTTGATTTATGTTCTGATGTTGGAAAGATGCTTGTGTCATCTATGTGTTCTTTTTGGAAAGATTTCATTTCCTCTCATTGGCTGGAATTTTTTGAATGCACGTTATCCAATTACATAATTATATCATATAGATCACATATTTTACACCTTTACTCTCAACATCTTTTTGGTCTGATTGTGGCATATGAAATATAAATATAAAATAGCTACTAAACAAATAACTTTATTTTGTACAAAGAAGGATTTTATTTCCCTTGCTTGAGAATTTTTTGATGTAGTGCCTTAAACCTCCAATGTTACAGTCATTAGACAGAATAAAATGCAATAGGACCAGACCTGGAAAAAGGGAGGCACAGAATGGAATTAACTGGTTCTAAGTTGCAGGGAAAACACCCTGTACACAGGCAGAATAAAATAAGCACTTTTGCCATAACTCTATCCAAATAAAATAATCTTTCCAGCTACGTGATGCTGCATGTAAAGGCAAGATAAATTAGCTTTGGTATCAGGATGAAATTAGCTACAGCATCATACATTTCTTTTGAAATCAAATTAAGGGTTACAAAAATAAATGAGGTTATGCTCACACCTAAATGGCTAATAGCTCTTTGAGGCAAGATTTCTGTCACTTGTTACTTTCTGAGTTACATATTTATTTTCTGCTTTGGATGGTGAAATGTAATCTAGCAGTCAGACAAATATATGAGTTTTTTGGCTTGTGTTTTTTGCATTCTTAGTTTAAGCAATTTTTCTCAAGAATCAAAACACCTGATTTTTGTAATCAACGGAAGAAATGTTAGGTCACTCTACGGAGTAGCAAGCAGACACAAATTACTGTCAGCAAGCAAAATCTGACCTGTGCAGTAAGGAGTGAGGACTGTTAATGTTCATTCTGAAAAAAGTAAACATATCCTGTAGTATTTTATTATTTTGTCTTGGAATATTTATAATTTTTATTGAATGTATACAGAATAAATCTTACTTTGTCTACTTATCTCACAAAAATGATATGCAATACAAATATTAGAGAAGCCTTTGATAATCTAGGCAGGGAGCTCAATTTCGGTAATACAGGGCACTCAAATCAGACACAAAATGCTTCAGACAAGAACTAATTGTTGGAAGTTGAAGCTAGACAAATTCAAATCAGAAATAAAGTGAAAGTATTTTAACAATGGGGATAGTCACTGAAGTCACACACAGGGCTTATGAAAAATTGTCTATCACTGGGAATATGATTGATTTTTTTTTTTTTTTATATATCCTATATTTCCAGCACTCATGTGGGGTCTAAAGAAGGATTTTTCTTTAGTGAGTCCTAGGGCACATATTACACAGGACTTCAGACCTGGTGATAATCATAGAGCCATCTGAAATCAAAATCTATGAAACTGCATCTTGAAACAGCTTTGAAATCCATGTGCTGATGGGCACTTGTCCCAGGTAGATGCTGAGAGTTCTGGGTTAATTTTCATTTTGACCCATTTCATAGATTTAGAGCTTCTGCTGGAGAATACTCTCTTGACCCACTTTTGCAGTTGCCTCCATTTCTGACAATAGCTACATTTTCTTATATCCTTTTCTCTTGCTCACCGTTCAGATGCTCTTGTACAAGGTGAACTTTGAAGAGATGATCTAGATGCAGAAGCTGTCTATGAAAAATGCCTGTGGGCTGAAAATAGAATGGTTGATCTAGATCTGGCTGATAGATTGGTTACACAAAGGATATCTCAGTTGATTTTCAAACACAGAACAAGGACAAGACTGATAAAAGAGCATTGATTAGGAAAGCTTGCTAAGTGAAAGAACAGGTAACAGAAAGGAGATCAAAGTCACCAGGTAGCACGGACTCAACTAATTCTTGTCTACAGCTTTAACTGCTCCCACTTTACCATCTTGTTAGATGTATGGGTTTTGTATCTTTTTGACAGATGGGGTAGGAAGGCAAAACCTACAGGAGGATCTAAATTACCAAATAGAGCTGTCAATTTTTTGTGTCACTTGTGTGTGACTGGAGATTCCTGGAGATCCAAGTAGTCTGTTTCCTTCACACCAAAAGTGAGAATAAGTCTTACTGACCCATTGTCACAGCTCATTGTGTTTAGGGTATCAATCCATTCTCCCATAAAGTAGTAATTTCTTTCTGACAAACTTGTTTGTGCCTGCCAGATTCTCTCATATTGCATACATAAACATACCCAATATGTTGTGAAAAGGTCTTCAGGAACTGATGAAGATTCCTTGGTATTACTAAATGGAATAGGAAGCCTTAGCTGTGGTGTGCAGTCTACTTATTCATGGATATAACCATCTTCCCAGAGCTCTGCTCCATAAGTATTTCCACCTATTCCTTCAGTCCACACCTCCTTATCCATGCCGTGCACTCACTTGATACTGACAGACCACATCAAATACTGAATTCCCTGGTTTCCCTCTCAATCTCAACATATCCTTCTTTACCACATCCTTCCCCTGCTCCTGTCTTTCAGCACTGTCGGCAAAAGCATCAAAGTCTGCAAAGCCTCAAAAATGAAAAGATGGGGCAATCATAGCCTGAGGGGGCAAAGTCACAGACAGCTGAGAGTGGGAGGAAAGGTTAGAGCTTGTCATGGATGTGAAACATCCTCCCTCCACAGCACTGTTGAGGAGAGAGCCCAATGCAGGCTTGCAGCATTCATGTTATTCTTGCTCAAGGGCTCTGCTAAAATTAGTGTCAGTCTCAAAGAAAACATGCAACCCTTAAAGACACAAAGCTAAATTTTTTGCAAGCTCTGACTATATGTGCTATGAACCAATGATTAAGAAGCATCAAACCACTGATTTGAAACAGGTTTTAAAGATGCTGACTGTAGAAATGTAGTTCTGTTGATCTGGTCCAATATCACTGGGGACAGCACAGCAATGTTTGGACAGTGAAGTTTCCTAATTAGACCTCGATGGAGAGCACATTTATCTAAAACTCTACCAGAACCATGCTGGTATTGAACCATTCCCATTCAGGGCACAGAGAATTCCATCTTTGTCATGATGTCTGGTACATATAAGTTAGTGTAATAAAGGTCATTCTTCTGCTAGGAAAAAAGCAATGCCAGGATGTTCTATGTATTCCTTCAGGATCTGCACCAAAGTAGAAATTACCTTCAAAATAACTTCAGGAGAAGAAAACGGCAGTTTTGACTTATTATGAGACATATGGGAAAGAAGGACTCAAGCAGACTGCTTCTGTTTCTTTCTCTCAACTGAAGATGACAGTAGTCTTGTTGTTTTTCAAGTTTCTAAGGTTTGCTTATATGTAGGTGAAAAAAAGAAAAAAATTCCAAATGCAACCAACCCTTGTATGACATGTCTGGCCCAAACTGACAAGCATACTGCATGGGTGATTTATATTTAGAGCAAGACCCAGAGGTGCCTAAAGCAATCTACTTTCAAAAGCAGAAGATGTCATATTCTAAATCTGCTCTTAAAGAAAACTGGACCTCAGTGTTATTTTCTGGATAAAATATACAACACAGAAGAAAGGGCAATGTTTGAGAACAGACGTGAAGTCCAGAGTTCAGTGAGGCATTTGATGTCCTGATGCCTTAAGCTTTTATGTGAGTGGTCAAAGCAATTTTGTTTTAGTCAGTGAGTAGTACAAACAGCATTTATACAACTAATAGACATTCTTCCACAAGTTACTAGTAAGTGCATTGATTGTAGATGACTTGGCTTTTTGGGAAATTAGGTTTGCCTTCTTCCATTTGATGCATGTGGCAGAGGTGCTGTGTTGGGTGCTGTTTTCTAAGCTGATGTCTTCCCCACAGCTACTGAAGCCACAACATGTCCCTAGGGCATGTTCTCTGCCTGAGCTCCTGTCTTTTTGCAGCTACTGTAATTTCAAAGACTTCACATCACAGTGCTTGGGGAACATGGGAAATGAAGATGCCTCCTTCTGTGAGATCTGCTTGCATGAGGTTAACTTTTGGGGTTTTTTCTCCAAGCAAATACTTCCTGGGGATATGTTCAAAGGACATCATGTTTCATGGCTGAGATATTCTGTTGATCCTCAGTTACCCTCTCATGTAAATCATGGACGATGTTGCTCCACAGTGGCAAAGGGTTCAGATTTTCAGGACAGGTGAAAATAAATATAGGAAGTTTCTTCTCTCCATACTAATCTGCATAGCTAAACTTCTATACATTTATGTCTTTCTCTGTAAAGACCATGAAGCAGTCAGGTGTCCTGCTTGATATTGATGGCCACTATGAATGGCCTTTTTGTCAAACAAGTTCCTCTCCACTGCTATTAACTACCTCCAAGTGAGCAGGGAAGGTCGTTGTGTTCCACTGGTGTTGTTTCAGCACATCTAATGGTATGAGAGTTGAATATTTACTCAGAAACCTTATTTCTCAAGGGATCAATGCATTTTGATCACTTATCTTTCAATTTAAAAAAGTAAATATGCACATATATGAAGCAGTGTGCATACCTCTTTCAGTCTTCAAAAGTACTTCAACTTCAGTCTGAAAAGAGAAAGCTCTTCTGAAATGAATGCTATGGGAAAACCTTAGGAAATGCATGAATTTTGCATTCTTACAGGAGTTGGGAAAAGGTATGGAGCTGTGTGGAATTTCTATTGTATGTCTTGGAGGCAGCAAACACGACTTTGGCTAAAAGCCAAAAGAGGAAAATTATTTTTAAAAATACATTCTAAAAATAATCATCTATCCTTGGGAGATTTGTGCTCCCCTTCTGTCAGCTCCTGTGCCTCTGGTCCTCTTGTTTGCTTCCTGTAGTTCTGGCAGTTTGCCAACAGACTTCCATCTCTAAAATGGAAAAAAGAAAGAAAAAGTTAGCATTAAAGTAGAAAAAAAGTTAGTATACTGAATTACTTCATTAAAAAGCCAGAGAGGAACACTTGCCATGAAAAAAAATGTATTCGCTTTCATTTTGGCAGAAGATATACATTACCTCTCTGTTCAGTGGCACTCTCCAGGTACTGAAGATGTCTTAGTTAGACATGTGTTGTAACCTCACATCACATGGCCTGTGTTTCATCTCAGAAACAGACCATTTAGTACATATTCTTGAAACTGCAGTTCAGGTAAGTTACCAGTCTAGCACCCCATTAAACCTTCCAGAAGGAGAAGACATTTTTTTGCTGTCTGAATGAACCTTTATGTATACAGTGGTTCAGGAATTAATTTCTTTGACTATTCCATTTTGAGGTGTCATTAAGTTTAGAAGCTCTGAATTGTTGTCAATTTGCAACACATGTTTCTCAGGAATTTGGAGTACTTTGTGCTATCCCACTTATCTCACAGTGACAAGAGGCTTTATGTGCCTTACTGAGCAGAGGAATTGAAATCTTAAGGTGAAAATATAGTGCAGAAGGCTAACTGGGAAGATGTCATTGCAACAATGAACAGCCAGCTGCCAGGGTAGCGTTCATTTTATAGTCCTCCATGCCAACAAAAAGCATAGCAGTGGATGCAGAGGACTTGAACATGTGGGAAGAACTCAACCCTACAGTTGCAGACTGGATGAATCTATTAAGTTGGGTGGGAGGGAAGGAAGGACCCAGAGAAAAATAGACAACAGAATAAAACAAAATACAGATTTAGCAAAAATTGACTGACCTGAAGAGCTTTCAGGAAATCAGTTAATTAGAAAAATTAAATTTACTTTTTTAAAAAAAAATTTACCTATCAGGACCCCAATTCCCTTGCCAACAGGCTGTCACTAGCTGGGTTCCTGTTCCCCTGTTCTTCCCTGTGCTGCAGCAACTCTCATGGGTGAATGCCCTAGGCACAAATTCTGCAGTTCAAGGCGTAGGACTAGCACAGAGTCCTCAGGAAAGAAACTGAAGAGGCAGGTTATTTTCATTCAGGAAAAACCCCCTGAAACTTTGCTCAGCACTCTTAAGACCACTGACACTGTCCTTCTTTTGCAGTTTCAGCTCTCCTTTTCCTTAGCTGATGCCCTGCAAACAGCAGGACTCCAATTCGCACCCATTAATTCCTGGAAGGGAACAGCCCTGTCATGGCATCACTTGTTGGAAGACAGACAGCTGTGGCACATCTGCAGCCTCCTCACTGACAGAAAGACAATACCAGGAGAGCAAACAAAGACCAGAAGGAGACAAAATGTTGAATTAAAAGAGGAGAGTACCAGTGGAAACAGCACTGAATGGAGAGACGGAAAAAGGCAAAGGTCACACTACCAGGAAGCTAATGTCAGAAAATAAAAGATGATTGTGTTTTGCTGCCTTGCTTCATCCTCTTTTCTTTTTATATGTGACTTTTCATAATCTTTTTCATACTATCTTTCCTACCCTTGTTTTCTTCCTTTCTTGCCTCTTGGGTTTTACTGCCTGTTTTTCAGTGTGTTTTATGTTTACAGAAATAGATCATTAGCCTTTACAAATTGAAGTTAAACGCTATTTGAAAATACCCACTTGATTCAAAATACTCACCAAAACTTTGCATATTGCATGACTGGACTGGGAAGACAGAATATTACTGTGCTTTATGCAACATTAAAAACATACTTCTGAAGTCTAACCTCACAGCAGTAGTCTTTCTCATCTTCAACTTCTCTTTGAAACACTTTCTCTCTCTGACCCAGTGAATCATGAATTCCTGTTTCCAGATTCAGCAGCTTGTAGTTTGTTGCACACCTTCAGAGGCTGAAGGTCCAATGCACTGAACTTTGCCAAATGAGTGCTTTTGCCATTATTTTACTGTACAGAAAAGGACTCTGTGATGACAGTGACTCTTTTCCTCTAAAGAATCTTCAGATGTTCCTGAATTGGCCAGCTTGTGCAGGGGGAAATCTCCTGGGTAGTTGTGTCACCTATGGTTTCTGTCTCTGCTTTGACACTCCAGCATACTTTGCTAGGCACTAGAATGGGCATTGGCACCAATCATTTCTGCCACATGTGATTTCCTTTTATGAGCCACCTACTTATTAGGCTTAGCCCCACATGTTAATATTGCCCATTTCATATACAACTAAATCTGTTTATAGGGAGTTACCTGTACGTAGCAACTTCTGCCTTTCTGCAAATCAAAATTAATACCTCAGCTAAGCAAAAAATGTGTTCTACAATCTAAAGCTGGGATCCTAATTAAAGGTGGAACTGTGTGTGAATGGTCTTTTTGAAATTACTGGGATTCATTTTACTAATAAAATAGCACATATACTGAAGTGTCCCCTTGGGCTTCATTTCTCTTTTTCTCTATCCATAGAATGCCTGCAGGAATTTTCCTTTGTTTACTTAATTTTCCAAATTATACAATGATTTTAAGTTTCAATTTTCTGAATTTCTTGTGAACTATTTGTGTGTTAATATGCACATTTATTCCTTTGGAAGGAGATTACAAATGATGATAGTAAATTAAAGCCTCTGTTTCATTTTCACATCTCATATTTTCTATTCTTCTTTTCACACCCTACACACCTGAATACACACATCCTCCAAGCATTCACACAACAGTGTAAATGAGAGGCTGGACAGCTTAGGGTACTTCCACACCAAAGAAACACTAGTAAGGTACTGAAGGGAGCACTGAAAAATGCCTCTTAACTTTCTCTCCACACTATAAATACATGCCTGCACATCCCTTCTTGTTACTCAAATATCAGCCTGACCATGCTCACTTGAAATTCTTTTTTACACTTCTGCAATCAATGGAGAAGGGTAAGGAGGCTCATTACAGAAGAAAAAGTATCACATATGTTGCACATACTGTTCTTAGAAAACATGGCCAGGGGCTTCTTTTATGTACATTCAAGAGATGCATGTCTCTTGAATGTTAGCCCATGTAGGGTTTACATCCTGCAAAAGAGGGAGCTGAAGAACACTTCACAGCTCTCTGATACCTTCAGTTCTTACTCAGTTTAATTCAGCACATCAGGTTGGTTCTTTTTTTTTTTTTTTTTTTTTTTTTTTTTTTTTTTTTTTTTTTTGTTGTTGCCCTAACAAACCTTGATTATATTTTAATGAGAAAGCGCTTTCCCAGCATGTAGCATTAATTTTGCTTTTCAGCAGGTGGCTCATGGTTTAGCTCAAAAGTCACGATGTAAACCCTGACAGCAGATTATACTAGTTAATAATACAACGCTCAGACCCTGAGACTTAATGATTCATTTTCCTTTTATTACAAATAAATTCTGTCCAGAGAAAGCCTGGATGAGGAAAATAACTTGGTCAGAGTTCCTTCTGGATTCTGAGTTCCTCTGACCCATTATCTTTTAATTATGCCTCAGTTTTGTGCTTTCATAGGGCAGTGATTTTAATAATTTTAATGAGCTCTATTATAAGTGAGTGAGATATGTAATTTCTCAATTTCAGGACACCCTATGAGATACTGGGCTCCCTGACTCAGGGGAGCTTAAACTTCTCAGCACCTTAGAGAATTAAATCCCAGCTTCTGTGAAACACTGCCGTGAAGAGTAGCTGAGTCCCATAAACCCTTTAAGGTCTGTTTCATTTCACATGTGGAATTGGACGAGTAAAGGTTACCAGTGTTTCAACAGTTGCGACTAACCCCATGTGTGAACAGCTGATTTTGAAACAGAGTAGCCCACACAATGAGTGCAAGAAAGATTACACCGAGCTTCTATATTGATTTTCAAGGTGGTTATAATAGGAAACTGAATTCAGAAATGACATAAGGTTTAACAAGTTTGACGTTTCTCTCTGAAACAGTTTGGTAGAAATCATATGTATCATCTGTAAGCTAAATTTGCAGTAACAGTTGTTTTATTTGACCTGTTTCTCTCTGAAACAGTTTGGTAGAAATCCTATATATCATCTGCAAACTAAATTTGCAGTAACAGTTGTTTTATAGAACCTTCTTAGCAAAGACTAACATTCAAGTGACAGAACAGCCAGTAGTTTTAATTTATGCCTCTGCAATTATCACATCTTCCTTATTTGTGTAGCTGGGGGAACAGAGAAGCTTCACAACATGGTGGGAAGGGTCCACAGAAGAAGAAGAAGAAGAACCAAAGACAAATACATAATTTCCTTCCTTTCTTCTTCCAGAAGTTCACTTTTCTACTGAGTACATAAAGAAGGGTGTGCATCAGCAGAAAAGATTCAACCAGCATTAGGCTTTTCCCCTGAGATTAGTTCTATATTAATGCTACTCCAATGACTCCATCAGAATTGCTTCTGCTATATGAGACAGGAAAACAGGAATATTTCTCCTCCCATTAGACATGCTGGGAGTATACAAAAGAATAAGTCTAATGTTCTAATGATATTAATTCTATAAGAATACAGAAGTTATATAGGAAATATATAATACAGAAATTTAGAAACATTGGCATAGTCTGGTGAAAAGAAAAAGCATTTTACTTAATATGTGATTTGACAGCAATATATTGTGAGATAATCTCCCCCAAAATAGCTGTAATAGCAGAAGAGTAAAAATTATTTGTATGCTTGCAGACTTGCAGGATCTTAGAGTCTCTTTTCAGGGTGTACTCACTGACCACTAAAACATCCTTTTCTGTGTCTTAGTACTAGAATAGAAATTGTGAATTATATGTTCTTAAACAGCAGTTCTTAAATCCTTGAACACAGAATGAAGCTTAACCTCAAGAAAACACACACTGGAATGAAGGCCAACAAACATCTGAACCTGGCAAGCCAGTTTAGCTTCATATACTCTCATGTCGGTATGAATATGTACTACCGTGTTGACTTGTGGCAGTAACTCTCTGCACTCTTGCTCTGAATACATAAGTTTACCTCTTATAATTGCATTGAAATGTAATTTTATTCTATGTTGAAGATGCTCTGTTGGGAATTTTTTGTTTCTGGGAATAGCAGAGAGAGTGTGGAGTTGCAAACCTTACATGTGTACCACATAGTGAAGTGCATGTTTGAGAGCTAGTCGAGTCCTGACTGGTGTGCTTTCCATCTGCAGTGCTAGTATTTGTAGGTTGCTGTATTTTAAAGTGCCTACACTGCTCTCAGAATGATCTGCTGAAAGACAACACTGTAGTATACGCAGCCCTGCTCAGGCCTAAATTATCCACAACAAATTAACAAGAACCTGGTGCTGGTTGTGTTCAGGTCATCCTGAAGCAACTGCTTACTGGGCTTTTGGGTTTACTTTTAAAATACATATTACTGGCTGAGACAACAGGTTTGGACCCATGTTTAATAAACGGTGAGACATATTCTAAGTTTTTTAACATCTCCAGCTCAGCATTTAAGGTCTGCTTCACAAGAACATTTTAAAAGATGTTGAGAATTAGTAAAGATCCTCCTTCATACAAATTCTGATTAGTAGGAGGGGATGATTAAAAGGTGGCAGAAAACCCTGTTTTTACTTTCTGTGTTCTAGGCTTGTCTGACCTCTACTTTTCATAGAATCCCAGAATCATTTAGGTTGGAAAAGACCCTTAAGTTAATCAAATCCAAAAGCTAACCTAACACTACCAAGTCTATCTCTAAGCCATGTCACTAATTGCCATGTCCTTCAACCCTCTGATGTTTGAAAAGCCTTGTATTTGCTTTACATAGTGGTGCTTTATCTAGAGCCAAAATAGTTTACTGTGCCTGGTGAGAATGGACAAAGCATAGCAGGGTGCTGAGCAATCATAGCACCTGTCACAGTGTCATCACTGCAGCTTTGGACATGCTTGGCTTCTCAGGAATTCCCTGGTGCCTGACCACATAAGCATTTGCTAATACCACAGTGGCAGAGATGCTCTGTGACTGACCAGCCAGCCTTGCTTGCCCTACAACTACATACCAAAGCCCCATTTAATCAAACCCTGACCCATCCACTTTGGAGAGGTAAGTGGACTGGCATAGGAGATTTCACAGGGTTGCTAAGGAGGTACAGTGCTCTAACAGGGCAACTAGATCCCTAGGCAGCCTGACAAAACAGACCTCAGCAGCCCCTTAAAGTCTGCTTAGAATTAATATCTGTCTTGGTCACAAGGGCCCTGACTGAATGGCTCAAGAAGCACAGCAGGCTCTGCGTCTCTCCACATTGTACTAGAATAATATCTTCAATAATGCATTTTAATGTACTATGTGGGCAGGAACAGTTTTAGACAAAGTTTTACAGATAGCAGGCTTTATTCTAGAATGTTCTGGTTCTGTTGGGCTTTTTTTTAAAAAAAAAAAAAAGTCATTTAATTGTGATTGTGATTTTGCCACTTTATTTTTACCAAATAGTTATTAGTTTTTGTACCAGAACACTTGGTGCAGTTTATCATGGGAGGGTGATATCTGTAACAGACCAACCTAAGCCTCTTCAAGACTGCTGTAGCAAGGAGCCAATGATGGTCCCCAGCACTTCCAACTGCCCCTTCACCTTCTTTCTTAGGTGCCCACTGTGGTACAGAACCAGTTACTGCCTTTGTCCCACTGAGCTGGCACTTTCCAGTCAACAGGCCTCTTTGGATACCCATCTGGAAAGAAAGTTTTCAGATATTTCTCTTAAAAACAACTGCTTTGATGACATTATCTTAAAAGTCCCTTGCAAGTACCAATTGAGCTTGTTGGAGTGGCTCCAGAGGAAGGCCACAAAAACAACCAGAGGAATGGAGCACCTCCACTGTGCAGACAGCTGAGACAAGCAGGGTTGTTTGGCCTGGAGAAGAAAGGCTCCAGGGAAACCTTATTGTGGCCTTTTGACACTTAAGGGGGACTTATAAGAGCAATGGAGAAAACCTTTTTGGTAGGACTTGTTGTGACAGGACAAGGGGTACAGTTTTTATACTCAAAGGGGGTAGATTTAGACTAGATATGAGGAAGAAATCTTTTACAAGGGTGAGAAACACTGGCACAGTTGGTGCTATTAGAGAGGTAAGGATGCTCCATCCCTGGAAACATTCAAGGTCAGGTTGGATGGGGCTCTGGACAACCTGATCTAGTTGAAACTGTCCCTGCTCATTGTAGGGGGTTGGACTAGATGCCTTTATAAGTCCCTTACAACCTAAACTATTCTATGATTCTAAGTAGTCTGTCACTGATAAATACTCAGTGAATTTGTTTGCAAGAAAGGGAAGACTAATCTTCTATCATTACAGGTTAGTTCGCACCTTTGGGTAATAAAAGCTGAGTGAGCAGAAAAAAGGATCAATAAAATCCTGACTTATTTTCCTCTCCAATTTCTGAGCACCATACATTTTCTCCAGTCAGATGCCTAACACTTATTTCTGTCCTGGGAACTGAAGCTTGTTGATCTCATCCCATGTAGCACTGATCTGGAAAGTGCCGATATGCTCAGTATGGCCAGTATCACAAAGAAGAAAGTTTCGTGGACACTCAACAGGAAATAGTTCAGATTTCTGAATGCAAGACTTGGCATGAAAGAATTAACCTTTGCTTTGTCTTTGAGTGTTTAGATTTCCCTTTCTTCTTTTCTTTGTATATCTGTCTCTATGATTTTAAAGAGGGCTGTTAAAGGCATTGCTATTTGCAGCCAAGGTATTTTGCAATTAATATTAGTATATTCCTCCTCTTTACCAATCTAAATTCTGCATGAAAGGGCCTTTTAAACTGAAGTTTCTTGCACTGCATTTGGAAGGAATCAAGGCGGGCTTGCCCTTACCTTGAGTTGCAATTCAGACTCCATCAGATACTATCCTTGACAGCAAATATCAGGATGGGTTGCACATGGAGAAAGAGACAGAGAAAGAAAGGCATCCAAGCAGGCTGTCCCGGGGTGACTTTTTGATGCTTGTATCCTCAATTGTCTCATCTGTTTACACTGTATGTTAAGTTCTGTACCTTTAGGACTAAGTAACCCCTGATAAGTAACAGCTGTGTTAATTAACCAGCACAGCCTTGCCCCTGATGAGTAACAGCTATATCCAATAAGGATGAGTGAGATAAAAGAGGGATGGCTGGTAGGGAGAGAATCTTCATGGAGGAGCAACCTTGAGGAGCATGAGCAGAGACTCATGAAGCAGGATCCTGGAGAGAGAGAATTGCTGCTGTGAGACTGGTTCCAAGAGTGAAAGGGGAGAAAGAAAACATGTGGAGTTTGTTTTGAAAACAGAATTCCTTCCTGCTCCTGGACTGTGCTTGTCTGAGACCTGTCCTGTACTGAAAAAAACCCAGAGAGACCTCCAGGTCTCACGCCTGCATCCCCTGGGGCCAAGGAGGGCATTTTCCAGCTCTGGAGGAACTGATCAGAGACTGAGCCAGCTGAGCTGCCCACAGCGAGGACTCTGAATTTACCATCTTACTGCAGAGCAATGAGAGGTCTTATTATTTCATATTTTTCTTTATGCTTGTGGGCACTTTATTTGTTAAATAAATAGTTTTTTCCACTTTCCTCCAAGGAAGTTCTTTTTTCCCAGACTGGTTGGGGGAGGGGCCTTTTAGGTTTGCTTCCCAGAGGGATCCTATTCAGGGGTTCTCTCACAAATTTGCCCTAAACCAGGACACAGGCCCAGGGCTACTCACAGGATTCAAGACTAATGCTTACAGCACACACAGTCTTAGAAAGAGAATAGCTGCACAGGTACCAATGTAATGTGTTCCTACTGAATTAATTTAAATACTGTTTACTATGTGATAGACTAGCTCCATTTTTTACATAGTCTTCATAGCAGTCTAAGAGTGTTTGAATAAACTGTGGAAAGCATACAGTGGATGATGTACTCGACTGAAAAGGGGTTGAAACAGGACAATTAGCAGGCTTTGTCTTATCTCAGTGTTTAGGTGCAAGTAACCTCTGAACACTCATTAAACCATCTGTTTCATCAGTCAGAAAAGACACATCATTCAAGATGAAGAACTCCTGCAAGCCCTACAAAAAGATTATTGGTATCAATTCCAGTTTTTTTATCTAGCCTGAGCATGAACAAGCTTCCCCTCCTCCCCACCCTGGACTAATTAGAAAAGTATATTTTCTTTTTTTTCTGTCTGCCATTCCTGAAACATTTAAGGTATTTCAGAAGACTAATGTTATCAGAGTGTTTGATATGCAGATACCTTTGATGTTTGTGCATTGCTTGTGAAAACGATGAGAAAATACAGAAAGAAATCACAAAACACCGTTTAGACACCTGGCAGCCAATGGGAAGGGACACTGGGAGTGCCTGTGGACATCTGGGGGCATATTGAGGAAGACAAAGCTTGCTTTCAGCTACAGTGAAGGGAAAAGATTAGGTGGGTGTGAACAGGAGAAGGTATGACGGTTTTCTCTATGTGGCAGGAGGAGCTAGGGAAATTGTTTATTTCTTTGTACCAGTACAGGAAATGTCTTTGCTTATGCATGTATCTGTGGCTTTGGAAGAGGCAAAGGCATGATTTAATTTTTTTTTTTTCTTGGACATAGGGAAAGGGGAGATTAATTTTTCTTCTGTGGAAGGGGATGAAGGGAGGTCTGTCTATACATCCACGAGCTGTTTCAAAAAGAAAAACCTGCGAGGTCTGTATGGACTTCAAAAAGGGCTGAGCACAGGTAGGACAGTTCATTTCAACGCTGTTCTAAGCGGGGCAAATGTTTAGTCTTCTATTTTTGGCAGTAATGACGTTCGAGCTGACAAACCAGGAATTCAAAGCATTGTACTCCACAAAGCACGTCGTGCAGTTTGGAAAACAAGGCCAATAACGCCTCTCGTATTCTCATTCTAGGCTGAGGCTCTTAAGCCTCCAGGGCCACCCCAAAAGCTTCTTGCTTCTTTTCCTTTTTATTTTTTTTTCAAGTTTTCACTAAAGCGCTACGCGTTTCAAGTCATTTATCCTTCGTCCCACGGGGCCACCTTTGTCTTTCCAGTCTGACAGCGGTCCCGGCCGCCTGACGAGCCGGCCATGCCCCGGCTCCTCTGCCCCCACACACGCCGATTTCCCCGCGGGCGTCGCCCCCTCCCCTCGCGCACACGGGCGCTGCCAGGGCGCGGCCGGGCGGCCGGAGCCCGTCCCGCCCTGTCCGGGGCCAACATGGCTGTGCCGCCGCCGTGCCCAACGGCCGCGCGCGCCCTGGCCCCGCGGCCCGCGCGGCGGGGCCGTTGTGCGCGCGGGCGGCGCGGCCGTTGTGCGGGCGGGCGGGTGGGCGGACGTGCGGCGCCCGGGGGGAGCCGCGGGCCGCGCCGCCTCCGCGGCGGCGGAGCGGTAGGGAACGGGAGGGAGCGGCGGGGAGGGACGGAAGGAGGGCACGCGGCCGACGGGGCGGGGACTGCCGATCCTGTGCGCTGTTTGTCCCCGCTCCGCCGCGCGAGGAGGAGGGTCCTTGTCCGGCCGCCTGCTGCTGCCCCCTCCTCCGTGCGAGGGGACCGGGGCGACCGGAGCGGGGGCGGGGGAGGTGATGAGCTTGGGCCGGGGGCTGCGGCGGCGGCGCTGCTGCTGCTGCGGCGGCAGGCGACGGCGGGCCGTTGGAGGGTCTGTCCGGCCGGCCCGGGGCCAGGGGGATGCAGCGCAGGACGGGTCTGGGTGTAGCTGATCGGAGAAGAGAGGCAGAAGCCGCCCGGAGAGGCCGAGGAGCCGCGGAGGAGAGCCACCCTGACATGCCTTTTCCTCTCCCTCCTCTCCAGCGGCCATGTTAACCAGAAAGCCCTCGGCTAGCGCCGCCGCTGGTGCTGCCTACTCAGCCGGTAAGGAGAGCGAGCGAGGGCCGCCGCGATCACCACCGCTGGGCCGGGCTGCGGAGGCCCGGCGGAGGGGGACGGAGGCGGGGGGTGCTCGGGGCCCCCGCGGCCGCCGCCGCAGGGTGCCTTGTGTATCGAACAATGATCCGCCCTTCCCCCGCGGCAGCCGAGCCCGGGGGGCCGTGGGGGCTGCGCGCTGGGCTCCGGCGAGCCGCTGTTGTGCGGGATGGCGAGTTCGCCTCGGGGGAGCGGGGCGGGGTGAGCGGGGGGCCGAGAGAAATCACGTAGGGAAACGACCCAAGGAGAACTGGGGATCGCCGCGAGTTCCGGAGCGGCTGCGTTTGACAAGGGGCAGCGGTGCTCCGCCGCCGCTTCCCGTGGCAGACTTGTGAACTCCTGGCGGGTCCCCGGCGGCGCCGGGATTTCGCCGGGCCAGACGGCTCGGGGGGAGGCGGGGGGCACGGGCAGCCGTCCAGCCCCGAGGCGTGCGCGGAGCAGAGCCGGCTCGTTCTCCCGGTTAGGCGCCTGCCGGTGGCGGGTTAATCTCGGATGAAGGGCTTAGCCGCCCGAGCGCGGCCCGCCCGCGCTATTAGCCGGATCGGTGCGTGTGTGCGCCGCGGCGGTGATTAGCTTTTAATGGCTTCTGCCCGAAGCAAGACGGGCGGCGGTGCCGGCCGAGCGCTGGAGCCGCCGCCGCCCCGACGGGCTCGCTGCCCGAGGGGCTGCTGCCGCCCGCCGAGCTCACCCCTCTGCTCTCCGCAGGCAGGGCAGGGGACAGCGGCCGCCCGCTGCCGTCTTCCCCGGGCACCGGAGCCGGGGTCTCCCGGGCAGGAGCTGGGACCGGCCCGCCGTCGCCCCTCGCATTGCCGCCGCTCAGGGCCAACAACGCTTCCCACACGGTGAGCCTGGGCAGGGGAGGGTGCGGACGGGGAGCGGGGAAGGGGCGTCTGGCCCCGGGCTCTCGCGGCGCTGCTCGCCGGGTGTCCCCAGTGGCGGGACCGAGCGGGCATGGTGCTGGAGAAACGTGCATTTGATTTCTGCAGCCTCCGATGAAATGTGCATGCCTGTCGTGAGGCTGGGACCCTGTAACTACACATGCTGCTTTCTTCCTCCCCAGCTCCCCGCCCCCCCCCCCCCCCCCCCCCCTTCAGTCTGGTTTTGTGTCTCATTTTTAGTGACAAATTCGATCTTTCACACTCGCATAGAGGAGATGTTCTGGTGAATGCGTTTTTTGAGATGAGGTTAGTCACCGTGATTAAAGTGTCGTATGAACTGTGGTGAAAAATGAAGGCTGCTCTCCGCTTCACATGTCTGATTAGCTCAGGCTGATCACAGTCTTCCCTAGAAATAGCTATTGCTATGCTCAGGGACAGTGATTGGATGAATCGACTTTTATTGCTGCGGTAGTTTACCTATAAAAAAATAACAGCTGATGGCATGAAAAGGATGTTATTTTCCGGTTCTGTGATATCTCACGTTATCTCCCACTCCTTGCTAATCTACTAGGAATGAAACTTCCCAAGTATGCCACTATATATGGATAAGAGGAGGTATCTGTCCTGAAGGCATGACATAGTAGAGAGAGGGGTCTATATACTGTCATGCTAACACTAAATATCTGAAATTTTTATTGCATACATTTCCTTTTAAATTCTGAGAGATTTTGTACTGACCCTGAAAGGCATTGATGGCATGCTTTTCATAGAATTAATGAGTTTTTCGTGGGTGCTCTCATACTATCTTTGTAAACATATGGCAGAGCTTTAAATGGTAATGTGATTATGGGCTACTGGAAGGTGAAACTGTGCATTTAGATCTTAGTGTTTCAGTGATTTTCCATGTAACTTCAGGGGTAAAACATCTTACTCAAATCAATTTATAGCAAGAATTGTCTTGTATTTAAAAATTAGTATTTATATAGGGTATTCTCAAAAGGAATGAGGAGTATTCTGCAAATTCAAGGTGGAGCTGCATACTTGAGATCAACTTCATAGTATATTTATGTAGGTAGAGTATATGTCTGAATTGTTTGTTAGTATAAATGGCCAATTTTTCACATTTGTATACTAGTTCAGTGCTGCTTAATTTTGGAGTTGGGGCAACAGCTTAGGGGCTTTTTTAAATAAAATCATAAAAAAAGGAACACCAATCATGCAAGTGCATTTACAGTGGGACCCACAAATATCAGGGGCTCACTTATAACAGAGCCCAGACTTAATTTAGGATTTGTGAAAGCATGGTGGTCCAGCTGTTTATCTGGTGTGACTACTTACTAATTTTTGAAGTACAGAATTTTGGTATTTTTATACAAAGATTTTGTATATGTGTATTATATATAGTGTCTGTGCATATATATGTATGTAAAGATGCAGTCTTTATAAAAGCATTCAAGGACTGTTTAAGTATTACGTTTCTGTTTTTCAAGTATTCTTACAAGTATATGATCGTGTATGTGTGCATACGTTTATATGTAGCATATATATGTGTACTTATAGAAGCACCTAGGAATGATCAAGCATTATATGGCTATCATGACCTGCTAGATTCTGACTGTTCCAAAGTCTGTCCTTCCTTTGTGATAAAGAACCTACTCTACAGTGTTTATTTAGCCTTGGGTGCTATTACAGAAATGCCTTATACTGCCTTTGTAGGTGATTATTTTGTGGTTGGCTAACATAACTTTCTGTGGTAAGGAAAGGACACCAGAATGCTGGATTTTAACCTGACAAAAAAAAAGGGGGCAGTATCTGTTCTGTAAACTTAGGCTTGCTGACCTCAGCTGACACTGACAGATGGAAACCATTGGTTTTGCATCCCACCACTTCCTCCAATCAGACCTTTTAAAATGGATCATTTCAGTTTTCTTAAATTATTTTCCTTCTTTGTGTTCATTTGTTTGTCCTGTTTTCATCTCTGTTGTATCTATATGGCCTCTGTAATAGCTAAAAACAGAGTATATCCGTTGGTGTTTCAAACTTTCAGAAAGTACGGTGTGCTTAAGTGGGTGAACTGCTGGTGTTATACATAAGTGTGCATAGTATGTATAGTAGTTGTGAGAGAAACTGAGGTTGAAGTTATGTTAAGCTAAAGGGTTTTTCCTTTAATGCAGACAGGGAAGAAATCAACTACCTGTCATATTTCTTGCTGGTGTGATCCAGCCTCTGCTGAAACTGTGGTCTCCTACTGTCAAGTGAAATTTCATTGTTTGGTAGATATAAATAGCATGGGTAGAGGTGAGAAGATGGTGTTTTACACAGGCTTCATAAAATGGGACAGAGGTTTTGGTGACAGTCTTTGCAAGCAGAGCAGCCTTTGTTGCTAAGCAGGCAGAGTTGTGTAAGGAACACAACTAGTTGTACTAGGGAAAGGTTTTGTTTCTTTTTTTTAATGTGCCTTCATCCTAGGCTTATATGAGTATGCTTCCATCCGTGGCTGTCTTTTTTGCCTCATGCTGGAAAACATGAACCTATTTCCAACCCCATGTCCTCTTCATTTCCCTTTCCAAAGTCATTGCTTTCTCTTTGGAAGCCTTAAGTTCCTGCCTTGATGATTGGAATCTTTTCCCATTCACTCTCTCCTGTTTCATTATGGTGTTCTTACATCCAGTTGACATGCTGCAGTAGAGATTATCTTGGTTGCCTGCTGTTCTGCTTGTGTAAATCCCAACCTGTCTGTGAGTCCCTCTTCCAGACTCGTCTCTGTCTTCTGCCTAGCTCTATCTCTGTCTCTATCTCTGTTCTTTTTTACTTGGCATGTATTCCTGCATTCTGCACTGTTCTCTTGCAGTATAGCAGTATTAATGTTTTTATCCTCCTGTCTAGTACTGTAAAACGACTCATTTACCATGCATGATTCAGTGTCCTCTCTCCTTCAAGCCCTAAGATTTCTGTACAACAAGCCTATTTTCTTTTGCATTCAACCAGCGTTGAATGTTTATCCGTATACTTTTGCATCAGTCATTGTATAAATCTTGATTTTTTTTAAATTTAACTTTTTAAAATGGACTTACATTATAATTGAACAGAGATTCCTGGATTCTGTTAATATAAATACCTGGTAGGTCACATGCTACCAATTTTTGCTGTTATCATCTGCTTTAAAGCAGGTAAAACTAAAGTAAATACTTTCTTATTGTGGTGCTTTCATGTATAAATTGCCATGGAAATGCTGTCACATTTGAGTGGAAATAACTGTGCAGTCATGACCTGGATTTTACTATATCTGGTTTTCTTTGGATGTTTCTTTCTCTATTTAAAATTTGTATCTAGGGGGAATATGAGGCTGTATTAAGTTTCAAGGGCTGTGGGGCTCAGCTCTGAAATTTGGGTTCCAGCAGATGGTGACTGGTGCTGTGGGGACTGCAGTACTTTTGGGCACATATCTCATATTTGCATAGTTTACCTAACTCAAGGGGTTCAATTTAGTGTGCACTGACTGTCCTTTTGAGTTTCATTGTGTGTAATAAATGCAGGGTGTATTCAAATGCAGAAGTATTCAAACACACGGCACTCCTAACAGAAAGAAAAAAATTAAGAATTAGTATCACTCTTGAGGCATAGTTAGGTCTGTGAAAATATTTGTTATATGAAGTTAAGGTTAACTTTTCAAAAAGTAAGCTTATATGGACCAGATACAACAACAGCAAAAATGTGAATCATGTTCTGTCTACCACTCTTGTTGAGCCACAAGTTCAACAAAGGCTTAGTCTTTTTTGGTGTATAAAACCCATACTCATGATAAAACCATTAGGGATAATCCAGTATTATTATTATTGCACTAATTAGCAAGTATTTTTAGTTCTGAACAGAGGAATTCTGCTGAATTAGTTTATCAAGGAAAAAGAAGCCCTTTTGTACATTTGCTCAGTTTGTTTTGTAGTCAAGAAATAGGCAGTGAAACATGTTGCACCTGATACCATATGCCTCTTGTGTGTTTGACACAGTAGGGCTGAAACTGGCACACCTAGAAATGCTGTAAAAAAAAGGGGTATATAGTGTAACAATTACTCTTTAATTAAGTTACTACTTTAGAACACTGTTTCTCCCTTTGTCTTCATCTCTGCGAAGTAATAGCAGATAATGACATCTTATTCCTGTGCAGTATTTCAGCAGGCCATCATGATTACTGTATTATTAAGATTCATTTTACAAACCTTTTTAGATTTTGATTGACAGCAAAATCTTTTTTCTGTAATTTTGCTCAAAATAAAATGATAATATATAGCTGAATCATGTCTGTCTTGGATAGTTTTACAGGATGCTAATAATCACACGAAGTGATGTGTTACAAAGATGACATACGATACGATTACATAGTATCTTGATGCATTTGGAGGATAAAGTTGAAAAGAGGTATATGCTCATGTGGGGTTCAGTCCTATACATAGTCTTGTAAAAGGTCTTGAAACAGATCAGTGCATTGGGTGAGTGTACTGCAAAGGAATAGTAAATGGGTTTGCCACCTTGTAAATAGGCTGGATTAATTTTTATGCTACTTCCGTGTTGTTACAGGTCTGTAGCCTAAGTGAGTTACTGTTCTGTCCCTAAATCCATTTGTGATGGCAAAACAAACTAAAAGAAAGCCAAATATTACTATCCTCAAAGTTTTGTTGCTTTTTAAATTTATTTATTGATCATAATTTAGGGTGTAGTTCTGTTTTTCCTGGTGTATCTACTTCAAAGATTAGGTGAATGTTTTCAGCATAACAATCAACGTCCATTAAATGAACATAACCAAAGTAAAAGTAAAATCTTAATGGGGATTTTGAAGTTATGAGAAACTACTGAAAAAAAACCCCCACCGCATTGTAACATTTGCTGTTATGTAATTGGTATCCGAAGATTCAAGAAGATGAGTTCAAGCTCATCAGTTATTTCAATATATTTTATAGACTTAAAACAGTAGGTTTTTGTATATGTTGTGGATGGGTTTGAGCGCAGACAATACAATATATAACCTGTAAGCTTCATAAGTGCATGCAG
This sequence comes from Acrocephalus scirpaceus scirpaceus, assembly GCA_910950805.1. Classification (NCBI taxonomy): domain Eukaryota; kingdom Metazoa; phylum Chordata; class Aves; order Passeriformes; family Sylviidae; genus Acrocephalus; species Acrocephalus scirpaceus. The sequence goes on from OU383777.1 coordinate 34,559,354, forward strand.
GTGATCAGTTGTGTAGGTTGTTGGTTCTGGAATTTACTGGTCCATCTGCAGAAGCAAAATGGAGACATGTTATAGACCTCTCAGGCTTGTGGTTTTGGTTGAAAGGCTGATGGAGCTTCTGTGTACTAAGAACAGTTTGGTATTGGACTAAGAAGGCTGTAGTCTTTTGTAGCTTGCCAAGCCCATTAGTTGTGGTTCAGAAACTTACGGCGTTGCTGCTGAAGCTTGTGGAGCTTGTGAGCAGTGCAGGCCTGAACTTGACAGCAATCTCAGACACCCAAGTAGCCAGAAGTAGATAGGCAGAGTAAAGGACTGGTGCAAATCCAACCCTCATCCAGTTTGGAAATAGGTGAGGAAAGTCCATTTTTCATATGGACTTGTGGTTGCGCTGCATCTGATAGCTCTAGAATTCCTGTTGGGCTTTTTTGAAAGAAGAGTGGGCTCTCTTCTGCTGTAGAGCTTCTCGAATACAGCCTGTGATAATGTGATGTTTTCTACAAAGAAAACCAGTGCTACTGTCTGCATCTGCATTTGCATTCCCAAGCAGCAGCTGACTGAAACTGGCAAAACCAGTCACTTAGGATTTGGGTTGAAGTTGGAATAATGCTGGTGATTTCATTCTGCTGCTTGAAAAAAAAGCCAACCTATCAGCTGCAAGAGAAACCATGAATCTGCCTGAAGATGCAGGAAGCAGAGCTACATGGTTTACACTTTAGAATATGTTCACAAACACACTTTTAGAAAAAAGAACTTTTTAGTCCCTGTTGAGAGGGAATAAATATATGGGTTTTTTCCCAAGCCCTGGAGAGCTTCTCAGTACATATATTGAAGCAAGCAGTGGTTAGGAAGGGTGGCAAATAGTTAGTTAATTATGCAAACAGGTGACTTGAGGGAAAAAAAATATTCAAAATGTAAGCTGTGGCAATGAATACTTGGGTTAAAAAGTTCTTAAAGATTACTTTCGCAGTGATACTTTCTTCCTCATTGTCTACATTAGTATTGTCTGCTCCCAGTTTGTCTAGATCTGTTCTGGTTTTGTTCAGTTAGTGTTGGAGAATACATTTTTGTATCTAGAATTTCCTAGCTTGAGTGTTTGGAATTGTATGTTTACTCTGCTGCTTCATTATGCCTTTCTTGCAGTTCTGCAGTGCTGCATGTACTGAACCTATGACAAATCTTACTAACTAGATCTGGTTCTTCTGAAATGGGTGATTTAGCAGCTCTTGGGGCAATTTTTTTTTTCTTTGCAGTAACTGCTGTTTATATAGAGGATCAGGGGAACCTTCAGGAAACTGCTACTGCAGTGTGCCTCAAACTTGACCTGAAGGAATTGCCTATAGGCATGATAAGTCCTCTTAATGATTTAATTTCTGGTGTTTCTGAGACATCAAACTAGGAAGGGAATTTTTTGTGATTTCCTGTATATCTTCATTGTGCTTAAGTGTAACAAACATCTTTGCTCCGAATTGTGATTATGTGGTAGTGCTTTCTATGGGATTGATAAAATTTGATAATGTGAGCCTAAATTTCTCTGCAAACAAACATACACAGTCAAACTGCAATGATTAATGAAGCAGTTATTGAACATCAATCAAAGTGGAATCAGAAGAGCAGGCAGCTTGGCAGAAGCAGTCCCGAGAGCCCTTGTTCTTACCTTATATGAGTATCAGAGCTGCAAATTTCAAAATACTGTCCAAAGGTGAAGCTGGTGTCCAGCTGGAAAGTCTTTTGGAACAAGTTACTGAATTTACAAAAATATGCTTCTGCCATATCAGACTGATGCCTTAACAGAAGCACAAAGTATGCTCCAGCCTGCCTTGCGTGTCTGGGTTTTCTCATTAGGAAATGCTTCTGCTGTTGCAGCACAGATTTCATTGCCTCATATCACAGCACACAACTGTCATTTTCTGATTTCATTTCGGCAACCTTAAGTGAACAGGGAATGTGTTATCCTTAGCCGCCTAGAAAAAAAGTACGGTTCAGATGAAAAGTGCTCTCAACCCTGGCGTGATCATCTGTCTGACAGTATCAGTGAACTTTTCGTTAGTAATTTGACATAAATATTAAGACTGGTGAATCAGCTGGAGAGACAGCAGGGGAATTCTTCCCACGTTTGTGTAAGACCAGGCAGAAGACAAACTAATTAGCCTCTACTAGAGAGCAAATGAGGAATTCTAAGACAGCTATTTTAGTGGCAGGTATACTTGTAAATTTCTTGTTTCTTCTTAAAAATAACAGGTTTGGAGCAATAGTTGTTTTCACACCCCAGTACTTTGCTGTTTGTTTGCTTGAAAATGCTGAATGCTGCTGTTCATTCCCATGTATGCACTGTCAAGAGCAAGTCTAATTTCTAAAATGTATTAATGCTTTTTTCCCATTCCTTTAAAATAAAGTTTCTGTATGTTCCTCAAGGCATAGATTTTCTCTCTACTGAAGTCTGCATAAGGCCCCAGATCTCATTTTGGTTAAAAGTTATTGTTAGACTGGCTTGGGGAAGTGCTAAAGGATATGCTTATTCTTCATTAATTGGAATGTTTTGCTGAATTGTGACTGCCTCAATTGCAAGCAGTAAGTTACATGCTTGAACTTCAGAAATGTGTGGGTTCTTTTCCTCTTTGTGCATGTCACAGCGCATTCCTTACTGCTTAAAAATGTACCTGGAACTTTAGATATACAGCAAATTCAGGAACAAGTTAAAATTTTGAGTTCTGAGAACAGGTGATGAGAGCATAAGCCATGTAAGTTCTAGCAGGCATATACAATAATATAATTGTATGTTATACACATAACATAATTGTATGTTATCTTCAGCATCTGTAAAACTGCTACTATTTTTTATAAAGTCTGATGTCCATCAAGCACGCATCTTGATGTTACAGGTCTGCTGCCTTGAAGGTTCCTTGGAGATATTGTTAGCTTTTCATGGTAGCACATTCGTGATTGCCTTGTTGCAGACATTATGGAGAGTCATGAAAATAGCATTTGAGAAACAAGAATCAGGAAATTTAATAGCATCCAGCAGTATCACAGTATACATACTGTATTTTTTAGATTCTCTGTAAACAATTGACATCTTAAGAAGATGCTTGGTTTTGAGGTGATTTAGGTGGAATGGAGGGTTGCAGAGTGAATGTTGAAGCATGGAGTTCATGTTCTTCTTGTTAACTGGGTATGTATTTATTTTCAATTTTAGGTTGGAGGCAGTAAGCACACAATGAATGAGCACCTACATGTTGGTAGCCATGGACAAATCCAGGTTCAGCAGCTCTTTGAAGATAATAGTAACAAGAGAACGGTTCTGACAACGCAGCCAAATGGACTTACAGCGCTAGGCAAATCTGGATTGCCAGTGGTTCAGGACAGACAGTCAGAGAGTGCCCACAGGCGACAAGGGAGCTCCAGTTCTTTAAAATCTGCAGATGGAACAGGGAAGGTGAAAGCCTCTGTTATCACACCAGAGCAAGCAATGAAGCAATACATGCAAAAATTAACAGCTTTTGAGCATCATGAGATTTTTAGCTACCCTGAAATATACTTCTTGGGTCCAAATGCAAAGAAGCGGCAAGGTGTGATTGGTGGTTCAAACAACTGTGGGTATGATGATGACCAAGGGTCTTACATACAAGTACCCCATGATCATATTGCATACAGGTATGAAGTCCTGAAAGTTATAGGGAAAGGAAGCTTTGGGCAGGTGGTGAAGGCCTACGATCACAAGATGCATCAGCATGTGGCACTAAAAATGGTGAGAAATGAAAAACGTTTCCACCGCCAAGCTGCGGAAGAAATTAAGATCCTGGAACATCTCCGGAAACAAGATAAGGATAACAACATGAATGTTATTCACATGTTGGAAAACTTCACATTCCGCAGCCATATCTGCATGACATTTGAGTTGCTGAGCATGAACCTTTATGAATTAATAAAGAAAAACAAGTTTCAGGGCTTTAGCCTACCTTTGGTTCGGAAGTTTGCCCACTCAATTTTACAGTGCTTGGATGCTTTGCACAAAAACAGAATCATTCACTGTGACCTTAAACCTGAGAACATTCTGTTGAAACAACAGGGTAGAAGTGGTATTAAAGTGATTGATTTTGGCTCAAGTTGTTATGAGCATCAGCGTGTCTACACTTACATTCAGTCACGGTTTTATCGTGCACCTGAAGTCATCCTTGGTGCTCGTTATGGGATGCCCATAGATATGTGGAGCTTGGGCTGTATCCTAGCAGAGCTTCTGACCGGATATCCACTTTTACCTGGAGAAGATGAAGGAGACCAGCTGGCTTGTATGATTGAACTATTGGGCATGCCTTCTCCAAAACTCTTAGATGCATCCAAGCGAGCAAAAAACTTTGTGAGCTCTAAGGGTTATCCACGCTATTGCAGCATCACAACCTTGTCTGATGGCTCTGTAATACTTAATGGTGGACGCTCTCGGAGGGGAAAACTGCGTGGCCCCCCAGAGAGCAGAGAGTGGGGTAACGCATTAAAGGGATGTGATGATCCCCTCTTCCTTGACTTCTTAAAACAGTGTTTAGAATGGGATCCTGCTGTCCGTATGACACCCAGCCAGGCTTTGCGGCATCCCTGGCTAAGGAGACGGTTGCCAAAACCTCCAACTGGGGAAAAGGCCTCAGCAAAGAGAATTACAGAGAGTACTGGTGCTATAACTTCAATTTCCAAGTTACCTCCAACTTCAAGCTCAGCTTCAAAACTGAGGACTAATTTGGCACAGATGACGGATGCCAATGGGAATATTCAACAAAGAACAGTATTGCCAAAACTTGTTAGCTGAGTTTGAAAAACCCAATGCTGTTAATATGAGAGATACAATGTGGCTGAGCCTTATTTGTATGAAAAATTAGCTCAGATATGCATTTTTATTTGCTCAATAAATCTATTCATTTGTATCTTTCAGCACTCATTTTAAATGTAATTTAAAATGTTAATTTTGTTTTTATAAAAATACGGGGACAATGCTTTAAGTTTTTCTACTTATTTTTTAAAATGTTTGTCTTCTGCAGTACAATTAGCCTTACTGTAACTAGTGTGACACAGTAATAAACATCAGTGGCAGGCCACTGGTTACAACGTGACTGTCATTCATTGCAGTGTGGTATCAAAGGTTCATACCTTTCTCTTCCATGGTTCATATTAGTTTTAACCTGGGGTAAATTTGAAAGACTGCCTTTTGGATTTTATGGGTTTCGTCTGGATTCTGTGCATGCTCACATCTGTGACTGACTGGACTCCAGGGAGAATACTCAAAGAATACAGTTAAGCACTTGTAAACATGTAGCTTAAAGTGGAGCCATAGCATGTTCTATTGTCATTTTTATGTGGTAGCCCAGAGAAAGTCATGGTATCACTAAAGATACTGTCACCTCCTATGAAATACTTTCTCTATTTAAAAGTAATGGGCTTTGATTAAAATGATCATTTAAACATAATGCAAAAAATAACACCAGGGCTAAAATGACTCTCCTACCTTGCATGCCATGTGGTAGAGTGTGAGGATTGATTGGATAGTCTTGGAAAGCATGAAAATGGCAATATGTCTGTTTCTCTGGATTTGAAGTGGCTGATTAGTTGGTAAAGCAAAATGTTCTGAACTTCATTTCCGGTCTGTAACACTGAGCATTTACACAGGTTCTCCTTTTTGCCTTCTTGGTTTTTTTTTTCCCCATCTCTTCTCTTCCGTTTTTTCTAATGTGCAGCTTGATCTCCCAAAATCACATAGGCAGAAGTTCTCATTCTGTCAGTGTTATACTGTAACTTCCAGACTGTTAAACTACATGGATTTCAAGGTTGCTTTTATTTCCTCTGGCAATGTGTGAGCGACTGTGACTTCTGTGGTACATTTACACTTCAGATCAAATCTGCATGTGGGGGCAAACACGATGTTACTACATTGCTTCCTGTAGAGGAGTACTTCACCTTAGACAGCTTAACTGTAGAAGGAAAGATCCTCAGTGGAAAGCTTTTCAGTTGGAAGACACCATCCTAGATGGTTTCTAATAAGGGAAAATTATCAAAGGAAAGCTAAGCGCTTGGAATTTGTTTTAATCTTTGGCATTTGTAGATGAAAATTAACTTTGAAAGAACAGTTAGAGATATGTGTGGATTTGTTCACGTGTGTGTGTGCTAATGCTTGGGTTTTCTTTTTTACTTTTAACTGCACTCATGGAAGAAAGATGGTCTACTAAAGAATAGTATCTAGACCTATGAGAGAGGTATTCACATGTTGTAGCATGTTTTCAACAGGAACAGTTTGAAATCTGAGATTGGTATTTTAATGTGTACAATGGCTGTGGTCTACATTGGAAGTATAAAACATATGAAAATGGAATTTTAAACAAAGTAGAACAATCCAGAAGGATTTACAAATGTTAGAACAAGATATACTAGAATGGATTGCATTAAACCTCAGTAACTTACAAACAACATTTATATGCACAGATTTTACTGAGTTACTTGTACAAATTATGAAAATTACTTAAAGCATGGTCCCCTGAGAGGCCAAGAAAGTTTCCGGTTAAGTTCTCCTTCATATTTGAATTTACCACTTACAGCTTAATTTTTGTTTGTTGGTTTGTTTTATTTGTAATTTAATTTAAGACTGGGGGAGGGATATAAAAAAATAAGACAGAATTCTCAGGAAGCATATCACTGAATTTCTTGCCAAAAAGTCAACACTTAAAGAAGCTCAAAAATAATTTCTGAATAGAGGATGTTATTTGTTGATTGATAAATGTAAAAATGAGACTGTCAATCAACCATTTTTCTTACTTTTTAAAATAAAAAGATAATTTCCTGCCTCTAGGCAAATTAAATTATTTAGTGTTAACTATTCACAGCTGTATACAACATATGTAAGTGCAATATGTAAACATGTATGAAATCATGTTAAAAATGAAATATAATAATACTTCTAAAAAAAGTGGAGTCTAGAATATGAATATCCAGTAAATTATGATCAGTAAATTCTAAGTCTGGAAAAGAGATATATTAATTTTAATGTAAAATTAACTAACTCTCATGACTGTGGGAATACAATACTATGTATTTTTCTACAGGAACAGGGAATCTTTACTTCCTCCACCACCTGCTTGGCTTTACCACTCCTTTCTACCTATCTCTTCCTGCAAAAGTAGGGATGCTGATGTTAAGGGCAAAAGAAGAATCATCTCCCTTGATATTTTTTAAAGCAGACATTGATACATGTTCCTGCCTTTTGTGGCAACTTAAGGTGAAAACATTCTTGATGTTCATGGGTCATTAATGGGCTACAACCACTAAATTTTCTTTTTCATGTAACCAGTTCTTAATGCCAATAATGCATTTATGATCCACCTTCTTCATAAATGCTACCGGAAACATAAAGGCCAAAATATAGTGTGAAGAGCTATTTTTTTAACCCAGATATGGTGGAACTTCCTCTACACTAAAGGAACAGCTACATCAAGGTTTTTAAGAGATGTAGCTGAATTTTATTGTAGCTTATTTATCCCTGTAAAAAAAAACGGGGGGGGGGGGGGGGGAGGGGGGAAGGACATTGCCTCTTACTTTGATGTGATTTTATTCTAAGGGCTCTGATAATTAGGCTGATAGAAGTTGGCTTGGAAACAGTGCTTAGTCTCACATGTTACCATTGTCTGGGGATGTCTGAGCTATTTTCAGATTTAGTAACAGCACAGTGTTGTCTTTGGTTGCAGTCTCACTTGGCTCAGTTTCTTGCACCACTGGTGTGTTCATTACCACTTAAGTGTTGGAACAAGAGAATGATGCAAGATGTGTAGATTAAGGATAGAGGATGGATTGTGCCCTTGGTGTTAACAATGTGCCTTTTGTTACAAATGCATCTTGGCCTCTTTAACCCTTGGAATACTGCTTAGTAGGGTGAAATCTATTTTTAAGTGCTATACCTGTCTTAAAACATCCTGTAGATGATCGAGGCCTTAATAGAAACAATAAGGCAATCACACTGCTAGGGTGGAGAGGACACACTGTTCTTGTAGTACCGTCTCATTAAGGGGTTAAAGATGGCCCTTCCTCATTGGTTGTACTTTAACATCAGATTGATTTTTTTTTTTAAAAATAATTTTTCTTATAGTGACACTAGACAAAAATCAACTGTATTTGTAAAAATTTACCTCAAAGTCTTCAGTTTTATAGTGTGATTTAATCCCAGGGCATTTGGTATGAACCAAAGTGCATTCCTTTTATATGTGCCTGGCTCTTACAAAAGTGACCAGGGATTTTTACAATTTGGGTGCAAGGCACTTAAGCCACTTTTAATTTGTTGGGTGGTTTGGAGTTATAAGTGACTTCATGGAAATGTTGGAAACACTTAAAAGACATAAGTAGCATCGGGCAATATTGAAATCTTTAAGAAAGGGTGTGCATTATTTAATGCTCTCCATTTGTTAATTTTTTTCCATCAGTAATATTTGTGATAAATATGAAAATAACTCTTTTTACGGTCAGCAAAGATTAGAATATTGCCCAGTGTAATGCTATGGTAGCATTTAAATAAAATAACACTTGTGAATTATTGTTTCTAGGGGCTTGTACATCTCTGCTACAAATTGTAATTACTCAGTTCAACTGCTACAATTTTGTCTAAGCAGTAGCTTGGGTTTTTATTGGGCAATGACTTAGACACGTGACTGTAATATGCTGCAACTGTGTGTACTGGAAACGTGAAAAATGATTGAATGTGGACTGTGTATATATTTATGTATAATTTTCTGTGAGATGCTGCTGTTGCCACTTAACATTAAAGATGTTGAAGTGGGTTTTAATCCTAGTGGCCAGTTTTATGATACTGTATGTATTGTACAGCTGATGACAGGAGTTAAGACTGTTCTAGTGAATATTTGTTACATTTTATTGTTGTGGCCAGAGATCATTTCAGAATAAAATTTTATGTCCTACTTTAATTCTCTCCACTGTACTTTGGGTTTTTTTGTAGTCCTAAAAAGAGCACTTGGAATGCTGACATTTCTTAAATGTGGAAAGGCCTTCTAGCCTGGTCAGTCAGTGGCAGCAGTGCCTTTGTCCCCAAGCTTCCTTGCTGGTATCTGTATATAGAAATCCCTCATTGCTGGAGGACGACTCTTCTGCTACTTTGTGTCTTGACAGCCTTGAATATTACCCAAAGGCTGCTTTTGCCCTGAAGTTTCTAAAGTTCTTCTCAAGACTTGGAAAGTAATGTGTTATGTATTTTTATCTGTATATTTATTTGAGAGAAAAGACCTTTGGCAGGAATTTTGTGGACATGGCTGTTCCGACTTTTTTTAGCTGCTTTTGAAGGATTTTTTAAAATAACAGTAGGTCTGACTTCATAAATACTTGATTGAGACAGGTACAGTGTGTATTCTTTTTATTAAATCTGCTTTAAAAAGACCCAGATTTCTGCACAAATATTTGTGCCAGACTGAGTTTTCAGAGCTTGTCAGCCTTTGTAAAGTCCCAGGAGAATGAGAACATACTAAACAGGCTTGACTGAGCTAAGTTCTGTTCACAAATACACCCAGAGTAATTTCACTATTTAGCACAGAACTGTCTTGTGAGGGATTGGCCACATTCTCTGCTTGGTAATGTCCCTGTGCACCTAGACCAGTTTCTCTGAAAAGCTTTTGGTTCAGCTGAGCCCAGACTGAAATCAAGGGATTTTAATTGGACTTTTTTAGTGTTTCTTATTCAGCAGAGTTGGGAGATTTTAGAGCACAAACCCCATCAATATTAGATATAGGTAAATACAGTTTACAGCCCCGAAGAGCAGTGAGCCAGAAATTACATCTTCGTGGCCTATTTGTTTGTGATTGTGTTCTTCTGAGGACAAAGGCCTTTTTTTGGTTTTAGTTAGTTAAACTTTTTTATAGAAAAAAAGTTTTACTAACTCCAGCTATTTAATCGTCTTGCCAACTTTTGCACTCTTCTGTCACCTTTGTTTTTTCATTTGAAGAAGGATCAGGGCCAACTTCATTTCAGTTGTCTAGAAGTTGGCTTTTGGCCTGTGCCATTTGCTGAGACTCCCAGTAGCTGGTGGGGAATTTGTGTTGCTGCACTCTGCCAGCACTTCCTTCCTAGTCTTTAAGAGCTCAGAGCCCTCCCTAAAATGGGACCCTTGGAATCCCACCTGAATGGCAGTCTGTAGTTGTTGTTATCTCCACAGTGCTTCCTTTTGTGAAAAATCTGTCTCCCTTTGGTTATCAGCTGTGCATCTCTTGTTTTTTACAGAAAACCCAGTAAAGAATGCAGGAAGTGTAATGGTCATCAGATACTGTGTTGTTCACTTACAGATGCTGTTGCTTTTCTTCAAAATGCTGTCTTGTCCCACTTTTTAAAGATCTGCTTTATTGAAAGATCCAGCAGGAGTTTTACTCTTGCTCAAAACTTAAGAAATGAAAAAGGTACTATGGAATGTGTCTGTATAGGGCTGCCTGTGGTCAGGAGTTGGTATGGAGAGGGAAAAAAGGCACCTGTAAGACAAACAGGGCCAAGTTTTGAGTAAGCATAGTCCTTCCAGGGTTCAGTGGAGGTTTAAGAATTTCAGCAGTATCAGGTTGAGAATGGGAAAGTCTTATGCTTAAATGCTTCTCAGTGTCTTAAGCAGTTGATGAACTATGAATTCAGTGGAAAAAACATTTTTTGAAAGCCTGTCATTTATACTAATAATTAAAGGATAGCATTAAAGAATCTTTTCTGTAGCTAGAACTTCATAAACATAATACACTTCTTTTCAAAATGTGATTTATAGTGCTGTTACGCTGCTAGCATAATCTTATGTTTTATATTTTATTGTTCCTGAGAGGAAGAACATTCCTTGTCTTTTTCTCAAGTGCATGGTATTAGACATCTCCCAGCCATCAGATATGCTACATCAGAGTGAAAGTGGCGCTGGTAAAATTGGTAGAATTGGTTTCTGTTCCTTTGCAGAAATCCTCTGCCACTCTTGGAACTGGGGTTTCTCTGTGCCATTTTCCCTCTTTGATTTTGTCTGCTGTTTGCTTGCTTGTTCGTTTGTTTGTTTTTAAGAAATACTTTCCAGCTTCTGGCTGCCGTGAATCTTGGATCTCTGCCAACTATTGAACACATTGAGACAGGGAATACTGCAAAAACAATGTTTCTTTAGCTTTTTCCCAACAATAAACAGAAATTCTAGCTCAGTACCAAACTCCTAAGACAGGGAAAGCACATTCTCCTTCAGCTGCTGGGTCCACACCAGCTGTTAATCTTGTTTAACTTCTGCATGAAGTTTGGTGGAAGTGCCAGGTGCTGCAGAATGAAATGGCTCATGTCCATCACTTTGAGGGGGAAAATAAAACTACAGTGGAAGGTCATGACGTCTTTTCTGAGAAAATCTGGGATAGAGATGGAGCTAGGGAAGGTTTTGTCGAGAAATTCTTGTACTGGAAGCTGCATAACACCATGGGAAGTGGCAAATACAGTCCTGTTAACAAGAGGGGGAACTGTTTCCTCTGTTTTGCAGACTGTTTTCGTTTCTTTACTGTGGTTTGGTTATCTGCAAGCTGCATGTAGCTATGTGTACCTAGAGAGATTGTCTGGAGCAGCTGAAAACAGTTGAAATATTACTTTATCACTAACCTGGGCACTGGGAAATCCAGAGGTTCTCATTCAGAGATGAGACCATCTGACCCAACATTGTAGCACCCAAAATCCATTTAAGACTGTCTAAATGCAAAGCATGCTGTTAACTGTTAAACTGTTGATTGAACATAGTATGGGAGAGAAATGTCCACAAAGCAGAAAAGCAATTGACAATTGCTTTATAAAGACTTTTGAGCAAGTTTCAACTATCGTACTGATTAAATTAAGACTACCTCTTTAATTTCATAAAAGTGATCTGAATAAAAGCATGATAATAATATTTGTATTTCAGCCTCAATGTGGCAGTAAAAATTCCACATTTAATTTTTTCCCCCAGTTGTGGGTTCTTGCAGACACTACAAATATGCTTTGCTCAAACCATCCAGGTATAGACATCTACTCTGATACCAGCTCCTGATGGATAAGCAGTACCCAAAATGAAGGAGTGTATGCGTGTATATGATGTATATGTATAGGTATGCATGTGTGTATACATATATGGCTCTTTGAAAAACAAACCCAAAAATTCTGTACACATTCTTTGTAGTGCTTTGCAAAAAAGGAGATGTAGCTTCGTTTATGCTTTGCCTCTTTGAAGTTTCAGTGTAAGTCCAACATTTTTGCATTACACACACATCAAAGCCATTTCTCACTGCTGTACTCATTTCACCATGGGGGTGCACACAGTGAACCTCAGCTTTCCTGCTGGGAGCAGAGGATGCTCAGTGAGCAGCAGTCAGGTGTCACCCCCATGATGGGTGGTCCTGTCACATTTTTTGAAGTGGGCCTTCATCAATGACAGAGCTGTTATGTAGCTTACCCTGCTTGGCAACTGAAATAATTCCTTTGTGGTTAAAGCCTGAGTCCATGGGCTTAGACTTGGGTTCATAAACTTCAGATGAGAAAGAAATCCTGACTTAGAGTTTGAAAAGTCCACAGCTGGAACTAAAAGTGGGTTTCTAAGCATCCTAGTATTTGTCTCATCCAGTTGTGACACTTATAAAATGGCCTTCAAGGCCTTCCCAAAGGTCTGTGCAGAGACTGCTTTGCCCAGGACAGCCCTCGACTATGGCTCTGGCTATGCTGCTCACAGATGGCATTGCTTTTGCTACCCTGAGAGGCTGGAGCTCCTCCAGTACTTCTGGCTTCCTCAAGGTACAAAGAACACTTCACAAGACAAAACTACTGAGAGGCGTTGCTAAGGAGAAACTAAACATTTGTGTCTCAAGGGCCGTGCACACTGCACAGGAGACCACACTGCTCCTTGCCTGGATGTCAGTCCTGTGAGCTGTTCTTTCCCACTGGACTTCACCTCCACGGACACCTCCCAGTCCTGCCAGCACCCATCTCTGTGCCCTATTGGGGTGGACCAGCGGGTCTCATTCCTCCTGAGCTAGCCCATCACTGCCTCCAGTTCTGTGTGCAGATTTCTTGCCAAAGGCAGTGAACAGCTGGTCTGGTGCTTCCAAGGTGAAGTTGCTGCAATAGGGTACCCGGCAGGGGGCTGCAGCCCACCGCTGTGGGCCATGCTGTGCACCTGTAAAGGGCCCTGCTCCCCCTGGGGTTCTCCTGTCTCTAACAGTGTGTGGAGGCAGGGACATTTTCCCTGTCCTTTGGTGCATAGCAGAGCCAAAGTGTGATGCTTAGGTGAGTGCTCTCATGCTGCAGGAGGAGGAGGAAAATCCTCCCTGCCCTGGGACTGGTGGCATCAGGCAGAGCTGCTTAGCACCTGTCAGGGTGGGATGTGAGGAAGCTGTAACACACTGTTCCATTGGCGCAGGGGGAAATGTTTCAAATCACAAGCGTTTGCAGATGGCCTGTCTTAATTAGCTTTGACAAGTACCTAAGTTACTTTAAGCTACACCCCAAACAGGATCCTGAAGCTTTCATTTTTGCCCCTTTTAAATAAAGCTTCTTCCCTCCTCCTGCTACAACATTTCCATGTTTTGTCCATATAAGGCTCTTGAGAAGAAATAAGATCTTTACGTTGCTTAGGAGCTATATTTTGATTGACTAAATGATTTATAAATAGGAGGTAATTCCTGCCAGCGCTCTTCGTATGTTGATTGAGAATTGCCTGCAGCAAATCAGTGCCAGCAGAGCTGACAGAAAAGCACACTGGTGCCTTCTTGAAGCAAATACCTTGCAACCCCAAATTTATTCCTTTCTCATAGAGACTCAGACAAATTATTTTTATGGGCAATGACTATATGAGTTACAGGTGTTCGCTCCAAAGGCCATTAGCAGAATACTTACCCATGCAGTTATTGATGGTGTGGGAGTGTGGTGCTGGCAGCCTTGTTAGAGTCCCTGAATGAACTCTGTGTGAAAAGAAGCTGAAGGCAAGTGTGCCTCTACCTTTGAAGGATGCAAAGCAGAAGCCTTTCCTCACCTGGTAGAAGACCCTTGATCTGGAGTGCGCTCACTTGGGCAAGGTTAGAAACAGAAAAAATGTCTGCTATAGGCCTTTGTGGAGATACAAATGGGGTTTTTTTTCTCCTCTGATGAAATTATGGCTTAACAGGCACCTGGAATATTCTAGGCAAGAAGGTGTTGGGCACACAATCCATCTCAGCTGCAGCAGAGGATCAATATAGGACTCTTTGTTCCCAGTGTTTTGGTTTTCCCTTGGGTGAGGTGAATTAGTGTCTACTGAGGTGGATCTTGGCTGAGGTGGATCTGTGAGGTGTCTGCTGAGCAGACATATTCCCCTTTTGGAAAAAGCTGAGGAAATCCTTGCAAACTACCCTGTCTGTAGATGGGCGCGTTGGAGAAACAGGGAGTGGTTGTTGCAAAGAAGTGCAGTAAGTAATAAACAAGGGATCACTTTTCTTCCTCTTGGTGATTTCATCCAACTCTCTATTGCATTGGACTTTGGTATCAAAACACAATCATCTGCTTGAGCCATGAGTGCCCTATGTAAAAACAAAAATACCCCCCCCCCCCCCCCAAAAACCCAGATACAAGCCACATAAATGCAGGAGATTAAAAATAGAAGTTACCTATGGAGTAGATGGAGTACTATTTCATTTCCCTCATGGATCTCAGCTTTCAGAGTTTTATATTTGTATATTTCTTTTCTATCTGCCAAACAAGACAAGCAGAACTTTACTGGGAGCATAGGGTCTAAGGGTATCCACTGTCACAGCAGATATAATTTCATAAAATCCCTTCTCTAAATGTACTGTTACTACAAAAGTAGTTAGCTTACTAGCACTAATTTCTGTTGAAAGACTGCTATAAAACACTGTTTCTCTGATGGTTAGAAATGTGCTTTTAGCTTAAAATAGTTGTTGATTTTTTTCATGCTGTTTGTTCTTGTGCCAGCATTGTCTTATGGCTTGCATGATTCCTCTGCCATGCTGGAATTTGGACATATATTTATAAAGTGTAATCGAATCTCCCACAGCCTTTTCTTTGCTAGGCTAGTGCTATTAAGCTATATTTGTCTCATCAGTAAAACTAACTCCCCATGCTTGTCCTAATAGATATCTGCACCTGCTCTAACTTCAGTTCAGCTTTCTTAGAGCTGTGGTTGGCATCCTGCTGGTAGTCCCACCAGGGGTATGCACAGTATGAAAAACACCCCTCCCTGCCCACTGCTGTGCTTCCCCCAGAGCATCCTAGGATTTTTCTTCTCTGTGTCATGCCAGCAGCTCCATTCAGGCCATTCTTCAGTTACTTGGCTGCTCCCCTGCCTCTCCTTCCCTGTGCTGTGCAGTAAAAGTTTCTTTAAGTTGCAGTAAAAATTTCTCTTGGCTGGTATGTATCTACTTGGCTTTGTTCAATTAGATTTCTATTGCCTTATTGTGAGAAATGAAACCTCATGATTCTCATGAGTATATGTAATTTGAGCAGTCGGAACTTTTAGGAAAACATTAGAAATTATGTGACTGAAAGGAAAACATAATCATATTCAGCATTCATTTTTCAGAGATTTGTTTCAGGTGTGATGCAGTTGGCTCTAATGAACATTGGTGCATCAAGGTGTTGCCATTACACTAGAAAAAGCTTACGTTGCCAAGTCTCATGACTTCAACTTTGTTTTTCCTCAAATCCTCTCTCCTAGAATTGTTATTATAAGTTAAATTTTCTAACTTTTACTGAAATAAGTTTCTAGTTTCAGAAAGAACTGTGTTGTAAACCCCAAATCCAGAGAACAATTTCATTGAACTCAGAAGGGACAGATTACAAAAAGAAAGCAGGTTTAAGTCCTAGATTACTGGATTTGCAGGGCATGTAGCAATATTGTTAAGGTTTTCAGAGCATTTAGAGTCTTCAGTGCTACCAGAGGATATGAAATAGTACAATTTGACCTAAAAATCCTCTTTTTCTACACATTTAATTGAGAGTTGCTTCATTGAGAGACATCAAGTCAGAAGTGATGGGACTTGCTGAGCCATACCTGGCTATCTTGCATTGAAATGTCTTATGCTGAGGGCTCAGGTACACTCTTCTACTCTAAAAAGACACAAAGAAGGAAGATGATAAGAAAAAAGCAGCCATGGAAAGCAGAAAATATTTAAAATTGCTGGGATGAGTTTAGTGCCTGTGAGGAACTGATAATGAGACTGAACTTTGCAATGCATGCTTCTGTCATGGGTCATGATAAAGCCACATATGGGCTGGCCCCTGCCTCTGCCAATTCCCATTCCTGTGTTACTTATGAAAGGGCTGCAGCTGGTGAGAAGAGTTGGATATGCCAAGTTTCAGGCTTGAGTAGGATTCACAAATGAGTTTAAGACAAGATTTGAAGGCTTGTCTTCACAGGTGGTATGTTTAGATGGTGTTGCCCCTTACTGCTGTCCGTGCTGTACTATGTTCATCCCAAATGTAGGGATTTCTCTAAAAATAGCAAATGCATTGATGACCAGGAGGAAGCTTCAGTGTAGGTGTTCACTGCCTGTCCTCTTTATACTGTTTAACAATGAACTACGAATGGAGTTTTCTTGCAAAGAAAGGGTTCTGCTAGGGATTTTTCTGTTCTTTCCTTCAATACAAAGTTTCCTGGAAAAGCTAAGAGAATGCAGTGAATAGAAGCACAAGACAGTGTTATGGATGACTGAATTAAAGTTGGAAAAACCCCATTTTTCAAGCACACTTTCAATATTTATTTTGAAATATTATCAAAAGCAGGAATTTTTAAATCTTAGGTTTCCTTTTGGTTTTATTCCTGCACTTTACTTTTTTTTTCATTCCTTTTCAACACTTGCTGCTTTTTTTTTTTTTTAAGTGCCACAGGAACCTGAAGAATGAAGAAAACAGATTAAAAATGAAAGACAAAAACAGATTAAAAATGAAAGAAGTCAGAGGAAGTCAGTTTAAATATGAAACTAAAAACACTGCAAAAATTTTGCGTAGAGCTTTCATTTCCAGACACAGAAAATTTGCTGGGAAAAAATCAGTTAAACAAATGAAGCATATCTAAATTTGGATTTTCTGTACAGAGAGGTTTTATCTGACTAAAAGTCAAATCCTACTAAGATTTTATTGTCTGTTTAGTTTAATACTCATAAACATCTCTTATTGCCAGGGTGGATTAGAAATTGTGTTTAAAGGGCTTCTTAATTGCTCTGAGATGTCACAATAAGGACATTAAGCCAAAAGAATTCCCTTTGTGTGGTGACAGGAAGACGTGACATTATGGTCTGGCTTCATGAATGAGAGAGGGGATGACAACCAAGGCCCACTGCTGAATAAGTCAATATTCACATTCAAGGGTTTGCTTTATTTTTCAAGTAGAGTTTAGGGAGCTTGCAGGTGCATTTGCTTCCCAAAGATACTGTTTAGAATAAATCAGTTTAGAAGAATAAAGATGTTTCTACTTGAGAGTGAACATAGCCAGGTGCAACTAAATTCTGGTCCAAGGTTAGAATAGATTTTGGTTTTCGCATTATTTGTCCACTTAATATCTATTTGTTTTTTCTTTTTTGCTGCTTTTCATACCAAGGTTATTAGGAAAAAAATCAACTTGACTTTAGCCTTCAAAATAGGCAAGGGCTAGGCTTGTAAAGCAAGCTGCTCTAGGAGCTGGCTGGTTTGTGTACATTGGGTGATGCAAAAAGCCAGGGTGGAGGAGGAACATGGTTTGGTTACTGACAGCTGCTGTCCAGCTGATGTAATTCAGTAATAGCCAGTGACAGGAGGAAACTATAGAAGATACAAATGATAATTCTTTGGGGAGCTCCAGAGATAAATAATTCATCAAAATGAATTTTATAGTAGGGGTCAAAAGAAATTGAAGACAGCCTGAGTGTTAACTCTCTGAGGGAGAAATTGACAGATTGTTTTTGTACAAACTAAATGTATGGAGGAAATGCAGGGGGGAAATACAGGCAAATTAATGTAAATGGAGTATACAACATTGTTCCTACTACCTGGAACCAAAGTAAGAGAGGCACAGGAAATTTTAAAAAATAAGTGTGTTATTAAGGAAGTGTCAATAACTGAAACTGGTGCTGGATAACAGTGTCAGAGAGGTGCTGGGTAACAGCAAGGAGAGTGAGTTGTCACAGGTCCATACTGTTGTACAATATATGTATCATATAAGCACAGTAGAAGAATGTCTTCTTAGTAATCAGCTCGGTCACTTGCGCACAGTTGGGAGCTGATTCACCTTCCCAAAATATTTCATGTGTCTGAGTCAGGACACATCTGTCTGTGAGGGAAGGACAGAAGTGCCCATATGGGATATCATTCTGGCTCCCAGAGGTGCCAGGACTAACCCACAGGGGTACTAAAAGCATTCCCTGCTGACTGGGCTAAGTCACCCTGCATCACCTGGTGCTGCTCTGCAGCAGCATCTCGGAGGCTGGTTTGCCAGGAGGAGGAAAGCCATCATGCCCCACACAGCTCAGAGTTCCCAAAGGAAAAACAGTGGTGCTTCAACTAGGCAAATTTAATGTCAGTTTCTCTGGGACTACTTTTAAAATCATTTCTTGGTGATGCTCTTCTTGGTGAAGCACAAGGTGACTATTTTTTCCACATACCAGGCTGTAATTCTGCAACTGTTTGTGTTTGGGGTTTATGTTTGCCTTACTTTGTGAACTCTGACTAGTCAAATAACTTCATCCAGACCAAATTTGGTATTTGAATAAACACAGGCTTAGGAATGAGTTGTTATAAGACTGTGAAAATGGCATGTTGCTTATGTACAGTACAAAATTTTCCACCCAGTCTTATATTTTCAAAAATGGTCTCTAATTTTGTGTATCCAAATTTAGTCTCCCAGAGGCTGACTTTCAGAGGCCTTGCCTGCCCCCAAGTTTGAGTGTGTGTACTTCACAGTCCCCAGAACAGTTTCTGCAGGCCAATCTGCTTCCTTGCAGCCTATGTTTTGTGCTATTCTGGATTCATATTTTTTCATTGTCTGAGAACTGCTGTCTGTGACATACAGAATGTTTTCCACACTGTAAGTTTTGTGTTCCCTAAAGCTGTGAAACTTTCTTTTCTGGAAACTTTAATATTGTTTTAAATCAAAGGTTTCCTTCCTATCCAGACTCAGAAAAAAAACCAAAATACTTTTATTTTCCTTCATAATCACACGTAGACTGCAACTATGAGAGTAAAAGGAGAGATACTTTAACTACTTCAGTTATTTAGCTGAGTAACTCAGAGAAAATCTCGTTTCAGCAAAATGGAGGAGGAGAATCAGAAAATAAACCACTTAAAATGTTACATTTTTTTGTATGCTAACTTCGGCAGAGAGTTTGCTGCTTTCTCTTTTTCCCCTTGCACCTTTTCACGGGGAGGCATTTCTCTTTTCTGATCTGATAACAAGTTAAAATGTGATTGTCTCTCTTATGTGCAGAGATTTTGCTGTGATTTAGGGAAAAAACATGTACATGTGGTAATGTACCAGTTTCCAAAAATAAACAGAAGAATATTGTAGTGAATTGTGCTGATCACAGGATTAATGCTCTGTCTTTTTACTGGATTCATGCTGGGTACAGGTAGCAATAAAAGAGGCTGGAAAACCACAAGGGACTCTGTAGGATTTTTTTCTTCTTTAAGACAAAAAAGGCTGCCTCTCCTGTCAGTTATATGCAATTGCCAGAGCCAGATGAGAAGCAATGACATGACAAATAAATGCCTGCAGCACATGATAGGACCAGCCTGTAGCTAAAAGCTGGTGTCCAGGCTGCTTCTACAGTGAGAGCAACCAAGCCACCGTTTTTACTCTGAGTTCTCCAAGATCACTCCATTTAATCCACTAGGTAAAGTGAGCATCACTTCCCTGGCAATGTAGCCTAGAAAACAAAGAAGGAGGAAAAGCTACTGCACCATTTTTCATGAAGCAAGAAGCAGCTGAGGCCTGTGCAAGGGATGTCAGCTGCTGATTAAGAGAAGCATGTTTTCTTGACTAAGTAGCAGAGTGTGAGAAGCAGTGTGTACACGTAGTCGCTTGCTGGGAACCTACCAGTGAGCTTTTCTCAAGGCTTTTTATGCAAAAAAGCCAGCATTGATTGACAGTTTTGCAGTTGTATATGGAGAAAAAGAACAGAAATTTTCAACCCTTATACTATGAGAGAGCGCAGTGCCAGCTTTTGCCCATCTCCTGATGCCCAGTGGTGTCTGTTGCTGTCTGCCCCATTAATTCACCCTCCCTTTGAAGAACAAGGGATGAGGGTTAGTGCAGTCCTGGTGGAACACAGGACAGTGGCAGGATCCACCTGTGTATGGGGCAGCGGTCAAGGTCCCCCCTAGCTGCTCCATTCCATAAGATTGAGCACAACCTACGCTGCTCTCCAGCTTCTCAGCTTGGCCAGGGAGCCCTCAGGAAAGCAAGCACTGAACCTTTGCTTGTAAATAACTCAAAACAAAACAAGAAGAAATAAACCAGGAGCATGAGTTGGAGGAGGAACTGGGCTGGCAGACCCTGTAGAGTAAGAAATGGCAAGCAGAAAGGTGCTCCTATGGTCAGTGTGAGGCAGGTGTCCTCCAACCAGGGCCCCCCAACTCATGTTCAGGGAATCCTGGATGACGTGGACTATGTATAATCAACAGTAAAAATCCCCAAATGCTGACAATGCAAGTAAAGGATTCCCAGCAGCCACAGTTTACTGCTGGACCATGGCTCTTGCTAACAGGGAGAATTCCACAACAAAATTATAATAGAGGAAACAAGAATTTTTCTCATTTTCCCTCTCCATACCTGGATACTCCTTTCTTTTACTTGTAGGGGGAAAATAAAATGCTGCTCTTCCTTTTCAGGGCCAGACACATGGATATGTACTGGCATTTCCTAGCTGCAGCATAGGATTAATCTTATGTTTCTATATAGGTCTCCCTTGCTCTCAGCTCTCTGACTTTTGGTGTCAGTGCAGCAGGTCGCAGTGTCCTCATCAAAGCTGCAGTAGCATTACCCACACAGAATGCCTTTGAAGTGAGGCACTTCAGTCTGAATCCCAGTATGAGAGAGCCTATCATAAACCTGATACTCCTAATGAATAAATCCCTCACGGCGCTCTGCTCCTGCTGCTGGGCAGTAAAACAAAGAGATGGCACAAATCCTTTCCCTCTGTGTGGTTTAAATAAGCTGTTCACTTGCTGATGTTATCTGGACATTACTGGAGAGCGATTTCACTAGTCTTATTCTCTAGAGAGATATTTGTTCACTAAGTTGGTGCTAAATAGGGGTGTTAATTTTGATTTTTCTGCACTGAGAACACAACAGCCAATCTACAGTGTTAAGTGCTTCAATAATTTTTATGGGTGTGGCTTTTCTCCACACATTTGTCAAGTTTTTTTAAAAAATTAACTTCCGTGATTTCCTCTGAAAAACAGGATCAACCTGTAGCAAATTTTTATAGCTAGACTTTGCTTTAAGAACGGGATATCTGCTCACTTAGATATGAATACGCTGGCAACATGACACACTGATATGTATAATGATGCAATCTCAAGAATTGCTCTCCATAAAGCTTGTCTAACCTTGTACTATCCATATTGATCCTGGGAATGACAAATTCCATCTGAGGAAGGCAGCACTTCAAGATATTAAAGTGTAATTTATGGATTCATTTACTGGGATTCCAGAAAGGATTTCCTTAAATGTTATGGAGCAAATCTGATGCAAGTCCCCTGTGATTTGGAACAGTATAGTAAAATACCATCAATTCCTAATTCCCTTTGTAATCATGTAATGAAGGCAGAATGTCCTTTGTTAAATGGGCCTTTTCATTCTCTGGGTGAATTAGGTGCATCTATAATTAAACTTTCTTTTAAAATTGGAACTAAATTAAAACCATATAAATAACAGAATCTTCAGGATTGCTATTTCTAATTAAAAAGGTAACCACTTTTGCTGGAATAGATTTTTGACAATGCATTAATAACTCCCAATTCGTATTACATATTTATCTAAGACAATATATTATATTTCAAATGTTTAACAGAAGACTCCCTTAAGGAAGGCTCTAATAAAGTACTCTAATAGATATTGAATAGTTTTAACTGTACTACAGATTCTCTCAGTACTTTCTGCTACTCCTGAAGGCTGCTACAATAAAAATCCACATTGCAATGTGATGCAGCATTTTATTTGGAATGGTGTTTTTGGAGTGCCTTGAGGAAACTGGGTTCTTGAAGTGCCATGCAGAGTGCTAGCACACTGGCTTGTGTGGCATGCATACACACACACACCCACCCGCCCAATAGCATTATTTCATTACATATTTCTTCCCTTCAAGGCTGGTTTGATATGTACTTGAGAGGCTTTGCATGTCATTCTGCAAAGCAGTCAGTGCCTAGGGTTTAGGGTTTGGATTGTGTTTCAGAGTAATAAAAGCATTACTCTTGTGTCTTATATTGAACTGTTTGTAGGCATTTATCTGACCCCTCCGCAGATAGCATGCTCAGCATGTGCTTGTTTTCAATGTGAAAAGAAAGTGCTTCATATGAGGCTTTAAATGGGTAACATCCAATTAGTCTTACCTACTTCTTCATCTCTGTAGTACTGCCACCAGCATTGGAGTCATGGAGTTCACTGCCCCAGGGTGACAGACAGCACGGGAGTTTGGACAGGCTCCACTTGCTCCACTTGTACCCCTCCAAGCCCAAGCATTTCTCTTCAGCTTCCCTGAGTCCTTCCAAACCTAAATGGGTGACCTGGTTGCAGCTCACTCCAAGTGACTTTGGCTTCTCTAATATAAATGTAAGATGTAAAGCAACAGTAGAAGTAATGATTGTTAGGACATAAGAGTAGGCAGTGAATATAATCCTCTCTCACTTAAGAGAGGATAAGAAGAGGGAAAGCAACATTATGGAAGATGTTAACTTTTTAAAGATGCTGTGATGGTAAGGCTAGTACAAAAAAATCATATGGAATTCAATTCTCTAATGGCAAGAAGCATTTTGGGAGACCTTTCTATAATTCTGATACCTAGTTGCTCATTGCTATCATATGTAAAATGCAGCATAATTATTTCCATGACTTGTACAGTCTATAGAACCATGCTTCTGCAACCTGCCTTTACATTTTTGCATAACAAGTGCTTTAAAATATTAGATAGTCAGCACCAATAAAACAATAACCCTCTCTGATTAATTGGAATGTATAGAAGTATAGAAATTTATGCCAGAATATATCTGACAAAGTTGTTTTTAACCAAACTTAGACCCTCTTGTAGGTGGATACACAGTAGACCAGTACAACACAAATCCAGAGTCAGTAGCAATGAGACAATTGCACACAGCATCTTTTGGGTTTTATACTCAGTAATTGCAGAAGAAAAGAAAATTCTCTCACCCTTTCAGCACTGCAATCATTTCAGCAACTGAGCTGACTCTTTTGAGGGTGGTGTGAGCAAGAAAACACTGTTGTGATTTGCTTTTAACAGCTCTGATCAAGGTCCCAGTCAGCCTTCTGGCACAGATCTGCTGGAATGGATTTCATCATCTAGGGGATGTTCAAACTGTGTTTTGTAATTAAGGCATTTAGTAACTGTAATTCTGTGAGTCCTGTATATAATTTTATATGCATTGTTTTAATTCTTGCCATGCTGGTTTGGCATCACTCGTGGTGTGTCTCAGGCTGTGATTTGCCCTTCCATTGTACAGACCAACAAGGGGGCAACCGGTCTGGATAGGTTCTGACAACAGCCATGTCTCTGCAAAAGAGCCATGTAAAAATGCCAAAATTCACTCTATCTGACATAATCTTTCAACCTTCCAGGAGAAAATAGCTTTCTAGGACCTTCTTGTCCTGTAACAGCACTCACTGCATGAGTGCTCTCCAATGCTGCAACTCGCAAGAGATGTTTTCCTGTAGGAAAGTCCCAATATCACCAAGCTGTCTACTTTAGGCCTAGGTAATTTTATCATGAGTCTTCAAGAAATTTTAGAAGAATGACAATAATTTATGTTTGATAGACCTTTGGAGATTGTGCAAGTTCCCTGCTCAGACCTTGTTCAACTTAGATCACATTGCTCATTTGTTTTGTTGGGGTTTGATTATCTTCAAGAATGGAGGCTCTACAGCCCCTCTGGATACACAGTCTAGTGTTTGTTCATCCTGTGGTGATTTTTTTTCCCTCCTAATGTCTAGTTAGAATAGTTTTTGTTGCAACTCATTGTCCACTGTTTGGACAAACATGCTGGGTGTAAGACTTTCGTGCAATGGGACACCAAGCTCCATCTGCTGCTTCTGTATTAGTGAAATTGGAAGTTCTTTAACTGTAGGACTACTTGGACTCTTTGAAATCAGCTGTTGGTCTCAGTCTAATAATGTCACCTATGTCACAGAGCTGCCATGGTCATTTGAACTGCTTGTCAACTTTTCTAGCAGACTGAATGAAGAAGATAAGGGCTGAAAGGACAGATAAAACCATCCCCTTCGTGCCCAATGAGCTCTTTTCAGAACAGCTTAAAGGATACTTGCCAACAGCTACTGGTGCTTTGCTGATTTCTGCCCTAAGTTTCATGTCTCTCTAAGAAGAGGAGTGCCTTTTGCCAGGGCAGTCATTGCAGCACTTCCTGTGAACACCAGAAGATATCTCTCTGCACTCACCAAGCTCCAGTGACTGCTGCCAAACTGGTGCTCCGTGACATGGCTCGTTCTCCCAGCCCATCTGTCTCTTGCCCTAGCTAGCCCTAAGCTAGCACAACGTTGGCCATACATCCTCCATCCCATCACACACCTCTGTGCAGGGAAGGGAACACAACAGTTGCAGTCCGGGTGTGAAACCCATCTACCCACCAGCCCACCTTCTGCAAATAATGGGTATTCTCATCTGCTCTTCTGAGGAGAGTCAGGAAGAACATACCATCAGATCTTGGCCCATTTTAACTATTGCATATGCTTCATCCTGCATATCATTGTAGGGTGGACCTGCCTTCTTGCTGAAGACTTTATTTCAGTATTTTCGCCTCAACCAACTGGACTCACAGGATCCCTACAGATTCCCCTGTGACAGCTACCAGTGCAGAGTCTGCAGTCCAGCTGTGCCCAGCTCTAGACACAATTTATTTTTATTTTGCTATGACAGAGTTGGTTTGCATTTCTTTGGCCTTTTACTTCCTTACTCTTTGTCTTGATGATAAGTGATACAAAACAGGAAACTTCCTTATTATGGTAACATAACATTATAAAGTTAAAAAAAAAAAAAAATTGTAGAAAATATTCAAGGCATATGAGGAGGCAGTGCTCTGAGAGCCACTTCAGGACACTAGGCATGGGGGGACATCATAGCAGAGTAAATGTTCAGTGCGTATACAGCAAAGATTATATCCAGCAGAGATAACCTTCTTAACCAGAATAAATTGAGAGTTAGCAGACAGATTTTCATCTGCTCATCTATAAGGCTCTCAGCCAATAAGGCCTGATCCCAGGCAGCTGCTTCAAGCAAGCTCTGATAGCACAGGCATTTTTGTACTGAAGGCACAGGATGTCTCTCTGTGTTGCACCTTGTGCAAACCGAGGCATGTCCCTTCTTTCCCAAAACTTCTCTGAAAGGTGGTGCTTATAGGTTGTCTGGAGACACTCTCCCACCTCTTGATCCTTTTAGAAACCTCTCTGGGCAGACATTGTTTGAGTCTAATACCGTTTGATTTGTGTTCATTGCTGAGGATTGAGACAGAGACAGAAATTGTCCTCGATTTCAGACATTCCTGTGTCATAGACCTGTCTTTAAAGATCTGAGAAAGACTCTGCTGCTTCCTTGTCAACCTTCAGTCCTTAAAAATGATCAGAGAAATTTTTTTTCAGTAAGAAATACTTTTTTAGGGGTAGGGAATTTTCTCCTCATACTCACTGTAATGTTTTCTGGCAACAAAGAACATATAATTGGAGACAGGCTTTCTGAAGCCTGATTTTGTAGATTTTTTCTTTTAATTTTAAAATCCTTTCTCTGGCAGAGAAATATATGGCAAATCTAGCTTGGTAGCTGTCAGAGCTTTCTTCTAATTTTTTTACTTTAGCTAATGCTTTTCCATCTTTCCCCTTTTCCACTCTCTGTGCCTAAAGTCCCAGGGCTGAGTCTGAAACATAACAGAATCTGAAACAGAGACCAAACCCTATATGTGATTCACCAGCAGAGATGGACAGTTCTCAGGGCAACAGGGGCACAAGAAAATCTGAGGATGTTTTCACCAAAATCCCTCATGTATTAGGGAAGGCAAGAAAAACACCATGGTTGCCCATGTCTTGGCTGGAATTTTTAGCTAAGGCTTCCTGCATACCTCTGAAACACTGAAGAGCATTCTAGACATCTTGGCCAAGCTGCCAGACCTTGGCTCCTACATAACTCTTCTAACTTCCAGCATACTTGGAACACACACTAACTTCAAGGGTATTGGTAGGTTGAAAATCCAACTGCACTTCTGAAGCTCAAACACAGGCTCAGGAATCCTACTTCAGCTTTGATTTTTTTGGAAAAGTATGCCTTCAGTCAACAAAGTGATAGAGGGCTTGGCCTGGCTTTCTTTCAAAAGCCAGGAGTGCATTATACAACTCATGCAGTCTCTGCTCTGGTGTGAGCCTGCTTTCAGAAGGCTGCGGCTTTCTCAGATAAATGGAGCCTTATCTAATTAGTTATTTATATATCAACAGTCCCCACAGAGTGCTGAACACTGAAAAATTATATCAGAGGTGTAAGGAGGAAATTAAGTCTCATGTTTTGAAATGGAAGAGGGCAGTAGCAATTCTGGCAATAACTTCTCACTTGTGTCCCTTCCCAAAGCTCTCTTTGTGATCTTTCTTGACCCCTAGGCTGAGCTCTAGAAAGTAAGTGCAGTAGCCCCAGCTCTGCGTTTTTTCAGAGGCTGATACCTTCCAGCTTCTCACTGAATCCACTCAGCCTCCTTGCAGTAGAACTGCAGCCCAGCTAAGCCAAACAGCCTCACCTCAGTTTGGAGCCGTCCATCCCCAGGAAAGAGCCAGGGAGAGATGGGTTGCAACCCTCTCACAGCCCTCGAAGTCATCTACCTGATGCAGTCCAGACAGCTGTCTGCTGCAGGTTTGATTGAGCTCACCAAAGACCTCCACAAGCTACTCATTTTAGATAGCAGTCCAAAGGGTCAAGGCTCTCTGTCCTTTTTGCAATCCAGTCTGCCACTTAGGCATTTCCCCTTCTCTTTAAAGATAAAAATTAAATGGATATTTTTTTACCACTTTACAGACAAATTCTTTGATAAGTAACTGCTCAGCAGCCAGTGAGATGAGTACAGAATGTGGTAAATATCCTGATAGACAGATGAGCTTTTTAAAATACAGGTTTTAGTTTGTAATATGGAAGAGGAAGTGAATTTTTGATTGTTAGATTTGGCAGAGATGGGTCTCTTCAAGTTAATACCTTCTGTGCTGAGTGAATACTGACATTAGATAGTCAAGCTGCATAACACATGGAGATTATTCATATTCAGTGAATAAATATGCTTGCAGTTCTCCAGCCCTGGAGTGAAGCTGTTCCCTCTGGCTGAAGGAGGCTCCAGCTGCTGCACTGACGGAATGAGCCAGAGGTGAGGTCAAGGTATTGCTTAGGGCCAGCCTGCTCCCCACACAAACAAAGTCTTCTCCAGGGACAAAATCCTTTTTTCCAGAAAAGACTCCTTTAGAAGTATTCAGAAAAAGTCTCTGCTCTCAAATGAGCATATGTTCCCTCTGTATTTCCATAGAGATCTGCATATCACTGGATAGTAGTAAGGAAAGCAAGAAGCTAGATTTGTTTGTTAGAGCCACCCAGAAATGTTGCAGGAAAACTAAAAGGTTTTGCATAAATATGTCAGCAAACCTCTGCCAAAACACAGCCAGAAAGCTGGCAGCCTTTCTGCCAGGCTGCCTCAGACCTCCTAGGGTCTTGCATTTTGAAAGAAAGAGGAAATCAAATTGAATTTTTGGAAAACATTGAATGAAAAATCTCATTGTGTACACTAATTGGGTAATGCTGACACAAACCTACCTGGGACATTCTGATAGCAGGGTGTCCATAAAGCTTGCTCAAACTGATGTCGTGTGCATCCTCTCGTGATACTTCCACAGCAGATCCACAGATGAAAACTTTTGCCCTTCCTCTCCCTTCTTAGCCTTTGGAAGGTGATAGAGGCAAGTTCAATACTCAGAGTGCACCATCCCTCGTTCTTTTGCTTGCTGGAAGATCTTTGCTAGTTATTCTTTCCCTTTGAAAATGCTTACTTTCATTCAGTGTCGTGTATCATGGGTCACTTCAGTCAGCCTCTACACTAAACCATATTTATTGCATTCTGCCATATAACAGTTGACTGTACCCTGCCATTCCTCATTGTAACAACAATAAAGCATTAAAACTAAAGAAATTTCATTTTGGTTAGAAAAATGTAATAAGCTCTTGAGTAAGCCTCTGAAAGGTCACAGTTGTTTTAAATAAATATTAAAATCGATGCATGATATTCGTGAATTCTGATGAGAAATCTTTATTAAAAACTGGTCTTATTTTTTAATAAGAAGATCTGTAAGCCTAAACATTGAGGGTCTTTGTGTGTATGTATAGGAGAATACACGCATGTCATGAGCACATAGCAGTGTTCATTGTGATTCCAAATTCTGAAGTTTTTCACAAACTCTAGTGAAAGAAAATATAAATTCTTAATATAATTTAGATCCTGGTAGTAAGGTGATTGTAAAAGGCAAGGGGAGTTTTTTCATTAGTCTCATTACTAGAAATGTACTGCTACTAGTATTTTGATTCAATGGCACCTAGTTGAGCCAGTCATGGCAGAGGTCCCATGCAGTGTTACGTGTAGAAAGTCACCGTCTCAGTCTTCAAGGACACATGATGTGCAAAACAAAAGGAAACAGGAAGAGGGGCAGTGTGAACCCCCTTTTCCTCTTGTGGGAGTGGAAGCACCATCTTGTTGCATGACCATCCTTCCTCAGATTGTTTACTCTGGGTAGTCTGTGGGGAAAGCATGCTTTGAGGTGGGTGAGTGAAAGCAGCTTTCATGAATGATGAAAGAGATTTTTCTGACAGTAAGGGGAGAAGTAGAGAGGGCGAACATGGGCTCATGGGAGAAGTGGAAATTCAGGTGACTGAGGATGCTCCTGGTGATGGAGTGACAGCAACCTTTAAATATGATGACAAGGCAGGAATTGTATACCAAGGGGGTTTGAGAGGTAGGACAAAAAGTTTGATGTGGCAGAAGGTGAAATTAAGCTAAAGTTCGGTGTAATGGGCCCCAAACTATTGAAACATTGTATTATTTAAGAATATAACAAGACCTCAAAGGTTTTCTTTCTAAGTAGCATTTATTTATTTTTGCTTACCTTTCAACTTCCACAGTGAAGTTACCATCCCTCAGCTTCTCTGCCAGGTTGCAAGCAATGAATTTCTGCTTCTTACAGCAGATCCCATGCATTTCATGCAGGTCCCTCTGCTAGGTGGTGCTGGGCATGCTGGTGGCACTCCAGGGATGAGCTGGAGGGCTGCTGTGGCTTGAAAAGCTTCAAAAATGTTGTGCCTCCTTGCCCCTGTTTGATTCATTGCACCAGAAATATCTTAGGCTCAGGTTTTATTTTGTTTATTATTTCATAGTTCATTTCTGTTCAGCAACCTCAGATACTTCCCATTGAAACTGCTCCTTGTCTTTCACATTTCTTCACTCAGAACAATATTTAATGGACAGTTTTGGTTATCTTCCTTTTGTGATATCCTTTCTGCTCCTGCCATAGTTTAACTTGTGACACAGTTTACACAGTATTATGAGGGTTATCATTTGGGTAATTAAATCACTACATTTAAATGCCCTGTTTGAGCTTGTTGCCATTGGAACAGACTGTGTGGTTGCTGACATTTTCACAATGGATCCTGCAAGCTTGACTAGTCCTCTTGCTTTTCTGGTCTTCTCAGCCTGTGGATTGTGGATTATGTGTTCAGAACTTGGATTTTGTTGCAGGCAAAATAAGGACATTATTTTGTCTCTCACAGCCTTTCAGAAATGAGAAATGCTGTTGAAAAAGCTTTGCCTTGCAGGAGTTTATGGCATGGAATGATTAGCACACAAGCTATGGCACATGTGCAGTACGTGCCATTACCTGGTCCATGTCTTAAATTAGAGAGTGGAAATCACTCTTGTAATCAGTCTCTGATAATTGCTATTTGCTGTTGTTGCGTGCTGAAGGAGGAGAGCATCTGCTGCTTGCTTTTAAACACTTGTTAATGAAGCAAGCCTTCCTGCCAAGAATATAAATGAAGGACTGCTTGTATCCCAGCAAAAGAAAACTGGACTTGGAGATGTATCTAAGGTGAGAGGTGAGAGGTGTCAAATCCTCCTGGAGAAGGGTGGGGGATTGTAGCTCTATGGCCAGCCCCCTGAGGTAGGGATTGTCCCCCACCCTCTCACAATTCAGTGGAGCCTTCATCTGCTTTGCAGCCCTTCTTCTACAGAGGGTTGTTGCTAAAATGGTGAGCACTGAACCCATCAGCACGCGTCTTCTGCAGCCTTTGGCTACCTTGCTGTTTGTCCTCGCTAAGGAACATTTGCATTTTGATTTTCCTGCTCTACTTCTGTCTCCCAGGAGAGCCCTTTGACTTGTAGTAGTAATTTTCTGGGACTCGGGGGCTACTTAGTTGGAATAGCAAAGCTGATGCTTCCTTCTTTGTACTTTCAGTGGCAGCCCAGGAATCTGGCAAGGCGGAATGAACCATCCAGCTTCAATCTGCATGTTTTTTCTGGTCAAGGTCATTGTGAGCTATTCTCTTCAGAATGTGACAGTCTCACTGTTTGCAAGTGAGCGTCTCCTTGGAGCACTAATAGTTTGTTGGGATTTCACTTTAAAAAATAATGGAATAATGGCAAGCTAGAACATCCAAATAACTTCTAAATTAGTGCTATTCATGCCAAGGGTATCAGCACTAAGCCAAAAATCCAAAATCTTGGACAACAGAGGATTCAGCTAGTTGATGTATATTCATCAATTGTTGTGGGAGTAGAGAGGGAACAATGAATAAATGGAAGGGAATTCTTCTTTTCAGCTTATGTATACAAATATAAAAATGGGACTGGTTTTGTTTAATTGTTAAATTCCAGAGTTGTTTTGGTTTGTTTTTTTTTTTTCCAAAATCATACTCTTA
Source organism: Acrocephalus scirpaceus scirpaceus (assembly GCA_910950805.1). Taxonomy (NCBI): domain Eukaryota; kingdom Metazoa; phylum Chordata; class Aves; order Passeriformes; family Sylviidae; genus Acrocephalus; species Acrocephalus scirpaceus. Next base: position 34,590,514 of record OU383777.1, read on the forward strand.
GTCAGGGCAAACAGTTGGAGAAACAATAGTTAATTTAATTTATCATCTTTTGCATGCACAGCTGTGGATGGAAAAGAAGGCTCTGTTTAGGCATCAAAGATCCTCATGATTCAGCCTTGCTTTAAGCCATTTTAAGAAGCATGCTTGGTTACTAATCTTTGTGTGAGAAAATTCAAAGCTCCTCGAAAGCTGGAAATGTTGAGTTCAGAACTCAAAGTCTGTTCCAACCTGGGGGCTGGCTCCCTGTGTGTTGTCCTCTCTGTTGCCTGTCTTTCACAACATTTAATCACAGGCTTGCAAGACCATACAGAGTGGGCTACAAATAGCAACTTGCAGGGGAAGAGTCTCAAGGGTTTTCCCCTCCTTTCTGACAGCTGTCACTGAGCAGTGACACAAACTTTTTGTTTAGCATTTGCTCATCTCCTGTGTAAAATAAAGCCACCCAATTAAATGCCTTTCTGAGTGTTGTTTTACTATTAATCTTGGGTTAAGGGATAAAGGGACAAAAATGAATACTGTGTGATTTGTTACCCATTAAAAGGGTGACTGGTGTCTCATCTTGTGTTTATACTCTTAACTTGAAGTTTGCCATAAATCACTGAACATGCATGAGCTCAATGAAGTGCAGATACTAGCATAAAAGCCAGCCACCAAACAAGCTATACCAGTGCATGCACAGAAGTGCTAGTGGCTTGTTCTTGATTCTTTCATGATGGTTCTGTGGAGGAAAGTGTGAGAGGAGGAAATGGGAGAGATTCCTATTTCTACAGCCTTACTTTTTGGGATGTTGCAGGAGGATACCCCTCCATGGGTTTCCATGACAGTGAAACTGAAACTAAATAACCTTTAAGAGACTTCCAATCCAAGCCATTCTATGACTCAATGATTCTATGAAAGATCATGTGTCTAAACATCTCCCAATCCTGTCAGTTGTGAGTACAACACCCTTCAGAGGGGCATCAAAGAGAACAAAGGGAAGAGGAAAATGAGGTTTTGGAGGGGGAATCACCATTTCTGATATAGGCCATCAGGATTACCAGAAGAATGTGGAGACAGGAGAAGAAAAGGAAGGACATATGTGGGCCAGGATGAGAAATCCTCAATGCACTAACCTGCAACAGAGTAGAAATAGTGGTAAAAAAAATGACTGGGGGTCAGTTTATGTGCTGAGGATCAATAGTGAGAGAAACAGAAGTGTGAATTTCCTGCTGATTTTTTTGCTGCTTTGGATATTACTGAAGAGACTTGCCTACTGCCACAAAAAGAGATGTTCAGTTTCTAGGGGGCAAGAGCTATCAGCTCAGTTGTACTGAGGCTTTTACAACTGCATGCTTTGGAAAGTCCTCACTACACCAGCTAAAAACTGCACCTTGCTAAAGGCTGAGTGAAATAAATGCTGAAGTGAGTACTCAAGCCTGAAAATCCATGTCAAGGTTGAAATCAGTGGAGACATGATTGTGCTGTCTGCAGGTAGCTTGGTCTGAGCTTGCTTCACTTTAGAGCCTACCTTCATTAGCCAAAATTACTGAGCATGAGCAAAAAAAGTAGACGTTTGTATGTGAGAAAGCTGACAAGATTTGAAAGGTTGAGTGAGGGAATTGCAGATTTTCTTTCAAACCATTTTCATTGTAAGGGGAGCCCTTTGGAAAAACACAAAAAAGCAAAACAAAAACTACCAAACACTCGCCATTTTGGGCTTTTCTTTTTTGGCATTCTAGAAAGTATTTCTGCTAAAAAGATTCCTAGACCTGTGTCCACATGTCCTTTCAGTAATATTAACCCAGGCCATATAGAGGAACAGATCAGTTCTTTCTTGTTTTATAATTGTGATTTCCTTTTAAATTGTTTTAAATCTGTTTTGTTTGTGTAGAGGATTACCTTCTCTTTCCACCCAGAGAATGGCAGCACAGTGCAAAGAAGCAGGAAGACAGAACACCGTATTCTAGTGTAATGTATCCATTGGCATGGGACAGGAGTCACAAGTGTTGCCCTGAGATTTAAAAACCAGAGTGATGAGAAGCCAAGCCCTGAGCACTGAGGGTGACCTGACTTTTGTTTTATGGGCTCTCTGCTGTGCCAGCTGTGCGTCTGTGCTCAGGAGCATCCCTTCCTCTCCCTGCTCAGTGAGCCCCTCTTGATGCACCAAATTTATCTGCCCTTCTTCTGGCAGGGGATTGTGGAGGGTCACTGGGGGAAGATGGCTCTGGGCATAACGAGCCTGCAGGGCAAGGTTTCTACACCATGTGCAGGGAGAGATCATTTTAATTGTCATGTACAACCCTGTAAGTAAAATAGGTTAGCCCTGCTGGCAATGCTTGGTGCATGGAGGAAGCCAGGTAGGAGGAACCTGTCTCTGAATGCCTGTATGTCCTTAGGTATTCAGAAGCTTCTCTTCATGGTTTTCTCTTTACTCTGATGCAAAAGCATCTAGACAGACAAAAAATTTCAAGGACTGTCTGCACAAGACTCTATGTGTTAGAGTTCATTCTCACAAAGAGAAAAATCATACTTCAAAATTACTGCGTGTTCAAATTGTCTTATAACAATATTCAAAAATTGAATTGTCCCTAGAGCTCTCTACCTTTGCGCTAGTATTTGCTATTTACCAAAAAAAGCACTGTTTTCTTCTGGGCTTTTGTTATCAGAAGGAAACCCAAACCTTAAAAGTTTGGGTTTAAAGTGCTGGGGGTGGGGTGGGGTGGGGTGGTGTGTGTGTGTGTATGTGTGTGTGTGTATGTGTTTGTGCATCTTCAATACATGTTGCTGTATCTAAAATCTTGTGCCCCGGAACAGTTTATTGAAAGGACAACCCTGCAAAAGAGGAGAGGAAAGGTTATTTCCCTGTATTATTTTAGGGAAACTGGGTGTCCAAGAAGTTAAGGACTGGTCCAAGAGAATATACTGGTACAAAGCACTGTGTCTATGTGCTCACTTTACTGGAGTCTCAGCAACACCTATCAGCATCTTAAATGCTGTTTATGAAATCTGGAAGAGAATTTTACTCATAGAAGAACCTTTTTTGTACATGTGACTCCATATCCTCCTTCCCCAAAGACTTGTGTGACTCACTGGCTTGAGGAACCTGGAGTCCACATAAGTCTGGGACTGAGTGGTTGGTGGGAGACCCATCAAAGGTCCTGGCTGAAGGTATGACATGTGTTCCAGCTGGTTGTGTGACATTCTCAAGGATATTTCTGGTTTTATACTATCTCATATTCACAATTATCACAGTTATCCATCTCTTCAATCAATCATGGCATTTTCACCTTCACATCATCTTGGCCTGGCTAAAATATAGTGAAAACCTTCTAGACCAATACTCTCCTTTTTCTTCTCCTATTTGATCCTGGACTCTAGTTTATGTTTAACTAACTTTTAATTTAAGTTTGACTTTTTGCCATTTAGAAGATGCCTCCTGCAATACTCTACTGTAGCGGCGTGGTTTGATGTAGCGCCGCGGTTTATATCTTTTTATTTATTGTTAATATTTATAAGTTCTGTAATGGTTTCTCCCAAGTTCCCCCCTGTATTTCTCCCCATTTGGTTTCCCCCGCCTTTGTTCTCCACAGCCTGTCACTCTCTGGGAAGCCTCTCCTCTCCTTCCAGAGTGTTCAGAGAGACTCGGTCCCAGATTGGAGCAGGCTGGGGAACCCCCACCCCTCGTTTCCCATTCGTTGTCTGTGTGACATCCCCCATTTCCCTGACTGGCTTTCCCTCTTGTGTCCACCCCCTTCTCCCAACCCCTTATAAGCTGTAACCACGCCTCTGGCAGTGAGAGAGGCGCATGGCTCCCCTGAGAAGAGCAGGTGACAATAAAAACCATCTAGCCACAAAGTAGCCTCCTCGCTTCCTACCTTCGTCAAGCCTCATCGACATCTCTTGTGCAGCTCTGACCCACCGGGGGGGTGGTGGCCGGTCCGCCTGCTGGCACCAACTGAGTTTGGAAGTATTCCTAGCCAGGGGTAGCCAGGAACAGCTGGAAGCCACTTTCCAGCCGGGCTCAAGGGATATTTTCACTCTACCTGCCATCTCCTGAGACAATCTTCATTGAATGACTCAAATTTTTTTTTGTTCTGGCAGCTAGTGAATATAGTAGCAATATAAGTTGCTTTTGCTCATTTTTTTTGTGTAAAATGGACAGATTACGTAGTCCGTGGAGAATAATTTGAGTAGGTTTGTATCTAACTGTCTTGGTTTTGAAAGACAGTTGTCTGCCAGGGAAAGCTGGAGCTTCCCTTGGAATGGAGAATGTAAGCCCCCTTCCTGCTAAATTATTATAATTTTGTAATTAGGGGCTTTCAGGTGAAGATATGGGAATAGGAGTAACAGTTCTTTACTAGGAATATGAAGAAAAAAGGAATACAAATGTGGTAGTACAAAAAACACAAGCAAGCAAGCAAACAAAAAGTCCTGGTAAACCCTGACAAGGTCAGGAATATGACCTGACGCCTTGTTGGTCAGGGTGTTGGAAGCAGCCCAAATAAATGTTCCTGAAGTAACAGATGTGGTTCTGCGGAGTAGAGATGATGGAGTAGAAAAAAGTCCAGTGGCGGTGAGATGGGTCTGGTCTTCCTCCTGGAGTCCAGTGAAAAGGATGGATTTCCCAAATGCCAGCTGTTTCTGAGTCCCAGTTTTTATCCAGGTCGGAACAGTTGGCTTCCCCCCACACTGGGTGGAGCGACTCACAATGGGATGATGTAATGTGTCATGTCATTGGTGAGCCTTAATGGCCCATTAGCAGAAGATATGTCCCTGGAGGATGGATGGGTGGTGAAAGAGATAAGAAACACTGCCCCCACCTGGTTTTAACAGCTGGCCCACTATCAGAAGGCATCCGCCCCCCTCCCCCCTGGAGCTACAAGAGATAAAGAAAAAAACTGCTTTCAACAGATGAAATAGATTACACTTTTTTTTGGCCACATAACCCAAGACATTCTTCACCCCTTATTCTATTACCATCTGTATCAATAAATTCTACTATAAATTCTACTTACACCAAATTCTCTCTTAGGATTAGGTTTCTCTGTGGTACACAACTGGTTTCTCTATCTTTCTGCATTACTCACCTAGTGGAACTAGGTCCTTGAGCAAAAAACAATCCCATGGATGGGTCTGTCTTTGCCTGATGTGGGGTTAATCTATACAGTCTTTCCTAAAATCCCTTTCATGTGTACCACAGGGAATTTATCTCTATTCACTGTGTGCAAAGGTTCAGACTGGGCAGGACCAGCTCGATTGATGGAGCCTTGGGTGTTGACTATCTACATGGCCTTTACTAAGTTCACTTCCCAATTTTTGAAGGTCCCCCCACTAAGTGCCTTGAGGGTAGTCTTAAGTAGTCTATTGCACTGTTCAACTTTCCTAACAGCTGGTGCATGATAAGGGATGTGATATATCCATTCGATGCCATGTTCTCTAGCCCATGTGTTTATAAGGCTGTTCTTGAAATGGGTCCCATTGTCCGACTCAGTTCTCTCCGGGGTGCCATGTCTCCACAGGACTTGCTTTTCGAGGCCCAGGATGGTGTTCCGGGCAGTAGCATGAGGCACAGGATAGGTCTCCAGCCATCCTATGGTTGCTTCTACCATGGTCAGCACATAGCACTTGCCTTGGCGGGTCTGGGGAAGGGTGATGTAGTCAATCTGCCAGGCTTCCCCATACTTATATTTAGACCATCGTCCCCCATACCATAGGGGCTTCACCTGCTTGGCCTGCTTGATCGCAGTGCATGTCTCACAGTCATGGATAACCTGGGAAATACTGTCCATGGTTAGATCCACCCCTTGGTCTCGGGCCCACTTATAGGTGGCATCTCTGCCCTGATGGCCTGAGGCATCATGGACCCATCGAGCTAGGAACAACTCTCCCTTGTGTTGCTATCTTTGATACCTCTACCTTGGCAGCCTGATCTACCTGCTCATTGTTTCGGTGCTCCTCGTTAGCTCTGCTCTTGAGGACATGGGCATCTACATGGCAGACTTTCATAGGCAGCTTCTCTACTCGAGTGGCAATGTCTTTCTCTTCATTGGCAGCCCAGATTGGTTTTTTCCCCTAGGTTGCTAGTTGGCCTTTTTCTACCTTTCTAGCTAACCTCACAGAGCATTAGCTACTATCTATGAATCAGTGGAGACGTAGAACTTTGGCCACTTCTCTCTTTCAGCAATGTCTAGGGCTAATTGAACAGCTTTGAGTTCAGCAAGTGGACTCGATCTACCTTCTCCTTCAGTGGCTTGTGCAACCTGTCGTGTGGGGCTCCATATGGCTGCCTTCCACCTCCGGTTCGTGCCTACAATGAGACAGGAACCATCAGTGAAAAGAGCGTACTGTGTCTCTTCCACTGGCAGTTGGTTGTACGGTGGTGCTTCTTCAGCTCGTGTCACTTGTGCCTGCTCCTCTTCGTCCATGAGACCAAAGCTTTCACCTTCCGGCCAGTTGGTAATAACTTCCAAAATCCCAGGGTGATTCGGGTTTCCAGTACGGGCGCACTGAGTGATGAGGGCAATCCATTTGCTCCATGTGGTGTCGGTGGCATGGTGGGTAGAGGGAACTTTTCCTTTAAACATCCACCCCAGCATAAGCAGTTGGGTTGCCAGGAGGAGTTGTGCTTCTGTGCCAATCACCTCCGAGGTGGCTTGAATTCCTTCACAGGCTGCTAAGATTTCTTTCTCTGTGGGAGTGTAGTTGGCTTCGGACCTTCTGTAACTTCAGCTCCAGAATCCCAGTGGTCGGCCTCGAGTCTCCCTGGGCGCTTTCTGCCAAAGGCTCCAGGACAGGCCATTGTTCCCGGCTGCAGAGGAGAGCACGTTCTTTACTCCTGGTCCTGTCCTGACTGGGCCAAGGGCTACTGCATGAGCGATCTCTTGTTTGATCTGGGCAAAGGCTTGCTGCTGTTCAGGGCCCCAGTGGAAATCATTCTTTTTGCAGGTGACCAGGTAAAGAGGGCTCACAATCTGGCTGTACTCAGGAATGTGCATTCTCCAAAAGCCTATGGCGCCTAGGAAAGCTTGTGTTTCCTTCTTGCTGGTCAGTGGAGACATCACGGTGATCTTATCAATGACCTCAGTGGGAATCTGATGCCGTCTATCTTTCTACTTTACTCCCAGGAACTGGAACTCTTGGGTAGGTCTCTTGACTTTGCTCCTCTTGATGGCAAAACTGGCTTCTAGGAGAATATGGACGATAGTCTCTCTTTTCTCAAATGCTTCCATTGCTGTGTTTCCCCACACAATGATGTCATCGATGTACTGCAGATGTTCTGGAGCCTCACCCTTTTCTAGTGCAGTCTGGATCAGTCCATGGCAGATGGTGGGGCTGTGCTTCCACCCCTGGGGCAGTCGGTTCTTGTGTACTCTACCTGTCACCTCCTGAGACAATCTTCATTGAATAACTGATTTTTTTTTTTTTTTTGTTCTGGCAGCTAGTGGATATAGTAGCAATATAAGTTGCTTTTGCCCTTTTTTTTTGTGTAAAATGGACAGATTACGTAGTCTGTGGAGAATAATTTGAATAGGTTTGTATCTAACAAACTGTAGTCTGTGGACAGTTTTAATAGGTTTGTGAAAAGCGCACAAGGATGTACACTTAAAATGGAAGCAAATAAAGCTAAAACTTCTGGTTTAAGAAACAAAATTACCTTTGCTGCTTAAAGAAGCCATTTACCCTAGCTGCCATGTACTATTCTAGTTCATCTATTAAAATATAGGCTAAAAATAATGTTCTTAGAGCTTAGTTGTCTTGAGATTTTTACTTATGGTAAGAGGTAATTATTATTGCATCTGATAAATACCATGTCTGTATCTTGGTATTGAAGAGCTCTATATTCATACAAGTTCTTTTCAGGAAGAAGAATAAAATAAATAATAAAAATCCCAAATTGCTTTATTTTTCACTCAGTTGCATCACTGGCATTTATACCAATGTCTTAAGCTTATCTCAAAGTCACTTTTATTAAAGTCACTTTCAAGCTCACCCTAATAAATGTCAGTTGTATTATTTACTCTCCTTCTGAAGCAAAAGTTAGTTGTGATGGTCATGAAAGTTGTGTAGGTCTGGGAGCATAAGCCAAGATTTTATATCTTTATCATTTTTTTTAATATATCAACAATTATGATAAGCTTTACTTTTGAAGATGACTTTAAAAAGTCTGAAAATTAAATTTCACACAGAAAAGCTTGCCATAAGTAAGAAAAACATTTGTTCTTGTCTTTGTTAGAAACATCTTTCCAGCCACTGCTTTTTTCCTCTTCCAACTCTTTTTTCCTCTGCTGCACTATTGCCAATGCAATGCAGCAATACTCTACAGATGACTGGAGGGTTTTTGTGGTCGGGTATGAGTCCCCAGGGTGCACATTTCCAGGTTTTCCCAGCATGCCAGGGACAGTTGTTTCTTTGCTTTTCTGACAGTCCCAGCAGGAGCACGGTGTGGTGCTGATTTCCTGGGCTTTGCCTGTGCCAAGAGGGAGTGTAGTCACCCGGGTTCACAGCCCCGGGCAGTGGCTGAGACCCGGCCAGCTTGTCCTTGCCCTCTCTCTGGGCCAGCCCTCAGTTATGCACTGAACCGCCCTTCGAGCGTGTTTGCACGAGACTTTGCATGTGCTTGGTGCTGGATTTGAAGAGCAGCCCTTAGCTTTGCAGAGGAAATCAGAGAGCCATTTGCAGAGCTCCCAGTGCTGAGCTGCCTTTCCAGCCTCTCCGCCAGGAAGAGCATCCTTGCTCTCCTGCCAGGGCCAGCCCAGGTGGGTTTCCCTTGAGGAGTCCTGTGATATCTTGGTTGTAAAGAACATATTATATCTGCTGAGAGTGAGGAGCTTTTTGCTTGTGGGTCTGAGGCAAACTGGTTAAGTCTTTAAGTTCATTTGTTACATACCAAGATGACAGGTTTTCACTGGGATTGGATTTAAGTAACGTATGTATGCAAATCCGAACTTTTGCAGCAAGCTCCTGTTACAGTTTTTGATGTCAAAGGTGACTGGCTTGATTACAAAAGGGGAACAACTTTAAATCACCTTTCCTATCCTCAAACAAACAGTAAGTAAATTCCCTGAGTCTCAGCTCCTTATACAAATACAAGTGCATCATATCAGCCATACATAACAGCTGCTACCTGTGTTCTCTTTAACCACAGGAATGCAGAAAGGAGTTCTTACAGCAAAAAGAATAGAGTTCTGCACTCCTTTTAGTAAAAAAGCAGGATCCATTTGAAAACAGTGTGCTTCAAAATCCATGAGAGAGACAAACCTGATCTGCTGCTTTTTGCCACAAAATAACATTATAAGTCCCTCCAGTGGGGAAAGTGCCTTGTCCAGCCAGCTGCTGTGATAGGCTTCACCACCAGGAAGGCTTTGAATGGATGGCACTGTGGGTGTGGGGGAAGGGGACCTGCCCCGGCTCAGTAATGAATGTCATACAGCTGGGGCTGGAGTCCAGAGGGTGAAGGTCTGAGCAGGTCAGGTTGTTCCTTCCTGGTCTCCATGGCTGGTGTTTCTATGATAAAAATGAAGCTTGTTGACAGGCATGGGAAAGAAAATGTGCACTACTTGCTGCCATGCTTTCCCTACCCTGGATCAAGGTGTGGGTGTCCCTGAGTCCTCTCATAAAAATGTCATACAGCTGTAAAATGAGCACATGCATAAAAAATAGCCTGATGATTGTAGAATTTTACTAGTGATAGTAAAAGAGGGAAGGGTTTAATTTTATCGCTATCTATAAAGACAGACCAGAATGGACATGCTTAGGCTGCCATTTCTGTTTAGCTAAGCTTATATCAACAGACTTCAACCTCTGAATGGTTTGTAAGTTGTTAACAGAGTGAAGATACATCACTGAGCACAGACATGCACTCACAGGTCAGTTCCTCATACGTGTACTTTATATACAACTCCCTGAATGACTCCATTCATGGCCCTGAAGCCTGAAATTGGAATAATTGGATATAAGGCTTTGTGCTTGTCAGCCCGGCCTCCCCCAGCTGAGCCTTGAAGTAAATACATTGGATTTCTGTACATTTGTGAATTCCAGAAGTGAGACTGCCAGCCGCCAGCTGTAAGTGTAGGAAACTACTTATCCCTAAGATGGTAACAAGACAAACTGGCACCTTTTTTTTCTTGCAGGATTATCTATCCTCATCAATCACATCTCATACTTGAAAATTAAATTAACAATTTTCCATGTCAACTGAACTTTCATTGCCCAAATTCAGTGCTGATCACAAAGGACCAACGGAAATGTTTGCACACGTAAACACCAAGCACCTTGGAAACAAAACAAAGGAACCTGATCTGCTTGTGCAGGATGTGAAACCAGATTCTACAGGGAGGGCAGAGACATGGTGGAGCAACTAAAGTCACTAAAACACACATATTCAAGGGTAGGCATTGCTCAGAAATGGAGGTATAATCAAAGTGACATTCATGGCTGTCAATGGACTTCAGGGATCTGAGAGTGGAAGGAGCAAGAGATGTTGTAGTTAATAGAAAGTTCATTTTGGTCCAAATAGTTTTGGGGAAGGAATTAAAACCTGTGTTGGAATAGTGCTGAGAATGGTTAAAGCACCTCCTTTCCTCTCTCAGCCATCACATAACTATATCTGCAGCCTAAAGCCTCCTTAGCCAACATGCTATCTCCTTTCTCTTTTCTTGCTGCCTCATGAATATTCACCCGAGCTCATCTTTTCAGGACTCTAACTGGATTTCTGCATGCCTTTCACTGGCCAGACTGAGCAACCTCTCATTATAGTCTGCAGATTATAAATAATGCATTGATAAGCTTCACTCTTTGTTTGCACAATGTTTGAGCCATCTGGCAGTATGTGCATTTCCTTTAGTTGGAGTAATTGTCCTCTTTGTTCAAAAATATGCCTCACCTTTATATTTCAGGAAGGCAAATCTTGGGAGGCAGCTCTAGAGAGAGCAAGATGTCATCTCTGCATAATATGAAACATTCTCCATGTGAAAAACACACAAAAACACACAGCAAAGCCTGGCTCTTACTGGAGGGCCTTAGTGCCACCTTTCCAATGACCCTCCAAGCACCCATCCCTCTCCACTGTATTGCCAGCACTGGTGTGGGGTCTCATCATGAATGTCCAGATGTGCAGCATGCCCTGAGAGGGAGTGCCCTGCAAGGCCTGCCACAGAAGAAGCTTGGCCACAACCTTGGGCAAGTTCCACAGCCTTTCTTGTGCTCCATGATGGCACAGAGCTGAGATGATGAAGATCACAGTATCCTGCCTCATGGATAAACTGAGGAATTTTATCCCAGTATTGATATGCTTTTTTATGGTTGTAAGAAGTCTCAGGTAATATGAAGGGGAAGCATGTAAAAAAAAAAATTTGAAAATCTTCCAGACTTGGAATAACTGAGGGACTAAGGCATCCTAAACATATATCCCTGGGAGATTTTACAGGCCAATAATGGTCAAATCCTTCTTGCCTGGAACCACAGATGACTTTATATCCAATGTGGCTTATTTGCCCTTACACTCTCTGTAAGTCTCTGATGTATAAAAGTTATTTGCCAAGCTCCATATCCATGTGGCAGGACCCTTTCTTACATCCAAGACTGACCAACACATGCTTTCTGTGTCAGTGTAAGAAAGTCCATTCAAACTTTTTTTTTTCAAAAATTAGATTATTTTGCTGTAATTAAAGGCTCAGGGTTTAAGAGAGAAATGGACCAAATACACTATTCACATAGTATTAGAGAACATAAAACTTCTAGGAGGTAAGCCAGGAGGCCAGTAAGAACCAGAGAGCACTCTATGTTTTGAAGAATAATAATGTGATTGCAAGTGTCTGTATGATGCAGGGCAAATGAGTGTGTTTAAAATGTCTACATGTAATTGAATTGAGATGAATCACCAAAATTTTCAAGGACAACATGTCTCTGGTGGGGAAAAAGCCAGCCAGTACATTCAAATGCACAAATGTAGGAGTTTGTGTATTCAATTCTTGTCTCCACTAGGAGCTCCTCTGCAGGATGCCTTTTATGTCTCAGATGTAGAGATGAAATGGAATTAAAAGGTCAAAATATTCATCAGTTTCAAAAAAAGCCCAGTGCTCATCTTTCATGCAATGACCTCATGGAGAGCTTCCCAGCCCAATCTTGATGTAGCAGACTGGAGAGCTTGGGAAGGTGGGTAAAAATCAGGTGCTTAGGTTGAGCCAAGCTGTGTGCTTCTCTGCCTGTGCTGGGGCCAAGATCTGGAGGTGTGAGGGGAACTGGGGGCTGTAGGTGAGTACATTAGGGAGAAGGAGATAACTATGAACAGCTTGGTCTGCTGTGGGTGAGAACTGCAGATGTCTTCTGAAGTTTGCTTAAGCAACCCCCACCTTGACCTCTACTTAAAATATCTTGATCAGTCTCTAATTGCTCTCTTGCCTTAGCACAAGGCTTCCTGTTCGAGAGGCTGTGAAACCAGAGCACTGCTCAGGGCTCAGCTGCTTCTGTACTCTCCCAATCACATTTAGGACTTAGAGCTGTTACTGCTCTCTGAGCAGGTCTTCTTGCTACAAATGATAGATTTAGTCAAAATGGCATTGCTAACTTTGCTTCATCTGCCAAAAATTTGGAATGAAGCTGATCAGAGAGTTACAATGCCTCTACTGACAGGATCTGGCAAGAATTGATCATTAGCTCAGTTTTTCCCTTGTCAGTAAACTTAGAGGTGCGTCCCACCAGACCCACTCTGTCACAGCTCCTGCTGAGTGCTCACATGGCAGCTGTGATTTGGCTGCTGTGCCATCAGTATGCTGGTGACATTCTGCTCCGTGACTTTTTTAAAGCAGATCCAGATGGTATCATTTCCCTTTTTTCCCTGAACCTGGCCAAGACAGATGTCTGGATGAGAATCAGCTGGGAGACAACCAGGCAAGAGGAAGTGTGAGGTGCAAGGTGTACAGAGATGGGCAAGAAAAGCAACCCAAGTTGCAGTTGCAAATTGTGACTGCTCTGTCACAGCCCAACTGTGACCACCTTTGCCAATGAGTTTGGCCATTTTTTTAGTATTTGCCAGAATCTGCTGGCTTTTGAATTCCCAGTTAATGAACATTCCAAGCAGTATTTTCCTACATAACATCTCAAGCAACAGGAGGGACCCTGATTTTTCTTGGTCTCATTTTCAGGTTAGAGTACTGCAAGGTGCTGCCCTGACAACTGCCTGTGACAAGCCTGGTGAGGCTTCCTCTAGGAGAGAATCTAGGGGCTGCCTGGCCATGATGAGAGCATCTGCAATATCTCACTTATTTCTGGCTGCTTCTGGAATCCATTCTACCTAGTCTACCTCATCAACTTTGTTATGGCATTTGGGCAGCTCCCTGTTAAAATTTGAAGTGCTTACCAATCTAAGTCTGGGACATGAAAACAATCATAGCAGACTTCACTTTTCTACAGAAAGCTTGGAGTTGGCACCACCACCTTATTTCCTCTTTTTTTTTTAATTTAGGTTTGGGTATTTTTTGCCTCTGCTCTCCCTTTTTTTTTTTTTTTTTTCTTCCCTTTTGTAATATAATTGCCTAACTTTTGTTTTGGGAAAGAAAGAATGAAAAGAAATGCTTGGAAACTCAGAGTTTCTGCTTAAACATTCCAAAATAGGTTGAATTAATTATGGTGTTTGTGGAGATCTTATCTGAAGAAGACAAACATTCAAAACCCAACAAATTGGGTTTTTGAGATGAAATTATGTATTATATGTACGATTTTGATAGATGTACAGAATTAAGGTTTTCCTGAGTAAATTGGTAATTGAATCAAAAGATTAATGATGTACAGCACAAGTCAGCTGAGATGGTGATTAACAAACACTTCCAGTTTGAGGGGATGTTTATACTCTTGAGCTCTGAATTGCCTAAATGCATACCTAAAGTATACTGAAGATGAGATGATTATCCTTCCCTTAATGAGCATTTTCAAAAGTCACTGGTAGAGTATCTCATTTCAGAGGAATACCTCCAATCTCTACCTTTTTTCCTGGTGGCCCACTACTGTTTAGCTTATGAAGACAGGTATTTTAGATCACACTTTTGATTTATTGTTGATGAACACTAGCTGGTAGGCTAGATCAATATATGAAGAGGAGTTTGCTGCATTGGGGCTTAACAAGGTGGTGTAGGACAATCTATTTATTCAATTTATAGTGCTAGAAACACACAGTAGCTACTGGCTTGTTCTCACTATAAATTATATGTAGTTGTCACTTCCAGTACTGAGGGAACCTGAGCAACAGGAGCCTCTATTTATTTGTAGTTTTAGCTCCCTTCATGCATCACTGAAAGTGGAAATGAAACACAGGAAAAAAAAAAAGATGAAAACTCTCCTATAGGCTTCAGTGGAGCTTTAACATATTGCAAGAAGTTCCTGCAGGGATTTTCCATCTGCCTTTACCTACTGGGTTACAGGAGCTTATCCACCCACAGCAGCCACAAAGAAATGTTTTCAAAATGTAAAAGCTTCCCTGAGCATTAGACCCTGCTAGAGATGACCTTTATCCTAAGATTTTAGAATTTGGGATGTTTGATCTCATACCTTGCAATCTTAATAAATTATTTTGATTTTCTGTGCATTGTTTCCTCTCCCTCCCACCAGTAAAAAGCAAGGAGTGGTTTTCACGACCATTTAAGAATGGTTGCAATGTACTATAAGTTATACACTTTTAAATAGTACATTTTGTGTCAAAGAAATGTTTCCTTCTTCTCTTCTGCACTTTTGTACTGCTTACACTGGTTACACTTGGTTGATGATTTAAAGTTTCCTTCACCATGCCTTTCCCATAATGAATTCTGTTTCATCTGGCCTTTGTGCACCACTGATTTATAATATATATTTCCATATAAACCTCCAAAGAGCTGGAGGTGTCTAAATGAACCCTTCTGTTGCATGCCTAGAGGGTGCTTTTATGGTTTGGAAGATCTCAGCCTGCAGCTCAAAGTCCCAAATGGTGTATTCTCAGAGCATCCTGGTGTTTACAGAATGATGGTGAAAGGAGCAGAGATGTTTAATAAGATAGAGATGCTTGAGACTCTGGAGCAAAAACAGTCATTGTGAGGTTGAGAGGCAGAAAAAGGCCTGTGCCATATTTGTAGCTTCTTTTCATGCAAACTTGCTGACATTCTGCAGGGAGGCAAATTTCTTCCCTGTAGCTCTGCTGGTTGATTCTCAGGATCTGTGTTTTCAGGCACTCCTGCGAAACTCATACAATCATGAAGGAAAGGTTTTTAAATTCATTATACAAACACTGGCAAATAGTTGTAGATGAAATCAACTATTGCTGTCTGTAATAATTTCTTGGGGTCTATCCCCATGGCCTCCACAGCACAATATCCTGCAGAGATGTACATGCCAGCACTGCATATGAGCTTTATCCTGCTCATAAAACTAGGGTGGGAAGCATGACTAAAATGACCCCCGTGTTGCTTTACATGTCCATTTATGAGCCTAAAACATATTCACAATGAACACTGCATTTGGTCCTTTCTTGCCCTAGCCAGATGTTTCTGTAACCTGTTTGGCTGCTGTGAGAGATGGAGGGGCCAAGTGGGAATTCTCAGTGCTGGTGTCAACTGGAGGCTGGCGTCACTCGCTATTGCACAGCCGTGCCCTTTTGTGAGAAGTCAGTCGGCTTCGCTGACAGCTGATCTGGAGCCAAGACACCAAAAGGTTAAGTCACAGCTTCTCTCTGCCTGCTGCTGCTCAGTTTCCCATGGCATGGGGAGGGATGATCCTGTGGTCCCAGTTTATCCTCTTGAGTCCTTCCTTAGCATTCACTTGGCTGCAGCACTCTACCATATTAGGAGTGTATGGAGCAAAGCCCAGGAGCCTGGATCAGGAACTCTCCTGTCAATCTGAAGAGCTGCTGCTATATTTAGTAGCAGACACATGGGAATAGCAGCTTAAATGTGGGAGGGGGCTGCTGGAATGCCGAAATGTGTTTGAATCCACTTGACTCTTGATGGAAACTCTCAGACTGTGCTATCTTTAGAGGGTCTTGTACCGAAATAAATTACATTTCCCTATTTTTTTAATAAAAAGAAAAGCAGTTTAGCTGCCACATACCTTCACTGCAATAGTTCTGATGAATACCAATTACAGCAGAGCAAAATAAAGCCCTTGTTAAATTTTTATTTACCCTCTTGTTTCAGTTGCGTGCAAACTAATCAGCAATAAGTGTATTGCATTTAAATGCAATTATGGCAGCCATTATAATGTGAACAGCTTAGTTGTGGTGGTTATTTTTTTCTTTTTCCTTATTTTCATGTAATCATGAAGATGAGCAAAAGATGCAACTTGTGTTTGAAATGCCCAAATAGGAAAGTGAGATAGTACTGTTAGGAGCAGGAAGATTTTAATTTGCAATTAGCACACTTTCCTCACTGTAAACAAATGATCCCCCCTTACATCTAGTGACCACAGAACAAGAGAGACCCTCCTAAATTATTAAATTCATAAAGACTGTCGTGTGATAGAAGTCTGATGCATCTGATGAACCACACTTTAACAGAAATATACAGCTATTCTTCACCTAGAAAAGCAGGTTTCTGGGTTTTCAGCAAAGAGCAATGTTTTGTGATTTTCTTTCCACTGTCTACCTAGGCTGAGTGATGTCTTGTGAAGGTCAAGTGACTCCTCTAAGGTCTGATACTGAGTCAGTAGATAAACATGGAACCAGGATTCCCCTACTTCTCACTCATCTACAAGTCACTCATCTACTTAATCTCTAGGAAAAGGTCGTGGGGCCAAATCACCATCAGGAAGGCTGAGGGAGGAAAATCAGTTAAATTCCCTGCAGAAATTTATTTCCTCAGTGCATCCAGGGAAAGGTAGAAGTTTGGCACTAAATGATCCATGGACAGGTTTTTTAAAAATTATTTTTAATTAGTTAAAAGGGATAGTGTCAAAGCTCTGTGATCCTGCTATGGGTTTTGAATGCCTGAACCCATTGCCCTGGCTCTCTGCAGCACTACATTGTTACACCCGTTCTGCCACAGCTTCACTCTCCAGCCCTGTAGGCAGTGAGCATGGCAGAGGCTGGAAAACCTGATGCAGCTCAAGGCAGGTATTATTCCTTGTTTTTCTTCTGGGGCTGGTCAGCTTCTCTCTACACATGAATATGAGTGAACACTCTTTCTCCAAAAAAAAAAAACCCATCTGCCTTTGTTTAGCACTTGTCTAGTGCTATCTAGTTGCTCCAAGTATGCAAGATACTTGGTGGATACAGAGAGATTTATATGTTTTTATATTTTGAAGGTATACACACACATCCACATATGTACTTGCTTTATAGCCACTAGTGATCTTCGATAAGATTTGCCTATTTTTATGTTTTCTTCATTCTCCATTAAAAAATACCTCTTAATGAGCATATGATTTGATATCAGTCTTGTCTGAGCAGTATTTCCATGATGACACTGTGACGCAAGCCTGTGATGCCAGGAAGCAATCCTGCTCAGCCTCCTGCAGGCAAAAATGTGCAGCCCAGGTTAGGTAATGCATGAAAACCTGCCTCCTCCTGAGGCATGCAGAATTACAGTAATTTGGAAATGACTGGAAATTATTGATACTTCCCATCCAGTTTTGGAAGTGCAATGATTAACTCCTGTGTCCAGAACCATCATAGGAGAAGTTTCTACTTTTTTATTTGACTCTCCTTGTCCCTCTACTTATAACAGATGCTTCAGCTTTATGATGGAAAACTGTTTTTTTTCTGATGTAAATTCCTTTCTCTGGTTTCCTCCACTGCTTGACTGACATTTCATGTGCACACTGCTATATCAGCATGGAGTTTTTCTAAAAATCAGAAGGTAAATACAGCAAAACAATGAAGAGACACCACAGCTTCAAAGGAAAGTACCTCAATTGCTGGCCTTTGACTTAGCCTAAGTCAGTTCCTAAGGAGTTTCATTAATGTTTCATTTTCCTTATGAGAAGTCATCCACTTTCTTTCTGTCTGAGCTGCTGCTGAAGAATACAGCAGAGAAAACTGTGCTTTTTTCCATTAATAAGTTTTTTTTTTTCCAAATCACACAACACTCCCTGAATAACTGGATGCATATTCTGTGTATAGATAATCATTAGTACAGTTTGTAAATATGCAATATATACCCAGAGAGTGTCCTGAAATTTTTCATACTGTTTCCAAATGAGTTTGTCTCTGTCTGGAATATGAACAGCATCAAGTGACATACATAATCTGGGGATTCTGGATCACCCTGCCTCAAAATAGAGGCTGTGATGCACTAAAGCACTCTGTAAACACTGCCCTCTCCATCCACAGGTCTCCAACACGTGAGTCATGGTAGCAAGCAGGTGTTTATCTTTGGCTTATGGTTATTTAGCAAGTATCAAATACAGTTGTTAACAGCCAGACCTCTCAAATGAATGCACGGCAGGGGTAGGAAGTGGGTGGATGCAGAGGGTTGGTCATGCCACGAACTTACATCCTGGTCTTTGAGGTCCAGGAATAATTATTTGCTCTCGCCCATGGGTGTGTATCACAGAGATGCACTTGCACACTCTGGGACAGGGTTCACTGCTGCTCAAGAGCCTCCTTCCCACAATGGGGACTCACCCTTTGGAGTCAACAGATCTGAGGAGATGGATGGATCCTGAGTCAGCCGTCTCTGGCAGAACACAGTGCCACACAGAGGATTAGTGCAGCTATATTCAGTGCAGTGAAACGGGGGTATATAGGTGCAGCCCCTTCTCTTCACCTCCTCTGTTCTGCGGGTGGTTTTAAAAGAGTGTCTGAATGCAGCTGTTGTGGAATATAAGATAAATGCTTAAAATAACCTAAAAGCAAGGAGCAAATCACTTTGTGAAGGAAATCACTGTGGATAAGCATCTTTCTGTTTTACTGGGTCATTCTGCTTAGCTCATTGTTGGTGTCCCATATCTGTTGATTGCCTGTAACTGGAAACACAAACAGATTGAATGACAAACACTTCTAGCAGTCTAGAAAGTCTAACCATCATGTTAAGCTGACTTTCAAAATAACTGCGTTGATCTACCTGACTGAACATAACAACCTACCTGACTTAACAAGAGGCATAACAATTTCCTTAGCAGGAAAACCCTTAAGTTGGCACAGGGTGATTTACTAGTTTGAAGGCCTTGATCAGTGGGGTATGGAGATTAGGGAGGGATGTTTCAGTGGTGTCAGAAATGTTTCCTTCCTTTGTCACTGCTCAGCTGTCCTTTTCCTCAGAGTATAGACTTAAAAGATCAGAAATTGCACTGTTCAGAGGCATTTGTTTGTGTCAGGTATCCAGCTGTTCTTCTGATCTCCATCTCTATCAGTCTGGGTTTCTGTATCACTTCCATTGATAGTATTCCTACTGATAAATGAACAAATGCAATCGCAACTTCCACTTCTCTCCCAAGGAAATAAAATCTAAAATTTCTCCCTTTGTCTAATGACTGCTACTGGAAGAGCTGTTGGAAAGGGCCATCCTAAACAATGCTCACTTCCACTTCAGGCAGGAAGGCTTCTTAGCTTTGAGAGAATTGTACATCACTGATCGTTCTTCTCTATGACTTTTCTCAATTTATGTTAGTCTTACTTTGCTCAAAATGGCTCAAGATCCTTTAAACCAGCCTTCATTTAGTACATTTTGTTGTATTTGTGACTGGGAAGATAGATAATGAAAATACTTGCTGAGAAAATAGGAACCTTTGACATACTATTCTTGGCCATTTATTTTAGAAAAACTGTGAGATCAAAAGAAAAGATATTATTTCCAGTGGGCTTCAGACATAGCTGTAAGTCCCATATTGAATAACATGGGAGTTTTGCCCTCTATATCCAGAACTGATCTGAGCTGAAAGATACAATAAACACACCTTCTGTCAGCAACTAAGAAGGCACTCAAGGTTTATCATCCCTAGTTTCATTGACGAATAATGCCTCTGATAGTCAGTCCCAGAGAGCATTAATAAAGTAAAGCAAATAAACCCAGCTGCTCTTGCAGGCACAAGAAGTCTTTAGGTCTAGATGAAACACTAAAAACATTTGGTTCCTTTTCCATATGCAGGGTTCTCCATTCCTGAACAATCACCCTTCTCTAGGGTGGCAGGCAGGGATGTCTTCACCTTAGCCACATTCCAGATCAATCTTCCTCATGCCTGGGTTGAAATTGCACTTATGCAGTCATTGCTCCTGGGATTTAACCATGCCTTGGCACCCTGACAGAGTCTTCTTTGCTTGCAGTCCTATTCCAGCTGTTCCAGGGTTTCTAGGCCAGGGCTGAAGCCTGCAGTCCACGGACATCTCATTAGGCAGCCTGAGACTCCATTGTTTCCCCTACTGCATTTAAATTAGGCCTGCTCACAAGTTTTGTATGTGGAAGTATGAGAAACATATAATAGCTCTTCTATGTTTGTCCCCCGTCAAGTTAAATAATCTCTTTGACAGCCTCCCCTGGGCTTTCCTTGAGAGCAATGATCCCCACTGCCCCCCTTGCTGAACAGGGGTGTGCAGAGTGGCACAGGCACCTGCTCACAAAACCACCACAGCAAAAGCTTCCTCCAACTGCCAAAAGAACTGCCTCCCCCAGAACTTGGTCTGGCTCCAGGCTGGTTTCCATTTGTTCAGCCATGGGCTGCTTGTCTTACTTGGAGCAGCAACATGATGAAAAGTCAAATTGGTCTGGAAAATTCAAACTAATGAGTATTAAGGTGGAATCTGGATTCTCAACCAAAATTAAGGGCTTTGAGAAACTAGTGATCTGTAAAAAAAAATGGAGGTTGAGGACAGGGGGGACTGAAGCGGGACTTGCCAGAGAAAAAAGGTGATTTTGTGTCATACCCTTGGGTGGATGTGAACTGTTCAGTCTCAGAAATGACAAATAAGGCTAAAAATTTTGTTGTTTCCTGTGGAGGTGCATAAGTTTTTACTGGGAGTCTTCAATACCCTTCATGTTGAGATGGCAAATGTTAAGATTGAAAGTGTAGAGGAATCATCCAGGGGGTAAGGTGGTTTTTTGAGAGGAATGATTGATAGCTGGAATCCTGGGAACCACAGTCATCTGTTTGCAGAAGGCTTTCCCTCAGCACACAATTAGATTTTTGCCTTCATAAATATTGTCCTTTCAGGACATATTTGCTAAATCATGTCCAGTTCACTATAATTTGCCAGCTTCATTTAACTTCATTAGTGCTGTGGCCCGTTCATATTGTTTAAAATGCATAGTGTTTCTTGGGAATGGCACATATGAAATTATGCAAACTGTTTAGAGTAGCTTCACCTCAAGCATTCATCATGGGTAAGTTAAAAAGAATTTGAGAGAACTGCATTGTACTGACACATTACATTAAGGTCAGTAATTAAGTAATGTGTGTGCACTAACACATATAAGACAGGAAGAGAAATGGATGGTAGCAAGCACCCTGGCTCCCAGGAGTGTGTGGCCATATAGGGCCAAATTCCTCACTGCCGTGCTGCCTGCTTTGACAGAGTTAGAGCAGAGTTGCCCTTGTTTTGTTCCTACAGTGATGACAAACATATATGCTTCTAGTGAGCACAGTGCCATACTGCAACATTGCACAGCTATCTACAGTTTGGGTGAAATCAGCAGTGCTGAGTCTGTTGATCTGACATTTGATCTGGCCAGATATTCAATAGATGTTTCAGATTAACAGAGTGTGTGTATATACTTATTTTTTAATTTTTCCAAACTGTAAGTGTACCCTAACTTTGTCCTCTCCCTAGTAGCATCAGAATGGTACTGATAAAGCATATCCATTTTACCAATGCAAAGCAAGCAAAATTTAGGGAAAAAAGTGTGCAAAAAAGTGTATGCCAGCCAATAATTTTGATGGTCTGTGGGCATTGCCCTTAGCTGCACAGAGGAGACTGGCTGTTCCAGGCTGTCCTTGTACATAGTCAAGGCTGGAGCAGATCTCAGGCCATATGAGTGGCATTAACTGGCTCTTATCCCACTTCTGGGTACAGGGAATAGGCATTGTGGTGGCCTGTTCCCTTCCTTGAAGTTACGAATACAGCAGGGGATTGTGCTCACCTTTAAAACCCTGCAGGTGCATCCTTGTCCCTCCTGAGGCGCAGATCACACCATCACTTCTGTGAAGTGAAATGCCTTCTGAGTCAGCGGCTTCTACTGAACCTGCTAATTGTTAAATATCTGTAATTTCCTTCTAACATCTCTCTCCCTCTTCCCCCTCCTTCCTTCAGTACATTCTTTGCTACTGTCCAACTAATTCAGGCACCTACCCACATGGGGGTCACTCTGTTTGCTCCTGGATTGAGCACCTCCCTGTAATTTGCATTAAGTGGTTCAGAAGGGTAAGGCTTACAGTAACAGTCTGTATTCTTCCAGAAAGGGTGTGTTTTAGGTCAAAGGATAAGCATGTTATTGTAACTGTTGAATAGTGTTGAATAGACTATTGAATAGTGATTAAAACCATCGGGAAATTAATTGTTTATTCAATGAATGGAAGGCTGTGCTGGATTCCCTGGCAACAGGCTGAGGCACTGTGTTGTGATGCAATTGCTCTGGTTCCCCTAAAGCCTAAGCACCAGCCAGGGTCGTGGTGTGAGATTGTCTGGGCTCCCACAGCCAGGGCAGGATGGGCTGCCTTCATGGCATGGTGGACTGTCACAGAGTGGTGGGAAGTGCCACAGCAGCTTCAGGCTGCTTTGCCATTCTGAGAGTTTTTCTCCCTAGGAAACCCCTGGCTGAAACAGTGTGATTCCCACTGCATAGCTGCACAAGCTGATATTCAGAGTAGGGGACTTCCCTTCCCCAAAATGCAGCTTAGCCTTAAAAAATGTCATATTCCATGAGCTTTTCATACCTTCCCTCCATATTATTTAAATGTTCTGATTCTGTGAATTTCAGCTGGGGAGGTGCTGGTGACTGGGTTAAATTCTGCAGTTTGCTACTTTTGCTCATACCATTGTGTCTAGTAAGATGCTGACAATACTTGTCAAAAGGCCTCACTCAAATTTCAGTCATTTGCTGACACATGAAGTGCTTTGCATGTCTTCTGTTGGTGATTTACAAAGCCTTAAATGAAATGAAACTAAAGAAGAAACCATCACAAATGCCTATTTCACATCTCCTTCTCTCTGTCTGTCTCTCATGCTTTATTGGTATAATTATAGCTCATCTCCCCATGTTCCCTTAGCAACAGATGAGGAGGAGGATGGCTGCCTGTCCACACCACTGCCTCACTCAGAGGACATGGCAAGGGATGCTGCTCTGCCTTCTGCCCCAGGGTGGGATGCTGCCAGGAGGGGAGCTTCTGCAGGATGACCCACAGCCATAAGTACTCAGACATGCCGTTCTGAAGTACCAGACAGGTTTCTCAGATGATCTCTTGGGGATTTTATTGGAATTTTATTAGAAACATGCACACAATGTTGCCAGGTCTTGCACATTTTTTTGTATGACTATGTCCTTGATCAGAATGATTTGGTTTTAAAACTGCACTCTAGTACAAGGGCCTGGCTTAGGTCAGTTGGAGAAGGGCCAGCAGCTTCCTGCATCTCAACAGAAGGTAACAGCTGAACTCAATTCTTGGGCCTCCTAGGCTACCAAAAGAAGGCAATCCCATTCCCAGTTACTCAGACACCTCCTTCCTGGCAGGTGCTGATCTGGGCCTGGAGCTTCTTGCCTCTTCTGCATCCCTACCTGGCAGGTCTTCTGACTTCTTTCTTCCAGGGGCCACAAAGATGGAATTGTCTCACTATCTTTGTAGAATAATAAATATAGTTTTCTACATCTTGTTATGTAGGAGTGGATTAGAAATCTCAATGGCAGCATCCACCTGCATTTCTTAAAGTCCCATCTTTCAATATGTTTCCCCAGAAGTCCTGGCAGAGCATGACATAGGTCGGTTCTTTGCTACTGATAGCCAGGAAAATTGTGAAGTAACAAATAAGTGATTCAATGCCATCTAAGCTGCCCAAGCAAAAGGAGACAGAAAAAGGCTAGCAGAGTTGGCAGACACCAGCCATTTTACCACCTTCCTAAGCCCCTTGCCTGCATGCCTCTGTCCATCTGTTGTCAGATTCAGAGGAGGAGCTTGGTCACCACAGCAGCGCTGTTATAGCTGCATCCACTCTTGAGATGTGAGGGTCAGGGAGAAAGCTGTTAGGCTTAGGAATAGAGAGCAGATGGAAACCATTGTGCCCCATAGCCTTATACCCTGTACAATACATAGGTATCATGCTGTGACCCAAACAGACAAAATCAGAAGTGTTCCTGTCCTAGGGGAAAAACTTCCTACAAGGGACTGCCTTTCTTAAAACATCTTACATGTAATTTATACCATATCACACATGCCAGTGCCTGGGGCCAAAGCCCAGCATCTGCCTGTGGCTGAGTCCTGCCCAGAACAGGAGAGGAGGGGTCACCTGAGAGTCTGTGCCCCCAGTATGGCCGTGGTCTGCATTGCCTGAGGGCCCCATGGAAGATGAGAGGAGAGGAACAGGACTTGTGTCCTGCAGGTCCCATCATCTCCCATAGCCCTAGATGTTCTGGCATGTGGGGTGGCTGGCTGGAGCTGAAATATGGCTTCTCTGCAGCTCCACAAGGCTGGGCTGAGGCTTGACCACTCCCCACCTGGTATCCTCTTGGCTAGAGTTCCTGTATTTGGAGAACAAAACTTCTTGTTTGGCAAGGAAACACAATAGAAATAAAGGCTGAGATGTTCCCAGAAAACCCTAGTTCAGGCATTGTCAGTCTCATTCTGTTAAGTTTAGAAAGATAAAACCACTGGTATTGAAAAGAGCCTTGTCAAATTAAATCAAACCTGTTCCTCTCTGGAAATGAATCACCCCAGTTTTGACTGGAACAGTTGTGTATACTGCCTGAGACTAATTTCATGTTCCCCTCTCAGATTTTTAAGGCACTCATTCAGCCAAAGCAAGCTGCAGCTGTCTGCTGTGTAATTCCATGCAAACTGCAGGCTTGGGCTTCATTCCTGCCTGTACAAGGGCTTGTTAAAGGTGCAAGAGTTCAAAACATGCAGAACTGAAAGGACAAGACCAAACTTCAAATAGACAGATCTCCAACTAAACAAGTTTAAAATAACTCAGAAATATGCTTTATCTTTTTCAGAAATGTCGGAACAGTTCTTGTTTTTGCAGGATTGAGCATCAACCCTGCTTTCCCACAGCGTGGCAGCATGCGGGCTGTACTGGGGCATGCCTTTTCTGTTTGATGTGTGCCTCTGGGTGTCCAAAACAGGAAAGTCTCTTGTTCTTGAGAAGGTAACATAGTTATATGATTGTGCGAGGCTGGAGAAAGGTTTTTCAAACTTCTCCCATGGACAAAGTGACCTCACTACAAAATCTTGTTATTTTAAAATGCAGAGTATGCATGCTGCATACAATGCAGTATACATGCTGCAGTGCTACTCCATCCACATCTCTTCTCTGAGTCTGCTCAGTGCCATTACTGGCAGCTAAAGCCAACATAAAATCATGGGGAGGGAGTAACCGTCACCTGCAAACCAGGGTGGAAAGGAAGGGAAAGTTCAGTCAAATCTTGTTTCTGTTTTACCCATTGAGGTGAAATTTGTAACACTTGAATTCTGCTGAACTTTTCAGACAGGAGCAAACAAGCTCCAAGTACAGGTCCTGAAAACAGGACAGGGCTTGGAGACATCCCTGGGAAACCTGAAGGTGATTGTTTTCAGGGAAGAGTGGTGTACATGGAAGATTATTCTGTTTGGCTGCTTGCTCCATTACCTGGTTGGTTTGGAAACATGTTTCTCCTGACTTCTGACATGTGGGCAGAACTGAACTCCCTGTTTATGAGTCCACCGGAGTCATTAGGGGCAAATATAGACCTGAAATAGACCAGCTCTGGCAGCCTGACAGAGAACAGAAACCACCAGCTAGCTGTTGACAGTACAAAAACTATTCAAAAAATCTCTAGCACCTGATGCAAGTTGGCTCCTTCCATCCACCATGAGTGACAGCTGTAGAGAAGTCTTCGGAGAACCAGAGCATGCCTTTCTCATTTGCAGAAACAGAACCTGCCTTGGCTGACCCTGCCTGAGGGCTGCATTACTTTACAGGCCAAATGCTCAGAGAGATGGCATAAAAATATACAGGATTGCTTATGATAGATAAGATGTGGGTCCAAGTCTCTTTCTAGTTCAGCTCTTTCAAGAGAAATATCAAATGTGTCCATTCATCTTTCTGCCTTCTCACCACCAGCTCTTCTAGACTCAACACCAGTGTCGCTAGTGCTGAGTAACTAGATCCCACAGTCAACATAAACACCATGGAACTTTCTTCTGTTGGAATAACACAAACACCATCAAGCTTTCTTCCCTTGGAGCAATTCCTCTGTTCCCCAGGCAGTCTCAGAGATCTGATGGCTTTCACTTTCACTGATGGCTTGCTGGCTGACAGAAGAGTCAGTTTGCAGTGTTTAGCCTTGGAGATGTGTTGAAATAGAGATATCTCCTAAAAAGCTGGACCATTTGCCCCCTTGATGCTCAATAGCCTCACACTCCTCTTTTTGTGCTCTACAGGCACAAAAAGACAGTCCTCATCCTTTTCTAGGCTGCATCAGTGTTTTTCTACATTTTGGGAGACAAAGTATTTCCTGGGGTCAGCCACAATTCTTTCCACCTTCAGGTCTTCTGAGAGACTGAGACCACAGAGTTAGGAAGTATTTGAACATGTCTTTTTAAACTGATCTAAGTGGTAACAAAATTTACTTCAATAATTTGGAAGTAGTGCAAAATCCTATGGTAGCCCCTGCCCTAATGTGAGTAAAGTAAGTAAATTGTAGTGAAATGTAGCTATTTCCATATCTGCAGAATTGTGTCCACCTTCTTAGAAGGACATTGATCTCTTAAACATCTCAAATACAGTGTAATGTTGCAAACTTTGGTTCTGCAGTTTCAAGCCTCATATTGGCTCAAGAAGTGGCTGACTGCTTAGGCTGAAAGATATTTTAGGGAAAGGGTCACTTTGGCCCAGCTGGTTTTTAAACTCTTTTCTAAACATCCACAAACAACCAGTCCTGGACATAACCTCTGGGTTTTGATGCACTTTGATCTTTTCTGCTGTTACCTTCCTTATGCATATTTAGCCAAAGTCACTGGCTTATGCTGAATAAACTGTCTCAGTGGGATTTTATGCAGCATCAGGCAGACATAATTTGACTAAATAAAGCTCATGCTGCCCCACAGTTATCTCTGTCAACAGTGCTTGAAGCAACTCCTATTTTCAATATGGTAACTAGAAGTACCATGGCTTATCTTGTATTATAGCTCCAAATTACAGACCACAGATGGAGGCAGGAGAAAACCTGTCAGTGTGACACTCTTCAGCATGAAGAAGCCTGAATAAATCTGGAGAGCTGTAACTGAACCTCTTTCTGTGAAATACATCCCATTAGAGAGCAAGTGTATCTGTAATAGTCTCCTTTGATCTCTGCCAATTCATGTATTTACTTAGGCATTGTGCACGCAACAAAAGAAATACTTGTTGTTTTCTAACCCCCATCTGTACTTGTCAATGTCTGTAGACCTTCTAAAACCCACTTTCATTATGTGTGGGGTCCCAGCCTACTCCTGTGTGTGATAATTAGAAAGTGAACCTTCCAGACTGCCTTCTCCCATTCGTTGTTATTGGATCAGGTGAAGAAATACCAGGAAAGAATCATCAGGACTGGCCTTGAAAATGATTTTAAAATGCCTCTTTGTTACTATGACTGGACCTGGGACAATGGTAGATGTGCCTCAAAAGTCTGCTAAAAATGAAAATGTGTACTGCATGTATCACCGGTTGTGACTGTAAATAGCTGGCCTACAGATGTAAAGGCCAGAGACTCTTCGGGCAGTTCAAGTCTCTGAGATGGCTAAAAAATAATTGTCTGTATTAGTCAATGTAAAATAAAAGCTCTAATTTCTACTTTTGTACACTGCTTATACCAGAGGATCTACATGTTTATACTAAGGATATTAGATTTGAGGTAGGGTTTGTGTCTTCTCAATGTCTTCTTTGCTTCCTGGTGTACTGGCTGCTGCTACCCAGAGACCACTTGTTTGTCCAGTACATGCTTGGACAAAGGAAAACAAAGGTAGACTCATTTTTCCTTAGCTGACTGTTGCCTTATTTTATTTGGATATTTCCATTTCAGTGGTGGGTTGGAATCGTACTTCTGTCAAAAAAAATCTTAGTGGTAACCATACAAAGCCCCAACATTTTAGAATTACATATGCTTAAATCTGGGGGGGAGTGTCGCCTTGCTAAATTTCACAGTCTTATACAAGGGATGGACCCACCTTAAAAAAGTCATCCTAATCTTATTTCTTCCCCTCTGAAATAAGCAAAGATCCCTATTTTAACCACTCCTCTCAAAACCAGCCAGACTATTCTCGACAGATGTTATAAAACAAGAGACTCTGTGGTTTGATACACAAACCTACATGGAAAACTTCAGCTAAAAACCCAGGGGAGGTTCATAAATCAGTAACAGCACGTGGTCAAATGATTCAGTAATGAGTTTTCAAGGGCAGGATCTGATGAAATAGTTAAGATTTCAGAAGACAAATTGCTGGACAATGTTTGGCATTAGGAGAATTAGTGCGGGGCAGATTCCACAGCCAATTCCAGTCTTTTGTGATTCAAGGATTCCACCTTTCTTCTTGAAGTGATGGTACAATTAATATTCTGCTGATAGACTCAATCTCTCCACAATCAACCCTACATAGTCTGCAGAGCCATGCACTGCACTTATCAGTTTGTGTTGGTTTATTAACTATGCTTCTGTGTATACTTCTATGTGTTATACCTTCTTACTAGCAATGATGTGCTGTAATTAGCCTCCCTGGAGTCTTAATTTCAGAAGCAAAATTAGTAATTTCAGCTCATCTCTTTTCCAGTGTATGTACACATGTGCAAACACACATACACAAACAAAATATTCAGCTGCCAGAACTGTGTGAGTTGACAACTGTTTTAAGAGCAGAACACAATAACCATTAAGCCCAGAAACAAGATCAGCAAGTATTTCTGAGCTACTCTTTAACTTCTCTCTCTCTAATTTATCTAGTAATTTTTAAAATTACCGTAGTGTGTGTCTGTCTCACTAAGGTTATATGGGATTTCTCATGCTTACCAGGGTATAAGCAGCTCTTTGTCCCATCAATGTGAATTTCTTCAGAGCAACTATGGAATCCCCATGTGCTTGGCACAAGCTGATGCACTGTGGAGAATGGATTTCTCCCTACCAAATTGGTAGCTTTTAAATTCAGGCTGCCTGTGATGAAAGTCATGCCATGTCCTGTCTTTAAGCTTAATTCCCTCTTCAACCTACTCTCTCAGTCTATACTTGTGAGAGATCAATTTTCCAACTGTCTTCTGGAAGATTGGAACTCTGTGATTAATATGTAAATGATCTTTGGTTTTTTATTAGCTTTATGTGAATTATGTTTAACATATTGGTTCTCCATATTTCCAAACATGTCATACTCATCCATTTCAAGGATATAGGGTATTTGCTGACAGAATAATCAAATCCATACGTAGTGTAATAAGAGTAAGTGAAGGGAAGGATGTGATTATATGACCAGGGTGAACTATCATGGCTTTAGTCTCACAGAAGTGTTCTCCTAGATTTGGCAGTGCAATGCAAGGTTTTCCTTTGCATTTCCCTAGTAGCCCTTGGGAAGTAACCCACTGTTGTCATTGCAGCTGTTTCATGGATAGTTCCAGTTGTTTCACTATTTATTTTGTAATCTCTTCTCCAACAATCAAGGTAGCCTAGGGAGAAGAACATGACAAGTCTGAATTTCTAGAGAAAAACATCAGGTAGACACCACCAGCTTGTTTCTCCTTGTTTCTCATTCACTTACCACCTTCCCTGCCTCTCATTTTAGCTAATCCTCTTGCCACCCAAATAATTTTTCTGGTTAGCAGAAAATGGATCAAGTAACACATGCTGTGTCTCTGTCATGAGCCCATGCTTGAGGTCCCTGCCCAGGAGCCACTCAAAAGATAGGAATGTCCCTTCTGCATCAGACCAAAGGGACTTGACCCAAGACTGGGGATTTTCACAGCAGCAGATGCCAACAGAGAGAAATAACTGCATCCAGTATAAGCATTTCCGTCAGAGTTTGCCATTTAGGTTCCCTCTGGAGAAAAACTGCCACCCATGTGAATGTTTGATTCACCTACCCTAAAGCAAATGCTTAAAATAGGGCTAATGAATAACTCCCTAAAATATGCCTTTTTCTGTCAGTGGAGCATGAAGGAGCCGGGTTGAGAAGGTCAGCTGTTCACATCTCGATTATCAGTGTCTGAAAGTCAAGCAACTAAGTCCCACTCACACAATGTTTTAAGACAAAACCTTAAGTTTTCTCAGGGCTCAGTCATGAGGGAGGGAATAAAGGAAGGAAAACCAGAATATTATTTGAGTAAAAAGAGTAAATGCATAAAAAATTTTGTAATTAGCATTGTTGCCATGACTGTGCTTGTTATTCTAATCATACTCTCTGAAATCCTGTGTCTTAAATATTTAAGGTGTAGGTTTTGGAGGCCTTTTCTGCCTACGGGTGTGTCTATGCACTGACAACGAACAGAGGTTCGTTTTTATTGGTCTTGTTTTAGGGCTTATGGACTGTGTATATTTTATTCTAGCAAGCTACTCTACAGAGACTTATTGTTTATTAAACTCTACAGAGTTTATTGTTATCTAATAAACAAATGTAGCCTGAAAGAAATAAGGGTTTCCAATGATGATTCTCTATTCAAGGTATATTTTGGCATTCTGGTCTATGCATAGAGAATATATAATGGCCCATCTCTGTCTTAGACACTTGTTTTC
Source organism: Acrocephalus scirpaceus scirpaceus (assembly GCA_910950805.1). Classification (NCBI taxonomy): domain Eukaryota; kingdom Metazoa; phylum Chordata; class Aves; order Passeriformes; family Sylviidae; genus Acrocephalus; species Acrocephalus scirpaceus. The sequence continues at coordinate 34,621,317 of OU383777.1, forward strand.
ATGATGAAAGACAGAAGGGATAATTCAAGCCTGATGTCTGCTTTGTATTAATTGAATTAAAAATAATGAGCTAAAATTCTGTTTTCTATCAGCTCTCCCTGAAGGATCAGCCAACATATGCATAACTGTCTAGGTACTGAAGTTCAACAAATACACACAATAAAAAAAGGGGGGAAAAAAGAAAAAAAAAAAAAAAAGAAAAAAAAAAAGAAAATTTTTAATCTAAATTCTGAGGGTTTTCTAGCAAACCTTCATCATAGGATGGGATAATCAGGGATTTTAGTTCTAGGCGGTGAATTCTGAATTGCCACTTTTATATTACTAGCTTGAGCAGGAGAGAATAAGGTGCTTCTGTCACCAGTAAGTAGTAGGTGGTGCAGAATTTATGTGGGAAAGCTTCTTCTAATTCTGGTTCTGGCACAGAAGGAAGCCTTTTGTGAAAATGACGGGCAAAAACTTTGAAGTATAATTCTTGGTGTTCCTTGTTAATCTCTTTTTTTCATATACAGAAGGACAAGACAAACAGAAAACCACAGGTCACTGTGAGAGCCACTGCAACACTTAAACCACCATGTAATTGCAACTAGTATATAAAAAAAAGAATTTAATAAGTTAATTCCACTGTACTTTCATATGAGTCTGCAGTGTGCCCTAGAAGCCAGTCAAGGGAGGGGAATGCTCTGCTCTGCATTGGTGCAGCTTCACCCCAAGTCCTGGGGGAATTCTGGGAGCCACAATATCAAAAAGATAAAAAGCTATTGGAGAATGTCCAAAGGAGGGCCATGAGGATGGTGAAGATACTGGAGAAGAAGCTGTATGAGGAGCAGCTGAGGTCACTTGGTCTGTTCATCCCAGGGAAAAGGAGACTGAGAAGAGACCTCATTGTATCTTCAACATTCTCATGAGGGAAAGCAGAGAGGCAAGAACCAATCTCTTCACTCTTGTAACCAGGGATAGAATTCAAGAAAACAGTATGTTTCCTGCTGCATCAGGGAGATACAGGAGTATCTCCCCCTGTGTCAGGGCAGGTTTAGGCTGAAAATCAGTAAAAGATTTTTCACCCAGAAGGTGGTTGGGCACTGGAACAGGCTAACCATGGAAGTGATCACAGCCCCAAGCCTGACAGAGGCCAAGAAGCGTTTGGACAATGCTCTCATGCACATGGTGTGACTCTTGGGGTGTCATGTGTAGGGCCAGGGGCTGGACTCAATGAACCTGATGGGTCTCTTCTAATTCAGCATGTTCTATGATTCTATGATTTTCATTTCCTGTCATTTTTTTCCCCCTAGAATAATCTTGGACTATAAAAGGCAAGTATGACTTGGAAGACATGGTCTGTCTGGCTTCACTTCAGAAGTGCTTTGCAGCAGCCACCACTGAGTTGTGTTTGACTTGGTGTGCAAGAAACAACAACTTTGTCATAATTCCCCAGAGCAGATGTAGGAAATGTATTTGTCTACGTGTTACAGGCCAACCAATAAAGAAAGAAAGTCAGTCCTCGTAAGACAGTCCAATGGCTGAGGATTTTTATATTAACTTGCTCCAAGACAGCAAAGCCAAGTATTTTCTCTTATGTCTAGTTTCCTGAATTAATGATCACCAGGGGGCTTTTGAAGGAGCATGAGTCAGTGGTTTCACTTGAGGGCACCAGATACACTCAAAATAGAAATGAAGGCAAACTCTTTTAATATGCTTTGGGGATAAATACAAACTAAGAGGAAAAATCATGCTTATCCAGCCATCAGCTTTAAAATGAAGTATAAAGAAGAAATGTCAGCCTTTACACTGTTCAAGTTTATTCTGAATCTTTAATATTAGCCTGTTCTTTACCGTTGAAAAAATGCATACACATATAAATCACAAATATATAAAAATATATTTCTTGTATATATGTATACACATGTGTGTTAAAGTTGGGAGTTGCAAACTGCATTGGGCACTTTTGACATGTTAATTTATAAATAATCCTTACTGAGTGTACCAAGATTCCACCTAAAGCATTCGTCATATGTTTCCTTTGAATCAGCATAAGGAAGCCTGGAAATCTAAAAGAGTAAATGACCACTTGTCAGTAAATGACAACTCTTTTGTGATCTATGATAGCTGGATGAAATTAAAGTAAGACCAAAGAACCATTAATTCAGATGGAAATTAAAAAAAAAAAAACCTTCATGGAGACTGCAAGCTGCTTAATCAGGGTGTTGCTCCTAAAATCTGTCTGCACTTTTATAAAATAATCCTATTAGCATAGCACATCTGGAATACATCTTCCAGGACTTTAAACTAATGCAATCAGAGGTAGAAACAGTCTTTCATCCAGCTCAAATCTCTAAATCTGCTTGTTCTCTAGAAGATGCCATATAATATTTATAGTCTATGCCACAATAGTAACAAGTGTTAGTTAGATCTTATTATTGCTGAGTGGTGAACCTTTTCATTGTGATAAAACATTGAGCAAGCCATTAAAAATGAAATAACGGCTTATAGAAATATTATGTACTGTACTGGTTTGCAGTGGCTGTAAAACTATCCACCTCCCATTTATCAGTGAGTCTGGTGGTTACTTATCAATAGCAATTGAGCTGCAAAGCTCTTTCTGGGAATGAATAAAAACCTGCAGAGACCCAGCGATGCTCACAGCCTATTTATTGTGGTCAGCCAATGGATTTTCAGACTCAGGGCTCACTATACCCAACACTGGTTACAAGAAGGGAAAAGGGAAAAGAAAGGTGCAGGAATTTGTTCCACGTAGACAAGAGTTTTTAAGCTCCTGGCAATATTGAGTCAATGCTATTTAGGCCTCCATTTGGCAAGGATTTTAATGTGCTTAAGTTAGCAAATGAGTAGCTTCAGCCCAACACATGATGCTACTGGAAAGCCCCATAAACATCTGAGTATTAAGAGTCATCTTAGCAGAATTCCTTTACATTTTCTGTATTTTCTAATTTATACTTTCAGTACATAGTCTTTGTCTCTTAAATGTAAGCAAGAGTTTTGTGAAACCAAGACCTCTGCACCAGGATGTCCCCTGCACTAATTATTGCTAATTTGTTAGCCTAATGAATTATTTTGTTGACACTCAACAAATACTTAAATTTACAGTTCTATTCCAGCTTTTAGGAGAACCTGGGTAGCCTTTTTCTTCCTTTCATTGTAACATATTCTCTCTTTCTATATAAGCATATATAGTTTCATATGCTCTTCTCTTCAATTTTTTAGTAGAAACTTTTATACTTCAAAATTTCAGATGGGAAAGCCTGAAGGAAATTGCCCAGCAAAAATAAGTATATTTGTGACCCAGTTGTCTTTGAAGATGATGGTCTTCTGTTGACAGTAGTTCCTGGGCATCATTATGAGTCACACTTTCAAGTCACTGATGATTTCCTAAATTAATCTGATACAAATAAATTCCCTGTTATTGTTAGCATGTCGCTTTTCCCCATGACTAGGTCTGAAAGGGGAAAAAAGTGCCCGTTGTGAAGTCACTTCCATAAAAAATGTCCATCTATGAGAATTGACTTTTTTTTCTATTCTTCTTATGATCACTTCTATGTGATACTACTCCTAGTCATTCCTCATTTTGGAATAACAAGCCTCTGATGAAACTCAAGATTCAGAATGGCTGAAACAAATACTTTTTTGCCATCCTCTTTACGCTTCCCTGTGTGGCTGTGGACAGAGGCTCTTCTGAGAAGGGCCAAAGCAGGGAACTGAAAAAGCAGAGAGGAAAGGAGAGACCTGGGAAGTACGCAGTGCTGTGAAGGTCTCTCACTGTGACATCAAGACAGTGTGGGTATCTTCTCCTTCGAGCACAGATGGATTGTGAGTGTGTGTGTTGCCAGCACTGGCTCCATGCATGTAGCCTTATTAGCTCATTTGCAGTTCCACCTGTTCTTCAGAAAAGCTATGTGTCGGTTGCCTTCATACTTTCCTAAATAAACTCAAGGCTTGCAGGTACAGGGCAGAGATTACAGCCCTGCCCTCCACAAACAGCTCAGGAGCCCAAGATGGGGAAAGAGTGGACAAGGGCAAGTAAACCACAGACACAGTCCAGGGAAGGTCAAAAATCACGAACAAGTAACTGTGTTATCTGTGTAAATCAAGGGTATGTGATTAAAATGACACACGAGTTTACCTGAGTGTTATTATAATCACATACCCCTGATTTACACAGATAACACCTTTCCAGAGTTCTGGTTGCCAGGATACTCAGAAACTGGATTCATTGAAATCAAATAAAAACTCTAAAAGGAAAAGGTAAATTTTTTAAAAATTGTTTTTTAAAAAAAATTTACACTCATATGATCGCATTTGGTAACATTTATTACAAGTGACTAAGCAAAGTATATATAATATTTTTTTTGCAAATATCCAACATATTTGCTGCTGCATATAAAATTTCACTCTGTATTTTTCGCAGAATGACTGGGAAAATAAGAACATTTCTTTTGTTTGTTTCCTATGGCAAAAGAGTTCCTCTTTTCTCTCCATCTTTCTGTTGTAGGCAGAGTCTCATTCCCCAGAGGAGGTAAAGCAAAGACACCATAATGAATATGTTATAAATTCCACCTCAGGACATGTTCTACTTCTAGAAAAGGAGTTAAAATTAGAAGTGTTTCTTCAAATAAAAGTGTGTATTATTTCATTTTAGAGGTCCTCAGAGTTTTTAACAGCTGTATGAACTGGGAAAGTGCTGAACCATAAAGCATCCTAAACACCTCTTCTGTGTGAGCTTGTGTGAGGAGAACCTGTAGGTACCTGTGGGTCTGCGTGGAGAAATAGTCACCAGAAAACAGCAGGTCCAGGAGAGGGAAAATGTGGGCTCAGGAAGGTGTGAACATCCTGCACACTGGTGGTCCTGCTTAATCTCTGAGACCTGAGAAACTCAGGACACCCAGAGCAGCCTGACAGTGTCCAAGGCCACCCCACACTCAGGCCACCACCATGAAGGTGCAAAGATCATATAATATACCTGATGTGAGTGGGAAACCCTGGAGGAGTTGCTCAAACACCCATCCAGAAGCTGTGGCACATCAGGATGATTGCCCACTCCTGTGTGAAGTGTTCGGCCTCGCTGCTTGGGCCCAGCCTGGGGGGTGTAAAAATTGAGTGTACTGCCTGAATAAGTGCCTGCTATTAAAAGCAGTAGCTTGGATCCCATTAATGGTAACAGTTTCATTGGTAAATGTTGTTCTACAGCTATTAATTGGGATCTGTCTCCCCTGAGTTGATTCTTGGAGGGACAGTAAAAATAGAGTGTACAACTCCTGCATGGTCCTTTACTGTGTTCTGATAAACTTCCCCAGCAGAATCCATGTCCCTCTCTTCACACCAGGAAGGAGCCCTGAAAAGGTCACACTCACAATTGCTGGCAGAGCTAAGATAAAAAGCAGTTTAGTGGAGCTTTAGTAATATGTCTCTTTTCCCTACTGAAGACAGAGGAATGGGTTGAGATGAGAACTTACCTTTGAGATGAACAAAACATATCTTTTAATTTTGGCAGCATATTTATACCTTGACATGAGGCTTTCACAGGTGGAGATCCAATGCTGAACTCAAGCAAAAGCAAGGGCACTTATTGGCACTTTAAAATGTCCTGCTATGTACAAACAAATGACAAGAGAGAGCCCCAGCTCCAGGGGTTGTACAGAATAAATAGACAAGAAGTGTGATGCTGGCAGGGAAACCATGGCTCGTGGGGAAGGATTTGCTCAACATCACAAACATGGCAGGTCCTTTGCAGGGCAAGTGCACTGACCCATCTCTGGGACCATGACAGTAAAAATGTGCTTCCCCGTTTCTCTAGATTTATGTCCAAAAAATCAGTTTACCAGAATTTCTTCTTAATTTCTATCTTGTCTTCATCTGGATTTTTAAAAGTAAACTAAAAAAAAAAAGTAATTTGCGTTTTTTGTTTTTTGTTTTTTTAAATTTCTTTTAAAGAAATCCTGGGCTGTCTAGTCATGGACTGTAGTACAGCATTTCAGGCACCAAAATAGAAAATGGAAATCCTCAAAAGTATCTGAGTAAGAGCAAAAAGTTATCCAGTCTTGTCTCCCTAACTTGGTGTGGGTTATTTAAAATATAATTCCTCTTTCTTAAAAGGATAATAATAATTCTTCACAATTAATAATTGTGAAGAAAAACATTCATTCATCAGGCTTCAATTTATAATGAATGTGTTTTAATGGGAAAGCAGTTTACTACTTTGGAGTACTTTCACTTGAAAGTACAATGGGAAAACTTCTGTGATGGATTTCTCAAAGAGCACAGTTGAGAACATGAATCATTCATGATTTATCATCTGAAATTGATGTCTTATTTATTCCCTCCTTCTAATTTAATTTACTTGTATTTATGGGAGATATATACATGGGAGATTAAATCACACTTCTTCTGCTTAGGCAAAACATAATGTGAATGAAAACCTAATCAGAGAGATGGCAGCAGCATAAAACTGTTGTGCTGGGTAAAACACAAACAGGAAAGGTGTAAAAATGAAGAGGCGTGGTAGAAACCATAACACCCATAGAAAATGGGTGGTAAGATTATTTTAGGTAACAGTAGTTCACAGCTCAGTTGGGCTGGGTGCTGAGCTGCCTTGATAAAAAGTTGCTTAAGAAATACTCAGATAAAATCAAGGTCTTGATATCACTATCTTTAAGGATATCCAGAACGTAAGAATTTGCTTAATGCTCTGCTTCTTGCTGTCTGGGTAAAGTGTCAGAAAACAGAGGTTCAAAATATTTACTTTCTCTGTGGTGTCTGCAGCTCTCATTCTGCAGGAGACTCCATGAAGATGGTGGTTCTCAAGAAATACTCCATGGGTTTTGGTACTTTCAGTTTTTACACTTTGTTGCCCTTTCATGAGTGCGTATATCCCCCTCCCAGCCCCCTAAGCTCCTCCAAAGTCCATTCTGCAATTTGGTAATCACAACCCTTTTTGGCCTTGGAAAATTCAGCAATTCATGGCAGGCGAAGAGCTCCTTCAGCCAGCTCCAGCTACTCCCACACTACTGTGTTGGTCCCCTACTCCAACCCTTGCACTTGAGCTGTGCCCAGGACTTGCTCCTTCTTACCCTCACACAGATGCCAAAATATCTGGGAATTGGGTGCAGGGAGAGAAAAGAAGATGGGGAGGGGACAATCAAAGACCAGCTGGCTGCTAGCTCCCACCTTTCCCCAAGAAGGTGTTACCTGTGTCCAGAAAGAGATTTACTACTACAAAGCAAAAAATATGGCTTCTGATATGTAGCTAAAGGACAGACTTGTTTGCACTTATTTGGAATAGAATTAATTTTTTTCCTGGTACTTATAACTAGGTAGGATGTAGCTGCACCTGATTTTTCCTTGTCTAGCTTGTGCTTTCATGTGGGCTTGTGTTATACTAAAAATGATCCAGACATGTTTTCTGAATGTCAGCTTGTTCGTTTGAGTTTTAATTTCCCAACCAAGATAAGAAGCTTGAAAACTGATATCCCAGAAGGAAATTGGCTGAAATGCTGTAAACTACAGACTGTGCTAAAAGAAAGTCACCTACAGAGAAATATATCAGCACTGAACATATGTTTAAAATTGACTTTTAAAATAGCTGTAACTGGGGATTAACTACTATCACTGTACTGGCAACTCAGCACCACTGTGTGCAAAGAGAGTGTGGGGATTTTAATCAACTCATTCATTCATGTCAAATCTTTGTAGCTTATGTAAAAAACAAACCTCAACTCTTCTGTATGTCCCTAAGTGCCCCTGACAGCTGACTATGATTTGATCAAAACACCTCTTTTTCTGAGTGCAACTTCCTCTTCCTTTAAAAATTAACAGTTTTAAAGCATCAGACCTCTAGCTTACTTCCATTGCCTTTTTAAAAGAAAAGTTTAACTTAAATAGTAATGCTCTAGCTGAAGATGATTTATTTTCAGTGCTTTATTACTTATTAGACTCTCCACTGGTGAAGAAAACGTTTATTTACAAGCAGAACCTACTCAATCAGTTGTTTAGGACTTTTGACACTCAGTGGAAAACACCCACAGAATCACTGATTAGTCCTTTTGCATGAGCACTGACTATTCAGAGCGAGACAATTTGGATCAGGCTTCCTGGCAGAAAAACATTCATTGTAATCAGGCTTTGCAAAGGAATGCAAAGGAATCTTCTTTGGGAGCCAATAGATGTCTGGCAAATTCAGCTCACAGAGATGGGGAAAAAAAAAAAAGATATTTGGAGGAAATGCTCTTTGTAGTTATGTGGATTTAACCCCCCTAGTCATCAGGACATCTAATGAGCCCAGGGCTTGTACTTGCAGAAGTTTTGCCAGCTCAGCTGTGCATGGCTGGAGTCACATTGAACACAGGGGAGAGCTTGGTGTAAGCCTTATGTATGACTCCAGAGACCACTAATCCAGTCTTGTCATAGACTAAAACACTGCTGCAGCAAAAGGCTCATATTTAGTTGTGTGATCTGTTTTAAGGAGGTAAGTTCCTTGAATGGCTTTCTGTTGTATCAAGGAAACCACCACAGTTTGTTTACTGTATAGGAGAGAGGTAGGTACCTCTGATCACATAGAACCTTCAAAATATAATGTATGGACTTACTATCCTCATCTGGAGACAAGCAGAAAAATCAATATGGTTCTCTTACTTGTAATACTAAATATTGCCCCAAAAAATGCAAAACCAAGTGAGACATATGAGCTACAGCACTTAGCAGGGAAGTGATCAAATTTCCAGGACACCAGTCTGCACAGGCAGCATAACATCTCAATCCCAGTGATTAGAGTCTTTTACTACAAGTACAATATTTGGTGCCTAATACATTCCTCAACTTTTGTTATGCTTGCCAACATTGGTAGTGACTCACAGTAAAACAAAGGTAACTCTTGACATCCTTCATGAACTCCCACTCATAATTAGAGGCCATAAAGCTTCGATGTTTCCATGTGGAAACCAGTGAGTTTGAATGCTGGCTTGTGTGGCTAATGCTTATCCTTCAGGACATAATCGGCTCAGTGCTAATGAGTTAGAAGGGCTCGGATACGGCCAGTCAAATTCAGGCAGTGGCTTATTCCAGAAAGCTTCTATTTTTGGAGCAGCTGAACCATATAAGGACTTAGCAGGTTATTCCAGATGAGTCTTGTCACTGCATTTCCCAAATGCCATGGATGGTGGTTGTGCAGGAGGACAGTAAGAAGAGTGAGCAACCTGGTCTAGTGGAAGGTGTGTCTGCCCATGGCAGGGAGGCTGAAATTAGCTTATCTCTACAGTCCTTTCCAACTCAAACTGTTCTATGATGCTATGCCTCTAAGACTGTGTCAAAGCTGGCCACAATGATTTGGGAAACTTCCCTGTCTTCAATACTCTCTCATGGAGGCTGAAGTAGTGCAGCAGCATCGCCTGCTGTGCCTTGGTATGGGCTGAATTGCCTGTACACTGTCAGGATGGCACAGATGTGACTCTGAGCAGGGCTAATGGAGGGTAGGCAAGCCATGCTGAGTGTTCTTCCAAAGGAGACCTGGGCACAGCAAGTCAGGCAGAGAACAGCTGACAAATGTTTTCCTCATGTCCTCTGCAATGTAAGGAAGTGTAGAGTGAGAAATATGGGCTTAGGAGGTTAAGAAGTACCTTAAAATTGCAAGATATGAGTTAAGAGAAGAAGTGGAGATCAGGGGAACGGGGTCAGAGTAGGTGTTTGTAGCCAAATGAAGAGTCTGGTTCAACAGTTGACAAATGTGGGTTCAGGACAGCATCTGTAAATGAGGCAGAGAGATCCTTTGCCTCCAAAAGGAAACCTAATGGGTGCCTGCTACTGCATAGGTGGCAGTGTCCCAAGACCCCATATCCGGGAAACCTGGATATGCTTGGGAGCACTGACAGTGCATCTCAGAACCAATCCAGCCACCTTGGTGGTGGCTTCTAATGTGGACATGGGGGTGACGAGCTGCCTTGCATTACCTGGCACACACTGAGCCAGATCCTGCATGTTCACAGGATGTTTTTGCTCTGCAGCAGCTGGGAGCAGGGCAGAGGGAGGTTTCTACACCTGTGGCATGGATGTAGAGTGTGCATGCAAGAACATTTCTGGTGCTTAGCAGTGGTCCAGCAGACACACTGTGCCTGTGGTGCCATGAGCCATGCTGGCAGAGGAGCAGGGGCTACAGATCAGTGTGGGTTTGTCTGTGTGAGGTCTCAAATGAGGAGTGTGCCTCCTTGGGTTAGACACACTTGCCATTGTGCTCTCTTACCTGCTGGCTGTGTCTGAGATGAAACACAAGTTTATAGAGGAAACCATTGCCAAAATTCAGCTGCTTCACTGTGAGGCATTTGGGAGTTGCCTTTACCCCACCTGTAGGACTCTTTGCACAGCCCAGCACTCTGTCTTGCTTGTGGCCCTTGCTAGTCTGTGCACTCCATAAAGCCATAAAGGAGTCTGCATTTCTGTGTCCATCCTCTGGGAGTTTCTCATGTTTCCTGCCTTTCCCTGGAGGCTGAGTGGAGGAGGGCCATGGCACAGCACTGCTGGCAGAGAGCAAGCTGGCAGGGCATGGATCTGCAAAATCACACTCCCTGTGCACGCTTGTAGAAAGGCGTGTTGATCCCTCCACTGCAAGCAAGACAGAACATGGTTGTTTTCCAGGATATCTCCTAAAAGCTAACACCTGGCTAGCAGGGCTGTGGCACAGCACATGCTACGTGGGCAAATGGAGCTGCTGGCTGGAGCTGGCTCTGAAGGCATGGAAAAGCAGCTGAGAGCCTGGCGCAGCCTTCAGGCCTCAGAAATACATAGAGGGCTGTGCCTGCTGAGGTGAAACTGCTGCCTATTCTCACATGAGGGAAATCTCATGGGTTGCCTCCACAGAGGGAACTGCACACAGTGGCATGGTTCCTTTCACGCCATTGTAACCAGGTGGCAGGAGTGTAGTTCCCTGTGGGGACGTGGTTTTGATCCCTGCATCCAGGCTCCAGCTCTGGCACTTGGAAAGCAGTCTCCACATCAGTACCATGTCTCCTCACCCTCTCCTCCCTTGTTCCTTTGCTGTACAGCAGCCTCTCTGCCAGGCAGCTTGAGCATGGCACAATCAGGCACACGGTCAGGCCAGGAAAATGAGCAGGCACCATAAACCCCTTGCTGCTTCTTGCCAAAAATATTTCTGTTGTGTCTCTGAATAGTAACCCTTGGTGATGTACTGCTGGACAAGATACCCTCCACTGCAGGATCAACAAGTGTTAAATGAGCAAGAAGAAAGCCTCCACTACTTTACAATGCCTCCCACTCAAACTGAAGGAAGATGCTGTCATCTAAAATGCTTCTGGTTCCACCAGGAGATTTGTCTCGTCATGCTGACCTCCATTTGCAGAGTTGTTTCAATAAAAATTGAACCACTGGCCATGTTTTCCACAGAAAGCAGGGTGTAAAGCCATGAATAATGAAGCTGCTGAGGATCTGCAGGATAACATTTCATTTACACTCTTAATCCTGCTGTGTTTTTTCTTTCAATTGAATGAAGGAATCACTGATTTCATTAGAAGTGCAGAAAAAAAATCTTCCGTCTTTTTTGCTAGATGAAGGAGAGTTTTGCCTTTTCTCTGGCCAAAGGCTACTGTGTAGCACCATCCTGTATTTTCATCCTCCCATGTCTTCTCCTGGTAAAGTCTGGCCCTTCACTTTTCTCCCCAACTTTCACTAAGGCTCTTCTCAGCTTTGCAGCTCCTCCCCAGGCAGCTGCCAGCTGCCTCTTTTGCTGTTGTTGCTCTTCCTTATCTTATTTGTCCAAAAATCCATAATGAGTAGCTAAATTTCTAAGAAGATATTTAAAAAGCTAGTCTTAATAGTACATTTTTATTTCACATACCCTTCACTCAGCAGTGGATAAATCCAAAATATAAAGATGTGCTTTACAGAACAGCTACAAGTAATTAGTGCTGTACAGATATTTTTGAATGAACCCATGCGAAAGTCATCTAGTTTCAAGTTTCACAATAAAACTTATTAACTTTGGTTGAAACTCTGTTCAGTCATGAATTAGAAATTTGGGTTATGCTTTTTTGTTTCATTTTGGGTTTGGTTTTTGTTTGCTTGTTTGTTTGCTTTTTTTGGTTGGTTTTTTTTTAGGGACCTGACAAAGTTCAGCATTTTCACATGGTTTTGACATGACATCACGTAACCCTTTGAAGCCAATAGGTTCAAAGCAGTTGCAGTTTGAGGTTTTGAAGCTGTAACAACAGTCTATACCAGCTGGCAAGTAGATTTCTGGAGGTGTGAGGTATGTAAAGTGAAACAAGAACAGTTTCAGCTGCACCCAAGTGCTGATGGCAGGCTGCACTGCAGTGCCTTGCTGCTTGCCAGCTGAGAGGGGGAGAGGTGCCTGGTCTGGCACAGGGGTGGTGTTCTGGCAGGAGAGCAGGTGTCACCAAACTTCACACCTGTGGGCTACACCAGTGATCTGTTGCTCTGACATCTCAAGTGCCATGCTAGGGGTTAAATAAGCCAAGCATCAACAGCATCTTTTTCTTGGAGCTTTTTAGGAGCTGTACAGGAACAGCAAGGGTAGGCTGGCAGGGGTGAAGCCCTAGGACAGGCTGGGTTCTGCAGTCCCCGCCAGTGCCCCCATTTGTTTGCATGTGCCCTGAAGCAAAGTGTGTCTGAGAGTATTGTTCCTCTGCATCTCCTTTTCCTCAGGCTGACATATCCCAGTGTACCTGTGGCACTTTGCTCTTGCTGGAGGGCTAGGTGTAGGGAACAGAGTTACAGGGAAAGGAGGTTTCTGTAGCTCTGAATACCAGCTAAGTGCTTGGTACCTGGACCTTTTGCTCACTGCTACCACCAAGTCTCTGGAACACACTGTGCTGTGCAGTGAGCAGTTATCTGTGGCTCTACAGTTCCCTCCCCAGGGCATAGGAGACAGAGGTTTTAGTTGTGAGAGATCTGCTCTTCTCTTTTCCCTTGAATTGCTACTGCCCATATTCAGCAAGACCAGGGCAAGGTGGGAAAGTGACTTTGTGTGAGTGTATGTGAGAAGATCAACTGTGTTTAATTGAGGGACATAATTTTGTCTGCCCCTGTAATTTCATTAGTTTATCAGAATACATTGTAGGCAAAATGAGCAATAATAAATAAAGTTAGATTAATTGAACATGACAACTAGAAACACCTTGAAGCACATGCCAAAGTGTTCCCGTGCTGACCCTACTTCAACATAGCTTCAGCTGTGTGCTGTGACCACAGCAGTACCATCAGCTGCTGTTGATTCTTCTCTTCCTCACCAACATCCTGCTCAAGCAAAGCAGAGGGAAGCTGAAACCCTCTGAAGAACAAGCAGCAGTTCCTGCCTACCCTTCAAGTAGTATCAAGACCAGAAGGAATCCATGGTTACTTGTGTTTGTGTTTAAGGAATGAAATTTAACCTGAAAATCTATCAGAAAGGGGCTGCTACCAAAGTGATACGGAAGAGTAAGGAGAAACACATGGAAAAGGAAAGAAAGGGAATGAAAATGAAGGAATAAGTAGACAAAAAAGCAAGCCAGAACAAAAAATTACTTGCCATAGAAGCAAAATTCCTTTCTTTATTTCATCTGTGCTCACTTCAGTCCAAGTGTAAGAGTTCTCAGAAGGTGATCTCTTTAACTGGGCTGTAAATTTTAGCAATAGGGAAAAAGCAGAATAACATCTCTTGTTTGCAAGGAGAGATGTGAGATCAGTCCTGCAGCTGTGATACCTCTCCATCCAGTGTCAGGTCCAGGTTGAGATGTGTTTGTAGGTGGAATGGGCAGAAGGGCTGATGCTTTCTATGCATGAAATCTGAGTAAATACACCCTCCCCTTTTCAGTTTGAGAGGTTTCAAGGCCCCTCGATGTACTGCCTCTGCTATGCAGTATCAGGAAGATGTTTATCTATTATGGTTTCGGGACTCGTGCAAATGATGCATTCAGCTCCAAGTTTCAAGCCTGAGCAGGATTGGAAGTGGTATGTGGTCCTGAACTGCTCACTATGGGGCACAGAAGTCTGAGCTTCACTTTTGTTCATCACTAAATAGCAGCCTGAGAGGAGGCTGGGTTGGGATGGATTCCTCAAAGATGAGTGACTTTCATGTTGTAAATAATACACATTTTCAACAGAAATGCCCTTGGGGTTGGACTGGTGCCATCTTCCATGAAAAGCCCCTGGAAAACTCGCTGTGGCTCAGCAGGGAAAGACCAAATCCTCCTGATGTGGAGGCAAGAGGGAGAACGCTCTTGGCAAAGCTGTTGCTTGTTTCAGGTAAACAAGGGTCTGAATAATTGTACCTCTGAAAAGGGATTGAGATGAAGATATGAGGAGCTTCATCAAAAGAGAAACAAAATTTATTCGCGTGTGAAGAAATACATCCAGCTTTACCAAGACTAAGATCTGGGCTGCCCAGCACATTGTTTGAAGCTTTGTCAGAAGAGATTACCTGTCTCATATAGTAATCATAACTAGCATCCTAATGGATTAAAAAATACCTCCACAATGGAAATTTCTTTTTTGATTAACCTGACTCGCCCTGGAATAACTCAACCCAGGGCCCTTGTGTTGCTCTATCAGACATGCAACACACCCTTTAAGGGGCAAACCTGCCTCTGCCTCCTACCTCCAAGAATGATTAAACAAAAATAACACAGCTTTTAAGAGGGAGGACTGAATCAAAGCAGCCCTTTGAAATATCTGCCAACACAGAAGTCAGCTCTCCAAAGAAATTACTCTAAATGACTGAGTGTGAGTAGGCAGGGTGATAGCTGGGGCAATTTCCAAGAGTGATGCTCATCAGGCATATAATGCTGTTGAAAGTAAAGTTGACAGGGTACTCACATACCTGTAGACCAAGGTTAAGGAGATTCAACCTGCCCCTCCCAAAAGTCCTGTCATACTTCCCCTCAGAGTCAGAATTTGTTTAATGGAGGTGTCTGATGCCATATTAATTTTGTAGACCTAGTGAAGTGAAAAATAAATGAAAACTTGAAATGGAAATTAGAGCCAGGCGTAAGGTAATAATTCAGTGTGATCCAGACATTATTATTAGTAGTAATGCACTGCACTTCTTATCGTATGACATGGAATAAAATCATTCATTTTTTTTCCCCCTACTGAGTTTGCTGTAAGACCTGCAGAGCTGCACTGCCTCTAAAAGGCATTTCCTGTCACCAAAAAATAGCTATTGAGACCCTGGGATCACAGCCCTGTCTGGTCATCTGAGAGCACAGACAGCAACAGCTGTGCCACAGCCTAAGGGCCTGTGGGTATCTGTGCACTGCCATAGAGTTATTTGAAATCAGCTGCTTTCCTGTGCAGAAGGGCTCACACTGGGCATCAAGATGAGCTTTGTTACTGGCACAGTCTGCTCAGGGTCCTTGGCTCAGCATGCTGCTGGACAGTACAGAACCACACTTCACATGTCACCCAGACATCCAGCATTCCTTTCTCCTGTGCTCCACACTCACACTGATCCCTCTCATGGAGGTAGAAAGGTGGTGTCTGCACAAGTAAAATGAATAAACAGATATTTCCAAATTGCATTTTTTTAATATTCATATTTCTGTATCCCTCTCTCCCTCATGTTCTTTTGGTGAGATTTTGGTGAAGTTTACTGTCCTCTTGCTCCAGCTTTCCAAACTCATCCAATCAATTTTATAGCTCTGCAGAGGGGTATCTAGTGTATCTGCTTGCCAAGGATAGAGCAGCAGCTTATAATTGTTTTATTTTCAGCAAGCTGTGTTCTTTGGTGTCTGGCCAGAGGGTTTTACATCAGCTGCACACAGATTTTTGGAAGACACCTGATGTGATTTTCTGCTAGAGAGCACCTGGGAAAGCAGAGTTGAACTCAGGAGAGAAATCACACTCACCAGGTTCAGTGTCCCCAGGCCAATTGTCTGACTAGGAATCTGCTTCATTTCTCAGATGCTCATGTGTGCAACAATTTTGATTTCAGTCCTAAAAATACCTCTCAAGTTTCTCCCTCAAAGAAGAAAATGGCTATACAACAAATAAGATTTTGAGTGGTAACACAAGGAGATTCTTCTGTTGTCACTTCCTTGGTCTGGTTGGGCTTTGTCTCATGTTAAATAAGGGTAGAAAAAAAAGCCCTGTACTTCAAAGCCTGATTTCAAGTCAGTGGAGAGACTTTGAGGTACTCTGGCACAGATTTTAAATACTAGTTTTGTCCTCTGAATGAGTTTATGTTGTGGGTATGCAAAACACTTCATGTCTGTAAGTTTCAAAATGTTTGAGGTGTGCTCCTGGTACAATAATGCCCTGAGTTTAGAGATTACAGTCTGCAAATACAGATGAGCTCCATGGATTAATATTGCTCACTGTTCTGAGGGCACATGTGTGGCTCTGTATTTTGGGCTTTGGGAATTCTGCTAAGCCTCTGATTCCCATGAGAAACTGAGATACAAATTCTCATGCTCAAAACACACTTTTCATTGTTATTGTAAATATCCCTGTGGGCTGATTTTTCTCAAGACTTTTCTCATGTTTCTCATAACTGTTTTCTGTACCTGTTGTTTGCTAAAGGAGAAGAGACGCAGTCCTTCTCCAACCAATCACTGCCCTTTCAGCGCTTGGTGTTATAAAAGGGCAAAGATGAAATGGAGTAAAGCCTTCTGATCATGAAGAACTGTGTGTGTGCCTTCTCTGCCGTTTCCCCACTGTGACACACATGAGGAACTGTTTTTCTGGTTATGTACTTGACATACAGCACCCTTTAGGCCAGAAAATGGGTTTAGAGCTGCACAGTTTAGTTTTGCAAGTGTAGATTGGGTCATTTATATGTTTGACTGTTTGATTCATGCATACAACCATAGCAGCAATCCAGCATAAGCCTGTTTGAAATGTGTCCCTGGCAGTCAACTGGGAATTTCTAATCAAGCCTGACTCTGGAGCTACTTTCATACTCCAAAGAGATTACAGTATCACAAATCACTGGGTACCATTTCCAAATGGTGTAATTGCTGAATGACAGCTGGAGGAAATGCTGCCTGCTTCCGGATTTGTAGGAAAAGTCATTTGTTTAAATGAGAATTAGCTCTTTATCATCTGGAAAAACCAAGTATTATATGGCAATGTAAATATGTCAGAGAAGTAGTGTGTCAACCTAAAGCAAGGCAGAAAATGCTAGAAATCTGAGGAGCCTTGTGTGCGTCTTCAGCTTTGTGCAGTTTGTCCTGTGGGTCCTAGAACAAAACTGGTCCCTCTGGTTTGCCATCTATAAAATGTCTATGATTTTATAATTGTCTCCTTCTGAGGTCTATTCGAAAGATTTATCCTTTAGTGTTTGCAAAATATTTTGAGATTCCCAACAGAATATGTTGATCAATCCAAAATATGCATTATTCATCCCCTTTTAAAAATTGAGTTCTGACTTAAGGAGCAGGAGATTATCTTGCAAGCAAAATGCAGCTAAAATGAACAAACTAATATTTTTGCTTTTCACAAGACCAAATACTTTAGGGGATATTTTCTTTTGTTGGGTTTTTGATTTTTTTAAGGTCCAGTTAATTCTGATTTCTCAGAAATCAGACTACAATCTAATATGGATGAACTTGCTACACTGGATATAGATGCAGCAGTAAGGATATTTGCCTGATCAATTTGGTATTTGACTTATCTAGAGGCATGTTAGCCCAGATTAATATATTCAGCTGACTTAAAGAAGCTCTTTGCAGGGCCAGTGGATGTACCTCTGCACAGTAATTCCACTGTGCTCTGCAAACTGATTTTGCACAGAGTCAACTCAGGTCTAGAAGGAAGATCAAGTTCATTGTCACTCTGCCATGGCTCTATGTGTTCCAAGCTAGTTATTGCTGTCTTCTGCACATCAGTCTCAAGGAGAGTTATCAGCCCAGGTAGAGCTCAGTGCAGTGGGGGTACCCAATGTGGTTCTGCACCTCAATAAACATGCCAGGACAGAGCTCAGTCTGTTGGGTCTGTTATATGGAGACACTCCAGCACTGCTGCTGGAAGCAGTCTGTGTCTGCCAGGGTTACTGGCTCCTTGCCACCCGTGCCACACCATGGCTCCCTGGGGGCCATGCTCACTCCTGTCTCCCGTTGTGGGAGATGTGCCATCCCCAGACACTGGAGAGTGCAGAGCTGACAGCTGCTGTAAACTGAGGCAGCACATTTGACACCAGCTCACACCGCAACAGTTTGCACCAAAAAGGGACTAGCACAATGCCTCAATGTCACAAGACCTTCAGTACATTTTCACCAGTTCTAGAAAGAAAGAAAGAGTAAGAAAGAGAAAAGCTGGTTATTCATATTCTCATCAGTAATGGCTCACTACACCAGAAAAGAAAGCAAAGCTGTCATATCACAGGCAGCTTTAAAATAATTTATAAATAAGCGGTCCGCAAATTTATCATGCCACAGGTCTTGCTTAACTTGGCACAGGTTTATCTTTTCACACACAATTGTTTTTTAGTGGCCTCACAGAGAGGCAATAGTGGCCCAGGGCTTGTCCTCCTAGCTGCCAACCTTTGTTAGATATTAGTGTGCCCTTCTGGACAGGGGACCATTACTGGAGGAAGAGACAGCTCTTTTCTCTCCTTGACATGTTTCCCTCCCAGCACCAAATCCTACTTTGCATCTAAAAGGCAGCCCACTCTTCCTACTAAAAATGCTTTTGTCTCTAGGAGATAGGTTCACTGGTAGATTTGGATGCCTTTGCAGTCCTTCAGCAGGTCAGCAGAGGGGTACACCAAGTTCATTTATCCAGGGGAGCCAGGACAACATTCTGACCCTAATCTGTTGAATTATTATGTAGAGAATGTTGTCTACTACTTTTCCTGGGTCCCCTTCAGAGCCTTCCTGGGGATATTTGGCAGAGAAAGGAGAAACTCAGTCAAGTTAAGAAGGATTAAGACAAGGAACAACAAGAGACATCAAGTCCCAAAATTCAGCTTGCAAGAGAAATAGAAGTTAATGACAAAACAGTATGTAAGCTGTTTGGTGGCAAGAGGGCAGTTAGGAGAAAATTGGGTTCATCACCCAACAAGCAGATAGTCTGCAGCAGAATGGACTAAAAATGAAGCAAATAATTAAAATATTTAGTCTTTACTAATCATGGTTTGAGTACAAATAAACCATCAGAAAAAAGAGGAAGTACTTGGATTTAAAAAGTTTAGTGTAATTAGCTTCTCTGAGATTGTGTTATCCTGACAATGTTCACCTCCAGCCCCTCAGAGTGCTTGGAGGAGGCTGAATTTCCACAGCACCTCAGTATGGTTTTGTCCTAGGTTAAAATGTAAGATGTGCCCAAAGTATGTATTCTATCACCATCTTCATGAGCTGTTGAAACCAGGTGGGGCAGTGTTTCCCTTATCTTCTGTTAATGGGCCCATCAGTGCCTTGCCCATGACTCATAGATAACTCCCTCCGGGAGCTATCTCTGTTTAATGGGCCATCAAGGACCCACTGCATGATTCATAGAATGAGATCATCCCATTGTGAGATGCTCTGCCCAGGGGGAGGAGCCAAGCATTCCCACCTGGATATAATCTGGGACAGCACAGGGAGCCTTTACCCCACTGGATTCGCAGAGGACAAGAGCTACCAGACCTTTCTACAGGATCACTGCTTCAACAAAATCATTTCATCTGGACTGCTACTACCACCCTAACTAACAGGGTGTCAGGTTGTATTCTGACTCTGTCAGTGTTTTTTTGTACTATTGCATTCATTTTATTTTACTTTACTTCTTTTCTTTTCCTCTTATTAAATTGTATTTCTGACTTGGAGTCTCTCACTGGTTTTGCTTTCAAACCAGCACAGGTTTTGAAGATGCCCAATGGCAGAATTTCTTGCATAGTCATCCTCACCTCTGCCCCCGTACAGCCTTCCCTTAGGTATGATCTACAAACTGGACTGATGATGTACCTTGGATTGAAATAATCCTTCAAAGATGAAGAGGGAGAGCATTATTTTCTAACTGACAAAATTACCGTATACAATTTTACTTACACAGACGGGGATCGGGCGGCAAATGGTGGTTTCAGGACTAGGAAAAGTGATGAAGAGACAGGATGGAGAGAGATAAGGAAGGCATTATGTGCAGTGGTGGTAGAAGGCAGAAATTTCTCTCACCACTTTCTGTCAAACCTGACATGGTAAAGCGCAGGGTGGTTTCAGAGGAATAGACATTATCCTTGAAAAGTTGTGGTGGGCAGAATTGGTTGCTGAAACTGGAAAGCAGAAAAATTATTCTATACACTCAGAATTCACAAAGAGAAAAGAAAACCTGCACAAACTGTAGATCTACCATTCTAGATTTACCTTCTAGAGCAAAAGAAGAAACAAACTACCTATAAGCACAAAGAAGTCACAATGAATTTACATTTGTCAAGAATTAAACAACCCAAGTGACTGTATTTTCCCAGACAGCATCAAAAGCCTCATGAAAAGGATAAAAGCAAAAGATATCTGATAGTATGAGTGCAGTAAGGGGTTTGACCCTGTATTTCCCATGGTATTTTTAAGAGCAGACTGTAGTAACATGTTCTTGGAGAAACTGGAAAGTTGCTGCTCGAATCTTTGAAAATCCATTCTCAAGAAATAATTGGCAAAAGTTTCATGTCAATCCAGAAAAGTAGATCACATGAGGGCCCAGAGGTCTGTCCATGGTCCAGGGCACATCAGTATTTTCTGCAGTGTTTGAGAGGATGTATAAAGGTGAAAGTTACAAGTAGGTAGCTGGTGCAGGACCAGAAAGAGCTGCAAGCAATTTGAAGACAAGCCTTGGACTTCAATATAAGCATGACAAATGGGAGAAATGGTCTGGAAAAGTAGGAAGCAATTCTATAAGAAGTGTAAAGTCAGATGAGCATATGTGAACGATGTTTAATGCAGAGGTGAGTTGATTGGGATTGGGGCCTTCAGGGATGTCTGGGTGATGTACCAGCATCCTGCATGGGTTCACCTTTCAGTAAGAAGGTATTTTTGTATGGAAAAAACCAAAGGAAATGGAAAAGCAGTGTTCGGTGCTTGCTTGAGCTGTGTCTGATCCTAGCAACTACAGTCAATCTCTTTGAGTACATCTAGTAATATTGCCTAAACAGAGCAAATTTGAAGAGAGACAGTGAAATGTATCTTGCATCATTTGAAAGTGACTTGTTTTTTGCCATGTAATTCCTCACGAAATTTTTAGCACCCAAAGCATTTAGCACAGATTAACTCCAACTGCATTAGCAAACAGTCAATTCAAGTATAGAAAAGAATAACAGATTAACCAGTGTTGTTCAATATATTCCAGTAAAACATGAAGGAATTAGGAAATGATTAAAGTAAGTTAATGTAAAGGGCAGTTCTCTGTCATGAACTTGACTTTTCTGGATCAGTTCTATACCATAAAAATAGATTGGGCAAGTAAAGTCAGAGATAAAAAATTGACTATGTTTTCTCCTCTCCTGCACCTAAAATATATAAAGCACTACTTTCTTTATTCATGGTGGAAGGACAAACAGTTGCACAACAGATTGTGGAGAGAAGAGTGTTCCAGGTGCTGTACAGATGCTTCCTAGGGATAATCCTGCCCCATATCTATTACAGCTGATGCAGAAGATAGAGACAAGCTCACAAGTATGAAAGTGAGCCTGCCTAAGGGCAAAGCCAGAAACATTAGCCAGGTCTCCAGACCTTTTGTGTATTGCTTCACCCAGTGATGGATTGCTTTGGGTTAATGGAGGTAAAGGCTGTCATTGAATTCAGTGCACACTTGCTATGTAGGTGCCTGCACTACTCAAATCTCTGCTAACTAAGTGACAACAACCACAGAAAGACCCATAAAATTATGATGTAGGAGTAAGGCAAGTCCACTCAGAAAAAAAGGGGACGCAGCTCACACCCCGTTGTCTCAGGCTTGCGGGTTCATCCACTTACTGGTGCTGTGCAGAGGGCCAGCACAGGCCCCACGGGGGCTCTGGGGCACCGAGTCCTTCTCGGGCACTGATCTCTCTTGAAGACTGTTTCTGATACCCTGCATTTTCCTAGCTCAATTCTAGCTTGAAAAATTAAATGCCACGTAACAAATTACATTGTCAAAGCAGACTGAGAAGAAATGAATCTTTCCAGCCTCATTCGGCTAGTACAGAATAAATAATGTGATATTTCTCAGCCCATTGCACAGGGAACAGACAATGCCAACTGATTCCTTCTCCCTAATTGTGAAGAAATGGGCAGTTAATGCAGCTGGGAGGGAAATGGAGAGGTCTGGCATTTCCAGTGCTGCAGGTGAAAGTCTCTGAAAACTCTTTTGCTTGGCAAAGTGTCAGAAAGCATCTTTCCTCTTTTGGTTGTAGCAAAAAGAGAGCATTTCTAAGCAGACCTTAAAAATTCTACATGTTATGCTGGATGACTGCAGCAAAGAAGAGCAGCCTAGGTGTCAAAGCAAACCAGTTAATCACCAGGGTTAATTAGACCCCTGCAGTCATGAATGTCCACAGGTTGTTCATTATTCTTCTCATTCCAATGAGAATTGAGCACATCACTTGGAGAGGAATATTTGTGGGTTTTTTTCCCTTCCCCACTGATTGCAGTAGAAAATTACAGCGTGGCTACAAATTTCCATGAGACTGGAAGTGTTGGCTGCCTTGAGTGGACTGCTGATATTCTGCCTCTAAATATATGTTCCTTTCCTGATCACTATTAGCTATCAGTGCTTTCAAAATAGTCTTATTTCTTAGGGTCCAGTTATAGTAGCTCTCTCTGCTGCCCCCTTCTCCCAGTGATGTTGGGAAGTAGGAGCCAGGGGAGCCAGGAGAGTTGCAGGTGCTGCTGCCCTGCTTCTTGCTGCTGGGTCAGCCCCTCTGGGAGAGATGTCTGGGAGGATGTCCAGGAGGAGAGCTGTCCAAACAGCATCTCATATAGGCCTGAGAACAGGCTTTCCACTTGTGATGGACAACCATTGCACAGCTCATCCAGGTGAGGACCATATAGCACATCTTCTCTGATGCTACTTTTATACCATGGATGCTGCAAGAGTAAATGAATGGTGACCTAAGATTAAATGTCTGTCTTGCTGGACATGTGCTTTTGTAAGAGACATGACATTGAGAGGCTGTTATATCACAGTTCTTCAGAATTAGAAAAAGTTCTGTGATAGGAATGAGACCTACAGTCTTCACTTTCTCAGTGTCTACAAGTTAGAAATATAACAAGTCCAGAATATCGGCTAACTATGTCCTGAAATTACAGGGCTATGGTCCTGTAATTTCAAGAAATAAGAGATAAGGGCAATATACTTTTTTTTTCCAGTTAACCGAATTATTAATGAAAATTAAAAACTTTAGAATGGTAGAAGTTAGGAAGAGCTTTTAGCTACTGATAAGCACAAAGGTCTGTGGAAAGGAGTATTAACAATGTACACTGTGGGTGTATTGGAGACAGAAATGTGAAATAAATCCTGTGCTGATACTGTGCTGCTCAGCAGAGTTCTCTAACCCAGTGTGCTCAGTGCCTGTATTCTCACAGCTTACAAAAACACTTTAAAAGCTGTTCATACTGGGAAGGAATGTGCATCTCTATGTATCAGCCACTCGTGCACCCTGTCAATCATGTTCCTGGGGTTTGTCTTGGCTGAGCTGCAGTTCACACAAGGCCGAAGATGGGAAGAGGAGGCTCTCAGTTCACCTCACGTTGCCAGAACTCAGACTGATCTGATCCTTGTATTAAAAATAACCTGTGGAGGACTTTGTGCCTGCCATCTCTAGGGTCTGTTTTGGAAGGAGGACTTTGAGTGTGCCAGCAGGGCCAGAGCCAAAGCACGCTGTCAGTGTTTGCCATGGGGACCATCTAAAGTCTGGCAAATGTTAGTCAGGGTTTTCAACAGCTAGGAACTGAAGCATGGCCATGGCAGCAAATCACTGCAGCTAGGGAGCATGGATCTTATAAACCTAACCTCTCAGGTTTTGACTGCTACACTCCTTGCACCTTTTCTGAAGGATGAATGTTAAGTAGGGCCCGTGGCTGATGAGCTCCATGGTGTGAATCTGCCTGGCCAGTACAAGCCCACAAATGGGTCACTGGGCACCATGATGTGTGGTGGTGCAGTGTCAGTGCCAGGCATTCAGCACAGGTGGAAATGTGCCCATCTGAAATAAATTCCTTACTTTAAGGCACACACTGGTAAATGACTCAGTTTTGCCTGTCTCTGGCAGAGGGGGATGACTGACCTATGTCAGCTTTTAATATCCCTATATTGTGTCTTACTTTCTCAGTGTAGTTGAAACCCACAAATATCTGTTCACCCTTTCACTTCTCTCCTCAAATTTATGATATTCTGACAGGTTCTGGACTGTCCATCCATTGCCTGTAACCATCTTTACAAAAGAAGGTCCTGCCTCAGGGGGCATTTCTGTGCACTGTGAGGCATGTATGATTTGTAATAGAATGTGATGAGTAATGGGACTGCTTCTTGGCACCTTCTGCTGGCCAAGACCACCAGCTGAGCCTGGTGGTGCTCCAGCCCTCCTGGGGAGGGGAAACTTGATTGACTGGTTCTGCCAATATTGCTGCTCTCTGGGAAAAAGCCCATTTGACAAAAATGTTGTTTATTGTTTTATTCACAAAATCATACCAGTCTTGAAAAATATGCCCTTGAAGAATTTGGGTTTTAAATGAAAAAATACATTTAAAGGAAAAAAAAATAAATTTAAGTTCAAACTCTTTGTATGTTGCTGTGGTTTCTCATATTCCAGCCAAATGTCAGACTTTGTATTGCTATTTCTGTATTACTTGTTGATACCAGAATTACTACTGCATAATTCAATATTCTATTATAATGTAATAAGTAATTCTAAATATCTGAATAATTTGCTGCTGACTTCAGTTATTTAAAAATTATTATAATCAGCTCCTGTTTTACATGGAATAAAACAACCTGCTTTACATAGGTAGTGTTTTCCAATACTAGAGACAGGATGAAAATTCTATGAAAATTTGACTAACAAAATAAGAATGGCTTATTTGCATTTTTTCTTTAAAATGTTGTTCAGCTATAATATGCATGAAACATCTAATATAGAAAATGAAATAAATTATTCCACTCAGAACTAACCAGGAAGTATCCATAATGATTTTTTTTAAGCCTTGCACATTAATAAACCATCTCCAAGTTATTAAACACATAAAAATTTCATTAGAAGGTTAAAAGGCGTGTATATGTGTGTGTGTGTGTGTGTGTGTATGTGTGCTTTTCAGAAGGAATACTTCAGTTTGCTGGGGTGCAGCCCCCAGCTTGTGGCAGCTGGGAGATTTCCAGTGTGTGTTTGCCCTATGGGTCTTCTCCAATGCCAAATAGGAGCATTGCCCAGAATTTATTTACTTGCATTTCAAGCTGAACACCAATATAAACAGCTAAATTAGAGAGGAGGGCTTGGCAGATACACCCAAGGGATGGGGCTTTAAAGAAATTTGGGAAGACTTTAAGGTATATTTTGATAATAAGCACAAAATGAAGATAAAAGCAAAATAGAAAGTGAATGCTGGACACCTGCACTTGGCAGAAAAAACAGACCCAGGAAAAACACAAATGCAATTCACACCCATCTTTGGAGTCTGTTCTCTTAAAATACCTACAGCTTATAAAAAAATTTATTGAGTCGGTTCTAGAAGGCAAAGTTTGAAATGTGATTCCTCTTCTTCAAAATTAACCTGTTTAATATTTGATTTGAAAAAAATAAAACAGTGGCCAGCTTTGAGAAATTTGCTTCACTTACAGCCATAATTAAGGGTGATATTATTTTGGACTTGTATATACATATGCAAGTGTGTGCTTATTTATATGCCTTCAACATAGAGGTAGAAGGGAAAACGCAGCTTTACAGACTTACAATGCTTTAGGGGCACTATGTTTTGTGCACTAAACCTTGTGAAAATGTAAACATAAGCAACATTGGTCATACCTAAGTAATATAATAAATGGTAAGGAAGAAACAAAGTTGGCCATGAAGTTGAGTTCAGAGCACTCCACAGAACAGGTCACTTCAGGAAAAGTTTGAAGTGATACTGGGCCACACTTCATGCTCTTCAACCCACCTGGGAAGGAGGCTCTAGAAAACAGGCATGAAAAGCAAAGATAAATTATGCAGCAATCCTTTTTGTCATCTGGAAGAAAAGAGAAAAATATCAGCAAGCTCACATTATTTGCAAGGTATTCAATGTTTTAAGGACAAGTATGAACCTCAGAAAAATGAATGACGAAGCCATCTTTTATCAAAACATAGCAACTAACCAATTAGTGATTTTGTGTACTGATGAAGAAACATTCATAGTTCTGATATGAAATTATAATAGACTCACATTTGATGGTTTGAAACAGGCTGAGTTCTCATGACCAGATAATTTAAAAAAAATATATATTGAGTACACCCCAGATTTAATCAAAAGGCCTCTAATTCAAGTGTGTTTTCTTCATCTAGTGTAATTTGCTCTGTCATATAATTCTCACTCCTCCTCGATAGTTATTAGAAACCTAAAAAAAAGTGTATTGTGAAAAACCTCAAAAATCTGCAAGGCAATAAGAGCCATAGGCTCATCTGTGTGTGGTCCTGGGATGACAGCTTGTCCTGCCCCATGCCTGCAAGTCACAAGCACCAGATCTTCCTATGCAGAAACACAGAGCTTTTCTTGGGAGCATTTTCTTCTCATCACTCCAATTTTTCTTTCTACCTCCTTTTTGCTATGCCTTTTTGCTCTGACTATAACCCATGGGAAAAGCATGTCAGCACAAAAAAAAGCTCCCCAGAACTGCAACACTGACTCCAGTAGTGACCAGAGCTACATAGGGAAGCATGCCAGCAATGGGAGAGGAGTACAGCCTCCCCTGTCATCACCTCTCTGTCACCAGTAGCTTCAGCCAGTCTTGTTGAGTTTATTGTGACCTTGATGAACTTCCTTCTTCGACTTTATCTAAGTACTTTTAACATTGACATCCTGTGGCAATTGCTCTGTGCTCAAAATTAAACTCAACAAGAAGACATGTTACTCACATTTCTTCTTGGGGGAACAAGAAGAAGTGCCTGAATATTTTCCAGCTTCAAAAGTAAATTAAAAAAATCCCAAGCTATATGATATTTATGTCCCAAGCAACTTTTCCAGATGGAGAGACAATTTGGAAGTAAAGCTTTCGTGAAAAGTTGTAGGCATCCCTGCCATAAAAATACCATTGTGAGGGTACACTCTGCCGTAGTGAGATGGATTTTTCTGAGTTTAGGCTCACTATTCTACCTTAGATGACACAGGAGATGTTGTGTGCTCTGCCTCTTAACAGGAAATTCTTAATACAGAGTAGCACAGTAAAGTGAAGTGCATATCTTAACAGCCTTTAATTAACATGCTGACCACTGTGAACCCATTTGTATATTCCTTGTGATTATAAATTACACTGAAACTACAAGCAGAAAAATCAAATGAATAATGTGAAAGCTTTGCAGAGATACAAAGGGCAAAAGGGCTTATGAGGTCTAATTTATTTTGAGTAGTCTATGTTGCTTTGAAAAAGTCCTGAGCAAATGATTCAGCAGTTATCTGAGGAAACTGGGCACCAGAAGAAGAGGTGCCTTTTTCACTCTTTACAATCTATCTTCTGCCTGTCTCTTCACGGTATCCAGTCAGACAAATATAAAATGGACAGATTAAGGGAAATGGTAATTCAGAGAGACCATGCAAGACCAGAAGAGGGTTTGGCACAAGAATACAGCCCTGATGTTTTTCCCAAAGTGAGGCATCATGGTGGAGCAGGCACTCAAAGAGCCTCCTTTTTGCAGGCTTGACATGCAAGTTGGGATGTTTCAGTTTTACCTTGGCTGCAATCCCATCCTTATCATGGTGTCTAATCCAGAGAAAAGGTAACATCAGTTTCAGATAAACATACCTTTAGCCAAAGTAACCACTGTTTTTGCATTACTGCTTTTACTTTTACCATCCTTTTCTCTCATTTGGCCACAGACTTTAGTGTCCCACTTCCACAAGGCCTCTGCAGAGGAGTTTAGTGCAGCGTTGAACCTATGGAGTGTCAGGACATCCCTTCCAGCCCTACATGGCCTGGGAACTCTACCACCTTTTGCCCAAGGGAGTGAAGAGCTCTGTAACCGAAGGTAGGACTGCACAAGTGAAGGGTTTTGGTCAAGCTGCAAAGGAGTTTGCAAAGAAATCTTCATAACTTATGCCTGGAACCTGAGACCAAAGAACTTCTGCGGGATTTCATCTGTGAATTTTGGGATTTAAAGAGATAGGCATGCTCTAAGGAAGAGCTAGGTGTGTCAGATCATAGCAGAGGTTGAAATTTCAGTGGAAGCAAGGAGGTATGTCTCTCTCATGTACACTTTGACCAGATCTTCCTTGGTAAGGTATCTTTTGTGGATCACTTTAATTAAATAGGCTGTCACACAGAAGCAGGTATATTTTAGTGCAGGCAGGTTCCTAGTGTTAATATAGAGACAAGTATGTCAGAGTGAGCAAGCCACTGGTCTAAATTCAGCTGCAAGATTGGGTGAGTCGTCTGTAGGCAAGAGGTTAATGTCAGCAGAGTTCTTAGGAAAGACTGACTCTCAAAATATCACATCTGAATGTATGGTCTTCTCGAGCTACAAAAATCTGTCAGGCCCTTTGCCAAGAGGAATTGGGTTGCACATGCTGCAGCTTTGGTTCCTTGCTGCTCTAGCAGGATGATCTATACACATACACATTTCCAAATCCAGGACAACCTTTTTATCTTTAAATGGAAGTGGGTGCCAGTGAATTTTCCCCCAGCAATTGTACACCCTCTGGATGAACATGCTGTATTCCATAGGGGTCAAATATCTAGGAGGAAAAGTTCTGATTAATAAAAGCCACAGCTAGCTCTCCTATCTCCTCTGTACAGCAGCCTACAAAGGTGTTCTGCAAGAATCCAGATTCACAGCACTCTATGTGGATGTTATTTTTATATAATTTGAAGACTAAACTCCTGGTATCTTGAGGCAATTGGCTGAGGTATCTGACACAGCAGCAACACCTGCCTTGGATCCTTCTGCGAAAGGAGAGAGCAGACCCGCTCAGTGCTGATGAGGACCTTATTTGCAAATATCATCCCACTTACACAAAAAAAAAGTGTGAATGTGTGTTTCTGTGGGTATTCAAAGAGGTGGATGTAAGTGTATTCATAGCCTTACAGCTTTACAGGATCATTTGATCCTGTCTGAAAATGCAGGCTAAGGTATTTAAAAGCAAAGAGAATAATCTGTGGAGAGGAATACAGTATCCTGCTAAAAGTGTTATGTGTCTGGTCTGAGAATACATTCTAAGGAGGCTATAAATGAATACTTAACCACTTTAGTGCTGTGATGACCCTCATGTGGTCTTGGGACATGCTGCATGGTATTCTTTAGCTGCCACTCCACTGAAAATAATGGGAGCATGCATAACAGAGCCAGCCTGGAGCAAAGAATTGCCTCCAGGGACTACCAAACTGTCCTGCCTGATACAATGTGCTGATGATTTCAAAACTATGTAATTCTGCTGTCCTAGATGCAATAAATGATATTTATGAATTCCAAATCAAAAGCACATGAAGGCTGGGTCCCACGTTTTAATACCTGGAATAGTACTGCTGTTGCTATACAAACCATAAATCATTTTTGTAAGAAGGAAGGAAATATATATCCATTAGTACATAAATCATTTTAGGGTAGTGATGTTGCATGACATAAAAAATATTACCCAATATAAATTTTTAACCAATAAAAATGCAACGTTTAGCTATTCCATTTCATTGTATTTCTTATTGGAAACTATTTGGACAATCCCTGCACATTTGCTTTGCCCTTGTGAGCATTATTAATTTTAGCACAGATGATCACTCATCTAAGAATTCATGCCTGAAATAAAATGATTCATCATTTGTTATTCTCTTCCAATAAATGTTTGTTACCCAGTCACAGGAGGGAAAGCACAGAGTTACTATTCAGCTCCTTATTACACAGCACAAATAGTGAGTAGTAGCAAGAAGCATTGAGCCAGTTCTGGACATGAATCAGTCCAAGGTAATATCAGATATAAATCTGTCTTTTTTCCTTTCATGCTCTGCCAGAGAAACAATCATTCCCAACTAAGCTCAATTCAATTCTTACCAAGAGCATCTCAGCTTTACTGCTGAACTTACTGGAGCTGGTGGCGGGACAAGACAACCTCTCCCTCCCCAAATTGTGAGGAAGCACAGCCTGAGGGAGGCACCTCAGACTGTCCTGCCTGTATCTGAGTGGCTCTGTACTTCCCTTGACCGGTTAGGTGTCATTGGTGTTGGCTTGCATCTTACTTCCAACACCAAAGGAAAACCAGGAATTTCAAATGCTGAAAAATATGAAAACCAAATCATGACTTTTAATGAAGGTCTAGGTGGGCATGCTCAAGACTGAGTGTGTGCCAGACTGTACTAAAACAAAGCACCACAGCCAGGTCTTTGAGTTCCCCAACATTGCTCCAGCATTGTTTTCTATCAAAGAGTACCTGGGCTGACACTCTGTTCTTTATGATTCAGTAAATCTGACAGTGACAGTGTCCCACTATCATGAGAGAATTCAGAAACCTGGATTCATAGCATACTGTGTGATGTATTGTATTACCCGTTAGCTTCAACACTAAAGAACAAGTGCAAAGCAGGGGTCAGTCTGTAGCCATCAAACTGGAGCAGTTGGGAAAACTGTGTTTATAAACTCATCTCAAATCAGTTGAGTTTCAATTCCTAGAGCATTTGGTATGAAGGTCATTTTCTCTACCTGATATACTGAGCTTACTCTTTTTTCCCCCAAATAAAATAATCTGTCTGGACCCTCTTGAGCAAACTGTGCATGCATGTTTTCTACAGACCAGGGCTAGTACAGTGAAAAAAAAAAAGCCATAAAATGTGTAAAAAAATTTAACGGGAAAAAAAGGCTCTGAATTCTAAAGTCCCTAATTTTGGAGAAAAGCAATGTTTATATGTTGAATGTGAAATACAAAACAGGAGGAGCGAATTATTCAGGATTTAAGTGCAGTATTGGAATCATTGTTAATTCTGCTATTGCCTAAAAAAACCACCTGCAATTGAAAGTCAATGAAGAAAGGCAAGATATAGCTCATTCTGTGGTTGGCACTGGCAGCCCAGTCCCCTGATCTTGTCTGGAGCCTCCCATGTCATGTAAATAATGATACACAAATAAATTGCCTTTGTCACTGTGGTTCACAATAACTGGGGTTGCTTCCAACACAGCCAGTTCTGCTCCTTTGGAGTTGTGTATGGGGTGGTTATGGATTCTCAAGTTCCTCTGCTGCCACATGAGGCTGCTGTGTAAGTGCTCCCCTGTGGCTTTACTGCTGAGTGGGTGGGTGATGCTCAGGTATGATGCTCCTACAATGAGTATCCCTGCCCAGGACCTCCTGGTTACTCTCCCTGCTCCTGTGTTGTGCACCAGTATCGTGCTTTCCCTTTCCTTCTGCTTCAACTCCATGAAGAGATGATCTGAAAAAACATTTTTCTTTTATATTAAGGTGAAGTGAATATCCTGTGATTGGTCTTTAAGGCACTTTGCAAAGGGCAGAAAGCATCAAAAGACTGTACTAAGTAAATTTCTATAGTGTTGGGCTTTGCTTTGTTAGAGATTTCCTAAGCTTGTAAGCCCATCTTACTCCCATATGCTGATCAGTTCTGCTCAGCCACTTTCTCTCCTTGGTACTTTCATCTTAGTTTTTTGGTTCATGGTTGACTTACACATGCTTTGAATAATTTGTGGGCTAATCAATAGCCTTCCCTGCAAAAGGTGTATTTCTGCGAACTATCCCCTCTCCTTTTTTTTCAATCCTATGCACTTCTAATTACATCTCCTGCCAAAGGTGAGCTGAGTTTTTGTGTCATGCCCTGGAGAGAGCAGTTCAGAGCACAGTGGATTATACTGAATGGCACACACTGCACGGCATTTTCACCACTGCATTAATGCTGTTCATTTGCATTTGTAAATTTGACATCTGTGAGTTTTTCTCTATGTTTCAGTGTCTTGCATAAGTAAACCTTAGTGGGAAGCACTTCGATCTAAAATGAGGATGCCAAGTAACAGGTTCAATCATTCAGAAAGTGCAACTTGTTAAAGAGAGAAGAGCACTCCTATTACTTTTGGTCCATCTTTACTGCTTCCAGAAGGACAGTTTTCATGGCCAGATGGTCAGCTTTTCCAGCTGTTGAAATGTTTTTGGAAGGACCATCACTGAAGATAAAACTGTGCCACTGGGGTTAGACACTGACCTCTGCAGGAAGAGGGTGGTTTGGCTCAAGGACTGGGCCCTCCCAGCCAGGAGGCTGCTAGGAGGTGAATTCTGTGACATCTCTCGTTGAACCTCATTACTCAATCTAATGATTCTGCTCAAGTCCAGACATTACATTGGCCTGCAGGACAGCAGAATCAGAGCCTAGCAAGGCCTGGTGTTTTGAACCCTTTCAAAACAGCAACTAATTTATATGCTCATCATTACCATGTCATTAGCATCCCCATTTCCTAACAAATTGATTGTGATGCCCCGGCTGGCATTAAGAAGCACCTTACACCACAGAAGCATTGCCAGAAGCCCTTGAATTTGAGTTGCAATGCCAAAACCCAGTCTAGCATGACAGTATTCTCATGACAGCTTGTGAATAGAGCTAGTGAAAGCCAGTTCTGGGAGTTGCCTTTACTGCCTCAGAACAGGCATTCAGCGCCATGTGAAATCTCACCTACCCTCACATTGCTACCCCAGGGGTAGAGAGAGGTCTCCTAGAAGTCCTGTGTCACATCTGCCAAACTCATGCAGTGTTCTGGGTGCTAGAAAGTTCCTTGAATAGCACTAGATACTTGTGTACAGGCAGTTGAACCTGCTTCTTGTGGGCAGCCAGCTGAACCAGGCTGTCTTTGTGCTAGTGGAAGGATTTAGATATATGAGCAGAGGTTTCTAGTTCTGCTGTATAAACCCCAGTCCCCACATGACAGAGGGCACAGATCCTCTGTCAGAGCCACTGGTCCCATTGGGAGGTCATTGCACCCTGTGTATTCCAGATGATAACTCCTTCCTGCAACCAAACCATCCATCTCTGCTAGGTGGGAAGATAGCCTGAACACACAGTGCTCAGACAGACTCCTACATACACCCACAAGCAGATTCTTTCATTTGGAGTTGAATTCCACTCCCAGTTTGCCAGAGGTGAGTTCTATTAAATGTTTCCAAACATTAATGCCTTTGATCTGCTTCTCAGATGGAGGCAAAATAGCATGGGACACAAGAGGCTCTGCAAGGAGCTGTGCCTTTAGACATCTAGTTAGCCATTTAGTTAGCCATTGTTAAATGTATCAATACGAAATTGCAAATTGCAACCTTATGGGGGCAATGTACAAAATCTTACCTGCCTGATTATGAAATTAGCAACTCTTTTATTGTTCTTCGTCATCTTTGCTTTTTCTCTGGAAGTAATAGGCATTTTTCCTGTTAGAAGCAATCACAAACTAGATTTAGACTGAAATAGCTGGTAATTGATTAAAATAAAAACTTTTTCAAAACTATTCTTTCATTCCACTGTTATATGAAATTGAAGAAAAGCATACAGCCCAATTAGGTTAAGCTCCCACAATCAGCATGAAATGGCCTTAATGGATGCTGACACCAAAAGCCTGATTCCAGCCCCATGTACCCTTTTGTTCCTGCATCAGTGTCTCTTTAGCTGCGGGATGAGTTGGATCAGGAAATTATGATCTGAAAAGGAGTTTTGCTGTGTTTTATACCTGGTTAGTTTTCAACCAGATGTGGCTCAGTCGGACACTTCACAGAACTTAATGCTGGCACATGAAAAACATGGGAACAAGTGAATAAAAATTAAGTCTTCTATGAAACCACAATCTGGAAAAGTATCTAACAAATAGATAATTTTGTTAGATAGATAATTTTTGAATTTATGGTCTGGGGAAATGAGTGCATCTTGCAACACTTGGACTAGGTAAAAACTATTAATAGTTTAAATGCTAAAGCCTTTGTTTTCTCTGCAAAGCAGCAGTGACTGATCAGCAATCACTCTTGCGTGCTGATCTTGCAAGCCTAACAGTCTTTTTCCCACTGCTGAGTGAGTCCCAGATGGTTCATAGAGCTATTTGTCCTACATACTTATAAGGATCCATTATCTGGATAGCTGACTCGTGCAGCAAAAGATTTTCCAACCCAGAATATTTCCTCTCAGAGCTCTGTGCTATGGTTTTCAGGCATGCAGGCAATATTTAAATTTATATATTTATTATTTATTATGGAGTCATTCCTTTGAAAAAGACTCCATTGCATAAAGAAAAAAGAGCACATTTAATGCTGCAATCAGAACATAGTGAGGATTTGAGGATTGAGATCATTCCACTGCCACAGGGCCAGAAATTTTGCAGCTGAGATTGTCATAAACCAAACACCTGCCTAGTTTATTTCTGAATGTTCATGTCAGTGATGCTGATCTTGTCGATCTAAAAAGCAGGCTGCAGATCTATGAAAAAATGCAGGAGTGTCTGGTGGTTTGTAGGGCAGGGAGAGGTTGCAGGAAAAGCTTATGTTTGGGCTGAGGAAAAAGAAGAGCTTTTTTATTTTGTAAGTAGTCCAGCAGTTAATATAGCTGGTAGTCTTATCTTACAGGTTTTTTTTGGAAAGACCAGTGGAATGGTAGGATGGGTTTTGCTAAGGCAGGAGCAACTGCCCTCTTTAAGAAATACTTCTGACAAGTCTGCCAGTTTTACCTGCCAACACAGTGGTGGGTAGAACCTGTAACTGCGCAGCAGGATGGCAGCAGTCAGCTCACCTCACCCCACATCCCCTCACTTCATTCCCCCTAAGCTAGCAGTCAGGCTGAACTACCCTGCACTGGGAAGTGTCTCCTTGCAGACCTCTCTGCACTCCATGTGTGCAGAACAAAGGCAGGTGACTGTCAGCTGCCTACACAGCTCCCCTCCAAAGGATCCCCATTCTCAAAGTGTTGCCTTGGGAAGGCTGACCTGAAACAGAGGCTAGGCAAAACTAGAGAATAAAATCAGGAATTATTAAAAGGTCCCTAGAATCTACCCTGGGCATTACAGAAACTTATGCAAGGCAGCACCCAGGGTGGTCTGCAAGTGGTAGCAAAGATGGCTCCCCAGTCATGAGATTTTGCCATTTTATAAGTTTAGGTCAATTTGCATATTGGGGTCTAATTGTCCAATTACAGCCCCAGGCCATGAGGTCCCATCCTTCTTGCTCCACCCCTCAGTCCATCGTTGTTTGTGTTTTTGGCCTGAAAGTTGTCCTTGGTCTTCCATCAGAAATGGATTTGTTTTGTCTACCTGCTCCGTGGAGGGAGCTTAGTACGGTTCTTAATACGAGGCTTCATCCCTAGGCAGCACAGAATTTGAAAATATAAAAGCTAAGGCATCAAAAGTACACCTTAAATTTGATTTTCTCGTGCTGGTTCATGGGGAATTCGAAACTGGGAGGGATCTGTAAAGGAAGGACAGCACATGTGACCAGATTCCTTTCCACCCAAGGTTACATACGTGGCTGGGTACAAGCCCAGCCAGAACATCTCTGCCTACCAGCACAGAACTGGATGGCCCCTTTGGCATGACACAGCCTTACAGGGAGCAGCCCCAGTGTGCACTAACAGCAGCTTCATTTGTCTGCAACTGCCTCATACATCTGACCTGGCCGGAGAACAGCACAGGTGGGGCTGTAAACAACACATCCATGGAGTGCAGAATCTGTGGCAAAAGCATCACATTTATGCCCAACATATGCAGAGCACCTATAGGAAATCATGTGTGTTATAGTAGCATAAACAACCTCCATATAGGATAAATAAACAAGGTAGCATTGCTGCCGTTAAGCCTGGTTGCCTTGTTGCCCTACTCCTTGCAGAACTGTTTTCACCGTGGCAACTCAGACATCATTTGGAAATGTAACACAGTCAGTTTTCATTGCCTGAGTCACAGAAACCTTCATCACCCCTGCAAACGTTTAGAAAGCGGCACCATGACCCCTCTTCATGTGCATAAGTCATGGGCTCAGCTAACATAAGAACATTATAAGGAAAACATGTCACTGCAGCAGGTGCAGCAACTGCTTAACAATGGATTTTTCATCTCCTTTGCTGAGCACATTCACTGTTTGGTGAACTTTATACTGGCTCTCAGAGTCGGTATATAAAACTGGCAAGTTTTCTGGCTTGTCATGCCTTGGAATTACACAAAAATCCTGAACTCCTTCAAATCCATTTAAACTCCCCATTAGCACAGTCCTTCTGCTTAGGCTGGTTTGGGGATTTTTAGAAAAAGATACAAAAACACAAAAGCAACAATAAAATTTGCTTTGCCATGGCTCCAGCTGTTTCACAGTCACTTGACACCTGCCTTCATAAATCAGCTTACAGTCCTGCCAAGACTAGTTTCTTTAAAATACCCTTTTATTATTTCACAGGGCACTAGTTTTTTGCCACTGCAGACTCAAACCAAGCCTATGCTCCTGGAACAGCTTGTACTCCATCCTCTCTTCTATTTCCAAAATAGCAACTTGTTTTAAAACCACTGTGCTGGTTCAGACTGCAGCTCCTGGGCAAGCATGTAGAGGAAAAAAGGTGAGAAGTAGCTGAACAAAAATGAGGGTCACAGAAGGATATAATCTAGTTCCTAAGGTGCAAGGAAGTCATCATGTCTAGAAATCCTAGGCTAAGAGGAGGGAGTTGTCCTTCAGAAAATACCTTAGTGATAGGGTTGGTGTGCACAAAAGACATGGAGCAAGATGTGCTTTGGCCAAAAAGGCATGGATAGACCCAGACCATCAGGTGCTTTCTTCAATCAGCACAAGAAGTGGATTAGGAGCATTACTGAGACACTTTTTGACACACTCAGATGGCTCACTGGAACCTGATCGTGCTGGAGGAGGTCTGCAGCCACTCAAAATAAATCTCTTTTATCAAACTCCTCATGCAGTGCTTGGGACATACTGAAAAAAGACTAGTTCAGCACATTCAAGAACACCAGCCCATGTCTATTGCTTGCAGAGAGTTAATTTCCCTTGATCATCCTTTGATTTGACTTTTAAATACCTTGGTAACAACCTGCCTGTGAGGCACAATGGAGTCAACAGCAACCATAGTTAACTTCAGGAAATTTTTGGCCTTGCTGCTGTGGAGCAGGCTGCTAGCAACAGCTCAGCTTGAGGTGGCAGTGTGCTTTCGACATGAACAGATTTTGTAAATTTTCTTTTCTTGACTGAGGACCAGAAGACTAGAATATCTACACTTAGTCATCTTCATATGAGCTGGGTATCTATGGTCCCCATAATGCAGATCTTATCTGTACAGTCAGCCTGGCCATGACATTAGGAGTCTAGTTCTTGGCAGACCATATTATTTCCTATAATCCCTTGACTGTATTGGGAAGTTAAATAACCTTGGACATGTAGTTGCTGACAATGCTGAGTGCCAAACTGGATGGCTCAGGATGTTATTTCAGGTCTCCATGTGCTGTACTGGGAAGTCCTGTGTTGCATCTGCCACCTCCTGTAGGTGTCTCAGATTTCCTGTAGCATCTCAAGCAACATGAGAGGTCTTTCTAGAGGCAATTAAATCACCCTTTGAGCTCAGATGTTGATATCTCTGTGCAAACACTTGGGTGTAGGTACTCCAGTTCTGAGCTGAGTCTTACATAAGGCAGCTGTGTGGCAGGTAACACAGCCAGTCTTCTTCACAAGAAGGCTTTGCTGCACTTCCACCATACTGGTGTGTGGTGGAAAAGCCATGCCTCACAGCATTACACTCAGCCTGCAGCTCAGCATTTTTG
Organism: Acrocephalus scirpaceus scirpaceus; assembly: GCA_910950805.1. Lineage (NCBI taxonomy): Eukaryota > Metazoa > Chordata > Aves > Passeriformes > Sylviidae > Acrocephalus > Acrocephalus scirpaceus. The sequence continues at coordinate 34,659,136 of OU383777.1, forward strand.
TCCCTTCATCCTTTCTGCTTAATAGGGAAGTTCTTCCTTCTTTTGTTCTGTTCAAGAATCTTGCCCATGGAGTTCTGGGCCTTTCTGCTGGTCTGGGTGAGTGGGGTTTGTTGTAGATGACCCCAGACTAGCCTTGCATACTGAGCTGATTTGGTCTTTAGTGATGTTCGTACCGATGGTGCTATTAAGTGTTGTGACCTTTGGTAGGAAATGGAAACATTTTTCGTGTAGTTGACAACCATCTCACTGCTGATATTGCACCTCTATGCTTTGACTGTTTTACCAAAAATGCTTGGGCCCCTACCACACTCCCCCGGTCCCCTCCCTTCCTCCTGCAGCTCTGCAGGAGTTGTGCTGACAGCATTTTCTGAAAATGTCTACACCCAGCATCCCCCCAAAAGGGGAATTTCCCAAGACAAAGAAGAAACCACAGTAGGAGAATCTGCTTAGGGCTGGTCAGAAGAAAAGTATAATTCTTGGGCTCTCCTCTTCTCTCACTCTTCTTAGTCACAGTGTTTCATTCAATGAAATATTAGGAAAAAGATGTTGTAGTTAGAATATTTTAGAAGAAAAACAAAAGGTCAAAAATATAAGGAAATGGCCAATTTAGAGTAAGAAAGGTATTGAATAATTGCATTCCTGAAAGATTTCAGCTAAATGCTAGGTAGAACTCCTGCACCAGGGGAGTGGGTGCAAACATGAATGGGATTGGTGACTTTGAGTCAAGTTACCATCTTCTTAATACATTTATAGAAGTGATGGATCAATGGACAACAATCAAATCTCCAGACTTTTGCCAACCACCATGCAGCCTCACCATGATACGTCTTTTTTTCCTGCCAATCTTATTAAAAGCCACACGTAAACATGCTTCCAAGGGTGTGCTGCCAGCACCTCCTGTAGTTTCTCAGGCAATAAGTGGATTGTGGCTCGTAAGCCAGCAGTGCCAGCAAGCTCAGTCCCTGCAGATGGCTGAAGTGAGGAAGTCTCAGCACCCACAACCCACGCTGGTACCAGTAACCCACAGTGCCAGTACAGGAGGTGAGCACTGGGAAGAGTGAGGCTGTGGGGCAGTGTCACTCTTTCCTCTGCACTGCTGAGCCAGGCAGTGCCTGCTGGCACACCAAAATGTCCAGGCACAGGTTGCACCAATGTGAGTCATGACACCTGGCACTTGTACCCTCTACATGAAGCAACACAGGCAGCGATGCCTCCTCCACTGTCGCACTCAAATACCCTGCGTTAACAGCACCTTCTTCTGTTTTATTTCATCACAGTGCTTCTTAGAGTATTTTCTGTTTGGTTTTGTTTTCATCGATTTAAAATGCAGAAAAAGGAAAGCAAAGCAGATTTTTGCTCGACAACTGTCCAGACGAAGCAAGTTTTTTAAAAAAAACAATTTAAATAACCAAGCTATGGCTTGTTCAGAATGAGACCAAATATATAAAATATATAAAATATATAATTAGTGTCATGTGTAACTGTTTTTTCTAACTTGAATAAAATCAAAGACAAAATAAAATGATTGCTAGCATTGTTTTTATCCAATTGACTGCCCAGAAGCCTGTAGTGCTTGAAGAGGATATAAACACAAGAGCTGGATGGGAACTTCTCAATTAAATGTTTTGCACCAAAAAAGGCTGTTTCATTGAAACCAAAACTATTCAAGGAAATAAAACAGTAGTTTTACTAACTTTTAGTTAGACGTCAGTAACGTCTTGGGGTTCAGAGTTGTATTTCTGATTAAGATGAAGAAAGAGACTGATAACCAGACTGATAATCTTGATGCACAAGACTAAGCGTCACCTGAGTTTGATTCCCTTCACCAGGTGAGTTAATAAACACTTTTTCTCTCTTCCCTGACTTTTTTTTCTGAAAATTTTCAACAGCCTTTTGGTCATCAGTGTGACTAAAATAACTGTTAACATCTCAAAATGTTTTGTAAGATAGAATTCATATTTCCAGCTAGTCCAACTAACAGCCAAATGTATGAGTCTTCTTAGGACACCTGTTCAACTCCCATTCCATAAAGCCTATGAGAGATCAAAATAAAAGCATGCACTGAAGAAATTACCACAAAGAACATCAATATAGGTTCTCACACAGTCTATGTGACTCAGAGTGGCTTAACATCGTCATCCTTTGTTTTTGGAAATATCTAAAACTGACCTTCGTCAAGCAGTTACCCAATGGTTGTTTTGGGCAGAAAATCCAAAGTAATCCCTTCAGGGCATTCAAGTATGAGATATACCAGACTTGGGAGTCAGAAAGTACCCACTGTTGCACACAAGTTGTTAGCAAGCAAACTTAAGGGGATCTTGCTGATCCTAGGAAGAAAGTGCCACTGATGGGAGCTGGATGTTGAACACCCAGTCACCAGAGCCTGGCACCCTTAGCACATCACCAACATGCTCATTTTAAAAGAGTTTGAGGATGCACTTGACTGTCCATCTTCCTTCATTAACTTTCCCTCATTAACAGGCATAATTCTTAAGCCAGTTACTTTTAGTTTCATGATCTGACAAATCTTTTCCCAGAGTGGGAATCCTGACTTAGGAAGTGCTGTGGCTGGGGTGATACAGATTTTGAAGATCACTGGAGAACAAGTCTGACTCTTACAAACACAGTGATATTTTCAGAGAATACAACAGCTTCATCTATTACCAAAACAACAGAGCTTTCTTAAGTTTTAGTGAAGTTTCTCAGTTTACATTTACAAGGAAGTTATGATTCCTGCAACTGAGAAAGTTTGACCCAACACTCCTGTGTTGCCTTAGGTCAGCTCTTGCCCAAGAAGAGCCGAATGGTACATCTCTGCAGAACCCAGGTCATGGAGGATCTTCTGACAGGAAATTAACCATCAGTTTAATGCAAGCTTGTCAGTGGAGGTAGGCAGGTAAGTAGAATATGGTGATTGATGGTCAGAGTGGCTGGTGATAGACTGGGGAGACCCAACATTGACATGTGACATCCGGCCCTTATCCATCATAACTCTGACTGCTGTCTTCTGATTACTCGAGTGCTGAATTATTGAGCAGACCGAATTCATGGCAAGCTGCCACTTGTATTCCTGGGAAGGGCAAATATAATAAGAAACAAATGCCTCAACTACAATTTTGTACTGTCTCCAGGTCTCTCCCATTGTGCTTCCCTGCTGGGCAAGAAAAGGCAGAGGGGAGGTTTACTGCATGGAGAATGGCTTTGCACTGTAAATGGCTTTGCATGGCAGTGACAGGTATTCAGAGGCAGTAAGACTTCCTGTCATCAAAGAACCAGCACCAAAAAAATGTTAAGCCTGTGGAAAGGAAGCACCTTTGAAAAGAAGAAGGCATGCTTTAAAATTTGGCAAGATTAAACCCTCCATTATAGCCCTCTCTTTACATCCCAAAACGCTCAAACAATGAACATGAACTTCTGGGACTATAACTAAATGTAAAATCATCTGCAAAAGCATGCTCCAGTCATATAATTTATTTGCATGTGCGTCAATGCAGAAACTGGCACATGGCCCATTTATGTTCATAGTCCAACTTCTCTGCCACCAAGAGCCAGAATTTATGATTTTCAGTCCAGAGATGTTCCTGACGTTTAAACATTCATTTTCACTACAAAATCAAAGAGTAAAGTTCAGGGTTTCAAGGTGTCCCCTGTAGAAGATCATGGTTTGATAGCAACACAAGGTGGAGGAGGCAATGCTGGGAGCTGCCTGGGGGACATGAAGCAGCACTCGCTTCCAGCTCCGAGACACACGCCTGGCACTGCCACCGTGCCAGGGACCCTGAGGAGGATGGAACTGCAAACTCAGTGACAGGGAGGGAAGCACAGCCATGCTGCACCATCCCACAGCCTGATTCCTGCCTTTGGGGTCTTTTCCAGTTAAATTAATCTGTAAGATCAGGTGTGTGATCAGGTAAGTGATTAATATTCACCTGATCTTTTAAGAGAGAGTGAGGTAAAACTCTCTTTATCAAATTTGTGTAAGTTAACTACCAATGGGGTGATACTGTCTCTGAGTCAACACTGAAAGAAATATTTATCTCTGTTACTTCTTGCTATAAAATTGACTTCATTGTGGTTCCTTTTCATAAAAAGTGCCTATAAATTTGCTTTGCACAAGAAAGGAAGCAATAGCAAAACCAGCTACAGACTATGAAGTAATACTTTTGTATCAAAAATAGATTCTAGTGAGAAAAACCCTCTCCTTCTATTCAAGACACTTCCAATTATCTTCAAAAATGAGATTCCTGAATGGTGCAAAATCTGCCCTTAACAATGTTGATACAGTGCCATTTAAGTCAGTGAGATTACACGTGTTTGAATGATGGCAGAATACAGCCCTGCGTGTTTATTGCATTTGTCAAACACATTCCAAAGGATAAAAAGTGTATAAATAAATGCAATCTCTATAAGTATGGGTATTTTTACTAAGTGGTTGTATATGGTTTTAAATAAGTTCATATAAAAGTGGATTTCTGGCTTTTTTCTTCAAGTGGCCTTTCACACTTCATAAATTTGCCTGTCCTGGCCTTATGTCCCAGGCCTCGACCTGGTAACTTCAACAAAATACATGAAGAAAACTCCTGTGAAATTTCAGTGATACAACTGTCACATTAACCGTGTATACATTTCTATTTTGGGAAGAAAAGCTTATTGTATTTTGATTAATTGTCTTTGACAGACTAATCTAGGAGCATGAATAGATTCTATTATAGACTATTAACTCCATAACAGTCCTGGGGTTGGGAGTGTTTCCAGGATGCAGGTCTCCTTTTGATCCTACCAGACCTTAATGATACTGTTTATATTGACATTAGCAGTGGCATTTTTAAAAATTCAATATTAATTGAATCCTCATTTCCTCATTATTTCCTATATACCATGCTTTTCCATGAGATACATGACTCATGCCAACCAATGCCTAGGGAAATATCTTCACCTTGTACGCTGCAAAATACATTCTACCGTCCAGTTAATTTATGGCAGCAATTTGGAAGTCTGCTGAGCCAGACACAGCCAGCTGGCAATGGATGCATTGTTGTTAAATATGAGCAACATGTGACAGTAATATCAAATTTATTTTTGAGACAAAATACATGCAAATTACAATAACCTATAATAAAGAAATGAAAGGAAATGGTGCTCTACGTATTTGCAGAAGTTTGTTTCTGTGGTTGTTTTATATGCATTAATTGATTATTCCTAATTTTATTAAGTGATTGAAGCAGAGATGGCAGAAGTAGAGATGCCTGACTATTGAATGTACCAGGGCTGAAGTCCTTGGCTTGGAGTTGACCAGAGGGGTAGGATAACCCTGATAACAACTCCATTTAGCAGAAACGCCTTGAAGGAGATGAGGCAGATTGTTGAAGTTGCAGGTGTCATTTTGTGAGGTTGCTAACTCACACAGAAACCACAAACTGTAAGGTCTGTGCCAGGCTTCACCTTGAATAGTCCTGCACAAAGGCTGAGTCTCTGAAAAGTTGTGGTTGGGGTTTTCTAACACACTCTTTCAACTGGGGAATATAGAGATGGCAACATATAGGAAAGAGAGTTTCTGCAGGCGAGTCTGACAAAAAATGAACATCACTTTAATTAGAATTTTCTACAGGAAACATTGCCTTTTGATGAAAAACTCCATCCAAAATGTTAAAAAGCTATTTGGTTTTTGAGCTGCTGGTAACGACTGTTCTTCACCAAAAGCTGCTGAAAATTTGGGGGCTTTCTAGCATCACTGTTTCAAGGAAAAACAGCAATGTTCAAAAAAAGGATGTATTTTTTGGAAGATTTCATTTAAATAAAGTTCCAGTTTATCTTCAAAAAATAATGCTTTTGTGGGAAATTTTTTGGTCTGCCCCTTGCAAAGAACAAATCTCACTGGAAGTTGTCAGAGTAAATCCCCTCAAGTCATTTATAGCAAACCCTTACAAAATATTTTTAGGAACTGGAAAGCCCATAAAAATCACTCCAAGTTATTCTCTAAATATTTGTAAAGTTTTCTGTGTGTCATCCTTTTGAAAGCCCTACAAAGAGCACCACAAAATTTGAATAAGGGCTGCCCATCTGACAGCCCAAGCTACAACAGTCCAAAACATAAAATGGTACCTTAAAACCAGCATGGGTACCAGTGTGGAGATGGGCTCTATGGGATGCAGTTTTCTTCAGTGCTATTTGTAGGAGACTGGGTGGTCTTTAAGACAGGTGTTGCTTTTTAATTTACATAAATCCATAGCACATACTCAGAGGAAGATATGTTTTCCTTTGAGAGCTACCATGTCCCACTTACTATAAATCACTGGTTTTCCAGCCGTTCCCCAACACATACAATCCCTCAAATTTGCCTGAACACAGTATCTTCTGTGCACATTAAGCACAGCCAGCCAGCAGGAGAAATCTCAAATAAAATGCTGCATATTCTGCAAACTCTGACTTCACAGACCCCTGCCCTGTGCTACTGCAGTGCTGGGGTGACCATGCGAAGAACAGCCCGAGTGCCTTAGGTGTTCAGACTCGTGGACTTCCATGTCCAGTTCATCCTGTTCACGTGCAAAATGTGGGTTTGTCCCCATAATTTGGGCTGGCTAGCCCACAGGCAATTTGCTGATGTTCACATTCACCAGGGATTTTACCCAAACCTGGGCCGGTGGGTGCTTCTGCTTCTGCCCTGTGTGAATGACTGCCTCTTGCTTACCCTTTGCAGCTCTGGGCAGATGTGTTTGAGAAGGTGTGAAATGGTTTGGGGTAATGACAACAAGAAAACCCAGGTCCGGCCCTCTGGCTGCTTGAGGTAAACACCATGGTTGCTTAAGATGTGTCAGCATGCCAGTCTGCAGACAGAGAGGACTCTTTTAATGGAATTAATGAAAAAAATATTTATCATTGCCATTATTTATTGACGGAATGTAAGTTGATCACCTCTACAGGCTGATCTTCAGCTCTTCAGGTCAGAGATGTGTATAACTTGCATTGCCTGAGGGTCACTTGGGTGCATTTTGCCTAGGATGTCCCTTCCTGACTCTTCATTCCTGATGTCCCCTTTTTTTAAAGGAGCTATTTTCCTCCTAATCTGTATTCAACAATCAGTTATGATCTCCTCACTCAGAACCTGGCTGCATTTGCTGGTAAGCTGAGAAAACAGCACATTCCCATGCTCCCCATTCAAGTAGTGTGCATAGAGCCTGTCCTGGTCCCTACACAAATCTCTTATGGAGAACTGTGGTTTATTTGCACTGAGCATCTGGTCTGGTGGCAATTTTGAGCTCAGAGAAGCACAGAGAGGACACAGAGGATAAATAACAGCCTGCAATGGGCCCAGGAATAGAAAGTGGAGCTCTTTGCCCAAAGCCTCAAGTTCTTCTCTCTTTTGGCTTTAGGAACAGCTACAGTCATGAGAAAAAAAGCATAGAACAAAATGCTGATGTGGCTTGTTGAAATTTAGGGAAGCCTCAATTACAGAGTGCTGTATTTTTGACATCATTGTAATTTTAAAATTGAAGATTGTTTTCCACCATTAAGCTTGTCAGGCATAGCTCTTGCTCTATTCCTAAGTTCACTTTCATACGGAAACAAAGCTTACATCTCTCCCATTGGTCAGTTTCTCATTTTTGGTCTCATAGTAATTGTAGCACTCATGGTCAATTTTATCCAGATTTAAAGGGAGGCAGGACTATTTTGAAACAGAGGGGCTTGGAAGAATAGAGAAACACTATTAGGCCCCACTACAGAGGAGCTGGGTATCAGGGCCATGCTGGCCACCAGACTTCAGCAGTAGTGCTGCTGGTGTGAAATGGCTCAGGTTATTTCTTATCCCATATCCAGCTTGCTTGGTAGGTACCTCACAGCCTGGTAAGCATTTCAGTCTTCTCCCAGTCCAGCCTTGTAATTTGATCAGTCATAAAAGTGGCCTGATTCAAAGGGGAAAATTACTAAGAGAAGAAATCATCTGCTGAAAAGTACTGACAGAGAAAGGACAACCAGCCTGGTACTGCTGAAAGAATGAGATCTCCTCTGAGGGGCTTGTAAACTGGAAATATCTTTGAGAAGTGCAGTCAGGGTGCCTAGAAAGTGAAGACATCCTGAAATATTGTAAATAAGCAGAAAAAATGAGGCACTGTAAGACCATCTTATCACCTGAGAAAAACAATCTGGGAAAACAGTCTGGGAAAATAAAATTGCTCTGAAAGAACAGAAAACATAATGTGTTGGCTGCTACAGGTGAAACCAGATATTAACAGCATCTATTGACTGTGTAAACTGGGAATGTCCTCTTATGTCCATATGTTATTTAAAAAAATGTGTTTATTTTATCCAAAACTGAGCTCCTGTGTCACACAGAGCTTTCCAGTTGAATCCCACACAAACTTTCTACAGGATCTTGGACTGTCCACAAGTGTCTTGCTGACCCCTGGCTGACCCCAAGAAGTGAGTACCTCTACTACTCTTTTGGTTCAGTCTGTCATCCCCTCTTTTGGGGATAGCTGGGTGTGTAGTTCCCACCTCAGATTGGTTTGTCCCTCCTATTTTGAGATTTCCTTCTGAAATATAATTTGCTTCATTTTGACATTATATATACTCATTGTTTTGTTAGTGACAAGTTGAGGTAATAAGCAAGAATACAGAACTACTTGGTTGTGCTTGTTATTGACTGTACTACAATATTAATTCACGTTATCATCGATTGATACCATACTATTGATTGAGACCGTAATTGATCGATGCTGGTAATATGTAATAGCTTCAGACATACATAAATATAAATATATATATTCATTCATATTTGCTTTATTAATATAAAGCATATATATTGGTGATTTTTGTGATATTTTTGGTAATCTGTACATAAGTAGAAAGATTAAGAGGAAAAGGCCTCCCTCTTCTTGGGTACCATGGAATCCTATGACGCTGTGGTCATGCTCTCTAGACTGACCCTTAGGTCATGACACCTCATCAAGGCCCCATGTTCTCTCACCGCAGGGGGAAGTGACTGTCTGGCAGGTGATGTTTTTCTAAAGGCAAAAGCACACTGCATGGTGAGGCAGAGGGAAATTTCCATATTTTATTCTTTTAAAATAGGTTCCTTTCCTTTAGCAATAGCAGTGGTGGGTGTAGACTAAAGTAAACTGTGTGATATGCTGCAGGTGATGGATCATCCTCTGAAATACTTGAGACAAGCGCTGCTGGACACACAATGATTAGATTCCCTTTGAGTGCTATAGAAATCAGTCAATTAATGACAACAATTATTTTTGCCCTAGACTTTCATTGCAGCTTCCTGACATTATGAGTGGCTGGGGAGCTTTGTCCCTGGAAACCCAAAGCAGAGACACTGGATTGCTGTTCACGGGAGACCAGTGTGCTCCATGCAGAAGCACATGTGAGCTGAGCTCTGCTCTCACAGCTTGCTTTTCAGATCACCTCTTGCAGCACTCCTATGGAAATGCCATAAGCCATAGCAATCATATGTGGGTTTTCTTCTCTGTGTTCTGTCCTTTTTTATGAGTCTTACTGGCTGGCAACAGTAGTGTGTAAATATTGGAGCCAATGGAGCAAAGAAGGTTGTTTTCCCCCTCTATAGTAAACTCTATTCATATGATTTTCACAGGAGACCAGAAGTCTTTCTTGCATGATCACAGGCTCAAAGAGAAAAACGGCTATGTGTGTAGAAGGGCAAAGCTGCCGGAAAGAAAAAATATTCTTAGTTTCTCTAACCTGGGAGCTTGATATTAAGAGTGAATTTGTGGCTATCCAAGTTGGGCTAATTTTAGAAAGCTGCTAACATATAACCTTCCAGTGAAGAGCATTATTGAATGAATTGCGGATAAAGGAGTCAGGCTTTCAAATGACTACACATGTGAACTTGCTAACCTACATGAAACTGCCATAAGATGGTCTGTAGTGGGATCATCAAGGCTAGATGCATCCTGAGGTAAAACAAAGTGATGGAGTCATGTGATGTGGGAGGTCTTTTGCCTGGGACTGCATGATGGAGACACAGTGGTGCTGAAGAGCCAATGGCTCTGTCCTCTCTGGGCTTGTGCCCAGAAGGGCACTGGGGGCTCAGCACAGGCACTGTGGCACAAGAGGATGAAAACCTAGTCCCTTCACACTGAAGATAACTCAATTTCACAGCACTTCCTGATTATGATCCATCTACAACCTTCAAGGATGCATCAAAGCACAGTGTGTATATAGGTGTATATATATGTGTGTGCACTTATTTATATATATATGCTTAAATTTTTTAAAAGCCCATAGCTTTACTAGCTTTGCTTGGACAGTTAAACAAAACAGTTAAACAAAAAATAATTCTTTCTACCATTGGTTTAACTGGAGTTTATTAACAGTGATTACTACTGGTAAGTTAAATAAGAGGCTGATTTAACTAGGGCAGGCCTCCCATTAGATTTTCACTTGCATTTTCTACCCTGTTAAGTACCGCAGCTGCAGTTAAATCAATTGGCACCATCTGTCAGGATGCTTATTTTCAGTTGCCCATTGGTGGAACTTAATCTTAGCTAATGTTTCAGCTCATGCTTTAACTTATCTGCCAGTGGCTGCATTTATTATTCCCAATTCCTTTATCAAAATGAAAGCATAAAACAAAAGATAAAGGGGGTCTCCAGAAATAGTATTTTTTTTCTCCTAAAGTAAGTATAAGCAGTGTAGCAGACCTGTGCTCTGTGAGATACTCTCTGCTCCCTGCGGAGCTGTGTGGAGCAAGAGCTGTCTGTGTACTCCCAGGGGTACCCAAGCTCTTCTCTCAGGGTGTGGTGGTCAGGACAGGTCAGTGAGGAAAGCTGGAGAACAGGAGTGAAGTCTTCCACATGATGAAGTAAAAACACATTTTATATCATCTGTAAGACAGCCAAAATATTATGCATGGTTTGTTTTTCCAGAGGTACTTGGCCCTGAGGTCAGAGGAGGTGAAAACACTTCACCAAATGAGTCCCAAAGGGCATCATTACAGAGAAGGCATCCGTGCACACACTGAGCAAGGTGATACATGGCAGTGAGCCCACGTGCTACCATCCAGCACTAACCACCTTCCAGCCCCAAGCAAGAGCACCCTGCTTTCTTTCCAAGATGCCATGGGAGGGCTGCTTCCCATCCAGCCCAGACTAAGTTTGTCCACAAAATCCACAACTGGCCTCCAGCACTGGACATGCTGCAGTCCCTGAGGGCAGCTTTGCTTTGTGTCACATTTGAAGAACGTTTGAAGACTGAGGCCACTCTTGGAACTGTGTGGGGATCTTCTGCCACCTTGTACTTGTCCCTCTCATGGGTCTCCTCTCCTGCAGACCCCTCAGGGCAGGACACAACCCCTTTCGTCTGTGCAAAGCAGTTAGCAGAAGGGAACCCAAGACAGCCCTAAGGCCTCCTCTGACTTGTCATCAGGCAAATAACAACCTCGTACAATATTCTCTTAGCTGATTACCAAAACTAGATTGGACATAGAGTGTTAGGAAAAGCCTTGAATGGATAGAAAAGGTCTGATCCTTGGTACCTTGCTGCCTGATAATGCTTTGGTGAGCAGTATGAAGGCACTTCCTGTTTTTTTATAGAGTTTTTCCCCATGTTTTGCAAAGAAAGTCCGGTTTTTACAAAATGAAAGGCAAACAGAAGTGCTACTAACTCAAAATGCAAGTCCTCATTTTTATAGACATCTTCCTGAGAAACAGACAAACATTGAATCAAAGGGAAAAAAAGAAGCCTACAACTTCTCCATGGCCCTGAAAACAAATGATAGAAATCACCAGTTCCTGTTGAAGGTGAGCAGAATTGATTTGCAATCAGAAGAAACTGCTTAGCTGTGCATGAAAGACTCAAGCCTGCTGTGCTGACTCAGTCAAATCTGCTGCTTAAACAAGCAGCCTGACACTTCAGATAAGGCATTTTTCCACTTTCTCAAGATCTCTGTATGAAATCAAATCACTGATTCTGTACCCTGCTCATACCAACACGTGCACATATGTGCGTACATCTCCACGATGGAGCATAAGTGAGCTTCCAGCCATGGGAGAGCTGTGCAGCAGGCAGTCTTGGCTTTTTAAAGGCGTGTGTCTGCAGTCATATTCACTGTGCCCAGTTCAAAGAGAACCATGGGGCCTTTCGAGCTGCCTGAAAAATCAAAGTTACCGATCTCACCATGCCTGCAGGAACCTCTATAAGCTGGGTCATGCCATATGATAAAGGCAATCCAGACACTCCCCTCAAAACCCATAGCCAATACTAAAAAATTGGTCTCCCAGAATTTTAGAAACTGGAGCCAGGAGTAGAGTGGTTATTTTTCCTAATGAAAAGACCATTGGGAAATTGTTCTCTCTGTGGGACCTTACATCATTTCTGAAAGGCAAAGTGATCTGGACAGAGGGCAGGAGTGGGTGACAAAAATTGCAGATGACACTAAATTATTCAGGATACTTAAACCTGAGGCTGTCTTTGGAGACACGCAAAACTACTTCATGGTGTTGGGTGACAGGGCAATAAATGAAAAAGCTGATAAGCAAAAAAAAAAAAAAAAAAGGCTGATAAGCACTGAACAACATGCTTAGGACAAAAAAAGAAGTATGAAATGACAGGCCTTCATTGCTACTGCTCAGGAAAGTAGCTTTGTCATCACTGTGGAAAGTTCTCTGAAAACATCTGTCAACACTCAGAAGCTGTTAAAAGGCAAATTGAATGGTAGGACTCGTTAAGAAAGTGTAGAGCACAAAATGAGGCTCATCATTTAACCTGTGAATAAGTCCATGGTGTACATGTACCTCAAAATCTTTGTGCAGCTCTGGTTATGTCATCTCACACCAAAAAGAAAAATAAAAAGGATGACAGGAAGCATCCTCAACAAAGATAAGGGGTGACTTCCACTGATGGAGAGCTAAAGCCTCCAAACTCCAAACTCCAGAGTTTCCTCTGTCTGGAAAAGCAACAACCACAACAGAAGGCTGTGGACATGAGGGGTACAAAACAAGGGATGGGGTTTTAATCCCTATTACTGGATTCTGCAGGAGCCATGAGTGTAAAGACACCACTCTGGGGTGAGACAATTTCACAGAGCTTTGATTCTGTATGTGATTGCCAGGGTGCATCCCTGGCTTGGAGAGATCCCGTGTCCCTGACTGCTGGAGGCTAAATACGATTTTTCTGTCCTTTCCCTATTTTTGTACTCTACTTCATTTTTTGCTGATGGCCACTTCAACAAGCAAGATGCTCTCCAGGTGGACCCTTAAGTGGTCTTTTCTTCATTACACGTTCTTGCATTGAATGTATCTGGAGAGAAACTTGTCAAGATACATAGAAGGTAACCTAATAAAGTTTAAGAAGACTAAAGAAAAATCTTGCTTGTGCTCTCTTAACCTAAATGTAGAAACTGAAGATAATCCTCTTTCCTCAAGGATTCATCACACACCTATCTGATTTATTGGCCATGATTTATTCATGATCTAAGAAGTTGATATGGTCATTGTTTGCAAAACCATTACAGAAGACTCACTTTGATGGCTTCTTTCTGGCCAGAATTCAAGTTTAATAGAATATAAATTATTATATTGTGCCTCTAAGACTTTCTGATCTGATTTTTTCCTTTTTTTCTCCCACAGTCTTGAGGGCAACAAGCCTGTCACAGCGTGTGAATGAAGATGTAGCAGTACAGTCTTTGACTTTCATATGTAGTCTCATCAGGAGACTGTACTACTTCCCCTAAAATAAATTTTTGTTTTTACACAGCCTCATTTAAAAGTTAATGAAAACCCATTTCTATACTGATTAATGGTTATTGGTGTCTTTATCCAGAACTGAAGAACCATGAGAAACCCTGACACTTAAAGAGCGTGGAAGTCCTCCACTGCAGCACTTAGACAGAATCTGCCCTGGTGCATAAGGGTGCAAAAGCCAGGTTCATCAGCTCCTGCTAAAACCTGCCAGTTTTTTGCTTAGCAGGTAATCTGTGTGCCTCTGACAGTTCCTGGGGTTAGCCAAATCTGGTCTTGAATAGGGTTTTTCACAGAAATTCTTGCTGATTGCAAAAATGATGGCAACCCCTGATGGCCACTGAGCTACCTTTGGGTCATCATCACTGCCTGGTAAGAGCACTTGTTGGTGCATAAGCTTGTCTACTTGTTTAACCCGCTTGTTGCTGTTGGGTTTTGTTTGAATTTTTTTTTGGTTATTTGAAATAATAGCATGGGTGCTCATTGATTGCTACTCTTTTGTATTTGAAAGATATATCTTTTTTTTTTCCCCTGATGTATTAGGGGAGAATTTTTAATCCTTCAGGTTTCAATAAAATATATAAATATAGTTGACAATAAAACAGCTCTGCTTGTTTCTCATTTTAATTAATGGTGCTAGTTTATCCTTATTGAAGTCCGTAGATTTCTAGCAGAACAAGCAGCAAAGAGGTCATCACAGTGGAAACTATGCCCATGTGAAAGAGGGCACTAAAAGCTGTACAGTGTCCTCAACACATGCCCCCAGACTGACTGTGGGCAGCTATTTTTAAGAAAGATTGCTCATGGCTTTTTATTGTGTAAAAAACACGTGACATTTGAAGTGGTTAACAAGTAGAAGATAACAGGTAGTGATGGGATAAGCTCAGCTCATAATTTGACACAGGGATTTATAGGAATAGAGCATCAAGGTGGTACAGTACTGGTTAGACTGAACTGGGGCCAGCAGAGGTTTCTCACTTTAATCCTCTTGCTTTGGACATACAAAGTTCACAAGTTCGTTCACCACAGCTTTTAGAAACCATCTCTCACACCTTCCTACCACTGTACCCATGTGCTATGTTTCAGTGCCCCTTTTCCACTCTAGGCACAAGCAGAAAACATGTTGGGTGCGTGTGGTAACAGCTTACTCATAGGGAAATGCCGACAAGCTCAGGAAACACATGCAGTGTTAAAAAATGGAAAGATGATGGAAGAGGTGTGAGCAACCCCACACGTCACTCCTCCTCGTCATGGGAGAAGAAAAACGCTTCAGAGAAGATCATATGTCTCCAGAGGGCACACTGCAGTGTGCAAAGGAAAGGCTGTCTCAAGAAATATTTTTCACTCTCTGTGCCCTGGGGCTCGTGGAAAGGCCGATGCAAATGCCATGGAGCCTCTGACGATGCGGGGCAGAGGGGGCCAGAGAGGAAGGGGTGGTGGGAAATGTGTGCATCTCTCTGCCCACAAATCCAGGGAGGGGAGTCCATCAGAAAAACCCCAGGGGCTGCGTTAGTCTCATCATACCCCCAACCACAAAAAAGTTTTGCTAGAAGTTCGATGCAGTGACTCACCCCTGACACGCGCTTTGTCCGTGTGCCAGTGGGCGGCACAGGGAGCCCGTGCGGGTCGAACCGAACACCTTGTGCACCCTGGCGGAAAGTAGCGGCCTGAGGTGGTGTGGGAAGTCACCAGTCGTGTGATAGCAAGCGGGACGGGGGAACCACCACCACGCTGCTGCCTCCGTGTCACCCTGCATGGCACGGGGATGCCAACTGTCACCCACTCCCCCACTGCATGGCATAGCAGTCCGGCAGGATACTGGCATTCCCAACAGGCACAACTGAGCCCCGGACACACCACTGGCATCTGATCTGCCTGCCATGCGTCAGGCAAAATCCCAGGGTCAGGCCCTGCCTGCATGTTCGGCTGAAGCTGCCTGCGGGCTAATGTTCAGCCAATACCTACACTGCACATGGCAGCTGCTCAGACATGGACTGCTGCAGTGTCACCAGCTGCCTAATGGCAATCTCTGCTGTTCTTCAAAGGCACCAGTGCTCTAGGTATCTGCTGTAGAGAAAGCAAGGTGGGAAAACAGTGTTTGTGGAGCAAAAAGAGAACACTTGAGCAAATGTGATGCATGGTGGAAGGCAAGAGAAAACACAGACCACAAGTGCAGCAGGTAAATGTGGAGTGGAAGAACTCTCTAAAAGCACCCAGCACTGATGGGGGAGCAAGATCCAGCACACTGGGATACAGGTGGGAACAGCCCCTGGAGGCCATCAGTTCACCCCACCACACCATCCTGGTCATACTCAGCCCCAGTTTTGTGTCATGTCTCAGTGAAGGTGGGATTTAAGAGAGGACCGAGTAGTTCAGGTGTTGGAGTAAATGTGAGCTGCCCTTTCTGAGCACCAAGGCTGGTACCAATAGTGCCTGGGGTTGCAGGGCTTGTGGCCTGCCAACAAAACCAGCAAAGAGCAGCAAAGAGTCACCAGCTCCCCCAACCTCCAGATGTCTCTCCAAAGATGCTATCTAGAGTGTTTCTGGAAACTAGAACCTAAACTTGAATTTGTCTTTTCTGTGCTTTTGGAGGAGGACTTTTCATTATTTTTATTCACTGAGCTGCCAAATGACTGGGTGATTTTGCCACAAGATTCTCATTTACTCAACCCTGCTGCCCCATTTATTTAAATGTGCTTTGTGAATTTCTGATTGACACACAAAAGCACCTGTGCCCTTTGCAGGGCCATAATCACTGCCCAGCTCCTCTTGTGAGGTGACACCTGCCAGGGTAATTAGGGCAGGTCTGTGCTTGGCACTAGACAGCCCTGCTTCACTGCAGGTTTGCTCAGGATAAAGGACTCAGCTGAGTCTCTTAAGAGACATGCTTTCCTACAAAGCCATCAAGAATTAATGGGGAAGAAATTAGTGTTTCCTAGCTCACTCTAGAGAAGGAAATGGTATTTTCCCATTTCATCAGTCACAAACTCCTTGCTCATTGCAAGAATACCAAGGAAGTGCTAATATTGGCACTGAAAAATCTACCAGAAGTCTTGCAAACAGGTGTGTTAAGGGAAATGCCTGGACCTATTCTATGTTTCCAGGCTGCATTTACATCAAAAGCAGCCTCTGATGAGACTAGTTGGGAATTTTCTCTTGAATTTATTTCTGTCCAACTATGTAGCTTTGTTTTATAAGCTGTCAGAGAAATTAAAATAGAAGCACTGTCTGCTCCACTGCACACCCAGGGGCTGTTTCTGAGGTGGCATGGCTGACCTCTCCCAAGCTCTCTTCCCGATGACAGCATGGCAACCCCAGGCGCTGGGGACAGGAAGCAGCTTGCTGTGTGTGGGCACTGTGTGTGGGCACTGTGTTTGGGCAGGGGAACACGGAACACCCCAGGGTCTGTGGGAAAGCCAGCCCCACTGTTCAGGTCCCCAGCACAGATATTTGGCTGCCAGCCAACTCTGCCCCTCTTGCAATAAGTTTGGAAGACAGCAGATGAGACAAGGCTAATGGCAGTCCGAAAGCTGAGCAGACTGGGAGAGGGGCGGTTGCTTCTTGTGCTCCTTGCACTGATGTTGTTTCTGGTGGCTAGCTGCCCAGATGTGTGTCTTTCTGAATGAGAAATTTTGTTTATGTTTTGTTTTTCTCCTGCTTAGAGAACCTCACTGGAATGAGATTTTGAGCTTTCACCAGTTTGAGTGTTTTATTTTGCAACATGCCTCAAAAACTAGGGAGGAAAACACATACAACTATTTTCATCTTGCTTCAGTTCAGTTTTGCTGGGGATTTGGAGCAAAAGCAGGAGTCATTCACAGTAAGCTGCTGATGTGCCAAAATACCACAGAAAGGCTATCTACACTGATGAAAGCAGGAAGTAACAAGAATTTCTGGAGCGAGATTGTTCTCATGACCATTCTGGGGCAGTTCTACAGATTCAAAAATACGAAGTTCACACACAGTTCAAGTATTTATTGAATGTTTTATTGGAGTGAAACTCCACAGCATTTGTCATTTACTCACTGTTAATGTCTTGATAGCTCAAGGGGTGTTGGCTGCCTGTTTCTCTTACGTTCTTTAGTTCTTCCCACCTTATGTCATTAACCTAGATCCATGTTCACATTTACAAGGACACTGAGTCCCAAAACATCGGAGATTCAAGGGGCCAAGCACATAGCAGATCTCCCCAGCTCATCTTAAGTATGTTCCTCAGCACAGTTAGAATGCTCTGGTCCTGAACAAGCCCTAAGGTAGCAGATGGTAGGAGGAATGGAAATATGCAGACTATGGGGTATGATATGCTCAAGTCCTTGCTGTGTAGGTCTCTTCCACATTTTTCTCATCACTTGTGATAATGAGTTTCCAGTGAATCCTGCAAATACCTTGAAAGGATCTTGTCTAAGAAATGCAGAAAAGAGGCTGGAGAAATGCCTCAATGAAAAGAAAACCTGATGAGAAAAATACTGAGTGTGGTCAGCTAATTCCAGGTGCTCCTGGAGTCAAAGTGCAGTGTTGGGCACAGCCATTTTCCCTGAAGTTCATGCTCCCCTTCCCAGCCTATAGCCCAGCAGGCTGATTGCTGGAACACATCGGGAACAGTAAGCACTGAAATGCTTAAGGTTGCTGCTCCTTTCCATACTCCTTGGCACTGACCAATGTATTTTGAGCCCTTCAACATCTAAGGGCATGAACTGGACAGTAACATTCACCTGGCTTTGGAGAAGTTGGGTTTAACTAAGCAGCCAAGCACACTGTCTCCAAGAATGGAGACATGGAGATTTTCATGGGATTCTTTGCTTAGTCTTGATAGCAGCTGGCTGAATCTCCGCTTGTGATGACCTGATACTTCCCCTCAGAGAATTACTGCTACAGTTTCTCTATTATTTTCCTGGGTGTAATGCTTGCCTTGGGATCTGTGTTCTTAGATGTTTTGGTTAACATTACTTGTTCATATAAAAACAAGGTCAGGAAAAATATTCTCTGCTTTGCCATTGTAAAGCAAAGAATTGGTTTTCCTTTGGCAAGTTGTGTTGTCTTGTGATTTGCAGTACAGACTGAAAATTGAGCTTGTGGCTTGAGTCAGCTTGGGGAGAATTCTCATATAAAAGTAGTTTTTGCATTAAAGGAATCCCAGAAATATTTAAAGGTTGTGAAGTCCATCAACCAGATGTTAGAAAAGGCCAGGGTCTAGGTTTTCTCTCAGCTCTATGCTCTCAAAGCCTCTCCCATCTTCTCTATTCAGTACATTGCACATGGTGTCTTTAATCACAGTACCACATACTATTTTTTCCGTTTTTCTGTAGAGCTGCTTAGGAAAATTTCCCACTGATCTGGTAGCTAATGCTAAATAAATTCATTTATACCTGCATGTCTAAGGCAACACAGTAAGCACATAGGAATCATTCACAGTCCCTGTGTGTTGTTTCCATTCAGAGGACAAGAGGATTATGGTTGGGTACCTTTCATGTGCATTGCCCAAAACACAGGAGGTGGCAACTTTTTCCAACCAGCACTTAACTGAAAGGTGTCTCTTTGGGCTTTCCTCTGTGCCATCCCCCCGGCTCCAGGGGTAGCGTGTCATGCTGCCTTTTCTCCTGCTTCTGAAGGGTTTTGCCTCCTCCCTCCCTTCCCAGGCAGTGATTGCCTTTCCCCATCATATTCAAGTGAGGGCTTTGCCTGCCTGCTTAGCTTTGGGAAGTGACCTTTTCCCCTGTTTAGTTTTCGAGATCAGGTTTGCAGCAGTAAGTAGCTTTCCCTTGCCATTTCTTCCAGTTGTTAGGCTAGTGATCATGCAATTAAGAACATCTCTGCACACTGGGCCTCTTTCTTCCAAGATTGCTTTTGCAATGAACTGCTATGTTCATTGTAGGAATATGTATATTCCTTATCCTTTCAAGTCTACATTTTTCCCTACAGTATTTGTAGCCTACATATCTGTCTGATTCTTGTATGTTCAGTAAAATAATCTAGGAAGATATTAATTGTATGAAAGAGTGAAATATTGGCTAAGAATATTTTGATCAAGCTTTGTGTTGTTTTCCTTTCTTTCTTCTAACATTAAGATAAATTATTTCTGCCATAGGAAAAAGGTCTCAAAGAAAGCTCTGGGGACTTGGAGGAGGAACCCAAAAAAAAAAAAAAAAAAGGCAGGAAACTGCAAAAAGTGAAAACAAGAACAGAACATTGAGAGAACACCAAAAATGTATTTTATCACAAGAGGGCAGTGCATATTAACAAGAGAGGAAATAATCCATGTTTCTCAGGAGACTAATCCCTTTCTTTTAAAAATTTCCAAAAGTTCTACTGTCAGCACTAAAAAAAAAAAAAAAAAACGGGCAGGAAAGCCTTGGCATGCAATAGCACACTATGCCTTGTGAAGTTTGTTGTACACTAGAACTGAAGGAATCTGCTCCTGGGCATCATGATTTTTTAAGAGAAGTGAGAAAGCTCTGGGTGGCACAGGAGCCGCTGATCACTGTCACGCTGAGACATGGAATGAGCACGCAGGACATGCTCAGTCACCCAAGGCAAAAAAGGAGAACTTTATTTACAGTTTCTACAATTTATAGACTCTCTAAAGTGAGAGTGGATTGGAGGATAACATCCCTCCTCTGAATCACACTGGCCAGGTGAACAGTCTGTCAATTTTCTCCTCCTCCAAGAAGGAATGTGAAAAACACATAGTGTTTTGGTAGAAAGTGTGGGAATTCTGACTCCAAGTATGTAAATATCAGAAGGCTTTGAAAATCAGGGCGACAGATCACCACCCAGGCAGACAGTGATGTTACCTGGTGAACCATCATTTATTTTGCTCATGTATCATATCACTGGCAGAACAACCACTTTCACATCAGGTGTATTTATCATGGTAACAAAGAAAGAAATGGAGATGGTGTAATACAATTAATTGTGTTACATCAAAAGTTAATTTTGCACCTCTGTTCCTTTTCAGACCTGATCACTTTCTTCATTATGTAAATTTGAAATGTGCAACATAAATTAGGTTTTCCCTGAGATAGATATCCTCTTTTGTGCAACACTATCTCTTTATGTTTCAGATGACTTGTGAGCCATCTGAGTGGTGTCTGCTCAGAAGCCACATCATTTCTTGTGTGAGGAAATACACACAGTGTTTTTGGGGAGAGAAGAGCAGGTTTTCAAGGAACAACAGAAAACTGTAGCGTAACTTTACCAGCATCTGTTTAAAGGATAGACAAGCCTGATGCTAATCCTTCACAGACAGTTACTTGTATTTGCCTTGGAGCAACAAACCTCTATAGTCAAGAACTCAATGCTCTAGAGAGTAGCTACTGTAAATGCAACTATTTCTCACACTCACACAGGGCACCATCACAAGGCACGCACCCAAGTGCCACTGCTACCACCTCTGGGACCTGAGAACCTGCAGCTGTGCAGGATTCAATTAGAGCCCTCTGATCTTGTATTTTCAAGCTTTTCTGTATTTGTCTGTGAAAAAGGATGGATACAGTACCAAGTGATGTGTGTAATCCAGCATGAAAACTCCACAGACTTGCAATTAATACACCAATTCCCTGTATGTTTATCCACAGGAAAACAGAAATACAAACCCAAGAGCAGGTCTAAAGGCTTTCCTAGGAAAGATAGTGTCTCTGCTAAGGAAGGTTGTGTAAGTGAAATCTCAGAGGCCAACTCGTATTCATCCATCCAGAGGCTGTTCTCTTACTTTATCTAATACAGTGCGGTTTAGCATCAAGATTTAAAAGGTAACTGTGCCACGGGACCATGCAGTGCTGCCAGCTTCTGGCTGATGGGTAGCATTGTCCTCCTTTGGGGAACAGCAGCCTGTGTCAGCTGCACACTGCGCTGTAGCCAAATAAAAGCTCCTCGTGGTTTCCACCAGGCTAAAACAGCTTTTACTGCACTCTGTTTTAAAAGTGACAGTCCTGATAATGCCATTCATGTCTAAGTCATATCTCAAAACATTTTTCAGGTATTTACAGGCTCAGCATTGAATAATGTTTCTCTAAGGAACATTAAATATATATATATATTTGTCAAACAGAGAAAGAGAACCAGGTAGCAGTCAATAAAAATTAAAACTACTAAAGTTTAGAGAATAAAGGAAGCTACAGAGATGTCTATAGCACAAAAAAGGGATAAGTATTAATATGAAATCAGGCAATGTAGTTGATGGAATAGTAAAGAGTTTAGAAATTAGAAAGAGAAAGAAAATCTCAGCAAATATTTCTGACATA
This sequence comes from Acrocephalus scirpaceus scirpaceus, assembly GCA_910950805.1. NCBI lineage: Eukaryota > Metazoa > Chordata > Aves > Passeriformes > Sylviidae > Acrocephalus > Acrocephalus scirpaceus. The sequence continues at coordinate 34,681,079 of OU383777.1, forward strand.
TTTCAATAGAAAAGAGGTGGTGCACTTGACTATATGAATATGATGAAGCATTTTCCAGACCATAAATACCCATGGGAGAAAGAAGGAGTTATCTGAACAAACATCTGTACCACTGACAACATTTTTTGAGAAATATTGTAATACTCTAGTGGATTACAATTGGACACCAGTAAAGTGTCAATATTGTGCTAATAGTGAAAAAAAGCAGAGAAGGGCATATGAGGTAACTGGCTGGTAACTTTTCCTCAGCAAAATAATTGAAAAGCACATAAGGGAGTCAACAAACATAGCCTTAAAAATGAGAATGTGATTAATTTCTGACAGTTTATGGAGAACAGATCCTATTAAACAAACCGAAGTTCTTTACCTAGTATCACTTGCTATTTAAATTTTTTCTAAATAGCTCAATAATATGCTAGTAAATCACACTGAGTGGAAAGAGAACTGACTTAAAATATGATTGTCCACAAGGAACTTTCTTCTAAAGGAGATGCAAAAGCAGTCCTATGCCCAGGCTAGTATTCAGACTAAATAATCCAGGCAGCCATGAAGAGAGCTAGTTTTATAAATAGAGGCCTATTTAAGACAAATGCATTTTAATACAGTCCATGTAAAGTTTTACATCTAAATTAAAGAATTCAGACCTACAGAAAATGACTGATTGTTGGAAAAGGATAACTAAAGCAAACCAACTCCTCAGAGTGAAAGTTCAGCATACATTTCCAGTGCAATAATATGGAGAGAAAATCAAATTACAGTCCTCAGATTTTCTAAATATAGAATTAGTAAGAAAATGAAAGGAAGTGGTTTTATTTCCAGATGAGATGTTGATAAGAATTAATATGGTGACAGCAATTTTGGTATTGATAAGGTGAAAAGAATCATGACAAGTACTCAAAATGTTAACGAACATCTTTGAGTTAGAGAATCAGAATACAAAATCTGCTTAGATTTTCAGAGTGAAATCGAGAAGTGACTTTCTAAAGATTAGTAAGAAACTTGTCAGGGGGAAAAAAGGACAATTAAAGCCTTTCTTACACAGAAGAAAGTCAAGAGAGACAGACCAGTGGTTTATCTTGTTTTACAGCCTCTGAATATGTGTTTCAAACTTCTGTGGTAGAATCTGTTCTTTTTCATTGCAGCTATTTTTTGTTAAGTTCCATGTCTACACTTAGCTCTTTAGGTTCCTGTTCAACTAGTAGTTAAGTATCCATCACAGAGTAAAATTTCCCCTCTTAGATATTTGTTGTAGGATAGGATGAATCACTATAATAGGTTGCTCTACAATGTAGAACATTGTCATTTCATTGTAGATTCATTGTGGATTCAGCATAAATTCATCTATGCTGTGGAAGGCCAACACTGCTTGTATGGTGAATCATGGCCTCATGCACTTTCAATAGCACTGGAGCACAGACACTGCATAGAGCAGGGCTGTCTCTGAATGATGCTGTGGGATTTGGAAAACTCTTCTAAGGCATCACAACTGAAATGACTGACCAGTCTTCACAGGCAGAGCAGCCAGATATATGATATTGGTATACCACAGGAACATCCTGACGGCACCGAGTTGACGATCCTTTCCATGTTTAGAAATCTTAAGAACATCTTTGAAAATGACTGGTGATTATAGATGTCTCAGCCCTTGGGCAGGTGTAGAAAACATGTCTTATGAGGAATGGCTGATGGAGCTGGGTTTGTTTAGTCTCAAGAGCAGGAGGCTCAGAGGGACCTCATTGCTCTCTACAACTCTCTGAAAGGAGGTGGGGTGGTTTCTTCTGCTGTGGCTGTGTGCTGTGGCCTGCAATGAGAGGACCAGAGGAAATGGCCTTAAGCTGTGACAAGGGAGGTGCATATTAGATACCAGAAAATAAATTTTCACTGTCTGAGTGGTCAGGGATTAGAACAGACTACCCAGGGAGGTGATGGATTCACCAACCCTGAAGCTGGATCTGGAGCTGGGTGATGGTTTAGTGGTTTAGGGGTTACAGTGGTAGGGCTGGGTGGATCCTTGGACCTGATGATCTTAAAGGCCTCTTCCAACCTTGATGATTCTATGATTCTTAAATCATTAACCTTTTGTAATATATTTTCTCCCCTGTCCAGTTGAGTAGGGACATGACAGAATGGCTTTGCAGTTGGCATCCAGCTGGGGTCAAACCACCACATTTCTCTAGCCAGGAAAGTTCTCCTATTGTATTACTAAGCATTCAGTCTTGACAGAATGGCAGTTGATTGAATTATAGATGGACTAAAAGTTAAACTAGAATGTTGTTCTTTTGAATTTTGTCTTTTCTTTTGAATTTACTAATAATCATCCAGGTGAGCACCTACTCCTTTTGCTTGAATAGTCACCTCATTTACACAAGTACTCTCACAAGTGGTGGTACCATGCTGTTCACAGAAATATGAGAAGAAGAGCATGAGCTAAATTTGGGCTTCCTTCCATCAGTAGTTTTCCATTTTTTATGAAGTACTGTGAAGACCAGGACTCTGTCTCAAATGGCAAGGTGACAACTGTAATGAAAAGATGTCTTTTATCTGAATTTCAAAATGAAACTTTGTCTTTCTTCCTGCCTGAAAACCAGACCATTTTCCCCCTGTTGTTGGATTCAGCTAGAGCTACAATGATCTTGTAACACAAAATGTGGCTTGTGATGTCCTCCCTGCTTTAGAGGTCTTCATGAGACCCTGGGAAAAGTCTCTTCACTGATTCCCAGTCATCACTGAGGGCTACCTGAATGACACAGCCATAATTTCCAAGTGATAATCAGGTCAAGCCACATCTCTCTCAAAGATTGTATTAGAGTGCAGGTGCCACCACAACAGCTGTGTTGTTCTGCTCCACAGCAGAACACAGAAACTCTGTCTAAAGTGCCTGTATGAAGTTATGAAAAAGTTATGAAAGAAGCATTTTGGATAAAACACTTACAGAGCAAATTGAATGAAACACATCTGTACCACTTTAGATAAAGGGGTTTGACATAATTTTAGAACTTACATAAAGAGATAAGTTTTCAAAAACTGAAACAAACAACAAAACACCCAGATATGCCAGGGGTTGAAGGGGTAGCAATAAATTATTTTTTTAAAAAGCTGATACCCCTTCGCACACACAGGCACCCATTTCCCAAACTGAAGTTGCAGCGTTCCCATGTGTTGGGTGTCCAAATGTTTGCTATCACTATATATTTCAATTTGAAAATAGTCAGATACCATCATGATCTGGTAGAGGACAAAACTCTCAGACAGCTGGTAGAGTGTGATACTGTACTTCCACAGGACATGGTTTGGTGAAGTGTGGTTATTTGTTTCTAAAAAAATAACACTTGACCTAGTTTAATTAAATGTGGGTTGTGCTTTAACATTTGAAAATTAGTTATTGAGAAATTATATTGCCTTAAAAAACCCCATTATAAACCAATCATTTCTGTGGTCTGAGTCTCAAAGTAATAGATGAAGCCACATTAACATGTGTATTGTATTTCCTTTAAAATAGCAGTGCTGAAAATGCAGGTGGTTTAATACAGCAGTTATTATGTGTTATTTTATATGTCACTTATATCAAGAGAGGGAATGTCTCTATAAAGTAGGTAGTATTTCAGTATAGTTTCACTCTTCATGGGTAAATTCTCCTTTCATACCTACTGTAGCTGGTGAAAGTGGTAATTTAGATCTTTATTTTATTAAACTCAAATTTAAATTTATCCTTATGTACAACTTTAGCTTACACCATTAGTTAATGAAGTCCTTTAGGAACACATCCTAATACATGCAATGACTTCCACCACGGGATCTACCTATTACTGGTCACAAGGCACAACCCTAAAATGAAAACCCAGCATCTTTTGATCATTACCAGTATGAGTCAGGTGTTAACTAACAATGGCTCTACACCTGTTGCCATGCTGGCAATTATTAGAAGTTGTAAGCAGCAACAGAGTATTTTGGTGGTCTTTATTAAGAGGAGTACTAAATGGGTCTCTTCATGAGCTGTTTCCCTCCAAGTAGTGACATGAAAAGTGAGTCTTGGCTCTGAGGACTAGAAGAGTATGGAAGCACATCGGGATGTTTCTGAACCTGTTAAAGCAACACCAGTTGACTGTTAACTACTGATCAACTCTCCTTGTCTCTGCACTGATTACCAAAGGCCAGATTTCATAACACGTGCACTGTTTCTTTCTCTAAGTCACAGGACCCTTGTTTCAAATACAGATCATTGCAGACTTTGTAGGCAACAGGGCCATATAAAGCAGGCAAGGCATCATTTGGGAAAAATAAATGAGGATAACTGGGTAAGCATATGAACAACTGGGTCCACAGCCTGACAGGGTTGTTCCTCTTACTCAGATGTTTTCCTCCAGAGATTTCCATTCCTAAGTAGTAGAAGGGTGAAAAGCATATGTGTTGGCACAGCTTTGGCAGCTACTGGAAACTTTTGTGAACATTTGGCCAATACATTTTTTAAAAAATTACCATTTACCTGTGGACATTGACTCAACAACTTGCTACTGTTAGGATGGCAGCAAGTTCCGCTTATCTACAGAGTCCTGATTTTTTTATTATTTCTTTTTTTGAGCAATCTCGTATTTAATAATGTTCTCAAAACACAACTGTTTTGATCAACTAAATGGATTGCCTGGATGTTAAGCGACATGTTCTCTGAGTTCTTATAGTACTTTCTACCATGCCTCAGCACTGATTTTTGAAGTCAGATCTGATACACTTTTTTTTTTTTCTAAAAGTTAGTAAGCCACAAGTGGCAATTGTATGCCTATAATATCATTTCATTTAACAAGGGCACAGGAAAAACAAATGGACCATGCTGGAAGAAGTGAGCTATTGATGGGATAGGTTGCCACACAATGAGAAGAAAAATTCCCTACTTGTCAGACATTTCAAAATAATTGACTTTATCTGGGTTTTATGCAATAGTAAACTTGAAATTATAACAATTTTAAGTGCCTTTGAGAAAACAAAACCAATGTTTACCAGGAATCCTAAACCTATCTTATAAAAATAATGAGGTCTTAAGGGTATGGAATATTTTTAAGTATGTGGCTATGGATAAAACATCCAAGCTAAACTCGCCATTCTCATGGTAGTCTGATGTAACTTTATGAGGTAATTCTTGTGAATTAAACTTGTCTTGACATTTAAGCTCCATCACAGAGTTCTGGTCCAATTTTATCAAAGTTTGAGTATTAGCTCTTTGAAGGATGTTCAATGACATGATGAATCTCAGAGAATTTGTTTTGTGGTAACAAGATTTGCTCCCCCAGAGGATAAGATTCTCTTCAGGCCTTCTCTCTTTCCACTCCCCTCCTGAAATCTTTGAAGGATCAGGGAGAGTTTCCAAAAAAATTAAAAAGGTCTACTTCCTTTTGCTCATGGTCAGGCCCACCCAAATAAGAGCAAGAAGAAATGGCAAGACCTTTTCAAACACATCAGACATCTTCTCTGAAAATTTAAGGTTGTTGATTACTGCCTCATGTTCATCACTTTCTCTAAATGCCTTCATGTATCACTTAATTCTCAATCTTTAAATTTAGAAGACTTGTTGAGTTCCTTCCCTAGAGTCACTCTTTTATAACTAAACACTAACTCTGTACCCTCCATGAAACGTGTGAGTCTTCTTAGCACTAGTTGTATTTTCCCTTTCCATAGTTACTAAACAGAGATCCTGCCACCAGAAGCAAGAATGTCAAATCTCTTATCTACCATAGCAAATGCAATTTGAAACCCCACTTTACATGTGGGTGTAATGAGAAACTTTTCTGTAAGTTTGCAGTATACTAATAAAGCTTAAGAGAAAAGCTCCTTTAAGGTGAAATGCAAATGCAGTTTCAAGATAAGAATCTCCCTAGTGAGATAAGGCTGCCACAAAATATATGCTGGTATTAGATCAAAAGTAACTGCTTACTCATTTCTGGAAGTTTAATTCTAATCACAGACACATAAGACACTTTCCTGTGTGTCTCTCCACTGAAAGAACGGAGGGTGAGGTGTGTTTGTAATCAGCAGGTTTTAGAAGGTGTAGAACTTTATACATGTCTGAAAAACCTGATGAGAATAATTGTCTTTGGTCATATTAAATAAACTCTAGATTGTAATCAAATAATTTCCCAGTGACACTCATGCAACACTTGTTTTACTCTCCTCTCTATTTTTAAAGGTCTATTAACAAACCTAAAGCATTAGGATGTCTGCACTTGTATGAGTTTCTGTATCTGTGCATGTTCTAGTTTTCTTTTTAATGCCTACTAGGTGCATTTAACTAGACTGCTATTTTAAAATTTTCATATGGTTTTTAAGAGCTCCAATTGAAATATTATTTATCTCAAGAGAATAATGTTTTGCAAAGGTGTAAAGATAACTCTGCCATTGTGGCTTTGTTGTACAGAGCTCCTGGATGTGTAGAATTATAGAAACATCAAGGTTAGTAGAGACCTTTAAGATCATCAGGTCCAAGAATCCACCCAGCACTACCACTGTAACCCCTAAACCACTAAACCATCACCCAGCTCCAGATCCAGACACCCCTTGAAGCACCTTCAGGGGTGGTGAGTCCACCACCTCCCAGGGTAGCCTATTCCAATTCCTGACCACTCAGACAGTGAAAATTTTTTCCTAATATCTAATCTGTATCTCCTTTGTCACAGCTTAAGGCTGTTTCCTCTGATCCTCTCACTGCAGGCATGGCAGAAGAGACCAGCTCCCATCTCCTTTCAGAGAGTTGTAGAGAGCGATGAGGTCTCTTTGAGTCTCCTGTTCTTGAGACTCACCAAACCCAGCTCCATCAGCCATTCCTCGTAAGATGTGTTTCCTAGACCTTTCACGAGTGTTGTTGCCCTTTGCTGGACATGCTCTGGTCCTTTCCAAAGTGAGGGGCCCAGAACTGAACACAGAACCTGAGGTGTGGCCTCACCAGTGCTGAGTACAGGGAAATGATCACTGTCCAAGTCTTGCTGGCAACACTATTCTTGATCCAGGCCAAGAGGCCATTGGCCTTCTTGGCCACCCAAGCACACTGTTGGCTCATACTGAGCCAGCTGTCAACCAGCACCCCCAAGTCCCTTCGTGCTTAACAGCTCTCAAGACACTCCTCTCCCAGCCTGTAGAGTTACAGGTGGTTGTTGTGACCCAAGGGCAGGACCTGGCACTTTGCCTTATTGAGCCTCATGGAGTTGTCCCCAGCCCATTGATAGAGTCTGTCCAGGTCTCCCTGCAGAACCTTCCTATGCTCCAGCACATTAACACCCCCACCAAACCTAGTGTCATCCACAAATTTACTGAAGGTACAGTCAACTCCCATGTCTAGGTCATTAATTTAAGTGTCAAATAGGACTGGGTCATTCAATGAATAGTGTAATTCAAATGGGACAGATAATGAGATAAGATAATGAGTTCCCCTTACAGATCTTGACACCCTTCCAGGACATGCAACACCTCAAGCTTCTCCTGTTATGAGGGAACATAGAAGGCATCCACTCACTCCTCACTATAGGGCCCAAACTGAATAGAGGGCCCTCCTCTCTTCCCCCACAACCACCTCCTTCTCCTCCCCACATCTCTGGGTCATGGTGTTCCCCGAAACCAACTCACTCATCCACCATCTCAACTTGCAGGAACAAAATTACTCCCTCTAGTGCTTGCTTTCCTTGAGTTCCTTCCAAGTTTCATCCACCCAGAGGACACCTGTTGAGGATTTAGTGCCACTGGGAAAGCCAGTTCTAAAATCAGTATCCAGCAAGTGAGCTGGTGGCCACAGGGGTAGAGGCAGAGTGAGGGTAGGATGGAGTCACCTCAGCCTTGCTAAAACCCACAGAAATAGCTGGGCTAGAAATTTTCTGGTTTTGCTAAATTTCTTTTAGAAATATGCTTAGTGTACTGTGATATATGTACATGTGGTTATTACTGCTGGTGTGTATATATATGTGCATGTGTATGTACAAACACCACACCTATTTATAGCAAGACTGCTTAACTGCCAAGGTTTTTTTACTTTGATTTTGTTGACAATAATGAAATTTGTCCTTTTTATAAGTGTTTTGTCCTTTGACAGCTTCTGTCAAAGACCAGGTGGAAACTATTTAAGCAGGAGGTATGGGTAGAATCCATTCCAGCCGGTAGTAAGACTCTCAGAGGGCAAAAGTCTGAAATATTCCACATTGCCGTAAGAATTTAAGTCAAGAAGAAAAACAATTTCTTGTCAGTTTCTTCTGATTTTATGAAGTTGAACTGGGCTGCTCCTTCTCATGTGAATTTGGCTTGAACAGTATCAATTACCATATAGAGGTTTTGGTTTTCAATCTTTTTTTTTTTCTTCTTTCTTACCTAGGTGCAACACATTTGTCTGGTGATATTGCACCTGTAGATGAATAAGACCCCACTCTTGATCATCTTGGCTAGTGTTACTACCCTTTTGCTTGCCAGTGTATTCATAACAAAACCGTGACCATCTGTGAGCAATAACTAGCTTAACCAGGACACTTTTCACTTGAGTGACTTTTGGGTTGTAAGTAAAAAGTAATTTTAACCTTTTTTTCTTCTTCTTACCTTCAAATACTTTTTTTGAGATTTTTTCCCCACCACCAGTGAGTATGAGCAAGCTCCAGCAAGATGATTAACTCCTGTCTGCCAAAATACCAGGTAATAAATAATTAGTTCTTCAGAACTTCAGATCTGGTTAGCTCAGAGGCCCTTCCTCTGGGGCTGCTGCAGCGTCAGAGGGACAGCAATGCTTCCACCTCCTCTTTCAGAGCATGCACAAAGCCATTTCTGACCAGCCGACTCTCACAGCAGGCTCCATGCTTGTACATCCCATTGCATATGTGCAGTGCTGTTCTGCATTGGTAGAATAGAATAGAATAGATTAGAATAATTTCAGTTGGAAGGGACCTACAGCAATCATGTGGTCCAATTACCTGACCAGTTCAGCGATGACCACAATGGACTGTTCGTCCCTGTGTCGTGGGGTGGTGGCACATGATGGGTGGGATGGGGAGAGAGACAAGGATAAAGTCAATGGATCAGTGGCACAGAACCCTCAGACAACTCATTGCAGAGTAGAGGAGTTGTAAGAACTACTGGTTTGAATCTCTCACAACACACATAGTCTGGTACAGAAATTCTTCTCCCACTAGAAGATGTGGTTGGAGGTCCCTAGTCCTCAGTCCTGCTTTTCGAGATAGAAATGTCAAGAAGGTTTTGAACATCAGCAAAGTAATCTTTTAATCTCTTAAAACACAGTATAATGAATCCCATTCATTGTATCTGTCCAATGAATGTCTACAAACTCCCCAATATATTTTTCTCGATGGCTGGATGGAAAATCAATATTTAGGTTTCAGTTAGCTGAAAGTTGATTTCAGCTGGGGAGCACTTGCTGAAGCAAAAGGTCACCTCTGAAAGATGTTTTATATCATAGAGAGAAGAACGTTAGCAAGATCTTAAAGCTAAAAATGCTGCATAAAATTTGGTCAACAGCAAATCCAACATTTTGCTTCCATACTGTGCTGTAATTTCTGTATTTCATTCAGCAGCAATCTCAGCTCTAAACAACATTTCACCCAGGGGTAACTAGCCACACATTTTTAATCAGGCAAAAGTGCTCCAGCATTGGCAGTATTTTGGTTTATGTAAAGCACTTCTATTTTGAAAGTATTATGCATGAACACCACATTTCTTTAGATAACTGACTGCACATGTTGCCTCATCAAACATTTTAGCAGTACTGTTCTTGATGGTAAACTCATCCTGTAACAGAATGAAGTACTGAAGAATATGCAAAAATTATTTTAAAGCAATCCATAAAACACCAAGCTTTAACTGTTGACCAAAAAATTTTAGTATTTATATTCTGAATAAAACAAGATTAAATTCTGGGCAGAGGAAGTTGTCATGACTTTAAACCAGCTTCTGCTCATACCTTCTAGCTATTTCATAGTGGTCAGGGAGATGATTGAAGCTCACACTAGAAACAAAGCCTCATTTACAGCTTGTTGGGATGCAGAAAACATCCATCAACATTTCTGAAAAGTTTTACATTGAGCAGATTTCTAAGAAAGCAATTTATCTCTGATTTTTTTAAGGTATGGAGGGGTTTGACTTGACTAAACCTTTCTGTTCAGTCAACATTTCCAGTTACATACAGCCATAGTTCTTGCTATAGAGAGACCATCATTTGCACTGCACTTATCTCCAGACAGTTTCTGATATCAGTAACCAATTTCCAGATTGTTTTCCTCCAACTTGGGGAACTGCAGTAGTCTTTTCCCAATTGCCTCACCAGAAAAAGGCTATAACAAGGCATATCCCACAAGGCCTGTATAATGGTATTATATTTTATATTTTAATATCTGTATTTATTTTATAATTTGTCATTTATTCATTAAAGTTATTTCTTTAATAATTTAACTTAATAACAGAGTTGAAGCATCTTAAAATTATCATTTACTCAGTCAAATAGTTTAAATCTGAATTGCCCCCCTACCACTTCCATCCTTCTTTTTATTTAAAGTAAAAAGTCAGTTTGGATGCGAAACAGATTGGTTGTCATGAAGCTCTAACTCCCACTAAAGTAATATTATTAAACTCTCTATACATTTTTACATTTAAAAATGCAGGAATAGCAGGTGCAAAAAATATGCTATGCTTAAGGTAGAGCAGGTCATACTATCTAGTGTTTGCATGGCTGGACTCTCCTCAGTGGAAGATTTTTTTTAGTGGTTTATAACCCTGTTAGGCGCTCGGGTCTTTCATGCTAGGAGTCCAATCCAAGGTGATTATTTTTCCTTAGTTCACCAAAAACTATTTAATCACTTCCAAGGAAATGTTAGAAAAAAGCACTGGCTCTGTTGGTGTTAATAAAAACAGTTGATCTTTCTGACAGCTTTTATCCTTCTCTGCCAAATGAAACCTAGTACTGGGTGCATTATGTGTCAGGATTCCTTACTTCTGCTGCTTTGAGAGTTAGAAAAACTGTAGGCATGGTATAAACACTTCAAGAAACAGTGGTTTACAAATGGTTGAGAAAGTGCTGTTTCTTTCACTTTAGGAGACTTCATTTTAGTAGATAAAACTCTGATAAGCCTCTCTCCCCACCAAGTGTTCTGCAACCTCTTGGTCCTTCCAGCTCTAAGCCAGCCATGCATCTTCTCAGAGCTCTTGCAGGTGGCAGGACTACAGATGCACCATCCTCACAGAGCAGTTAAGCAGATTTCTCCTGATTGAAGCTCAAAAGATAGCATCAGGATTTTTCCAGTACAGTTGTTTCCAGATCTTCCAAGACAGGACACAGTTCAAGAGCAAAAGTTCTCCTAGCTTATATTCTGAGTTTGTTGGAAATATACAAATAGAAACAAGCAGTTTTGGCAGAAGTATTTCAGATTTTCAAGTTAAAATTATTTGAAGAAGTTATTCAGCTTCTGCAAATTTGCAGAACACAGAGGAGATTCCACAAAGACCTGTGAGATGTCCACTAGAAATCTGCCAACTTCCCTGCCACCCACCACTCCTATGCTGTCCCCTCATTCACAGAGAGTGAGGATATCTGTAGGTTGTTCTGCCCTCCAGCCTTAGACAATGCAAGCAGCTCCATTTCCAAGTGCTCTTGGCTCAAGGCTGGTCCTGTCTCTGATGAACTGCTCCTCAGATTTACATTGTGCTGGACACTCCAAATCTCATGATAAATGATGACTATAACCCATTTCTTTCTTTGTAGTTTTCTCACAACCAGGAAAATGGAGTATACTCCAATATGACAAGACCTTTGTTGCCAGTTCTGCTGTAGCCAACCAGGGCTGGATTCTGTTTTGGGGAGAGTTGCATGGGCAGCTCTGAAATGTGTTTTTCTAGTACTTCTATTTGGTCAGTGTTGTCCTGTGCTTGGCCTTCTGTTCTGATCAATTAATTTTTTTCTACTTTACGGAACAGTTGTGAGGATTTTTAAGTTTATTTTCATGTATGTGTCAGATGATCTCAGTGCTGCAGCAGCAAATAAAAAAACTGGAAGCAGTGCTGGGTTCTGGCAGGATGCATTGTGTCAGGGGCAAGGAAGTGGGCACTAGTGGCTGTTCCTGGCATGAGCTTTGCACTGGGCCAGAAGGAGCCGGACCAAACCCAGCCACGCTGACATCAGGGGGTGGTTACTCATCCAGCACATCATCTCAATGCTTGGGACCCACCAGGGAGGCTTCTGCCTGTCCTCCCAGGATGCCTCCCTTCTTCCTTGGATCTTGTGTTTGCCTATCATGTGGTGTGGGCCCGTGGGTAACAAAGCCCCTAACCCTGCCCCACAGAAGCAATGGGAGGAGAGAGCTGAACAGACCAGCCCACAACTCAGTAGGGGTTTTGATGAAAAAGGGAAAAATATCAACCAAACAATCTCTTTTTCTTCTTATTCAGAATCAGGTAATAATGATTTGAGTCATGTGGGTAATAATGAGTTTGAGTCATATGGGAAATCACATCTGCCAGTTGCTTTCAACAGCTCATAGTTAAATTTGCCAAGGGTTTGGTATCTTCACTACCTAAATACTACTTGCTGATAGGCATTATTTCTAACATCTATCCACTCACTAGTTCTACTAATAAACACCATTAAGGTTTACCATTTATCTTCCTCCTAGTCCAAACTTATTTTCCATGTCCAGGTTATACCTCACTCGCAAATTAGTCCATCATTTTCAAAAGATTTAAGGACTCCTATATCAAACAGAAGTATTTAAAAAATATTTGCCGTTCTCCATGTTAAGGAAACTTCCCTGTCGAACCATCCAGAAGCCACTCTGGCAGTCACTCTTGCACCACCTGAGCTGGGACGAAAGCCTCTCCACAGCTACACACCTCCCCCTGGTATCCTTACCAGCTTGGCCACAAGTTTCTCATAGCAGAGTCTCAGACATTCAGATCCTTAAAATAATTTAATCATGGTGCAATAACGAAATAACAGGTCGAGCTAGGTGCCTCCAAGGAGAGACCCCAAGCAGAGGAACCGCTGGGCTTTTATATCCCCAAAGCCTCAGGGAAAAAAGTCTGAGGTCCTCAGCTCTGGCTGTGCCTCTGAGTGTTCCATCCCCTGGCTGCACCACAGGTCCCCATGCCCTTTGTTCTGCAAAGGGCAGTTCACAGCCTCTTGTCTCAGCTTGGGCTCCTGCTCCCAGAGGTCAGCCTACTGCTGGCAGCGTATCTTCACACTGAGATAACTACACTGAATGTGTTCCTCAACACAGGATTATTTGTAATAGGCAGTATTAGTGCACCACATCATATTACTTTTAGGCTATGCCCTGACTAGTGGTTTCCCTGCGCTAAGAGGAATTAGTGCAAGCTCCAGCAGCAGTCCTCCTGCAGCAAACCAGCTGGGCTGCAGCAGTGATCTCATAATGCTTGACAAGTTACTATGGGAAAAGAGGAAATTCATTTTATGTGTAAAGATGGCATTTATTGTTGACAGTGTAATCAGTATTATCACGGATGTAATTATTATGGGAAAAGAGAGAAAAAGTAAATAAAGAATTCCGTTACAGAGGAAAAGATGCAATTGAAAACTACACACTCAAAATTCCTACACACATACATCCTGGCTATTACATCTTTCTCTGGCAGTGTGTTCATCCTTCCACTGCCCCCCTGGGTCCTAATATTGATTGTTGCACTCTAAGGTGTGGGGAGGGATACGGCAGTTTATCCACGACCCTAGTCTGCTGCAGAGAGAAGTACAATGCCGATGTCAATGGCTTCTTCTTCCTCATGGTGTCACCTGCAGACTTGCTGGCACTGTTCTCAATGCCACTGTCTCTGTCACAAATAATGATATTGAACAATGACCATCCCAAAATACTCTCCTGAGGAAGACCACTTGTAGGTCTCCATTTGTACACTGAGCCATTGACTGCAACCGTTCGGATGCGACAGTGCATACAATTCCTTATCCATCAAATACTTCATCCCTCAAACCCAAATATCTCCAGTTTAACAGCAAGAAAGCTGTGTGGGACCATGCCAAGGGCTTTACAGAAGTCCATGTAGATGACATTAGTAGCTCTTTCTTTATTCACTGACAATATGGTTTGCTCCTGGTGAAGCCACATTGGTTGTGTTTAATTGCCTCCTTGTCACCTATATGCCTTGACATACCTTCCAGGAGTATCTGTTCCATGATGTTTCTGGGCACAGGTATGAGACTGACTGTCTGATATTTCCTAGGGTTGTTATTTTTACCTTTCAAAAGCATGGCTGTGATGTTTCCCTTTATTCACTGAGCATGGACTTTACCTGACTGCCATGACTTTTCAAATAGAGTGCTTAATCTGCCAGTTCACTTGGGACTCTGGGATGCATCTCTTCAAGCTCCCCAGATGGTCTCAAACATGATCTTCTCTTACAATGGGTAAGTCTTCATCGTCCCAGTTCATGCCTTGAGATTGAGAGGCTCAAGATGTGTTGAACCACAATTGCCATTGAAAACTGAAACAAATAAAAGCTTGAGGTGCATGCTACCTCACAATCAGAAAAAAATTCTGTTTAAGCAAGTAAAAATGAAGCTTCGGGCATGTCAAGATAAATTCAGGTAAAACAAGGCCTGTGGCTTTGTAAAATCACTGCAAAATCTGTGCCTTGTTTGTAAGAGTGGCAATACTGTATAAACAAGGCTGCAGGGCTGCACTGAAACAGGGGTCTGTGTAACTGAATCAATCCAAAAGTATTTCCCCACATAATCATGAATGTACTGAGAGCCTTTTTGCTATTGCAACCTTGCCTGAGAAGATCCAATTCTCACACATCTCACATTTCCACTTGGAAGCCCAGTGAAGTCATTAGAACAAAAAACATTAATTTCAGCCGACTTTACATGGTTTTTGATTCTTGGTGCAGTAATGCCATCAGAGTCAGAAGGGAATATTCAGGCAATGAATGCACCTCTTGTACACAAGATGCCTCCCTGTGCCTACAGGTAAAAGGTGTGCAAAATGTTAGAAAGCTGCGCTGTCTAACATAGGACACATGCTGCCCCTATTAAAGGTAAAACTGGAGAATTCAGGGAGAGTAATTTAAAAATAACAACAATAAAGGTGGTGATGGAGACAACAACAGGAATTGTATAGGTCGTTTTATATTTTATAGTAAACAACTGTCTTTCTGCAAAGACGATTTCTGCAACTGCTAACCCAGGGGTGGCTTTGATCCAAAGCCTTTGAATTTATGGTGAATAATTTTATTATGATGATGAGGCAGGAGCTAGTTTTCAGTGAAACAGATGATGACTAAGCTGAAACAATGCAGTTTTCAAGGAAACACCTCAGTCAAACCTGACCTGGTGCAGCCACAGAGGTATAAATGACTTTGCTGGGCTTCTCAACAAAGAGAAGTACATAACCACAGGAAGCAAGCACCCCATTTCATGTTAAGAGTATGTTTTTTCTGCTCCTGAGCAGCTCTACAAAGGAAGCATACCCAAGGAAAACCAGGTTTTCACATTTTTCAGTGGGTTTTATTTTACAGTAAAGAAGAAATAAGAAAACCCAACCCAGCAGAATTGCCAAGGAGGGCAAAGCCCCTGCTTTTTTGTCCTCTGCTTGATTCAGCTTCTTGCTTATTCCTCTGCTATTGTCAGTACACAAGTGAAAGCATTTGACTAAACACAAAATAGCAACATGGGAAAGTTGCAGAAGGAAATATTTTTAATCGCAGTTTTGCACAAATGTTGCGTTTCTGAAGGAAAATATGGTTGCTCATTTTAAACCTGCCTGTGCTTGGCCCTCTCAGAGCACCCAAGCTCTGAACCTGCAAAACACCGCAATGGCTTTAAAAGTGTTCCTTCAAAGCTTTTCACACATTGCTAGGTGAATTTGCCTCTGCTCTTCCTGTCTTCAGCAATTCGAATGCAGCTTTCAATCTGTGTTCTTCCTCCCTAAGATGCCTTGTATAAAATCACATGAGAAAAATGTCCCCGAAAGCTTTGTGAAATTTTACAGAAGGAAATACATTGCACCTGGCAGCAGGTAGACATCTTTTCACTCATTTTCCTTCTGGAGGAGCCAGAGAGCTTAAAATGAAAGTAGCAGGTGGGATACTTTTCCAGCCTCCCGTTTTCTCTCCTAAAGAGGGAGCTAGAAAGCTGGATGGGAGGTTTTCTTGGGGTTTTTTATGTTGGGGTTTAGGGGTTTCTTTCAACTAACCTCATAGTTAACTGCAAACTATTAATTCAAATAATTTTCTATTATTTCTTTAAAAGAAACCACTTGCATCCAGTGGTTTATTTAATCAAGTTTAAGGTTGTTAGAAAAAAACCTGAAAAAAGAAAATGCTAATAGAAAAAACCTGATTAATAGACTTGATTAATCTTCAGGCTTGGCTTAAATGTGGCATCTGTGGTTTACTGTAGCTATTTTTAATGTACTTTTTAATGTATTTTACCTCTTAAAAATATTAAATAGAAAGAAGAGAAGCTTTCCTGAGTGCCATGCCAATGTTACGACAGTAACATCTAAGTTCAGATGCTATGTTTCTGCAACAACAACCCTGTTTGCCCACACCTCAATGACTCCCAGCCTCTGAGGTGTCAGCTTATTGCCAGAAAAGTGAAAACCCTTGTGTCTTGTTGTCTTGAATATTATAGACATTTCACATCAGGCAATTCTGAAGAAGGCATATTGAAATTGAAGAACCTGTTGGCTTTCTAAGATGGAGTGACTACATGAGTGGACAAGGGAAGGGTTACAGTTTTCATTTATCTGGACTTCTGTAAAGCCTTTGACATGGTTTCCCACAACATCCTTCTCTCTAAATCGGACTGTCTTTAGATAAAAAAGTGGTTGGACAGTTGCATCCAGTGGTCAGTCGCATCCAATTTTCAACAGCTTAGAGTCCCAGTGGGCATCAGTGACAAGTGGTGCCCTCAGAGGACTGACCTGTATTATTTAATATCTTCATTAATGACACAGATGAAGGGATCGAGTGCACCCTCAGCAAACTGGCAGGTGACACCGAGCTGAGTGGTGCAGTTGACACACCTGAAGGACAGGATGCCATCCAGAGGGACCTGGACAAGCTCAAGAAATGGGCCTGAGGGAATCTTACAAGGTTTAACAAGGCCAAGTGCAAGGTGCTGCACCTGGATTGGGGCAAACCTTGGTATCAGCACAGGCTGGGGATGAACAAATGGAGAGCAGCCCTGCTGAGAAGGACTTGGGGGTGCTGGTGGAGGAGAGGCTGGACACGACCCAGCCATGGGCACTCACAGCACAGAGAGCCAAACGTGTTCTGGGCTGCATCCAAAGCAGCAAGGGCAGCAGGGCCAGGGAGGGGATTCTGTCTCTCTGCTCTGCTCTGGTGACACCCCTCCTGCAGTGCTGCATCCAGCTCTGGAGTCCCCAGCACAGGGAGGACATTGACCTGTTGGATTGAGTCCAGAAGAGGCCACCAAGATGATCAGAGGGACGGAACACCTCTCCTATGAGGGCTGAGAGAGTTGGGTTTGTTCAGACTGAAAAAGAGAAGGTTTCAGGTCACCTAATTGTAGCCTTCCAGTAGCTCCTCCCTGAAGGGAGCCTACAAGAAAGGAGAGGGACTTCTTACAAGGGCTTGTAGTGACAGGACAAGGCATAATGGCTTCAAACTGAAAAAGAGCAGACTTATATTAGGAAAATATTCTTTGCTGTGAATGTGGAGAGGCACTGGAACATGTTGCCCAGCCAAGTCATGGATATTCCATCACTGAAAGTGTCCAAGACCAGATTGGATAGAGCTTTGAGCAACCTGGTCTAGTGAAATATGTCCCTGTCCATAGCAAGGGGACTGGAATCAATAGACTTTCTGCATGGAAGGTTCTTCACCTAATTTGAAATTGAGTTTATTAAAAATAATATGAAGCAAATTTGTTTAACAATATTACACATATGTATCCTGGGAAATTAATTTTTGTCTGATTTTCATTAATATAGAAATGTGACTGAGGGATAAAACTGAAGAAGGCTAATAAAAATATTATCAGTATTTGTTTTGATGGTGGTGACATCAACGAGCCTGATGAACCAGTTCTTGTTTTCCTCTGTGTTTTGCCAATTATTTTATGCTTTTCTCTTTCCATTTCTCCTGCTAAAGAGAGAGGTAATAATCCCTACCATCTCCTGTAAAATGTTGTGAGACCTGGCAAATCAACCTGCAGCATCTGAATGAGAAGTTTTTATTTCCTCAACCATGCCTGTTCAAGAAATTCCTATGTGTAAGGTACTGAAGATTTAACATCTGGTAAAGAATGGTCAAAAGTCTGTGGAATTTTATTGTGGTTCACCTTGAAAGGATTGGCAGTAAAATCAACCACACTTTTAGGTTTCTTGAATAAGACAGTCAAACACTTCCTCTTTCAGGGATGAACTATGGACCTATTATACTCTCTACAAGAATTTTCACACCATTCTCTAAAAAAAGGTACCTTTCCTGTTGAAATTGCCTGATTTGTGCAAGAGTTGATCAAGTCTATAGTCATCCGCAATGACTTTTAGACAATTTCCTATTAGTCTGTTGTGGTTTTGCATGCTGCAAAATCAGCTGGGGAGTTTTGAAACAGGTTTAAAGGAGGCTGAAGGAGCTGAGTGCCTGACAAAAGTGATGTTAGCATACTTTACACATTTCTCTGCAAGGAAAGCATTATGGAAAACTATTGAAGAAGTATTATGAAACACTGCCAATAATCTGAAAAATATACTTAAAGTCTTGATTTGTCTGGCAGGCTTTGTGCTGTTAAGATTTTATTTACATTTGGTCCACTACAATAGATATTTCTCTCATAGAAGTCATACTCTACATGAAAACAATACATAGCCCAAAATGGTATTGCTTTACTTGACTGGAGAGAAGCAATTTCTGAGTCCAGGCGTGGAGTTTATGATATCCTATGTCTGTGACACAAATAACACAACTTTTAAATTTAAACATAAGGAGTCAGTTTCTTTTCCATTTTACTGTCTTAAAGTGCCTGTTGCATCTTCACTCTGATCTTCACCATGATTCAAAGTTTATAGAAGTAAAGGGAATGCTATTCGTTGAAATCTGAATTGGTCCCTGGCAAGTTTAACAGAGATATCAAGCTTTTATATAATGTTCAGCAAACCTAAGTAGCTGTTGTAGATGCCTTTTTGTGGTTAATTAGAACATACACTTGCTGCCACAGAGGTTACTGGAGATAAAGTCTTGGGGTTTTTTTTCTCTTTGACAAATAAATTCCTGTATTGTAACTTGAAACTCTACTTGAAGATACTGGATGAGGTTTTCCTTCTGCATTTTATTTACTCATCTAAAGCAGCCAAAGAACGCAGGAAGTTTCCTTCTGCACTTGAAAAATTATTCCTCATTTGAAGCTGAACTACTTTGCTCCAATGAAGTATAAATACTATATATATATACACATTATATTACATTGTACAATTCACTACCACATACTAATAAACAGCAAGGAACAAGCTCAGTTGCTGGTATGACTATTTGACCATTTGAAAAAGCAAAAGCAAAGTAAATGCATTCCAAATCTTTATGTGTATATAACCTGTCTCAAAAGATTTTTGGAAGGTTTTGGGGTTTTTTTTACATTTAGAGGATTTTATATATTTACATTTAGATATCTTCAGGTGTTAAGGAGACAGGAATGCTGAGCTCACTTGCAAAGGGGGAGAAAGTGTCACCCTTAGTATTTTCCATCCCCTTTGGCTGGCAAAGCCTGTTCCTGTGATCAGGTGGTAGCTGTAGTTAGTCTCACATTTATACCATTTTTTGGTATGTTTTCCTGAGATGTAACTTCAAATTAAGCAGTCTTACGAAGCTAGAAAAGGTGTCACCGGCCCTTGCACTTTGTCTAGTGTGTTCTGACCTGCTGCAGGCCCTAATGTCTCAGTCTGTCATATGAACCATGTGCTGGCTCAGCTGATCAGATGTCAAGGCCTTAAAACCATCATGTCATTCATCTCTGTGTTTTGCCAAGGTCAAGCTTGCTGTGGTTCCTCAGCTTATTAAGGTTATGTTTTCCACAAAGCCAGTGGAAAAATGCTCCAATGCTTCAGGAAAGTTGGTAAGCAGGGAAACTGGATGCCACCTGGAAGGGTGAAGATATGATTGTCAAGAAATCCTGTTTTCCAGAAGGTGATGTGATGAATTACTGGTACCTTACAAGTAACCAAAAAAAAACTACTGCAATTTTCTAAGAGTTTAGATTCTCATAGTCTGCAATGGGGCTGCGTGAGGCAGCTGCTAGCACCTTGTGGTCGCCTATGGCTGAAGACTAGCATACTTTACACATTTCTCTGCAAGGAAAGCATTATGGAAAACTATTGAAGAAGTATTATGAAACACTGCCAATAATCTGAAAAATATACTTAAAGTCTCAAATCCCAATCTCAAATACTCAAATCCCTCATCTCCATGCTTGCTGGTGTCATCCAGCTGGATCAGGTGTTCTGCCTGACCAAGAATCTGTGATGAAATCTTTCACACTCGCTCCCTCAGTGATTAGTTTGGAAGTCATTTGGAGGGACTTATATCCTGCAGGATAGTGACTGAATTCCCTGGTCTTCTCCTGTTGCACTTAGCCACACAAATTCCTGTCCCTTCAAAGATGGGTGTGGAAAGCCAGGGACAGGCTGGTCCCCAAATGCAGCTGCTTGGGTCAGTCTTGCGACATCTATTATCAGTTTTATTTGGGAGTAACTTAGATGGGTACTTGTGAGGTGTGGGTTTGTTGGGGTTTCTTTTACATTGCAGATGGAATTAATAATATTTGTCTTCATAAATATTGTTATTATGAAATTCCGAAGTATTAATTATTGAGGTCCTGAAGACAAGACTACTGAAGTAAGCAAACTAGCAATTTTTAAGGATGAGTTATAGGTGGTTTGGCACTATGACAGATAACTTTAGATGCAGAAGATGATGTGAGGAGAGGAAAAAACATCACAAGGAGCCTTCAGAGAGGCCAAGGGCAGTATAATTAAGGCTGAAAGAGGGAATCATGAAAGCTGAGTCACAATGAGTCAACCTCGCATCTTGAAGGAGGACACCAGCCAGCTATGGCACTGGCAATGTTTCCACAGCAGAGCAATGGGATCTTCAGCTTCAGAGACCACCTGGGATGCTCAAGCCTAAACCTGTCCCAAAGAGCAAAGAGGAGCTCTCTGTAATACTTGCACGCAGTGTTGGTGTCTGAGCATGAAGTTAGGAAATAGAGCTTTCTAGCTCTAAGAGTTCTGCTTGTGGTTTTTGTATGAGGCCTCACACAGAAAACACCTCTTTCCCCTACCAGAAAGAAGGAATGCCCCTGGTTGAACTTTTTGCTCTCGGTGCCTGTAGTCCCATCAGCCCTCAGAGAGGCATGCTGTAGGGTAACAAAACCAAAGCTTAATTTTTCTCTGCAGTTTGAACTTTTTTTAGCATATGTCTTCCTCTTTATGGGAATTTCATCAGAATGTATGGTGTCCTTTGAAGGTATGGTACATATTTTTTTCTGAGACTCACAGGCTCAAAAACCTGTGCTAGCATCAGGCGATTTTGTTTCCTGTCATTATTACCCTGTAGTGCAAACGCTTTTTTTTCTAAAGCTCATAACTTGTGGTCAGCTGCATCTGGTACTACTACACAATTACGGTAAATTTACATTTTACCAGCTGAAATTTCCTGTAAGCCTTCTGTGGGCTAGAAATATAAAATGAAACTAAGCAAACACAGACTGACAAATGAGAAATTTTATTTTATTTTATTTTTTTCTTCTTTTTTCTCTTAACAGTATCTGGACTGACTGCTGTCCTACCACAACTCGTGACAGGCATGAAAAAAGCATACAGCAAAAAATAATTTTCAAGATATTTGCAGACATTGTCCTGGGTCACAATAAACTCTGAACAGGCTTATGGGCTTGATACTCTGCACAGGCTTATGGGTGGGGATGTTTCTGGCGAACAGTCAATTCTAAAGGGCCTTGCAAAAGGTCTGTTTTACTCTGTATTGTTCTAAGTTGTGCATAAGAGCAAGAACATCATAATTTCTTACTTGTGGTCTCACATTAATGTGTGAAGGCACAGTCTCCAAGGCCAATGATGTTTGCTTTATTTTATTTAAACTGAAGTGAGTGGTGCCATTAGGTGTATGTAGTATAAGGTATCAATGAGTATTAAATAGTATATGTTGCTGCAACTTTATTCTGTAGGGCTTCAGCTGTGACTGGAGCTTTCTGACTGAGATACATGCAGTGAATAATGTTGGTGAAGAAAATTATGGGTTTTCTCCTTTCAAAGAGAAAAAGGAAAGTGATTAGAAGTAGTAGCATCCATATTTGTTGGTTATTCCTATGTAAAATTCTTTCCTATGTCCACATGCTCACCGTTCAGAAGAGAGGAGAATTCAGTATGTTCATCTTCTTGTTCCTCATTGACTGCAAACACAAACAAATGTGCAAAGTTTTTCCTCGGCTGACAAGCTTTCCTCAAGCTGATCTTTCATAATCAAGCGCTGTGCTTATCCAGGATGGAGTCAGAGATTACTGAATTTTGCAGCCACCAAACAGGCTGAGCACTTTGCTCTCCTGGAAGGCTGAATCCAGATGGCACTGCCTTGACTCAGTCTGTGCCCAGACTGGCTGATGTAAAGAGATTTGAGGACTTGCCATTCAATTCTGAGTGGTTCTTTGTGCCAAGATGTGTGGTATGTGATGATTCAATAATCACGTGTGCGCTTTTAGTTCGAATTGCAGAAGCCAGTATAGAAACAAGATGCATGGTGCTATATAGTCCCACGTGTCTGCTGAGCAATTTGCTTTTGTTTGGAGGAAATTGCTTCTGCAGTGTAGAGGTACCAGAGAACACTGCATGTTTTTTTCGAAGGGCTATGTGTTTTGGGCTAGGATAGCAGAAAGTTGTGCAGCAAAGGCACTGGCAACACTTTGAACCAGCTGACAGAAGTGAAGAGAAAGAAAAACTACTTTTATCATGGGAGTATTTGCTCGTGTTTTAGATATCTTTCCAACGTGACCTTTTGAATCTGTTTACACATCCCACACAGACTGAGGCAGTGGGAGATGGACTAGATATGCAGAGCTGAGCAGTGTATAGCCATTGCATTCACACCATGCCACCCTCTCCCCAGAAGTGTGCCAGGGGCTGACCAGGCCTGGAATCTGGTGTGGCTTCTGCACCCTCATTGGGGCTAGTGAGCTGTAGAGGCTGTGACCACATATGCTGGTTTTGGCTGAGGTAGAGTTAATTTTCTTCACAGTGACTACTATGGGAGTACGATTTGGATTTGTTCAATGACAAATGACTTCATCATCTCCCACAAGTTCCCAGCTGTTATGTATGACATCTCAGTGTCCCCTGGCCGGGGTTAGATCAGTCATCAAAGGGCTCTTTGCCATCAAGGGCAGCATATGGTGAGCAGCTGCGGCAGATGAGGAGACTGTAAGACAGCCCAGCAGAGTTCTTCCTTGATGTGTGGCACTGCAAGCCATTCCCCTCCAGATGACCTGGAGTGTATTCCTTTTCATAGCCATTTTCTGCATACTGATTGTATGGAAAACCATAGAAGAAACAATTTCACTAGCCTGACTCCTGATAAGTCAGGAATTTATGGCTGCATGTTGCTATAGTTGTACATTACATGGAAGGGGTATATGGAAAGGCATGGTGTTAATTAGTGCCATAGTATTTTTAATTTAGTAACACAGATCTGGCAGTGCAGTTCCCACAGCATCTGGCCTCCTCACACATAGGGGAAAAACCTTTCCAAGAAAGTGGATTTTTTCATAGCAGTGTCACAAAAACTGTTCACAACAAAGAGATTTTTATGGTAGAAGCCTTATATAGCATAGCTGTTGGACTAAATCCACGAAGTCATCATTTGAATATCCATGCACATATGGGCATATATGGATAGCCCAGACTCATATCAGACTCTGCATGCAGGAGATTTTTGGATGCAATTTCAAAATTCCTGGCTGTGCTTTATTCCAGTAACAGTAATGGACAAGGGCTGTTCAAAGCTGTAAACTGGCTTGGGTGATGATAGATGTGCCGCCAAGGTCTATCTCAGCTGCAGGCTCTTAGCCTTCCCATCACAAGGTGTTACTTCTCAGTGTATAACTAACTTGAAGAGCAGACTTTTATTTTGATCTGGGAGGAGGGAGGAGGCATCTGACAAATTCACTGGGGAATAGAAAGTTGGTGATTATACTTTCAGAAGGTCGTACTGTACATGACAGCACAGCAGGGAGGCCTGGCCTCAGCAGGTGAAGTAGAAGGTGCCTTTAGTAGTGCCTCTGCCTCTACTAAAGCAGAGCACCAGGATGGTCTGTAAGCAGAGGTGATAGCTGATCACTGGCCCCTAAAGCTGCTGAAGGCCACAGAAGAGTTTATAGGAAGAATTCAGTGGTCTCTTCCCTAGCACTTGGTATGGAAATGTAAAAAGATCTTAGTGAAGGCTGGTGTGCATGAGTGATTTGCATTGCACTTTATCAAGTCTCGAACACACAAATGCTTTTATACTACACCAAAAACTCCCACTAAATATAATTTAGTATTTGGTGTTGAATTGAAACAAACAGCTCTATAGTTTGCATGTAGAGCTACAACTTAGAAGAACTTGATCCAAGATCTAGCAGCGTCCTTGTGCCTTGGCCTAAATGTGCAATTTTAGACTGACCCCTATCTGGAATTAACAAGTGTGAAGTCTGATTTCACTATTCTTAAATTCAATGACTTTATCCTTCATGACTTAGCTTTCATTTTCATTCCCCTCAGCTGATGCTTTTAATCCATTCTTAGACTCTCTTTATCTGATATGTCTTTAGTCATGCTTTTCATGGTTTTTTCATGCCATATCAGTTACATTCATTGAGGGTTGATAAGCCTGGCCTCAGTTTATCATGAAAAACCATGGAAGGAGATGATACTATCCACACATAAAAACACAGGATTGAAAATGTCCACTTTTCCAAATGAGAAATAAGTCTTTTGCTTCTTGTACTCCACTGGAATAGATGTTCTGAGTCTTACCAGATTTCTCCCTGACCAGACTCATAGTCAGTATACCAAATTCATTCAGTAGTTAACTGGCATTTTTTGTCTCAATATCTTGATTTTTCTGATACTTCCCTTGTCCTACCTGTATCCTCATGTGTTTAGACTGAGGATCTTCTTCACCCTCATGACTTGTGCTTGTGGTTTCTCTGAATGACCAACACTAGCTTCAATTCAGTAGTGTCAAATGGAATCATGCCTCCTCCTGGATCCAGGCTACCAACCTTTCCTCAGGCCTCCAAGTCAGGTATCTCTTTTGGTCAACTGTCTATGAGTCATCACATCCTACTTGTCACCGAGTCTTGTAAATTCTACAGAATATACAAAAACACTGTGACCAAACACAACACTATTTAAATCTACAATCCTAAAAGTTAACAGTCAGATATTTATCATCTATTCATTTTCTTTCTTGTTCTGTTTCAACACCCTTTTTTGACTTTCAGCAATGCAGTCTTCTTGTTTATATTGGCTCAAGATATGTCAATCTAAGCATTCTCCATGTGCCACATGAACCAGATTCCCATTCCCACTGCATCTCTCAGCAGATTTTTCTTTCTCCTTTGTGTCAAAATCTACCTGTATGCATTGGCATGGCTCTTTACTCCTCCTCTCATCTTCTGGGTGCTGTAGAGATGCCTTCTATCCAAGGCCATTTTTCTGCTGCTTCACACATTGAACTGTATCATAGCTATACATAATTCTTGTGAAAAATCAAGGCTGTTTTAGAACCTGATGGTGTTGAATTTACAGCACTATGGCGAAGTGGAAAAGAGATTCCTCACTCACCTACACACCTGTTGGGTTGGTATAAATTATCATTAAATACTGGTTTTACTTTTGGGCTAAAAGTCATATAGGACCACATGTCTGCTTCAAATTGGTTTTCTAAACACTGTGGTACCATGTTTCAGTCAAAAGCTGATGAAACAAATCTGTGTACACAAATTGATGAGACCTACTGGATCTAGCAGTATTTATATATTTTATTTACTTTTGTGGTAGAAACTCCCTGGGTAAAGAGTTATGAGTATTTACTTGAGGCAGTTGTGCTCATAATATGAAGTCAGCCTGTTGGGAGTGGCTTTGAGCCTACTACCTACTGTGTACACAAGACGCAGGAGCAGCCTGTGGTTTCACTGGACATTTTTATAGCAGAAGTGCCCCTCTCAGAACTGTAGCCTCTGCAATGGGAAAATTGGTTAGCCTCATATGGAACACCCTGATCATGTTTCTGAAGAGCATAGAGCTGAGGCAAAATACTAAAAGGTTTAACAACTTCTAGCTGGAAAGTCCTGTGTCTAAAAGCAGAGAACATGAGGCCAGGTCTTTTCACTCAGGAATCCAAAAAGAAGTGGGCAGGTTTTAGTCAACAGAAATAACTAATTTAGTGAATCTGGGCTGTTTTCTACAACTTTTGCATTAGCGGGAAAGTGGAGAGATGAAATACAAACCTCCCAAAGTTCTTGTTGTATCTATGAGCTTCTCTTGTATATGATCTCACACCCTTGTTACCTTCACTTTAAGATATCTACCTTACTGTCTATGTCAAGAGGAATATGAGTGTAATAATAAATATCTAACCCTAATGCATAAGCAACTTGGAATGAAGGAAAGTAAGATAAAGGCTCCCTTTTTATTTTTATCCTTCACAAAAATGATCACAATGAAACATTGTGATGCAGGCTTCCAGCTGGGAAACTCCAAATTCCATCTTCAAC
Source organism: Acrocephalus scirpaceus scirpaceus (assembly GCA_910950805.1). Taxonomy (NCBI): domain Eukaryota; kingdom Metazoa; phylum Chordata; class Aves; order Passeriformes; family Sylviidae; genus Acrocephalus; species Acrocephalus scirpaceus. The sequence goes on from OU383777.1 coordinate 34,707,858, forward strand.
ACAAGTAAATGAGTCTTTCCAAGTAAGCCCTGGCACAAAATTTAGAATTTATATAATGTAAAGTAACAAACTTGAAAATTCTGCAAAAATAATTTAATTATTCCCACTGCCTATGCAGTCCAGGCTGCCGGCTCTTGGGAATCCCATTTGCTCAGCAAATAGGCTTAATGGGACACTGCAGGGACCATTGCTGAAGAATGTGAATGAGTCATTCCCACCTCACGTCACACATGTAATCACTGTTCCAGCCTAATGGCAAACGAGTAAAGAAGTCTAGAAAAAACACAGTTAATGAAATTACACGCTGAATTGCTTTATTAGTGTAAGATATCAAATATGGGTAAATCACTGCATGCAGGTTTCCACACATGGAAAGATGTTATTGTCCTTGAAAAACTGGTGGAACCAGGAGAGGAAGGTTTGAGGAGCTCTTTATAGTGTTTACAGACACTGTAAACCTAAACGCATTTAACTCCAGCCACGTTTGCCTTCTCATTTTTTAGGTGAGAAAACAGTTTCCATGATGTTTGATTTCTCTGCCTTTCTGTATCTGCAATACATGTGTCTGAACAATTGTTAATTGATAGGGGTGATATTTTAATGCATTGTTTTAAAATCCGATTTTTGAAAGTTATGAACCATAATTCTTTTCTTGTAAAGCATTACCAATTATTAGGTGATACAATCTCTATGACCTTGTAATACTTATAACCCTTGACTAGGCACTAGCCAAGCCTTTTCCCTGTTTTCTTTACTATCATGGAAAAGTAGCCATAAACTGTGTTTTGTTGTCCATATTTATGATTACTATTATCATTTTTCTGTTATGAGTCAGCCAGACAACTTGATTAATAGCACTGTGACTAATACAGTGCCTTTGTTTCTACAAACAGCTACACCAAAGAGCACCTAAATAAGATCGTTCCAGTGATACTTTAATGTGTTGCATTTGTAGTCTTTGCTCCTTAGCTGCAAACTGTGCTCACTGCTTAGCTTTGACCACAACTGAGTAAGATCACAGCAGGATTCATTCCTCTTCTTAGTAAAGGTTTGTTCACCCTAAAATGTATACAGTTGGCTAGACCATCTCTGCTTGCAAGGGGTCCAGCGAGAGCAGGTATGTAATGTTATATATTAGACACATGCAGGGAATCCAGGGCTGCTTTAAGCCCTACTTGCTGTGAGCTGTGTAGCAATTATCCTCCATTTTACAAGGTCTATGGTTTGGTTTCTATTGGTTTAGCCACCTGTGCAAGCTGAAGGCAGGTAGGGGTTGGAGCTAAACTGCATAAGGTGTTCCTGGCAGGTGCTTTGCCCAGAGGTGAATTTCAACCCACAGAGGTCAGTAGTACTTAAAATTATGCAGCTTCAGGAAAGAAAATTTGGCTTGCCTTTGGCACTGAGACAGATGTGGTGATAGAAAACCGGGCTGTCAGATGGTGGTACTGCCTGGGACATTTTCTCCTGAATTTTGTTACAGAGCTTCACCTCACCACAGCCTTCTCAAGCACATGAAACTAGCATTTCCTTTTCAGCAATTTTTTAAAATGGTTTAACTCAAGTGTGTAGTCCAGCTGCTAAGTATAAATGAATAAATCCTGCTGCAGAATAGTTGCATTTGGGGCAAGTTACACGAGTGAATGCGCCTCTCAGTAAGATAAAATTTTGTGTGCCAGTACTTCGAGGTGGCAAAGCAGGATGACAGTGAATAGCCCTCAGTTCAGATATTTTTAAACTCAAGACCATCTATCCTCTTTCACTCCTTCTTGGAGGTGATAAACAGTAACAATGCTATTCTGATACATCAGAATAGCAGAAGCTACTTTGATGCTAAATTTGTTATACATGTCTTTGCATATTGTTGTGGCTGAAGAGGCATTGTACAGGAGATCTCTTCTAGATCAAACACAGACAAACTGAGAATAACTACCAGGAAGAAAACAATAATAGTAAAAAGGAACAAAACCCACAGACTTTCCTCTGAAGATTAAACCGATTAGCTACAGGTTAGAAATAGCCAGACAAGAAGTATAACTCCCACACTTAAATGGTAGACTCATTATTTCTTACGCTCATAAGAATCTCTCCAAATAATGGATGCCACAAAAGTAGATAGGGACAAAGCCTTACAATATCAGCTTGACTGAATTAGCTACCAATATTTGATAGGAGTTCACAAGGTGCTAGTAAATATCATAAACCCAGGGTGCAACTGGGTTTGCTAAAACAGAATAAAGAACAGAGAGAAGATTAGAAGGATCATAATAAAGTCATATAACTATTTTTAGAAATGATTAAAGTATGTGTCTGAATAATGTTCTGTGAAGATATTAGGAGGGCTGAAGGTGGAGAAAGAGTGGTTTGGAGTTTCCTTAAAATAGACAGATATTAATATGTATTCATGTTTGTATAAATACAAACACACATAAATTCATCTGACAGAGATTTCCTTTGTGTTCAACTAGCATTATCTGGGTCACATTGCATGGGAAGCAGTAAGCTCTGGAAAGAGATCCATAGGAAAGGATGAGTTTTGGCCCTATTCATAGATTCAGGAAGGCTGGGCTCTGGGAAGGGCCAAGCAGGGTAAAAAAAATCAGGGAGCTTTCCTGGGAGTGGGAGAAAATGAGTCACTGGTGACCAGAGAGAAAAGTGACTGGTCAGAAAGAAGACATAACAAAGCAATGGAAATTTGAACCAGAAACAAGGACTGAGGAAGAATGTTAAGTCCAAAGCCTTGTTCATTTACCTATCTGAATTATTGAGCAAATGCTCAGCTTTAGATTATTTACTCTGAATTTAAGATTGGAGAAGATACAAGGAAACACAGGCATCAGGAGGAGCAGAATTATCCATGTGGGAAGAGAGGGCAGATGCGTTCACTGTACTGTTTAGCACTTTCAGAAGCTTTTGCCCCTCAGAGAAATGCACACAAGCAATGAAATGATAGATCATCCTGACAAATAAACCAAAAATAAGTTTATCCAGTATTAAATGTGTCCTTTTGAAAATTCTGCTTCTGTATTGTCTGTCATTTTCTCACCATTTCAGAAAGTCTACCAGAAATGCCCTGTTGGAGTAGAAAATGGCCTAGCAAAATTGCAGGATTTGATGTTGTACATGGTCTAACAAAGTAAAAAATATGTAAACATGCTGTATGGTAAAAGGGTGCCTAGGCCTATTAAAAATTGTGGAAGCAACACAGCTATTCCTTAACTTTAGTCAGTCAGGCCAGACAGTGCTTCTTACATCCTAGAAGAGCACCTTTGGTTTGAGACAGAGCTTTCAGTAAGTGGGTTTCACAGGTAGGCAAACACCATTTCTGTAAAATGTGCAGATTTAACTTTGAGGGTTGTTTTGTTTGTTTTTTTTTCTTTAAAGGGCATGTGAAAGGCTTGTTGAGTAAAAACTTCTGTCACTGAACAGAACCTACTTAGCTGATGAGACTTTAATTTTTCATCTGAGACTTTGCTTTTCTCTGTGCAGATTAAAAGATACTTATTTTGCCCACCTCTGTGTAGCTTATTTTTGATACAGGCACAAATGCATAAAATTTTCTTCTATTAATTGCTGGTCTTTCCCTAAAGTGTGCTCATGTAGCATTTGTGTGGTTGGTCTATACATAATTTTAGAATTCATAAGAACTTTCTGAAACAAAGAGCTAGCTTACTAAGACCAGCTCAAGGTTTTAAAATGAATAGTTTTTTCCGTTTATATCCATGTCACTAGCCACTTGTGATAAACACCATCTGAAAACCACATCAATTTTTTCACCATCTAAGAAGCAAACGATTTTTACAAAGTCTATGGAAAAAAACCCCAAACAGTTACTAGATAGGCAACATGAATTTCACCAGCTGGATTTTGGTCTCATTGCTTGTTTGTGTCAGATGAAAAATCACAACAATTTATTCATTCATAGATAATTTTTATTAAACTGCTCTGTTAATGAACAAACTAAGTGAACAAGTACGTGAATGACATAGGGCAGTTGACAGCATTTTAAGTATTTTCTAGAAGTTTCTGAAAGCTACTGTGTGCATTTTAAATTAATAATTTTATGGCATTTTATGGAACTTGAGAATTTTGTCGTTTATCAGTAAACTGTGGCCTTTCCATAAATTCACAGCCACTTGATTCCAAACATTTTTCTACTGTCCTAAATAAGGGAAAGGACTTCAGCACATTTATTTGTAATCAAAACCAAAACAGTTTAGCTTTACAGTGAGTAATATAATCTTTCCATCGCTGATTAAAAGGTGCTGCCTGAGTGTCCAAAAGAGAAGCATGTTTCGGGAACCAAAAGATAGTAAGCCTAGACCATTCAAATTAAATAGAGCCCGTGGTGTGTAGTGGGTTACTGAGGATGTGAAGAAATTCACATTCTTCATAATTCTCAAGACTGTATACCAGGTTCAAATGTAAGGAATTTTGAGACTATTTTAGGAAAATAGGAATATTCTTAGCAAATATTTTGAACACTGCTGATTGGTTTTGATACAAACTCATTAAAATGAGGGATGTATTTTAAACTATTAACTTCTTCTATATTTTTTCATCTATAAGTGTCATTTGTCTGGGCATCCCACTCTAGTTAAGAGGGGTTTTTTTCTAAAAAAGCACCTTACGTTGGTATCCAGAATCCAGTTACCCAATTCCAATGACTTTTAAATCAAAAGAAATCTTCCCATTGACTTTTATGAATTTTCATATATAAATCAACCTGTAACAGAAACCTCAAGCAGCACCAACTACACAAGGAATTATATACAGCATACCACTGGCTTTTCACTAAAGATAGTAAAGAGCTGTACATGATTATTGCAATAAATTAGGTAAGAGGGAATTGTCTAGCATTTGTTTAGCCTGATAGCAAAATTTTCAAGGTAGGTAAGTATTTCAAACTTAATTTATCATCATAGTTCCTTGAAATAGTGTAATCAAGTAGCTCAACTGGGGATAAAATATCTTATAAATTCCTGAGAATAAATTTGAACTGCTAGACCACCATCATTTGCATAGTGTTTCTGTTCAGTAGTCCTTCTAAAGATGCAGTGAAAGTGAGAAGTCTAAATTTGCCCTTACAAGATCAGTTTTTAAGGATGTAACCAGAAATCTGTGGAAGAGGACACCAGATGATAATGTGGAAAGACATGAAAGTGGAATGAAGACAGTTGTGCATGCCCCAGAGGGACAGTTGCCTGTTAGCAACATGTTTGACCTTCAGGAACCTATCAGAAGGGTGACTCTAGGGGGGAATTTCCTTACCTCTGGTGACATTAACAGCCTTAGGATAAAATAAAATCATCAATTGTGAAATGACTTTCCTTCAGTGTCATTGGTTTTGGATTCATTGTATATGATGATACATTTTTCAAGAATACTTTTCTGCAGAAATGTTTATGCACAGAGATATATTTTATTGAATCTTTTTGATAACATAGATCCAGTCTGTGAAGAAATACTGAGTGTCATTTGTTCCTGTTAAACTCACAACCCAGGGTTTGTTTTAGAGACCAGATTTATCTGACTGGTCTGCTTTCTGTTTTATAAGGTCAATATCATCTTTGACCAGGAATATAGGCGGAAATCTCACAAATGACGTTTGCCTGTGAGAGCAGTGAGCACAGAGTGGTGCAGGAGGTTCCTTCTCACTTTGTGTGACAGGGAATGGAGCCCTCTTCGATTCTAGCTTCCCTCTGGATGGTGTAACCACCATACAGCCACAGCTGGTTTTGCTATGGAGCAAGAAACTACTCTACCTTTTTCTGCAGGTAGGTTTTTGGCATGCACCTTCCTTATTGCTTGCCAGGAAGTCTCTGCTCACTGTGAGAGGGAACTGTAGAAATAAAAGAACGAAAGAGGAAGCTGGAAGACAGATGGCCTTATTTTGCTGTCTTGCATGAAGACCAACAGCTAGATAAGACACCCAGAAATAATATTTTTGCTGTTGCAAGGCCACTGTGCTGCTCCTCACCTACTTCAGCAGCCTACATACATCCCATGCATTGCAGAAGTGGTTATTATCACTCCGCCCCACACAAGACAACGAAGAGGTGAGAAGTTTTGTATGATTAGCTATTTTTGGACTGAGAATCCCACACCCATCTGAACAAGTTTGGGTTTTTACACCTCCAGACCTTTTTAGCCTTTTTTTTTTAATTCCTTCTTCCCACTTACAGAAAAAAAATAATCCCATGGTCACTCCTAAACTAGTGCAGGAAGATGATGGCAAGGACAGATTTGAGCTGACAGTCCTCACCTGGGTGTCCTGCAGGACTCAAGGGTAAAACAGGTGAACTACGGATTTTGGGGTGTGCAGGATCCAACCCACTCTTGAGTCTGCCCCCACATCAGGCATGCACAAAGTGAATTTCTTGGATATTGATTCTCCAAAAGGCCTCAAGAGAATCCCAGAAAACTGCAAACCAGTAAAACTGACATCCTTACTGCACAGTACCAAGACAGAGTGGGCCCATGGATAAATGTGGTGCAAAAGGAAATAGTAAATATTGTGACATTTGTGACAAGATATACCACACTTATTGTTTATAGTAAAGTTTAGTGAAGAGTCAGGGAATATAGACAAGGGGAAGACAAAATACAACTATGTCTTTGAGCTTCAAAAGAATTCCTGAGGAGTCTCACTGTGAAGATACCAAAGAAATTGAGCTATTACATGATAAGGAATTCCTCATATAAATACGCAATTGGTAAAAACATAAGAAGAAAGGAGCAGGAATCAGTGAATGATTGTTGCAGTTGAGTGGATTCAGTCATGAGAGGGCTTTCTTGTCACCTGTGCTATTGGTCATGCACTGGAATAGGCTGCACAAGGAAGTGCTGGGATCACCACGTCTGTAAGTATTCCAAAGGCATGTGGATGTGATACATGGGGATATGGTTTAGGGGTAAACACAATGGTGTTGTGTTAACAGTTGGACTCCGTGGTCCTAGAGGTCTTTTCCAACCTTTAATACCATGATTTAAAATGTAGCCATCAGCAGTTTGAGAAACAGGGGGAGCTGTGAATTAAACTTGCTGATATACTAGGTTATTCATGTTAACTTAATCATTCATATTCACAATTAAGTTTGGTGATATAGTAAGCTGTTAATATTCCTAACTAAGTTTGCTGATGTACTAAGTTATGCAGGACACAGAGAGGAGGCCCAGCTCCAGAAAACTATTTAAGGTTGACAAGATACAGAGTGCCAAGTTGATAAAATGGCAGATTAAAATCAGGGCTGGTAGTATGCAGGAATACAGAATAAGGACAGAATTAATGTGCTGCGGAAGTGATGCAAAAACAATGTGAAATTGTCAGACATTTGTCTTTCCTTTTGACTTTTTCCCTTTCTAATTTTAAATACTAAATAGTAGATGATATCTTTTCACTCCCAAGCACGCACATGTGTTAACACTCTCAGATTGTGTAGGTGGAAGAAATTGCACTGACCTTCAGTCAAAAATGTTCAAAACTTCTGATATGTTTTTCTATAGAAGTATCTATATTAAGCCATTAAAATTCATTTTGCCCTTACATTTAGCTTAGGTGGAAGTGCCCTCCTCACTTGGATATTTTGAGGAATGACACAGAAAAGGGGACTCCTGTGAATGTCAGAGAAGAGATGACAGGTTTTCATGTTAAAAGTGATTCACCTAACTTGTATAGTATACAATTATATACCACACAATAAAGGGATGGGATGGGATGGGATGGGATGGGACGGGACGGGACGGGACGGGACGGGACGGGACGGGACGGGATGGGATGGGATGGGATGGGATGGGATGGGATGGGATGGGATGGGATGGGATGGGAAAAATGGCTTTGTAGGGGCTGATTTTATTATACTGTTCTCTAACACTAGTATCACAGTAAGAGAACAAAGTGAAGAATGTTCAGCAGTTTATCTTAAGCACCCTGCAGAAATTGCACAGACTTACACTGGGCAGAGAAAGGTTAGGTCAATAAGAAACTTATTGTTTAGATTTCTTTGAATGGTTACATAACTTTGGTAGCTCTGCTGAGTCTCTACAATGTCTAGTGTTAGGAGGGTACTTTGGAGGAAAATAAAAGAAGAAAATAAATCCAACTAATCAATTAAGCAAACAAAAAACCAAATCATCAAACTACTGGAATAGTAGCATATACAAACACATTTTATCAGCAGTGACAGCTGCTACTCCATTTCTGCACTGCTCATTCCTTCTCTGCTACCCCACACTAGGATGAGAAGAACCCAGGAAATTGTGTGGCTGAGCAAAACCTCCCCACAAAACACTTGCTGTATTGAGCCAAATTTAATGTGATAACTTCAGGAATGCAGAGGACAGCAGAGCACAGGGTTGGGTACACACAGCTAAAGCAGGTTGGATTGGGAAATGTTATTTCTTCTAGATGCAATTGCCTTAATTGTTTCCATGGAACCATACAGCAAGGTGTAGAAGGACTGTAGATATTTTCAATTTATAGTCTAATAAAGCAGTTTCTAATCAGTCTTGGCTTTAAATTCAAGAAATAGAGTATTAATTCACTCAGGAGTAGTGGGGAAACACACTGCCTCTCTGCCAATGACTAATGAAACTTTAACCCTTCTGTTAAAATTTCTCTTCTTCTCTTCTCTTCTCTTCTCTTCTCTTCTCTTCTCTTCTCTTCTCTTCTCTTCTCTTCTCTTCTCTTCTCTTCTCTTCTCTTCTCTTCTCTTCTCTTCTCTTCTCTTCTCTTCTCTTCTCTTCTCTTCTCTTCTCTTCTCTTCTCTTCTCTTCTCTTCTCTTCTCTTCTCTTCTCTTCCCTTCCCTTCCCTTCCCTTCCCTTCCCTTCCCTTCCCTTCCCTTCCCTTCCCTTCCCTTCCCTTCCCTTCCCTTCCCCTCCCCTCCCCTCCCCTCCCCTCCCCTCCCCTCCCCTTCCCTTCCCTTCCCTTCCCTTCCCTTCCCTTCCCTTCCCTTCCCTTCCCTTCCCTTCCCTTCCCTTCCCTTCCCTTCCCTTCCCTTCCCTTCCCTTCCCTTCCCTTCCCTTCCCTTCCCTTCCCTTCCCTTCCCTTCCCTTCCCTTCCCTTCCCTTCCCTTCCCTTCCCTTCCCTTCCCTTCCCTTCCCTTCCCTTCCCTTCCCTTCCCTTCCCTTCCCTTCCCTTCTTCCTTTTCTTAAATCTCTTTTTCATTTTCTTTCTTCATATTTTTTTATTTTTCTATTTTTTATCAATAGAACTTGCTGCACCTGGCTGTGTATTCCCAAGGGAGAGTTAGTCTCCGTTAATACCTCATGAAGGAGCATGAGCACGGAAGGACACATTGTCTATGTTAAAAGCTTACTGAGGTTTCTCATGCTTAGTCCTGGAACTGGAGAAATCCTACAGGAGAAATTTCTGTTGCATCTCCCATGCATATGCAGGTCTGTGATAAATATAAACAAGAGCACCTATTTCCTTCAAACTCAGCTGGAGTCTCCGGGATCACAAAGTCTCTTTGTTATGACTGTCAAATGTGGATATGGATGAAGGTATTTGAACCACGGGAGACAGCTGAGCCTATGGGAGTGGGAATGGCTGCAACGATCACAACTGAACCTGTAGGACTTACTGCAGCTAAACTTCAGGAGTGATGTGGTGCTATTTCTGGATTTTACAGATTCAGTCAAAGCTCAGGGGGTAGTTGGAAGTGTCAGGTTGACAGGAATGCCAAGGAAAATCTGCCCCATTCCCAGTCAGTTCAGCCAGTCTACCCCCAGATAATTTGCATGGTAGAGCTCTGAGGACCAGAGAATTCAGAAGCCTGTGAGATCTGCCCAAGCTGCCCCAGGCCTCCAGCTTATATCACTTGCAGAGAGCCCAGCAAATGGCCTGAGCTCAGCCTGGGCCCCATAACTTTGACATGTAGAGAAATTTGAGAGTGTTTTTTATCTTAGATCAGAGTAACAACCGATTGCAAATGATCAGTGTCTTCCCATGAGCAAAATCATGTTTTCTCAAACAGATATAAGAAAAACTTGAGAATTTTAGACTCTTCTGCCATATTTCTTTAAAAATATGTCCAAGACTTTCCTAAGTCTTGGACAGGCAGGAGGAAACAAAGTATGTTTTAAATGCTTGGGCAGGACTGTCCTTTGTGAAAATGTAGAACAAAATTAGTGTTTTACTTTTCACATGTAAAATGTGAAAAGATGCTGGTGAATAAACATGAAAACACACTTTTAGAATTTATTTATTTATTTATTTAATATTCCATTTTTTTAAAATCTCAGTTGAAAAATGCAAAGTTTTTAATAATATTCAAGTGCAAAAATATAGTCCTTGAGATAAAAAACTTCCATACTGTTGCCTTCAAATAAATAAAATTACAACAGACACATTTGAACAGTTCAGTACAAAAAAAAAAACCAACAGAAATTTTTAAAATCTGAGAGTTTAAGTTAAGTCAGTGCAATAGAGTTAGTCACATTCCCTTGAGATATTAAGTAGACTGCCCTCCTGGTAACTTCAGTGCATAATAACAACAACAACAACAACAACAACAATAATAACAGTAACCAGGAATTAATCTTCAGTCCTCTAGTTCAGAGATTTGCTTATCTTTAAGCATGTCTACTTACTTGATTTGTATTTAGATATGTTTAGTAATAAGCAGACATAAATACGTTTTCCTGAACAGAGTAACTTCCCCATACTGGTGCTTATATCTCCATGCCAAAAAGATAAGACTAATCTCATAATCTCCCTCTCTCAAGACAGCACTAGATGGAAAACTGGGTACCATTATAATGTATTTCAAGATTTCCATATGGAAACTGGGTAAACACTGCCTTGTTCTGTATTTTAAGATCAACAAACATATAACAAATAGACAGGATTTTAAGACAAAGTAATTTCTTATATAATATTAGGGAATATAAATACTTTGATTAGTATTTCTTTATAAATAGTTACTTAAGATACTTAAATATTAATAAATAAATGCATAAAAAAATCAATAGAAAGATTGAAATTAAAAAAATCTTGTCCCAACAAGATTTGCACAGTAGCTCAGTACAGAAGATCATAAGATGGCATTAGCATTTGCACAGCCTCTGAAACTGTCTTCTTTTTCTTTTGTGAGAACTTGAGGTATCCCCCAGTTTTTGTAAGACGCTGAACAGCTCATTCACAGCCTTGCGCTGAATTTTCAAGTCACTCATCTGTAATAAGCAAGAAACAAATGGAACAAAAGTCAAACCAAGAGCTATAATTGTTTACTGACCACACACATGGGCTACCCTGCTACCAGGGTAAAACAGAAGGACATCTGCAATTTTCAATTCCCTACTACCTAATTCCCACAACAAAGAGCCACTATGTCACAGATATTAGTTTTCCACTTTCTGTGCTACTTTGCAACCTTCCACAATCCAGCCATGCTCTGTGAAACAGAGCTACCCTGTAGTTGAAAGCAGCTGACTCCACTGGGGAATTGTCTGCAGACCTCTGAGAAGGTCAATGATTTGTGCCATTGGCACGAACACCATGAGCCAAGCGCTCCCAGAGCATTCCATAGCCAGGTACAACTTTCTCAACCAATTTCTGTGCCACAAAGGGCTGTGTCAGCAGCAGCTCTGGTGTACAGACTGTGGGACAGGGCTAACAGCACCTCTGTGCCAAATTGCAGCAAGATTCAGCACTATCCCACACTGTAGACCTGCAGCAGCCCCTGCAGCTGGAAATATTTGGTTTTCCAGCATGAACTGAGCTACACAGGGATTACCATATAGGTTACTGAAGTGTTATTAGCTTAAATCACATTCAAATCACAACTGGAAAACATAATGCCAAAAGTTTTGGAGGCAAAGGAAGAGCCTTACCTGAAGTTTTGTCAGGTCCTTGAGATCTTCCATCTTCTTTGAGCCATCAGAAAGGCTTTCTTTCAGAGTATGGAGCTCCTCAGTTATGTTCCTGACATGAGCCTTTGACCTGTCAGTATTTTCAAGCATTTTCAAGTACATGGAAATAATCTGACTCAGGATGATCCTTTTTTCATTTCTCTGTTGAAAAATACAATCAAAAAGAAAGGTCTGTGAGTGCCCATCAGCAGGGAAAGGAAGGAAGATAAAACGCAGCATACAGGGGTTCTCTGCCACTTGAAACAAGATGATAAAGAAGATGTTGCAACTCATCTCTCAGGCTTGGCTGTACCTCTGGGTCAGTTCATGGTGCAGTATAAAGCTTTTTTGTGGGGATTTTTGTTTCATTTCCAAGCTACTGAAGAGAACTCTGCTCGTGTTCATTCTACCACAGCTAATTACACTGGTTCTGGGAGCTGCCTTGTACCAAAAAGTGTCTGAGATGCTTCATCATATCTGGTTTTGACTCACCTCTGTCCAACCTGACAGCCTCTCTGTAAAAATAGGTCCACCATCAGCTACATCGGAATGACTTGAGTTCTGCAAAAAAACCCAAACATACCTATTACACAAACAATATTTATCACAAGGCAAATTTTTGTTATTGATTCAAATGAGCAGCAAAATTCAGATTTTTGCACATCTGGTCTACAGCTATCACAATGTTTTCACTTCTCCAACCACAAAGTCCCATTGCTTGTCTGCCTGGTATCAGAAATGGTATTAGTCCTCTTTTTAATGTCTTCTGCTATAACTCATCTGAATAGAGATGTTTAGCACATCTATTTTCCCAAATGCTTCCTGTAAGTTTTGCTATTGACAGATGAAAATAAAAGCTCATGAGCACAGCAACTGGCTAGAAAGTCATTAGGTCTGATCTTGGCATGTTTTCTGGTAAGTCAAAGTCCAGCAGTTTGTAATCTGTGACCCTAAATTCATGCAGTCTCAGTAAAATCTCATATGGAACAAGAATGAGCTGTTTTTAGTATAAAACTATAATTTGTAGAATTGGAGAACATCTCAGTAGCCCACACTCAGGTATGGGGTAATACAAGATTATAAGCTACGGAGAGGTTCACAGGCACAGCATTTAACCATCAGATGTTGGCAACTGATTCTAGGAAGCAAAGAGCAATACAACTCTCCTACCAAGGAAAGACAAACTGAATCATTTCCTCTTCTGTGTGTCTTTTTTTCCTTTTTGTATACAACACTGACTATTTCCTTCTTTTGTCTGCTCAGTAATTTGAACACAATGAATGCAAAGAGAAAACTTGCAGTCTGACAGGAACCTCTTAGGCTGATTGGCTCCCCACACTAAGCACACTACCAAACTGATTTTTTTTCTACTTCTGAAAGGTGGGGAGCACCTGTTATGGAGCAAAGTTTTAATGTCAGTGCAAAAAGCTCACCATGGCTCAGGATCTCCTACACAGAGTTATATATATTCTGGTAAGACTGTCCCTGGTCTATGCTAATCACAAATTTAAGACAGAATGCCATTTTTACAGCCGGTTTCCTGCAAACACTGAAGTATCACACTAGTCTTTACCACTTCAGGATGACTCTCTGACTACCAAATTTCAACTGTCATTTGCACAAAATTATGACAAAATCATGAAAAAATCAGCTGAAAATAGGAGCAGACTGTTGCAGTTGTTTCCTTGCATTTAGAGGGGAGAAAAAATCCCAACAAAAATGTATTGAAAATAAAAGCTCTTAATTAAAAGTTACTATATTGTAGATCTGCTGTCTCCTACTAATCCCTGCTGAATTCAGCTGTGTACTATTTTAATGCCTCCTAGATTAAGATTGGTGAATTAGCATTACAGTTACCAAGTTACCTAAATTTTATTTGACAAGAAAGAATATTGTGCCAGATTACATTCCCATGCCTGAGCATAGTCACACATGTGGAAGTAAAATGACTGGAGGATGCAAAAGAATAAGAAGTGGAAATCATCTTTGAGCAACACACCACTACAACTTAAAATATAGTAATCAGCAAATGCATTTGTTAAAGCAAAGGTTCATCTGCAACATTTTTATATTGCTAACTAGTACTAAATCTCCCATTAGCATTGCTAGCATAAAATTTGAAAAGTCAGTAAATTGCATCTAGTCAGAACTGATTAAAGATTCATATATTCACCCTAAATTGCATTAAGATTTCTTGTTGCAAAGTATTCCATGTAATGAAAACTGAATTGAGCTAGAAGAAGATACTGTGAAAGAAAGAACATCCCTAAAATAAATGCAAATTACTACAATGACTATTGAAAAAATGAATCAGGCTAATGAAAAAACTTAGTAAGACAAACAAAAAAAATTATGCATACTCTTGTTAAAAAAAGGTATGATCAAAAAATTAGTTCCATGATTACCCTCTATTGGTACATATTGAGTATGTCAAGCAGTGCTCAAGTTTGGACTATAGGTAAAGCACAAGCAGCAGGAGAAGAACAGTGCAGTAGAAGACTATACTTACAAAATCAGCTTTCAGTTTGTCTATATCATTTTGAAGTTGAAGAAGATTCAATCTATTTTCAACATGTCCAAATGAAATCATGATGACAGACAGAACAAACAAGCTGTAGGTTTGGAAAGCCATTTTCTTGGTGATAGTTTAGTTAAACTGCTCAGATAAGTTCTGGGAGAACAGGTGTAAGAGCAGAGAGCTTCAACTTCTAATAGTTAAATCTTCTATTAGAAGCAAGTTGACGACTGAACTTCATCAGCCTGCCAGTGGTATTTATACCTGGTCTTGAAATTTTTTTGTTTCGTCATCACCGGCTGTGTATATTTAGACAAGATAGTGTTAGATAAGAACCCTTCATTTTTTGGCTAATCAAGGGAATCCCTCGAAAGCATCTTGTTAAAGTATGGTCCTGGAAAAATTTTCAGTGGTTCATCAATGGGTAACGTTTACGTGGCAGATTCTGAAGTTTCTTTTACACGTGGTTGGGGAAAAGGGAGAAATTGTCATACTGGTTGAGGAATATGCATTTTGGCTCAAACCTACTCTTTCACACCATCTGAAAAAAAAATCTTGTCTTGTGGTTAAAGGGTCAGTGCAACAGTCAACTCATTTCTGGTATTCTTTTAAAGTATTTACTGAGTTTGCCATGGTGTTCTATACAGACGCTTAGAGATTTAAACATTCTTTCTGCTGCTGTCCTTTTGTGAAACACTGTTTGCATCCTTTCCATGGTCTAAAGTGCACTTCTGCTGCTTTTGCATTCTTCATCTCCATTCAGAATAGGGCAAACAAGGTTCCAGCACGAATGCAACAATATATCATATTAAATTTCTCTATGGTTGTCTACTATCTGTGGGAGCAGATTATTTAGTATTTAAGACACTCATTTCTGCTTGGCAATGATTAAAATTCCCCATCTGCCATTTCACTTGCACAAATATGGGTAGCATGTGAAAACAGAAGGACACGGATGAAAACAAGCCCCATTGAAGAAGACAGACAGGGTGGTCTCTGAGTGAATACAGAACCTGAAACAACTGTATTGAGGATAGCTGGGGAAAATGTTTTTGTATAGGAACTAAACTCTGCTTTGATGGATATAATGGGAGAAGAGCTTATTCTGAAGAGTCTTATGAAGAAATCAGATAATTTAAACTGCAGTACATGAGTGGAGGGTAGGTAGGAACCTACAAGGGAAAGAAAGAAGGGGTCCATAGGGAAAAGAAAAGAAGAGAGAGACAATCAGAAAGAGGGCACTGGTGGGCTCAGTTCACACAGGCTGCAACGGAAGGTGTCTGTAGTTCATCAGAAACATGAAAATTAAAGTGGCTCCCAACAGGTAAGATTAAAACTCTCCATCTCAGACCCACATAACTCTTTGGATATTCCTTGGAAGAAACTACCCAGAAGCTCCTTCCATCTCAGCTAATGACCACTAATACCATCAAATCTTTTTCATTTGCTGCTTGAAAGAGGACCTCCATCTGTGGAATAGATCTAAACTACTATTACCAGGGAAATTGTCATTTTTCAGGGAGAAGAACCAAATTTCACCAACAATGGCAGGCCCAAAAACTGCATGCAAGAACTCCCTGGGAACAGCAGCATAGACAGATGGGACACATCTCACAACAAATGTGGTACTGCACAAAAATTAGTGCTGTAATCTGCTTGAGGTAGTAACACTATGCAATGAACATCTTTTTTTTAGTTTAGGAAGTTAAAGCTGATTAAGTAATAACTTAATTGCTGGAAGTGTTGGCATGAAGGTAATGAAATAGTGCTATTCAAGGATGCTTCAAAGCACTGTAAACAAATGCAAAGTTAACATACTCACCCATGGCAGAGAGGTTGGACTAGATGATCTTCAAAAGTCCCTTTCAACTCAAACCATTTTTATTCTGTGATTCTGTGCCAAAAATTAGAACCATAGAATCATCTCATTTGAAAAAGACCCTAAAGGTCATCGAGTGCAACCTCTAACCTAGCACTACTGAGTCCACCATGAAACCATGTTCCCAAACACCACAGTCACAGGCCTTTTAATTACCTCCAGGGATGGTGACAAAATGGAGATCTCACCAAAATTCAAAGTGGAGTCAGAATTCAAAGTGAACTCACAAATGCCAGCACACTGAACAAACCTATTGATTGAAACATCTGGGTTGCTATGCAAAGCAAGCACAAAGACATGGTATGGCTCAGCTAAATGTAGTCTTACACACACAGGAAAATCAAACATATTTTACAAGATGGGGACACCTGTTGAGTTTCATTGACTGGCCATGAGTCAACGGAGCAATTCTTTGGCAAAGTGTTGGAAAGGACATGTAAAGTGGGAGAGTGAAAATTATTCCTGTTACCTATAGCACTCTTTATGCAGTCAGAAACATACAACTGGAAGAGAGACTGAGTCATGAAGCCCAGTTTTTGCCATTATAGGTTCTAATTTGAACAATGTTTTTGAGCTGAATTACTAGAGAGAGTGAAAAGAAGGCCTGAAAGAAGGGAGTTTGGGAAAGGTTCTTTACTCAAACAGCTCAGTCTTCTTAACACATTAAGAACAAATCACAATGCAGTTGAACACAAGTAATTGCTGTAATTTTCCAGCCAAGCAGAAGATGTAATTCCAGGAGGTGAAATATTAAGTCAGGTATATTGTCTTCTACAGGGAACTATTCATCCAGAGTGGCTGTGCTGGGTTAGACTGCCCTGTTAAACTTGTCAGACACACATCTCATCCATAGCAAGCTGTGCCCCTCAGATGACCTCCCTTTGGTCTCACATTACAACTAAACTTCTAAGAATAGCAGGTGGATGAAGTATCGGAAAAAAAGGATTTTGCCAACTCACATTTTGCCAATACTGGTTATAGTTTTGGCAGGTTAGTTGGTTAATTTGATTTGCTCACATTTCAGAGAAGGCCACTTGCCAAGCATCCAATTTTGCAGGTAAGAAAATAAAAGCACAGAAAAATGGGATGATTCATGATCATTCAGCCTCTGAGAATGGCAAATCTAGGAACACAAACAGGGTTGCCTAGTCCAATGCAGTGCTACAAGTATTTTATCATAAACTGGCAAGAAATTAAGCAAAAAGCAAAGAAAAAGGCCATGATATCTGTCTCTTATGCTATCTTCTGAGTGCAGGCCTGAATTTTAGGTACACTTCCCTGCTGGGGGAGGCTAGTTTCAGATCTTTTACTAATCTCCCCATTCAAATTATCACACGAAGCATTGAATGTTCTGTATTAAATCATCAGCTGCACTGAAATGTATTTTAATACAGAAATATAGCACCCCTTTCCCAAATCCCTTACATTTTAATCAGTGGTGCCACATTAACATTGACATATTAGTCTCATAATATTCTCTTCTGTTGACCCACAAGATCATGTCTCCAAATTATTTTGAAATGAGGCAACCGCTTAGAGCAGGTGGTTAGAGCATGAGGGTCCTGTGTCTCTTCCAGCCCTGTTTTGCTTCCCATTCCGCCCAAAAGTGATGAACCAGATCACCATTGTCCAGTGCATGTCTTGTTGCCCAAGAACTGTGAAGAGTCAGGTTGTGAGGAAGACCCAGGTTCAGATGGCTCCCCTGCACTGGCTGTCCTAAGAACCAACATCATTACAAACTACACCAGAAGTATCCTGAAAATTTCTGCACTTCCCAAGAGACCTAAGAGCATGCAATTTTTCATTTGTGTTCCTTAACAGATATCTATGGAGTGCATGCTGAAGAGGACTGAACGCTCAACACTAACACAAGCTCTTTGTCTGAACACTTGTTCTAATCTAGTTGAAAGAGATGCCAGAACAGGATTGAAAAATCTTGCACTGTATAGAATTGAGGTGGTCCTTCTGTGAGACTCCATAGTCACAGCTGGATTATCATCTGGTCCTCACACAAAAGGAAGTGAAACAAAGGCATTTTTTCATTTTGCTGCCTGGAAGTCATCTGACCCTTCATGCAAAGCAGAGGTTTCACACCCTTCTGTTCATATAACACCTTACACCAAATACCCGAAGATGCCCTTGCAGAGTCATGTCAGATTTCACTATGACCCCTGATTACAGCTTTTTCCCTTTCATTTTTTGTTTTATGCATGCACCTTAGAGTGCTGAGCGGTTTAGTGAACAACTGCCCATGCCAGTTCAGCAGATCTCTGCCTGACTTTCATTTCACTAAAATACAGTGGCTTTCTTTATTATCACTGCCCCAGGGAAGCAGCCTATGGTCGGAAAACTCTCTCTGAGTTGTCGTTCTGACCTTCTATCATGCTTCACCTCTCAGTCTCCCTTTCTTACAAAGCAACAGAAATAATTCCTTTGTTTCCTCCTCCACAGTGCTGGGGTTGCGGAGGGGGCGTTGGCACACTTCAGGGTGTTAAGTGATTAAACTTTGCCTACACATTGTACCAGTGCTATGTAATTACTAAACACTGTTATTCATGCTGCGATCTGCAAAGTAGATGTCTTGATAATCAGGCTTCATGACTAAAGGGGACTTAAGGGGACTTACAAGAAAGTGAGAGAGGGATTTTTTACAAGGGCATGTAGTCATAGGACAAGGGGAATGGCTTTAGACTGTCAGGAAGGGGATTATTAGGCATTAGGAAGAAATTCTTTACTGTGAAGGTGGTGAGACACCGGAAGATCTCCCAAAGATGTTGTGGGTTCCCTACTCCTGGAGGTGTTCAAGGCCAGGTTGGATGATGCTCTGAGCAACCTGGTCAGTGGAAGGTTCCCCGCCTGTGTAGTTGGAGCTACATGATCTTTTAAGTCTCTTCCAAAAAAAACCTTTCTATGAGCCTACGAATTTGCAACTGACCCTTAAAAACATATTGTAACACTGTCATTTTCCCCGCCAAAAAAAAAAAAAAAATCCCAAAGAACAAAAACCCCCAAAACAATAAGCAAAATAACAATCAAACCAAACAAAAATCAAAACCAAAAATCAAATAAAAAAACCAACCCACCACTCTCCTATGCTTCATCAGTGCTACACATCATGGAGGATGTAATTGGCTACTCCTTCTGACCACTGGATCTCTGTGATTCAGAGGATTTTTCCAGCGATCAGTAAGGATAATGTTGGCATAAATCATCTACTTTGTTTTATAAGACAAAATTTCAGGGTGGAGGGAAGTTCTGAAATGCTCAAAATTAACTGTTTTTACATTTTTCTAAACAAAATTTCATCCCATTCCAAGGACACTGTGGATATTAAATTGTATAAGAGAGTTGGAAAACTAGTTTGTACAATCTGAAATATGACACAACGAAGGCCCTTTGGCCTCCATTACATACTCCTGTCTGCATGCAAATGTAAACAGGAAAAGCATATTATTGATCCCTCTTTCTTCTCAAAAGTTTCTCACACACATTAGCTGTTGAGTCTTCTGAAGAAAGGGAAGGAAGAAGAAACTAACATTGATTGGGTGGTGTTACATATCTAGAGAGACAGACGTCCAAATAGATAATGAGCTGACGGGTACAACTTGAAGTGATTAGAGTGTAAGTTCAAAATTATTAAAATCTTGGTACCTTGACTCGTACAAGACATCTGTTTCATTCTTTCCTTTAGTTTTTTAATTTGGTAAACCCATGCAGAAGTTCCCCACCAACCACTAATGATTCCTTTCTGAATTAGCAACAGGAAATAGTTAGTCCTCATGGTGTGAGTACACATCTGTCCTGTAAGTAAGAGTTCAAGCTTTTGATTTGCCCAAGAAGAGGATAGCCAGGACTAGCTGTTCTGGGTTGGCCATTCTCAAACACTACGGTGGACTTTATGGAAAGTCTTATCACTATTTACTACATTACTATAGTCTGTATTATTGGATAAAGCTATATATAGTCTAAACACTCCAGTAATAATTTAAATATTCAGGACACAGGTTAAAATTTTCTGGAAATGATAACAAATATTTTCCTCAGAACATCTGTCCTCATTGATAGCTGTTCATGTCCCTGTTTCTAAAATCAGCATAAATCTGTCTTCCTTTTCCTTGATAGACTGTTGAACTGACATATATGAGGAATTCTGAGACTGGAAAGAGAGACTTAAAACACGTATTTTCTCATTGCTAATTCTGCATGGACTGCAATATGCAATGGAGACCAAAGTTGCCTTCCTGCTTTTTGTGCCATATTTCAAGCTAGTACAAACTGGTGTTCCAGCTTTCCAAAAAAACACAGTCTGCATGTATGAATGTTTTAGAAACTATAAAGTACCCATGAGACATAACCATAAGAGAGGCAGGTGAAGTTCCAAAATACTCTTTTTCTTGTATTAAAGTATGGAAAAGATTTTGGCAATGTAGCAGCCAGTGATGGGCAAATATGGTGTGCATTTTTACTCTGTATTTCTACTGTCTGGAATTTTTCCACATATTCAAATTCTGGTTGAAACCTATTGCCCATAAAATAGAATAAAATGCTAAATCTTATTCAACTTTACTTAAAGTCCATATCAATGGAAAAGCAGCAAAACTGTTGGCACAGCAGCAGTCTAAATTGTGGCTGGTGTGATACCTCCTGTGCTACAGCCATGGAGTGTCTACAGGTTTTTCTACATAAAATCTTCCATTTTCACCCTCTCTTCTTCATTCTTCCAAGAGGGAAAAAACACTCAAAGGTTTTCTGTTTTCAGCACCATAATATCCTTTGGAAGGTACTTTCTGTTATGAGCTTTATATCATGGATCTTACAGTATTTGTTGCCACTTTAAAGCTTCTTGTTTTATATGATTTCATAAATCTTGGGATATATTTTTGGATTTTGGGGTTGAGATTTTTTTTCAAATCACTTTTTAATTAGTATGGTTGCAGGGCAAGTACAGAAAACATGGACTTCTATCCTTTGTTTTAGAAAAACGTATTATTTAAAGACAATAATTTCAAAATTTTTTCCTAATATTTTTGAAATACTTTTGCCTAGGCTTTTTAGACACTAGCTCTGACAATATTCATATTGTTGATTTTTAATGCTAAGAAGGCAATGGTATCTATCCCATGCTAACAGTGGTATCTATCCCATACTGACTTCAGATAAGGCATTTTGTGCCTTGGTGGATGTGTAGCGTTCTACCAAATAAAGATATATTTTATTAAAATAGTTCTCCCCAAAGTGATCTTCCAAGTTTTTTTAATTTCTCTGTTCCTTCCAGCTCAGGATATTCTATGATTCTGTGATTCTCTAATAGCCCTGCTCTTCATAAGACCAAGATGCTAGTATTATGATAACCTTTTCCACAAATATTTCCATTAGTTTCAAGGTAATATTCTAATTCACTTTGAGAGAGCCAATCCATGGAGAAAACAATTCCACTGTAATTTGGCCTGTGTTCTGTCTTTCTGATATTTCCTGTAAAAATATATGTATATGTCTACCGTTGTTGTACAATACTGACAGAAAAAATGTCATGTTTTGCACACAGTGTCTTTCCCCAATTCCCAGTAAATGAATTAATGTTTTTCTCTATACTTCAACTCTCCATACAGAGGCATCTGCTATTTTCTGTCTGTGACTCAGTTTCATTTTCATAGGATCAGATCCACCTTCAAAAGAAGCTAAAAACTACTGGAACTTCTACAACCACGTAGATGTGATAATAACCCAAGGCTCTTTTTCAGAAGCATTTTGTCATTTTTAAAGAGAGAAGACCAAAGGATGCTAGTCTTGAACTAGCCATTGGTTTCTCTATGTGCTATGTCAATCCATTCAGGGATCTCCATTAATCTCATCCGGAGCCAGCCTGCAACTTCACAGAACAGCACAGACTCAACAGAAGATTCATCGCAGATTGGCAACAACCAAATACTTTTCGTACATTCATGATACTGTATCAAAATGAGACTTTTCAGACTATCAACCCGACAGCGAGCCAGTCCCGCTCCTCTTCCTCTCATTATATTTATAGAATTTTCTCCCCATGTTGGGTTTTGTTTTCCTTCTCCTTATGCTGATTTTCTTTGTTGCGGACTTTTATTTGCATTGGAGTTTTTTGATCTAATTTTTAATGAGGAATTCTAGTGCTATTTGAGTTCTCATTGTACAGGTGTATTTGTTTTCGTGGTGTAAGTACTTTATCTTACAAATACATTTATTGTTAGAAGTTAATACTCACATTTAAATTTGAAAGTACGCAGTAGTGAAAGCAATCCTGCTTTCTTATTGAATATTCTAAGTCTAAATGTCAGCATTGCGGGGAAAAATCTGGTCATTTTCTTCTTATTCCTTACACAATTTATAATTGTTAATTATCACCTATGTACATGGAAACACAAGTGTGTAGATGTGGGCACATGTTGGAGGCTAAGTCAATGATTTGTTTCAAGCATCAATAAGAAAATATCCATTAAATGTTTCAAACCTAGAGAGTGGACATTTTCAGTCATAATCATTTGGAAACCTCCACAGGATGTTTCTTAGAAGAAACCTACTACGTGGTGCAATCTTTTCTTCTAAAACATTCCAGGAGACAGTTTGGTGGGGATTCCCCTCACCTACCAATCTCTTCAGTGCCATTCATAATTGTGTGACTAAGCAAGCCAGTCATCTTACTCACAGAAAAAAAAACAAATCAGTACACAGATTTGGTCCTACCTGTTTCTGTCCAGCCTCCAGGATACATATAACAATGCCACAAAGTCAGGCTTACAAGCAATTCATCCACAGATAACATTTTACTTAGAACTGGACTTCTTGAAAAGAGTTGGCTTGGAAAGATTTTTCAGTTAGATTCAGAATTTAAAGTGCAAGGAGAAATATGCACATCCTTTGCCTTTTAGTAGTTAAAAAATGAAGGTGCTTCACACCCGAGCACATTTCCTCTTCATCTCCACAGGAAGTAAGGCTGTCTATAGAAGAGCTACTGTGGGTCGAGTGTAGATGCACTTCACTTTAAAGCTGCTCATCTTCCTTCTTCAAAGGCCTGAAATAACAACTATGAAGTGCTCTGAATGAACATATGCTAGTCCTCTTTAGGAAAATAAAAGATTGAATTAGTTAGTAATACCAACAAATACTTTTAAAAAACCCCAAACCCAAGAAATGAGAAACTGAATTTCTGTGGCTTTTTTGAAGGGACTACTGACTTTCTGACCCCAAACTAAAATAAAACACTTTTTAAAAAGACAATAAAATTCTTGTCTACAAGAATTTTACAATTTCTACAAAACCACAAACTACAAAAAAATACTCTTTTCAAACAGAACAAAATACAGTTTCAAGTAGCATACTTTAAAGTAGTCAAAATGTTGGTACTGTGGCAGGTTGACTTGTTAATCTTTTCCTAAGGAAACGAAACTTATGCAGTTTTTTAGCTGTCAGTTCCTTCCTTGTCAGTAACTTTTGAGTAGTCAGCAGTTTCTTCTGATTTTGAGACATTCTTCAGTCTCACAACTGATTTAACTCCTGCCACTTTCATTGAATTTGACAGCTAAGCATCAGCAAGATTGGTCTATTAATGATGGACCACGTGTTGGTACTTTGAAGTGTCTATATGAGTTAGTTACCATATGGAGGGAATACCTTTCCTAGCACTGCTGTTTAGTTGTTCTGAAAGAATATTATTTTCATCAATATCATTTTCATCAATTATTCAGGAGTAATTAATGATTTAGGAAAGTATTAATTTTATTAATATCCCTATCTAGGATATTCTATATGGTAACCATGAAAACTTCCAAAACTTAGGAAAAAGAGTAGTGAAAGAGCAGTGAAAGGAACCTGCCACCTAAATAGATTGTTCTGTTTTGTAATAGTGTGTACAGGGCTCTGGGCTCTCACTTTATCTTTTTCAGTACCTCTGGTTTTGACACACCAACCTATCTATGTGCATATCTATACAGGAAAATTGAAGGGGAAACTGTAGCATATTGCCACAATGGCTAGGGTGGGTTTATTTTAATCTAGCTAGTGTGGATATCAGTAGCAGAGGAGCTGTGATACTCAGACTTTAACTATGGTGTTCTACCTCTGCCTCCATGTGCACAAGCATAGTACAACAGTCCTTTCACAGTTTTGCAGAAGTCCACAGACAAGTTGACTATTAATTGTGGAGAGCTCAGAATTCAGGCACACCAACTCTGGTTTCCATCAGCACACTTGAACTGCTGAACACTTGAACACACTTGAACACTTCACTCTGGCTTGCACTTGGGAGCACTCTGGAAGTCAGCAAAATTTAGTTCCTTTCAGATAAAATAAAACTGGAAAGTATTTTCAGAAAGTCTCTTGATGTTATCCAATTGTTAACAGGAGCTCAGGCCACAGGACCAGGCTAGAGCCAGTTCACAATAAACTCATAACAAGCTCGGTGTGGAAGTTGGGTCCTCAACACCAATTTTTGTAACCTACCAATCTGCTCTTATAGTATTGCTCCTTTGCTACTGAAGACAAAAGTTATCTTGCCACAATTTCTCATTTTATCTGAAATGTTTAAGCACTGAAGGGGATTGGTCTAAGCAATGGGAAGTATGAAATTAAAATGTTCTTTGTACTAGACCCTGAACCAGAATAATTAGATTAATAATTACATGAGTAGACAGATAAATGTATAGCAATAAATATTTGTGGAAGAAGCAATTAAATATTTGAAAGAAGTCATGGATCTTCTCATGGAAACACATTAAAAATCCCTCTAATGTATAGTATTGTAGCTTGAATTGCACTTAAAAGAGCCTGTGGTGGGATGTATCAGTTCCTCCTCTGCTTCCAAATAAGTCTTTGTGGGAACACTGTGTCTAGGAGTCAGTGATAATGAAGTGTTGCTTAGCTGAAGAAGGAATGGATTCACTTTGTTTTTTTAGTCATCCCAAATCAGAAGGTTATGCTTTGCTGATATTCACAGACTTAGGATCTGTGTGGGTCTTTTTGACAGAAGGTTAGTACTGCAAAAGGTATCCTTACAGTATATGCTCATTCTCTGAATAAGAATGGATGTTGTCATCTGAGTTGAAACATTTCAGTTAAACAATTATATTTTCATTCCAAAAAGAAACCTTTTGTTTCTAATTAACATTTCTAAAAGAAACCTTACTTAAAGGAACTAATCAGTGGGCCAGAAGGTAAACATGAAGCAAGACAGGGGTTTCTGCAAGTCATAAGTGCAAAATTATTTAGAATCTGCCTCAAAAGTTAACCAAAAAAAAAAGGCAAGCAGGACTGTAAGTCTGCTGTTGAGGACCTGGAAATGCTGGTGCATAGCTGAATGGAAGTGGATTTCACTTTTGCAGCTGCAAAGGCAAACGTTGTCCTGGGCTACATCAGCAGAACTGCAGCCAGTGGGTCACAGGACATTCTATCTCCCATTACGCTTGGCACTTCTCAATCTATACCCAGCATAGTGCAACCAGCTTAGGTCTCCTCAGCTCAAGAGAGACACTGAAAAATGTGAGAATATTCTGCCAATAGCCTCCAATGTGATGAGAATGTTGAAGATCTCTATTTATGAGGACAGAAGGAATTTGGTTTGTTCAGCCACAAGACTAGAAGGTTCAGGAGTATCTAATTGCAGTTTTCCACTACCCAAAAGGTAGTTACAAAGAAGGTGGAGGTGCTCATTTCACACAGGGCATAGTGAAAGGGCACGGTACAACAGGCTCAAATTTCTTCAGCATGAGAAACATTAAATATCAGAGTTGCCCGAAGAAGAGGTAGAACCTACCTTCAAGTATTCAATACTGGGCTTGACAGGATCTTAAATAACTAGCCCACAGTGGCACTCACGAAAGAAGGCTGGAGGAGGAGAATGACTCCATGGTGCCATGGCTCATCACAGGAACCATCAAAGCAATGTTGCAATGGAAATGGACTCTGTGAAGGTCAAAGGTCAACTGGGCGAGGTGTTGCCAGAAGACTGAGGGGAGCAATGCCAATAGACATTTTTGGGTTAACCCTGTGCTATATAGAGTAGTTCAAACTAGAAATGGTCCAGAAAATGAACAGAGAGCTCCTGCTTTATAAAAGAAGACTAGAAAAGTTGGGATTGTTCAGCTTTAAAAAAATAAAAGCTGAGAAGACCCAGTTGTTATTTGAACTACATTACAGTGGGAAAACAGCAAATTCAGTTAGTCATGTAGGCTAACAGAATAAACTGACACTAGACAAAATGTCTATAAACTGTCCATGAGTAAACTCAGGCCAGAAAATTAAAGACTTCTGGCAATCAGAATTTGAAACTCCTCAACAGCCTTCCTAAAAAAGAAACATAGATGGGTTAATAGAGTAAACATTTCAGAGGAACTCATTCCATCCTTGTGCTCAGTATCTGGAGGATGTAAATTATGAAGTGGTTAGACATTTCATCTACAGCCTTAAAAGTGATCATTTATACCAGTTGGCCTGGTCAATATCTGTCTTACTGCTAGTTCCAGCCCAACCAAATTTTCTGAATTTAGCACTGAAGGGTACAACTTCGTTGTGCTTTCTTCCACCTAACTGAGGAAACATGGAGTTTCTCACGAAGTCATTTCTATAGATGGATTGCAATTGGCTGATTTTTTTATCTTCCCTCTCATTGATGGGATTGAACGGATATCTTTAAAGTCTTGTACCAAAGGGTAAATTTTCTTATAACTCTTCTTTAAATCCTTTGCAGTATTCCAACATTTCAAATAAAGGAAAAGCTGGAGCAGACTCAGAAAATCAATAGTGAAACAACATACAAAAATTACATCCTTCTGCTTCCTCTCAGTAGTCGTCATGTACGGACGAGTTGAGCACAAATATTCACTCTTTTTGCCATACTACAACACATGCAGTTTGTAACAATTCTTAAATCTTTTTACACTCATGAGTGAAACCCTCATTCTAGAGTTTAGGCTGGGGAAATACTCTTTAATAGATTGCCGCTAGATTAGTATGGCCTCATGCCTTCCTTCTATAAAACTTCCCCAAAGAGTCACTTGTCTTTTCTCTATATAGAGGAATAAGTACCAGGATCTTGCCTCAGATGATCTGAAATCAGATTGTCCTGAACTTATCTATCAGCTTAGTGCAGTTTGTATCAGATATTTGCCACAATCACCCTTCGGTATCAGCAGGCTTTTTTAGAGGCACAGGTCATGCAAGCTCAGTTTGCTGGTCTCAAAGAGGCCAAAACACTGGCTCAAATTGCAGCTCTGCATCTGATGCTGCAAGCCCTTTTTGTACTCTTCTGCAACCCTGCAATTTTCTCCAAACTTTGAACTTCTCCTTCAGCACTGCAGTAGTGCTCCATCCTGGGATTCGCATCTGTGACCCTCGCGGGTAC
Organism: Acrocephalus scirpaceus scirpaceus; assembly: GCA_910950805.1. NCBI lineage: Eukaryota > Metazoa > Chordata > Aves > Passeriformes > Sylviidae > Acrocephalus > Acrocephalus scirpaceus. The sequence continues at coordinate 34,735,468 of OU383777.1, forward strand.
CACTGTACGTGGAGCACTCTTTCCCCTACCACAGGCAGAAAAACAGGTTGTCTTTTCCACTGACAGCCTGTGGTTTCTCATTCACAAAAAAAATTTTTTCCTCGCATCTAAGAGGCTCACTTGTAAATAGCTTTATCAAGTGACTAATTTAAGGCACCTGTGGTTTATCTCTGCAAGCTTTCTTCATCACTTGGAAATTGCTACTGGTTATTCCTTAGTCACTATACAGGAAGAGAGAAAACATTTAGACTGACATGACAAAATTTGCCCAGGAGACGTCAGTGGGTTCTTCACACGTGGTTAAGGACAATGAGCTGGGCTGGCACAAACCACTTCGTCTTTCATGTGGGGAGGGAAAAATCAGAAAATAATTGATGATTCTTTATCAATGATTGACACGGGCTACAGGCTTCACTTACAACAATATTGTAGGTGTATTCTGCTGTTAACAATTGCTCATTGAATCTTTAGACGAAACAAGCAAGTAAAAGGCCCCCTGTACCATGGCTACTTCAAGGAAGTTACTTCCTTTTCATCAGCTCGTTTGAAAGCACGGCTGAAACAATTTGAATAAGCAGCAATGGCAGAAAGTGGAAGGAAAAGCATCCATTGGTTAATATTAACAAGTGATGTATGTCAGTAACCCCAATTTCAATTACTATGTCAAGAATTTGAAAGCCTTTCTGAGATCTTAAATAGAAGAAAAATAAGATTTTATTAAATATGAAGAAACGTAGTTGATTAGAGGGCTGTTTGAAAAGCAAAACCAAACCTGTTCACACCTTGATATCTTAGTATCTATAGTATCTACAATATCTACATGTACTTTAATATCTATATATAACTTCATTCATAATTTCTGTGTAAGTTTCATTCCTTTCTCTGCAACTCCTGCTGCTAGAAACTTTGCATCCAGCTTTCTTTAGGTAGATTTGTTTAAGGTGCAAAATATAGCAACATGCTAAAACATACAGATAAGACCCAAACAGCCCAGGCTCTTCTATTCCTCCATCATCACTCCTCCTCTACACTCTTCTTCCTCAGGTTGCCTCTACATCTATACACCCTCTTCCACTAAATAGAATTAAACCTGTATTGTTTCAAGTTTCTATCTCTGACAATTCAAAAGCAGGGAATGGTAATCAGATAGCTGACATTGCTTTAATATCCTAGCATAACATGTTCCTCTTCACTTTTCCAGTTTGCTGAGGCAGAAAACCTACCAGAAGCCAACAAAACTCTAAAAAGGGCATCATATCCAGGGATGAGAAGGTGAGGCACTCTAGGGCTATCCAGAGTCAGTGGCCAAGGAGCAGGGAGATTTGCATGGGCAAGTCATTTTATGGGCCACACATTAGAAACCTCCCTGCAGAGCCCATGCTGCAAGGAGAGGAGCCAAGAGCCAGGTCAGGAGTGGGCTGGTTTTCATCCCCAGAGCTTTGGACCAAAAACCTCAGTATAAATTGAGGGGGGCCTGCAACCTTTAGAAATAATTTACCAGAAGTGAAACATCTGTGACTTCTCATCTGCCTTCATTCTGTTTCAAAATTCAGTCAACCCTTTCCTCTCACAGGACACTTGCCTGCAATTTGTCATTCACCTCACACAAACATTTTGTGACCAGGCAGTTCTTATGGGTTTCCTTTCAACTATGGAAACAAAGCCCCTTCTTCTTCAGCGGTGGCTCCATTCGGCTCTGTAATACTTTACCCAACTAGAAATTATGCAATGGCCCTTCCAAGTCAGCCTTCCATCACTCCTATCACAGATTTTTCAAGATCCAACTAAATGAAGACCTGAGCAGCCTGGTTTGACCTCCTGGTGTGCCCTGCTTTGAGCAGGAGGTCAGGCAAGAAGCCTCCAGAGTCCCTTGACAGCCTCATTTCCCCTGTGGACCCAGTGGTTTTATGATCATTGATGTCTTTCATCAACCCACTCCATCCAAAGGACTGAAAAAAACCATTATCCATAATGTTTTGCAGTTCAAATTTATTTCACCAGCATCTTTACTCCACAATAATCTCCACCCTCAATTGATGGTACTCCTATGCCTCCCTTTTCCTTCTGGCAATCAATGCTGCTTTAGACCAATAAACCTACTGGCTGCCTTTACATTTCCAAATCACTCTTCCACTAAAGCCAACAGAAGAGGAATGTCAATCTAAACACTGATTTTTCAGTGGAAACAGATTTAAGGTGAGACCATTCTCTGCATGTGTTCTTGGAGAATGAGTATTCCACAGCTCAGCAGCTCCTGGCAGTATTTAAGGGGTGTATCCCCAGGGCACTCATTATTTGCAACATGAAGAAGGTTGACTAAAGATGGGAGAAGCTGCAAGGTGCTGCCCACTGCAGCTTTACAGGGGCTGCCGTATCCCTCCCATTCCTGTAACTGCACTGCCTGCCCAGGCAACCCTTCTCTTGGCAGCCCCAGAGTTCCCGAGGGGAAGATGACTTGACTTGAGTATCTGGGCTCACTGGCTACTGGGAGCTATTTGGGGAACATCTCATTAATCACTGGACCAAAATTCCAAGAATTTCACCTTTGTCCACACATCTTTGCAGTGAAGAGCCTGCTATTGCAGTCTCTAGAAATCGGTGTATGTTGTGGGCACAAAGAAACAGTGACCAAAGAGCCAAATCCAACACAAGTTGCATCATTGTCCAAATACCATTCTTATTTCCATGTTTCAGGAAACAGTCTTCTAATCTAATCTTCTAATCCTTCTAATGGTCTCCAAGGCAAACTGCCCCAGCATTTGCTGGGCTTGTCAAGATTGGAGATTAGAAAATATTCTTCTCTGAAAGTGTTGTCAACTGCTTGGCAACCAAGAAAGGTTGTCAAGCACTGGAACAGGCTGCCCAGGGAAGTGGTTGAGTCACCATCCCTGGAGGTAGGTAAAAGACCTGTGCATTTGGCACCTGAGGACATGGTTTTATGGTGGACTTAGCAGTGCTGGGTAAATGGCTGGACTGGATGAGCTGAACGATCTTTTCCAACCTGAACAATTCTATGATGTCATGATTCCATGATTCCATGACTACTTTATAACACCAGGGCTGCAGCTGAGATCAGGAATTTGCTGTAGATGGATGGGCCTACAGCAGAAATAATTTATTAGGTGATAACCTCTTCTCTGAAGATTTTGCACTACAGAGAAAAAAACACTTCAGGGAAACCAGAAAATTGTACATGATCTTGTATGTGGTGGAAATTGTGTTCGCTGACTGTTGCTGTACTATTTACATAACACCAAAACTGCATGTGCAGCTGCTACTTTCCACTAGATCAGTGTTTTTCAAGAAGTTGTGATCTAGTGACAATTTTAATGAACAACCACATATTTTTCATTCTTGCTTTTGCAGTAACAGTCATAAAATACCTTTTTTTTTCCATGTAATAAGAGTCACTGCTTCAAAAAGACCAAAACACTGTGATAAGACAAGCCATGCTAAGCAACAGTGACATCAATTAACATTACATGGGAAATAATTTCCTTTTGAGGATTTCTGTATGCTAAGTTAACTGGAACAAATAATTGATAGACAATTTTTCCATTTGTCAAAGGAGAACAATACTTTAATAAAGGAACTTGTCTATAGTCACATAAGAATACCACAGTAAAACTAGAGACTGAATGTATAATCAGTTTGTTGCTATATGCCCATCGTTCTTACCCTGCATTTTTTATTTCAATTTTACATTTTTGGCAATTCAATTTAAATAATTCAATCTTTCTAACCCAACTGCATATCTATCTCAGTTTCCATCCAAGGAAACTACTTATGAAATATGTGCTAACACTTTCTCCATCAACTGAAATCAGCAGTTAACTGAGACAAACAAAACTGAGTCTTGTTTTCTAAGAGTGACACCTACAGTCTCATCTGTAAAATTAAAATGCACTGCTTCACTTGTCCAGTTTCAAAAGGCAATAAGTTTTGTCCACACTTAGTACTTGGAATTGACAGCTGAATATTTTTAATACCAATTATTTTGCTGTGTTTTTGTGAAGACTCAAAGCAATATTTGTTGTTAGGTAGCCTGCATATGTCATGTATTACTTACCACAACACTTTTGCATTAGGTAAAGTCCTTTATTTTGCAGATGCTATATTTTGGATTTCATCCAGGAGTGGTTAATTGGTTTGCAAATGTGATTTTCATTACTGTATGAAGGGATGCATCATTCCCAGAGGTCCTGTCATTTTATAGACAAGACAACTAAGAAGCCGCAAAGTGTCCCAAGCCATATGGAAAATGAGGGCTGAAATACACAACTTCTTATGTCATAAAACAGCTTGATTTCCTAGTCAGACAAATGGAGGCTGAGCCTTGCTGCAGTCTGACATCAAACCCTGCTGCAGGAGGTCTGCTGGCTGCCCATAGCCACTGCAGGGCTGACCCCAGGAATGCAGTGTGGCAGGGAAGGTGTTACTTGCCCTTTTTTAAAGGTCATCTGTCTCTTCATGTCTTCATGTGTTACCCACTGACTGGATGTGCAAAATTTCCACAAGAGAAGTCTTTGACAACCTGAATCACCTGAAACCATTGCCCATGGATCTTCCCAAACAAATGTGGCAGTTTTTCAGTTTGCAGGTGTCACTGGCTCCCTTCTGAGACAGAGAAGCAGCAGTCCCTCCAACACCCACAGACACAGGGCTTCCAAATCCCAGCTATTGCTCCCTACCAGTGGCAAGTACTAGACAGTTATGTCTGATGAAGGCTGGAGAGGTGATGCCCATGGTCAATTTTCTATTCCATACACCAGAGTTTGGACAAAAACCAGTGAAACTGAAAGAAAAGTTGAATTTCAAAAATTAATGGGTGACCTGTGTGAAAAAAAATCTATGAAAAAGAAATATTGTGTTAATTAAAATTTAAATTACACACTCAAAAAAGACCATGACATCAAATTTTCCACTGCCCCTCTAATTAACCATTTTGTCTTCAACCGAAAAAAAAAAGTATTTTTCATAGCAACTCCCGTGTATTAGACATTTGCCAGAAGAGGAACTAGCTCAGGCTCATCAGTGTCATCATAATGCTCAGGTTTCAAATGCTCCTGACATAGTAGAGCTATGAGATTTGAAAATTTGCAGAATCTCAGTCCCGTGGAACTGCCAGACATACAGATTGGGAATATGTTCATTACCTAGATATTTTCTCCTGGTAAATCCTTTAAAATGTGAGAAAACTAGAACTCCATCTTCATTCTGTACTATATGAAAGACATTTTGGAAACCATTCCCATCACTTCCATAAACTCCTCACAAATCATTTTACAATCCCAGTGAAAGCAGTCTGTTTTCTGGGTGTCTGATCTCACGTAGATCATGTGACATCTAAAGGTCATGCATGAGTCCAAAAAAAAGCTTTTACATTAACTGTGTATTTTTATTAGGTGTAGCAAAAAGTTCTTAGAGAGCAAGGGCCTGAGCTATCCTGGGCAAGGCCTCAGATTTGGGCCTGAGTAGTGGTGAGCAAGCCTGTGGCGCAGCAGAAAATTCGATTAAGGTGTGTTTAGTATTAATTAGTATAGTTATAGCAATTTCACCATGACGACCTTAAAGTTAAGATTGTTTACATTCCTTTCTGTTCAAGTGCCAATTAGAGAGCACCTGTTACTGTAAACTATATGCAACTGTATTTAACCAACCATCTGGTGACAATAAACAGAGAATGCATGCATTAATCATATTGGTCGTATCGTGCATTGCTCCGTCCAGTCTCCCACGGACCCCTGGCTTTAATTAGGGATCAATTATTACCTTAAATTAATAATAAAGATAAGCAGTACATAATTCTTTTTCTTATTTACACGTAGAATGGCTTTCGTATACAGTTATATATCTACAACCACAAACCCCAAATTAAATATAGCTTAGAGGTGGGATTTTCCAAAGTGGTCCTCGTTGCTTTGAACTGTATTCACTCACACAGGGTGGCACAAGCCACAGCAAGATGATGCCCACAACACAGATGTTGTGTCTGACCCGCGGGGTCGCAGATTCCCCGTTCTGCTGTTGGGGGCCGCCCGCGGGGCAGCCGGCTGGGGGGCAGCGTGCAAGCACAGCGGGGTGCTCTGACTGCTCCAGAGGCAGAACAGGCAAAGCTGCTGTGCCACGCTAACCAGGAAAGCCTATGAAAACCCTGTTCGTGCCACTTGTGTTACAGAGGGTCTTTTTCCGTGGGAGGGAGTTACTGCCGGATACGTTGCTCATCTGGCCCTCAGTTCATTTTCAGGCCTTTTCGGTATTGGTCTGTTCTTCTCACAGAAGCAGCATGTTGTCTATCACCTCCTCGTTCTTCATATGATGGTTTGTATGTAGGCCTGAATCCAGGGAAGGAGAATGTCCAGCTCATGGATAGCCTTGTGGATTCCCTGATCTCCAAGCTGTTGAGAAGAGAAAGGCATTAGAAAACAAACTAGCTACAGCCCTTGAACAGTGGGGAGCCAGCACCTCCTGTTCTTACCTTAAGAAACATTCTCCTTAACTTTTTGACTGCAGAAGTTAACCTTGTGGATGGAACACACGGAAGCTGAAGGATGAAAAATGCCAAAGATGCTGATATAAAGACATAGTGATGAGGAAGAGTCCAGCCCACAGTGTGGCACTGTAGGGTTAGCAGTAAAATGAGTGATCTGAGCATCATTTCAGTATCTCCTACCACTTCAAATGTGTTCTTTTATCTGCCTCAAAGTTTTCTTATCAAACACTTTCTATTTATCTCAGGAATCTCTACATAAGTTGCAGTTACACATTTTTTGCACATTGTATCCTAGCTCTAAGATTCAAGGTCCTTTAGCTCTGAGCCCTCAGAACCTCTAAACTGGACAGAAGGCAAGGCTAAGGGCCAAAGACTATTGCAAAGTACAGGGAGCAAATTTGCACATTTCTGCAAGCCCTCCAAATATGTTTACAAAGTTAATTTATGTTTTTCTCCGTTTCCCTGCCCATTTCTCCACTGTCTGACTAATTACAGTCTGGAGGGCTTAGCTGTCTCCTCACCACCTATCTCTGGCCACTCAGCACTGGCCACTCAAAACTGTTCAAGCTGGTTTTTTTAGAGCTGCCAGACTAAGCTTTCTGAGAAACATGGCTTGCTGATCCTAAGCTACCTGGATTGTCAAAAGGGAAGATATCTTCTTTCAGAGAAAAAAAAAGAAAAATGTGATTTCTTCAATACACATTTGAAAAGAAAAAAGGCAAAAGTCCTCATCTCAACTCACAGAAGGAAATGACTCCTCTGAAATGAATGGTTAGTCCTTTTCTATCTCACACACAGTACTTTAAAAAGGAGCACAAACATTTTTAGGTTGCCTTTCATGCTTCCCAAAGTCACCTCACATGATGAAAGTGGGGAAAAAATCAAATCTTTAAAAGAGAGTGTAAATAAAAGTAAAATTTAAAAAATCTTCTAACCAGGGCATTTCTTTCTAACTTGGAGCTCTTTTTTCCTTTTCTTTTTTTTTTTTCTTTTTTTTTCCTTTTTTTTATCTTTTTTTTTTTATGATCTCCATCTTCTGTGATACAGATTTCCACAAAATATCATTTGATAGCACAACTGACCTTAAATGACTATGTTGGCTTTAGTGGTGATACACATTACAAACTCTTATCTTCCTGCATGTACTGCAAGTAACTAATGAGCTAGCCAGCAAGTTGGAGTATTGAAAACATTAACTCAGCTTGAGTCTACAAGCTCTGCCTAAAATAACAGAGAAATATTAAAGGCTCTGCAGGGAATATATTGTCATTCTGCACTCCATTCAAGTATGAGTGGCATGTTCACTTCTGCAATGTACTACTGATGTAGGAACATTAAATCCAAGCTCAGAAGCAACTTCACACTGTTCTCAGCAATGCTGACCAGGGCACTCAAGCAAGTACTGAAGTCAGTGGTGCTGCAGGTGGATGCTCCAAGTATCCAAGGAAAAATGTCTGTTCCCTTTACCTTGTAGCCATAGTCTAAATGAAAAAGTCTGACTTTACCACAGAAAATCAGTTTAGGGATTTTCAAACTTACATATTTCTAAAAAACTGAACTTGGGCCCCTAAATAATTGAAAAATATTAGTGCTTCCTTGTTTGGACAAAACCAAGAATTGGCAGGGTGAGAATTGTAATATTGTAGTATAAAGCATTTGGAAGTTATTGGGAGGCAAATATTGTTAGGATTTTTAGGTAGCACACATGCCTCTAGCTGGCCCAAGTTTGTGAAAGAATATAAGGTGAATGTATCTATAAAGGTATCACTGTTTCCCTTAGTTGTATAGAGAACTTCATTCTTGAAAGGTAAAAAATTAATTACATAAGTATGCTGTCATGGTGGAAATCCCTTCTGATAAACATCTTACAGCTCAACTAGATAATAACAACTAAAGAGCTTATGTACATGGTGAATGAGTGCTAATTTATTGTGGAATAATATGATGAAAAAATCTCAAGTTTAATATTAGGAAAGGATCCATTACTTTCACTCTATTCATAGTTTTTGTTATTCTTTCACAAGGTTTTGTATTGCTGGGTTTGAATTAATACAAACATTTCAAAAAATATTAGTTTCCATAAATGAGATGTCTCCTAGAAAATCATGGCAAGGCATCATTTCTCAAAGAAATGTTGTTTTTCTACTAACAGGGACAGTCTTATCTGTCTTACCAGCACTTTTTAAGATGCAAAAATGAAAGTTGCTATGTTTAGACTTCTGTTGGGTAAAACACTGGCACTAATTATGAAAAAGAATGCAGGAGCTCTGAGAAAATGGCAGCACTTTGTCTCCATATAGCACAGAAACAAAAGTATTACTAAGCTATCTGGCAAGCTACAGTCACTGGATATTCTGAATTCAGTCACAGTTGACAGTCTAAACTCCTCAGTGTGTACTGACATTTGTATAGAATATAATTGTTTTTCCAGACAAGAATGTAATCTCTATAAAGCATATTATACAATCTGAAATTATATTATCACATTCTGGAATTACATCATTATCTGGAATTTTGACAGACACAAATAATCACACCAGTATGATCACAGCAGACTGCTGTGAATAATGCTGTTAATCACAACTGTTTAGCATGGTTTGAAATACAGAACCTGAAAGCTGGTGAAGTTTTCTCCCATTAGGGTTTGAATCTTTTTACATTATGGAAATATCCCAGTTAAGTTCTGACGTATAACTCTGCAAAGAGATCTCTGAAGCTATTGGTTTTCACATTGCAAATATTTTTTGAGCATGTAGAACCACTGTCCTTTTCTTTCATCCTACCATGCAGTTCATATTAAACAACGTTCCCATTAATTTAATGCATTAATTCATTGATTTGCCACCCTGCTCTCACTTTTTAAAATCACAATAGATGTTTGCCTGGATATCCATGGCTGTATTTCACTCTAGGTCAGACTCCACTTTCTGGGACACTGTTATTTGTGAAGATTTCAGGTTTAGGGGATAAAAAAGAATATGCATAGGATATTTAGTTTTAAGACATACCCTGTTACTATTTGTTCACCCTTAAAAATCAGATAAGAAATGACCAACAAGTGATGGCATCATCTTAGCATCCTATCTGCTATGTTAGTAAGCATATTTGCACAGGCAAAAGTGTGCTCTAACTGCTGTCCTGTTGTTACTTAGGCAGAGATGGTAAAAGTGCCTCTTCTCTGGGACACCTGGAGACATTTTGCCAGTGGGCAGCATCGCTCTCTGACAACCTGCTCTGACTGTGAGCACAGCTAATACATAGGAACTGCTCCCATGTGCTTCATAACCATGGTCCCTGCTTACCCATGAGACAGCACCAGTTCTTTCAAAATCCAGTATGGAGGAGCAGAGATGACATGTGAGTAAAGATTACACACCTGCAGAGGGTATGTTGTTGAGGAAGGAAAGTGTTACCACTGTTACATCACAGAAACTTGAGGAGCCACATTTTTCCCTGTGATCACCCTATTTCTTTGCAGCTTTAGTGATGAGAGGGCAGCACAAGGAGACATCAGCAGTAGGGAAGTGGCTTGGCTCCATGGGATCTCCACCACCTTGCACACTCCCCACAAGATCACTCTGGCAGGGAATGAATGGTGTTAAACTTCCCTGGGCCCAGTGGAGAAGCCCTCACGAGGCTGAGTCCCCTGTGGTGTGGGACACACCATGACTCCGAATCACCCTCTGCCCCTCCATCTGCTGAAAAACTGAGATGAGCCCTTCCCTAACTTTTCAGATGGACAAAATTAGCTCAGCTCTCAGGAATATACTTACACAGTCATCCATGTTTGCTTGCAGGACCTGGAAGGCACTAATAAAGTACAACTTGTCACTTCCTACCTCAAGACGACTGAAGACATCTTTCACATAGAAGGAGAGGAGCTGATCTCGAACACTGCAGTTTGTCTGAAAACAAATCGAGTAATGATTTGTCAAATGAACACCTCACAAGTCAACTTTGCACTAAAATTTCAGCCTCATAAAAACATGCATATTTAGAAAGTGTGCAATCAATGAAACCATTTTTGTGAATTTTAGTATCTGATTGACCTGCTTCCTTTTGTTTTAAACAGCTCAATCTGCCTCTGTGGTTTCTGAAGGAAAGGCAGGAGGGTGCTGTGCTGGCAGGCACAGGAATATTGGTAAGACCAGTAATGAACAGAAGTGGTGTACTTAACATACAAAGAGTAAATGGGAGATAAATTGGGGAGTAAAGTCAGACCATCTTGGTGAAATTGTAGGAGTCATTGTGAGTGTCACTTTTCCATTCCTCCACATCACTGTCCCATGCCATTTGATATGCTGCAGGGTATCCAGCCCATCCCCAACAGCTGCTCCAGAAAAGACCAGTCATCCTGTCAACTCTATGTCATATCTACCTGACCTGTGTGTTCTCTTGGATGCCTAAAGGTATTTCGAATGACCATATGCCTATTTTTAGGCAATGGACTGAAGTGTCAGGTGTGAAATTCCTGTCAGGAAGGTAATGCAGCTGCAGATGACACCACTCAGATGTGGATATCTGTGTGTAGGTCCCACAGACAAGTGAGGACCCTTCACACCCAAGGTAATCAGTGAAATTCAAGGGATGTCAAAGGCCGATAGTTCTATACTTAAGGATAAAGCAACTCAGTTGGCCCTGCTGACTAGATCTCTGCTCGAAGAAAACTAAAATATCTCACACACTTACAGTCACTTACAATTAGATACCCCAGGGTTTGTCTCTTATTCCCATGCTGAATTGCACTGGGAATTCTGATGTCCCTCTTCCAATGTATCTGCAGAGGTCTAAACTCAAAGCAGCTCCTTTGGTGTCTCAACTCTCTGCAGCATCCTTGGGCTATCCATGGTACTGCACACCCTCAGCAGAAGGTACCTCAGCTGCAGGACAGTGGCTGTGGCTCTGTTCCTCCTCTGAGGGCTGGTGCCTGAAATCATTCCATGGTTCACATGCAGCTGGGGCTCACAGGAGGAGTGAGTGCTACCACAAGCACACTCCTCCCTGACCAACAAACACCCTCACCCCAACTTCCCTGGCAGAGCATGACTTCAGCTGCCTACAAAGAAGTGCCTTCAGGCAGGCTTTCTAAATCCACCTCTTTCTCCCCATACCATGATCAACTGTCCCTTCATATCCCAGGGGAATATCCCTTTCTTGCGACAGAAATAACACTCTTCTTCTAAGCAGAGAACCTCATTTAAGCATGTGGCTTTCATAAATGGCTTTCCCAATTAAACACAAGTGATTTCTGCATCAGCTGTCATTGCTTTTGATCACATATTCCTGTTTCTATTGACAAAGGAAAGTCAAAGTGAGGAAATGGAAAACAAGTAGTATAAATCTTACCATAAATAGCATTTTTGTAGTCTTTTTAAGCAGTCTCGTGGTCTTGATGAGATCCTTCTGTAAAATATAATATGATAGTATTAATTAACTCAAGCAGAGGAAGGGAGACAGTTTCAAGTCTGGTTTGTACAAAATTTAGTAACAATAATATTAATCTTCATCATCTTCTTCAGATGTAGGGTGAGGACTCAGTAAATCTGTATTCCAATCCTAGCCCGGCTGCAAATTTCTTTCATGGAAAACCCATCCAGCCTCTCTATGCATCTTCTATGCATCATTTTTTCCCACTGTTACAAAAGAAGTAGCTGCATTATCCTGTCTCTCAGGACTGTAGGGATCATTAACCTTATCAAAGTTTCCGGAAGCTCAGTAATTAAACTAAAAAAGAAGCATGTATAAATAAAATAAACTTTTTCAATTAGTGGGATCAACTTACAGGAACAGATGATTTTAGACTAGTTGCCTTGATATACAGGTTCTCTGTCACCTGGGAGAGGAGTCCTTTTCTGCAGGTATGTTTTCCTGTAGGTGACTTTTTGCCTTCCACAGCAAAAAGACAAAGCAGAAATAAAAAATGCCCAGATCTGAAAATAGAACATCCTTTCATCTTCGCTCCCAAATCTTCAAGCCTCTACAGTCACAGCAGCATGTGTGATGCAGCCAGACTGGTTAGATGACAGAGGTTAACCTAATTTTGTCAACCCTCAAAGTAGCTTCTTCCCCGAGATGCTCACGTAGATAACCTATTGCTCATGTGGTGGCTGGTCGGTACTTTTGCTGTGCTTTTTTATACATCTTGCTCCACTTTCAACAAATTTGACCACAATCATCTGTGACGTTTTTCTAAACGATATCTCCATATTTACTGGCAACAGGGTCAAGGTTTCCAAGAAAGAAGAACTTCCCTATCATATGAGAAGTCTCCTTTCATTTAAGTGGTGGTCAAGTGAGGAGAAGGCAGTTGAGTGTTAGTTTAGTTTCGTAACGAAGTATGCCAAATGCGTTTTGGTTTTTTTTTAATTTTTCCACAAAACCATATGGCAGCACTTTTCTGAAAGGTAATGGCCCAGAAAGGGAAAAAAAACTTTCCTGATTTACCCTGAAAAGGATTAGAAAATCTGTTATCTATAAGGAAGCTGGACTGCACGGTGTTTAAAACTTCCCTGTTCAGTTTTTGAGAAGAGTATTTTTTCCAGGGTGTAGCATCTTATAGCAAAGGTGTTGCTGCCTACTTTAAATTCTGTAGTCTTTTTCCAGAGTAGACGTTGCCCCAGTGGGAGCAGTAGGCTGCTTAGTGGGAAAGAAAAGGCTCCAGCGAGGGCTCTGTGGAAGGACCAGGGCATCCTTGACTATCAAGTCACTTTGAAGGCCCAGTGAGAGTCATGGGCACAGGAAATAATGTGCAAATCCCCAGCACATCCATCACAGAGGTGGTAGAAGTAAAACAGTAGAATCAGGTGATCACTCTTCTACCAAGGTGGTCAAACATAGATTGGGCAATCTCTGTCTCTGGCCTGTTTCCAAGACAGCCAGATGCTGTAGGTTTCTCAGGTACCACTCCAGACAGGCAAGAACATCACTCCAAAGATAGACTTTGAAATCATGAAGTAACACCAGCCATGTGAGGCTGTTAAGCCAAGGATGGTTTTAAGTCAAGATCCTGGAACCGGCTGAGGTGTGTGCAAGAAGACAAAGAAAACAGGTTTTGGTCTACAACAAAATTTCCTTGATACCATTTTTGTTGGATATAAAAGCAAGCCCTTGAAATATTAACAAAGGACAGAGTTTTCTACTTGTTTAATGTTTCAAAAGCAACATAGAAAACCTTCAACAGATCAGACAAAGTGGCTTAAACAGCAAGTGAAATGACTCAAAGTGACCATGATCTGTCAGATCCAGTAGCAGAATTGTTTGTCCCTCTGTGGTGCCACCAGTGTGCCTGTGCCAGGACATGTGTCAGCTCTATGAGGAAGAAAGGTGAGACAAGCTGGGTAACTAATTCACTCCAGCCTCAGTCCCACTGACCATTTACACAGACGAGCATGCATGCAGCCTACAGGCCAAACAGGGCTCTTCAAGCATCCCACCTGTAACAGCTCTGGGAAATGCATTTTTCCACAGAACCATCTACACATCACAGTAGCTTCACCGACACTGAAGTGCTGATGGGGTCCAGGGACAAAAAGAACCAACAAGGGGAGGAGATCTTTAAGTTTTGGAAAGCGGATGTGATGATGGCCTGAGGCTTTATGTGCATTTTAGTGCTCATGTGAACTGTGGTCTGTATTTAAACACACTAAATGCTGGTCAGGCTTGCCCAGATGAGGTGCACTGAACCTCAGCACACATGCCATGTGGACAGCAGATTAGCCTCTTATTGCTAGTTTGTTCCTAGAAGAGGATCTTGGGTGAAAGCAAAATGCAGTCAGAATGCAAAACTGCCTTGGTGTGGCAGTTGGTCAACAGTTTTCCTCCAAATGGAATAAATGGGTCATGTAGCCAGTCTGTAGCGGCTTTTCATAAGAAAATCAATAATGTTCAACATCTCTGAAACTTCCAATGTTGCTGGAAAACCCTTGAGCCCACAAGTTTCATTTTGTCTCTTCTGTGAACTTCTATCACCCTGCTTACAAGGCTGAAAGTGACATCTTTTCATTGGGCTCTAGACACCTCTGGACGTGAATCAGTAAATGTCTTACTGAATTGGCTAACTTTTCAACTAGGTAGTGTGAAAGGATGCAGATGGGTGCAAGTGCAAGGTAGCCATACTTAAAAAATAAATAAAAATAAAATAGGAGTTTCCTATCCCTATCACTCCTTCCATAAAAGAATGGTGGCTACCATTTAATAACCAATCCTATAAAATCAACTACACTTTCACAATTTTTAATATGGTGATTTGATTTCTAGGCAAAAAATAGCCAATATTCTTCAACTTTTTCATGTGTTATTTGTTCAGAACAAAGATGGTCTTTTCTTTCTGGGTTTTGTGTAGCACTTTGCACACAATATTTTAGTGCCACTTTGGCACACAGACATAACTATGGTATAAATAATATAGAATACCAAAGAACCAGTATTACTCAGTATTTTAAAGTTATAAGAAGCAGAAGAAAAAACAAATTCAGGGACCAGCCCTTTTAGCAATGAAGACAGAAAATACTTGCAAAGCTTTGTATGGGCAGTGGAACTGATGTATCTGGAGATAGTCTGAGGACAATAACAAAGCACATCACAAAGCATGTTGGCTTCCACGCATAGGATGGAAACCAGAGAAGTTCAAGGACCCTGCCTCAGAGGAAATGGGCTCTCTCTGTAATGGAAAATTTTAGATATACACTATCAGCACATACTCCAGGAACAATACAATTCTGATAACACAAGCAGGTTCATGTGTTACATCTATACAGTGTGTAAAGCTTATGACCATAAGAATGAACAAGAAAGAAAATAACTAGGAAAAAAGTGTAAGGAAAATCACCAGAGTAGTCAGCTTATTAGGTAAGAAAATCTTGCCCAATTTACCCTGTGGAGAGACTAAGTTTCAAAGAAAGCTGTGTATGACCCATGTTCCATGTGAGTGCATGAAAACAACAGCCTGAGGATGATCCTCTCCTCCCTGCCTTATTGTGAGCCACAGAATTGTCTTGATCTACCTGAGTTCCATGTGAGTGTATGAAAACAACAGCCTGAGGAAAATCCTTTCTTCCCTGCCTTATTGTGAGCTACAGAACTGTCTTGATCAACATGAGCTTAGTAGATATTATTAACTTTAAATTCTCCTGATCTGTGGAGAACAAACACGTACATCTAACACTGCTGCAAAGTTCTGTTAGACCATTTAAGGTAACAAACATACGTACCTGTTGTTTTGCAGCTTAAATGACTTTTTCATCTCCATCCACAAAACCCCTTGTCTAGTTTCTTACTTATGAATCTTCTCACTTTTCACAATTTCTGTTTATTTCATTTCCTGTTAGTATAACTAAAATTAAATGCCATGTACTTCCTATGAACATTACTCATATTTGCTTAACTGCTGCTAATGCTATGCTTTCTCTTAAGACTATTCTCTACTATTTCTTTTGTTTCTTTATCCTGTTTGATTCACTTTGGTCTTCAGAAAAATAAGAGGTCTTGATGAAGAGGTGCAGTACTGGTCCTCAGAAACATGATTTGATAAACAATAAGGAAGTTTAGAGACATTTTACAAAAACTGAGTGTGACAACACTGTTAGGACATAAAAAATTGAGATACCTGAGCACCTCTCTTGGAGAGAGTAGTTTGGAGAAGAGAAGCTCCTAGCATTCAATACTGAGTCTGCAATCTTCTAAAAATGGTTGTAATGAACACATAAGTAAGCCCTAAATACCCACTAGAGTTAGATTGTTTCTTGTGACCTTCTGTTAGTATAATAGGAACCATTGGGGTTGCTGTAGATCTTGTACAAATACAGAACTATTATGAGCCAATTTTTCCGACAATGGTACCTAAATTACCCACGCAAACTCAGCACACAGGCAGAGTGATCCACTACCAGTAGCCTCAGTAGTCATAAACATCAGGGGAACAACAGAATAGCACAAACAGATGGTACCAGCAGCTATAGCTTACCTACTATACACACACTGCTCTGGTTAGGAAAAATAAACCTGCATACATGAAATAAGGACAGTGCAAAGAAAATGAAAATCACTGGATGTCCAGGACTGGATCTCAGTCTGGTGCTTTTCCCATCCTTACACACAGAATCCCTACATTTGTTCACCTGCTTTTCATGGTGCCTGTCTGAGTGCCCCTCAACTGCCTTTGCCAAAAAGCAATGAAGATTTAGGTCAGAAGTGACCTCAGGAAGTCATCTTGTCCAACACTCTTGTTCAAGAAGGGCCACCTACAGCTGCTTGCCTGGGACTGTGTCTAGTCAGGTTTTGAATATCTCTGAAGATGAGACTTCACAACCTCTCTGGTCAACCTGTGCGAAGTTTTGGTCACAGTAGAAAACTGTCATATGTTCAGGTGGAACTTCAGGGATTTAAATTTGTTCCTATTGCCTCTTGTCCTGTCACTGGGCACCACTGAGAGGAGCCTGGCTCTCTTCTTTGCTTCCTCTTTTCAGGCATTTGTACACATTGGTGAGATCTCCTTGACTCTTCCCCAAGCTGAACAGTTCCAACTCTCACTGCCTCTCCTCAGACAAAAGACTCTCCAGTCCCTTAGTTATCTCTGTGGTACTTTACCACCAGGTACACAAATCCAATTCTCTCAGAAGTTTTTCACTCTATGTCTTACACAAACCTCATAAAAATTTTAAGGTATTAAGTAAAGCAGAAATCAGACGCAAACCCAGACAAAGAAGACAAAGTAAACCAAATCAACCCAAAACAAAACAAAGAAAACCCAAACACAATTACGTTTTGCCTGGGCATTTGTATCCCTTTGCACTTTTTGTATAACAACTTCTGAGTACGCTTCAAATGTAAATTGCTATAAAACATGCCGTGAGTACTCTGTCATTCTCAGGACTGGTTCCAGTGGTGGATCTCCCTGTGCTACTGGCCTGCTTTGGTGTTTCAGTTTGGTGACAGACAGTTGGCTGACGATTATCTGTCAAGCTAGTTTTACTTCAGAAATCTGATAGGAAGGTTCAGTACATTCAGTCTTTTCAGAGACAGATTATAGAGTATACTCAGCATCCATTTTGAAACCACCAAGGTACTAGAACTAAAATTTTGCATTTGTGCACAGAAATAGACGACAAACAAAAAACCAGTTTTCTAAGCAGGAGCAGTTTTTATGTCCAACTATTAACTGCTTCAGAAGAATGCTTAGTGCTATCTGAGAAACTCAAGATACACCTCAAATGTCCAGTTATGTAGTTAAAAATTAGTAATCACTTCCTGGCTGGACAAGGAGCTGAAATGAAAACTTTTATGTATATAGCCTTTACTAGTCACATTCATGTAGTCTTGCATTTAGGAATAGAGATTATGAAAGAAACAGACATGAAAAAATATTTGAGTATCGAGTCATCTCATTTAGTAACAGTCATCAAGTCGAGTGATCTCATTTAGTAACAGTGATTCAATCCCCAAACTCTTTTTAGAAAATATTTTTTTGCCACCACCAAACTCACACTAGGAAATCCCTGCACAGCAGTATTTCTGCAGAGTTTACAGATGTGCTCAGCAACAACAGCTCAGCCTGCCCACATGGGGAAGTGGCTATTCCAAACTCCTTGTTTTCTCTTGTGACGTACAGGAGTGTTCAAAAGTCTGTGACCTGCTTCCTCTTGTAATGTCATCGTGGCATTAATAAAAGGTTGTACTAAAATTACAAAAGGAAAAAGCCAACCTCATGGAAACCTGGGTCCAGCTCTGGGGGAGGAGGATGTCCTCAGCTGCTAGGCTGGTAGAAGTGTGTCAGTTTGCATGGCACAACTCTTATCCTGGAAAGCTTATCCTCCTTCTTCTTTTGTGCACCATTTTTTAAGTTTTTCCTCTCCCCATGATCTTTTTAAATCTTCATTCTTGCTTCTTTTTTCAAAATTTTTTAAAGGTTCTTTTTCCCCTCTGTTCTCTTAACCCAGGACATTCCTGAGCATCTTGGCAATGCCAGCACAGGCTGCCCACACAGCTCTATGGGTTACACCACCTGGGAGCTGGGCTAGAAGACTGGCATTGAATCTCTCAGCTGATATGCCCATGTTAATGACAGGCAATGAATTGAACCATAGCATGAAAAATCACTTGGTTTGTATTTTTTTTTGGCAAGAAAAGTCTTTCATTTAAAAAAAAAAAAAAAACACAAAAAACCCCCCACCAAAACAAACAAACAAACAAAACCAAAACAAACAAACAAAAACCAAACAAAACCTATGTAGGAAATATTTGCTTGCAGTGTATTTCCATTGTTTCAGTAAAGAAGTTAAGTCATCCATTTGGTTTGGAGCTAAAGTTTTCTGTTTACTGAAAGCTGAATCTTAGCTTTAGCCAGGCAATTCTGAACAACAAAAAAAAACCTCCTGCACAGGAAAATGTAAAAAACTTGCCAAGTAATCTCTCAGGTAAACTCTCTAACAAATGAGATTTGCTCCAAAATTCTGGCCACTGTTGGACTCTGTTGGACTCTCCTCCACAGTATGTCTGCCACCTTGACTCTCCAGAGCAGGACCAGAGAACAAAAGCTAGAGAAGCAACAGTGCAGCAAGCAACAAAATTATTTCCCAGAGTGTTTTTCTGTTTGGAAGTGCTGTTCTCCCTCCAGTGAACTTAAGCCTATCGGCAATAAATGTGCTTCCTTCTGTTGTCTTTCTCTCAGAAGCATCCTCGATCCCTTCAGTCAGAGGTTGCTGCTAGAGAACCATCTCCCCAGCTCCCATTCAACAGTGCCTCCATGGCTTCAGACTTTCCACTTCCCACTGTGCAGCTTTCTTCTTTGTGAAGTGGTGCTTTCAATGAACCTCATCAGTAGAGGCATTTCGGGGGGGAAATTTTACGTATTTGATTATCAGATATAGCCACATCTGGTACTTTTTTTTCTAGAAAAGATAAAGGAGCCAAATAATTATTTAATTATGAGAAGTTCCAAAGCATGTAAAATGCCGTGGCACAGGTCATTAGAGAAGCATCTGATGATGGTGTAAAATCTGAGTTTCTTTTGGCAGGATTTATAAAACAGAGATTGCATTGTAAAGACTCCTAAAAGTTATAGAAAAAAAAAAAATCACAAAATATAATGAAGGAAGGAAGGAAGGAAGGAAGGAAGGAAGGAAGGAAGGAAGGAAGGAAGGAAGGAAGGAAGGAAGGAAGGAAGGAAGGAAGGAAGGAAGGAAGGAAGGAAGGAAGGAAGGAAGGAAGGAAGGAAGGAAGGAAGGAAGGAAGGAAGGAAGGAAGGAAGGAAGGAAGGAAGGAGAGAGAGAGAAAGAGAGAAAGAGAGAAAGAGAGAAAGAAAGAGAGAAAGAGAGAAAGAAGAGAAGAGAGAGAGAGAGAAAGAAAGAAAGAAAGAAAGAAAGAAAGAAAGAAAGAAAGAAAGAAAGAAAGAAAGAAAGAAAGAAAGAAAGAAAGAAAGAAAGAAAGAAAGAAAGAAAGAAAGAAATGGATGTAAAAATATCCATTGAGACTTTCACTTTAGATCAGGGAACTTTTGAGGGTTTATCCAATTAAACCAACAGAAAAACTTCATTTTAGAAACTTAGGATTTTTATTTTGGAAACCTAAGAAAAAAGTAGAAAACTGGTTACATCTAACTTAAGATAACTTGCTTGTTTGGAGTTTTACTCTTTAGCCTGTTTTCAGGGTCTTCTTTTTACTTAATGTGTAGCACAATATGTAAACACATGTACAACACTTTAAATTACAGAAATGTTTTAACAGATACCTACTTGAAGAGCTGCTTTAACAAAACAGAAATATCACATCTCTTAATATTTATAGATTTAGTAGAGCTTTCAGAGAATCCTTATATGCAAAGTTACAGCTACAGACCTCAGCACTGACTTTGCAAGCCCCCATACATTCAATTCATATTGTAACTGTGACAGAAGTTTAAATCATCTAATATGCTTGTAGGAGTGAAAACTAGTTAGTAAGTTCTTAGAGCTCTCCATATGAAAAAAGCTGCTTTTCATGTTTTAAGCTACAGTTTGCAGAGAACAACAAATGGACACCTTTTTTGGTTTTATTTTTGCAATTTAATATCTTTGCTGGGTTTACCAATTTTTGAGTTCCCAGGAGAAAATCACTCTTATGTCGAGAATCAGAAAAACATTTTAAACATTCAATTAAAAAGACCTTTCAAACTTAATAAAATCTTCAAAGCTACCTTTTGCTATAAAGAATAAAACCACAAAAAAAAATCCTTTGCCATAATTTTTCTGATTATTTGTATTACTTACATCATCAGAAAGAGGTTAATTCTGTTGCTCACTGTGTGAATTGGAAAAATCACGTGACATCCTTGACTTGAATTACCTTTTTCCCCATCTCTAAAAATTTTCAGTATTTTTACCCATTTGTGAAGAAGTTTTATCAGTTCCAAATACACATGGGTTGTGAAAGGTTTCCACACGTTTCCAGGTTTAGGTTAGATTATTTGAAAGCAAATTTTTACACATGAGAATTCTTTTTCTTGAGAAAAGGCATTTTTCTACCAGATTTTGCTTCATTTAGCTCAGCAGCTCCATAAAAACCACGTTTTTTGCCTTGCTCTTCAACCAGCATGATTCAAAACTGTCAGGCGAGCCCTTCAAAGTATTCCAGGTTTGAAATGTTTGCCCAAATCTCTGAACATATAGAAGTTTATTTTTATTAATCTGTCACTTTGGAAAAGCAAGCATTTTATTTATCATATGCTCCTGTAACCACATAGCAAGGAACAGGAGGTAATTTATCAATCTCTCTTATCTCAGTTCTGATAATGAGGTTATGGTATAAACCTAAGCCTGCCAGCCAAAACTTCATACTGCAGGTCTAAGAAATTCTCTGGTTTACTCTTCAGCAGTGTAGAAAAAAAATTAGTTTCTCCTGTCTTCCTATTTTCAGAGAAACCTCTCACATTCACCTCCCCTAAAAAACGTTCTCTATTATTTATTCATTTCCAGCATCACTGGGTTGCCAACAGAAAGCGAAGTCCATAACTGCAAGTACCAATGGAAAACAGTTAGGAAATGAAAACTGAAATCTAATGCAGTTACATTCTTACTGCTAAAAGATTTCCACAGTAAAATGGCACAGAAAAAACTTCTTGATTCTGGTTCTTTCACTTGCCCTTAGCTTGACCCATGAGCAACGTAACACCCTGAGGTCCACACCTGGAATTTGTGAGGCGCAGCCACAGACCCAAGGCTGGATGTCTGTCTGTGCTCATTCCACAGGGCTGGTGGAGGGACCAGCATCTCATCTGCCACCCTTGCTTCTGACAGGGCTAGAGACAGGCTCTGCGAGTGCCCGTGGGCAGCACCTCAGCTTTGCTAGCTGCTTTTCTGGCACCAAAGCTAGGGCATATGACTCATATAAGGCTACTATCAAAATGAGGAGAACATGTGGTGTTTTAGCCATTTGCAGGATCAGAGTCTTGGTCACAGATTTGTTTCGAGTTCCCAGAAATCCATGTCGTGTAAGAACTGAATCATTGGCAGATATTAAAATGAGAGCACAGTGACAACATTGAGCAGCTCCCTGTTTTGGAGTCTGCAACTCACAGGCCAACTTAAACCAGTATCTCATGTGCAAGTAAGTGTCCTGAATTTTCTGAGCCACACATGGTTCCCATCAAGCCAATACGCTTTCCTAAACTTAACTGAACCTCTATTACATAGAGGAGAAATGAACACAGTGTTGATGTTCACGTTAATGACTACAAATTAATCATATTTTTTGCCAAATGCTGTCCTTGACAAACAAGCATTCTCTCTTTTTGAGCTGTCAAAGTAAAAATAAGCCCCAGATTTGATAATCCTGAAATCTGGTAATGTCTACCTAAAATCTCAGTCACACAATTTATTTATTTGGCAACAACATATGAAAAAGAGAGAATCTGAAATTTCTTCCCCTATTCAACACTGTCAGGACTTACATTATAAAGGATAACTATTAAAGGAGAAAAGCTGGTCAAACCAGAAACTTTACAGATGTGTTTGGCAAGAAGTATTAACCTAAGACAAGGTCTGTATATTTTTAGACCAACAATAAATACAAGGTCACTGCAAAGACAAGCAGCATCTAAACTTTATTTTGGAACTTCTGCTTCTCAAACAAGTGTTAATATACCAGATTTGCATGAAAAAGCCTTTCATCAGAACAGTCCAATTCATCACTTCTATTATCTGGGTTGAAACCTTTCTTTTTTTTCTTTTTTTTCTTTTTTTTTTTCTTTTTTTTCTCTTTTTTGGTAATATAATTAACCCTATAAATACAGAAACTACAAGTCTGATCTTACACACTTTGAAGTCAAGAGGAGTTTTCTTTCAGCTTTCTGTGGAGCAGGACCAGACAGGATGAACTGATCCATTGGGGAGCTCTTACATCACAAGGTCTAATCAGAAAGTCAATCTTCATGATTGCACAGCTTGTAGAGTTTAGCACAGACTCATGATTGCCGCATTCTTTTCACATCTTAAGGAACATCATCACTATTCTTTAAATGTTCAGTAAGAGTCAGAAAATCTTTCTTTTGGAAAAAACTGTAGAACAAAGTGAACTTTAAATTGGTGCGATTTTGCAGTTTTTAGAAAACAACATCACTTTGCATTCAGTCATTTGAAACTAGGGCTACAATTTCCAAGGAAAAATCTCACTTGTTCTTGCAGAAACAACCATAAAACAGTTTCAGGTAAGCTAGTTAAAGACATATTTATCAGTCTGGGTTTTTTTCAAAATATTTTTATCCATGCTGCAATTAGCTGAAGAGAAAATATTTTTTAAGACCACTTTTTTTTTTTTGAATTCGAACTTTTATTAGAAAAATAGCCAGACCCTGGAAATATTAAATGCTGTACTTTAATTCTTCATACTAGAAAAATATTTGCATTTGGGTCCCATGAGCTAATTTGCTGAGGATAAATGGTTCTTCTCAACATAATTTTTAATTTCTCCTTAGGGAAGGAAAGATGTGGGAATAATTTCTTTTCAAACCATTCATCATTGAATTCCAAATTAAACTATAGAAATTGACATGTGAACTTGGCCAGGGATTTTTAATTTAAAGGTTAACAGAGAGAGTGATTTCCAAGACTTGAGAAGAAATCTTTTCTCTTGCATTGTTGTTTAGCACTTTTATAAGTGGCGAAGTTCATACAGTTAATCTGATAATGTCTGCACTTCGTGTTAACCATGAAAAAGGTGTTAAAAATGGATACGTGCTATGAATCATATGTAGCCCCAGCCATCAGCCTTAGCATAGTCTGTGTTTTGTTACCTCACCCAAATTTTACTTTCTAACCAACATTCTTGAATGGCATAGAATCCTGGTCTGGATCAACTTGAAGGCTGCATTACTTTTCATCCTAAATATGTTATTTTATGTAAGTTTTTTCTGGTATAGTGGCCTGCCAATAATACCCAGGGTCCAACAGAACTGCATTACAAGTTTTTTCTTCTTTCTGTGATCATTACTTTGTTCCTGGCAGTATAATACATAAGCCTGAAACTGACTCTAATGTCTCTGCCAATTTTGCTTCACATTAGCAGGCCAGTTCTGCTCCCAGTTACAGTGACTTTACAAACATTCTTTCTGATGATGACTGTGATTGAAAAGTTTGTTAGGCATTTACTGCTGTTCACTGCAGTCTATTCACTGCTCCTTCAGAGCAGCTAATTTTTTAGCTAACTGTGCTTTAAAACACAAGCTGGCATAATCTCATGCCACTGATTTATGAGCACGATAGCTTCAACATTTTGCATTGCCTAGAATATACTTTCAGCAGCAAATTGGAAATATCAACCCTGTGTTATTCTAGGTCACTTGGGTAGTATATATTCATACATTGAATATGTAAACCTCTTAACTGAGTAACACTTCAGGCAACGTATTTAAGACCTGTTTCTTGAACTGTCACCAATACTTACTCAGCAGGATGTGGAAACTTCTGCTCATGCTTCGGGTTCTTCTCTCTTCACAATATGACATTTCAGAGGCAGTTCTATAAACATTTTATAATTATCTGTGTAGAAAAAGAAAACCACCTGGTCTGGTCACCTAATGTAGGAGAAGGGGAGGAAAAGTCAATGAAATGCAAATTTGACGGTAGCATGGTCTCAGGAAGCAAAAATTTTGTTTTGCAGCCCCTGCAGTGGAGGCGTCCTTCATGAAGGATGTGGAGCAGCTGCTTTCCCTAAGGTTGCTAGTTGAGGATCTCTGGGAATTGCAAACAGCCCATGACTTGGAGGCAGAAAATGGAAAGGAAAATAGAGCAACAGAAATTAGAATTGTGTGAATAATGGAGTTTCTCTTTGGTGACCTATAAAAGCACAATGCTACAGTGACCCAACTGAAAAATAATTCATTTTGGGTAGGCCCAAAGCACTTGTCCAATTCAAAATGAAACAGCTCATTTTGCTTTCAAATCTCTTTTCAACCTTTGAAAATGAAAATACTACCTATTTAGAAAGTGTCAGAACCAAACATTTTTGCAAGATTTTCCTTTTTTGAGCTGGAACTATTAACTGAATTAAAACACAGCTTGCCTGACTGAAACTACATTTTTATTTTCTTTGGTCTGTAATTACTTGTCCCAGACATTTCCTCCTGTTTAAGGGAAACCTACTCCAACTTCTACTTACTTTGTTTGTTCAAAACTGACCATCACCACCATCCTTCACACATCCACAAGTCACACATACCCTGCAAGAAAAACTGAGAAGGAAATTCTACAAAGTTTGGCAAAGTGTGGCATTTCCAGGGCTCCAGCTCATGAGGTTTCTGTGGTAGAGTCTTACAACTGGTGGGTTTTAGGGTTGGAGAAGTTAATAATTATTTGACTTCATTTTTACATTTTTGTGGACAAATGGATTTTAGTCTGGGTTTAGCCACAGTATGAGAGACTGATTTGACTTTTCTGGGTAGGGAAACTCAATAAGGACAATGTAGAAGAGACCTAAAGGAAGTAGAAGAAGGAAATTAGTTGTTTATCCATTTGTGAAGTGATTTTATCAACAAGGAACAGCATGTATGTGGCTCATGGTCTGGTCCCTATCATAAAGGAACAAAACAGGTACTTTTAGGGTAAAGTCATGTTATCCTGCCCAAAGTCACAATCTTTATAAACCTCTAATGTAGACCAGAGAAATGACACCTGTATAATTCCTCTTACCCTCCATTGACTATAAAGGGAGACAGATGTAGTTCAAGGAAAGGCTGTATATGTCAAAGGTCAGTGAAGTGAACTATTCATTTGGTGTCAGTTTTCACAAGTTTGAGTGATAAGAGAAAGGATACTGGCCAATAGCTCTTGATAACATCATTCCTTATCCCAGAAGAAAGGAAATATATATCCAACTGAATATATAATAAAGGTTAAATCCCTGAAACTGCCATGTGGTACCAGATCCTGGCTGCCTGTCGTTAATGGGTCACTTCTGCCTTGACTGTGAACAAGCATATAAATCTTATGTTGTGATATGCAGATGGAAGTGTGGGAAAAAGTAAACCATGTTGAATGCATCTAGTTTGACAGGTAACAGGCATCCATCACCCAAATAGATCATATGCCAGTCTAATATGTGATTTCCCACAAGAAAGTGTTGTGATTTCAGTTCACATAAACCGTGTTCAAAATGAAAGATGGATGGATGGATGGATGGATGGATGGATGGATGGATGGATGGATGCTTATAAATCCATCTTTAATTTGCTCTGGTTCAGGATTCTTGTTGCCCTGATGAATAAATGGTAAAGCCTTGCTCAAGAAGACTCAAGCAGTTGCTGGAATCTGCTATTACATATTTCTTCTGGCTTTCTGATTATTTGGATGCTTTTCACCCCTTTTACCTTGATCCAGTCACCAATTTCCCTGGCTACACCAGAGCAACACTTCTGTCTTTGCCAGGAGACGTTACTGAAGGACATGACATGATAACGACAGATTAAACAGTGTTTCAGGGACTCGGGGTTTTTTTCTGTCTTTTCTATCCTGTGTTGAGAATAGGCACCAAACATTCTCTTCTGAAGTACTCTCAGATCCCTGATGCTGCAGAACACCATTTGTGCTCAGTATTCTATGGATAAGCGGTGGGAATGCAGAGCTCTGAGTTTTCAGCAGCAGCTGCTGCCTGTTTGTCTCCACGTCATCTGACCCATGGGGACAGTTTGGGACTTTTCAACAGCAGATATATTCAAGGAGAGATCTTGTCTGCATGTACCAAAGCAGAACCAGTGAGCCAAACCAATGACTTTCAGGAGTGATGTTATTTCTCCCATCATCCACTACAAGAAAGGCTGACTGACATGCTCCTCACTAAGCCCTGGCCTGTGAGAAGTTGAAATTGCAGGCTTGTGGTGAGGAAGCATAGCCCCAGGCAGAGCTTGCATCCCTTCTGGGCACAAGAATACAGCCATTAGTCCAGCAGCTCCACTGGAATGGAGTAAGTGTATCATCTCCCTTGTGTTTGAAGAAAAGACAAAAGTTCTGCAAATGGCAGTATTTGAAGATCAAAATATTTATTATAATAAATTAAAGTCCAAGCATTTATAAAACATTCCATCTGCATATAAATATCACACAGCAGTGTTAATATCTGTTAAAGCTTCATAAATACATTTCCTTAGATATTTTTCAATTAATCTATATAAATAAAAGTATTGTATAATTATTTCCTTAAAATAAGTTACCATTAAATACAAATGACAAAAATTATTTCTGAAATAGTCTGAAATACCAAGTTTTCAGGCAAAGGTCAGAAGGGGGCAACATATGCACGAGAGATTTCCAACTAGGAGGCTCAAAACATGCTGGCTAAAACATCACATCAAAACATGATTAGCCTTGATCAAAGCTGATTCACAGGTGTCAAATTTCAGTATATAAAAGACAGAAATGGTTGGCTTATTCCTGTGAAGATGAGAAGGACAGAACAGTGCTTTTTAAAATAACTAATGCCCTGTGTTGCAATCGAGAGGGAGTATCCTGGAGTTTTCCTTTTCAAAGAAGGCAGCAATATGAATCCTGTCTCTGCTCATTTAGTTTGCTAGTTTTGACACAAGTGAAAAATGTACTGCATCTGGGGGGAATGGACATAGTTGCAGTTAATCAATCTGAGTTATTGTAAGAGATCTGCAGAGACATCTCTTCAAGCCTGATCCAGAATATTTTCAGTTTTTCTTCTTGTTACCTCCCTTCTTTGGGGCATCAGTACAGGCATTTTCCATGTAGTCAAACAGCAAATCCAGCTCTCCAATGGCTTTAGTCTTTCCATTTTCTCCCAACTAGAACAGAACAGAATCCAAATCTTAACAACTAGTTATTTTTCAGAAAATTGAAATTAGGATTGTCACAGAAACTGAATAATTTACTTTCCTTATTCTCTTACACAGTTCTGTCATTATATCATAAGATATAAACTATTCCATTCAAATCTAGACTAGCATATAAGTTTCCTGCAACCTAACTTTTGAAGGTTTCAATTACCATAACATGTGCAGAGAGCTAACAGGACAAGTGAGGGAGGGCTGGAAGGGGAAATATCATTAATCCCCTACTTAATGCCTTTGTAGGCTTTATGTCCTAAATAATCTCAAGTTTGTGTCATATTTAGGTCAGCCTTAATACAACTAGATGACTGGGGTTTGAAACTGCTCTTTCTAAATATTTGGGGAAAATGTACCTGTTCCATTTTGCTCTTCATTTGCTCCAGGTTCTTTTCAATGTGTTCTCTCTTTCCTGAGAATTGCTAAAAGAAAGGAAATATGCAGACATAAGATGGACAGCTATATGCAATGATAGGGTTTTTTTGTGTGTGTTTTTTTTTCTTTTTCACACCTTTCTATTAACTCAGACTTTCATATCTTTGGTCTGAGGTTTCCTTTCATATCACTGCCTTTTGCCACTGCTTGTAGCATTCTGAGATTTAGGAGTAGCAACGAGAGTTGGAGGGAAAGAAACCCAGTGTTACTCACACAACTGCTCAGCTCCGAGGTCAGGGATGCCAAGAACTGTGCCACCTCCTCAACATAAGGGTACTGGTTCTTGACTTCAGTGAGGAGAACATCTTTTACTATGAGCTCCACAACCCTCTTCATCAGGTAGCAGCGGTTGTTTTCCTATGTATGAAAGTAAGAGGTCATGTTAAATCAAGAGATTACCAAGTGCTGCAGAGGGATGCAAAGAGTAGACTCCTCATGTAAGGCTTACCCTGATGTTAACGAAGAGCTGCTGCCCAATCAATCTGTTGTCTGTGTCCTTGTCTGAGGCACTGGCCTGAGAGGAAACAAGGAAGTGTCAGGTGGTGATGGAAACCTTACTTTAAAGTTAATAATAAACCCAGAAGTTTTCCTCAGCAATGGAAGTACATGTGAAATGAGGGAATGGACACCACAGTCTATTACAGGTAGATAAGCTTAGACTTTGTGTTTCACCCCTCAGCTGGGTGAGATTCAAGCCAGTATCAGGAAAATAAAAAAGCCAAAGTCTGAATTTGTGTCTCCCACTTAAAAGTGAGAAGTCATTGCGGTTACTGTAACTAAAAGAGATGCTGCAGGTGGCCGACCTCACAGTGGCCCACAGTGCTGCTGGGAGGTGCTCGATGGTGTGCACCTAGGGAGATCCACCCATGGCAAAAGCAGCCAAGAAACCTGCCCTAGCAGAGCACTGTAAGATGCCTGAGCATCTGCTCGGCTGTGATTGGAGTCATGGACAGGCCCAGCTCCAAATGGACTGAGCAAACTGAGAAATTTAATGTCATATTTCACAATTTACCCACTTTGGCAGCAGCTGCTTGAAAAGAAGCTGTGCTGTTCCAGGGGTTGCCTTTCCCTAGGGGAGCAGCAGGAGGAGAGGCAGCAGCTTCCCCTGGCTATGCAGCCAGCAGGCAATAGACCTGCTCTACACACCCAAACTCTGCCTTAACTGCAAATGCATGGGGATTTTTTTTCTGGAGAAAGGCAGGGGAAAGAGGGAGGAATGCCAAAGGCTGGAAGTCACGGCCTCAACAGAGGAGTAAGTCCTCAGATCCCACCACGAAGAACGCATGGATGACTGTACCGTTTTAGCCAAGGTGTAGGTGCGATTCCGGATGTAGGGCTGCTGAAAGTTGATCTTCCTGAGCCTGCAGGCATGATGGGCAGCAGGAGCCCCTTTCAGAGGCAGAGAGCTGGTGAGAAGAAGGGGGAGACAGCAACAGCAGCAGAAGAAAACCCATCCTGAGAAGCTCTTGGACAAGGTCTGCAGGGAGGCCATGGCTCACAGTCTGAAATCGTCTGTCCTAGCAGGCTGCAGATTCAGGACTCAGCACTGATGTGAGAGAAGGCAGCGTTAGCACCAAGGAGAGCAGGTGAAGCAAAGTGAGAGCAGCACAAAGGCTGCAAGCCTTACCTTTGCTGTGATTCTTGATGTGCTCTGCAGGAGGTGAGCTGCATCTTATATAGGGCCACCAACATCTCTCTCAGCTGTTTTTTTTTTGGTACTGGTGGTGAAATAAAAACGACATCTCAGCAAGTCTCTTACTTTCCAGTATCCTCTTCTGAGAACTACCTCACCACTTCAAAACCCACAAATACAACTTCAAGGCCATAATAATCTTTAGTTTCCTAAAAAAAAACCCCAATTAATGTGGGGCAAAGAAGGGGCTTTTACCAGGGTAGGAATCCTGAATTCTTTTTGCATAAAAATATTTGAGAATTTTATGAGTTTGTGCCTCCTGTCCCAATTATAATGCACTTGACTGACAATTTGACGGCAGAAAGCCATCAAATCTTCTGAAACAAGACTGGTTTCACTGCTGCTGACCAGTGCACACAAGTGATCAGAGACTGTAGCAGAACCAAAGTACTGACCACCTGTGGCTCCTACCCTAAAAATACCCTTTCCCACACAGTGGCCCGCTGGAGTCACTGGCCATCTGAACATCACTGTGCAATCCTCTCTGAAAGATCAGAAACTGTGTAGGACCAGCACTGTATTTATCACGTGCCTGATTTCCAAATTCTCTTTTTCAAAAATATCACCTGTGTTTAAGGCTGTAATCAGGTATAATGACCAGAGCTGTGGTCGTGTACTTATACAGGTGATTTCCATGTTCCTAAGGCTCTTCTGCTAACATGGAGACAGTGCTGCACCTTCAGTCTGAAATACTATGTAGTGTTCCAAAAGGGAATCTGCACTCTTTAGACAGTAATTTGCAGCCGATCTGTAGACAGTAAGGCATGAGAACACAGAACTGGTACAAATGTTAACTCCTGATTTTCTAATACTCACGAGGTACACAGATGACAAACAGGAGAAAACAGATCTGGAAAACCAAGGCTTCAGCTCTGACTCTGAAAGTGAATATCTGAGAGCTCTGAGGGTGGGCATCCATCTGGCTGAGCTCCATTCTTTGTGGCTCATGTTCTCAGTACAAAGAGCTGCTATCAACCTAACCTCATGGTCTGAAATGCCCAGATCTTTTTCTTACACCTGAAAGGAAGCCGTTAAAAGCTGAGTGGAATGAGGCTTATTCTTTAGCCTCCTCTGATGCATCTGCAGGATGAATTTATCCCTCCATGTCTCAGTCCTGCTTTAGTTGCCCTTTGACACCTGCTGCATGAGGTCTGCACAGATCTGTGCCCTGGAGCCACCATCACAGCTTCCTTTTCCATGCTGCTCTCAGGTACCCATTCTCATGACCCACCTCCAACAGTATCTTGACTGCAGCAGGCAGGAGAAAGTAGGTCTGGACCAGGGATGTCAACAGTCTAGTTGACAAGGCTATTCAAGAATGCATTCCTAAACTCTTTTCCACATATATTTCAAGCTAATAGTTCCAGTGGGGGTACAGGTTAGTGAGAAGATGAAAGGCTGAGTTTTACTTAACCAAAATACAGACATTAAAGACCAAACTGGGAGAATCATGACCGATAGGCTGCTTTGACCCTCCCTGCAACGCATTTCCACTAACTCCTCCCCAGGTGTTGAACACAGTCTTATAACCAAAGTCTGCTTCTAACTGAGGTTTCTCCACCAGCTCATCCATCAGAACTGAAGTCCTATACTCAGAATAGGAGCTGTGGACAGGCATTCAGATTCCCTGTCCTCTTGTCCTTCTGGTAGATGTTACCTCTCCATCCCTTTGGTCACTCACTCATCAGACACAGATCCAGCTTGCTTGACCTATTTTTGTGGCTCCAATCCCATGGAAAGGGTGCATGACCTAAGAAGGCACTGTGCCATGCCCATCAATTTAAACCACTGTGGGAAGCACACCTCATCCCTTGTCCTGATGAATATTTAAACAAAATCAGGCAGATTAATGAAGAATTAGATGCTGAATCTTTCTTCTTCCTCTTCCTATGCAACAATTACAGGATCTCTTCTGTCTTCTTCTCTTTTATTTGAAACCATGAACTGGGACATACTTATTTTCATAGAAAACCTGAAGTTAGCCTCCCATCTGTATTGTTAGCCATCTCAGCCATGCTACTTTTTGGTTGTGCCATCATGTCCTCCTTCTGAGGCTGTTTCAGTTGTTTCGTTTACCTTGTTATTTTCCAGATACTGAGATGCTGATATTTCAAGTTCATTAATTCATGTTTTTCAAATTCTGTTTTTATGACATTCCTAAAGCTTTTGCATTATTTACCCTTTTGTTAGCAGGTGTAAGTTACAACTACGTTTCATCCCTCTAGCTTGCTCTGAGTAGGGTCCAGCCCAAAAGCAAACAGCCAAGATGTTACCGGACACTAACATGAGCAGACTTTACAGTTCCCATGTTCATCACATCATTCCTGGCCTCTTCCCAGGACTGTTAGTCCTGGATGTACCACAGAGCTATGGTGTAGCCGCAGTCATGCCTGCAGTGATTCCTTGTAACGCATCAATAGAATATCTTTGGAAGTGGAGGTATGCCTCCCATTCCTAGGGTCTTGTATTTCTGTTATGAGATTGCATTGAACAAAGACTAGTCAGAGTTACCACCTCTTTTCACTGGCTCACCACACCCAGGGTGGGAGATACTCATCCAGTGATACATCCCATGGAAAGAGGGGGCTAAAAACCTGCACTAGTGCTGGATCTTACTCCAATCTCCAGCTGAAGTCCAGAGAGAGACTTCAGCTCTGCATTTTCTGCTACATTTGAGGAAGGATTATTTTTATTTTTGTTTGAGGAGGAAATACAACAGACCGTTGAAAAACAAGGTCTTGATCCAGCATTGAGGGTGAGCCTCAGGGAAATTGCTTGGTTAGATTTCCCTTCCCAAACAGGCTACCCTGAACTGCACAGCAGGAGAGATCAGTGGAAGGAAAGCTGCCTTTCATTTAAAATGTGGGACTCTGGATGAAACATCTTTTGTGGAGAAAGAGTAAACTGGACAAAATGTGACTGAAGAATGAGGGGGAAGAATTTCCCCTTCCTATTTCATGATTTTTTAATAAGTTTAATGATATTTTTAATGTTTAAGGCAAGTAGCTCTATTTCAAATACAAAATTCTTACAAGAAACTATATCTCCTCTGCTTTCATTTTAATTAAAAAACTACCAAATACCTTTAATCTTCTATAAAGTACTCTCTGTAATTTTTTTCAAGTAAAATTAATTAAGGAAATTATTTTGAAATTGTTCACTGGTCCCTTTTTCTCCCTGGTACTGCCCCAAGAGTTGGGTCTATCCTATCACTTAACTCACCTATAAACTTTTGAAGTCTAATTACATGGAACTTCCCTAATTCATTAAGAAACCATAGTGGTAAATATTCTCGACAATGACTTCTTGACCCATTTTGAAGACAGAGGATTTTTTGAGGAGGACTGGAACTCTGCATCACATCTGCTTCTCAAGCCACAGACACTTCCTTCTGACTTTGAACAAGGTCACAGGTGAGTAACCAATACTGTACTTTGATGTTCAGCTGCTATGTATCAGCAGCAACATACTAGCATGCAGGAATTTTCTTGGGCTTTAGTACATTTTCAATCAGCCAGCATTACACTGCATTATTGGAAATGTCAGGACTGGCCACTGGGCTAGAAATATTGTCAAGAGTTGGCGTGTGAAAAAGTGAACCTTTGTATTGTTTATTGTGCTCTTGGATCTTTTATTTGGCAATGAGATTCTCCCCCTTAAACATTTGTATGAATGGGCCATAGGTCATGTTATACCTGAAACTGAACACTTAATCTCAGGTTTCAGGTCACGCTCATCTCCTCATTTTGCTCCAGCTCATTTGTGAAGCAGTCAGCTGTCAGGTCCGTTTTATCTCAGTTCTTCTCTGCTTTTGTCCAGACTTTCAAACTTCCGAAGATTAAAGTAGACTATAAAATTGTTTCAGCTCAAGCTCCAGTAAAGTCTTGTTTTAGTCAGCTCTCTGGCCAGCAATGAAAACCTCAATAATGGAAATTGATTCTTCTCTACAAAACTTGAAAATTATCTTTTCTGTAATCCAGACATTCCTTATGGAAACAGCCTAGTACACAGGCAAGCTTCTTCTGGGCACAATCATTAGGAATGGCAGAAGGGATTCAATTTCTACAGAGGAAATGGTACCAATACAGAGAATGGGAGAGGACGTGTAACATTTGACTGTTACATTTTTGCTTAGGTTTTTTCCTCTCCCTCTCTTTTTTTTTTTTTTTTTTTTTTTTTTTTTTGTAATAGGTTTAATGTTATGTAAGAAATTGTGAGTCCTTTGAAGAAGAATGAATAGCATTAATAAAATTGTTTAGTCTGAGAATACTAGGTGATTGAAAAAGACTCTGGAGATAATTCTCAAAATTCACTGCTGACTCAGGGTTTTTGCCGATCATGTGCGATTTCCTACCTTTACTGGCTGTAACATTTTGGTAACACAGAGTAACACATTTCCTCTGACAGTAACACTTAGGCTTTTTTATCTGATACTTCATCAAAGATCTTTGTCTCTGACCTTCACTTGGTTTTGTTGCATAATTTTTGGGTCTCCTAACTATAAGACGCTATATCATAAAGCTGGTATTTCAAAACCTAAAACATCGAAGAGGAAGGGAACCCATTG
Source organism: Acrocephalus scirpaceus scirpaceus (assembly GCA_910950805.1). Lineage (NCBI taxonomy): Eukaryota > Metazoa > Chordata > Aves > Passeriformes > Sylviidae > Acrocephalus > Acrocephalus scirpaceus. The sequence goes on from OU383777.1 coordinate 34,769,963, forward strand.
CTTCAACTTTAAATTACATTCTGGGACAAAAAAAAAAAAAAAAAACAAAAACCAAAAAACCCCACCAAAACCCAACAAAACAACAACCACAGACACACACACACAAAAATCACCAAAACCCAAAACCTCCTGTTTGAAATAACTTTATTCTCAGAAACATTTATATCGTGGAGATAACACTATACTGTTGCTACCAATGCTCTTAATGTGTTAATACCATATTATTACCAGGACCACTGAGGTAGTAACTTCTGCTGCAGTCTCAACAGGATTAAATAATTAATACAAAAACAAAAAAAACCCAAAAATCTGTGTCAATGTAACTGCAATTGAGGTTAGTCCAGCTGTTTTGCTTCTTCAGAAAACTCCTGCCAACATCAGCAAAACATAAACAGAAGTTCTAATAAGACTTATCAATCCCAGTCAACACTCAGTTTACACAGAGGGGAGAAAAGATAATTGAGACCATGCACACAGCCTCACAGCACCAAAGGCACCACTACTAACCCAGATATTAACCAGACAGCAACTCTTTTAATTCAGCATGTAAAGTCACATACATATTATAAGACTCTGTCACTTTATATAGTGACCTACATGTATCCAACTATGTCTTGCAAACAGTCAGACCAGGTGAACTGAAACTTCTGAGTTTCCTGTTAATGTGTGGTGTGGTTGCACAGCCGTGACTCAGTAACATGATGAAGTGGAATTAATGACATAGTGTAGCTCAAAGAAAACCACTCTAAATGGGAACAGAATTTTGCAAGCTGGCTTTTAATTCAAAATTCAGTAATAAACAGTTACTCAGGTTAAGACATAGCCCCAGCACCTTGGTTGACTAGCAGTTTTATCATGTAACAGAGTAATTATATGAAGCCATTTTGAAGGGAAGCAATGTTATTTAAGATGAAGTTCTTGTGCCCAGACACTGCGCATATATCAGCACTTCCACTAAGACCCTGAGCTCAGCATCTCAGAGAGTGAGCCCCTGGCAGCTCTGTTATTCACTATAACAGAGTCATTAGAGAAGGTGACAGCTCTCATGTTGCTATCAGCAGCTTTCTAACTTGTCCTAGGATGTCTCCATCCCTAGGAAGCCAGCAGCCCCTGCCCCACCCCTTCCCCAGACCGGGGTTGTGCTATTGCCGATCTCGCAAGAGAGTTCTGCAAGTCTATGAGTTTCTTCTTGGAGTAGAACTATTATCAAGAATAAGAAATTTATGGGGCCAGAAAAAATAGCTACAGCATAGGAATTATGATGCTGTTTTCCTGAGTTATCTGTTTTTAGCCATGTGTCATGTAAGCTAAAATACACAAGCAGGCTGGAGCCAGTTTCCCACTGGAAACACAAATAAGCATTCCTCACGAGAGCACCATTCTGGGAACACACAGGCCCACTCTAGCTGGGGAAGCATTGAGCCTCAGCAGGTTTCCCCAGCGTACACAGACAACCTTGTAGACCTGGGCACCCCGTTCTCCAGAACAGGGTGCATCTGCAGATTAAGTTTGTGTCACACCAACCTTGTAACCAGAAAGGGACCTAGAAAGGAAAAATCTAAAAAGTACATGCTTTCTAAGTCCTGCCAGGCATTCCTGTTCTAATTCACATCATAAAGTAGGTGCTTTGGAGACATCCCAGCACATGACAGTATTACACATAGACACCAACTTTAAAAAAAAATGGTACATGTATCTATACATATGAACACACAGTTGTGATTTAATCGCAGCCAGAAATAAGCCCCACTCTGACACTCACTTCCCACTGGAATGGGATGGGGAAGAAAATCTTAAGAGTAAAAGTAAGAAAATCTGGGGGTTGAGATAAAGATAGTTTAATAGGTAAAGCAAAATCCACACACGAGCAAAGCAAAATGAGGAATTCATTCACCAGTTCCCATGGGCAGGCAGGTGTTCAACCCCAGGAAAGTAGGGTTCCATCATGCATAGTGGTTACTTGGGAAGAAAAACACCATCATTTAGAATGTCTCCCCACTTCCTTCCTCTTCCCCAGCTTTATATGCTGAGCATAACACCACACGGTGTGGGATATCCCCGGGTCAGTTGGAGTCAGCTGTCCTGGCTGTGTCCCCTCCCAACTTCTTGTGCACCTCCAGCTTATATGTTAATGGAGTAGGGTGAGGAGGAGAAAAAGTCTCAATCCTGTGCCCAGCAGTAAAGAAAACACCTCCATATTATCAACATTATCTTCAGCATAATTTCAAAACAGAGCCCTGTACTAGCTACTATGGGAAAAAGTAACTGTTCCAACACACACACATACATATACATACTTACACAGACTCAGACAGTATACGTGTACATCAGATTTAAACACAGTTAAAAGGAAAAACTCTGAGGTCCACTTGAAACCTTCACAGGTTTACCTTTGGTACCTTGGCATAAGGTTACCTGGCATAAATGGAAGTCAGTCACATTTACAAAACGGACATGCTTTACTAGAAAACATTATCAAGACCTCTAAAGAAAGTGGAGAGTAAGAATTTGAGTTGTCCTTTGCCTCCTCCACTGAAGAACCATCTACACTAAGCAGGATCTGCAGCCCCAGCTGTACCACCCAACTCTCCCTGCAAACAGCAAGCTTTTGCAAATAAGTGCTCTTGCTCTTATACTTTTAACAGAGCCCCATGAATGCAACAAGCGTGAGAAGAAGAAAAAAGAAGCTTCACAAAAAGAAGCGGTGGAAGCTGTAAGGAAACCAGGCCTTGCTTGCTTTCCAAAGGACAGTCACCCTTCAAACCCATCTCATGCAGTTCTTAGTCCTCTACCCCAACACGACACCGCATAGGACCGACCACCAAGCACCATCCTTCAGTTTCCCAGGCACAGCTCGTTTGACATGCCAAATTCAGGCTCCCTCAGTCACTCCACTAGGGCTTCTCTAGGACACAGCCTGCAAAAGAGAAACCTCACAAGGCCAGCTCACATCGCACACAAATGAACTGTAGGAAATACCAGTATAGTTAGGAAGTTCATTCACATTTCTACATGGAACTCCAGATGTCCTTTTTTGACACAACAGAAAAATTGAATCAAAAAGCAAAGTGAAACTTGGATTTTCATAAAACTGGAGTTCTCTTGTTACCTACCAGTCACTGAAATGTTCTTCAGGTTTTGCTTTTGGTGTGATCACTGCTATTGTGATTAACACTTTCCCACTGGGTTCCAGTACACAGAAAACCAAAGAAATGACTGCACACCTAAAAGTTAACTACAACTCCACCATGCTATTCACTCTTCCCCAGGCCCTGGTCTGCAAAGGTCTGAATAACTGCTAGAACCAGGACATTCATTTTAGGCCACTTACAATTAAAATCATTGTTCGGCTTGTTTTCTGTATCACGTAATTGTGTGCATCTAGGTAATGAAACCATTTTTCTTCACACTACAGTAAAAATTGGTCAACAAGGTCACAGCAAAACTTCCACTTGCATCAAATGGTGATGGGACTCTTTGCTGACAAATTTTACCAGATGGTTAAGAATTGCTATGACACCAGAACCTTGGGTGTCACCTCAGCCTTGCAGAACAGGAAGATGGAATGAATCAAAATGGCATCATGCAAATAAGCACGCACTAAGTTGTTCAAAGAAGCTGAGCTTCCTACCCCATCTTCAAGTATTACAGATTTTCTCATTGAGTATTATGGATATGGAAATCTCTTTTTCTTTCACTGCTATCTGCCAGAGAGCAGTGAAATGACACCAAAAGTCAGATAAGGAGAATGTATTAGTACCCAGGCTTCAAGAATTTCTGAGTGAAGGAGAAGGCTGGTGGCTGGTAAATAATTTCATTTCCTCTCACCTTACTGCAAAACACACTGGGTTTTGGGCTGTGGCCCTTGGGTGCAGAGGAAACTCCAGCCACCTGCAAGACATTGGTAAAGCCAAAACTGTTTTCAGAAGGTTGTTGCTCACCACACAGGAATCCATCAACAATTCAGTAGATGTGGATCTATTAATCCAAAAAGGCTGAAAAATCCCTATACAACATATTCATTGTGATTAAAGTATCACTAGAAGACTACTTACTGAGTGGCTTTGTGACTTAATTCAGACTGTATATGCAAAACCAGTTAGAGAATCACAGAGTAAGCCAAGCTGGAAGGGACCCCCAAGGATCACCAAGCCCAGTTCCTGGTCCTGCACAGCACCACCCCCAAGAGTCACACCATGTGCCTGAGAGCACTGTCCAAATGCTTCTTGAACTTAGACAAGGCTCGGTGCTGTGACCACTTCCCTGGGGAGCCTGGTCCAGTGCCCAACCACCCTCTGGGTGAAGAACCTTTTTCTAATACACAACCTAAACCTCCCCTGACACAACTTCAGGCCATTCCCTCGGGTCCTGCCAGTGGGCACCACATTGAAGAGATCAGTGTGTGCCCCTCTTCTTTCCCCCACAACGAAGTTGCAGACTGCAATGAGGTCTCCCCTCACCGCCCTTGACCAGCTGGTGGCAAGTTGGGAACAGCAACTGAAAACATTCAACACTTACTGACTGGGTCAGTTAATAATGTGCTGATTTTGTAAATCTTGACCTTAAGTTGACAAGCTCACAAAGTTTATTCCTGAGATACATTTCCTATTGGCAACTGCCTTCCTCCTTATTTATCTACTTGGGTCTCACCACTTTCAAGGCTTCTAAATTTTCCTTGACAGAAAACAATACATATTCAGTGCACAGCAGACACTTGTAATTATTAATAAAGGGTGCACTTTTGAACATTTCTTCCATGTTCAACTTGCTTGAAAACACAACAGGAAATACCTTTGAAGGCTGGTCTGAAATATTTAGAAAAACCAAAATCCCTCTTGAACAATAAAGAATAGCAGAGAACAGGCATAAAGAATTTTACACCTTCCTTGAAGGCTACAGAACACACTTCAGAAGCTTTGCACGAGCATAACTCAAAACCAGGAATTTTCTCTACACTTCCCTTCAAAAACTTCTGTCCAAAAGTAAATTCAATTAGAACATTTCAGGCAAATACTGTAAGTTGGTCAGATGGGAAATAATGTCCAGTGATGTGTGAGACACCACGAACTTCCATTCTAATATCTAAACTTGTGTGTACCCCTACACAGACAAAAATGTCTCCCTCCTTTCCCATACCTACTCTCTCCCCTGGCAGAAGTCAATATACATGTACCATACTGCACACATCTAACAAACTCAGAGCTACCTAAGATGTACCAGATTCACCTGTACCAGTACAGACAACACTATAAGCAAAACTGGCACATATGGTGTTATAAAATCTATGACTTACAGGCCTCAAAATCAGACCTGCACAAAAACTCTTGACAGAGCTGTCAGCCAGGAAACCCAGGCAAACACAGAAAAACAAAGGAAGAGGACACAGTTCATAAAAGTCAATTAACAGGTATGACAGAGAAATAATGGATGATGAGAGCTCTTGGCCAGGAAAACAAAGAGAACATGTTGATATGAATAATGCAGATAGACACAGCAAAATTAATGCACCCACATCACAGTAACATACCATCCTGAACAAAAATACTTCCTCTTTTAGCTATTAAGTTTTCCACTATAAAACTATCATTTTAGAGGAAAAATTGAAATTTTCATAAATGCTGTTGCATATTTTCCCTTTCAGTAGAAATTTTATGACCAGTTATAACTTACACATTAAGTGCACACCATAGAACAATCCCAGAAGCCCTTGAGATAAAAAAAAATACCTTGATTTGTTTCAAACAACTCCACTAGTAGGAAGCTACTGTACCATGCAATTTCTGGAAGAAGGGAATACCTTTTTCTAACATCATCCGTACTGGACAGCACTAATTCATTCACCCTTTAAATAATTTGTTGAGGACTGACCCTTTGGGCATTGCAGCCTTTCCAGCCTGTGTAGCACCCATCTGCTTTGAGTCACCATTTAAAATATCTGTAGTCAGTTATGATTTCTAGTGTCAACATATCTAGCTTCAATAAATTACTCTTTCTGAAGATCAGCTCTGAAGTAATATCTTGTCTTTCTTAAGTCCACAGATATTCCAGCTGAACAGTGAAATACAGAACTAAACAGAGAAGTGCCAATGTAATAGGCTCTGTCAAATTATTCAGCATAACTTAAATAGAAACAAAGCAAACAACCGTTTTTATTTTCAGTAATGTGCATACATAATTACATACAAAATCAAAATGCAATCAAGTGTGTACAAATTTCAAATTCTTCTAGTATAAAATTTTCAAATTAAGTAGTATTAAAACCTGAAGCCACACACAAAGAACTAAACTGCTTGCTAGCCAGCTATTTCTTCTACTTCATTTTAACTTGTCTGCAGTGCTTGGAAAGATAAAATGAGCTGTCAGCATAAATCACAAATACCTTACACTGTGACAATCATAATGCTACCAATATCCCTGAAACAGGAAACTAAGATAAGAGGTAATTAAAATACCAAGGTCAATTAAAAAGCCATTCTTTTGAGTTTACTTGAAGAGATCACTAGTAATAAATACCTGAGTTTGAAGTGGAGCTGGGGAACACCACTGGCTAAGGTGGCTGAATATGCTTTTTCTAGAGAAGCTGAAATTGACACTAAACATAGATCTTAGTCTACAAGACAAGCATTCATATCAGTACAGCTGACAAACTGCAGTACTGTACACTCTGAACTCTGACAGTCATCCTGGCCAAAAACCTGTGGACAATGAACAAACCACAATGCTTCACTTTTCTTAAACTCCCGTTAGTTCTACAGTTAATGACATTCTATGTTAGTGTCATTAAGAAATTAAAATTTTTTGGTAAAAGGTTAAAAGCAGTAAGTAGTAAAAGTAACTCTTCGTTACAGTGCTGTGTTATGCTGACAATTCATACAGTAACATAAACCACAGCTGCCCTTAAGATAACTTGATAAAATAAAGCAACCGAGGTATTTGGTGAACAATGGTGTTGCCCCTGAATTCTGTTTCAGGTCATACTGCATGACTAGAGCAGAACACCTAGAAAAGTCACACACAGGTTCCATTAAAAAATAATTATCTCAGTGTCAAAAGCTGCCACTGTAAAAAAAGTAAAGCCTCACAAGGCTGCTGTAACATAGTGAATTAAGATCTAACTCTCAGATATAAAGAACATTAATTTTCAACATCATCAATTTAATTTTCAATTGGGATAGCAAGTCCTAAAACTTGGGCCATATCAACGGTAAGTGAAAGGATGCTGTGTGAAACCTACAATCACAATTTTTTAAAATGTACATTACAAGCTATACAAAATATATCATTTTACAGAATAGTTTCTATACAACAGCAAGGAGAGACTACGCCTTGCCCCAGAAATCCTTCCTCTTCTGAGCTCGTTCCAGTATCTGAGACGCAAGAGAACTAGATGCTGCCGAGCGAGCAGAAATCTGAGACAACCTGTCATCTGTGAGGAAAGCAAGAAGGGAAAAAAGTAAATAGGAAGATTAAACACACACATTCAAACACAGCTGACACAAAATATTTTCTGAATATTTTTTATGCCCCCTTTCACAACAGATGCCGAAACAGTACAACAACACAGTTTAATTCTATTACTTTGCAACTGACATGCTGAGGAAGAATCTCACAAGGAAGCCTCTAGTGAGGTAAGTTTAAGAGAGTTACGTGCCCATCTCTTGAGAAACTCCAGAATGAGTCCTCTGTGTTCACCTTGGAATTGCCTAATTCTCCAAGTCATCTTGATCTTTACTCTCCTGCGTCAGAAGACCTCAGGAATTGTTCCTCTGCCACTGAAATCTATGTAGACTAGACTCTGGTAATGACATATTCTTGAAAGCAACCCACTGCTTCAAGCAAAGCAGACAACCTTAGAATAATATGACTAAAATATCAGAACCCATGTTTGCCAAAAAGAGTCCTTTTTGTGCCAATTCCAGCTAGTGTGCCAAAAGCTGCTAAAAGGAAAATGTCTTCTGAAGAAAACCAAAGTTTACCACAAACAAGAAAAAAAGAAGTAGGCTTTAGAAATATACTTTTGAAAGGTCTTCCTTTTGAATACAGGCTCCATTTCACACACAGTAAAACTCCTAAAACTAATCAGTCTTGATGTTGCTTGCCTGATAAAGCACATTATAATTCTTTAACAGCATTATTAAAACATTGCTACAGGTCTGTCAAGATGTAGTCTATGAAAAATGACATTATTACACACATTCTCCTGCAATGGATTAGAAAGAGCTGTATCACTAGCTTCCAGACCCCTCACAAACAAAAAAAAAAAATCCAAGACAAAATTCCTCAACTCAATCCAAACAGCATCAGTATTCTGTCAGTGTTTGAATTAACTTTTCAGCAGAGTTTCTAAATTCTTAAAATACAGTGATCCTAACAGCCTGTGAAAGGATCACACACTATGTATAACAACTATATTCCCACATATAAGAAACTGTGAACTGCACTTCTGCAAACTGACATGTCATTGGAATAACTCCCAGGTTTGTACCTGAACAAATATGAACAAATATGGGCACAAAAAGTATCTGTGAGCAGGCACATTTCACCTGTTTCTGCAAGTTCATACATTATCATTCAGCTCACAGGGAAAAATAAAAAATAAACAGCAGCTACAGCATTTAATCTGTGTGCAGCAATCTGTGCACAGCAAGCTGCAGAGTACTACAGGATTTTGCATGTTTTATTTAGTTGCACCGAAGCTTGGCTGAGCCATCTGCACCAGCCATATATTTTTCAGCCAACTGCAATGAGTAAAACAGAGAATCAGCCTGAACCTTGGTTAAAACCCAAGGAGCAAAGAAGAGCCCAGGGGTACAGAAACAAGCTTTTGGTTGTTCTGGGGTATAACTATAAATAAACTGCAATCAGATATAAACCTGCTCTGCCCATACTCTGAGCTGAAACAAACACAGGTGATTGCAACTAGCACAGCACCACACCAGGCTCAACCTCAGACACCACACTAAGAAAAAGTGTATGGCAGATACAGTGCCTTTGGTTGACTCATGCTACTGAAAGAGTTTGTGTCTGCCCACAAAAAGGCCAAGAAGATGCAGCTGTGCAATGCCTGCTCTCGTAGATTAACTTTAAAATAAACATTTTAAAAAAAGACCAAAACAGCAATCAGAATAGCAGCATGCCATAAGCACCTCTAACATACTGAGCAGAGGACAGGTAGGAAAATTATGGTCAGATGGATCATTTTATATTGCACATCTGAGGCTGAAGTCTCACACGCAAAATCTTTATCTTAAACTTCGTGGTACCTTTAAAGTTGCAACCAAAGTTGCTCCAGCTGCAATTTGGTCTGCATTGCAGTTTCCTTTAGTTGTTATCAACACAAAGGCTTAAAAATGTGTGGGCAGGAAACAATTTTAGGTATGGAACTAAGCAAGCTACAGTAACTATATTGAGAGCCACAACGGCCTATTAATTTTCAGCCACATTTAATGGTTTATTCATATTACCCTATACCTTCATATTCATACTTCAGATTATTAGGTTGAACATGTTTCAATTATTTTGATGAAAATATGCTGTAGTAATTCAGGCAAACACATAAACTAATATTACTTACTGCATTCAGAAACATCTCACATTCATGCAAGAGTTAAAATTTATTTACGTTACATACACGAGATACAATAATACTTTGGGACAAGAAATACCTTCATCGTTACGGTTTCTTTCCCGAAGGGGCAATTGGAAAGTTCTCACTTTTGGATTACCAAGATTCCCTACGACAAAAAGTCAAAAGGCACAGTTTTGAATCATTTCAAAATATACTAAAGATAATTTTTCATTCTCGAACATTTAAAAACATTGTAACATTATTTCCAAAACAAGAGTCTTATCAATAGCACACATAAAAGTTCTACCAGGCTCCTTCACCCTAAGATGAGGTAAGATAATCTTGTTCCACTGTATTCTTCTCAAGACACTGTTCTTCGGTACATGCTACAAGTCACTTACTGAAATGCACTCAAGGTGCAGAACTAGAAACCAGTACCAATTCTAATCTTTCTGAGGAAATTCTCTGCATTTCACCTTCCCACTTAACTTGACAACTGCTTGTTCTGTTCTAGAATAGAAATACTACTTTTTAGCTAACCTCTATAATCAAAGGACCAAGAATTGTGGGACCTTAAGCAGATACGGCAAGTCTAATCCCTCCTCAGCCAAGAAAAGGTTTTTCTCAATATCCAATAAACCTTCTAGAGATAGCTTTCTAGGTTCCTTATCCTGCAGAAATAATTTTAAGGAGCTTACCTCTCAGAAATCCACAACTCTTTCAAAATAATACTACATCATAAAGGTCCCACTTACACACTGCAGTTAACAAGCAGCTGGAAAAGTGTCACACCACCCAGTTGCAGCTTAAATATTAAAATTTAGAGCTGTTCATGCTAAACCAAATTATTCTAATGGGTAGTATTTATCAAAATTAATACAGTAAAATCAGACAACAAACTGATCAGTGTAATACCATGATATTAGTCAGATTTGAAACTAAGGTGGATGTTGTGCACATTTCCTCAGCAAAACTAACCAACTATACAGTTAAAAAGCTTTTGTTTATAAACAGCACATTCTTTGTAGATACTGTAAGGCAGCAAGCTCAGCACCTCTTGGCCTGAGCACTGCACAGTAGTCATTCACATACTGCATCATTCTAACATAGAATTAATAAACAAAACCCACCATTATGCTGGAATTCTGGATCCTTAAGAGTCCCTTGAATACGATGAGAGGGACTCCAGCAATGCACAGAGCAGCTTTTTGCTGACTTGGACTGCTCTTGATCGGCTGAAGCAGGAGGAACTTGCTCATCAGCAACCACATTAGGAGGCCACTGATCCTGCCTAAGTGGCAGAGGATCCACAGTTCCCAGCCCAGCAGGTCCAGAGTTTAAGAGTGAAGTGGCTCCCATTTTCACATCAGGCTACAACATAATAGAAAGAAAAAGAAGGAAGGATCCAAAAAAGCACAAAACCACAACATCTCATATAAAGCCTCTAAGTACAGATCCTCACATAGGCAGCAAATGCTGACTTTACACTGCTATACTTCTCATGCAAATACTAAAAGAAAAAGTATTTCAAGCTTGTGAGTGTAAAGAAAATCTGTTCCTAATAAAAAGTGTTTAACGTGGACTGAAAGTAATCTAATCAGGCCAAACCAAGAGCTTATTTTCTAAAATTGTGATTTTTTAGATTTTACAACAACATAACCAATTTCTCATGCAATCCTGTCTGCTTCTATTACAGAACTTATTACAGAAGATGTATGCAGTAAATGGTAGCTCTCTTTGTAGAACACACTGCAAGCACAACTTGACAAAAACCTCAAAATTTTGAGAGTAACAACTCCTAAATGTTTCTATTTTTCTTTTAGTAATTACACAAGCTGCAAAGCAAAAGCAGCACAGAAGTAATGGACAGGAAAAGTGAAATACTATGGCACATTAACCTACCTTTTACATAAGCACCCAACCTCTCCCCCTTGAATTTCTTCCAACTCAAGCAATCTGGAATTGTGCCCAATGTCAATGGCTACAATAACATTAAGGGGAAATCCTACTGGCAACCTTTTTATTCTTCTGTAAACGGATCCTGTACATTTAGTCTAAGAAATCAAAGTGAAGCACATGTAATCTCACTCCAGTAGTCTCAACTCCTTTGTTTGACAGCCCAAAAAACCTATTTATTCAGACATGCCTTTTTTAGTCACAGATACATTTTTAAGACAGCAAATAACAACTCAAGAAAAAATTTTCCTAAATAAATTATTCATTATTACTTAAAAAGCGCATTCCTAAAATTTTGGTAAATAATGGTAAGTCTGTTTTCTGGCTCACCTGGAAGGACCTTTTTGTGGTAGAGTTAGTTGCTAAGTTTTGCTTTCTCTGAGGTGAAGATGAAGACTTGAATTTAGGAGCAGACATTAGAACAGTACCTCCTATTGTATCGGAAAAGATGAAAAATGCCTTACTGTGTTAAATAACCTAATAAATTAACTCAATCATGTATTGTTTTTCTGTAGTTCTTGAAATACTACTTTGCATTTAGAAGCTTTTTTACCAACAGCTGGGGTAGTGCGATCATGATGAGTCCTCGGGGTTCCCACAAGAGCTCTCAGCTTTGGAGTAAGATGCCTGCTGCCTCTCCTTGAGGATACAGAAGAATCTGACACAGCTGCAGAAGTGTTCAATACTAAAGCATTCTCACTGAAAAAAATGAGTAATGATTAAAGGATTAGCTAAGAAAGGCCTTAGGAGTCTTGCATTCAAACTTTCTCCAATCCATTCCCAAAATGAAGCCTAAGGGAAGACAGTTAAGGCCTTAACACCCCAACAGCCTGAAGCTAAAACATTTGCTTGCCAAGGAGAGTCCTGAATTCCAGCCCTTAAGCTTCAATTTCTGTATTTTGAACAGTCTCAAGCCATAAGTCCAGGTTCTCTCTGTCAAAAAAACCCTGAGCATATTGCTGCACAATACAGAGGCTCAACAGGATGGCTGGAAAACTTCAAACCCAGAAAAACTTTGAACATGGTTGTTGCCTTAGAGGTGGGAATGCGGGTTTGACATTCTTCAGTCAATGTGGCAGAACTGAAGCCAAATATCCCAAATTTATGTAACCACTATAGTCCCACGGTTATTAAATATACATCATAATACAATATAAATATATATATCATGCATTATATATGTATATATAATATACATCAGCACTACCACTTCAGTCTTCTGCCTCCAGGTGAATTTCAAAAGGAGGTGGCAAGCATACCCACAACGTGGAGAAACCTGATTCTATCAGTACATGACAGACACGTCTAGGCAAAGAATTCCCCATTTCTAGCTCTCAAGAAGGTGTAACATGTAAGCATTAAGCTGCTCTGCATGGCCAAGTCCAGCACACGTCCCAGAAAACACAGAACCCCACTGCAAGATGACAGAAAATTGACAATGTCAATCAGAGACATCTATGAACTAGATTATCTCTAAAATTAAATTGAAACTTAGAAAGGTTTCTAGATGATGGTTTTGAAAGCCTGCATTTAATATCTGTTGGAGTCTAACTTCTTAATTTTTTTTGCCTGGGTTGAATACATGGTATTATCCCAAGTGGAGACAATTGCAGCTTCTTATCTGTGATTAGTGCTGTAACACCAAAGATAAAATGCAATGAGGTATATAAAATGTACAGCTGACATAGTTACAAGGGTCAAAGCTATTCAGAATTAAATGTCTATCAAACAAAAATATTGTTCTACAAAAAAAAGGTTTGTAATACTTGCACAGTAAAAAGAGACTTCTGAAACTAGATACAATCTGGATCTCTCAAATGTCAAATACAGTACTACGCACATACTGAGCTGATCTCCCATTATTTGTATGTACCCCTCCACATTTTTCCCATCCATGCTTGGTAACATAATCACTGGTGATTACTGGATATTATTATTTTTTTTTCTCCTAAGTTCTTTATCTTTGTCCATGAAATTTTTTAAGAAAAAAGCCTAAGTACAATATTAACATGTATCCTGTCCTATCAAATTCTATGCTGTCAACTTGAAGCAAATAGTGAGTTTTAATTTTCACTAAATGTGGCTGCTGTATAATGAACAGTCTGTTCTAACAGGTCCATACCGCATATTTCATAGTTTTGGAGTAAATCATTAGAATCATTCATGAGTCTACAAACTTCAGTCTTGCAAGCTGGAAATGCAGTATTTTTAATGACAGGTCAACCAGCTCAGTGTTTTAAACCTTCTCATTCCTTATCATACTGCTCAAAACAGAAGTACTACCACACCAATTTACACTCTCTTAAATACAAAAACTACTTAACCTACAAATTTCTGACCCATTAGAGGAAATACACATACACACACACACACATACATACATATATATATACATACACACACACACACACACAAAAAAATGTTCAGTTCTACCCTTCAGTTTTCTTATCTTCTTTAGCATCCTTATTGTTTTCTTCTAATTGCTGGGCCATGACTGCAGCCTGCTCATCTGGCTTTTCTTCCTCTTTCTCTTCTGTTGATTGTTGATTTTCCCTTTCTTCAGTACCTTCTTGTTCATCCCAAGCTAAACGCCTTTTGACTGGAACAGTTAAAGTATCTGACATGTCTTTCTTTGTGCTGGCTTGATGTGGTGGTTCTCTGGAGTCAGGTTGCTGTAGTACTTCAGGGCTTGGTGCAGCCTCTTTTTCAGAAACACTGGGTAAGAAAGAACACAGCATTTTGTATCACTGATTTGCACAGTATACATGTGTCTATATAGAATACATTCACCCAGCTCAGCTCTTTGCAAGAAGTACAGCTCAGACATTAAAAAGTAGTACAGCTGACATGATGAATGGTTAAATTGCCACTGCAGTTTTATCTAATGCTTAAGCACATCCCATTTTCAAACTAGATTTTATGAAGACTATTTTATGCACCCAAAAATGCAATGTAAATTAGGGCTGTATTTTCAATTTAAACAGCAAATTAGATTATGAGAAGTGCTCAAAAAACAACTATTTCCATACAAATATATATTTAGCATTTTGCTCGGTTTCAAAGCTGCAGAATAACAGGCAAGAATAACAACCTTACCTGGCAAGATCTAGCGCTCTGATGTTGTTGCTGATTCCTTCTTCTGAACTGGAAGTTGAGGACACATCCCAAAGACTGTTATTATCAGACAGAATCTGATTGAAATGGTATCGGGAGAAGTGTGTTCCCTCTACTCGTTGCCTGTAAGCCTTTGCTCTTTCTCGAAGTTCTCTCACCTACACATCAAGGTTTCATAAGTTTCACAGCTGTTTAAACTTCACTATTAAGCTACTATAAATATTTGCATTAGCTACTGGCAGCTAGAAGAGAAAGGCAAGTTACTCATAATACAGGGCCAGCCATAGCACAAACATTGCATGCCACAGTAAATACAAGAGGAAAGCAAAAATAATATATTCAGTAAGCGTGTTTGAGCCATGAAGCCAAAGCGAAATTGTCAATTATTCATTCCATGAGCACAAAAATTTATGCAGTAACTACGAATAAGTTTAGTGCTGGATTCTAGTTTTTCCATTAGCACTCAGACACAGTGCTCCATACACTGAAAAAGGGACTTGGATGCAACCAACCTCCAGATACCACATGGAATTTAGGGTGTTTTGAGATGCCTAAAGAGAAGAATACAGAGTTATTTTTAAACTTCTTGGTTTTCCTCTCAACACTCAAAAGTGATATTGTTATTATCACCTTTGTAACTTCAGTCTAAGTAAGAAATTAAATACTAAAAACCTGTCAACATAGCTCTATGCTGCCTCCCTGAGATTCAATAAAAAGCTCTCAAAGAAGTACAGTCAGCACTGGCATTCCACCAGTTTTTGCCAAGCCTAAGAAAATTAATTTAGATTTCTAAACATCAACACTAAAAAATACATTCCCCACTAATTTATGATAAATTCAAATCAACAGATCTATGTGTATTTGTAATACTGAGTTTGTATGCTGCAAACACTGCAACTGTCTCTAGCTACATAAATATTAGTGAAAAGTTAAGATTTATACAAGAACTCTGGGTGCTATTGTATGCAAGACATAGTATCAAACTTATCCCTTCTAGGCCATCAGTAACTGCAAGAATGAGATACAAAACAGTTTAGGTGTCAGTTTTACTCCAAAACAATAAAAGTGATAACCTCCCTCTTCAAACATTATACACCATCATTTTTACAGTTAAGACCATTTAAACACTTGCTATCTTGTGTCCTTCACCCAAACATACTTAAAGTGCAGGGAGAAAAAGCTAAACCAAAAAGTTTATGTTTAAATTATTAAAAATAACTTTGTGATATTATGTGAATTCTGACTTACTAAAAAATGGTCCACAGGAAGTAAGTATTTTTTCAAAGGGCAGGAAAGTAACACTGACATTTCCTCTACCACATTTTCATAGCTTTTTTTTAATTCTTCCTCCATGATAGATTTCACATTGTTCCTCCTGCAAGGAACAGAGTTAGTGGGCTAAACTCAGTTAATCCCACTAGAAGTAACTGGATGCAGCGGATGGATAACCAGCTAACACCGCACAATATGACCTACTAAACTTCCAAAGACCAGCCGATTAAAAATATATGCTTGCCATTTTCAAAGGAGAATTTAAAGTTTGATGTGCAAGTGATTTACTGGATTACTCACTTTAACTAGAAGAATAAAAAATTAATGATGATAGCCAGAACAGAAGGAATGGAAATCCAGAGCAACAGGGTACCGCAGCGGGAGGAAGAATACTAAGTCTTCAGTGAACTGTGAAGAAGTACAAAGGACAGCCATCTCCTTCAGCAACTCAGCAGGCAGCATTAACTCAGCAGGACACAGGCCCTAGAGAGTCTTACTGTGATTATGAATTGCCCACATTAATTTTTCAAAAGCATAATTGGAAAATACTTTCTTTTGTTCGACTGCTGAAAAGCACCCTTAATAATAAATTGCAGAGAAGCAGCCCACAAGTAATCACTATGGTTAAGGTCACACCAGGATTCCATTAAGGCATTTGCCTGTTTGGACTCAGAACTTCAGAAAGCCTGCTTTGGACAGAAAGTCACCCACATGCCAAGTAACTTCTTTCTAGTTTCTTGCAATTCCCTTTTCAGCAAGAAAATCTCTGTGGAAAAGTCTGATGCACTCAAAACATATCTTAACAGTGTGGGAAATCCTTGGTTTTACATACACTCTAATTAAATGCCACATGTAAAATTGAATATCCATCCTCCACTTGCAGTCTCCTCATTCTTTTCCTCAACTGTATTGCAGTGACTCCTCCCAGCTGACTGTGCCACAAACACACTATATCCCAAGGCCCACCCTTTAGTTGCCTACCAGTCAATCACTCTTGAAGCTGAGCACTGTTCTTATTAGTCTGAATGTTTAATGATGCAACATCAACAAATTAAAGCATTATATGCCAGAAAAATGACATAATATTCTACAGAAACATTCAGTACACCACCTAGGCTGCATGCAATAGTTCACAACATTTCGCAGCCTTAGTTACAGTAAATCTACTGCATGTATCGATGCATGTAAAAATTAAAATATTGCTTCTTTTCAGTCCTCTAACATCCTCTTGAGGCTGTTTACACAGAATGGATTACCTCATGCATGTGTACACAAACTCCGATTATACTTTATATACTTTAATATACTTTGAATATTGAGACCTATTTCTCATTGTGTATTTTGTATGTATTCTATAATTATTTCTTTTTGTTAAAAGGAAAATTACTTGCTAGATTAAATCTAGCAAGAAAACACAGAACTGAAAGCTACCAGACTACTCCTGCAATTCCAATTCTCAGAGAACCATATTTTCAAAGAGAACCTATATTCTCAAAGCCCAGCAACCTAGAACTATTTCCTCCAGTTCTACTTTCCACATCATTGTGGACCAAACTGATGAGGAAACTCACATTTCCAAGTATTTGCCACACAGGTAGCAGCACAGTATCTCACAAAGTCTCCCTCTATCAGCTGGGAGAAGACTATGTCAATTCAGTGAAATCAGAGAGTTGCAGAGCTAGCTCCAGCAATTTCTTGGCACACTGTTAATGGTTTTGACTTCCTTGACTAACTCAAGAATCACACTTACTAGTACTAAGAAGTGCTGTGGTCCTGAAGCTACTCAGCATTTCCACAGTTCTGTCAAATGCCTTCATATAGAGTATAATATGGATTGCAGTTTCTGAATAAACTGCAAGAAAATACACTGACTGAACCTTGTAAGAAAAATTCTCCATTTTGCATATGACAAAATTCAGCTGACTGCTTTGAATGGATTCATGCATGGTAAGCTAACAAACTGAGCCTGACTAAGAAGCCAACCTAGGCTGATACGTATGTTGTCCTTTTAATTTTTATTCCCTTGGAATATCCCATCATTCAGCTTTGTATTTTGAACACTTCTGCTTGTTACAAATGGGCTGAACATCAAGAATAATATTACCTGTCACATGAGACTCTGTTCTGAATGATCCTGATTGTATGGGAAACAAAACCTCCTCCTCAGTTTGGAAGTCACATTAGTATTTTTTTTAGTCTCATCATCTCTTTTTTTTTCCCTATGTATTATACTGACTTGTCAGAATCTAATTGTATACTCACCTTTGGGAGCTTGAGTCATTAGCATTACAATCTCAAAGCTGTATCTTATAAATACCACAATTTAAAGATTTTGCATCAAAAAATCAAAATACAAAGCATACTCAGGCTTCATATTTTCTAAGAATACTCACCTGGTTGTGAGCTTTACTCTTAATACGAGACCAAACTCCATCTTTGTAGAAATACTGGGCTGGAGACAGAAATTTTGACCTATATTCAGTGTTCATCTTCCTAAGAAATCAAGAATGAGGAGAGAAAAAAAGAGTAAAGTTTGGTATCCAGAATACTCCTTAGGAACACTTTTAAAGTTACTCAACAAGCATAAATATACTTGCACCTAAAGGCCAGTGAGATGCCAAAAACACATGCACAAACAAGAACTCAAACCAACACAACTAGGAAAACTGTGAAAAATACTCATTCACAGTTGGTGGTCCTTCAAATAGTTACTCCTATTGTTTTTTCCTTGCAACACTTCCACCAGAAGCTTTTGTCCTGACAGCCAATAAGCAGAACATAATACACACATCAGCCTCAATTACTTCAATGCAAAGTGTGAGACCTTGATTTAAGTCACTGATGAAGGTACATTTAAGTAAAAATGCCTGGTTTGGCATTAATGTGTCTGAGACACTTCCTTCTATGAACCCCACTTTAAAGGCACTCTGCATATGGGTGGGGTGAGCTGCTAGAGCTAGAAACATCTGATTGCCAGAACACTGGTCAGTATAATTCATCTATGTCCTAATGGCTTTGATCTTCAAAAGGCCTCAGTACTTGAAAAAGATGGGTTCATTCTTCCCTTCTGCCACACACATACAAACACAGAAAAATTAACATCATGTAATGTATAGCAGCAGTAAGTAGTACTTTCAGTCCTTAAGCACTGAACTGTGCATGTATCAGCTTAAATCTAAAGATATTTTTGGATTTAATCATGCTTCAGAACATTACCAACTTAATTTTAATATATTCAGCACAGGGTGGAAAAGCCCTATTTTTCAATCCTTCTTCAGAAATAGGTCATAAAAGCCTGAAGTCAGAGAATAAAATGAACCTTGTAAAAGGAAAATATGAAGGTCGAAAAACCCTTGATACTCAAAATTTCTCTCAATATGTCCCTTTCTTTAAAACTGAGAGAAGTGCTCCACTTTTGGTTGCAAAACCAATGGATTAGCACAAAAAACACAACACTGCTGTGCCTTGATCCCAATCATTCTGCTGCAAAAGCAGGCCATGCATTGCAACACAGCTTGCATACAAGTAACAATCCTGTCTGCATATTGAGAATTTGCACATTTTGACAGCTATTTGCCCAGTGATTTTTTAGGAGAATTTTGTCTTGTGCTGCTACACTGAAGGTATATCAGGCAGAAATTTGCTCTTATATGAAGAGCCCCAGCAAATGATCAAGAATTTTGCACATTACTCACTGCAAAGTAGACTGTAATCTACTGCAAAGAGTATGAAAACCAAACAGTTAAAGATTTTGGCTATACTATATCCACTCACTTTTCCATAAACCAATTTTATTTCATAGAATTTTGAGTGATCATTTTGTAATCAACTCCCAACATCGAACAGCATTCAGACAGGAAAGTCTCTTCTCCTATTTTCAATCTAATGCCTTAACACTGCCACAAAGAATGAAAGCAATTGCTGAGGCATACATTAAGCACAAACAGAGGAGAGATGATTAATCTATGTATTTTAAAGCCTATTTCCTGGCTTTTATTACTGTTGACATATCTCAGATGTGTATGAAATGGAAACACCAGTTCAATTCTTGCAATGTAGGCAAGTGGCAGAAATAAAAAGATATTTTGATAGCACTCAATAGCATAGTATTTCACTTTATTTCCATACTTGCCAGATTACTCTAAACAGGACAGATTCCTTTCCTTTACCTTGTGTGTTTGCTTTTGTTAAGAAGGCACACAAGACCTTACAGACCAGAGTAAGCAGACATCAAGTACAATCACCACAGTTTTAAGGCGTGGAGTGGGCACAGCAGATAAAGCAGTTTGAAAGGTGACTACGACTTCCAAAGCACCTGTTGAAAGTTTAGTAGCAGCACTGCACTGATTTTATCTCATTCATTGTATTCATTAATACTACTATTATTGCATCACCAGGTTCACCTGAACGGGAATGTTACAAAGCCTCTACTTCTCCTACCCAGAGAAGAGGATGGAAATTAACACCAGGTTTAGATGTATCCCCAAGAAGCTCAATCTCAGCACTGCAAGGGGCATTTGCCCCTGCAGTTGCAGCATGGTGTGGTTAAAGGTCCATAGTCCATCATTCTAAATACTGGGCTGCTGTACACCTACTCACTAGTCTAGGTTTTCCTATTTTATACATACCCACGGCTTGTATGTAAAGTGAGGGGCTTTGGACTGATATGTTGCTTATTATTTTGTTTAGGATGTTTCTGTTCTGATTTCCCTTGTTTTGCTGCATCTTCTGCTGGTTTTTGAAACGGTTCTTCCCTTTTACTCTAAGGCAAAGATAATTTTAAAAATACCACATTAGCTAACAATCTGAAAACCCTCATATTTCTTTTGACATCAAGCACTTGCAAATAGTTAATTTTAGAGTTAGCTGTTTTGAATATTTAATACAAACAAGAATACCACATTCTTATGTTAACACAAAAATAAACTAGAAAAATGCCAAAGTTAAGATGGATATGATGCAATATTCTGCTAGCTAGATGATCCATTTTGACCACTTTACAGAATTAATTCAACATGAAACACAGGAATAAAACAATACAATATCTGCACATTCTAACCTGAGTCCAAAAGGCAAATTTTAAAATATTTATTTTGTTTTATAAATGTTTAGATTGATTTGTTTGGGTTTTACACAAAGACTTTTTTCCTGATTATTTCATTCTTTCAGAAATCCAATGCATGACTTCTGATTCTTTTAGAGATCTTCACAGATATTGCTCAAATTCAATTAAAAAAAATTAAAAAGCCCCCCAAAACTTTTTCAAGATATTCATCAGAGATGAGGTATTGGTATAAACAACCAGTTTCTAGGCACTTTCACAAAAATTCCCTTCTCATGACTCCTCTTACTTCATTTATTAGCTCTTCTTGAAAAACAACCTGAAATTCCAATATTAAAACCAGATAAATGCTTCCTGAAAGCCTCAGGCTTTTCAAGCTTTCTTCATACCTACTTAAAGAGGCAAAAGGGGACATAAAATTTCTCATCTCCAGATGGGATTTAAAGAACTGGGGAGGTCTGAGTTTTAAATGATAAAACCTCCAAACCAACAATCCCCTCAGAAGTACCAATGGGTTAAGCCAAAGCACTGCATGTTAAGTACACCTTTTGCTCAGCAGTGGTCCTAATGAACACCTTGTCTGACAATGCCCTTCCTGTTCCATCAGCAACAGAGATGGGTAGTGAGGAGACTCAGATTAACTGGGAGCATCACACAGCTGGCACATGCCAGGCCAGAAGATTCCTAAAAAATCAGAATGACAGCTTTTTGGAACAGGTCCTAAGGGAGCTGACTCAGAAAATAAAGGAAGATGTATGCCCAGTGGAAGCAAAGTCAGGTGACATGGAGAGACTACAGGGATACTGCTTGCCACTCTAAGGAGAAAACTCACTATCTCTGATTTATGACATTCAAAAAGTACCTCCCATCTAGCCCTACTGTACACCAAGACACAATGCTGGTACCAATCAGAGTATAAATCAGAGATTTAGATTGCAGAAGTGTCAACTGGGAACAACAACAAATCACTTCAAAACTCAGAAATTCAAAACTTTAAACTGAAAAAAATGCTCTACAGAGGACCCACTGCAGAACCCCCAAAAAGCAGAGATGTACAGAATTATTTTCGGTCTTTTACAGCAAAACCACAGCTGAGTCCAGTGTCACTAGCAACACTAAATAATTTCAACCTAAACCAACTCCCATAAAGAAGAGATCAAAACTGCAGAAATACTACTAAAGCTTTTCTTTCTGGGAAGATTTACTTATTAACACACCAGAAATTCTTTCTCTTCTGAACCACCCCTCTCTTGTAGACTCATAACAGGAAGAGACCCTTTGGAATTTCTCTCATATGCAGTTTCAGAAGTAATGGCAGGAGGTTTAACCGGAGGTACGGATTTCTTTGTGTTGCAAATCAGCTGCATGGGAGGAAGAAAACAAAACAAAGAAAAAAAGTGTGATGTTTACCTTAAGGCTAAATTTTCAAAACCTGTTAACTTATTCACACAAATTCCTCACATATGAGCAGAGACAGTCATCTGTACAATACAGCACATGTAGACTAATGAACTTCTAGGAGAAATTCAAGAGAAATTTAAATACATTTAAAAGTGACCAAGTCAGACACAGTTAAACCTGTGATCAAATACTGTTCTTACTGAAGTTTACTATCAGAGGTCTTGTTTATTTGTTTATTTTTTGTTCACTTTCAGAGCTGTATGTAGGATCATGGGTTTTTTACAGGCATGCCACAAAACTTCCATATGAGTCCTCAGTACATGTCCTGTCCATAAGTAACAGAAAACTGCTTTGAGTTTTAGAGCTGGATGCTTAGAGCTTGGGCAAATTCAAATCCACTTCCTTTCAACTAACATAGTACTATGAATCAAGGTAGAGAATTTGCCTAATACGTGGTCATGTATTATCTCCTCATGGGGTTCCAAATTTCAAGACCGTCCCATATGTCAGAAGCATGCATTTTCCATAGATTTGTTATGAGAATTTTATGTATATTGACTTATAACCTAACTTGGATAACTTTGATCTTTTCACAGAATCTCTTCAAAGGAAAGGGATTGTCAGTACAAAAGTATATTCTCAGTCATATCAGCAGTGAAGAATAACAATTTGTTAATATGTATAATTTTTATCATTAAAATTGTAAGTTCTACTTATCCATGGATGTGCAGTGCCTATAGACTTTTTCTAACTGTTTCTTCTTCTGTGTAAGCTGTGAAAAAAAGTCTTTCTTCTGAAAAAAGCACAATGTTCACAAGCATTAATAATTAAATTATCAAACTGATTGCACAGAGAATCAAATGGAATTCTCTTTGACTTTTTCCATAAGGTGACTTTCTGGAAACTGCCTCTTCTTCAAAAGGTCCTTTGGCTTCTCTATACTACTGTCACGTACTTCAGTGAGTTTTCGTTGGATAAGGGGCTGCTGGGAAACATATGCTGCCGTAAATCCACCTGCTTGATATTCCAGCAGAAGAAGACAGGATAGTGATTATCTTAGTTATCAACATTTATTGCCCCTGAAAGATGTTACTGAACAAACTGCCACCTGAGGATAAAAAGAGCACACCATCTCTATTAATCCCACTAATATATATGCTTCTACTGAAGAAAGAAAAGACAAATGCAGAAGTGCCTGTTTTACACTGAGTCTCCTGGGTCCTGATCCCAGTGACAGTTAACTGAAAACACAAAGCAGTCTCACACTCAGTTACTCTTTGTGATTTCATCAGAAAAAACAGCATTTTCAACCCTACAAAGCCCAAAAGCTCATGAGATGTATTAGAACATCACAAGAGTATCTTAAAATCAGAAAACTCTACTTTTAAATATAAGCTGTTCTCATGGAGAGACACACTTTACGGCTTAGAAGTGTATATACACAGAGATGGAGACTGAGAATAAGAAACTGGGGCAACACAGATAAATTAACACAAACAGAAGAACAGGACCCTGTTAGAAAGAACAAAATACAAGGCCTAAGGAGAACAAATACTTAGGCCTGACCACAATAAAGAATCACATGGAAACAAATCCAATTATGCTACACTTTTGTATAGTGAGAGAGAAAAAAAAATGTAGCAACATAAAGTTTGTTGTTCCCCCACCAAAACTTTGCTGATGTATAAAAGAAAGGATTCATTCACTTTTAGGATTCTATAATGTTACCTGTTCAGCTGCAAGTATTGGTGACTTTTCATGACGACTCTTCCAGACAAACTGGCTTTGATATTCAGAATTTCTGGGAATATTTATGTCTGCTTTCCTCTGAAGGGCTCTGTGAAACTGACAATGAAAAAAAAAGAAAAAAAGAAAAAAATAACGATTTCTTATTGTTTTAATTGTTATAAAAATAACAATTTACTGACAATGGAAAAAAAAAGAAAATAAAGAAAAAAATTACAATTGGTCCCTTTCCTAGAATACTTTGCAACTTAAGTATCTTTCAATACCCATTTTCCAAACAATGGTTTGGGTTTTAGTTTCAAGAACAAAATTAATGCAAAGTATATTTTCTCACTATAGTCAACTACCCCAAAAATCTATATATTATGGGCTAAATCCTTGTTCAGTTGAAATCAGTAGTGAGGACACATTCTAAAAATGCAAGTGAAAAGCAAATTCTATTGAATTAAGTAGCACCAAAATCTGATCTCAAACATACTGTTCTCCCAACAAAGAAACTACAAGAGAGTATCAAAACACAAAACCAAGGAAAGAGTTCAACAAGGAGTCTGAGCATGTGTGTGAAATTACTGTTAGTAATTTTTAGACTGGTCAATTACAAAAAAAACCTGTTCCCTTACCCCACTACCCATTTTTTCTGATTCCTTTTTTGGAGATGAAAATGCCTCCTTTCGATTTGGTGGAGCTGAGAGTGATGATTTCATGTTGTTCTCTGCAAGGGCAAGGGCTACTTCACCACCAGAATCTACCATATGTGACTGAACTTTTGAGGGGAGTCTGGGTCCTTCTGGCGTTTCAAGTTTTTCCTGATTCACATTATTGTTGTTGTGGTCAGTGTGCAACTCTGCAGCTTCAGTTTCCAGTGGGTCATTCAAATCACAATCTGCTGTCCATTCAAGAGACTTCAAAATCTGTGGATGATGGTAAGGTACCCTCCTCTTGGAAATGAAATTTGGTTCTCTTGTGATTCCTGAGAAAAAGCCATATTAGATTTAATAGAAACATTCACTGAAGACATAATATCACTCTATAACAAGAATAAGCTGAAAGTTTATCATACAACTGATTACTAGAAAGCATGACAGACTATGAATCACAGGCATGGCTGTGAAATTCTATGTTCTTTCCTAACTGAAAATTACTTTCCTTTCCACTCAACAAACAGGAACATAGTGCTCCAGAATCATGTTGGACTAAACCCTATAAAGCAAAAATGTCCACACGACCAAACCTGTGCAAATTGATTCTGGGAGCTGAACAACAAGAAAACTAATACAGCCAGTGAAAAGAATGTGGTTAACACAGGTACAGAGTAACCAGCCTGCGAGGACAAAGTGTAGTACAAGTACTTCTCATTACACATGTACAACACACCTTGCTCAAAAGGTTCCCTCTGATTGTGACAGATCTCTATCTACTTGCAATTTAAGATCATCTCAGACAACTGACATCTTTCACAGTATGAACACAAAAATATTTCCAAAATATTTTGTAATAAAACCAGGTATTAAGTTACCTTAAGAATTGCTGGGCGTTACACAGGCAAGTGAAAATAAAATTACCCCACCAATTTAAGAAGAGTATTGAATGACTGAACACATTTCAAGAGGAAATTCATATGAGGGAAATCGTAACCCACTTCAAAGTGCACAGCTGCAAGGGAAGAATTAGTGAAAGCCCCTAACTGGCTAAAAGAAATATCTTCCACAAAAAAGACACTCCCATCCCACGACAAAGCAAGGTATAAAGAGAGAACAACCTATGGTGAAAGGTATATAGAATGCCCATATGTCTGACTACACATATAGGATAGGAAAATCATTCCAGTGGTAAAACACTGGAAAAGTAGCAGAAAGGCACTCCAAGCACCTGCAGCTGTCAACTTTTTGCTGTAATATTCCAAGTGATTCCTAAAATTGCCAATTATGTCATTCAACAGGAAGAACCATACCTAAATTTCCAGTAATAATTTGCAAATCCTATGAGGTGAGTGGCATTTAAAGATGTGGGTGCTTAAATGGCTAGAAAAGAGGTGGGACTGAAAATTAACACAAATATGTTAGAAAACTACAGCAAGCATGCACAAAACAACCATTATAATGTGAGAAAATGGAGAAGCTGCTGTATTGCTAAGTCATGAGTTTATGGCAAGGCTTGTAAAATTTGCATTTTAGTTTGACTGGAAAATAAGCATAAGTTGCCATTTTAAAAAGAAGTTAACATGCTTAGATGTTTAAGCATTTCGAAATTCCTGACAATTATAATACTCATACACAGACCCATATGCTAGCAAAAGCAAGGTTAAAGAAAGATGTATTTTGCAGTAATGGAAAAAAGCTATAATATATCTAAATCATAATCTTTAGCAAGATTAAATTATTTATTTAAATGTCTAGCACCTTGACTAAAAAAACCTCCTACTGCCAGTAGACAGTTCTTAACTACAGTTATTAACACCATATTTTAGAACACTTTTTATTGTAGGAATGAATGCATTGTACTCTACTTACACAGACTGCATAGTGCAGTTGCAGTGAACTGCACAATTTTTTTACTCTGCTTTACGCCACTACAGTAATTACTATTTTTTATTACTCCTTTTCAAAGCACTGCAGTTGTCATCACTCTTCAGCTTACTCCTCTTCCTCAGTTCTCTACAGGCCTTTCAATCCAACTGCTATTTCCTTCTCCTCCTGCTTTCTATCCCCACATTTCCCTGTCACAAATCCCCATCTACAATCCTTAAATCCTACACTACAGTATCACTAGATTTTTGCTGTAGCGGCTGACCTCTTTCAGTTAGCTGTACCTGTTAGGTTCATAACAATTTTACTTTATTAAACTTTGCCTCAAGTTAGTCTCCCCTTAAAAATGGAATTTTATTTACTATTTCCATACATCCCAGGTAACCCAATCCCACCCTCAACACACCCTATATGGCTTAACACTGCACCTGTGTTTCATGTTTGGGTCTTAGCTTATGCTGCATGTCAGAAACTACTTTTTTTTCCAAGGTTTAAATAAATAGCACTAATTGAAAAGAAAGTTTCAGTGTAGCCATAAAGAATATGGAGTTCAAAAACACATTCTCTCTAAATGATGACCAAGACTACACTTTAATTACAAAGTGCACAAACTGTAAAGGCCACCAGTTCGCTGTGGCCATGCACTCATCACAGCGAAACATTCCGGGCCTTGGCTGCAACCAAGGGAGCAGCTTCCAGGGGCACTTACCAAACTGATCCGACCGAAGTCCTGCCCACAAGGATTTCTGCTGTTGGGACGGGCTACAAAACTCTGAGCTTCTCCATTTGAAGTTTCTCTTGTATTCACTCAGTCCCTATAGCAAACAGAGAGGAGTCTGTCAAGCCACCGGCGCATATCCTGCTTCACTGCCCCTGCCGGTAACAGATCTCCGAAGGGTGAAAAACACCACACGCTGCTGCAGGATGAGCTAAGCTGGCAGGTTGCTCTGCATCACCCAAACCCACCCCCGTCGGAGAACAAAAAGTACTGCTAAGAAAACGCGGAAGCATTTCATGCACCAAAAAAATAATGCAAAAGTTTAAAAACCCAAAATCAAAAACACGTATGCTATGCCCTCAAGTAAATAGTTTCATGAACAAACACAGCCTGAACCCACTGTCACCAGCACGACAAAACTGCTTCTGTCTTTACTGGCCGTAGCGAAGGGGCCTTCCCTTTCCCGCTACCCCAGGACCGGCCGCAGCCCCGCTCCTGCCCCCCCTGGGCCCGGGGCCATGCCCGGCCCGCCGGGCTCCGCTCCTGTTCGGCTCACCCTGAACCGCACGGGCATGGTGCCGTCGCGGTCACCGCACCGCCGGGCCGCAGCGCCGGGCCCCGCCGCCGGCCCGGCCCGGCCCGGCCCGGCCCGGTCCGCCTCCCCTGGGCTCGCCAGGCGCCTGCGCGGCGGCCGCCCGAGGCGGGGGGAGTGCCCGGGGCGGGTGGGGGGAGTGCCCGGGGTGGGCGGGGGGAGTGCCCAGGACGGCCGGGGAGTGCCGAGGGCGGGCGGGGCGTGCCGAGGGCGGGCGGGGCGTGCCGAGGGCGGGCGGGGCGTGCCGAGGGCGGGCGGAGAGTGCCGAGGGCGGGCGGAGAGTGCCGAGGGCGGGCGGGGCGTGCCGAGGGCGGGCGGGGCGTGCCGAGCCGCGCCTCTTCCCCTGCCGGCCCTGCTCTGGGGCCGTGTTGGCCGCGGCGGGCTGTTGGCGTCGTGTAGTCCACATTAAAGGAGTGAACCCCGGTAACGCTGGTGTGCGGCCGGCGCTGTGTGTCTGGGGAAGCACAACGGGGAGGCACCCGGTGCTAATGCATCGCAAGGCCTGGGGGATCTTGGGCGCCAGGTTACTAAAAAAAAAAAGTGTCCACGCATGCAGCTTTATGTTGCTACAAAAACAGCGTTTCGAGAAAGGAAAGAAACAAGTTTCCTACCCTTCTGGAGCCTCTGCGATGGCGTGCCAGCTGCCGGTTCGCCTTCGCCACCTCACCCGACCTCGCCACCCGGTCGGGAGATCCTAATTCTTCTTGTTCAGCTCGTCCCTCGGGGGTCGCTTTTCTGACTGCCTTCCCCCTGCTAATCTCCATCCTGACTGGTTTTGACTGTATCACATTAAAAACAAAGGTGGTAAAAAAACCTGCGCAGACGGACGCAGCGCCCGAGAACGGCCCGGGCAGTCTGTTTACATCCCCTGTTGCCCGTGGCTGCCGACCCTCCCAGTGCTCCCTGCTCCCGGCGCCTGCTGGAGAAAGCTTCCTGAGCCGGGCTTTGTCACCTCTGCCTCTGCAAAGCGCCCTGCCAGGCACGGGAGGAATGTCAGTGCCAGACCCACTCACTCAAGCAGAGTTTAGGTCCGCTGGGACCCTGTATAACTGGTAAGCTACATTCTTTTACTGTCGGTGTGAGACTGGGAAGAGCACCAGTCTGTAATGAAACGCTTGCGAGCAAAGTAAAATGTTGTGCGATGTGAACAGCAGCGGGGGGAACTGAAGAACGGTGCTGCATTGATAGTGTTTTCAGGTTTCACACCTCTTTATTAATGAATTTCAAGATCAAGACAATAATGTTGGTATTACTTACTTGCCGATTACACTTGAAACTGCTAGGTCCGCCATATAAAGTTGTTTGGTTTGTTATTACAGTGATTTATTTCGTAATGTTCAATCAGGTCTAGTTCAGTACATTTTCTAAAGTAATGTGCAAACTTGCTACAGAATGTGAAAAGCCAGCTGGCAGAAATACAATGTTCAAAGTGCGTATTCCAGGTTTGCCAGGAATCTTTCCTCTTTGATATGTATGGAAACCAGGCCAAACATAATTTCCATATGTTTTTAGGGTGTTTTTCAATTACCAAACTACAACAATGCTTTTATAGATGGTTTGGGGCTGTCTGAATTTGGAGATGGATTTGATTCTTTAGTGCGGAAACATAGTAAGACACCACATCATACTGATATGCAAATTTTTATATTTCGTCATGTCTCTTTTTATTTTTTTAAGATAAACCACAATAAATTCTCCTGAAACAATGGAATTCACATTCCTCTTTATGCACTGATTGATTTAAGTTGCATTTTAGATCTTCTTCTTATAGCTATGAGATAGGAATAGCATTGTGGGGGAAGCACTTCAATAAATATGTCAACCACTGAGCTACTAATGTCTTTATCTCATGTTTTTATAGATGCTGATGTATACCAGCCAGTTCAGGTTCAATGTATACACATTACTAAACATACAGGTATTCAATATGATGTAAGAATGCTAAGATGCTTAGGCTGGTAAAAGTATTTCCATATGAGGGTTGAATAAATGAATTATTAAATGAATAATGAAAACATAAAGTTGCATGTGTGTGTAGAACATGTTGCACTGCATTCACAAACTCAGTCTGGAAAAGTAGGAAAAGATTGTTTCCAGTTTTCTGGAACATAAACTTGCAGAGAGTGACATAAGTGTGTATCCATCAGTAACTGGTCTGTATAATTTATGGGATCCTGTGGTTTAAAGAAATAAGCATTTAAAGCTTGTGTTGCTACATTAGACATCTAACTAGTTTTGAGTTCAAGTCACTTCACATTCTGTAACACTTGAGAGGTTGACCACCTCCCTCCTTTATTTGCTACAAAGCAAATATTAGTATTTTAATTTGCCTTGCTGATTCTTACTCCAGATCTAGATTATCTTGTTGCTGTTCTTCAAATTAATCAAAAGATGTGGTTTCTTTTGATAAACCAAGTACAAAAATTCTTTTGATTTTTTATGTGTATAATTTCAACTGAATAATTTGTGACCCATATTTTTTTCTTTTCACAGATTGCTTTCCCATTAGCATCACCACATCTTGCTACACGTCCAGACCTAATGTTTGACCTTTTCTGTCTCTTGACACCCATACTCTTGAGTCTTGACTTCAAGACTTGAGCAGCGTCCACTTGAACTTCAGCCTGTGAACAGCTAACTATTACGTCTAACTAAGTAGGGACCTTCCCATGACCTGTTTCTCTCACTGCTTGTAAACCTGGATACAGCAGGCAACCCTCCCTTAGGAAACTGGTAACCTGAAGTCTCTTTCTTTTGGTTTAACACTGGTAGTGTCTCTTGCCAAAACTCAGAGCATGATGTATCAGCAGCCTTCCCTCCAGCCAAAGAAGGCTAGACATGGCTTGCTGTGAAGCCTGACAACTCCACTCCAAGTGTCAGCCTAAAGGGAATCAAACAAGAGCAATGAAACATGTTTTATACCTCCAGAGTCTGTAGCCTCTGGCACTCACTGGTACAGGAGTAAAGGAGGAGTGGTAACACAGCTGGCCTGGCTCAGGTCCCATGGTTTTACTCTTAAGAGCAAATATTTCTTGTGCAAACTTGTCCCAGCTTATTTTACAATCCATTTGGAAGCTGCAGTGTTAAAACTATTTTAGTTTTAGAACTCATTTCAATCTCATTTCCAAGTGACAGAGCTGATCCAGCAGTCATTAAAGGGCAGTGTTTTGTTGCTTACAGGCGTCTGGATTTGAAGATCTCCTGGCTTCATGTCCCTGAGCTTGGCAAAAGCATTAACTCTTATCATCTTAAAGTAGTCTGTCTCTCTGGTACAATTTCATTCTGAATTGCAAAAAAGCTTATATAATTCTTCTTTATAGCTGTAAAAGAAGTCATAAACATGAAATATGGATAGACAGATCCAACTCTCAACCTACCATCTACTTATTAGTGCATTGTATGTTCTTAGAGCAAAACACTGTCAAAAGTGATGGCTTCCTTTGAGAACTTCATCTTTAACCCCCAGGGCCAGAGACATACAGCAGGGCTTTCCATAACCAAGGGCTGCCCACCTCCATGGCAACCCAGGGTGATCTTTAAAATGTTTAGACCAGACCGTTTTGGAAATCAGCGTCGTTAGCCCATGATTCCTCCCTCTTTAAATTGAGAATAATGAGATCTCTAACCATGGTTTGATATCTGCTAATAATGAAGGGGAATTTTTTATCAAAGCACAAGGTGATTTTTTAAAAGTGTAGAATTCTGGTTCAGAAGCAGAACAGAGTATCTCAAATGTGTGTAGATGATGCAAGGGCAGCCATGGCCAACTTCATTTTTTACATTGGAAGAAAAAAGAAAGTAGGAGAGCGTGTGTCATTTTGATCTAATGTTTGCCTGAAGAGCACAGAGAAGCCACAGCAAAGGAGCTTGCACCCACTTTGTAGATATAAACAACCATGATCTCTGTTTCTGTAAGGGTGCACAGGGCATTACTTTGTGATATATGTGCAGCTCTATGCACTCAGTCATTACCAGTTGATGTGACTGTTCATACTGTAGAAATAATCTCCTTTCTGTTTTTAAAGGTGCATAAGATGTGTGCACTGCAGTAGCAAAATTGTGCAATGCTGGCATAAATAATCTGTTCTGACAACCCCTCAGGGAGTAACTCCTGTAGACAGGATATGTGACTATTATCCCAGGATGATCTGATGCATTGGTAACTGCACTGTAACACTGGAAGCATGAGATGGGCCTCAAGTACCATGGCTTTGGTGGGCAGGCTCGGCTGGGTTGGCAAGGTAATGCAGCTCAACTTCAAAAGGGAAGGCAAAGAAGCTAATAGTCACTACAGAGGACCATCTGTTGACAGACAGAATTCACTATGCTGTATTAAGAAAACTTCTGGTAAGAGACATCCTGAACTTTAAGTGAAATTTTTGTCATTCTTCATTTCTTACTTTGCTCTGCATGCCATTTGTCACAGTAATCTGTTATCACACTATTGGTGCTATATGCATACATCAGTAAGAAACCACACTTCCATGATGATGACTCATAGCCATTTAGAAGGGAAGACTCATTAAGGGAGTGCAAATTAGCCACACTGTCCAAAGGAGATTGTTCTTTGTTTTAGAATCAGGATGTGAGCAGCTGTCCCTCTTCCCTGCTGCTCTTGGCAGCATCCTTCAGGAGGTGGACAGACAAAAGTCTATTTCAACAGCTCTGTAGGACAGATTGAAAACCTTGTTCTCCTGGCCTTTGTCTGCCCTAGGCACACACACATCAGCTGGTGTACACATTTCTTATCTGTATTTCGGTATTGCAAGAAATCTGTTTGACTGTGTACCTTGTTCTGACACATGGTTGTGGTGTTCACAAGGACAAGAGCTTCTGAACATTCTGTATAAGCCTTTGGTTACTGCAGATCAGCTTTACAGTTGGAATTATGTTAGGCAATACACAGGAATATTTTAGGGCACTGAATACTGCATCAAAACACTGCAACCTTATGGTGCAAAATGCTACAGGCACATGATTTGAATGTGCAAAAAAGTTCCAGTTTTTATTGGTTTTGAGTATATTCTATCCATACCACACCAGTTCCCCCCAGACAATATAAAGCCACTATAAATAAGAAACTCTGTACTCTGGATAATTCTCTAGAAGTGCCATCATGTGCTCCTGCCTGGTAGGTGATCCAGTGCCACACAAATCAAATCTTAATGATCTTGTCAGCATGTCCTTATTAAAGCTGAAAATCCTTAATTGTCTGAGCTTCACCTCTGTCTGACATACAGATGAGCACAAGGAAATCTAATATTTACTACCACAGCTGTTTTCTACCTCCTTCCCCATCTGCAGCCCCCCAGGGACACCATTATAATGATGTCTTGTGTAAACAGCTGTTGGCAAAAATCCTGAAGTCCCTTCTACAGCAGATGTGACATCACTGTGACACACATATCTTGAGTTTCTTCAAAAAGTTATTTCCTCCAGGGAAACTGAGCAAGCTGAGGATGTTTCTAGAGGGCTGTACTCATCTCTGGCTGAGATAGCATCATTTGTGTTGGCTGCACAAGGAAACAGGTGTGGAGCAACAGGCTGAGCTGGGCCCTATTCCTGGTGGTCCCAGAGGTCCATGTTGCTCTCTGGGGACTTGTTAACGAGATTTGCCTAATGCAAGTTGATCCTGACTCCACACATTCCCAGTTAGAGGAAAACCACCACATGGGGATGGGCTGAGGCCAGGCAGCAGCAGTCTCTCAGGCAGACTCATCTGGCAGCAGCTCCCCCAGGACAGGGCTGGGTCCCAGCTGTAGTCTGTCTCCCCATGGCACTGCCTGGGGACCTCTGCCTTGGCTGCGCTGACTCTGCATCATGCCCAAGCCCTGGCAGCCAGACCTCCCAGTGGTGGGATCTTCTCAGGACCTCTATAAAATGGGAACCATTTTTACAGCTGGTCTGCACAAATAAGATGGTTTCTAGTATTTTCTTTCAATCTGTGTCAAAATTGAAAGTTTCCAATACCGCTTGAAAAGGAAAATGCTACCCAACCACCAATCTGGTCCTTATCACAGCTGCTCAGTCTCAGGACCCAAAATTTAAGTTTCATTAATCAATTTAGTCTTGGATGCCTTTTCAACTTCAGACAAACCAGAGTTTTGTGTACTTAACAGCTTTCAGAAAACATCTGCAATTAAATATGATACTTTGAATTAATTTCAAAATACCTGACTTGCTCTGGTACACTTCCAAAGGTAATTTCATTAGGGTTTTTCTTTCTGTGACAGTACCTGGGAACAAAATGCTAAAATTCTTCTCCTAAGTGGCTCCCACTGAAATCAATGGAGCAAACTCAGAGGTACAGTCTGCTGAAGGCAGACTTTTCTTTTCTTTCCTTTTAGACTTTCCCTTAGACTTTCCCTTTTCTTTCCACAGACTAAATGTAAATATAGGGCCATTGGCTGATCATTTCTTATAAGAGATCTAAAAAGGAGTATGCCTTATAATGTTTTATTTTCTAGTTCTGGCTTGAACCTGGCCATTTGAGTGGTGGTTTGATGAGAACCATCAGTTGTCAATTCTGGCAAAATCTGAATAAACTTTGTTAGTTTTTAATCTGGAATGGCAGCAAAAGGTTTTGTGATCAAAAGCTCCACCTGCACATGTGCTGGATGTCACCATCATCAGTTGCACTGAGCTGTCAGAATCTAACCCTCAATTACAATATCAGGTGAAGAGATAAAGTTGCAACTGTCTTATCCTGAAAGTTTTGTTGATGTAAGGACCAACATTCCTGATGACCTCAAGAGAAGGAAAAAAATTATCTTGTTCTGAAGAGAAGGATGGTGAAAGCATTAACCTAAAGGGCAATGTCATAGTGAATTAAAACCAACAGTCATGGTACTTGATTTTTTTTTAAAGATTACTTCAGGTGGGTGTTCCACCACTTCCACTGTCATAGCCAGGTTGAAATTCTCTCAGCAGACACAACAGTCCTTCATCCATACCAGGATGTAAAGTTGCAGGAGAGAAGCCATGTTATAGGTAGGTTTGCAAATATCCATTTTAAAATAGAATTGTGTAGGAAAAACCTCTTTCTTTTGGCTGACTTATGCTGCAAGTTTCCATCTGGGTTTGGATCTGCATATACAAAAAAGGAGAGTTAACATTTTCAGAATATCCCAGTGGTCCTAGTTTTTAACTTTTTTTTTTTGATGGGTAAATATCTCTCTGACTACACAGTGTCCAGTGTAGCAGCATGGTAAAGACCAGCTGTTTGTGACTAATTAACACATTTGCAGAACTTCTGGAGCAAGCAGAAAACTATATCCAACCTTATATTTGGAGAAAATGGTCTAAGGCATGCCTCCAGTGTGGCATTAACTTCCCACAGAGTATTTTCTCTGATGGAAAATATCTGGGTGTTAAATATTCCATATGCAATCACCTGATGACAAACAAATCTAAATTTTCCTATTGAAAAGTATCAAATTTTCCAAATATTTTACATTTTGTTTTAAAAAAACATAACAAAAACCAGGAAAGTTTCAGTCTGCTCTGGTCTTATCAGAAATTAAACTTTGTAAAAATAATACCAGGAAAATGTCTGAGAATCATTCAGCATGTTAACTGAGCACTACCAAAAGGATCCAAGAAGTCAATCCAGCTTGACTGCATTATCACAGCTACATTATTCTAAGGTTATAAAATGATAGTTTTGGGGGTTTTCTCCATTTTTCAGTCTCTCCTTTAAGTGTGGGTCATGTTGGCAGCCTCTGTGAAGTTGTTGTTTTTTCAAACTTAGAAAAATTATTTGAGATTTAATGTTTGATTTTTTTTTCCCTCTGCTCCCTCCCATAGTCATCCTCAAATGAGCAATTTGCTGTTAAAGAAGATGCTACATTGGTTTCTGTCATAACATGCTGCATGTATCCTGACTTCAACTTTAAAATGTAATTCTAATGCAGCAGCTCTTCCAGGTGATTTTCCTCCTAATTTACATCTGCATTTGCTCCACCCCTGGTGCTCAATGAACACTGAGAGCAACGTATTAAGAAAGTTAAAGAAGCTATATTTATCACATTTTTTCTGTCTATAAAATATTTAATCTTCAACAAATTACGCTTTTCTAATCCATTTCTTACATTCCTTGAGATGCATGGCTCATCTCAACATTTCTTGTGTTTGAATTGGATTATTTAAGGAGCATCGATTAAATCCCTAAAAGCCTTTATTGGCATACTATCATTTCTGCTACACTCAGAAGATTTATTTTCTTCCAGGGCACTTTGGGTAATCCCAGTGGCAGAAAGGTTTATTGGAAGAAGGATGCATGGCAGAAAACAAGACCAGGGCCCTCACATCACACAGACAGCAAGACCATCTACCGAAGTTCCAGAGGAAAGGTTACGTATTAGCAAGAGCTTTTATCAACATTTCTCATCAGAAGAACTCATAGGTGATCCTGCTATTATTTTAAAGCTAATCTAATAGTTTCCAGAAAAGAGTAGCAGAAGCACCACACTTTTCTGTGTTCCTGGGAAGTAAAGCAATTCAGGGTTTCAGATTTCCTCCTACCTCCTCAACAGGGCAAGTCAAATCTTTGATCTCTGAGTGGGAAGAATGCAGATTTTATGGTGTGACAGTTTCTCTGAAGATTTGAGTGCTGACTTTCTTTTCAGTATTGGCCTGAATCCATTACATGAATGCACAATACTAGAAAATTTCCACTGCAGTCTGTTCTGTGGCTCAATCAGTGCAGAAAGATTGAAGTCAACAATTTCTTCTGTTGTGTTTTGGTCAATAAATCTGCTGCTCCAGATTCATTCCTGGTACAACTCCAATGCTGCAGTGTGGATAGATGCTATATTTTTTTCTTCTTCCCT
This sequence comes from Acrocephalus scirpaceus scirpaceus, assembly GCA_910950805.1. NCBI lineage: Eukaryota > Metazoa > Chordata > Aves > Passeriformes > Sylviidae > Acrocephalus > Acrocephalus scirpaceus. Next base: position 34,806,748 of record OU383777.1, read on the forward strand.
GATTTAAATTTTCTAACCAAAAAGACTACAAATCTTCCAAAGTACTTTGCTTAAGCAATGCTGAAAATGTCATTGAACAAATTGAAGAATTTTAATTTAAAATTTACTGCAGGTTTGCTGCCAACTGATTGTTACATCTATCTATTCCGGGTTAAGACAATAATCGTAAATCAAAGTGAAAGACAAGATCAGTTAAATAAAGCTACTTAGAAATATTTATTTTTTTCAGATATACCTTTCAGGGCTTCTAGGCAATGCATGGACTGTTGCAACTGTATGGTGACTTGGGCAAATGAAGGCATGGCAATGAGTGAGAACTGCCCGAGTGAAGTTCTCCTCTATCCTTTCTGTTTTACTGCATTGCCTCTGGCTTCAAGACCCAGGCAGAGCCAGCTGGAGTGGGCAGGCAATTTTACAGATGTTAACATATCCCCTTGGGATTTTCTTTCACCAAAGTCAAGGACATCATCTGCAGTCTTCTAAGGGCTGATGTGTGGTTTGGAGAAAAAAGACAAAACTTACCGGAGGATCCAGTGCACTGATTAATAACCTAGAACATTGTGCTTTAGAAATATATTCTGATTTTTTTGTTGTTGTTTTCATGAAAAGATGTGGAAACCACCGTCTGCGTTGCCGGAGGGACTCAACACGGTGGGACTGCCACCACTAGGTGGCAGGAACCTGATGCAGCAGAAAACGTCTCAAAAATTGCTGAACACTTAGTGCTTTGCTGAACAGCTGCCATCCAGTAAGCGAAAAGACTACCACCGCCCCACCACCACGCTAGCCATCAGCACTGGACTCGTCTGGAGTCATTCTGGTGTGCAGAACAGTCTTCTGAATAATGGGGGAAGGAGGGTGTGTTTGGAACAGACCCTCAGTGTTGCCTCCTCCCCCCAAGCAAAATGAAAATCCACTGCTAATAAGTAAGGTTATTTTCTCTATTTCTGCAGCATTTGAAGTATTTAAAGCACACGCTTTTTTCCCACTTGGAGCTGCAGTGATATGGACAGCTGGGACCACATCATAAAAATAAGGTTAGCTGGCTGCCATTGTGGTCCCATTCCCTTTGGCTGTGACCACACAGCTCACTCAGTGCAACCTTGTGTTTGGGTCCCGAGGCTGTAAAGTGAAGTACCTCAGCAGCGCTTTGCCCCCAGGTCAACACTGACCCCGCACTACAGCTCTGGGGAGAGCTGCTCTCATGCTGTCCTCTGAGCAGACTGTCAACCTGGAAAACTCCAAATTATGGCTCTCCAAAGAGGTATTAGAAATCCCAAGATAATTCCAGTTAATACAAGTGATCCTCAAGATTTCTTTAGGGATATGCACTCTAGTATACTGATGATTTCTTATTCAGATTTGCTAGTATCTAATCCATTCCTTTAAGCCACATTTCTAGGTAGATATGGTAATTGAGCTCTCCTAAAAAACAGGAAAGCTGGCCTTGCTATTTCTGACAAAGGAGACTAAAAGCCACAGAAACACATTTTGATTTGGTTTGCAAGTCTTGATTAAGTGTCTGTAACAATTTATTTCTACATTATACATGTAGAAGGCACTTTAAAGAGAGAGAATATCTGTTTTAAATGTGGTAACATATATGCAGAAGGCACTCAAAATAAAGAAAATAGAAGGTTCTTGTACTAAAGCACCTATGCTTTGAATGAGATTAAGTGTGGGATAAGATGACAATAAACAAAGGGCTGGATGAAAAGCTGGCAGTGGTGAACCGTCAGACTTAATAATATGACCATATCTTATTTCCTCCTCAGATTTTTTTAATACAGTAAATTTATTGTAATAGGATTTCTGGACAGCATCCACTTGAAAGCCTGCACAGAGGTTAGCAACAGAAGATTGAAAAAAATTGAGGCATGTCAGAAGATTTTAAGGAAGTCTGAGGCTGCAGGAAGAAAAAAGATCAGAGACTATTCCTTTAAAAATAGGTTTAACAATTCCCATTTCTTAAACAGACTGTGTACTGTGGATATATTATTGTAAGTTCCTGAGTCATTTGTGTCAAATGTGAGTTTGGTTTCATTTCCTGGAAGTGTGATGCTACACCCAGACATTACAGTCACGGAGGTTGTGCACATGAAGCCAGTCAGAAATGCGGGGGTAAGAAAGAGTTCCTTACAAGAAACTTGGTTTTTTGGCAGAAAACAGAGTAAGTTCTCAATTTTGGCCAATAAGGTAAGAAAGTGGGGAAATACTCTTTTATCTATAACATAGAGGAAAGCAAACTATTTCTGAGAAAAAACTTCATTTTGCTAAAACCTGAGTTTATATTAGTACAAGCTTCAGTCATCAATTCTCGAACATTTCTAAGGCATTTTGTATATTCTCACACTGCAAATCCCTTGCCCAAGAAGAACTATAATTCACATGAAGTTGTCAATTATATGCCATTTAGCAACAGATTTGTTGTGGACACTTAGAAACCCTGAAGGTTGAAGCTTGCACAGAGCAGAAGCTTGATAAAGAGTCTGCTTCTAGCAGGCTTTCAGCTCAAGCAGAGATGTTTCACCATCCTATTCCCCTGTCTGTGGAGCAGAGCTCGGTCTCACCCTATTTCCCATTGGAAATACCCAGCTTTTGTGAGACACCTGGCTTCCCTGGTGCCATGGCAGTGACAGGGGCACAACTGGTGCAGGAAACAGCCCAGGGAGCAGACCTTGAAACAGTACCTGCAAAACAAATTACTGGACTTGGTATTTGCCAAATAAATAAAATTAAATTTTAAAAAAGTGCCTCCCAGTTCACGTCAGGGATACACAATCAAAACTCTGCAAATTCAAAACATCCAATATCCACATTCTTCCTTTCTAAAGAGGGGTGGGCATTTGGGCTGTTTCACGGACAATTGGTGTGTGCTATTTTTGAGATCAAAAGAAAGAGAGGCATTTGTTGCATCCAGACTCTGGAAAGTGCAGCCCTGGACTTCCTCATAAAAATCTGCTTTTCCCCTTTACAGCCCCACCCTTCACATGCCCCAGCCCAGAGTGCACAAAAATACAGCATTTCTTTTCTGTTCAGCTTTTCTGAGCAAAATGGCATGTTTGTTAGTGTTGGTCCTATTACATTTGGATCTGTGTTACAATCAAAGGAACTCATTTAGACTAAATCTTCCTAGGACAATCACTGAGCTTAGTAGATCTTTTTGTCTGTTACAGCTAAAAATCTGTCTAAAGATCAGCAACTGGAAATCTGCTGTCCTAGAAGAAGTAGTAGGATAATTTGTATTTTATATTCCTGAAGGAAAGTGTTTTCTTAGGTCAAAACATTGCATGATAGTGCTGTTTAAGGTGCTACACCAAACATCTGTACTCATTTCCATTAACTGCAAGTGCGCTGGTTCAATATTCAAACACAGTGATTTGTTCTCTGCAATACCACCAAACATCTAAAAACTGTCTCTAAAACCTGGGTGGTTAATGTGAACCAGGCGTTTTTAAATAGATCAGCTGGCCCACCCATGATTATAAGCCTGAACAGAAGGCAACATATTTTACAAGGTCAATTCCAATCAAAGCTCCTCTCCCAGCCCAAATATCTTTAATCTCCAAAGACTACTTGTATGCATAATTTCACTTATGCAAGTCTGTTTTGTGATTACTTCCAATTACTGCCCTGCCCACGTAGCTTTCTCACTGTCATCCGTCACAGTTACGAGTACACATGTAGGGATGTAAGTGGCCCTAGCATACTACAGCTGCTTTCCTTAGGTGCTCCTTTGTAGGACAGCCTTCACAATGTGATTTAATACTTGAGAACAAGCTGGCACATGGAGGAAGGGGAAAGAACAGCTCAGATGATGATGCTTAGTAGATCATGTTCCTGCTATTTTAGTTACTACTTTCACTTTTTCTCTCTACAGTATATTCACAAGCATAAAGTTGCAGAGTTACTAGAAAAAGCACAGGAGAGGGGTTTTTGATAGTAAAAATAGAATGAGATTTTAGTCTTAAACATGGATTAGTGTCAAAACTCCTGATCTATACTGGAGGAGGGCCCAAATGTCAAGGGTAGATCTTGATCTTAATTATCTGCATGGAAATCTGAAGTAGCTCCACACTTTTGTCAAATGTTTTGTTGGAAACCTCACTGAGAGCACAGTGTGAATCAAAGTGTTCAATCCAGGACCAAGAATGGAAATTTGTTCCAGTTCATTTTAATTAAAAAATAGGTTTTAAAAATGTTAATACTGCAAAGGTCAATCAGGACACAGATCACTGTGGTATTTGAACAGAGAAGAAAGGCATCTGTCTCCGAACTAAACCACAATATACTGATTTTGTTCTTACTTTTCAACAGGCATAAGAAATGATGGGCTTCTGCAATTGTTTTATGCCAGAAAAGGGGAGTGAATCTGTCTGATTCAATATTTGAATGCTTTGCATCAGCCTCATAGGACAAAGGAAGGTGGGAAACAGCCAGTCTCCTGACCTGACTGCCTTCTCTCTGGGGAGTTCTCATCCAGCACCAAGCTGCCACGTACTCCTTGGTGCATCAGAAGAGGAAAGGCGGGGAGGGAGATGGCCAAGCCTGTGGTGCTTCCATCCCATCTGTCATCCAGTCCAGTGGGACACTCACTCCTCAGGAGAGGAGAGCAGCCTTTGAGCTATAACTGGCTTTTCTGAGACATCTCTGCTCAGCTCGGGTGTGCCCAAAAATCAGACTCAGTGGAGTTACACCAGTATGCATGACAGCAAATTATGACCCTGGCTCTTTAGTTTCATTGTTTTGTGTTGGTGATGCAATATGACTAATTTGTTAGGAATAATAGTGCTGCACTCAAATATGCCCCTCTCAGAAATAATAGCCTTGCAGGCTCATTAAGGGTAGCCATTTTAGAAAAACAAATGCAATTTGCCTTAGTTCCTGAGAGGAAAATGGCTTTAAAGTAACAGATACGCCTTTCAAGCTATACCATCTTGCTGGTGTATTATATAAAAGTATTAGGTGTCATCATGCCTCATTTGAATGGTGCTTTTGGACATGCCATTTAGCCACCACCTCAAAAAAAAATCTAAAAATCTATGTTATAAAAAAATGGTCTCCTTTAAACAGACCTTCCCAACTGAGGCCTGGAGTTTGCTGGTGTGGGACTGTCAATGCAGTACTATAGAAATAATTGGGGTCTGTGTGCTCACAGTTGGGATTGGGGGTGAGTTATGAAATATCGCTTCTGTTTCTCTCTGACTATTTACAAATCTAGCCTTAAGTGTTAAGCATGGGTTTCCTAGGAAAGCTGGTGATTGGAAGAACATAAATAAGAGTGTCATAAAATGGCAAATGTTCTGGAACAATATTCACTTCAAGACAGAAGGAATTCCTTTGAATACGGAAATATTTTTGGGAATGCCTGAGAAATTTTCCATTCCCCTTTTAACAGTTGATCTGAAAATTCTGCCTCACTGCTTCCCATCATTTTTCAATTTAAAAATTTTGTAAGGTCATATTAAAAAATAAGAGGTACTAGGAAAGATACCTTGCTAATTTAGTATATTTATTACATATGCCTGCACAGTTAATTTAGATTTTGAGGACAAAAAGAACAAGTGTACACATTTGAATGAAAAAATACAGCATATATTTATCATCAAATTTTGCTGCATTGAGTATATTTTTTCCTACTTCTTACAGAACGTCTCCAAAGCATGTCTGATCTCATGTCTGATTTACAATGAGTAAATTAGCAGGCAAACTGTACCTGAAATGTTATTGCAAAAAATCACACTTGTTTGGAGACCATGTCTGTGCTTACTTTCTGCAGGAGCTGCTCATGTCCTGAGGAGTCAGTAGTTATACTTGTTATGACTAAGGTAGACCTTTGGAGCAGATGTTTGTATTGATCTGATTTCGAGGACACACATCACTGTAGTGTCCAAGTCACCTTAGGCAGCATATTTCAGGACTATGTATAAAGAATATTGATTTTTGGATGCCTGTTTCTAAATGGAGAAAACGCAACATCTGCATCTTTCTTCTCCCTGAACTTGCACCTGGTATTTCTAATTCCTTGCATGCAGACTGGCTATAAAGAACTTTCTTATATCATTCCCTCTGCATGTTTCTAGTTCTAAACTTGATCTCACAAAAGTCAACGGCACGATCTTCATGTACACAAGATCAAACCTTGAAGATGTAGATTAAGACCAAGGTGAAGGAGATAATTGTACACTACTTCTGCTTCACACTTTCATACTGAAAGTCCCTTTCTGCTAGTAAACTGTGTATAGTGCTTTGTCCAGATAAGAATACTTTGGAAGAAGCCATGCTGTTGCAAAGGATCAGACAGAAAATATCTGTCCCTCACACATTACCCCTACAAACTCATTCCTGATTCCTTGATAAGGAGGTGGGGCATCATCATAGAAGCAGAAAACAGAGTAAAAAAAACAAATGGTCCTGTGAGAAGAAAGAAAATGTATCATAGCCTAATGACTTAGATCTCAAAGCAGAAATAAAGATTTATGCTGTTATTGGTACCCTTGTCACCTTGGACACTGGTATTCAAGAAGGCCTACCTGAAAATTATTTTCTTCACACATTTTTGCAGGTGCAGCTTGCAAACATGACCAGAATATGAACTCAGGTTGAAATTAGGAGTAAATTGTGGTGTGGAGGTTTGTTGTGTGATGGTGCCCAGTGAATTAAGATGGCCACTGCAAGGAGCAAGCATTGCACATGGCCTCATGTGACACATTTTGTTCCGCTTCTTTGAGACACATAGGAATGGCCAGACTAAATAAAGTTCAAAGAGTGGGCCCAGCTCACCATGCAGAGGCATATAGCATATTTAAATTTGCACCTCAGTTTTTTATCCAAACTGCTCATCTATGCTACACTGATAGATACAGGGTACTTGCATTAAAATCTTTACTTCGTTGACAAATAATAGGCTATTAAAAAAGTCTTGTAATTGTACCACTTCAGTTAGATAATGTATGACTAAGTTAGGTGATTGTGGAGAGAGAGTCTTTGTACTAGTTGATTGGTTATGTTTTCTATTAGTGTGGGAAACCCATCCACTATGCTTTAGCAAGACACATGGAAGGTTTTAAAAGTACCTTTGGCATTGGAACCTAATATGAAATATGTTGCAGCATAAAGTTCTTTCATAAAATCTAGCCCAGTTTATCACAGCGACATTAGGAAATCAGCAGAGATTACTTTTGTGAGCAAAAGGTGCAGAATTTGGCCCATCTTTTGATTGCCTGAATGGATCTATGCAATTGCTGCTGCACTTACTTCTGTTTGTGACTAAATGAAAGTTGCTTTCTATGGGAATCTGAATTGTGCCCTGTGTATTATTTACATGTGTTGAAAGAAGCATTGATGTACAATAGGAGACAGTATAAAACTACCAGGGGAAGGCTATTAAGACATATACATGCTGAACTTATTAGGTAAATATATCTTGTATTATTTTTAGTAAAAGTCCAGATGATTGTGTATCCCCATTACATCTCCCTGAGCTTCCAAAAAGATTTTAAAGGTTTAAATTATCAAGTTATTTGTCTTTCAAAACCGAAGTAAGTTTCATTGACAATCTAACAAAACTCTGAGGGGCCATGGAGACTGCCTCTGTAGCTCAGTGGCTGCAGCAGTAGGAAGATCCACACCAAACTGCACCTTCAGGGTGCATATCCTGCCTTCTCAGCTGAATGCCCTTCATTAAGGCAGAGTTACTCTGTGTGTAAGGAAACTTCTGCAGCAGAAGAGGCAGTGCAGTAAAATAAGTTGAAACCTGGTGTACTGCTGGTGTCCAGCAAAGGATGTATGGAGTCAAGCATCCTCAGGCAGCAGAAGACATCCAGCCTGGGTTCACCACATCTTAGGAATGTTTCTCTTCAGGAGAGAGAAATGAAGCAGAGATCTGGCAGGAAGAATTCCTAAGCAGAGACGTATATACCACAGCATCCCTTAGGAGAACAGACTCCCAAATTGCAGTAGTTCCCCTGGCCAGGTATCTTATTGTCCCTCATCTCCATGAACTGCCATGGCTCAGAGCTGTAACTCCAGTAGGTGACAGCTGATAATTTATGAAGCATTTCATCTTGGCCTGTAGCAGGGATTTTTCTATACTGCAGTGAAAGTGAGAACTCACTTCTAATAAGAACAGCATTAATATCTACACAGACCTCCCAGCTGAACAAAGTCATCTGCACCAGTGCTTGCTCCACTCTGGCATCACACTTCCACAGGCATCTTCCCCACCACTTGAGTGTGAAGCACCATCAGAGTGCCAGCTAACCATCATCTTCTTCCTAGCACCCTTTCCTCTTCCCAAATGCTGTTCACTACATGACATTCGAAAGCAAAACAGGCAAGAGCACCCTGACTGATTATGCTCTATCCCACTGGCTCCTGACATCTTTTCACTTGGAAAACAACGAGATATTGGCTGTGGCTGGGGAAACTGGGACCTGCTGGGTGAGTTACACAGCAATTATATCTATTTCAGGATAATTCAGGTACACCTCATTACTCCTGGTGTATCATTGATTTTACTGCAATTAAATCCTGGAGGTTTTGGGCTTGGCTGAAATGTCAAATATCAATTAAAACAAAAAAAAAAATCTCAGACATTCACAAAATGGATGCTTCCTGGAGATGCTTTAGCAACACTTCTGCCCTCCCCTGCTTTTTGATCACCGGCTCAAATAAACATCAAACTGAAATCTGCCTCTCATAGTATAAAAATGTCATCAAAATGGCTGCAAATCACTCATATTTCAACCTTACCAGCTAAATTTATATACATTACCTATACACAAGGAGAGATAGATATGCTGTGCCAGCACAGGTCAAGGACGACATGCTAGGTAAAATTATAGTACATAATAGGAGATACTTCTCAGGAGTCAGACAAGTTTGACACAGAGAAAAAAATAAGGTAGTGCAGCTGGTGCATCTCTGTCCCTCCTTACTAAAGCTGGTGTCTGAGCTCTGTGAACCAGTTGTGTTGACTGGGGCTTGTCTGTGGACTTAAAGCAAAAGGCCATGCTGGCTGATGCTAAAAGCCAGGCTCTGGGCTGGAAGATCCCATCATCCTGTTCTTACCTCCCTGACTTTCCTGTGTTGGGTGAGCATGTCACCCAGACCCCTCACTGGGAATTAGATCCAGTTGTTGTGTTAGCTTACCCAAGAAGAGCTCATTACACCAATATCACTATCATGCTCACACAGAAGAATCTGTGTTTGTTTCCAGTGCACAGGTGCAATCAATCATCCACATCCTAGGAACAGCTTCTCTCCCTTCTTCTGCTCCTGCACAAGAGAAAGAAACAGTATTTTGATAAAGGACCTGTTAAACATCACTGATTAGGCTTGAGAGGTATAGAGGGTGAACATGCAAAATACGGTGCTCATTTTGTTAGACACTGTTTGAAAACCAATAGTTTACTCTGTGTTTGTTGTTTTCTCATTTAATTAGGGACTTAGCTCAATGTTCTGGTATCAACAGAGCCAGCAAATATTTAAATGAGATTGGCATGCTTATTTCTTCATTGCTTTGCAATAGGGGGAGGAGACACTTTAGTGTCTATCTTTCCATTTAATATTTTATAATGAAGCAAAAGAGTTAGGTTATTTCAATTGTCCATGTGTGTGTTGAAAAGAGGGATGGCAGAAAGAGTGGCAACAGGAGGCTAAAACACCTTGTCTCTTCATTATATGGGAACACAGCTGGATTATAGCAAATTGATGTCCTAGGCAAAATACAACACAGAGTTCCCTGAGGCTTCCTCTGCTCCCCCAAGGACATGTGGTGTCTCCATTGCTACATAGAGCTGCACTGACAGAGGAGTTTTCTTCTCTGGAAGGCAGAGATTTACCTACCACTCACTTCTGGCACATGTCCACCCATGGGGACATCCAACAGCATTTTCCTGGGCCAGGGTAGGGTGGCATGAGATGTCATACACCTCCAGCAACACCCTCCAGTGGCAGTGCAGTTACTCTTGGCTTTTAGAGTTTGCTCCCTGATTTGCCTTGGGCTCGTCTTTGGGTGCCAGTGGGCTGAGGCATCATTGCATCCATAAAGCATTCATTGCTCTTCACAGATTTTCCTTCTGACCATGAGATCTAGAGATATGTATAAGCTTCTGTTCAGATGCAATCATGCAGCTCCTAGACAGAGTGACTGAGATTTAGACCCAGTAGAGCCACCACATCCAGCATAGGGGCAGTTGGGAGCATTTGCTATGGATCCATTTCACAGAGGGTGAGATGTACCCCAGTTATGAACAGAAACCACAGGCAGCAGCACTGGCAGACCAGCTAGGCTGGGCTTCCTTCCTTCATTCCAGCATCCCCCTGGCACACTGAAAGATTGGGAATGGAAGACTGCTTCAGATGTAAAGCATCCATTTGTATTTAATAGCTAGCATTGATTTCCAATTTCATATCTGCTGAACAGTAGCCACTGGCCACATTAAAATTCATCATCATCTTCACTGCACCTTACAGTTCAGGCTCTACCATCACCCTTAGTGAATCAATACATGTCAGCATACAATGTATATTTTTTTAACTATTCTCAGTGGCTTTATGAAGTTAAATCAGCTGGACTCTGAACAGCCTAATTTTAGTTTGTGAGGCTAAGAAGATTTTAATATAGAACAAACAGTTCAATGACATGTTCAACCTGTATTGAAAAACTTGGTATTGGACTACTCTCTGTCCTTAAACCACATATGTTTAATGCATGATAATAGTATTTATCCATCATCATGAAGCTTTACTGCTCCTTAAAGCAACATGGAAAACACCAATCATCTGTGTTATCCTTTGGCAGCGTTTAGTCACAGCTCTCTGCATGGGTCACCCTTTACCCACACCATGAGCATTCACCAGCACAATCTGCCCAGGAGCTGAGTATTTTGGAAGGACGAAGGGATGACAGATTTATTCATTCCAGAAAGGGAAGCAAATATTTTATTTCATGGCTCTGTGGCTTTGTAGCCCGCATTAGGGTTTGTTTCTGTATCAGAGGGTTGCAGCCCTTGCTATCCAGTGGCCTTGCTGGTAGCACCAGCAGAAACACTGGAAATGTCAATGATACAGAAGAAGGGGACCTGGGGCTTTTCCCAGGTAGCCTGCAGAAAGAAATGTGGCATCTTTGGCCCAGAGATCAATAGAGGCTGCTGCTCGCTTTGTTTTGCATGACCTGGAACCACCCTACTTTTTCCACCTTGTTACAGGGCAGCACTGAAGCACATGTCAATGTCTGGTCTCCTCAAAGGCTTGTGCAGCCCTGTGTAAGGAAAAGGCACAAATCTTCATTGCAAAGGATTGTGAAAGACTCTGACAACTGACAGCAGCAAACTCACTTGATTGCTTGGTGCCATGTGTAAATGAGGGTTTTTTGTTTGCAGAAGGGCAGCTCTGCTTGTATCATGTTCTCCTTCAAGAGATTAATTCTCCCTAGACTTAATGTTAGCACAGTGAATCCAGAGATGCTACTCATCAATTAAAAATTCAATAAAAATAAGCTGTCATTACCATAATCCTTCAGACTGGGAAACATGGGGTTGAGAGCTGTACCATCCTGGCCTGTGACAAAAGCCCCAAAGACTGCCGGCTGTGGTGTTAATTGATTGGTGTCATTTATAAGTAATCTAAAAATCCTGAATAATTTATTTTGCAGTGGCATGTGCTGAAAATATACAGCTGCACAGATATTTGCACAGCTTCAGAAGAAATAGTGCTTAACAGGGTGTAATGCAAAGATTAAGATTCAGTGATCTCCTTAGGAGCACTTTATCATAAGCTCTGCTCTCCAGTGCTTTTATTACAGCAGAAGTATATAGATCTGACAATAGGAATATATAGACCTGGGTGGTCAACAATACAGGCTCTATATTCTCTTTCACAGCAGATTACAAATAATGAACTTTAAAAGCGAGGAAGGTGGATGTCAAGCAGGAAATACGCAGTGCTGAGGACAGCCTGCCGAACCACAATAAAAATTGACCACTGCATTTCCACAACAAGGATGCTGATGATGGGAAAAAGTCTAATGATTTAATCTCTCTCCAGCCAAAATGGGATAAAAATTCTTGCCATTGACTGAGCAGGTTTTCCAAGGGTCACCTCGTGGGGAGTGACTCTCATCAATCCACATTGTTTTTACAACTGCATGAAAAGCCCCAGCTGATACACTTTGAAATCAAGAGGAACCACCCCAGAGAGCCCAAAGGACTGAAGAGGCTGGCAGCCAAAGCCAGATCTCTCCCCTTATGGATGCACAAATGAAAAGTTCATGTGAGCTCTTATTTGCTCAGGCAAAGCTGCCACTACAAAGGCTGACAACCTGGGCCTGTTTGAAGTCTACATCACCCCTCACGCAGGATGAATCCCACTCCCACAGGCCAAACCCTGCTCCTTTTCTTTTCTCTTAAGGGCAGAAGACTTGTCCCTAAATTCCATTTTGCTGGAATGATTACCTGCATTTCTGGGAGTTGCTTTGAAAAATTGTGTGTGTGCATTGTAACTGAACCCCAATCCCATGCATGTTTGCAAAAGGACATGGAACTCAACCCCAAAACACTCATGATGAAAGGATGGGCTCCTTACAACATAATTTCTGTGCTGTTGTATCAAATTTTAAAAGTAGAGAATTATATTTTTGAAACCAGAGTCATGTGACTACCTTAAAATTGCATTTGTACGAAACTTTTGTATTTAAACAAGTGTGGCAGGGTGGGGGATTTCTTTCTGAACATAAGCTTTTGAAGTGAAGTGATCATGCGGAAATCCTAACTTTCATTTCACAAAGTTCTTGGTTCTTCAATCTGCTCTTGGAAGGGAGCCTAAAAATACAACCAAATATAGCTAAATGCCTCAGAAACTAGAATGGCAGAGAAAATAGCATGCTAACTTTTATTTTAAAACTCTTTTTTTTCCCTTCCTCCTGACTTTGACCCTGTTTTGGGGCCTGGAGGGTGAACCTATTAACCCTGAGTACTATGAGCTCTGCCATCTCCATGGGACTTTTCCGTCTGCACTGCATTTTGAGAGCTATGCTTGTTTGAGGGGAATGCCAACTGCAGGCAGCAAATCCCATCTTGCTCCAGAGAAGTCAATAGAGAGCTCCCCCTGACTTCAGTCAATGCTGGATAGTATCCAAAGAGAGTGAGGGCAGCAGGGAATATGCTTGTTATCATTATTCATGTTGGTTGTGTAAACAGTGCTCTCTTGTGACTGAGAAATAAGTGACTTTTTTCCTATCATTTTAAGAAAAAGAAAACATTTACCAGGAAAATAATCATTACTGCACACTGCTCATTTTTTCCATTGCTCTGCATGTAAGAGCACGCATTGGTACAAATACAACTGATCTGGTTAAGTGTTTTAATGCACCGGGGAGTAAATTGTTTGGGATGAAAGAAATTAATTATCCACAGTTTGCATGGCTGAAAGTCTGGCTGTTTTAATGTTACTGACGAGTAAAATTTTAAAAATGCATGCTGTGCAAGCTGAATATGTCTTTAGATTCTAGTCTAGTACACTAAGCATATTAATTAGATTACTGTTCATTCTTTCAGTAGTGCTGAATCCCCAACATGACTGGTAGGATAACTAAAGGTAATCAGCCAATTTTCCCTAGATTATTTTTCCATTAATTTAATTCATAATGGGAAGAACTCGTGGTTTCCTCCTAGGATAGGGATGGGCAAAGCATAAGTGGTAAAGACAGAATATCTCAAGAGGTCACAGATGAACCCAAGAGCTAATGTATTTGCACAGGAGGCAGGGGAGTGTCTCAGGCTGTGGACTGCAGCAGTGTGTGTGCTCCCACTCCGGGCGATGCAGGTTTAGACCCTCTCCTCCCTGTGCAAACAGATGGCTCCTGTACACAGCAAATATAGCCAGGCCTTACACAGACCTTTGGTGTTTGGACAAGAGATTTTGCGATAAAACTAAAGGACCTTCTCAACTAGGCTTTTACATCAGCTTTTTTCTATAGGACCTTTATTTTTGTCCATACTACCCTTCAACTTGTGCATGATAAAGGAGAGCGAGATATACTTATTCACTTACTCGTTTGTATTTCACCCCTACTTCATGATTCAAAAACTCAACTTGCAATATCTGAAGCAACTCCTCTTCATGAATACCATGGGAGTAACATCTTGGGAAATTAAATGTTTCCCACCTGGGCTTTTGTATGTGGGTGCTGCCAGATCCCCCTTTGAACCGTGAGGTCAACACATTGAAGAGAAATCATTTCCAGCTCATTTAAAAGCTTTGTGGGGTGGGATGGCCCGTGGTTAAGCATACAACTCTTTTTATAAAGTTAGGTTTGCAAGTGCTCAGTTAGTTGGCTTCAAAAGAAATTAACTTCTAAGATTTTTTTTTTTTTAATAGCCCCAGTCTGTCTTTTTAGAAAATACCGCTAGATTATATAGTTCTAAAGCTATGGCATTGCTGTGCACAGCTTGCACTAGAATTGTAGAATTCCTCTATAAGGTTTTTGACTGCCTTGGAAAAATTGTATCCCCATCAATAAGGCCCCAGCATAAGAGCTCCCTCCAGCTTTCTGCCTTGCCCTCTGCCAAAATTTGCCACCTCTGCAGCAGAGGTGGTTAGGAACCCATGGCTGCACTGCAGTGCTCGGAGCTGAGGCAGCAGGGAGGGAGCTCACCCGGTGCTGATTGCAGCTGACAGCAGCCCTGAGGGGCCCGCAGTGGCTGTGAGGAGTGGGAGAAGCCTCAAGGGAACTGAGCCAGGAGCCCATTGCAAGGCAAGTCTGCTGCTCAAGCAGCACAGTCACCACTCCCAGCTGCCAGCATTAGTTCTGCACTGGAGGGAACTGCTCTCATAGCTGAGAGGGTCTGCCTGCACCTCAGCTGCCCCAGTTTGCTGGCTGCTGTGTAACACAAACTGCAGATGAAGACAAATTAGCAGCATCAGACCCACAGAAGTACCCACAGCACCAGCCCACCTTTCACTCCTTCCCAGGATGCCATCCTGCTTGGTTCCTCAGGTTCACCTCAGAGAAAAACTAAAATTAAGCACCCTACAGACATTCCCAGGCAGCCCACAGATACCATTTTCTGTTTAGGAAAACCCTGCATTTCATAATGAACTCAGTGATGCTGCCAGAGCTCAGCGTGTCCCTGAGTCAAGGCCTTTGCTGCACCACAGCAGAGCTCATGCGGGTTTGTTATCCCTGCGGCTAAAGGCACCTTGGCAAAGATGCTGCAGGGACCTGAGGTTACTGCAGACTCATGGCACTTCCTTATACAGCTTCAGAGTTACTGCCTGGACCTGTGCTGGGCTGCACATTCACATGGAGGGGTTCAGACCTTGTGACTGGGACAAAGGGGTAGGCAGAGAGTGTGTCTCTCATCAGTATTTGAGCCTCTCACACCTCTTTCACTCCCTTTCTAACTGAAGGGGCTGTTCTGCACTTGCACAGAAAATGCTAAAACCCATGAAGCGAAAAGCCATTAATTGGGATGTATTTTGTCTCAGATTTTGGGTACCTACACAGTGGTGCTGGATTGTGACTGATACTCAGGGCCAGGAGCTGGCACCATTCCAACAAGCATCAGAGGGAAAGTGATGTCTCACAAACCCTATCTGGGAAAACAGGCAAGCAAACCCAAATTTAGAAACAAAAAGTAGGGGCACACAAAGCAATTGATGATGGTAAAAGTGAAGGAGGCTGTGTCTGCTAAGCTGCACTGGTGCCAAGCCTAGGGTTTACAGAGATGAAAATTTTTGTCCTTGTCTGCTTCACTAATCCTAGTTTGGAGGGTCCTTGGTTAAAATCAAATAGAAAGCCTAAAAATAAACAGGTGTAGAAGTGCTTCAGGTATGTGTCTCAGACAGATTTTTTTTTTTCAGACCCATCCTGAGAAACTGGGTTTGGGCAAGCAGGGGTAGAGGAGGAAGGGTGTCCTTTCCCTGTTCATGCAGTATATTCTCTAAGCTCTGCTCTTCTGTCTGCTTCCCTGAGTGTACTGAGAAGTGAAGAAACCTCAGTAATTTTGGTGTCCTGACCTGATATCACTGCCAGGTTTATCTCTAGCCCCTTGCTCCAAAGGCTTTGGCACTGTCCTGTCCTGTCCTCTTCCCCTGGTCTGTCCAGCTGGACTTGTTCCTTGATGAAGAAAACAATAAGGAGTTGAAAATGCAGTGCCTGGTTGCTCTGTGAGTGCCAGCACTGCCCCAGGATGATACCATTTCACACGGGAGAGCTGCATGGCCCTGCTTCAGCCTGGAGCTGCAGCCCTGGCCCTTATCAGGTATTGACTACTTACGAGAACAATAGCACAAGGAATTTTGTCTGCTTAGGTACTGACAGAATTTATTATAGAGCAACTGTACCATACCAAACATATTTAATAATTAAGCAATGAGATATGATGAGAGGCAAATTCCAGCACAATTTTTACGTGCCTTGGATTGTATGATAAGGCTGAAGGCCAAGGAATTTTAAACAGATGCTCAAACTATTTTGCATTTGAATCACCTATTCTGTCTATTTTTCCATACTCTTTAGCACAATGGTGCTATTCTGTCATAAACATTGTAAGCATTAAATTTCTTATGGTCTGAGACCTTGGAATCTATTCTCCAAGTGATATATGTGTATCGCTGGCATGCAGAACATAGAATGCACCCCTTTGTCCATGATTAAGTCTGGAATTGATTTTCAGACCACAGTTAACAGGTCTGAAATGTAGGTTTGCTGATGGAATTGCTGACAGATTAACTACGTCGATGCAAGGGAACATCAACTCAATGCCATGGTTGCTAACTCTCAAATATTTTTCCCTATGCCTTAAAAAAGAAGAACTTGTAATTTTGAGACAATGCTTGTTCGTACGTGCTGCCAGTTTGAGAAAAGTTCTGTTTACTTCACACTTGTCTCTCTCCTTTTGAACTTGAACACATAGTTATGAAATGCAATAATTTCCACAGAAACACCACACTAATGCAGCATCAATTCTGAGACTTTAATCCTATAAAATCAGGCAAAGACAGACTGAAAATTCTCACAATAGATTTACAACAACCTCTTTGTGGTGTGTTTTGCAAGGACTTTCTTTATGCAGAGAACATAATACTGGGTAGTGTGACGTGCTGTACAGCAAATATTTGTTTTTGAGATAAGCATGGAGGCTTGAAACGTCTAATGAGCTAATTGAAATAAATAAGGCTGAGCTGGAATTCAGGGCCAGATGTGTGTGGCAGCGATGGGGAAGCTGCCCAGCTGCTTTGCCACTCCTTCTCTAAAGAACAAAATTCTGGTGGGCAAGATACTGTAGCTTTGGGCTGCTGACGCCTCCCCACCTCTGCTTTGGGTGATCCATACCTGCAGAACTAATATAAGCTATTCCTGGCATTAATAGGTTTACTAATATTTAAGAGAGTGTGTACCTCATCAGGACAATTAAAAATAGAATAATGCTCTTTGGAATGGCTGGAATACGTTGTTCAGCGGAAAAAGTGCAAATTTACAAACTAAATGTTAAATATTCTGTAATGTAGTCATGTATGTCTATAATGTTCATTAGAGACACCAAAATGTAATTGTGATTCCTGCCCTCAAAAACTTCCACTTCAGCAGAAACCTGAAGTTTGGGGTGCACTGGAAACTCATAGGAGGCAACCTCATCTCGAGGCAGAGAGCCATCATGCAAAGACTAACGGTGGCCATGTGGGAGGGTGGGGGGACACAGACCAATCTGGATCCTCACCGAGTGCCACCTTCACGCTGCTTTTAAACCCAGCATAGATGAAGATCTGATTACAATACAGAGGTGCAAGGGTGAGGCAAGAAGGCATCAATTAAGATGTGATCATCTGACTGTGTGGTTAGGTATTTGCACATCTTCCTGTGTGCTCAGCCAGCTGTGTATGTGTAACATCTGGAGTTGGGAGGGGTAGTATAGCTGGGACATGGTCCTTTCCTGATTCCTGCAGATAATCGGCTTTTGTCCTGAGGCACTACACTTTGCTAAAATCTTCCTCAAATCCAATTTTAACAGAATGCGAGATCATACTGTAATGCTGGCTGCCAGGACAGTGTATAACTCCAGGTGTGATGTGTATCTTGCAATGCATTTCACTGGGAGAGTGAAGAAGGGAGTCAGTTGTATTGAGGACAACAACAGCCATGTCTTTCTATGTGGCTACTCTTTATATTATATTTAGATATCTAGACTTTTATCATTTTCTTGAATTAGTAAGGGCTGTTTCACAGAAGCTTCAGGAAAATGGCTGCATTTTAATACAGTCTAATTGACTTTTAAGGTTATCTCTGAGGATTCCTGGTCATAAAAGCTAATTAAATTATACTGATCAACATATTCAAGAACCATTCTATTTCTTACCCTTGAAAGAAAAAAAAAAGCCAACCAAACTGGAGGCTTATGCTCATGATTAGAACACCTCAGTGTGATTTGCACACTATTACAGGATATATTTAACTTTCTTGAACAAGTAACTGCCCTTATCAGTTTGAAGGATGTTAGTTATGTGATTTCAGATCTCTCAGTCTGCAAATGTATAAAGATCTGTGTACTCAATTTACAATTCTACATTCATCTAATAATTACCAAGAGAAAAGGTAAAAAAAAGGCAAAAGTAAATCATCTGAATCTGCATGATAGAGCCTTTATACAGTAGACTTTTTGCATTTTCTCCATTCTCTTCATTATTTTTTTAAATATCCATTTTTTTTAATCTTTTCGTTCCATGTTGTCTTGGTTTTGAAAGAAGACAGGTATCTGCTAAAGAGAGGCAGGGCCTCTCTTGGGATGGATAATTCAAATCTCTTTCTCTCAAATTATTATAATTTAGAAAATTAAAATGGCTCTCAGGCAGAGATATGGGGATAGGAATAGCAGTTCTTTACTAATAGGTATAACAAGGCAAACAAACAACAACAACTACAGCAATTAATAGCGAAAACAGAACCAGGGACCTTGACGGGGCTTGGTCCTACAAAACCCAGGGCAGTCTGGTCTCTGGGGACTCTAAAAAAAGTACTAAGCAGGAACGGTGAGAGATCCTGGGCTGGTAGATCGGATGAAGTTCGGAGCTCCGTCGGTGGTCACTGGGGGGCAGGGGTGTTTGGCAGGGAGGGCAGTGCGGGCCCACGGTGCAGAGCAGCTCTAAAACAGCGCCGAGGCAGTGGGACAGGGCTGAGCCAGCTCCAGCAGGGCAGGAAAAGGAGAAATCAAGATCTTCTTAAGCACACGAGCAGATGATAGCAGCTCTCTTCAGGATCAGATCCCGGTGGTGCCAGTGAGAAACTCAGGCAGCAATGGCAGCCTCGTCTTTTCTCGACGCAGACCACACTAAAAGTGCAGCTGCCCCCCAGCCTCCGTCTTTCTCCCCCCACCTCGAGGGGAAACTCTTAGAAACAAAGGGTGTAGCCACGTGCCAGCTTCTACCTAGCCTCCATGCTTTGTTTCACTTGAGCACTGATAAGTACTCAGCAATTAGTTGCCTTGCAACTCTTGAGAAAAAATTCTATAAGTGGAAAAAAATAAACAAGTCTAACCCCCAACACATGTACCTTGTAAGAGATCCTGACTTATTTGTGTTAAGTTAACCAGTATACTGTAAATTTTTTTTTATCTGAACTCCCATTATTTTTTTGCATTTATAACCTGCACATTGCCAGATTTCCAAGATATTTAAGTACCAAGCAAACCAGATGAGTGTCAAGTAAGATTTCATGAAGCAGGCAATATTTCTAAAAGTCTTAGTAGAAGTTTAAAACTATCTTTCAGCACCTAAATACCTTTCAAAACATCGCCTAAGGCAGTAAGCAAAATTCTCCCTTAGAATTATGGCCACTTGCCCTGACAAAAATTGCAGAAACCAGTTCCTCTAGAGTTAGTGTCCACATATTTCAACCTTTTTATTTAGAGGCCTTCTGACACAATGCACCACACTGATCGCTGGCTAAATGCCTTAATTGAGCTAAAAGTAACACAGTGCACACTACAGAATTTTCAAGAATTGCCCAGCAGCAGCTCAGACTCCAGCAGCTTGTACCCACCATGTCAGGGGACATGAAATGCTCTAGACACCAGCAGTGAAGTGGCAACTGTGCTTTTCTGTTACAAATTGACTGAACAGCTCTGACCATCTCTTTCACCTTCTGCCTGCCTGTCCCTCCTTCTCTCAACTTCTAAGGCTCCAAATATTCAGGAGACTGCTGCTAACATCTTGTTTGTACCTGAGAATTGCCTAGGGCACAAGCATTGTTATTTCCACCGCTTCTCCTTACTGCTGACCCACTCTTTTCACAGCTTCAAGCAGCTTTTAAAAACACTCCTAGCATGATTTTTTAAAAGTTCATTTACTAAACATAAAGTAGTAAGGAGAAGATATCAAGAAACCAACGCAGTTTGCACAATAAGTATCAGCACCATCAAATCCCTCTGCAAAGACCCTCGGTGCTGTGGGAGTTTGTAATGAACATGAAAATCTAAAGATCACTTCCAACTAGAAAAAAAAAGAGGAGCAGATTTGTCAAAAAAAAGAAAAAAGGAAAAAAACCCCCAGCATTTTCTACAATGTAATGCAAAAAATTACCAGTGCTTTGGAAATCTTTTGCATGAACTTCGAAAGGAAAAAATGTGAAACAAAGGAGGTAAGGCATCTGCTGGATTGCTAATTTAACCAAACTGTGAAAGGAAACAGTGAGGGACTAGCCTAAGAATTGGTCTCTGCCTGTGTTTCGTACTGTTTAAGGCCTTAATGAGCAACAGGTGCCACTTCTTTAACAGGAGTACCTCCCTGAGTAGGAGGCCCTGCAGGGTCTCACCAGGGGGACGGGCAGGGCAGGACCACACCCCAGACAGGGAGCAGGGCAGCCAGGGGCAGCTGGGTTCCACCAAGAATCTAGATCATCTCTGTGATGGAGAGGTAGGTCCAAGGGCAAGCCAGTCTAAAGGCCAGGGTCCATGAGGGTCAAGTGGGTCCATGACCAGGCATAGCTGTAGACCAGCATCACAGCTCAGATGGAAGTCTAAAAGCATTGGCTAAAATGGGGCCCATGGGTAGAGGTCTGGTCCCTGAAGAGGCAGGGCAGGGACAGTAAAGCTGTTAGTGCACCCACAATGCTTATCATTCAGGAAACCTTGCTTACTCTACTCTCCTTAAGGATCTGGGGCTCTTCCTGCTGTCTTCATGCCTTTCCTGTCTTTCCAGGATTC
The DNA here is from genome assembly GCA_910950805.1 of Acrocephalus scirpaceus scirpaceus. Lineage (NCBI taxonomy): Eukaryota > Metazoa > Chordata > Aves > Passeriformes > Sylviidae > Acrocephalus > Acrocephalus scirpaceus. Next base: position 34,827,951 of record OU383777.1, read on the forward strand.
TGTAATCTCTCTTGCTGAAGTCCTTGTAGGCCCAGGGATGCACAACAGAGGTTATCTCCTGCACTGTCCTCTTGCATTAGCACACCCTTGGGCACTCTCACTCCAGCTCCACTGTGACCTCAGTAGGCATGGAGGTCCCTACCTTTCCAGATGAGCTGGTGGCCTTTTTTAGGTTTATCCTGGAGGAAAAACAGCTGATTATGCTCACGAAGTTTAACCCAATCCAGAAAAATATTAGCAGGAGTCAAACAGACTCAGGTACAGATGTCTTAGTTGTATTTACCTAACAGCAAGCCCTTCAGGTTCTAATAAACAGTAACATTTCAAGGGTCAGGTTTCAGTGGTGAATTTGTGCACATAAAAAGAAAGTGTATCAGCTCTGCAAGGGATTTGGTAATCCAGAACGTCTTTGTTTTTACCTGGGAAGTCTGACCCCCAGGTTCGTCCTCAGCAGGGCTGGGCTGCAGGTGCTGCTGACAGCTGTACCAGTGTGTGCTGTGCTTCTCAAAGGAATCTGAGATCTGATCAGGCAGATCAATAAATATGGCTGATATATTTTAACTGACTAGTTTCACAGACCCATTATGTCCGTGTTCATAGATGGATCACTAGGGAAGAGATTTACAGCTTTCCTTATTAATTCCATCTGTGTCTGTTTGATCTAAGGACAATTATCTTTCATTAGCACACAGGATCTGATAAAAAAGGGTGCACAATAAGATTAAAGCTTGTGGTGTTGACAGTAACATGGTCCATCCACAAAAAGCTGCACAGTGCTTAGTGAGAACCCAAACAGTCCATTACCCGCTGATCATATTCTGCTTCCAACCTCCCACCCACCCTCACCCACAATACTGTTTCACTGTTATGTCCTTCCCACAAGGCACCACAGTTTCTGTAACAATTGATTTTTGTGACTCAAATGCATTTCTGAATGCAAAACCAGATTGCAAAAGAACTGCTGAGGCAATGACAGTCACTGTTTTGGATTCCTCCACAGATATCTTCTAATGCACCCCTGAAAAGAAGGGGAAGTGTGCCCTTTTAGCACAAGAGCTGTAATGTAACTAGAAAATTTCATGATCTTTTAGGAAAATGAAAGTTTTACAAGTCTTCAATTTATTATCTGATTGTACAATGTCTGAGTCACAAGAGAGTACCAGTTTTTAAAAAACAACTCATATTTGGAAACTTCCTTTCCGATTAGAATTGGGGTATATTGGTCACTTAAATAGGCGTTAGAAACCTAAATGCCTTTTAGGGTCTAGTCCTTAGATGCTTCTTGTCAGATAATAGCCTCCCCATAGGGATGCATGACATGGGTTTGACACTAAATTCATTAATCCTGAAACTCGGTATGGAAGTGATGAGGAGGATATTCTCCAGGACAGACAAGCCTCCTGCATCATCCAGGTGTTACAAGTACATCAAACCATGGTTCATCGCTCAGGATCTCAGTAGCCCTTATTAAAACTCTGGTACTGATCATAAGGATGTTTCTATGGGGAGATCTAAATCCAGAAAAAAAATTAATATATTGACCACTACCACAGCTGATCTGTAGTGTGCCAGAGAGGCAAGAGGTGTTCATGCCAGGAATGACAGTCTTTGTACCACACCTTCTTTAAGTACAACATTCGGAAAACGGTTCTGTCTCTCAAAACCTACAGTTTAAAGCAAGGAAAAGATAAAGCAGATAGGCAGAAAAGAAGACAAGAACAAGTTTAAGGAAGTGGTAAAACAAATATTTGTCAGTCTATTCAGTCTCATGGAGATAATATGAAAAAAAGGAGAGTTTTAAAGGAGAACTGAAGAGACATTATGAGGCAGCCATGCAGATGTTTCAGGGAGATCTTCTCTTGAGTGTTTGGGACAGCATGAGACAGAGCATGGAGGCATGTGTTAGAAAAGCTAGCAGGAGGCCATGGGTATTGGTACAGTCAAAGACACAGAGGGGCTTCTCAGTCCTGAAGGAGGTGGTGGGTAGGAGGAGAAGAGACACTCCCTTAGAGCATTACAAACACTGTTAACAAAAAAGCACCCCTTAGTTTTGACCTGCTGTGAGACAAAAATAGCTATAAAACTGAAATGGAAGCAGATGGACAAATAACTGCTGAGGAGAAGGACTCCATAAAAGCAGTATAAACACAGAGTCTTCCAACATTTCTAAACCAGCTTTCTCTCTGCCTACAATTCAATAAGAAGGTACTGGGTGTACCTTCTGATGTTTGTAAAGATTTAACTACAAGTTGAGAATTTTATTCCCCCATTTATTCTTTTGGTTTTTGTTTGTAGTTATTTTCATAGATCTTCCTTACCACACTGGACTTTCTAATATTCAACAACCACTTCTTGCTTCGGCTGCACTCTTTTTATATCAGTGTAACCACTTTTTGCACAGTCCCTTGGTGTTTGTGCTCTGCTTTGTTTGGATTTAAAAAGCACTTGCTCTTGTAATACTACAATTGCTACTTGAATATTTACCAGTACCTACTTGTAAATTCCTGAAAGTTTTAGTGAGTTTTGCATAATCGTTCTGATTATTATCTCTATTGTCCTTTATAAGGGAAAACTTGTGTCAGAGTCATCACTATTCCACATTCTTCCAGCTCCAGAAACAACCCTGAAGTCAGGCCAGATAGATGCCTGGATTTGACCCTGTTAGTCTGATTATCCATGTGTTTGCCAGATGTCCAGGTTGAGCACAGCCCAGATCATTGAAAGTGCAATGTAGGAGGGAATAGAGTTGCAAGGAAGAGATAACCTCTCCATGTCACACTAGGGACACCGCATTCAGTGCGTATTTTCGCCCCTCTTGCAGAAACAGAGGTAATCTTCTCCCTGACACCAGAAAGGTCTGTGTTTGCTCTGAGGAGCTGCTGTGCAGGACTGATGTGTTGGCAAGATGCTGTCCTGAAAAAAGTTCTCTTAATGTTCAGGCACAGATGGATCAAAAAAAAATTGACAGCTGTCCTGACAACAGCATTACCATCCACACAAAGATTGTCAGCACTTTTTTTCTCTTAATTCTCTTTTTTATAGTCACCTTACAAGACTGTTGGAACATACAAGCAAAAAAATAATCCCATAGTATCATTAAAAGGTGTTTCTTCATTACTCTTTTGGACTAAATGATCTCTACCATCTGCACAGTGAAGGGATATTTTTAGCAATTGTAAACTGTAGTGATGGGCCAGTGTCTTGGGTTGGTAGCCAAGAGATTTGTATTCTATTTAATCTGTTGTAAAAGCAGATATTTCTTTATCTCTTGTAACTCCAGGGGGGAGGGGGGCGGATGCCTTCTGATAATGGGCCAGCTGTTAAAACCAGGTGGGGCAGTGTTTCTTATCTCTTTCACCACCCATCCATCCTCCAGGGAGAGATCTTCTGATAATGGGCCATTAAGGCTCACCAGTGACATGACACATTACATCATCCCATTGTGAGATGCTCCACCCAGTGTGGGGGAGCCAACCGTTCCTACCTGGATAAAAACTGAGACTCAGGAAGAAGCTGGCATCTGTCCTTTTCCATCAGAGGAAGACCAGACCCATCTTGCCACCACTGGACTTTTCCTACTCCGTTTGCTGTACCCCACAGAACCTCATCTAGAATTCATTTGGACTGCTTCCAACACCCTTACCAACAGGGTGTCAGGTCATATCCCTGACTCTGTCAGGATTTTTTCCAGGACTTCTATTTTGCTTGCTTGCTTGTCTTTGTACTACTGCATTTATATTTTGTTGGTTTGTTGTTGTTTTTTTATTCCTACTAAAGAACTGTTACTCCTATTCCCATATCTTTGCCTGAAAGCCCCTAATTGCAAAATTATAATAATTAGGAGGGGAGGGGGTGACATTCTCCATTCCAAGGGAAGCTCTAGCTCTCCCTGGCAGACAACTGTCTTTCAAAACCAAGATAGCCAGAAACCTGCAGTTTAGTACGTTTCAGTCAGAATCTGAACTTGTGCTATTTGGGTCAACCACATGCAATGTGTTTGTAATAAGTCACCTATACCAACACTGTGTTTGTCCTCTGCTAACAATCATATTATGTAGATTAAAGTATCCCAATTCCTTTTTAAAAAACTTCCTGATATGTAATTGTGGTGACATGGCCTTCAGGAGGCAGGGGCAGTGTGGTAGGTCAGGAGGCTGGCTGCCACAAGTTCTGCCCCATTAGTTCACCATCGGTGGGTTGTATGAACTCTCTGGGAAGTGTACATGCAAAGGCTCAAAAGGAAGCCCACTCTCATCATTCTGTGTCACAGTACTTATATTTAACTAACATTGCTTCAATTACAGGAGACATTTCAAAGGGTAGTATTTAAAAATGGCTCAGTCACTTCATGGTTTTTTTTTTACATGTTGACTATGCTTTAATGTATAACCTACAAACATGGTAGAGGAGAAAAAGCATGAGTCAAAAGTAGGTGGTGGCAAGATCCTTCATCATGTTTCAGTCCCTTCATGAAGTGTTGACAACACAGCAAAAAAAAAATCCACATAACTGGCAGTAGCAAATACTCTTTTAGGTAAAGCATTGCTGAAGACAGTAGTAAAACCTGGACACTTGTGCCAATGCTGTCCTCAGTGCTAGAAAGGGGACTGGTGAGGAGCTGAAAAGCAAGTGTGGCTCTTGGTTGTGTTTAAGCTGCAGTGCCTTTGAAAATCCAGTAATCTTGTACACTGAAGGTATACAAAAAGGTGAGTGCCCCCAGGCCTATGACATTTGTATTGTATTTCCTGGAGATCCAGCCCAGTATTTTACCCACAAATTTTGAAAACAACTGCCATACAATATTTACAAACAGCTGAATTATTTATTTTGGAAAATAAAGAAGAAAATGATCCAGATGGTATTGAAAGCAGACTGAGAGTCAGGAAGGCTGGGCTATATCCTGGTTCTGTCTTTAAATGGCTGTTTAATTGTATAATTCTCTTAACATACATGCATATTGCCATGTCCGTCTTTTCAATTATAGTGCTCATCTGCTGATGAAACCTATATCATTTCCAATAAAGTAATTTAGATACCTGGATAACAGGAGCTCTGAGCATGCACTGCATTATTGTTGGCCCATGTGGTCTGAGGAGATCTTCACTGAAATACTAAGCAATAATCTGATTGATCCTTCTTATGACTTCTTGAACTGAGCCATTACCCAAAGTTAGGTGTTTTTGCTGATTTGAGAAGAAGCCTTGGAGAAGGTCCTAGGTCTTTCTTTACTTCCAAACATCTTTAAAAGACAGGTGTTTATGCTTAGGGATTTACCAAACAAGTAACATTCTGCTGCCTGTGAGTTGAAGAACAGATCTTTGTGCTAGGCTCTTCTCAGAGCTTGCTCAATCGTTGTCCTTTCAGTTGTGTTCTCACCATCTCTGTCCCTCTGTTGGCAGGCCAGGAAAAGGTCATCATTACACCAATCTCTAAAACATACTTAACTTCCAAAAGTGCTATCCAGTAGGCTGTCAGAGACTTTATCTGGACCTTTCTTGTAGATGATAATCTCCTGACTTTTTTTTCTTTCATTTATAGAAGCCCTTATTTTTAAAGTTGTCTTTCACACCCTCCGGCTTCAGCGGGGTGCAGCCTCACACACATTTGTTTAATAGAGTGAAAGGCCCTTTTTACCACCTGTAGTATTACTTCTGACTTCAGCAATAATTTCACTGCAAACTGAACTCAAAATTTGCCTTGCATTTGTCAGGGCCTTGAATGAGCTGCTAGCTGCTAATTTTTCAAACAAATATTTACATTCGTGTTTTGTTTGTGATGGATCCTATGGGAAAAAATTAAATGTGTTCTTTTCCCAATTAAATCTGAATGATCCATATCTGGGGTTAAGAGTTCATTCTGTGAATTTTACTTGCTTTGCTGTGTTTTATTGCTGAATTTGCTGTGTTGAAGAATTGTATGTGTCAGAAAGGATCAGCAGGCAACTTAATTAGGCAGGACTATGTATTTCTGAATGTCACATGGATGGTCCAGAAGTGTGGACAGACAGCTTCAAAAGAAAGTCAGCAGCATCAGAAAATGTTCTTCTAAACAACTGGGAACTTTAAGGACAGATAAAGGGGGTTTATATTTAAAAATAACCTCCTAGCTAATCATTCTACCCATATGTTGAAGAGCTGATGCTTTGTCATTTCCTTATGTTTGTTTAGTTTATATGGTAGTATATGCAATGTGTAGATAGACTGTGGATTGTTTTTCTGACTTCAAAAAAAAAGTTTCACCTAGAATTTAAAAAGGGAATATTAAAGTTCCTATAGTAAATGGGCTATTCTACTGATTTTGAACCGTACAGTCTTTCATGCTTCTGATTCCAAGTAAGATGATTAGACCAGTCACTCTCAGTGTTGTGAGTTTATCAATGCTCCCAGGGATCCTATGAAGGCAGAAAAACCATAGTGAATAATCCATTTATAGAAAGTGAGCTACAAGAAAGTGCAGTTCAGGGAACACACACAATCTAGACACCTCAACTATAGTCCTCATGCCAAAATCCTACTGAGGCAGCAGGAAACTCCTGTGCAAAGAAGTCTAGGAGGTGTGGGCTTAATCTTTGTGCCTTCCACACATCACCCCTGACTTTCCACCAGCAGATGCTTTTGCCTCCCTGACACTTTTGTGCTGAGCTATTAATATTTGTTGATACATCCTCTATTTAAAAATGTAACATTTTGTATTTTCATCTATTTATGGGATTCCTTACTCTTGCTATAAGAAATGTAGTTGTAAATGGATACTCCATTGACTGCCCAAGCAATCGGAGCTTTAATTTTGCTTTCAGTGAAGTTTCAGTTTTCCACAGATACGAGAACAGATCTGTATTCATGACTGCTTTTGATAATTAAACCAAAAAGAGAATAGCTGCCATTAATGTAATGCAGTTTTCCAAATCAATATTGTGGCCTCTTCCTCCCTGATATACTGAAATACAATTTCAGAAATGCAGAACACATGGCTGCTCTTGGGGAGGGAGGGACAGAGTTCCTAATGTTCCCTCACTGTTTGGAAAAAGTAAAATCTAAGTTGGTGAGCCTTAAAGAAGAGAGGCTGAAGGGAGCTGGTAGAGTTAAGCAGTTTTATAAAGCAAACAATATCAGCTTAAGCCACAGTAGTGCCTCTTCTAGTTCCATGCAGGGGAAAGGTATTATCAACCTTGTCCTTGCTTCCTCATTAGTTATTTTTGGTTCCAGACGAGTCCTTCATTCCCCTTTACCAAGAATGCTAGATTTCCATCACCATCACAAGAACAACAGCAGCAAAACAATGTGCACGTCTGGGAGTGCTCCAAAGAATGAAGCTCAAAGACAGACATTGTTACGCTATTTTAACAGAATAAAGAGAGTTTCCAATGTAGCAACTGAGTTTATGTCATAAAATGTTATACTGGCAAAGAAATTCTTTGCAAATACATTTTCCAAGCTTTCCAAAAGTCAGCTCATGCTACATATATTTCATCTTGTCATTAGGATATCTTGCAAAATTCAAGAAATAATATGAATGTTTCTGAAACAGTGAGGCCTCACATTGCAAAGTACCGTGTTAGAGAAACACATAGGGGCCTATATTCCATCAGAGCACCAAATTATACCAGACACTGTAAAGCTGCATCAACTTCACCTATTTGGTTGTTGGGGTGTTTTTTTAAAGAGAGAGAATTATGATGAAAGAAAAATTTAGTAAGATATTTCAATCAAAAATTTCAGAAAATATTTTCAATGATCAGGGCATGTTTTTTCCCACAAGAATGAATCTTCCAAATTCTGTGGAAATCATACCATACATCTGCACTTTTGGACATTTTCAGCATCCTCTAGGTCCAAAAATCTCATGCATAGGTGGGATTCTTCTGAATGTTCATGTCTACTTTGGGGATGTTTTCATCTGAATTAGTGACCTAGGATTTCTAAATAGCCAATCCCAATGGGAGAAGAAAAAAAATTTTTAAAAATTGCTTCTAAAAAAATTTTTCATTTTATCCTGACCCAGACATCTAAAACAGAGCTACATCAAGCCCTTTTAACGTGCCTGTCTATCTATTGATAGTAAATATAGCCCAAGGTGCCTAGCTTAGACATAGGTCTTTGTATTGTAGATGAGTCAAGTTGGGTGAGATGTATTCTGCCTCAGATGTCTTTTTGATTCTACAGGCTCTCTTGGAAGCAGACTAGGCAGTAGACAGTAAAAATACTGAGACATTTTTGTTCCATATACCAGAAAGTTTGGTATTCCCCCAGCAGGTCTACTCACCATATGTCTTTACATTTGTTTCATATCACAAAATTGACTTCTTGTTGCATGGTTAAATACAACATTTTTGAGAAACTGACATATGGTGGTACCACGCCACTCTTCAGAATTGGGATTCTGTGGAGAGCAATGGGGAATTCTGCTTAAAAACTGGTGTTAAAAGCTTTCCTCAAAAAATCTCTGCTAAATGGGGAAAAGAAGAAGAGGGGGGGTTTATCAAAAGCAGCTCTTAAAATATTCGTAAATTACTTAACTACTATGAGTTATTTGTATCAGAAAATGCTTATAGCAGCTGTTGAGTATGGCACTCAAGTGGATTTGATCCTGTGCATCCAAATGCTTGAAAATTCTTTACACATAGACAGATGTTTAAGATGCAAATGTGTTAGAGCTGAACCTGTCAGATCTAAAAAAAAAATCTTGTTTGCTTGCTGTTTTCTCCCTCTTTCAAGTAACATTCATTTCATTATTATTTTCATGTTCCAGGGTAAGGAATAAATAATGTAATGGCAACCAGCTGTCTGACTGGCAGTGCTCTCCCTGCCCCCTGAGGCTTCGATACAGTTGGTAGGTGTCCCACACTGTGAGAGCTAGCAGAAGAGAGATCTGGGGAGGGTACATTTACACAGCTCCAGAAGGTTGAGACTATCTTATAAAAGCTTTCTGGGTGCTGCACTTTCCCTCTGGACTAAGTAACACAGGTCAAACCACATCTCATCCCAGAGTAATGCGGTAAGAAATATCAACAAATTTTCTTGCTTCTGTGGCGTAATACTCCCTTCATCCTAATACGAGTGTCATCTTCAGAGCCCTCTGCCCACTGCCTTAGCCACCCTTCGTCTGAGCTGTGGAGGTCTCAGCTGCAGGATTCTCCATCTGCACTCATCACACCAGACCTTGGGTTCAGAGTATCTGATCTCGTTTCACACAAGTTCCAAAGCTCTGCTGGCGTGCCAGCATTGCTGCTGAATCACCAACGCGTCTTAGTCAGCCTGCTTAAAATGGCACAGCTCTGAATTGTATGATTGCCTCCTCCAAGCTGCATCTGACTTTGTGCTGGCACCCCTTGCTTGTTTCTAGCTACTGGCTGGTCCTCTTCACTCGTTTCTAGCTACTGGCCTCATCTCTGAATTGGCACCCCCACGCTCCTTCAGACATCTGTGTTCCAAAGGCTGTGCCCCATCCTCTGATGAGGTACCAGGGCTCTCCTGCACTTGCACTATCAGGCTACAAACCCTTCAGGGCAAGGGCTTACTACGTGTTAGGCGCTGACCTCTTCCTGTACCACATCGTGTACATTTACAACATTATCAATTATTTAAAACAGCACTGCCTTCAGTTCAGCCACATGCTGAGTTAAGCTCCATAGCCTTTGGGTAGTTTGCGGCAATTTTATTTTTCCTCCTTAGTGTTCACAAATCTCTTGCTGCTCTGTAGGACTTGTTACTGTTTGCAAAGGGAAATTATATGGTGTATTATCACTTGAGAGAAGTGTTATTGGGGAGATAATGTAAGCTTTCTTCACAAAAATCCAGCTACACCTTCATAGCGATGGAAGCCAAACCTTACCCATGTAGAGGCCGTGACTTCATTAGCACTCTCATTTAGTACAGACAAGTAATTATTAATATCAACATCCAATTCTAGCAAATCTAGCTGGATGTGCCACAAGGTGACAAGATGTAATAAACATAAAATGTTCCTTTCACTTAACAAGTGAGACAAGGCACCAACAGCAACAAATGGCAGTGCACAAGTAGGTGCTTTTTTTTTTTTAATGTAGTCTTATTCCCATAAGCTAAGATATTTTTTGATGCTTTTTCTCTTGAAGTGCTTGGAACAATTTTAATTATTTACTCAGGTTAATTAAGAAATTAAGTTCTGCCTCCTGAAATATAAATAATGGGATGTTATATGACACAAATCTATTTTTATTTAGCTCAGAAATAGCCACAGATAAATGCAATGCCTTTCCCCTTAAGGTCTGCCAGGAGCCAGGGCAGTCTGTTGGTGAACTATCAATTACCCCTTTCTACACATGGTAAACAATGAACTTGGCTAATCATGCCATATATCACATTCAAGGTCACCAAGAGCTTCACCATCAGCCTGGGGAGGTGACTTCAAGTAAAGACTCACTGCCAGCCTCCAGAGTCACTGCTTCCTCACAAATTCCTCACACTTTAGTAGCTTTCTACACATCCCTCCATCCATCACATCCCTGTTGGAGGCACCACAACAGCGGGAGGATAGTTACTGCCAGTGCTGCTCTGAGGAGCAGCAAGCAGCACAGACAGGATCCTGCAGCACTGTGTGTAGGGAGATGGGGAAAACTCTCAGTCCTACATTTTTTCTAGGAACAAACCTTGAAGTCCCAGAGGAGAAATTACAAATGGAGTAAACTTTTACACCTTCATCCCAGGAATCTGACTCTGGGATGCTATGATAAGAGGCCCAAAAGAACAACTAAACCAAAAAACAGAGCAGAGACTGCTGAATGAGAAGGACATAATACTGGATTTTTTTGCTTGTCCACAAAGCATATTAAAAAGCCACAGAAGCACAGACAAAATAAGGCCTTTAAAGGCAACACTATAAAACTACCCTTTTTCTGACCCATGGCTCAGATAGGAAGCCTGAGGCTAGAAGTGCATTCTGTTCTTCTCTCAGTTTTAACGAATCATTGTGGTGCATTTGCCATTTTTCCTGTGGCTCATCAAAGAGATCCAATAAAGGCTGCCCTATATTTTAATTTTTTTAAAATTCTTTATTCATTGAAGCCAGTGTTTTACTCATGGTCCAGCAGCTCAAAAAAGGGAAGCAGTAGAGGAAGAGAAGTATAAACTTATGACTTATGTAGATTGTTGGTCTTCTACACATTCTCCAAACCCCTTTAACTTGCTTATTGTACATAGTCTGGCTTCTTAGTTACACTTCTAAAAGGTGTACATTTCAACCAGGAATTTGAGCAAAGGGAACAGCGACCTTAGTGAATCCTTAAGGCAATAGCTGCAATAATCTTTTCAGATGAGCAAAATATACATGCATATAACTTGATTTATATTCTACAGGATAACACACTGCTTTCAGAATGACCTCTTACGTGATTAGCTGAGCATCCTCTAACATTCAAAGTGGTTTTATGTTAAAAAGCAGCATTCAAGGCAAATAGGATGACCTTGTAGAGGTGACGGGCCTGCTGCTCTGGAATGCATGCAGTATCAATAGTCACCTGAGCAAACCAGCCCCGTGTGCGTAAAGCTGCATGCCTAAGGCATTTGCTGGGTATAGCCCCATAGCTGCAGCCATCATAGAAGTTTTTTTATAATCTGTATTTCCAACAGAGTTAATAAGCTTTTCCATTAATAAGATACTACAAACGCTTTTGCCTTTGCTATAAAATCTGAGGTAACAAAATAATGTTTCTCAGAGGCATAATGTGAGGTTAGCCATGCACTGGGAGTGTTTTCCTCAAACACAAACTCATTCTGTGTCCTGATTAGGGGTCCATTAGGAAACAACTGAATTTCAATGACTCTGAGAACGAAACAATTGCACCCCTCCCACGAAAACATTATCTTCAGGAGGGTTTCTATGTGCCCCACTCCTCTTCAGGCAAAGTGATTTTACAACATCCAGACTAGTGTTAACATAACACTAGTGTTAGCAAGTGAAGCAAAACGTACAGGCGAATACTATGTGTGCCCAGGATACTTGTACCCAGCCTGTGCTGTCATATCTTTACCACTGCATGAAGTATATTAATGTTAACACAGGTAGCTCAAAAGTATGCCATATCTGCCTTGAGCAAATATTTATAGTCTGTGTAGACATATCCAGTTCAAAAGCGAAAAAAATGTAGAAAAAATGTCTATAAAGGCACTCTCTTGTTACTCTTTTTTCTCTTTTGCATATTAGCAAACTAAGCTTCCTTTGTGGAAATTCTTATTATAGTCGTGCTTAGAATAGACTGGCAAGTGATAGGCTGAGTCATACTGGGTCCAATCTCCCTTATATGGCAGCAACCTAGGAGTCACTCTGTTGAAGTTCCCTGGCATAAAATTAGGCTAAGTGGGATCAGAATTAGGCTCACAAACTTGTGCAAGGGTGTTATAGGTGCTGCTGGTGACACATGTATTTTGGAGTTAACCCCCATCTAATTCTTCACCATCAGGGTGACAATAACAGTTCTCAGAATTGAAGAGGAGCCCAAATCTACATGGAAGAGTATACAACAAAATGATCTACAGCCTGGGAAATGGGTTTTGCTTTAACATAGGATGTATGAGAGTCTCTCAAACACACAATTGATATGTGCAACCCATAATGGCAATGAGTCTAAAAGCACAAGGAAGGGTTACAAAATAATCCCTGGCATAATTTTACTAATGCCTTACATTCTTTTTTATTCTGACCCTCTAGGCTGTCATACAACTATTAAAAACTGCAGGGGGATTCCTTGTGATTTCTCTCAGAAGCTCGTTCATGAATCTTGTGATCTGACTGGCTTAAAAAGCCAGTTGTTTCCTGACATGTAAGCAACATTATAACAATATTAAATAGCAAATCATCTCATCTTCACACAATTCCTGAGCATTTATAATTGCTTAATTGCTATGAGTTTTGTTGGCAAAGAATGTACAAACTACTTTCCAGGGTGTATTAATTTCCAACCATTTTTATTGCGGTCCCTGCTGTTCTTTTTCATTATTTTTATCCTCTCTGGGCTATGCACCACTTTGCTGAATTCAATGTCTTTTCCTAAAAGCTAGTTTTCCTTGCTAAGTTGTTAAATTTTTTTTCCTGCTGGCTTTGATGTCTTTCTTCAGTTTCTCAGTGCATCCTCAGAACTCCAATTCATTTCAGGCTTTCATTTCTGTTGATGACTGCTCTTTAATTTACGACTACATATGCCAGCAATTTACAACTGTCTGATTTCCTTAATTTGAATTTTTCATGCAATAATAAGTAAGACACTAAGTCGATGTAGTGCTATCAACCTAAGGTGAAAAAAAAAAAGGAGGGAAAAAAGGGAGGATACAAACCAACATCTTCAGTTGTTTTATGATTCTAAGTCTTTGTGCCATTTTTGGTCTTCTAATCTAAAGGTAAGGACAAAGATATGCAAATTAGAAACAACAACAAATATAACACTGAAGGAAAGTCCAGTGGACTTGAAAACATTAGTTGGTTTAGCAATAAAGCTAATATACTCATATTTTTTCAAAACAGATTTTAAATTTCAAGCTAAAATGCTCAAGGCCATTTGAAACTCACTTTCAAGAATTGTTTGAAGGTGAACCCTAGTCCAACCATGCAGCTCTTGCACAGGGCAACTGTGGGAGGTCACAAAATGGGGAGAAAGCATAGTGGGGAAGGAGGAGAAAAGAGTAGGTGAGAAAGGGAGGAAAAAAGACATACAGAATTATTTCATGGCTTCTGAAGTGTCCACCATAATATAGTGTACATCCTACCTTTCACCTTTAGCTCACTACATGGCACAAAAGCACTCTGTGCTTTTTGGTTTTCCTTTAAGAATTTGTTCCCCTGAAGTTCAATTCCTTGTAAGGCTTTGACATACAGAATTATTCTGCTCAGAGCACAAGGATCAGGCTTATAATGTTGATGTAAACTATAAAGGCAGTGTTTTTAGTATGTGGTTAAAACAAAGAATGGAAAATTTAGCATGTTTAAATTCACAAAGAGAAAACCGGAACATACTTGTAAGGAAAAAAACATGTTGGACACCATTCTCCTTGTCATGTTCATAAACGCATCATTTCTATGTGATTCCTTTTAAGTTCAAAGCACTGAGTTTTTTAGTAAATGAGACAAGGGGGAAATAGTGAAAAGAGTTTCCCTGAGGAGAACTATTCCCCAGTTCTTAAAAAGTTTGAACATTTTGAAACCTTAGAGAGATTAAAGGATTTTCCATTACATTTGTGCTTTTCTTCCTGGTATTTTTTATTTTTTATTATTTTTACTGAACATAATACAGCAAGAAGGAAACAAAGAGCTAATTCAGATCCATAACTGAGCTCTTGAGTTGGCTGACACCAGTCTTCTGTCAAAATGTTTTGAAAGGTTTCCCACCATTTTCAGTGGTGTGGCATTGTACTTCTTGCTGTCCTCACATTGGGCCCCCATTCAGATGTTTCAGGGCTTTGTAGGTGTTTTGTACTTGTTGTTTGGATTATGGAAGAAAATTCAGCACAAAAAAAGAGCTAGGAAGAGTAGTTTCGGTTATGTCCTGGATTTTTTTTAATATGTTTCCATCTGAAATATCCTGAAAATATTTATACATAGCAATAGACTCACAAATAGCTGGCAGGAAGGGAGCTTGGGAGGTCCTCTAATCCATCCTGTCACCTACTGCAGGATAGACCATACCTATGTCACTTCCCACAGATGCTTCTCCAGCTTCCTCTTAGAGATCTGCTTCCTAGGACATATACTCTAATACTTCATTATCTAAACCTTCACTGATGTCCAAACTGTGCGATGCATGTGCACTATCCCCCCTAGCACATTTTTTCTGGTCTTATCCGACATGTACACAGAGGTCAGACAATTTCCTGTCCTCTCGCTGGCAGCCCTCAATGTGTCTGAAAAAAGCCACATTTGAAGGCTGACATCATGTCACTCCTCCCACTTCATTTCTCCACAGAAAATAACCTGCCTTTCCTCAGAGTCTGTGTCCTCATCCTGTCTTGAGCGTTGATTGTTGTTGCTCATCTCATGAAAATCTGCCATTAATTCTGCCTTTTCTGAAGTGGGATACCCCAAAATGGGATTCTGTATGGATGAGAAACAGATACCACCCTTGTCAAACCCTTCTTCTCCAACTCGATATAGAATATCAATACAGAAAATCTTCAGCAGCCATGGCAGAAACAAATAGTGTTTAAAGATCTATTAAGCTCAACTTTCAGGAAACTGCAATTTGGCCTCATTGTGCCATTTGTAAGCATTAAGAGGCATTAAGGCTAGTAGCAGATACACTAGTATAAGTGAATACCCACCCAGAAGGAAAAATAGTTGCAGCTGCTATTGGATCCAGACATGTTCCCGAAACTGCCATGTAAAGGCCTCCACTGTAGTGTCCCACCACTAAGGGTCATTTGCCTTCTTCACACACACAAAAAAAAAAACCCCAAAAAACAAAACCAAAACCAACCAACAAAACAAACAAACAAAACAACCCAATAACAAAACAAAAACCAAAACAGAGAGAGAGATGCAGAAAATCTGAGATGAGAGTGAAAAAGTGCTGACCTGCTGTAACTCAGTCAGTGTTGGTACAAAATGATGCTTGGATAGCAGGATTCTATCTTCATTCTTTCCGTTTTTTACAAATAACTGGATTTACAAATCTAATTAGTATAAAATTTTCTGGAGACTAACTTTCAGAGTTAATCTCCAGAGAGACTGGTCAGTAGCTTTATAACAGGTAATCTTGTGCTGTGGGCTTCTCTTGTATAGCATTTAGGATTCCATTCAAGAGCAGTTCCCCTTTGTTTGCTGCCTTCATAAATAATGGATGCATCTTGCATTGGAGATTAGCAAAGATTTTTAAGCTTCATTTTTGCATGTGCAAGATTTGGTAGCTTTTGAAATATTGATATAGTTGTGCAATTTGGTGTACCTATTATGTTTATAAGAAAGAATTTTTTTAAAAAGATAATAGAGGAAAATTATGTAGATCTAAAAAGCAGATGTCTTACTCTCATGAACATAAGAAAATGTGATCCTTCCATCTTTAAATCTGTGAAAAAATAGTTGCATTACTAACTTTTGTAATATTCTTTTAAGAAGACTCTACAGAGATTGCTGTGGGTTTCAAAGCAATTATGGTAAGAAGTCACAAAAAGCCTTCAGGAGATGCTGCCA
Organism: Acrocephalus scirpaceus scirpaceus; assembly: GCA_910950805.1. Lineage (NCBI taxonomy): Eukaryota > Metazoa > Chordata > Aves > Passeriformes > Sylviidae > Acrocephalus > Acrocephalus scirpaceus. The sequence continues at coordinate 34,844,103 of OU383777.1, forward strand.
AGGTACTGTACAATCTAAAGGAAGCTGGAAAGTTTTCAAATCTGATTGAGGGTAGATAAAGGAAGACAAATTTTTAAAGTCCTCTTTACTCATTTCACTGATTTTATTTTAAATGTGATACTTTACAATTACATCTTTTATCTAAAAACACATGTTTAGCCTGGGTATTCCTTTTTGGAAAAATCCCCATGGATAATCACCACATGTTTTGGTGGGAACCATCTTTATCAAAACTGGTGACTTCTGTTTTTCATTTTGTGTGCATGCTACAGAGTTTAACTGTCTAAGCAGTAACATTGTGCTCGTTGTTGTGGTTCTCTGTATGCAACAAAGTCCTATTTCCAGCTCTCTAGCCCATCCCTTCCACATATGCCACAGATAGGACTTGTAAGTACAGTTCATTACAGGGATGAGTTAACCAGTAATTTCATTGTGCTCCATGGCTAGGATCCCGAAATGCAGTCTGTCTAGCCAAAAAGGGTGGGCAAAAATGGAAAGTCTGCATTAAATAGCCATAAAAGTTACAGAGCCTGATAATACATACAGTTATGGCAAAATCATTGCTTTCATGCTGTGGCCAACTTGCCAGTATCGAGAGCTGTGGGAGAGAAGAACAGGAATAAAGGCCTGAAATAACCTAGCTAATGAAAATTGCAGGCAATATGGTACAGAGCAACTTGGTGCCAAGGCATTTGAATGGTTTGCTGTGAAGTCAGCCAGAATGGCTGGTGCCACATTAGTGCTAATATGACCTTCTGGAGCATGTTGATTCCTTCAGGACCACACAGTTGGGGCCTTTTGTCCATGTTCCACATTGCAGGGATGCTCAGAGCTGGCTGAGAAGCACAGTGCAGTTGTACTCGGGGCTCTGCAGGAATTAGCTCAGCTCCAGCTGGACTTAGTACCTCAAACGTAGTGCCAGACTTGCTAAACTGAAGCTGGCTTTGTGCAAAGCCAGATTGGGCCATGGGGTGCTTGGATACCCAAGTTGCCTCTGTTCAGAACAAGCTTCATTCTGGTGGGATTAAGTAGTTCAATGTACAGAGTGTACAAAATTGGCTGAGCTTCTTCAGTGGCAAACTTTCTTTAGGTATGGTATAGCTAGCTAACTGACCAAACTACTACTAAGACTAACCAAACTACTAAGCCTGGTCAGATCCAAACTACCTCTGTAATCATAATATGATTCATCTTGCATGTCAGTAGGCAGTCAATAGCTGCCAACTAACTCAACTGTTTCCCAAACTTTAGCTCTTAGTCCATGCTACTCTGTGAAAACAAGGCTAGAGTTTCTGTCCTTACTTTCACCAATTGAGGGAACAGCACGGTGAGGAACTCATAACTTATGAAATAGAACTGAAAAAATTATGGTTTAGCAGACAAAGAGTGGAAACAACAGGTCTGACTTAACAGGCATGGAAATATTCGGCTTTCATGACCACACAAGGATATCACAAAAATGATCAAGAAGAGAAAGTTATTTGAAATTTGGAAGGCAGAGGACAGGTACTCTATTCCTAAATGGATTAACTAAAGCATGAGTGACTAGAATAATGTGCTTTTTTAAATTACCCATTTAGCAGCACTAGGGAATGTGAAGAGAGCAAGAAAGATTGACCACATTGTTTTCTTTTGACTCTAAGGCAGACTGTTTGGACTGGAAGAGGATGAGAACTTGGAACAAGCTCTTCACTCTTCTAAGATTCATCAGGTTACACACAGTGTATCCAGAAGTGGCTTAGTCTCTCCCCACATCATAGATATGTTATAGAAGGAGAGAAGAAAAGTATGCCAATATTTAAAACTTTCTTCTCTTTCAATTTTGTGACCTCTATTCACCTTCCTTTCGGAGTTATCATTTGATTCCTCTCTTCTTCCCACCTTTCCTGTGAAGAAATGTGAAATAATCCACAGAAATATTTCAAAACAAAGAAACAGGGGCACCAATTCAAGGAACATCAGCAAAGCCCAGGCTCTAGCAGTGGGCAGTAGTAAATACCTAGAAAAGAATTAGAAACAGAGCAAATGCATCATGTTGTTTCCAGAATATCTACCAAGAACACAGTAATTTGTGGTTCAGAAGACTCCTGAACCAGACATGGTGGTTTTGCATTTAATAGCCCCCAATTGATTCATCTTTCATTAAGTTGTCTAGTCACTCTGGAACCCATGCTAGTTTTACTCATCTACAGCATTTTGTGGTGAGGGGGTCACATCTTCAGCATTCTCTCCTCCATGTTGTTACTTAAGGTTCTTGGCTTTAATATATGAAAAGATATTTCAAGGAATACTTCAAGAGTTGACAAACAAAAGTTGATCTTTGACCTTGAGGTAGAGACAGATATGATTCCCCTTCAGAAGATTAGACTCTACAGAAACAAAAAACCCACCATAACTAAACCCAACAGTAGCATGTCTTTTAACAGTGAAAGTACTTGAATTCGGTTTCAGGTGCAAACTTTTCATCATGCACAGTTGAATCCATTAGAAAAGTTATCAAGAAGTAATCTAAACTTGGCTTCATAGTGGGACTGTGCAGATATATTGCTTTTTGATAAGTATTGAACTGAATTTATGCTGCAGTATGGCTAGACAGACTCACTCCCATGGAGTTTCATAATCAGCATTCCCTGTTTTCCACCATTCTTTCTAAAGGACACAGTTCCCTGTGCCATTCCTCATAATGTTCAAAGGAATTCACAACAGAAGCGTGAATTCTATTGTATACTGAAAGAAAAAAATCCTTTGTGCCTTAAGGTAATGGAGCATATCTAAAATAATACAGAACAAGCTTTAAACTCAGCAAAAAAAATTATTTTACCACTAGCTTATTGGCAGAAAACGAAGCTGAAAATTTTGGCCAAGCATACTTCTGTGTTTTCTTTATGCCTGATTGTTGTGTTCAAACAAAGGCCTTCTTTTTTCTACTTAATATAAATGCTCCTTGTTTAAATCCAGAGTTCATAACTTTAAAATTTTTCCTAGGGAAATTGTTCTATTGGTGTTACTAATGCTGCTGAGAAGACCAAATGAAAGATGAAGTTTTCTAAAGGATTCTGTACTATATTAACCTAGACTGAAACAGGGGAAAACACTAAAGCACTGAGCTGGCTTTGGACAGCCTAGCTGGCAGTAGCCACTGCACTCTGCTGGCATACCCAGTTTTACCTGACATTGTCCGGGAATTGCTACAGAATGAGGCGCTGAGATTTGGATAGAAAGCTCTGGCAAAGAGATGGAAGTCCAGGATATCCACAGGGATGTCACCTGATTTTGTGTAGGTGGATGAGATTATGTTGGGTCAAAGGCAGACAGGAAGAAGGGAAGACCAGAGAGCATTTTCCCATGAAATCTGTACAGTAACCTGGAAGAGGGAAAGGAAGACCTTCAACAAAAATGCTAGAAGAGGAGGTGGAAGGAGCTGAAAGTATGATGGCAGACATTCAGTATGATCTGACCCAGCGTGGGACTAACTAGGAACAGAAAGTGGCTGGAAGCAATCCAAAATCCTTTATAAATTCCAAAAAGTTTTCTCTGAAGGTCTGGGTCAAGAAATATAATAATAAATGAAAGGGTCAAAGACTCATACTTTTGACTTTGCACTAGTGTGTACAATTATCTTCCCCTACACAAAAGTCCATGTCTCCAGTGTATTGCTTTTTGCTGCAGTGGTTAATAGATTCTGGTTTTGCAGTTCAAGGAGGGTGAGACCTGCTTTCTGTTTCCTTCCAAGGACATGAAAGCTTCAGAAGCAGTGGGATGGTGAACAGCATGTGTATAAGCAGGAGAGGGGACAGAATGGCTCCATACATTACTAGCCCAGCAAGCAGGATTTTGCAGGGGTAGAGTGGGCGATTAGACCATAGGGCTGTTGTTCCAATGACTGACTGCTTCTTGGCAAGACAGTGAAAGGTGGGAGGTGCAAGCAGGCATAGGGCCACAGCTGTCCAGAGGGAGGACCAGAACATCCCACATGTCTGTGTAGATGAGAAATTGCCTTCAATTGTTACACCCCCAAGTATCTCACCTGGATTCCTGCACCCTCAGATTGAGTGGATAAAGATTTTGCACCGAGGTACAGATACAAGTTGTTCTTCAGCCACTACGTCATGCTATGCTGTTTGCTCTAAACTTATATTCAAAACAGAGATGGACTTTTGAACTGCAGGCCCCTGGGGAGACAGAGCTATGCACCATTACTAAATTTAGATGCTTCTGAAGTGGAAAATGGTAAAATGTTTTGCAAATAGCTGACTTTTCAGGATGTAATGCATAAAAGTTGTTCCACACAGCCTGGCTGTTACAAACAAATGATTGGAAAACAGGCAATAATTAATCTCTTTCTGGAAAGACATACAGATTCCTGAACTGTTCACAGATTACTTCAGATATATCTGGAAAGAAAGGCCTGACTTTTTGTCCTGGCTCCAGTCACACTGAGCATTTCACACTGGCACTTCTGCCTCAGAATTGCTGTTCCTTGAGGAGGTATTTTAACCCTCTGCAGAAACAGATGAGTCTGTGTAAACACTCCTGCATTTCTCTACAGTATTGTTGAGGGGGTTTCTTACACTATATTGTGATTTTTTTTCTTTTTAAAAGCTATATGGGTATCATCAAAATTGATAATCTACTATGTCAGATTATTATGTTATTTATGGCCTTTATCACCTTCAGTTCAGTTCAGAGCATTTAATTATATTTTGAATATGACTTTTCTGTACAGTCTTCAAAGTCATCATTCCAAGAGCCAAATATTTATTATTTCTTAGTATCGGGATACCTAGGTTCAATTAGGGTACCTTACTACTTTATGTATCTTGTTGTGGCTTGTTTATAAAGATCTGTGAGAAATCTGGCTTTGGATTTCTTGAGTTTTCTGTGAGAGCTCATCCACTGTATTGCATCACATCTACTCCATGTAAACTTCTTGAAGGCCACTGGGACTCAGTATAGCAAGTAGTAACTAGGGCTTAGCTTGGCCGGTGGAAGCAAGCGAAGGTTCCTCTGCAGAACCTTTCTGACAAGGGCTGCAGTCGCTACAAGTGATCTGTGTATTACCATGGATATTCAAAACAGTAAATCCAAATTACTCCTGGGATCTACAAACTGGAACACATGAAAAACAGGAACAGAAAAAGCCCAGAGCTATGCTTCCACCTTTAGTTTTCATTCATTAACAATAGAGAAGTCAGACGCAATGAAATAAAATGTGTGTACCTAGACCAGTTTGCTGTACTATTTAGATAACAGAGTTATTTAATAACAAACAGCAAAATCCTATAAAAATTAGCATTTTGCCTCTCTGATGCAGACTGATGGTTCTGAGTAAAACTTGGATAATACAGCTGCATGAATCATGAGACAATATAATTTAAGATAAAATGTAACTATATTGCAACACCATCTCTTGGTTTAAGTTGCACAGCAGGACAAGGGTTTCCTAAGAAAAACTTGATAACCACCTGAGAGGTCTTTTTCTTTTTTTAGTTGCCTAGTTACAGAGTTTGTAAGTATCTATTACAAGGTTAGCCCGTTTGTGAGGCATCCGAAATATGTTACTTCTGAAGCTACAGCCTTGGCAATGTACCAGAGACTGAAAGGTTTCTTACAGTAGTCTCTGATATGCATCAGGTTCCAACAAAACATACAGATTAAGATAATTTTTGGCATACAAAAAGGTCCAGGCTAGGCCCAGACAGACAAAGACCCAGTGTTTCTCCATGAGTTAGTCATTAAGCTTCTTTGTGATTCAATCCCCTTGATATCTGTAATACGCAAAACAAAAGTACATTTCCCTCATTTTTATAAAAAAATTTTAAATGACAAATAAAAGAGTTGTACAGCAGAGTTAAGTACTATTATTCTAAGTAACTCAATTGCTATATCTCAAATCTATCTCTCTCTCTATCTACTATGATTCATAAATTTCCTCTCTTTTTACTAGTACTTTATATGGGTTTTGTGCTTTTTGAAAACATTTTCAATTATTTCTTTGGACATGCTCCAGAATTTGCAAGGATTCCCTTCTTGGAACTCTGGTTTAGAGCCTGAATTGCCCTGATACCTGCTCCTCTCCTGATGGTCACAAAGGTAACCTTGAAGCTGATGGAATCATCAACCAGTGCAGTAATGCCTTCTATGGCTGCAAACGGTTTGTGCTTAGCACAATGGCCTGCCTGATCATACTCCAGGTGACCAGAAAGCCACATGTGCAGGGAGCAGAACCAAACAGACCAAGGGCCATCTGGGAAGCTGGACCAGACCAGTCCCAGCATGCAGCTGTTGAAACTATCTAAAAGTGATCTCTTTCCTTTGAAAAAATTGAAGGGAAAGAAGGTGCTGAATAAACATCAGTCAAGCAAAGTCCTGAGAAGCAGATGCTGACCAAAGGAGAGGTGTAATGTAATAAACTCTTCCTCTAATATAATCTTTGTTGAGAAAAATCACCAGTTATTTCCACTGCAAACTTCAACAAGAGTCAGGTGTCAATTGGTCATCTCTAATTATCATTATTCATCCTGCTCTTGGTAATTCATGAGACAGCTCTCATAAATTGCAAAAGCCCAGGTCAGGTCTAGAGGCAGTGTGGGCCCTTCAAGGGGAACTGTGCCCACCTGTAGGCATAATGCTAGCTCACAGTTTTCTCTTATTGTATGCCTTTAAACCATAATTTAGATACCATATTGCTCTTCTGTTTTCCCTCAAGCCAAGCATTGACCTCTGTCTTCCCTGCCTGCATTTTGCTAGATAATTAGCAACTGCATGAACCATACTGATGGGATGAAGGTGGACATGGAGAACAGGGAGCAAAGATTAAGGCCCCATTCTTTCACCTTAGAAACAGCAGTTTGTTTTCAGAAAAGTCCGTAACAGTTGCCATGGCACTCAGGGATTGTTTTTGTGCATTGGGTTTCACCATGTGGCGACTTACATAGAGTTTCTTTTAGTTTCATAACATTTTCACTGATGGGGCTAAATTATGAATTCTTGGATCCCTGAACTTTGCTCTTATTTTGTGGTTTGAGCTCATTTTATTGACTGATAATGATTTTATAATAAGAGAATTGTTTCTCATTAGCGGTCCAATAACTGCTGAAGGTCTGTGCCTAGCGTAGATTACTTACTCCAGCTCAGCCAGGTACTTTAATCGAGTGAGCATTTTAGCTGTTTCAAATGAAGGCTGTTTCACTGAACCAGTTTCCATTAATTTCCACTGCTCTCTGACAGCTGCTGCATCAGATTTTCCTTTCTGTAATTAGTTACTGCAGATTTGTATATATGAGCAGTGTTTAAATATGAAAGGTAGCTGACACTGGTGGTCTTCATACTGGTGCTGCCAAAGTGATTAGCTCAGTAGGAAAATGAGCAGTGAGGAATATGGAAGACTCACAGAAGTGAACTCCTGCAATATGAAATGCCACATGATGATTTTGATCAGAGCCATGCAGCAATCACACAGTGTGCAACCCCTCCCAGGTGAGTAATGCCAGGGTCCACCACAACCAACCAACACTCCCTGGGAGCAGCTCCCTCACACTCTCCTGGCCCCCTCTGTCACAAGGGTAACTTTACTGCTACGTACATAGCAGTCCAGATATACCACTATTGCAATGAGTAATTGACCTAAAGGGCCAGTGGCAGAGTAAGGCCACGGAGAAGTGAGGCTGCCAGGCCAGACTAGCCTTTAGACCTCTCCCTATTGACACACCTCCAATGAACAAGTCATCATTGTCAGCAAGTGGCCAGCTTTTCCACTGGCAGTGACACCTTAACCAGGTCTCACCTTTTCTTTTAGACATTCATTTGTGGCTTCACAAGGCTCTCCCAGCAGTTCAGTGAAACTCCATGTGGCTGCTCTGTGACCACCAGATTGAACAACCAACATGGACTAACAGGAGGTCTCCTTGATTTCCCAACATAATTCACTGTGTCCCTCAACAACAGTTTCACCAGCACCAGTCATACAGCAGTGCAGAGGAGGGAGAAGGCAGGAAGACAGAAGAGCTGCAATTTAATTAAAACCATAGCTGACAGCAAAGAAAACATCTGTGGAGCCACCAGGTCCACACTGACTGCAGAACGACTGAACATCCTCTGGTACTTGTTTCTCACTGCAAACTACTTGACAGAGCCTAGAAAACCTCCTCTGGCTGAACATCTAACTTTGAGATGGTTGAAGTCAGATTAAAAAACCCAATCCAAAACATCTCTGAGACTTTGGTGTGAAGATACCACATCCTGGCATCTTGTTGCTAACCAGGTTATCAGATGCTTCATTTCTGATCATGCACCTCTCTTGGTGCCCTCTAACTACCTACTTGTTTTTCCCCCTATCCTTTTAAAATGTATTTTGACCTTTTCATTTGCTCTTGCTTCTATTGTACTTGTTTTCTCCTTTCTTTCATGTTTTTTCTCTTCTCTTTTTTCCCTCCCCAGTTTCAGCTTTACACTTCCATACTTTGTTTTCAGAGTGCTGCTACCTCCTGGGTTGTCACAGTAACACCTCATAATTAGCTCGTGTACTCCTCATCCTCCTGTGGGACAGAGATCTAATTGGCCTCTCAATTTCTCTGCTACAACTCCACAGCTAGACTGACGACAAAGCCTTGGCTGTCCCTTCCTCTTTGTGCTAGCAGTCACCATTGTCCTCCTAAACCTTTCTTCTCCCTTACATCCTCATGTCTTCAGTGAAGAAGGCTGGAAAGTAGCTGATGTATCCTCAGAGCCAGCCAGCTTCCTGCTTTGGTAACTCATCAAAATTTTGCATTCCTCAAAACCTAATTTGGAGCTGGCAAGTCTGAAGCCGAGCTTCAGCAGTTGTGTGCACATGTGATTCCAGGCCGGTGCCCCTGACTTCAGGGAGTTGCACACACCAGAACCATCCTTGGGCCCACAGGACCAAAACCTCTGAAAGACAGAAATAGAAATAATTCTGAGAAGTGAAATAAGGGGTAGCTGGAAAGGAGGCAGGAGGAGAAACAGACACGCTCCTCAGTGTTTGCCAAGAGACAGCTTGCTGTTCAATCTGGTTTATAACCATTAACCTATAAAGAGGTACTTCCCAGCACTGCTGTGCAGTAACACTGAGGATTCAGTGCTCTACAAGTTGCAAAGGGTCTATGCACAGCCTGTTGTAAGCAAACTGTGTTTTGTTGATGATATGTTTCCTGTAGGTACTGCCATACATAAAAAATATTCCAGATTATTTAACCCCATTAAAGAAAGCAATTACTGTCTTCATTCAGCTGCACTGGCCAGCCAGAACTGCTGTAAAGTAAATTCATCTCCAGGATGTCCAAATGACAGTGCTGGCCCCTGTACAATACAGCTTACTGCAGCAGCATTAACTGCAGTACCTTTCGTTACATTCTGCTTACACTGTACAATATTGGGTAACTTGATATTCCTCCAAGTGACACTTAGATTTAAGTCCAGAAGAAAGCTTTGATTGTCATCTTTTGTGAAAACATTACGTGAGAATTTTAGGCCCCTATGTCACTTGATGTAAATCAGCTCTGTATATAAAAAGCTACTAAAGTACCCTCAGACCTTGTAAGGGCTATGATTTTCATCATATTCAGCATCTTTTGGTGTGATTATTGTTTAGCCATTTATGTGTGACTATGATAAACATACTTTTTTGGAATTAGTCCACCTAAAAACACATTGCCATTATCAGCTTGCTCTTTTTAGCCCTTCTTGATCCCCACTTGGTAATTTCTCCCTAGTATTTTAATATGTTTATCATTACAAGGATTCTTATTAGGATGGTCTAGCTTTCCTTTCTCACTGCATGAAACACTGCTGCTGGAGTTTGATTTGCATGACCTAAATGATTTCTGCAATCACTGCTCTCCAGTTGTTTGTCCTGGAGGGACAGTGAAGGATTATACTCTTTTAAAAGCATTTCTATTTAGCAAATGCTTCATTTGCAATAAGACATCAGCATTTACCACATTCATAAAGCAGCTAATAAATTTCATTTCTGCTTCAATTTTCTTGCTTCACAGAAGACCAGAGAAAAAGATTGCATAATTGAGATCCAAGAGCAGGTAATAATTCCTTGCCATTAGCCCTCCAACTGGAGACATGTAAGCCTGTTCAAAACAGTCAATCAGCAGCTTGCACTATCCATCCTATGACAAGGACCCCTCATGAGGACCTCCATATCTCACTGCATAAAAATGAAGGGAAGACCACTCTACTGAAGCCTTGAACTTCTGTCCCTTATGCTACTGTTCCTTTCTGCCTCAGTTTCCCTTCATTTAAAAATAAAATAAAAATCAAACCCAGAAATTTAGCACCACAAATATTTTAAATTTGAAGATGATATTTCTTCTATTTGAGAGATTGGTCCAATCAATAGGAATCTCATTACAGAATTAAATTGCTCCTAGTTCAAGCTCATATTTTGGAAATGGGGAACAGAAAAATTATGGAGTGAGGTGAATGGGTGTTGTTCAAGCCTTTTCCAGTTGATCTCCCAGATGGACAATTCTCTGTACCACCAGCTAATGGAGGTAACACTCTCTGGGCCAGGAGCTATTAAGCCACTCTACAGAGGCACTGAGGAAGAGTTTGCTGAAAGGAGGAAGGACCTGAAGTTCCCCATCAAGCTGCAGCTATTGTAATACAAGAGGCATAGTTTTCCTCATAACAGTAAGCTAAATGAGACTTTCAGTTGATTAATGATCATGGCAGAAAAAGAACCAGCAGTGAAAGCATTTGTAAGTCACTGTAAGTCACAATCCAGCAAAGGATTCTGAAATAAACTACTTCATGCAGTGCTTGCTGTTAAAAGGAGGCATTCACATTGCATTATTGACAGTTTATTCATATAGGTCTTCACAAAAACCACTAATGTCATGTCAAAAGCAACAATAATGGATTTCCACATCTTGAAACAGCCTGTGTCTTTATTAAAACAGAGTATGTCTCTGCCGTGTTTCTGTAATACCTAAGACATTGATATTGGACCTATTAGACTTCATCATAGTAGACGGATTAATTATTTTATAATCCTTAGAAGTACAATATAACTGTATAAAAATTATTTCCTTATCTCAGCTTCCATATCTGGTGAAGCAACAGCATCTAGCTCCACAGTTCTTTCAATAAACACATCTGTTTCTGGCAAAGAGAAGGAACCTCTTTGGGAGGACATTTTGGGTTTCATCTGTCATTAAACCCAAGAGAACCTCTCCCTCAACACCATCAGCAGCCTAGAATATGGTTCCTTGGAGCACAGCACACTTTCCTCCTCACTGCCAGCCTGCTTTTGCCGTGGATAAAAAAGCAGCTGAGGCAGCGGACACTTGTTGCATTCTGAGCATTCCCCATCACCCACCACAAGCAGTGAGGGCAGCTTGGCTGCTGGCTGCAGCAAGAGCAACACAGAAAGCCTATTAACAGAACAGAATTTAGGGCGTCTCATCAGTTACACACACACAAATACACACACAGACACACACACAAGTGCACACACAAGTGCACATAGGAAAAGGAACAGTGGCCCAAGAGAGATAAAAGTAATTTATAATGTTTCCACCTTGCAGTGTCACAGCAAATTCAGACAGCTTCCCAAAATGTGGCAAATGGCCATAATTGGAAATCTAACCTGTAGCACACTTTCTCTGCTAAATTTGTTTCAAAGAGGAAATCACAGAATCTATTGTCAAAAAAAGAAGAATCCCTTACAGAGCCAACATTCTCAGAGCAGGTGAGGTTCACAGTAAATTGATACAGCTCATGTAACATCAGGCAATATGAGGTGTCATTTACAAAAAAAAAAAATTGGCAGATAACTTCGGGTCTGTTGGATGAAGCAGGAAAAGCAATCAATACATGTTGGCAATATTTACCCACTTAGAGTGCTGCCAAATGTGAATTTGCAAGAATGTATCAGCTGCTTTGAACCGAACTTTGACTTTGTCTCTTCATAGACAAATGTGAATTGAAACTAGAGTGATCCACATTATCGAGAAAGAGATATGGCAGGAATGCACAGGGCCACCCCTATTATTTGTTCTTGCTGTAAAAGTCGCTACAGAAAAAATTAGGTCAGATACAGTTTCTAAAGGGATTAAGTGAGGTAAATCAAATTGATAACAGAATATGAATCTGAAAAAACTCAGTGTGTCAGACTACATCACCCTCTACCTGGAATAAAACATGGATTTTTTTTTTTTTTAATTGGAATTGAAATTTTGGATTTTACAGGAAAAAGCCCACATCTGGTGTATTATCTGTCTCCTGCTCTCTCACTCTCCCTTCTTCTCCATCAAGCCATGGCTTTTAGATGCACCGCTCCCGCAAAATACAGACTGAGGCTTCTGCAGTTTTAGATGACGTACTGTAAATGAAGAGTAAAAAACACCTACCAGACAGAAACACATACTGTGGCAATAAAAACTAGGACAAATATGACTTTTGGTTATTTAATTTGATTCCTGATGGTTATTACAATCCAAGTGCTATGAAAATTTCACTGAAAAACAATAATTATTTCAAATATCTGGTCCTAATTAAAAGCACTACAAATGTCCCACTAAGTCAAACTAATGATACATCCTATTCAGCATTTTGTCTCCAATGGAAGATGTCTTCGGTGGAAGATGTTGTTTGTGGAGAGCATGTGAGTCTAGACACTTTCTGCATTCCATTCTATCTCCCAACAAGAGAATTGCTGTTGTAGCATGTCTGATGGTGCATTGCCTGGTACTGTTAGCATATTTACTGATATTTTACCTGCAAATCTACCTCATCTGTTTTTGTCCTGCTGATATATTCCAGCTTCCCAACCTCTCATATCCCTTGTGTAACATAACAAATCCTTCCCACTCTCCATCATTTTTGCAAGTAAGGCCCAGCTAACCCAGAGACTGACCTTGGGCCATGAATGACAGCACGTGGGTCCCTTCCCAGAACAATGTCTTCCTTCTTGTTCTGCAACATTTCTTCTTCCAAGAAATAGTTTGAAACTGAAGAACTAGTTTCTGTGGAAGAGCAAAAGCAAGAGAGGAAAATTAGCCATTTGTAAGTTGCCAACAGAAACAGGGCTCTCCTACAATCATACAGAATTATTTAAAAATTAAGCAACAAGCTTGAGACATGGAATAAATCAAAAGAAAAATTAAGTTGTTCTAGGGCTTTTGCTAGCATTTCTAATTGTGGAAAGAAATGAGAAAACTGTCAAATGGAATCTCTTCGATATGACTGCATTAACAGATAATTTCCATTCCCCAGATGCATGATCTAACTCCTAATGAAAGGTGTGTGCTGAAGAACAGAATTTGGCCTTATGTGAATCTAATGAACCTAACATCTTTAGCAGGCCTCTCAAATACTCCTTTGTTCTGCAAAGTGTTTTACTGTACTGTTTACATGAAAGAAGCTGTACAAAAAAAATTAGTCAGATTAAATGCTGTAGGGTCAGATTTCACCTGACTTTCCCATGATACTCTAGTAAAAAAATTAAAGGAAGGTCTCGCACAGGGAGTATTTCTTTTTACTGCAGGAAGCAGCAGGTATGCTCCCTCACTGGGGAGGAAACAAGGACTCGAGTCTAACTTCCCTCTGCAATGGAGGAGATACTGAGAAGTTGAGACCATTGGCATTTTCCCCACACAGCAAAACTAAGAAGGGCACTGCCCAAGGTATAAGCTTATCTTTCAATAATATATAGCTCATGAAAGGATTGTGGCTTTCCCTGAAACTGCGCCTGCAGGGCAGAGCTGCATGCAGAGTGTGGGACTGAAAGGCCTATAGGAGCCGTTGACATAATTGTCTAAGTTGGAAACAAAATTCAAAATAAAATTAATCTTTTAATAAATCAGAAAGCTCTACTGTCCCATACAGGTGATGAAGTCTAAATAATTAATAGCTTCATTTCTCTTACAATGCAGATTTATTTTCAGTTGTATTGATATTACCTTCTACTGCATTTATTCTTAATGGCAAATCTGTTTATGTCCTTGGAGCACCAAATTCAAGGCAAACAAAACAACAGGAGACCCTGTAGGTGTCATGTAGCATTCTGGAAGAACTGCTCCTAGGTACAAGCTCTGTTCAACAGAAGTGCAAAACAGATTGGAGAATGACAGTTAAAACAAACTTTGGAGGTGCTGTATGATCCCTGGGAAACAGAAAGTATTTTGGATGTGATTTTTTATTTGTTCCCAGAACCCTTTGAACGTGCATGGTAGAGAAGGGGATATGTTTTCAGCAGCTCAGTTAATAAAATAAGGTTCCAATTTACATGAACATTCATCATGAAGCACTGTTAACCTGTAGGTATGGCCAGACTCTACTTAGTGGCAAACCTGACAGAGACTGAAGTCAGACGTCTGTGGCTCCTCTCCTCCTGATCACTAACAGCCAGCTTTAAAGCAGTTTTAAAACTACTGACTCTATTCCAGCAGCAGAGCAGCACAACCACAAGGTGAGGCAGAAGGGACTGCTGTTGCATGGACACTGTAGCTGTTGTTAGATCTGATCTGGCTGAGCTACCCAAGCTGCCTTGCACCCTTGTGCCTGGCTTTGGGGTCCACTGGGAAACTCTGCTGTGCTTTTAGCTTCCAGGGACATGGAGGAAGTGTGGATGGACCTCAGTCCATCCAGTCAGATGGACCATCCAGTCAGATGGACCTCACAGCAACGTCTCTGGACACACATCTCATACATTTCCCTGGCCCTCCCTGGAGAGGTCCTGGTCTGATCTCTGTCAGGACAGCAGGTGCAAGGCTCCCAACAGCCTCATCTCACAGTGAGCATAACTTTTCTACAAGTAAGGGATGAATACATGGCACTAATGCTATAAATGTACTGAGGGGATTCAGGAAAGCTTCTGTCACACTTAGACAAAAGATTTGCAGGATGACTATAATGGGCCATAGTGCCAAGTTGTCTTCTGGTCCAGAGGAATTCTTTCAGCAGATCAACATCTCTGATTGCAAGAGATGCAATGTGCTTTGTGAGCACAATATAGAACACATGGACTGAAGAAACACAGAAAAACTATTAGATTACTGTAACATGGCAGGAGAAAGAGATAAAGTTTTCAGTACTTAAAATCCAACAGCCAGTTTCTTGCACCCATTTTGACTGTCAGTTTAAATATGAACATTCCTGCTCTGCTCCAAAGAGTTGCTGATTAATATATAGATAGTTTTCATATAGGACTTTTTCCTTAGCATTGCTGAGTATCTGTGATTCTCATACTTTATCAGCCAGTAGGAATGAAGCCAGGACCATTTTACACTTGGCCTACAGGTTCTTGTGAGTAAAGAGTACTCATCATCTTCTACCATTGCACCCAGTAATTATCTTCAGGATAATTAGCATCTGTATCTTGGAGATCTCCATCAAGAATCTTCTTTCTATTGTGGACTGTAACTATTAGGTTGGATCTCAGCCTGGTATGAACTGGCGTAGCACCCTTAATTAATATCCTTTGCTTTCCATCTGAGCTGGGAGGAATATATGTTGTTAAGGGATACTCAAGGCAGCTGTGAGCTGTAGAACTGAGTCTCCCAAAATCTGAATATATATTTCTTGTGCACTCTGAACTCTGAAAGTTATAGCTTGGTTGTAAATATGGGATCAGACCCTTGACTTGTCTAAATAGAGGAGCATGTGTTGCATAGAATGGAGGTATCATTAAACGGCTAAACTTTGCACTGATAGAAATTCTTTTTAAAGACAGAACAAATGATTTGCAAACCTTAAAACTTCACAGACAGTATATATGATGCAAGAGTGCGTGGTCTGCATCCTTCCCATTTTAATCAGTATAATTATAGGGGATTACTTTGTATCATTTTAACAATGATACGAAGTTCATGTATCATCATCTTGCAACCAAAATACCAGCAGCATTTCATGGATCTATGTCAGCTTGAGAACAGATGAGGTTATTATTATTATTATTATTTCTCTGTCTCTGTTTGTTGTAGATATGGCCTGTTTCATGCTAGCTGCTGAAACATGACTACAGCCTACTGTAGCAGCAGATCTGTGTATAACCGGGGAGCTGGCAGTGGGAACGGGGAAATCGAGTCCTCACTTCCTTTCAGCGATAAAAGCCTCAGGATAAAATGTCTGTAAGCCGAGTGCTACTGAATGAGCCATTCGGAGGAGTGGAAACTGGTTAGGATTGAAGTCTAGCTATTTATCTCTTACAGCAGATTTGTGAGTGTTTGCCCTGGAAAGAGGAGTGGCTTCAGAAGCCATCAGTGTTCACAAACCACAGTGTTAGAGCTGAAGTGTTAACGCCTTTCTGTGGTCCTGCGTTGTCTTTGTAAAAAGTACAGTAACTTCTGTCTGGAGGTAAATGTTCACTACATTGATCTCACAACTTGTGGGGAAGCTATTAGTAACAAAAAGGAGGTTTCTGTACCTCATAACATTTCTCTGAATTGAAGTAAGGTATGTCAATTCCAGGACAACTACATTTTCAGGCACATATAATCCACTTCAGTTATTCTAGTTAATTTTCTCCTTGTAAATAAGTACCGCTAGCAATAGTTAGGATGTTGATACCATCCTTTTATGATCTTTCTCATCACATACAATTTACACACAATTGTAATTAATATTATTACATAGCCCTGTATTAATAATTGCATATGGTATCGGTATGTATTAGTATATATATGACGTTGTTACAATAATGTATCGTGTAACAATGTATTAATGTATATAAAGTGTTGCATAAATAAATAGTAAATATTAGTGGAGACATATTATTTGATACATACATGCACAAGGCAGTCATGGATACTTTGTATCACAGTGATGGTACAGAGTATCCCAGTTTGAGGCACGTATGAATGAAAATTTGAGAAATAAGAAAAAGAAGCTATAGTAAAGATATTTGGTCAATATCCAAATTGTTAATGATAAAGTATTTTTGAGGATAAGTTAGTATAAAATTACTCAAAAAAAAGAGAGAAAATAGTAATCAACAATCAAGCTATATTTTCTTTTCTTTCCCCCTTAGAATGACTTTGATTTTTACTGTATTCAGATATATTCCAGCACATTCAGGAACTGTCATCAGACCACTTATCATTCATGGGGAAATATAACAGAACTTGTATATCAGTAAATGAAACAGGACCATCTGATATTGCCAGTATAATATCAGCACCTTCTATTTAATTTGGATGCAATTAATCTGGAAGGACAGCAAGATCCCAAGAAACCAAATTTTCCTAGTTTTACACAGCAGATATAGATGCAATTTACTGGAATATTTGCCTCATTTATGTGGGACAGACCTTCCAGTTGGAGTTTCCAGCACCCCAACACTTGTTTCATCTATAGGTAGATGTATCTATTTTCTGTGCTGGAGTTATATGAGCTGTGAACTGCAGGTGTAGTGACACAGGGTGCACAGTCTCTGCACTTGAGCAAGGAGAATTGCAGGACATTTATGAGAAGACTGGGGTGACATATGCAGGAGGACAAGATGGTGGATATGTGAAAAGGAACAAACACACTGAAGATACAAGAGACAAAGAAGGTCATCTTCAAAACACTCCTTGTCAACAATACACAGAGAGGGCAACCACAATGTCCCCAGCTCCAGTGGAGTTCTTGTCCAGTTTCCGATCCATGTGGTGGCTCTGAACGGCTTAGAAGTTCCTCACTTCCTGGATTTGTTCGCTGTAATGACTGCAAGCACAGGGATGGTGGCTTTGAAAAGCTGCTCAACTGGGGAGTGATGATAGCTACCAAGATGCCTCTGTTGAGTGTTGCAACTTGCTAGTGCCACCCTCAGCTGCTGCCACTAGCCAATACTCAGGCATAAATAAATATCTTTTACTGTCTCTGCATCAGGTATTCAAACACAAAAAAGGGCAGGTAACTCCCTAGCCTAAAAAGCTGAATATATTGACATTTCACTATTGTGACTTAATCAAGACTTGTAAATACATTAGAATGAGCAAGTGATACACTCAGTGTCAATTAAAACAAGAGGATGACACAGCACTGAGCTGATACTCGCCAAAGATATTTCTTGATGATCTGAAAACCACACCTATCTACTGCCGATGCTTGGGGCACATTATTTCCATAGGCTCAAACAATTAGAGATACCATTCTGAATGATGTTTATCTAACACTGCTTTCTTCACAGTAAAGACTGTTAATGCAGCAGTTGAGCAACTCCAGGAAGGCACAGTTATCCTGAGATAATCAGGAGCCTGAGGGCTCAGAGGCAGTCATCTGTGTTCTCTGCCCCAATTTCATCGGTATATTAAATTAAAAAAAAAACCCTCTATGTTAATACATCATGAAGGTCAAACATTGCATTGCAAAGAAGGGTGGAAATTCAAAAATAGGATTCCCAGAGCAATTCTAACTAAATGTTTACATGTATATAGGTACAGTGCATTATCCCAATTATTATTATGTCATCACTGCAAACCCAAAAGAATGCAGACAAATTATTAGGAAACAGATGTATCAAAATTGTGCGTTTGTTTTATTGCCTACATGTACGTGTTAATGATGTGAGTGAGTAACTCAAACAACAATCAATTTCACTTTGGAGATGTATTTTTAAAAATTCCTTGACTAATTTTCTAATTCAATTACATATTATGCTATTGCTTATATGGGAAGGCAGAACTAAGGTTCATCTGTCCATCTTACAAATTCCATGTAACTACATGGAACCTGTTTTATGTGATACTGGTACCAAACCATAAGACACCGAGAATATAATATGTTTTTAATTGTCTTTTAGGGAAATTGTAGTTTCTATATAGGCTCAGCTGGCAAGCTTTCTGCCACTGATATACTCTGAAAGAAAATGGGGCTGAGATTTATTATTTGTGTTTAGGATTCCTAATTATGGACTAAGCTGCCTTGGACATAGCAAACCTGGAACAAGCTGTAACAATCTGACAGGAACCTATATGACAGAATAGTTCATGACTCTGTTGTGCACAGGTAGCTTATTATAGAGCATTAAAAATAAATATCTCCAGAGTGTAACTTGGACAAGTACATGCTCAGCTTTTTATCATGGGTGTCATGTATGTGGCAAGGAGTCATTACTGACTGCCCCTCCCTACACCATCATCTGTGAGAGCCATCTAATCACACTTTGGCTAGATGAGCAAAAATCCTGTGTATAGAAAATTCTGAGAATTACTGGCCCTATGACTTGTTGACACTCAATGTTCTAGGTACCTTAAGTTCCGTGGGCAGTTCTGTTCACTCTCTGGAGTCCATGTGCCTTCATGAACAGCCTAAACCATGCACAGAATGTTTCTGGGAACTAAAATACAATGCTATGCCTAGAACAGGGCAGATACAGGGAGAGTAGGAAATGGGCTAACTTGGGAAAGCCTGAAGCACCTCAGAATTTCTTCTATAAAATGAAGGATTACCCCCTGAGGACTTGTCCTCCATTACTGAATGCCAGAGACAGGAAAAAAATCACCTAAATGATAAAAAGCTATTCGCAAGAACTAGTTATAAAATGACAGTTATCTACAAGGCACTGCTCTTTCTCTGTATCTGCTGTTATGTACCAGAATTGTTAAATAACAAGGTACTAATCTAAGAGTGTTTTGAGGCAAAAAAAGCTACAGTCCTCTCTTTATAACACTGAAGGAGCATAAAAAAATATAGTAACAGTAAATGCTGATCTCTGAGCATAAATTTCAGTATTGTAGTGGGTGACAGGAAATTTAAATACTATTTTGAAGTTGATTGTATCACACAACTCCACCCTAGAATTAACTTGAAGTATTTAAACTACCATGTTAAAGCAAAAAGGGAGACAAGATAAAAGATAAAGAGAAGAAGGGAGAAAGGAAAACTTGCTATTTTATAAAATAATGGGATTATGTAGAATAAAGGATAGACACAATTATAGGAGTTAGAGAAGGACAGGATGAAACGCATTACTTGAATTCATAGTGGCCTCACTGGGGTCTGAAACTCATATAAGTTGATGATTTTTTAAAGGAAAAATGGAAAAAGAAAAATGTAGAAAACAACAAAAAATTAGGAAAAGCAGGGAGGAAAACTAACAATTCAGGTGGAAACACTGTTAAAACAAATTAGAGTTTTTTATTTTATGTCACATCATTAAAATCATGGCCCTGTGTCTTCTTTAACTTGAACTGAATTTGGAAATGCCACACAGGGCACACAGACAGGCTGCACAAATAGCATAGCCCATGGAGTGTCACCTTAGCATGTGAAACAGAGCACCAGGACAACAGGAGTATCATTTTCACGAAAGGGAATGCAACACCAGGGCAACAGCTTCCATTCTGTCCCTATCTTTGGTAGTGATTCAGGCCTCCTCTTCACCAGCCTTCTCTGAATGTTAAAATCCTGTCTGGAGTTCAAATTTAATGCTGCTTGGGGTTGAAACAGAAGATTCTGTGTAGTGCAGAGGCAATTAAAAGTCTTGGGACTTCTGAATTTCTAAGAAAGGGAGAGGACAGCATTTTCATTTCAAATGCATGTCTTTATTGATAAAAAGTGGATATAACAACAAAGATATCTCATGTGAATAAGATATTATGAAATCTTCAATTTGAAGTTCAACAGAACTGCATAGTACAGCAGAAGTAAAATGAAAGTATTCATAAAAGAGATCTATTGCACAGATCTTCTATTCAGACTTTCAGGACAGTTTAGGAGCAAGAGGGGATTTGACCCCTGAGTCCTTCTAAAGGTGAGAGCAGAAAGAGGCAAATAGGTTATAGGCTGATAAACCACTCTGAAAAGTCAGGCTTAAGTGAAGCAAACAAGCTGCAGAGTATGATGAGAGGGAGTGAGCAAGAGGAGGCAGAGTGGGAAACACCGCGTCTGCACAGGTCTGATGCTATTGATAATCACTGCACCCATACAACCCAAAAAACATCCAAACTTTTCCAGATCAGACGATGAACCATGGCCTGTGCAAGATGTAACATCTTATCTGGAGATGGTTTGAATATGTGCACTTACTCAAAATCAGCGTTTTCCTGGTTTTACAGTGCTTATTTAGAGGATACAAAATTTCACTAAAATATTTTCTTCTAACTATATTATACACTGTTGGATTAGTGGTAAACACTTTAATGAAATTACTATTTCAGAGGTTTCAATTTATGGACTTTTTAAGAAAGAAATAAAACAAAGAAATTTTTATCAGTTAAAAAATGCATTCATTTTGAAAAAAAAAAAAGAAAAAAAAGGAAAAAATTAACCTGTTTTTTTTTTTTCCATAGCCAGAGGAAAGATATGGCAGAACAAGGCCACATGTACAGAGAAATCTAAGAAGAAAATGATAGTTATGAATAGCAAAGTTATGAAATAAATTCTCCTTTCTGTGCTGTACATTTTGTTTTTCTAACCAAGTTGAGTATGAACACTAATGAACTACTAATGTAAATAATTATTTTCCCGTGAATGTTTTCGGCCCATTGTGTTAATTAAAGCTTGATTCCGAAGTGGACAGAAACAAAAAAGAAACAATGAAAAGTCAGTTCCACATCTATATGTCAGTGTAAATTGCTGCATTAATCGGGATATAATTCAGCTGCTAGGGAAAGCAGGACAAAAACACTGAGTATTTTTAGGCCTGTCATTGTTAAATATATTTGTTCCTTCCTTAATATCGACATGAAGCAGAAGTGAATACAGATTTTAAATGCAAGTATTATGAAATGTTGCACATCCCTCAAGAGTTGAATTTAGGTCCTGGTATAAAGCTCATTAAAATCAACAGGAACCTTTCTTTTGTCTCCAGCAGTCAGAATCTGGATATAAATGAATATGCTAAAAACAAGTAACAATGAAAAAGGAAAAAAAATCAAAGAACAAAAGAAGGGTACGATAGTTAAAATGTTGTTACTGACATTCAGTTATAATTATAAACATGTTTTTACCAAGTAAAAATTCTGTACTTTCATGTTCTCATAGAGCAGAGTGAAAAGTACATACCTTCCCTGTACTTAGCACTACCACTATGGACCCAGTACTATCTTTGATCAGGCTGTTCTATTTTCCTCAATGCATTATGCTAAAATATCTGATAACGTGGTGAAGAAGGACATTCTTGGGAATAGCAAGGAATTATAAATGAGGAAACTGTTCGTTTACTACTTTATACTGACACATTGTGATCAGTCATCATCACCAGTTAACTGCCATTGCACCCAGCCCTTTTATGGAAGACTTTGAAGAACCATACAGGTATCACAGCAGCTGGTGATTCAGAAAGCAGCAACTTCCTTTCTGCATCACACACTGCTAGGAGTGTTCTCCTGGAAAAGTAGGGAAGTAAAACTTCTGAAGCTTTGAAACTGTGAAAATGTGAGTGTGACTTTCGGCTTTTTTTTGAGAGAAATAGTCACCCATATTCTGGACAGATTTTCCTCCAGGTAATTACATTCCTTCTCTAGTTTCAAGTAGATACATTATTCTTCATTTACACTTTTAAAGCACTTACGTTGCTGTGACAATCTTGTTCCTTATCTGATGAGCTGGTTGTCCAAAGCAATTTGAAAGATCTTTTCCACAGAGGATAAAATAAAGTAGGCTTTACCTTTTACCAAATGAATCCTTATTTTTAAGAGTTTAAATTCCAGAGCTGGGGACATTTTCTTGAATCCCTCTGCAATTCAGAGTACTGTGCTTTCACAACAGCTATGTTGTGAAATAGCTATTCCTTGCTTTATCTGCAGTGATATAAAAGTAGTCTCTCAAAGACAGAAGAAAATAGGTTAAAAAATTAGACCCCTGTAAATAAATGCTGACATTTACAATTTAAATTGCGGTAGTGTCCGTTGCCTGTTCTTCCCAAGCTTAAAAAACAATGGCAAATTTTGCTCCTCAAAGCAGTTATCACAAGGAGACAAATCACAAGATAAAGGGAGGACTGTATTGTGTGAACAAATAATAGGATTCTGGCCAAGGATAAGGAAAAGGGTTAGTTCAGTAAGAGATTTTGGCAGATAAATTGAAGAGTCATGGAGCATCACTTAGAGATAAGAAAAAACATTAACTCAAGATAGTTTGGAGGAGGAAGAGGAGCAAAGTGACAGAATTTTCCTCAACAATGAGGTAAACATGTGGAAATGGCAAAAAAAGTTGAGAAAAAAATCTTCATATTAAGTTTCAGTCAAGCTTGTGATTAAACCAATATTTAAACAACTTTGATTAGCAAACAGCAATACATCAAGAAGATGCAATGAAGAGACATTAAAAAGCAGAACTCCATAATGGAAGCTACGTCTGAAGGGAAGATGATGAACGAGTAGAACTGATAATTATCAGCTGAAAAACTTCAGGCTGAAGCTGTATCAACAGATATGAAGACACAGAGAAATTGCATTGAGTCTGGAGGGAAGACACATCCCTGAAACATCTCAAGGTTCCATCCAGACAGACAGGTATTCCCACTCTGTGTGACTAAATCTTCTTGAGTATGGAGAACTAATAAATGAAAATCATGTTGAAGGATATAGAATGAAAAAAAATCTCACATACCTATGTCTCAAAAATATGTTATTTTTCTTTAGTGTTGAAGAAGTTTTCTCTTTATTGCTCTCATGATCCAAAGCACATTTGGATCTAGTAACCATTCTCTTGCTGGAACATCCGAGTCATAGAGCTAAGAATTGATCCCTTTCAGTCCATTTACCTTAAAAGATGAGAAATTTGCTTTCCCTCTGAAAGCATAGCATCCTCTTAGGATTTACCAAATGGTATTTCTTTTCTCCTCAGGACAAATTTCTAGAAAAGCTCACAGCTAGCTGGCATGCAGCCAGCACTGTATTCCCTGGCACCACATACCCATTTAACTTTAGAGTTTGCTGGCACAAGCCAGCTCTGCATTCTGTCCCAGAGATGGCTGTGTTTCAGCAGTAATGAAACTGCAATACACATAGTGCCACATTCTTCACTCCAACACACATGCAGTCCCAGTGAAAACAACGCAGACAAAGTCAGGAAAATTACATTGAGGTGACCAAAGGCTGCCCTGCCAAGCTTTTATTAAAGAATAATTTAAAAAATATTACTTTGTTTTCCCCAAATAATCTACTGACCCCCCACCTTACTGCCCCACTAATTCCACTGAACTTTTAAGCAAGATTTGTCAGTATTTTCCTCTTCATCTTCCATCAGAGGATGTTCTCTTGTTCCTCACAAGAGCCATGACATTATCAGATGGCTCACTGTGTTAGTGATGAGCAGACTAAACTACCTCCAGCTAAGCACTGGTCATTGAAATAAAAGGGTTTTGAAGTACATGCAGGCAACTGGTAAATTGGGAGACAGAGATTACATCATAAAGGACAAGTGCTACAGTGCTTTAGCAAGGTCTATTTGACGTTAAGATTTATGTGCATAAGCAGGTCTCTACTGCTTTTTGTTCAGTTAACAGGCGGCTGAGTATTTGACCGTCTTCTTTTAAAAATTCCAGATCAATGCTGGGCACAGGCAGGCCAACTAAAGCAAGTTGATGTATCTGTGTTGTTCCTACTCAACACAACAGCACTGCGGCCATATCCCCCCCATCTCACCCATATTCCTGGTTCTCTGCAGAGTTGCTCTATCATAGGGAAACCTTCAGCACTTGTTCAGCTGCTTGAGTGACCGTCAGTGATTAGGCACATAAGAAACTCTGAGCAAGCTGAGCAGAACAAGCCCTGTGAAGTACCGGGTGAGTATGCTTAATAAGCACACCAATTGCTATTTGCCAGTCACACTGATATGAGTAAAGCTGGTTTAATAATTGTGCTGAGGATTAGCTAGATGATTCATAGGAAAATCCAAAATTAAGGGCCCAATTTACATTCAAACTATGTGGCTGAGAGAGTTGGGGAGAGGGAACACTTGGTCTCTTGCTTAAAATGAATCCTAATTGCCTATTTCTTCTGATTACAGTGATCAATCTCCAAACGTGTCTATATTAAGCAAACCATATGTTTATATATGTGTATATACACTTTTTGTAAATTACTAAGTTCCAGATACCCCTAAATGAAACTCAAAACACCAGGATCTGCTCACAGAGATTTACTCAAGACTCCCAAAGGCCACCTTCCTCTTTCCTTATTGTTTAGCAAAGAGGGGGGTTTGCCCCAGAGCCTATAAAACACAGAACAATTAAAGGCACACTGTAAAATACTATGACATTAATGACATGTATCCGTTCCTGGAACACTGCAAGTTATTTGTGATTAACCTAGTTCACTGAAGAAAGTTGTGAGGGCTGAGGATATATATCTTTGTTCTTTTCCTCTGAATATTTCTGGGTGCTGATAACAATATCTTGTGACAGAAAAAAATAAGAACACAAGTATTTTTCTTCTGGTGAGCTGATATGCTACACGGCTAATAATTGCATGAAATGCTCTTCTGATTTTCACTTGAAAGGCTGTATTTCACCTATTCATCTCATTAATGATTTTTGTCCTGCATAGGATGCCTTGCTGAGAAAGGACTGGTTTCTACGGACTTGATTTCTCACAACCAGAGCTCTCTTGCATTATCCATCTTTTACAGGGATTCATTATCAAAGGACAGCACACGGGTTTAAGCTGTAAAACACCAAGAGATTTGTCTGGACTTTGGAAGAGACTTTATGACGTTCAGGATTTGGGAACAACACTCTAAAAGAAAAATCTTTTTTGAAGTCTGCCACTTTCTGGATGTCCTGCATCACGATGAAGTCTTCCCTACCAAGGGCAGGCAGCTCATTTCACTGGTCGTCCTTTGACCCTGCTCTGAGCTTCAGCATCTCCCCCAGATTCATTTGAAGTCATATCGTCTCCCTTTTCTATCTCTGTCCTACAAACAGAAAGCTTCTACTTCCTCCACACCCACTCTCCTTGCCAGAAGCCTCACTGCAACTTCCTGTCAGTTTTATACACTCTTGTGTAAGTGTGGAAGTGCCGTGGACTTCCTTAGAGCACAAGTTTTATCTGAAAACACCACATTAATTATTTGCTTACTAAGTGTTTCCTAGAAACATAAATTCTCATTTATTTTTAACCTTTATCAGCTAAACCCTTTGTAACTGGAAAATATGAGTGACACTCGGGGGGAAAAAAAAAAGTGATTTACATATTTTAGGACTAAAGTAACAGAAAAGCTAATACCGTAATTATTTGCAGGCATTGGGAATCCTGCTTTGTAGCGGCAAGACTGTTCCCATCCAGAGGCATAATGATCCACATAAAACCAGCAGTATGCGGCACCTCTGAAAGACCCTTTTAGAAATGCAAGGAACACTGCACTGGTATTTACTTTTCCAGCTCTTTACGTTCTTAATTAACTTTAAGCAACCACAACGCGCTTTTGGCGCACCTTTGAGCTGTACCTAAGCTGCAGCTCCCACCTGGAGCGCGCACGAAGAACTCCGGGAGAGGGGCGGCGTTATCCCCACCACATCTCGGTCCCTCCGCGCCGCCGCCTCGCCCCCGCCGCGCCGGGGCGGGGCGGGGCCGCCGCGCGCCTGCGCAGGGGGCGGCGCGCGGGGTCAGCCCTCCCCGCGCCCGCCCCTCCCTCCGCCCCCGCCGCGCCAGAGCGAGGCTGGGCGTGCGGCGTCACGGCGACGGCCCCGAGCCGCGCCCCGGCACAGGCGGCGAGCGGAGCCGAGCGGAGCGCAGCGGGCGCAGCGCAGCGGGATCGGCCGGCGAGGCGGCGGCGGCGCGGGGTCGGCGGGGAGCGGAGGCGCTGTCCGGTGGGTAGCGGCGAGCAGCGCGGGTCGAGCCGGGCCGGGCCAGGCCGCTGTGGCGGGGAGCGGCGCGGCGTCTCTGGTACAGGTGGCGAGGCGGGGCGGGTTGGGGTGGGGGCGGCGGCGAGCGGGGGGTGGCGGCGGCGACGGTGGGGAGCGGCGCGCTCTGAGGGAAGGGGCACCGGCCTGGAACATGGCGGAAGTGGAACCGGGAGCCGCCGCCTCGTCCGGCCTCAGGCGTGGTGGGACTCCGAGGGGGTGGGGGGAGCGGGACGCTGAGGAGCAGTCGTCGCGGCCGGGCCCGGGGCCCGGCTCTGCCTTTCGCCGCTGCCCCCCGCCCGCCGGTCCCCGGAGCAGAAGTTGGAGCGGAAGCGGAAAGTTGTAACCCCGCGGGTCGGGGCTGCGACGTGGGGCCCGGACGGCCGCGGGGAGGGGCGGGTGACGCCCGGCTCGGCCCCGCCGCGGGCGGGGAAGGGGACGGTGCCCTGCCGCCGCCAGCGTTGTCAGCGGGAAGTCCGAGCCGAGCCCCACCTAGTCTGGCCGCGGGAGAGAAGCCGCTCGCTCTTTCCGGCCGGTGTGTGGGGGCGAGGCGGGGGGGTCAGGCCGGGCGCGGCCGGCCGGGGCTTGTGCCTGGGCTGGCCACGGAGTGGGACAAGTAGACAGCCCGGTGGCCTGCGAGTTCCCTTCCTGCTTATCACAAAATGAAAAGGAAATGACAGGGATGTTCGCCTCGTCTGAACACCCCACCATCACCCGTGTCAAAAGCAAATGGAAGAATTTGACTGACACTTCCTGCGCCAAACCCGTCTAATGAGCCTGTGGTCCTTGTACCCTTCTGCGTGCGTTGGTGAAGAAGTGGTGGAAGGAAAACAAAGTTTGCTGAGGGGAGAATAAAACCAAATCTGACTGTTCTGGCATTGGCCCTAGATTACAAAAGAGAGAGAGAAACCAAGGTTTTCTGCGAAAAAAGGATAGCATGCTTTTACTCCCATTTCCATCTTAAAGGCATAGGTTATGCCGCTCAGGGTAAACGAAACAAAAAAAGGAAAGTCTTTTTCTGTACTGCTTTGGGGTGCAATAGTAAGGTGGTACAGTTCAAAGAGAGAGGGTATGTCAGAGATCCCCAGCTTGAAAATCGTACAGGTTGTGTATATGTTACTGCATTTAAATGTTTTGATTAGTGTAATTGTAGTTTTCCAAATATAACAGCTATATCTTACCCCAGGATGAGAGGAGTAGACAGTGTATGACAAAGACTTTTCAGTACTTTTTCACAGTGAAGTATATGTTGAAATTACTGTTACGAGAAAAGGAGACAAGAAACACTTCCTTCTTTCCGTGAATTATAATTAAAAGGCAATGAAGCAGTCACATTGCCTTTAAGAATAACCATTCAAAAACAAGTGTAATTCCCTTTGGAAAGTCTCTTATCTCTATGAATAACTTGGAACATTATTTAAGTTATTACCTTTTGGATTACTTGCCTCTATATTAAAATCATATGCTTTTGGGAGGGAAAAAAAGCCAACCAAACTTGGTAGAGTTGAGTATTTTCATTATTCATTGCGTCTTTTTTTACTCTTGTTCAAAATCTATCCTGTAGACTTAATTCTAGATAAAAGTGAACTGAGAGAGTAGTGGAGGATACTTGTACTATTCACATTAAAGGCTTTGTAAAAATAAACTGATTAGATGTGAATGCTTTATCCCTTTGGTACCTGTGTGTTTTCAGGGATGCTTCTTGTAGCGATGTGAGCTGCTTCAGGTTTAACTTAAAGCTGTAGTGTAAAACCATATTATTATCTGTTCCCAAGTAGCTGAGTTTGGAATTACTCTGTGCAATATAAGTGCCATGTATCTTTTTTTGCAGCAAAAATGATCATACTTGGAGCACCTCTCTGCCTGGGTGTGAAATAATCTGCAAAACAGAGTTGAAAGACAAAAAAAAAGTAAACCCAAACTTTTATGTGGGGGGGGGAAAAACCCAATAGTCTTTTTACTGTCTGTACCTGTTCTTCTATTACTATATATGTGCACTACATAAGTTTTCTGAGTGGAATTGGAATTGTGCTATTTTGTTCCAAAGCTCTCCTGTAGGACAGTTCATCAAAAATAAATCTGAAGTGAGCCATGACAGTTCTTTTTGTGCTGTGCCAGTTTTGCAGAGTAAAACTGACTGTCTTGTTAATTGAGAGCCTTTCTGGAGCAGAGGCAAACAGATGGGAATCTAGGTGAGGGCCTACAAAAGGAGGAAGAAATTGCTTCTATGGCTGAGGAAGGAAGTGTGCTACACTGTAGCTTGTGATCTCACAGTTAGCAAATGTGACACAGAACTAAAATAAACAGTTGTCCACCTATCATCTGGGGTGTGGGAAGTGCAAGAGTCACAGAACTACTTGAGTACTTGATGCTTACGGCTACCATGCCAATCCTGTCATCCACAGAGCTCTGCTAGCTGCTCAGGGTTAGGTACAGAGAGGTGCTCTTAAAGGATAAGAATATTTTACGGATAAAAACAGGCACTCTTGTCCTTGCATGTATGCTGAGAGGGTAGGTGGATCCTTTATGAATTGGCCTTTCTAAGTAATGCTTAGATGACTTTCACATACCTAGCTGACATTTGAGAGTGTTCGTCAGGTTAGCGTCCAGTTGTGAGTTTTAATCAAAATTGCTCTCTTAGTAAGACGGATCACTCAGCATAAGCTGTGCTATAGAAGTCTGTGCTTAGCTTGTGGTTGTGAATGCTTCCACTTCTTTACCTCAGAACAAATCCAAAAGCAGACCAAAGTGCACTGTGTGGTGTCAGTGTGCTGAATCCCTGCTGAGTTGGGGCAGGCTTCTGCTGTGTTCTGTTGCATCTAGGTCAAGTAGAGGGATATTTTAGACAGCCTCCTTGTTCAGAGAGATGAAAGGAGTATCTACAATAACTACACCTTCATATTTCAAGGTAAACTTTGTTTTCCTGCTCAGATATGGTTAAGATGGTCTGTTTCTACTTTTCTTGCATAAAGCAGAGGAAAAAAAAGTGGTTTTGTACTAGAATGCCATTAATAGACCTGTTTTCAAGTTGACTGAGTTTTCAAAGTTGTTTAACAGTTGAGTGTAGTAGATCTTTAGTACTTTAGAGCATCTAATGTATGGCTTTTTCCTTAAGTCCTGTTATTCATGAAGCAACTGGTTGAACCAGGCATAGAAGAAGTAGTATTTTGATAAAGATATGAAGTTAAGTTTGCCTGTAGTAGGCAAATGCTATTTGGAGAAAGTCAAAGACCTTGTCTGCTGGTACAGACTGTTTCTTCATGAAGCAGTTGAATGAGGTTACCTTCAAAAGCAGCAATAGGTTATGGCCTGAAACTCTCATCTCTCAAGCTTTAGAACGTGCAAAGAGACACTGGACAACTAAAGGTCTTTATTTTTATGTGTGCCTGCTCATGCATGCTGTTGTGAGCTCCTGACATGTTGTTGAGCATGTCCCTCTCTTCTAGCAGGAAGGAAAGGGAGGAAGGCTGTAAACATCAGGTTGGAAATCTGCCTGTTAGGCAACTTTTGAAATATAAAATTATTTGGGGGCCCTGTAGCTATTCAGGATGCTTTTTTTTCAAGAACAGTGTTTTAATAGTGATTTTTACTACTGAAGCAGTAGAATGAAACTTACTCTAAGACCCTAGAGGAATGTGCATTATAGAAATGCACAAAAAGATTTTTTTTTAGAGGTGAACCAGGAAGAAGATCTGACAATATCTTGTACACTGTCCCAGTCAGCACTCTATAGTTATTAATCTAAGGACTTGATGTTATTTGAATCAATGGTTCCTGCTACGTAACTATGAAAGGAGACAGCCAAGTAAGTCCACATGGTTAGTTCATTCCTGACCAAGGGAGGAAGGCTAGACCATAGTGCAGGAGTAGGATAGCCTAGCCCTTCTAAGGGATTGGTGTTTGCATCCTGTGGCAGACAAGCAACATCTCATGTTTCTTCCCAGCTTGAAATTCTCTTCAGGAAATCTGTACCTTCTTAGATCACTTGGTATCATTCCTGCAGCTGTTGCAACACAGGAAGCTGTCCTAAATCTGAATGACTTGACCAGGTCTTCTGCGAAAAGGATATTGTGTACCACTGTTATTCATTCATGAAATAATTTTCAATGTGACCCTAATAGCAGGGCTGTGAGAAACCTTACATTAAAGCATTAAATTTTGGGGCAGTCTTGAAGACCTGGAACAGGAGAACAATTTGTTTTCATAACTGAAGACAAAGCAAGGCTCTGTAGTTATATATTTTTTTTTTCATAGAAACTCAGGAGAATGTGTTTTTTGCATCAAGATTTGTTGACATTGACATGACTCTTACTTGCTTTAATGATAGCGGTTATTATTACCTAATTTCAGTAGGTAATCTGGATTAAAGGAAAATATGTACTTCAGCATTTCCATTAGTATGGCTTACTCTATAATTTTTTGTGACATTAGATGGCAAAAGCTTTTTCTTAAATTAACTTCTTAACTATTTCCCAGATAATGTATATTGTCTAATCTCATCTTCAGTTAATCTGAAATAATTAGTGAACACAGATAGTCCCTGCAACTGTTTCTTTTTGTATCTGTGCATTAGTTGTCTTAGCTTTTGAAGTCTTGTCCTATTTTTCCCACTCACAGTCTCTGTTTCTGAAACTTAACCAATTGTGCCTTCACTTTTTTTTATGTCTGCAGTGAAGGAAAGTTTCTTAAAAGCATGCTTCATATATCAGGAGGAAGTAAAAAAAGCAGTACCACCACATCTCTGTCAAGGGTGAGCCGCAGACACTTGTGAGTTATCTATGTGGAGCTCCAGAGGGGAGGTACAGGAGATAGGAGGAGGACCTGTTACTAGGAGTGACACTTCAGCACTACAGAAGTGAAAGTGGTTTTGGTAATTGCAGAGTCAGATCAGCTACTTAGATTTTTGGTTTTTTAGAGGTTTCATGTATGGTCAGTATTTTTTGAGATGAAGCTAGCATGCTGAGCAGCAGTTGGACTGCATCAGAACCCAGATAAGTGATAGTTAAGTAGTGAAACTGTACAGTCCTTGTTTGCAGTTAATCAAACTTCTATAACATCTGGTCTAATACCTCCCCTAGATGTGATTTGTTAGAAGACTAGTGGAAAGTCGCAAACTTGTTTCAGAAGGGTAAACTGGAATGTGGAGTGGAAGTAATCTCCGTTGAAGTAGAAGTTACTTAAAAGTCTTACTCTCTGCAATACATTATTTAGGACTGGATTGATTTATTTATTGGGTGACATTTACTGTTGATACTGAGTTGTGGATGCCTGATTGCTAGAAATGTTCAAAGCCAGGCTGGATGAGGCCCTGGGCAACCTGATCTAGGGGGTAGTGTCGCTGGTGGAACTACATCATCTTTTAGGTCCCTTTCTGCTCCAACCATTCTGTGTTTGTGGCTGTGTCCAGGTGTGGGGGGGGGCAGGCCAACAACATATAGGAACTTTTGTTAGTCTTGTAAATGTGAAGCAGTTATGGGGGGTTGGTAGAGTTTGTAAGATGCAGTCAGTAACCCTCCTGTGATCTTTTACTGTGAAGCTACCTACAATGTAACATTCCGAAAGCTTGATGTACAAGTTGACCCATAAATGTTGCCTACTTGGCTTCGTATGATTGCTTTTTGCATAAAATATTGCTGAAGGATTTTCTTTTGGTTAGGAGAGTGTATAAATTAATACAGCTTGCAAAATCTTGACTCTTGCACTTCTGGAGTTATATTTATGTAGTTAGTATGAATAAGGATGTATCATACTGTCTTTTTGTGACCCTTCTGACTTGTTTAAAATTGAGATTTGGTGAGCAGTAGACATTCTGTGAGTGTGGTGATTTTATTCCCATTCAGGGAATGGTCCTTTTATTATTTACTGTCTGTTGTTTATATTGGTAGAAGTATACAGAAAATGCAACGTGTTTTCACGGGTTTTATGATGAAGAGCATAAAAAATGAGTTTGTGGCAAGTGTGAACTCACCTTCAGAATTCAAGTATAATACCAATCCATAGATGAGTTTCCAAGGTAGTTTTATATCAACAAGTATACAGTTCGAGGTGCCTTGGACTTGTGTTCTTTGTGAGCTGTGAAATGTTATGTTCAAAAATCCAACCTCTACCAACATAAGTTATTTCAGAATGTGCCATGCTCCTAGAAACTGATGCCAAATTGTCATCAAATTGTCACTTGGTGGAGTCAAAGAGACTCTAGTAGTCCTATGGCATCAAGAAGCACTGAGGAGGCAAGAATAGATGACTGTCATACCGGAGAATATCACTGTTCCATTTTTCTGATAGATCTTTTTTGACATAGTAGCAGATTAGATGGGATTTCACCAAAGAAGAGACACCCTGGCACTTAATCTCTGTGGGCACTGAGTAAGTTTGGAGATGAATAGAGAGAAGCTGTAATACTATAATAAGCAAGCATTCATAACTAGTTTTTTATCTGGATGCTTGGTCTTCAAATGTTCTTACTTCTGGTGTACAGTTTTTTACTTGCTTTTAAGTCTGAATACTAGAGAGGGAAGCAAGCATTTCTGAATTATAGCTATGTATTATTGTTGTAGTTATTGTTGTCCTTATTTTATTGTTACCTTTTCACCTTCCTTTATATCTGAGCTTAATTTTTATATTTGCTTATATTTTAAATGATCCTCTGGTTTTTGTCCTGATCTCCCTAAACCTTTTATTTCAGGAATTGCCCAAAGCTAAATTGAGGTTCAGCCAGAGATCTTGCATATATAACTTAAGTGTGGTAGCTGAAATTCTGCAAAGATTGAGGAGCTGAAAATGAGGTTTTACAATTAAGTACTTTAGGCCTCTGTGTATGCTTGTGTTTGGCATCCTTTTGATCTGTGTGTTGCTTTTCATCAGACTCTTAAGAGTTATCTCAGAAGAAGAGTGCTGTATCAATGTAAGTACAAATTAGAGTGAGAAAATAGGAATATTTTATGTGGAGCCTGAAACAGAAAGATCTAATGTAAGTTGTCCAGTTTTATGCTTGAAGAACAAAAAAGTCCTGAAGTCCTCCTTTTCTGCTAGAAATCTGGCTCCTGTTTAGCCAGGAAACCGATGAAGAAGGAGCATTAAATGCACATTAGTTTGAACATAATTAAACTGCAGTAACCAATATTTTGAACAGTGTGCAATCTTGCTAACTAGTTCTGCTTCTAGCCAGAGGCAGGATCTTAAGATGCAGTCTGCAGAAGTGTTTTTCAAAGACAAATATATCAATTTGAAAATATTTGTATTTACAGGTAATGCAATTCTTTCATTACTTAATCTTATTTTGAGAGTACTTTTTCAATTAAATTTGGTGCTATAAGTTTCACAGAGGAAAGCTGAAGCCTCTTTTCTGAGCTGAATGCTGAATCTGCTGTGGTAGAAGTGAAAATAAGGAACCATTCAAACATTTGTCTACAGAAGGTTGAAGGCATAGATCACAAGAACCTAAAGAGTAAGCATTTGGTAAACTGCAGGCACCTTAAGCAATGTGAGAATGAAAGACTGGTTTCCTGAAGGTTAAATTTGCTTCACTGGGACAGTCAGGGTGGACTGGAAAGTCATTCTTCTGCTTGGGCTTTGCCTAAAATACAGATTGTTTTGAGATGCTTGTATTTAATTCGCTGGAAGTAAAACTCAGTGAAAGATTAAGGATGTAGTGGTGATGCTTGTTCAAATGCTGTGGTGATTGTGATTGTCATAGCCTAAATAATAGGTGACTCTTAGAAGACAGACATGCAGATTTTATTTAGAAAGGTCTGCCCATCCAAAACCCTAGAGTCAATTTTATATTTCCGTAACATTTGGACATCTTCTGTTACCTTATCAATATGTTTGATTTGTTGCGGGTTGACCCTGGGTGGACATCAGGTGTCCACTAAAGCTGCTCTATCACTCCTGTCCTCAACTGTATGGGGTAGTGTATTGGGCTTGCATGGCCAAGGTTTGGTAGCGTGTAGGCTATAGGGCCTCATCTTCTGTAAGAAGCTGCTAGAAGCTTCTTTCATGTCTGGCAGAGCCAGTCCCTGGCAGCTCCAAAGATGAACGTGCCGCTAGTCAAAGCTTGGCCAATTAGGAATGGTGGTAATGCCTCTGTGATAACAGATTTAGGAAGAAGAAAGGAAAAAGAAGTTACTGCCCAGTCATAATTGCAGCGAAAGAAGAGCAGGGTGAGAACACGTGAGAGGAACAACTCTGCAAACACCAGGGTCAGTAGAGAAGGAGGGGCAGGAGCACCAAAGCTGGGATTCCTTGCAGCCCGTGGTGATGCAGCTGAGGCCCTGCAGCCCAGGGAGGAGCATGAGGATGCAGAGATCCACCTGCAGCCCATGGAGGAGACCCACACTGGAACAACTGGACTCCTGAGAGGAGCCTGTGAACCTGTGGGAGGTGTGCACTGGAGCAGGCTCCTGGCCTGGCAGGGACTTGCAGACTGATGGAGAGAGGAGCCCACACTGAAGAAATGTCCTGGTAAGACTTGTGATCCTGTGGGGGACCAGTTCTGGAGCAGCCTCTCCTTGAAGGACTGTACCCCATGGAAGAGTGATCCACGCTGCACTAGTTTGAGGGGTTCTGTTGCCCATGGGATGGGCTCATATTGCAGCCATTTGTGGAGAACTGTTGTTTGTGAGATGGACTCATTGGAGAAATTCATGGTAAACTATCTCCTGTGGGAGGGACCTCACATTGGAGCTGGGGAAGGACTCCTCTCCCTGAGCAATGGAAGAAACCACTTGTGATGAACTGACTATAACCCCTGTTCCTTTCTCCCTGTGCTGCTGGAGGAGGAGGTAGAACTTAGGAAGGAGGGAGGGGTGGGGGGAAGGCGTTTCAAGATCTCACTTTACTTCTCATTGTCCTGCTCTGATTTTTTAGTAATAAATTCAGTTAATTTCTCTAATTCCAGCTTATTCTGTCCCTGATTGCATTTGGTGAGTGATCTCTTCTGGTCTTTACCTCAACTCATGAACCTTTAATTGTATTTTCTCTCCCTTGTCCAGGGTGGAGGGTAGTGATAAAGAGTCTTTGGTGGGTGCCTGGCATTCAGCCAGGGTCAACTTACTACAGATAGAAAAAGTACAGTACAAGGCTTGTGGGTCAAGATAAGGGCAGGGAAGACCACTTGCCAGTTATTGTCATGGGGATAAAATGGCTTGGGGGAATCAGTTTAATTTACTGCAAATCATATCAGAATAGGATAGTGAGAAATAAACCCAAATCTTAAGAACACCTTCCCAGGCTTAACTTCGCTCCTACATTTTCTACCACCTTTCCTTTAGAGGCACAGTGGGGTAGGGAATAGGGGCTACAGTCAGTTTCGTGTACATGTTGTCTCTGCTGCTCCTTCTTCCTCAATAGGAGGGCTCCACACACTCTTCGGCTTCAGTGTGGGGTCTCTCCCATGGGAGATAATCTTTCACAAACTTCTCCAGTGGCAGTCCCTTCTGGAGGTGCAATTCTTTGGGAACAAATTGCTCCAGTATGTCATTCCCATAGTGTTACAGCCTCCTTCAGACATTTATCTGCTCTGGCCTGAAGTCCCCCATGGGCTGCAGTGGGACAGCCTGTCTCACCATAGGCTGCAGGGGAATCTCTGTACTGGCACCTGCTGCACCTCCACCCCTTCCTTCTTAGCTTTGGTGTCTGCAGAGTTGCTGCTCTTGAATATTCTCACTCCTTTCTCTGCTGCTGTTGTTCCCCCAGCAGTTGACCCCTCCAACCCCCCTATTAAATATGTTGTTCTAGGGGTGCTGCCATTGCTAATGGACTCAGCCTTGGCCTGCAGTGGGTCTGTCCTGGAGCCCATCTAGCATTGGACATGGGGCAAGGCTTCTGGCAGCTTCTCACAGAAGCCACCTAGTTAACAAGACTGACATGCAAACCAAATAAAATCTGACTTCTAGCAAGGTGAGTTTTGAGGTATGACAGGTTTCTCCAGAAGATGGCAAGCTTTGAAGATGCAGAGGAACCAAGAATTATGGTCTAAACATGAACTAGAGTGATCTTAACAAGATTCAAATAGAATCTTGTAGAGACTTGATTAAACAAGTTTAACCCTCATTAATTTGGTAACTGTACTAAAGATCTAGTCCATGTAATTGAAAATGGTGTGGGGATGAGTATGATTCAAATTCATTTGGTTAAAATTATTCAGCTTTTTGTGTAGGTGTCCTCCTGGAAGAGGACAGGAGCTCAGGCTTGCAAGTGAATTGCTTACCTTTGGGATTGTGCTCCTAACTCACTGATCTTTCACCTCTTGAAAATTTGTGACCCATTAAACAAGAGTTCTGTGGGGGGACTAAGGTGCATCCGCCACTCACAGAGTAGATGCAGAGCAATGGCAGTTCACAGCTTTGCATGCATATATTAGCTAGAATTTGTGTTTGTGGGGGCTGTTCATTTGGTTTTGGCTCAGGGTTTTTGTTGGTTGGTTTTTTGGGGGGGACGACATGGGCGTGGGGAATAGTTTTAGTGGGTGGGATTTTTTCTGTGGGATTTAGTTTTAATTGGTTGAGGGTTTTTTGTGTTTGGAGTTTTTCTTGAATACCCTCTTCTGAAGCTTGTGGCAACTTAACACTTGCCTAAGGAACAAGCAAGTTGTCTGTGTGTCCTCCATATGGGCAGAGGTGTGAAGGTCAATGTCTGCATCTTCTGGTCATCATCTAGTTAAGGTTTGCTTGTTGGTTGGGCACTGTCTGCGGAGCAACCATCCCTAGGTTCAAACTGCTACTGCCTTGCTGCCAGAAACAGAACAGGATGTTTTGCCCAAGTTTCACCCTCTTCAGTTAAGCATGTCAGACCTTTTAGAAACTCATGTTCATCAGTGGATTCAGCTAATAAAGTTATTTGTGAAAAGAAGCAGTTAAGGTTGCCCCTCCATCATTGCACAAGTAGAAAACCAGGTGGCAGAAAATAGTAGTTGTTGCTGGGTGTCAGTGTATGCCTTTTTCAGGTTACCCTCAGGACAGATGTCTGAAGCTGTAACAAAAGAACCTTTGGTGAAATTAGCAATCATTTGGGTGACTTTGAGTGAGGTTTGTTGCTAGTGTTCAAAGACCATGTTTCTATTAGGGAAGTATCAATTTAGAGTCAAAAGAAACATGAGTTACGATTACTTGGGACTATGCTGGTATGATTCAGTTATCATGAAAGAGCTAATTTTGTTCCTGTTAAAATGCTAGTAGAGAGTAGTCTCAAATTTGCATCAATTTGTAGTGTCTTTTCAACAGATAAAACTTATAATCTTAATTAAAACAACATATTGGAATTTGTAAGACTTCTCTGGCTACCAACCTGATTTGTGATAGAATTGCTGTAAATTGTACTGTGGAAGGATACTTTGTACATAAAGGGCCTACACCAGCTGAGTTTAAATGGCCAGTAACAAAACATCATATAATGATGAAAGAAATCTTTGTATCTGTGCCTTGATGATGTGTTAGTAATCTAAACAAACCTGAATAAAAGCCAAACTTCTTACAGCAAAGTACAAGTAATGATACGTTGGCATGCAAGCTCTGGCATTGCCAAGGTGTATGTGATGTGTAGATTATGGAGAAAAATAAACAGGAGAGAAAAAAGGTGATCTGGATTTGCAGTTGAATCCAGCATTGGCTTAGGTCTGTAGAAAGAAACCTGATACAAGGCTTTACTAGTTCAGCAGCCAGTGGCCCAATCAAAGTAGAGCTAGGATTGCCAGATATTAAGCAGATACCAGATGGAATTTGAGACTAGGTCTTGCTTCTGAAAGAGAAATTAAG
This sequence comes from Acrocephalus scirpaceus scirpaceus, assembly GCA_910950805.1. Classification (NCBI taxonomy): domain Eukaryota; kingdom Metazoa; phylum Chordata; class Aves; order Passeriformes; family Sylviidae; genus Acrocephalus; species Acrocephalus scirpaceus. The sequence goes on from OU383777.1 coordinate 34,882,602, forward strand.
ATGCCTTTTTCCAAAAAAGAGTACCTTAAGCCAGCTGGCAAGCTTAAAGTAACTTTCAAACTGCACTCACAAAAGAAATATCTTAACTCAGAAAACTTTCATGCCTTACTTGTAGTCCTGCTGGGTTTTACATTGTTTTGTAGCTTAAAAGATAAAATTTAGTGTAGCAATTATGGGTACAAACAATTACTTATATCTGCGTTTAATCAGAAGGATGCATATCAGGTAAAGCATGTTGTGTATACTATGATGTGTCAATCCATTAACTTGGAAAAATTGTAGTGCTAAACACTGATCCTTCTCTGTAATGACAATAGAGCCAAATTCACAGCATCCAATTCCTGGCTCAGTTCTCAGAACTTGTTTTATGGTTGAATATCTAGCTTATACATAGCAAGATATTGTAACATGGTAATTACACATTCTGTGAATGTAATATACCTGTAGTATTTTTTAAAATCTCTCTGTTGTTTCTGTTTATTGCCTGCCTGGATTTTCTTTGAAAGCATAAAAACTATTTGCAATTTAGTTTCTTCAGGAATTCCAAAGTCATAATTTTAACTGTAAGTCTGACTGGTAGGACATTCACAACTTTCCTGGGGGATGGTGACTATTTGACAGGAATGGGGAGAAAATGCAAAATCGTGGCAAACAGACACACAAAAAATAAGAATATCACTGATAAATGGTACAAATTCCATTTGGAGCTTAAATAGATTCTGTAGCATAGGCTTTATAAGGTATTCCACATTTGAATTGACACATTAGAGTTTTTGCAGAAAGTTGAAACTTGAACTCAGTAAGTGTTGAAGCATAGCATATTCTTAGTAGCATAGGAATGTTCATTACATCACTTGCTTTGAAAATGCTTTTTATATTTTGTGTGAATCTACAGGAAGGTGCACTTGATTTTTAGTCTCTCACATCAGGAAGCTTTCATTTTGAGCTGTCAGTGACTTTAAGCAGGCAGATTTTACCCTTATAGCATCCATTAAATTTATGTTCAAATTTAAGACCTAGCTGGGAGTTAACTTTGGCTTAAGAAAAAAACCCCAGATTTTATTCAGCTATTCTAATTATAGACAGTGGAACTAGTCTCACAAGGTCGGATGCTGTTAGCTGCTTTGCAGAAATGGTCCCTGTGTGCAGTGTTAATCAAGGTAGCTGCCTTCAGTGGAAGGAGGAAAACTTGGTTAAGCTTTCTCTGTGTAAGTGTCCCTGTGGGCTGTTCAAGGAGCAGGTTAAACCTTGGTACCATGTTTGTGCTGCAGTAGCTTGTTCGCAGGCGTTTCTCAGGTGGTTAGTATGATTTCATGTCACTGAATAAGCTTAACCACCCAGACAGCTTTTTGAAAACCCTCTGCAGATTGTCTGGTATCAGTTAAAATATTTGAATATAACTGAAGAGCTGTTTTTGTCCAAGAAAAGTTACACTCTTAGCGCCCAGAAGAACTAGCTATTCAACTGACAAAATACATGTTTGTCAAGACCAGAAACTATCAAAAACAGGTAAAAGCTAGAAATAAAAATTGCTCCTAGCTTTGTTTATTGAACAGTTGATTTGCCTCCAGAAAGTCTGCATTAGTAATGAAATAGCTGTACTTCCAGGAATCTTGAGTATGAAAGTCTTTATTAGACCCTGATCAGCCTTTCAGAATTGATTTCTGAATAATGTGTTTTATAAGTTTTTACAAATGTGTGAAAGTCAGCTCTGGAGTATTTTAGTTATCTGAATTGCTTTAAATTCCTTAAGCCTCTAAAAGTTGGTGAAAATGAACAAGCTTCCACTTTGGGCTATGTTGTCAAAATTCTGCTTAGCGCTGAAATTTTTCAGGGTGAGGGGGAACCCTCCTCAGAGTTGAGAGATAAGAATTTAGGACATCTCACGTGTAAGAATTTGGGAAATATTGAGAACAGCACACGTCATCTCTTAATTAGTTGTTTACCTGAAGAGAAGGTTCTAAACCAGGAGATTCAAAACGTAGTGGAATGTGGATAGTTTGGCCATCTGAGACTACTCCAGTATCAGAAATGGGAAACATCTCTGAAAAGACATAATCCTCTGAGCTTGGCTGGTCCTGTGACGAACTAGTGCTATTTTTCCAAAAGTCTGACCATTGTTATTTTGTTTCGTCTCAGGGCTAGCTAGTATCTGCTTTCTGAGAAAAAGATTGGAATTTTTTCCCTTGGCTTTTTTTCCCACCGCTGCTAATTGCAAGCATGTAAACCAGAAAGTTATTTTGTTTCATCTGTCAATCTAGTGTTTGAATCTTTTTTTTCTCATGCAAATAGTTGGGATTAATTTAGGAGTGCCGTTCTCATGGTGATTCTAACCAAGTCTCTTCCAGAGAGGTAAATATTCTGAGGCAAAAGTATTGGGAAAATTTTAGTGAATATAGTGCAACCAAAATGTCAGGGTCTGAAAAAGAATCATGGTGTCGATGAAATGCTAAATAATCATGATCCCTTCTGAAAATGAAAAGGCTTCTGGGAGGGCCGGTTTATTTAATTCCATACCTGAGCAACTAGTTCATTTAAGCAAGTTGGGGATATCTTCAAGTAAATGACTGTACTTAGTTCATGTCTTTTGCCTGAGGCTGAGCTCCAGTTACAGCTTCATAAGGCTTAATATCACTAGAAAAAATAGGATTATTAGCTTTCCCATCCCTTAGATAACAAAGTTTAATCAGAACCCAGAAGTTGAAACTGAAGGAATTGAAAGAAAACTAAATAAAAAATAAAAAACCCACCCCACTTTTACAACTATCACATCAATCCCAATTACCTATGGCATATGAATTTCCTTGAATTCTTTATTGCGTGGTTGCATTTTAGAAAAGCTCTACAAGCAGTAAGTGTGCTGTTTTTTCCATTCACCTCTACAGTAAGGTTACTTATTCCTCAACTTCCTTAGCATAATCTTTGGTTTGCGTTTTCCTGGAGACGTGCTTCAAGAAACTATTGAATAAAATGTCCAGGAGGCACTTTTTCCTGGTTTGTCTGAGAAGGACAGAAGCAGAAAGCTTCCATGTTCACAGTCCTTGTCATATGTGAAACTTCTGAAATGCTGCATTTTCAGTGACTTGTCCTGGTTAACCTTTCTTTCTTCTGTTGTAATGGGCTTATTCAAAGATGTGCTGCTCATCCTTCAGAGGGAATCTTTATTGGGAAAAGTGTCCATGTGCATATCAAGTGTGTGCATGTGTTCTAGTTTATCAAGTATTTTAGTTCTAAGTATGTGATAAAGAAGTAGAATTAAGCAGTTAGCTTAATACACTGCACTAATGCACTAAGTACAAAAAGTAATATGAACAGACTAGTGAGAGAGGCTGCACAGACTCAGTGATTTTGTGGACAGTTGCATCTCAGTGTGCAGGACAGTTCCTGGGGCATCACTGGCAGTTAATGGAGGCAATCTAGAATTGAGCTCTACTTTTGAAAGATTGTATACTTGAGACAGCATTAGAATCGAGTTTGTGATAGTGCTGTTTCTTAAAGAGTAGCTTCCCTAGTTTTTTCTAGCCAAATCTTATATTAGGCATCTCCACAGTTCAGTTATGTCAGATATATCTGTGCATATAAATGCTCAGCTCAGCTGCTAAAAGGCAGTACCTGCTCCAACTAAATTTAAAAAAAGGTCTTATTTTTTGCATGCTTCCTATCTTCTTGCTCTTTAGTGTCTGCACAGGGGCAAAGTTGACAGTATTTTCCTGCCTAAAGATAGGAGAATGGAAAAGTGAAAATGCAAAGGAAAGTTGGCATTACTCTCACTTCTTGCAGGTCAGTCACCTTATAGGTAGACAGTATTTAAAGTAAAATTTGTCCCTTAAAATAAACTCCATTAAATGAAGAAGGAGATTCAAACAAGTTACTTGGTATATTTGCTAGTAATAAGTTTAAACTTACTTGTATCTAATTGTTGGGTGGTTAAGTAGATACTTTCTCAAGTGTCCAATAAATCTGAGGATGTCTTGCTTATCTGTTGCTCACATATCTCAGCGTCTTTATTTCTGTTGTGCCTGTATCCCCAAGGTGATCTGGGGACTACATTTTGTTGGACTTGACCCTAACTTATTCTAGAAATGCCAGCCCAGTATGGTGTTTTATGGCGTAAACCTCTTCTCTTAGACTTTGTCTTCTGCTTTTTCCCCCACTCACTTGTCACTAATCAATTAAAAGGAAATCCTGTTGGCACTAGATGTGTCTGGATACATTATTAGTTCCAGAGTCAAGCATTGTGTCAGCTGAAAAATAAAGTAAGAGCATGATTGGGATTTAGGATGCCAGCCTTTTCTACAAGATCTGATATGGAAAAGTAGGTTTGATCAAGAGCAAAACCAGGTCAGGTTAGCTGGGAATCACTGGAAAGTCAAGTGCAGGAAGGATCAGAGCCAAAGCTCAGTATGGGGCATGCTTGCAGCCATCAGGCATATTGGTCAGTGAAAAAGCGTGTGCTAGGCTTTAACAGCATCAAATAGTGTGGCAGACTGCAGTGTACTACATGATCCAGTGGTTTCCTGGATGAGGAGGCAAAGACCTGCAAGCAGGAACATTCTCCTTTAGCTAGGAGTTGAGGTTTTCTTTTCTGTTAGAAAACAGTAAGAGAAAGGTGAAGTGACATTAGTACTGTTGCTCAAAGGCAGTGGGGTGGTAGATGTAAGTGGCAGCAGGCTATAGATGATGCTTCTGCTGCCTGCTGTGTTAGGGATGTCCAGGTTAGCTTTCTTAAAGTGTTTTAGAGGATACATTTGTTTGTATTCCATTCCAAGGTGTAATGGCTAGATGATAACATCAGTGCAGGGATGCCAAACTACCTATATGCTATATGCTGGTGTGCATATATAAAGCATTACTGTGTGCTCTCAATGAGTTAAAAAGTAACTGTACAAAGGATAAAAAATTGGCATGGTGAAAGAAGTTTGTAGTTGTAATGTCCATTGCCCGAGTTTGGAGGGAAGGTCAGAGAAATGTTTAACCTCTACTGCAGTCTGTCCTCAAAGATCTTAGAAAGCTTTTTGCTTAGGTGATTGATTAAGAAGATTTCACTGATTAAGAAGATTGCCTGACCAAGCTGTAATACTGCATATATATGCTTTAATTGTGTGCCACCACTTAAAGTAGGAAAATCATCCCCAGAATGTTGTATGATGATTGGATATTTAGGGTTGAATTTCTAAATCTGGATGCTGAAAGAAGCTTCAGCTTGCATTAAGTTCCTGAATTGCTGTTTCAGAGCCAAAAATGAAATTGGCAGTCTCTCACTAAAACAAAGTAAGTTTATTTCAAGATTTGGAATTTTCTTTGGAATTGTAGATCACTGAGTAAGAAAAAGTCAGAAATAACTTAAAACAGACATGTGGTACCTGCTGCTGAAGTTCTGTTACTTTTAAACTACTGTCAGCCTTAATTATTGAAATCTCCATATTTAGTTGTTAACTTCAGTCTGAGGACTGAAAAATTCAGCTTAAACTTTTCTTTTAAAGACAGTGAAATTGCTGCCGGTCACCCAGTTTACTGTACTGGGATTTCCATTACATCCACTATGTTTATGTCATTCTAGTGATACCCTTCTAAAAATAAAAGAATAACTGAATGTTTGTTTTAAAGAAATGACAGTAATGTAATTATAGGCTTAACTTTTCATGAATTTGAGAGGTGCCTTTCAGGATAGTTAGAGGCAATCCTGTTTATAGAAAGACTGGACAGTTTACAGATTTGCAAATCTAACAGCATTTACAGTGGTGCCATCTAGATGAAACTTGTGGTGTGAATGGTTCTTGTGATCTGTGTTTGCAAAACATTTTGTAGGGAGGGAAGAGTTTAAGTCAGAAGTGAAAAGATGTTCTATTAGGTGTGAAAATCACCGAAGAGTCTCAAAATGTATTGTTAATGGAACCCTGTGGAGACATGTCTTGCTGGACATCAGGTCAGTTATTTCCTTAAGGCTTTCTCCTGGTGTTCCTTTTGTGAGGGACAGTTTAGATAAATTGAAAGATTATGCATTTGCAAGAAGAAATAGGACCTGGTCTCTTGATTTCTCCATCTTCTGACAATTGGTAGATTTAATCAGTGATGGTAAAGGCAGGACTCTACCATGGTGCTTAAATTTCTGCATAAATCCTCCTAGCATTTTGTTCTCAACACCTAACAGATGGTGTTTCAGAGATTTCAGAGATGCTGTCCAATTACTGCTGATGAGGATGGTCTTTCTTACCTTACCTTCCTCCCTGCTTACGTTTTACTAGCACCTGTGTTGGATCTCTGCACTTTCCCTTTTCCCTGGCCTGTAGATTATTCATTAATTGGGGAGGGTTTCATCTTTCTTTGGGGGTGGAGAGGAGAGAGAACAGGTAATTCAATCTGGTAAGTGCTAGAGTCCCTGCAGGAAAGGAATTGAGACCTTCCTCTCTGGGAAGCAGTAACAATCCTGCTAGCTCAGTTAGTAGCCAGCGAGACTGTAAGAGTGGTGTGGGTTTTTGAGCAGTATGACCCAAAGACACGTTCCAAAATCTATGGCCTTGTTTTGGTTTGACGGGTCAGTTTCCAACAAAGATGAGCAAGCAGATCTCATAGTTTGCTGTTGGTAGCTACATCAGCTAGTGTGGAACAGGGAATCAAACCTAGTTTGTAGAAGAGGTATATCTCAAAACACTATTTTACTTGCTTCCACTTACTCATTAAATGAGTCATAATAGATCTAGTGGAACATTAAACAGTTTTCAGACTAGGGAAGGGATTTTTTTTGAAAAAGTACTTTTGGGATCCTACTGTTCTTTTTAAGAACTGTTTGTTTGCTGGGAAAGGCAGGTTTTAATTTTCTTGGAAAGGTCTCTGTGATTCTTTGTTTAGTGCCTAAGTGTTCCAGAATGATAAAATTCATGCTCTCTCCTCTTGGATAATTATTTCTTATGAATAGTAACTGCTAGCTTTAGTATAGTAGGGTTTATTCGATATTTATGGGAGAACCAGTAATGAGGTAGAGCAAATACTGTATGATGGTTTGCAGCATTTTATTGTAGCTGCATTAAGAGCTGATAGTTAGAAAATATCTGCTGCATTAAAGAAGTTAACTAAGGAATTTTTATCAAATCCTGCTTAGTGAACTGGATTGTGGTGTCATTATTGTACTTCCTGCATATAGATCAAGTTTTAATCAGACTGGTATTTTGTGTGTTTTAGGTATTGAAGGTGATTTATCTCTTGCATCATGCGTGAATACAAGCTAGTGGTTCTTGGTTCTGGAGGTGTTGGAAAGTCTGCTCTGGTAAGTATGAGGCAGTTCAAGTATGGGTTTTTTAGGCTTACTCTATTTTTTTTTTCTCTAATACATTCTCTACTAAAGTATATTTCTTTATGTAAGTTTGCACAAATAAATATAAATGTTAGTAATTCCCAGTGAGGCATCATGGCTAGCAGATAGATCCTTTACTGGGTGCATCTGCATCCATTGGTGCATTCTGACATGTTGCTGTTTTTGTATGGGTTTGGTTGATGGTGCTTGATCAGTCTCATGCAGTGAGCTGCAGAGCTATAGCATTATGGGAGTGTCTGGCTTCAACAGATAAACCAACTATCAGTCTGTGGGAAATCAAGCTCCTTTGTGAATCTCTCAAAGGATACGAACTATCTTGCCCCTGTAAATCTTCTCTCTAGAAAGTTCGTCAGGGTGCTGTTTGCTTAATGTTTCACAGCAGTGTCTTTAGCACTAATATTTTTATGCAGATAGAAATACAGATTTGCATGTTGGTAGGAAGTTTAATGTGTTTGCTGCATCCTTTCTGTGAGAGTAGGTATATAGCTGTGGCAGGTAGACGATTAAAATGCATGAGCTCTTTTATTTACAATTAAATGATTACAGAACCGTTTAGTCTGACCTAGACTAGAATTGAAAAAGTTCACAAAATATGATGTGCTCAGCCCACCTAAGAACTTTGAATCTTTTTAATTGTGCACCTTACCATAAAGTAAGTTCCAGAGCTTACCCACTCCCTTGAATAAGAAGTATTCTCTTACGCAGCAGTTCATAAAGAAAAACTTAAATGACAAATCATGTTAGATTGTGAAAGAACATTTTTGTTTACCTATGAATTCTTTATCTCACTGCAGCATTTCTGGATTTGAATGTGCCTGCCCTGACTTGGCCATTGAGTCTTAAGTTCCATTTGACTTGTGCTAAAAACATCCTTCTTGCTAGGTACACACGAACAGTCTACTGAGTGTAGCTAAGACTAGTAAAAGCTGGCAGTTGTTTTTTGACTGATTCCTGTGCTGGCAGATAAGTAGCAGAAGATGAAGTAGTTCTAAATACAAATGTAAAAGCTGTGCAGCTGTATAGTATCCTGGTCAACTAGAAACTAATACTGATTCTAAGTGTTAGGCAAACCTTAAATCAATGCATGCTTTAATTCTTACCCTCCATGTGATGGTGGATAAAGGAAAGTGTAGCATTGCTTCATCTAACAGTTAAATAGGCACACACGTCTAACTTTCTGTTGTTTCTTAAAATTATAGTTATGACAATCATTTGATTTGCTTAAAAAATTTTACAAGTAACAGAGTATATACCTAGCACAGTGATTTGTGTATAGTGTTTACAAAATGTCACTAAGCAAGAGAATCTTACTAGAACTTTTGTGTTGCAGACTGTACAGTTTGTTCAAGGAATATTTGTTGAAAAATACGATCCTACGATAGAAGACTCCTACAGAAAGGTATATACAAAAGACCTCTCTAGTGTTACAGAAACTTAAAGCTGTAGCACATATTGTCAAATATTTGAGTCACTGCTTGAAAATGGGTATGCCTTGTAATGCCATATTAAACCAGATAACAAGTTTGAAATATAAATGTTCTCCTAAAGTTTGTTTAAAAGGAATAATTCAAGACTAGCTTTTCAACGTTTAAGCATAATGCCTTGCTGGCTAGTCAGTAAAAAGTGGTTATTTCATTGTCAGAGTTGGGAACATGGATTGAAAAAAAAATACAAAAACCATTCCCACTTTTCAATTTTATAATATTTATTATTAGTTTGTTTGTGTGTTAGTGTTTGCAGGTGGATTTGGACTAAGCTGCACTGCTACTAGAAAAATAGTTAAAACAACTTCACACCCTTAGAACACTGGAGGCATCTATCATACTGTACTCATAACAATTTAAATGATCGCTAGATATGCTTCCATTAGATGGGTTGTTGTTTTATTAGTAAGTTAACACAAACCAGTCATAAATGAACAGGGATTTTGAGCAAGTGGCTTGTTAGTTTCTCTCTTCCTGTCTTCAGCATGACAGGCTGAAAGGTCTGATACTGCTTGCATCATCTTGAACCTCCATATTGCTCACTCTTCAGTTCCACCTTGAGACCATGATTAAGATTCCAGACTAAGATAATTTATATCCAAACTGCTACCATTAACCATTTGGTGCAAGAGATAAGTTTTTGGCTGTGTCAGTTTCTTAATCTATCTGTCTTCTTCAGCTGAATTACTTTTCATATGCATTGATACTCTGATGTTGCTTATCATGTGGCCCCAAAAATGTTGGTGTCTGCACATGGGGGGAGGCAGGATGCACAAACCCTAGGTGGGAATGGGCAAACTGCAAGACCTCCTCTTTCAGCACTGAGTGACATTTATATTGGAATGAAGGTGGTGCATTAAGAACTGCTGCAGCCTACAGTTACCAGAATCTCTTCTGAACAGAAGAGGAATTAGTGAGAGCAAAATAATAATTTCATATCTCTTTTCTTTGACCTCATATAAATTGTATGTTGGAAAAACTCAGATCTATCCTAAGTATGTGGGCTTCCAGCCCAAGGTGGAACTCTTATCAAAGACACAATAACAGAACCAAATTCTATGTTGACACTTTTTCTGTATTAGAGAAGCAAGAATTTTTGACACTATCTCAGTGTTTGGTGCAGGACTTTGCTGGGTAATGTAAATTACCAGTATACACTCCAGTATATGGAGTAATTTACCCTGTAAATGACTCCAAAAACATTCATAGGCTGATCTAAAGTGAAGTGTTTCCTTTGTTATATATTTACATTCTTCAGGTCATAGTAGAATCATGATGTTTGCTAGGTGAATTTTTCCAAAGGCTGTTTCCATGGAGCCTATAAAAGTAATGCCATCTTAAGAAATTTTGCCATTTGCTAACTACATTTTTTTGTTGTTGCTGCCAATAAAGATTTATTATATTCCTTTCAGTTTTGTTCCTGAAATAACAAGTAATAACTTGGTGTATCCTTCTTTTCAAATCAGCCAGATTATTAAAGTCTTGTTAAAGTCTGGACAACATTTTATGTAATAGTCATTTCCACCTTCTCACTGTTAGTTGCAATTCTAACTTGCTTGTTGACTTCAAAATGTATTGGTTTTGGCAGTTCTATGTTATTCATGTTAAATGTAATTTTATAATATTTTAAGTTGAGAGGATGTGACTTGTTTGTCTAAATAATTGAGTTTGAAGGCTTGAAACTTTATGCCTTGGTTTACTCCCCAAATATTTTTTCATAAAGTGAATTAAATGTTGCTTAATTAGCTGAAGAACTTCAGCAACAATACCTGTTAAAATAGTATTTATTTTTAAGGAATCACAATCCATAGGAGACATGGGGGAGGTGTGAGAGGAAGGGAAATATTCCCCTTCCCTATCCCCAGCTCAAACCTAGTTACAGAAGAACAGCTGCAAATTAAACTAGTGACATTGCATAAATGGAGAAGAGGTAGTCTGTTAGCTAGGAATTTTACATGCAAATGGAAACAAGGGAAGTTTACCAATAGCTCGAAAGGAAAAAAAAAAAAGGGTAGTCTGCTTGAAACAACTTGAGGGTGCTTCCATGTGCTTTGCTGCTCTCAGGGCCGTTTCTCTGAGGTATTTCCACTAGATAGTGGAACTCGAATGAATACAGAAATTGTTATGTCTTCTTAAGCCTTCCATTTTTTGCAAACTTTTCTAAGCTGAGTCAATTTTCTAATTAGTTTTCCTAAAGGCTTGTTTTGGGGACACCACTTTTAATGGTGGATTTTGTTAGCTGTGTACTACTTACTCACTTGTAGATGTAAATTACTATTGAATGAGCCTCAGTATGCCAATCCAGTTTTCTTTTTTTTTTTTTTTCCCTTGTACTTTTCTTTCAATCTGCAATGATCCCTGAAACAAGTAGAAATTAATTGTGCTAGCTGCTGATAACCATCATTACAAATTTAGCAGCCTCCTTTTAAATAATCAAACATCCCTAATCACTTTGCAAAGCGGTACTTGGCTGCTGACACTGCATTTGAAAATGTCACTGGGGCTCTTTGAAAGGCTTCTTCCTGCTGTTTTCGAAGTGTATATCCATACAGTCTTCTTAAGCCATTATGTTGCATTATGCATTATGAATTTACTTATAAAAAAATCACATTATTTCTGATGTCTTTGGAGGGGAGGGTTGCAAGGGGAAAAACTCTAACCACATCTTTCTCTCCTGACAGCAAGTGGAAGTAGATGCACAACAGTGTATGCTTGAAATCCTAGATACTGCAGGAACGGTATGTAAAAAACAACTTTACTAAATACTGATATACAGCATATTTTAAAAAAACCTTGAGTATTGCAGCAGAAAATAATTGCAGGTTTCCCATGAGCTTATATTTTGTAACAAGGGAAAGAAACGAAGCATTTATAAAGAGATTGTGCTCTTGATTTAAGTTTGTTGCCCAGAAAAAAATTAGGACCCACTGGCCACTGAGATTTGATTTCTGTTGCTGTAGAGAATATGTGCTTTCTTCTGATGTCCGTTTTCTTTTGTGTGTGAGATGTGCTGTGACATTGGGATAAAAATAGTATTGCTTCCATCAGCTTATAGGAGCTCAAAGCAAAAGGGTTATGCGGACCCTTTGCATAATGGTCAGGATTTTCTCTGACTAGTTCCAAAAGTACTGAAACCAGTAATTTCCTTTATTGATTCCAGTGAGTTTAAGCACGAGACTCTTGGAGTTTAACATGTGTTCTCTGAAAGTGTGGCAGTAATTTGGTCCAGTAGTAACTTACTTAAATTCTCTGTTAGATTAATGCTCTGTAAATATGTAGTAAGATGGAGTGGCTGTTTTCTAGAAATAAATTGCACTTTTCATCTGACATACAGCAAGAGACAGGGAGTGATTGATCAGGCACCAAATAGCCAAGTCACGAATGGGAAAGAGGCACATGCCATTCTACAGTTGTACTGGTAAGAGTGCACCGACAAGTCTTTATATGCAATATCATAGTTGTCACTGAAGTCAAGGAAATGTGACGAGTCTATTGAGTATCTCCATCCTCTAGTCCATCTCCTTGAAAGTTAATGTAGAATTAAACATAGGAAATTGGCTAGACTACAAAATTGGGTGTGAAAAGGGATGCATTTACTTTATGATCCATTTTAAGGAGCTATCAGAATATGGAGAAAATGTTGGTGTTAGAGATTCAGGAGGAGTTTAGCTTCTGTAATCTATAGATTGCAGTGTACCTTCTACTGTACTTCTCTCCAATGAAATTACTCTAGTTTCTCTAAACTAGACCCAAAGTTTACAGCAGTTTGTGCAAGTAAAATGAAAATTGCATGCAACATCTTTCTTTTTTTTAATTACAGGAACAGTTTACAGCAATGAGAGATCTGTACATGAAAAATGGACAAGGTTTTGCATTAGTATATTCCATCACAGCTCAGTCCACATTTAATGATTTACAGGATCTAAGAGAACAGATTCTTCGAGTCAAAGACACTGACGATGTAAGATCTCTAAAAATTCTTAATACTTGAAGTTTTCATTAGCATATTGCAGTGTACACACTGTAGTCAGGTGGTCTGCAAGTTTTAAGTTAAGATATATGAACCAGTAGATGCATAGTACAGAAATGCAACTCTTAAGGTAAACTGAAGAAATGTAACTTGTCATGTGTTATATGGAGAATTGTTTAATCTCTTTCATTAAAATAACTGAATTGAAACTGGGTATAACTTTATTCATTAGACTACAGCTAACATTTCTAAAGCAATTACTGTTGCATTAATTACTATCAGTGAAGTTTTCTGCTCAATATGCCTGCTCTTTTAAAAGCAGAAAATTTTAAGTTGTAACCTTTAAACTTGCATGTTATGTAACTTATATTTTGTCTGTCTGCTCACAATTAAGTTTGATCATCCTATTTCCACAAAATTTTTATTATGCATCTCTTAGCATTATTAAAGCTATAAAATGAGGCTAAAACATTATAATTTATAAATTATGAAAAGAACCTTACAGCAGTTGGAGCAAGTGAATGCTTGGTACCCTGATAAAGGAAAGTATAATTTCAAATGTGAAAACAGCAATAAGAGTGTGTTATAACAGAAACACCTTGTAGCTTGTAGCCTTCAGGCAGAAAAACTACCTTCTTGAAGAAAAAAAAAATAAGCAATGAACAGTTTTTAAGCGTGATCATCTTGTTTATGCATACTTGGATAACTTTGATACATTCCTTACTCCATGTATCTGCATATGCTTCTGCTGTCAGTAGACACAGAATATATTAACCATTTCAGTTTCAGGGAAGTGTATTAAGACTTTGTTGATACAAACCACCTTGCGCTTCCTTGACCATAAGCACTTGCAGGTCTTACCTATATTCAGCAGATTTCTTCCTGAAGCAATTTATTGCCCATTATCACAAATGTATCTCAAAAGGTTAATTAAGTTGAATGGACCTTTCCCATCCACAGCCTACCAAGTTATAGCCTTGTTTACCATGAAATTAGTTTTGTACCATAAAATCAAGATAAATGTGATGATATTTAAAATTTTACTTTGTGTGTTATATTTACACTGATTAGTATAATTTTGGAGGTATTTCCTTAGAACTGTATTTTTTGGAAGACACTCCTGAGTCCTGAAAGGCTTTCCATAGTATCAGGAGAAACATAATAAGCTTCAAGTTGCAACTTTAGTTTCCATCAGAATTCACAAAAAAAGTTTTTCTTATGCCAAAGCTTAGGCATGACTTGCTTTTTGGTGGGGGGAAATTAAATGGTCTTGAATCTGTGAGGATTTTAACTATGTCCTTATATTAGTAAAGGAAAGGGATGTGGGGAAAAAAAAATAGACGGTGGTGTTTTCTTGCTACAAAGCTTAATTCAGCATTTTCTGTAGTTGGGAATGCTGGTAAGGTAGCATATTCCTTTTCTCTGTGTGCTGTAGCTTGCTAATAAGAACCGTGTGATATGCTGAGAGTAGAGGAATGGTGAAAGGAGCTTTAGCATCCTTCATCATGCTACCCAGTATAGGACACTGTTTCCAGGACTTTGGAATTTAGAAGAATAATTTGGTAAATTCTTCAGTAGACTTCTTGAGGCCTCAAACATCTAAAAATGAAATCTCACTAAGTCCTCTAAAAAACCATGAAATTTGCTCAACTGGCAGTGTACTGAACCCTCAGACCATTCCCCCTATTGCCCTGCCAAAAGCCAGCCAAAATGAAGTCACTTTCATTTGAAGATTGAAATATCACACAGCTGTAAACTTAAGTTTTAGTTATACCAGAGATTGTTTATTCTGAAAATCAGGGTCCTCTAGGGAATCAGGTGGCTTTTAGGGGTGCTTTTACATTGTGCCGTTAAAAAAAAATAATTGTTTCTTTTCTGGCATTGAATTTTTTTAGGTGCCTATGATTCTGGTTGGCAATAAGTGTGACTTGGAAGATGAAAGAGTTGTGGGAAAGGAACAAGGTCAGAACCTAGCAAGGCAATGGAATAACTGTGCATTCTTAGAGTCCTCTGCAAAATCAAAGATAAATGTTAACGAGGTAAGGCATTTTACCTGTGGTGGGGAGAGGTGTCAGGGTAGAAGAATGTGAACACTGTCCTGATAACCATTTATTGTTTGTCAAGGAAAAAGTAACAAAATCATGGATAATATTCACTGTAGTGGACAAAACTGTACCCTGCTGTTGTGAGATGTTTATGTTAAGGGATGTATTTAGCTTTGACGTGGGATCTTTCCAAATTATATTGATTTTAGGGTAATTAGTGTAATTTTCAAATTATCTTTGTGTGAATTTGGGATAAATATTTCTCTCATGTTCCATTCCTTGGTTGATACAATCTCTATCAACTTGAGATTGTACTGCTAGACTTCTTTTTTTAAAGACCTTTAAGGGAGTTAAGTCGCTAAAACTATTTGATTTAAGTTATTTGGTGTTAACAGTATTTGAGATGGTAAGTACAAAAACTATTTAAAGTTTTGTTAAAACTAGCTGCTCTGTAAAGTAAAAGGGATGCAAAAGCCTCTCTACTATGTATCTACTTGTTTATTTAACAGGAGCTAGACAATTAATCAAATGCATGCATTTTAGGGACTTGACATAATGCATACCTTTTTATCCAGTGGGGGGTGCCAGCATAAAGAAAGGGATACAAAAATTTTAGAAAAAGAAGCTGTGTTAGTATTTACATTTCTGGAACAGCTTGAATTTGATGATAAATCCTACAGTTCATTAGGTCATCTAGAAAATACTGTTGGCAGCATCAGTCAAGTTGAAAGGGTCTCTGTGCAAGACTTGCAAGTAATCAAAACAGTATGGTGGTTTTAACACAGCTGATTTTTAAAATAAGTAATGTCTGTTTAATTAGTTGGGAATTTCTGGAAGCCATTGACTTTCTTTAAAATTCAAATTAATCACCATAACTGTATAAAAGTCATATGTTCAATAAACTAGAACTTCCAGCAAATACTATAAGCCCTTGTTGGAACATTTGCTGCTTTGCAGCCAATATTTCAGAAAGTGCCAGGATGGCTTTAGCATGAGGTCTTCCTTAGTTTAAGAGATGCAGAAGTAATTGGAGCAATGTCAATTATGAATGAAACAGATGCTGTTGAAATGTTGTATGTTGATTTGTTTTAAATTAGCCTTTCAAAAAAAACCATGTTCTCGTTAGAATTCTAGGAGACTCAAAGTGTGAGAGTCCCATAAATGAGTTACTTTTCTAGGAAATTTTATTTGTCTCATGCTGTAGGTCTAGAGAAGCAGAATTAATTCTTTAGATTTCAGTATTTTTTAAGTATCTGGAAAAGAATGATCTCATTCAAGTACAAGAGACTGTTACTGCATATGTAGTGTATGTGAGTTACTATGAAAAATGTGTCGTTAAAACTTACTAGAATTTTCTTTAAAAGAATATCCTAAGAGTGATTTGAATTAGAAGAAAGCTGTGACCTGTTTCTTGACCTTACTGCTAAACTGCAAAGTAATACCATAGAGTAGTTGATCACTGTGGCATTTTTCATGTGAGTTCAGATGAGTTTGACTCAGATTAAATAGCTGTGGGTTATAGCTGTCTTTCCAGTTTGCTTCATTGAAACTGTAGAACCCTTTGCTGACAATTATCTTAGGCAAGAGAAAAAAACTGACCAGTTATTAACTAAATATACAATTTAACATTATAGATTTGTGGTAACTAAATATTTTCAGGGGTTCTTGAGTATGTGAGTGCATTATGTGTGAAGATTCAAGGCTTAAGGTTTAAGAGAAGCCTCCTAATATCTATAATCAACTGATTTCTATCTTTTCAGATCTTTTATGACCTTGTGCGACAAATTAACAGAAAAACTCCGGTGCCTGGAAAAGCACGCAAAAAGTCATCATGTCAGCTACTTTAATGCATAGCTGTACTGTAGCTCTGAGCCAGGTAAACATTTTAAATTTTTTTCTGTGCATTATGGCTATTCAAAACAAACAAAACAACAACTAAAAAATCCTAAACAGCTGTGGTAGCTGTTGATGCAGAGCGGCATTGAAAATTGATTTACATTATCATAGAAATGTTTCTGGTATTTATTTTGCCATTTCAAAGTCAGAGCTACAAATATGTGCAATATACACTGCTCACACTAGTCTGGGGTTTTTTTCAAGCTTAAAGGTGTTGGTAGAGTGTTTCCTCTGATACTTCAGCAGTTTTCTCTTTTAAAGCCTGACAGAATATACTGCAAGTGCTCAGTTATCTGGAATGCACACAGTAAAATATTGTAGTTTGCATGCTGGTGTCTCTTTCTGTTTTGAACTCCTGCATATGCTTGTGTGATGTCATAGGAATTTGGCTTCCTTTCTTGAAATTGTGTGGATATTTTGGAGGCCGAATTGTAATTAGTATATTTGGATGAGAAAGGTGAAGTTATCTTTGTAACACTCAAAATAATTGACCTGAAGCTATTGCTTACTAGATCAATTTTCTCACTTGTTTGCAGTTGGCTAAATTTCTACATGATTTAATATGTGCACAAAGAATGGTGCTGAAGGATAAAGCAAGCTTCAGCCTGTCTTTAAGCAAGTCTTTCCAGAAGTTAGTCAGGAGGCATGGATTTTTTTCTGCAAATTTTTGGGAGGTGTTTCAGGGCAGGTTGTTTCCCTCTTTCCATCTCCAAGCCATAGTATGGGCAGTGGTCTGTCTTGATTGAGCTGACATCATCAAAGTTACCTCCCTTTCCTTCAGTGTTATTGAACATACAGTGGTGCAGTTACTTCAGTACTGGGATCTGTTATTTTGTCATCCAGTAGGTTCCTAATAGGACATCTCACTGTCAGAAATTGTAGGCTTTTATTAATAATCAGGTAGTGCCATACGTAACTCTTTTTTTGGTATGTTAAAACCTCCTCAGTTTGAACAACTTAAAACGGGTAAAACTAAGATGGTTCCAAAAGCATTAGCTGAGGGTAGCAGAAATTGTTGCTCCATTTCATTAACGAGACTTTTGATTCAGGAGCTTTGATCCTTCAATTGTGCTTGTTTTTAAAGCCATGGGAACTGTCATGCTGTAAGCAAAACTAGTCCCATCAATCAAATATTACTTCCACAGTGCAGCCGGATTCCTCTATGTATCCTAATCCAGTTAGGATGGTAATTGAGATAGTCTATTTCTATGTGTAGGGAAGTGTATAATTAGAGAAGTGTTAAGATTGTTTTCTGTTTGTCAAGAACTTTGCTAGTTCCTGCTGTAGCTGTTTTAAGCAAAGAGCAAGGACAAAGAGTTGTTACTAATACTAATCCCTTGTTTTGTTGTTACAGGTCTGAAGAACTGTTGCCCAATTCAACAGTGCCAGCATTCCAACTTTATTAAACCTACCAACATCTTAAGTGGACTTTCCTGTGGTGGTACCCTTTAAGAAATGGATGAAAGCTACATCAGTTTGCACATTCTATCACTTTCCAGTGTCATGAGAGATTTTTACTTCTAAATATTCTGTGTATGCAACTGGTAAAACCAGAGCCTACATCCAGTATTACTGATAAGAGACATTGTTCATCCACCAATGTTGTACATGTATGAAAACTGTGTACTGTATACTTCAACAATCCCCACTTTCTATTGGAGAGTACAATAATGTAAATCCTAAAAGCACCACTATTTTAGCATAATAAAAGAAAGTCCAAAGAGCTCCTATATAGACTACTCCAGATAACTTTGCTTCATCAGTATTTGTAGCTTATTGTAACTTTTTTAAAGAAATACAGGATCATCATCATCATCGTATTGTACAAAAGCGCTTTGATTAACACAACGGCTATATAGTTTTTTAATTTTAGGAAAAACCTGTGGAGACAGTGACCTAGTCTTTGAGTCCTTTCAGTATAACGTCTGACTAAAGACATGGCCTTTAATATCTGTTGGGAAGGAAATGTCCAGACTTTTCAACCTTTTATTGTATGTTTCCTTTTCCTTGTTTACATAGGGAACAATGTTTATAGTTGTGTGTACAGTGGGGGTCTACAACAAGAAGTGTATATTTTAAAACAATTTTTTAATGATTTAACAATTTTTTGTAAATCATTTTTGGGCTTCTGCAGCTGTAGATTCTCACTGTGAATTCCCTTGCTTGCTCATGCATAAGTGTATTTGCAATACCAAATATACAGGTTTAGTACTTTTGCCTGTTAGTGATTGTTTTACATGTGTAACGTTTTGGTTGAGATGTTAAATGGTGGAAGAGTACTGTGGATGTGAATGTGGGAAGTAATTTTAATCATGTGTAATTGGTCACAGGGCCTAAGTTGCAGTAATTAACTTTTGCTGATTTATTTAACAATGCCTTGTTGCTTTGTATGCATTAACGTTTGGGTGTAAAGATTGTGTGTATATCCAACAGGGAGCCACAGTATTTAAATTGACCAACCTAATGTTACAACTGCTTTGAGGTGGCCAAATGTAAACTAAAAGCCTTAATTAAAGTGGTGCAATTTTGTATGACATAGCATCAGTAGTTCAATAAATTTGGATTGCCATGCAAGGGCTTGCATTACAGTTATACTACTTGAATGTTTTGTGTTTTAGTAGTGCTAGTAAATATTGATTTTAAAATCTCTTGCACAGTGCAGATTTATACATCTTAGGATGAAGAGGAACCCCTATGTCTTTGTTTTCTGACAAATACATGCCATAGATATTTCTTCTACTAGTATCCCATGTGTTAGTGTGAATTAATTTCTGACTGAATAAAATTCAAATAATTTCTGGACTTGGAATATTCCAAGGTCTAACAAAAGGAAAAGTCTAACAGAAATACCTGTCTTCAAAGGTTACACTATCAGTGGCTGTTTTGGAAACTTGAAAATATGTTGCCTGCTGTTTTCCTTCTTTCCAGGGAGAATTAATTGTTAAAAATTACTTAGTCTAGCAAAAAAAGATTATTTTGGGAGACAAAATGATTTTTCTGCATGATTTCTGCATGAACCAAACCTTATTCGTTTGGTTTTAAGGAAAGAAGAGGCAGATAGGCAGAATAAATAGACAGAAAAGCAATATTCTTGCAGTATTGAGTGTAGGATTTTTCAGACTTGAAATACCTGTTAACACTGTTGGACTGATAAGTGGAACACATGGACTGTAGATGATTTCCTGATCCTGGCTGTGCTGCTGAAAATTAATGTCACACCCAAATACTTGGTACCTCCTGTTTCTCTGGCACAGAATTATCAGAGCTTGTTCTAATTCATTCCTGCAAATTCAATTTTAGGATTAGGTTAGCTAATACTGGTAGGCTTTGAGATAGTTTATGTTGCCCAAAGTGAATTAAGGAGCCCAGCTGATCCTGCTGGTAGTTTCATCAGTCGTCACCACTGTTTAATGGAGGTAATACACTTCTACTGTGCAGAGCCAGATGTAAGACTGAAATTCCTTTTCATTTATCATTAGAATAGAAGCCGTAAGATGATGTGATGATTCCCATCCTGCATGGTCCCCAGAGTAGAGGGGACTGGAGCACTAGATGCCCTAGTTCTTTTTTCACTAGGTACCTACCTTCTTTAATGACCTAATCAGAGTTTTTCTTCCCTTCATTTCCAACCTTTTCTTATTCAGGTCTTGTAACACTTTTATGTCCCGGCTGTCCTTTTATTGGTCTTTTAAATGTGTTTCTTTTCCAAGCAGCTGTACAGATGGCATTTGGTGGGAGTGAGAGAAAATTCTTTGAGAACATCATAGAAGAGACCTTGGTCTGATCTTGGTGTCCAGCCAAAGAATACTATTGACAGGGAAGATCAGGCATTGTCCTGAAAAGCTCTGTACTGAACCATTCTTGGTGGTTCTGTTCCTCAACATTAGAGGTACTTAGTTGGATCAAACCCTTAAGGAAGTAAAATTTTCAGAATTTCTAGGCTTTAACATCTATAGATTGTGCTAAAGAAGGGAAATACATTCCCCCCTCGTATTTAGAACTTATGTCAGATGTGTAATGCCAGCACACTGTAACCCAGGTAACACCCAAACCCTGGTATTCTTGGAAATTTAGGGAAGCTTCAAGGGAGCAGTGTCCCAGTTGTTAACAGGAAGATGCTTGGGAAAATGTTGTTAATGAAATGATGAAGTGTAAAGAAAAACACATAACAATTCTTCATGTCTAAATAATTGTGGTGTATAAAGTTGTTCTCGCTGAGGAAGTGAGCACCCAGTTCCCCATGGGAATTGGAACTATGTAAGCAGTTACCAGTTCTGGAAAAGAATCCTGTCTGCTGAGATTTTTGAGCAAACTTTTTCATATCTCCAAGACAATTCCATTATGTACCGATACTTAAGAAGTTCGTGCTAGAACTACTTGTACAAAAATGGAACACTTCTTCTAAAGCTTTGAATGAAAACATGCATAACTCATATTTTGAGAATTAATGCAGGCATTTTTGCAAATTTGGTGTTAATACATGTGTTACTGCTTGTAAAGTTAGCTTATGGTTACAGTGCACACTGCTTTATTTCCTCTAATCTGAAACTGATATATGTCAGTATTAATGTCTGAGCCTTTATGGGAAAAGTAGTACAGAAGTATTATTTAATGGAATTGCACTCTTCATATTAGGACTCTTCCTGGCCATATAAATTTCTCTTATATCTTACCTTATCCTAGTGCCCTTTTTCATTCTCAAATTATTCTGTGAAATTAATGTTACTTGCCTAACTTTAAAAAACTTTTGAGACATTGCAAGATGTTTTCAGATGTCCAAATGAACTAATTGTAAGCTCAAACTACTACTGCTCTCCTGCATAAGAGACTTAAATTCCAGAAATGTATTGTGGAGTTAGCAGTTAGCTATTACAGTTCTTTCATAAGACGTACTCATGCCCTAATGCTAGAAATGAAAGGTGGCAGGAGTTTGAAATTTGGATTAAAATGTTGTAAGTAGAATTGTAGAATTGTTTTCTTATGGGTGTAAGTAGTAAAGATGAGAATTTTTCTTCTTTTAAAATGCTGTCAACAAACTGGATGAATCAAACATCATGAATTTTTTCCCGAGTTTTCTAATCTTTGCCAGTTTTGAAAATAGCTTCGTTGGGAACAAGTTTGGCCACAATACTGTACTAGTTCTAGACAGACTTCAATTTAGACATATCAACAGTAAAAAGTTATGCTAGATGTGGTCAAAAATAGTCTATGCTACAGCTAAGTAGCACTTCTTAAATTCTAATCTGATGATGTAGCCAAGTGTAGACAAAAAGCTTTTTGTTCAATTTTAAACTGCTGTCCCAACAGCATTAGACTTTCAATTTATTGCTTATATTTTGTTTGTGTGTGGGGAGGAGAATAAAGGCAAATAAAAAGTTAATTTTCAATATATAACAAAATGCAGCTTTTAAGTTGTTCTCTAAGGTAGCATTAGAGTACCAAAGTTACTAAATTAGGTTTTTATTTCTGAATCTCAAGCACATTATGCTTTTCTTTCAAAGGCTTATGAACAACTTGAAGATTTCTAAAACCTTATCTACCTTTTCTATTTTATAAAGTAGACTCTGGAATGATACATATATTTGTGGAAAACTTTACAATCTGAGTCTTGAACTAAAAGACAAGCAAAGTTGTTTCATAGTCTTGATTTTGTTCAGTGTTTCAATATCTGGGCTTCAAACAACATATAAATATGGATTTTGCTGTGTTTTCTGTGTTTGCAGTTTAGGGGGGGTTGTTTGTTTGTTTGTTTTAAATAACCTCCAAAACAATTTATTTTCAGAAGTTTTTATCATCAAGCAGAGAGTGACTTCCTGTTTTCAAAGAGTTGTTCTTTAGGGAGAGATTTTTGGATGGATAAAAAAATGTCTTTGCAATTCCACCGTACTCACTTCAGTCTCAGGAGATCCTAATTCAGCCAAACAACAAGCTCTACAGCTTCATTGTTTTAAGGATGTTTACTACCACTAGGATTTTTTTTCTCTGAAGTTGTGACTGGGGTGAACTTCATTTGTGAATCATTGTTATTTTAATTAATTCATGTAATGTCTTCTGTTTACCATGATCTTGGAGGCATGGGGCATTTCTGCAATCTTGAATACTGAGTGAAATCCAAGTGTACATTACAGTTCCTTCTTTTGTCAGTATACTTTACCTTTTCATACTATGTGGCATTTTAACCTTCCAAATCTAGTAGGGAGGACTCAGTAGCTTCACTCCCATACTAAGTACAAAAATAAATCTCTACATGTGAAATCCCAGCTCTCATCAACTGGGTTTACTGCTTGTAATGCACCCAATAGCAACAAAGACCCTTGGCAGTACTGTCATGATTTTCAGCCACAAATAAAATGAGTTACAAATTTGTCTCTTTCCTGTTTAATTTTAAAAAAAAAGTTTTTAGCTGAGCTGCCTCAATAGAAAGAACATGAGAATCAATTTGTTTTGGTAAGAACCTGAGTAAACATTTTGAGAGTCAACATGTATTTAAATACTAAGCAATGACATGAACACTATACTTAAATTCTTGAGATTAGTTTTTTAAAAGTTTCCATGCATTTAAATAAAAAAAAAATTAAAATGTACACACTTCCAGGAATGTGTTTCAGCTAAGAAAAGATGGACTAAAACATGAACTTTTTTGCTTCTCTTGCAAAAAGGCAAGGTTTAGTGTAGTTTCCAGTTTTCTTTGTACCTAGTGCAGTTGTGCTGCTGTCACACATTGTACATAAACTTTGTTGAGCTCTTGCTTTTGGTAATTCTGAATTAACAATTTTGTATATGCAGATGGCATGTATGCAGCTTAGAAGACCATTAAGAAAATTTATTTAATTCATGAGCTGTCTTAAAATGTATTTTGTAAAGGGTAAGTGGAGTTTTGAGTTAGTTTACTTGTTTAAAGTTCAGGATATACTAGATTAAAATTAACCTAATACATGCTGTAGGCTCTGTTAACATTGCAGAAAGGTAGTAGGGAGCAGAGGAACCTTAGGCATTGGCAATAAATATGCCAGGTTTATGTGTTAGTTGTGCTGGCTGCAGGGTCACCTTTGGGTGTCCTGCCTCTAAGTAAGGAGCATTGCTATCTCTTCTGATATTATAATAACAACTGGAATTAAGATCAGTGTATCTGATGCAAATATGTGAAACTTTAGGATTTAGATTTAGGAATTTTAATTATAAATTTGAATTTAAGAGTCCTTTGTATTACTGACTGAAAAAAATGTATGCCCTTCTACTTCTTGGAAGCATAAGACACTTTCATGAGATTTTCAATTATTTTTTTCTTCTTTTTTTTCCCCCTATTTCTATCTTGGTAGATAAATATGAAATGGTATGCCAGTCAAAAAGTACTGAAACACACCTTCAGGTTTTTACCCAGTTCCCCCTGCCTTGCCCCCTTACTGGAGCCTCTAAGGTGCTTCCCCAGTCTGCACTTAAGAGAGGCTGTACATTCCAAGACAAGTTCTCTCAAAGGCCCCAATATTTAAATCTTTTACACGTTTGTTGGGTTTGGGTTTTTTTTTAAAGTATGCATCCTGCCCCCCTAATTTCTCTTCAGACTTACTTCCTTTGCTTTGTTCTCATCTGTCATTGATTTTAATGAACTTGAGATTACACACAAAGGAAGCCTCTTCTCTGTCATAATTACATTTCTCAATTGTTTACTCTCTGCTCTGAGGGAGGGCTAGCCTGAGGATGTGAGCTGTTAGCAAACGATTGAACTAGTTACTGATATGTGCATTAATCTGAGTTTCCCACTGCACTGGAGACGATAATGCTATACTGTTTCAGTAGGATATGTTGAGAGGTAAATTCTATTAAATATTTAGTACTGAACTAGGATGTAATAATTCCTTTAACACTCTTTTCATTTTCTGTCATGATGAAGGTTACTTGTGCTTTCTTGATAGTCTTCAAGACAGAAGGACAAGCATTTTTTGTTTGTTTTTAGGTTTTGGTGGCTGGTTGTTTAGGGTTTTTAAAATCCAAAACTGTATTTTCTGAGTGACTAATCTGCTCTCTATAGGTCTTCTGCTTGCTTGTGTTTCTGCATACCCAGTCTCCATCAGCTCTCTTCTTGTGAAGCCTTCTGAAGTTAGGCTTTTTGGCAGCTTCAGTGAGACCCTGTGCTTGGGCATCATGGTATTTTATCAGTATTTTATCAGTATCTCATGCAAACTGCAGCATTTCGGCTGCCTTTTGCAGCTGTTGTCAGGTATATCCTTCTGTCTAATTTGCTTGAAGTACCCCATTGTGGCTGTAGCCCTAATAATACCCCAGTTGCAATACTTGCAACTGTATTTCAGAACTTGCCTGTCTACATGAAAAGTTTGGACAGTTTTCCTTGTCCTAGAGCACAACTAAATGAACCATGAGCAGTTGCACAGTCCTTTGTACTTACAAAGTAGTAACGATGTTTTTCTGTAGTTAAAAAGTAGGCTGAATTCATTTGGGTTCAGAAAAGGAGAGGTAATTTCATAATTCTGTTAAGTTTGTCCAGCCTTGAAGGGTTGAGTGGTCCTGCGTGGTGCTTACTTCACCCTTTAATGTTGGCGCCAGTAGACTGAGTTACACTGGGAGAAATGGGAAAGAAACAGACGCGCGTTTACAACTCGGTGAAAACAAACTCATCATTGCAAAGGCCAGGACGGCGGCTGCTCCGGCCGAATGTATATGAAACGTTTTGCGCCTCTGATTAGCCCTTTTCTGTGCGGCGAGATAACCCCAACAGCACCTGACACTCTTACACTACGGACTGGGTTTTGTCAAGTTCTGCCCCTCAGCGCGGGGTCCCCCGCACTGCCAGGGGGAGCAGCCCGGCGCTCCCGCTCCCCGCGGGCCGGGCCCGCTGCGGGCGGGGCGCACGGGCGGAAGCGGCGCGTGTCCTTCCGGGCCGCGGGCCGGCGCTGGCGACGGCGGGAAGGCTGAGCCCGGGCCCAGCCGCGCCGGGGCCGCCGCCATGGACAGGTAAGGGGCAGCGGCGGCCGGAGCCCCCGGCCCGGGGCCGCGTCTGCTGTGAGACGGGCCCGGCAGCGGGTGCGCACAGTGCGGGCTGCAAAGCGCAGCGGGCATGCAGCGGCTAATGAGCGTACCGGCGGCTTTTTGACACTCTGGAGCTTTTAGTCTGGCTGTTGCTTCTTGAGTTTGTGTTTGGATTAACCGGGAGCTGTGAGTTGCTCAGGCGTCGCGGGGCCGGGCCTTTGCCAGGCCTGTTGAGGCGTAGGCGCTGCCTGCACAGCCCCCAGGAGCGGGTCCTGTGCTCCGAGTAACTGGGAATGGATATTTTCCCGTCCGTAAGACACGTGAGCTTTCCCAGCCTGTGGTGATTGCGTTATCCGAAGGAAGAAAATCCTGTAGTGAAATGCCATTCTTTCAGTTTAATTTTTCAGTTCAAAATTAAATTTCCTCGTGTTACATCTTTTACTAGCTTTTTTTTTTTTTTTTCCTTCCTTTTTAATAGTAAAATGTTATGGTGTAGGAGGAACAAGGTCTGGGTTTCACGAAGACTCGTTTCCCTGAGCTAATAATCAGTGCTAAATTTCTGCAGAGGACGCTGGACATAAAGATCGGAGATGACCTAACACTTTAAGTTTCCTGGTTGTGGAGTTACTTTGGCATGACAATAAAATCTTGGATGTCCTGCTTGAATTCATTTGCTTGTTTTCTGTCTGTGTTGCTGTTTTGTAGAAATGGTTTTGAAGACATGCCATCCCCCCATGACCCAGAGATGGTCAGACCTGGACGGAAACAAGGCTCTCAGAAAAGAGTTTCTAGTATCCTTTTTCTGTAAAGAATTTTTGTCTTTAACTGCTATGTTCACCAGGTGTGTATACTTTTAATACTGCTTTGATTTTCCTGAGTGTATGAACTCAGGTGGTTGTCCACCCGGAGATCTATGTGAGCCATAGCTGACTCCATTTCTGAGCTTTTGGAAAAGAAAAATAAGTTTTCTTCATTATATCTTAATTTTATGGTTTTATGCTTATTTGCAGGTGTAGTATCAGAGTATTATTATGATCTAGTGTATCTTAACTTTTCCATCCACTATAATAGCAAGAGTAGGGCACAGACATAGATTTAAATTTCCTCAGAAATTTTCCCCCCCTGCTTTTTTACTATAAGGAACTCCCCCTCCCACCATGTAGTTTAACAGCTAAGATAACAGTATTTTCATGATTATGATAGTGAAGGAATCCAGTACATTTGCTTATTCTTTTGGGTTTTGCATCTGAAGTAAAGATAGTGAGATATTTGCCCTGATTATATTGTGCCTAAGAATCAAGATGTTTCTGAGTGCTAGTAACACAGGCTACTGAAACTTTTATACAACTACTTAGTAAATCATACCTAGAGCACTGAGCCTGGTTGCTGACAGGAAGAAGAAAAGTTGAGCAACAGAGCACTTGGAACCAAGAGAGGGAACATTTTAAAAAATGCATTCAGACTCAGATTTTCTTGTTATGGTTGATGTAGCATGAAGCATCTCCTCATGGGGCAGAAGGATTCTTACTAATCTGAGCGGCTGTGAGAAGTCCCAAACCTGTTGTGTTCATTTTTCTGAACTTCACTTTGTGGTGTCCCTTTTAACCCTCCAGCTTTTAAGGTTTTGATGAAACATTTTATGAAACTTTCTGTTTTAGTCTGAAAGACAAGATGTGTAATTTTCATAATGTTTGAGTTATGACAAAATATTTTTCCTTTCCAAGTAGTTGCTGTCATTTGGAATAGACCTAATACTGTGTTTAAGAGAGTGTTTCTTAACTTGTTTATTAATCAGTTCTTACATCCCTGGATGAAACTATTGGAAACATGACACCCAAAAGCCAGTTTCTTTCCCGAACTCCTAATTCATTACTTCACCAGCCAGGTAAGACTGCTTGCTTGTTTGCTTATTATTTAGTTAAAGGATTTATGTGCTTGTACTTAGTTAATAACAATCCATGAGAAGGACATGGATGTGCTGCTGTAATCCAGTGAAGGCCCACAAAATTGATTAGTGGGTTAAGTATATGACATATGAGGAGAGACTGAGAAGAGCTGGGATTGTTTATTCTGGAAAGAGGTTGGGGGGAATCTTGTAAATATATATAAATATTTGATAGGAGGGAGTAAAAAAAGAGCCAAGTTTTTCTTGGTGCCCTGAAAAGTCAAGAGGCAATAGGCACAACAGCATATGTAAGGAATTCTGTTTGGACATAAAAAACCACCCCATTTTTTACTCTAATGGTGGTGGATTGCTAGAACTGGTTGCCCAGTCTATTGAGTCTCTGTCCATGGAGATAAATAAAGCTGGACAAGGTCCTGAACAATCCTTTCTAGTTGACACACCTTTGGGCTGCCTTTTTCTTAAGGTTTGGAGACCAATTTCCAAGAAAGAATGAGTGGAGATGTACTGCTCTTTATGCTCGTGTGTGTTTACAATGAACTCTAATAACTGAAGTTATATTGCCTATTTGGTGCATATATACAATCTGCTTTCAGGTTTCTGTCTGCACTTCATAAGTACTTCAGTCTCTGTTAAAAATTTCTTTTGAAATTTCAGGATAGAGCAGAGTGGCTTTAAATACTTTCTCTTTTCAGAAAAGCCTCTTTCTCTTTCAGATACTGCATTACTTTGCGGCTCCATGAAGCCATCAGATATGTCTGCCATCCTGGGAACAGGAGGGAAATCTCCTCTCATTCTACCAAATTCTGGACTTTTTGGCAATCTGTCAATGGTAAGATGGTTAGAGCATCTTTTTCTCTTTTGTCCCTGTGAAACATAAGAAACTACAAGTTTAGTGTTTCTGTGTTGTTTGCTCTGAAGACAAGCTGTGAGTGGTACAAGCTTGCTAGTACTGCTATTGCTGTTTACGGCTGGTGTTATTTATTACACTGTTGTTCTTTGAGATGATGCAGGGAGGAATAATAGAGGTTTACAAGGACTTTCCAAAGAACACCATGTGTGTTAAGCTACTCCTCATAACGTCGGTCTGTGACTACAAAAATCCTCACTATGCTTGTTTACAAGTTCTTCAAAGATAATTGTTTTATGTTAGCAGGTTAAAACTTCGAGATTTTTCTTATTTTAGCATTGTCCAGTATTAGGCTTCACCAGAGTGTTGAAGTTTAGACTTCAAAGAACAAGCTCTTCTGATGACTTTTTAGGTGACAGATTATCTTCTACTGCAATGTCTCTAGAAGAACATTGATTGGAAAATTTATCAGTAGGGACCTCTGAAGTATCTTATCTCCATTTATTTTTAAATTAACTCAAAAGAAGTTAATGTGTTTTTCTCTATCTACATTTTAATCCATTCTCCTTTTTCATTGTTTCTGTAGTTTGATACAGGCCATTTGTTTCTTCATAAATTATCAGCTTCTGGGGCCTAGTTGATCAAGTGTATACAGAGCTCTTAGCACTGGTAACTTTTTAAGGCATGGTTGGACCTTATCTAAAGGCAGTTATTTCACTATTAGATTTTTAGGATTCTCTGTTTATATACCATTCATATAGATGGAAAAAAGGTGTAGGTAGACCTGTAATATCTGAGATTACAATTTATTTTCTTTATGTTCCTGTTGTGGTTTTAGTTGGATGAAAGTAACTGGACGATGGCACTCTCGCCTCAGCAGACAGGAATGTTTGTACATGCAGACATGTCCAATATGACAGAAGATGTCACTATGAGTGCTGTGTTGTTGCGTGAGGATGATCCTGGGGAAGCTGGTGAGACAATCTAAAGTTTTACTAATAATTGATCCCGGTTCTGATTTGTGGGGTATAAATATACATGTCTTTTTAAAAAAATTCTGTATTATTTTGCTGGTATTTCTTAGTCAAAAGCAGTCTAGTTTTAAAAGTTCAGAAAATTACACTGTTCCAGTTTATTGGAGTTTTGTGAGTTTGTGCTTTCTATGGAACCTGTTCTGATGGAACAAATGTGATGCTCCAGTGATGCGAGAAGCAAAAGCAAACTGGATTAGTTTTGTGGAGATACACAAATGAGTTTGCTGTTGAAATTCTTGCAGGTGGTGTATTTACAACAAAAGTTTTATAACTGACAGAGCTCATAGCTTCTGTATGTCGTACTATCTTAGCTGATAAATACTTCTGACTTCGTGAGATAGTTCATATCATCGTTGTACTCATTTAAATTTGCAAAAATGAGAAGTCTGGTCATCACAAGGATGTTTTCATAGTCCAGTGGGGGCTTTTCTGCTGAATTGTGCCTCACTAATATGGCTGTTTCTTCTTATGTCTGTCCTAGCTACTATGAGCATGTACTCAGAGTTCTTGCATTCCTTTCTGAAGCATACATCAACTACCATTTTTGATCTTGTGGATGAGTATGAAAATATTTGTAACAGTCAGGTAAGTAGTTACTTGGTTTTCTGTTTACTTCATTTTGCATTCTCTTCCCAAAGCCATGTTGCTGTGGAGTCACAGTGCTTAACATACATACTTTAAATCTTCTAGTTTATGAGTCACTGAACACTAGCATTGAGTAGCATCTCACTTTCCTCAAAAGCTGCTTTGGCACAGGAATACCTGTGGTGTAGCTTGCTGAATACTAAAATTTCATCTGGCTGCTGTTCCACTGAAAAGTGTCAACTGGCAATAAACAGTAGCAGATGTATAAATGTTTTTATAATAAGATGGATTAAAATGTACTTATTTCTCTCATATATAAATAAATTAAATAATCATATTCATTTGTAAATAAAATCATCATTTGAAGAGATGCTTATCAAACCCATTCATTGGAAGCATTCAGGATAATAGATTGCTGTAATGGCTTAGGAAAAATATACACCAATGGGCAATATTAACTCTGTATAAATTTATTTCCCTCAGGTGAATCTATTAGGGAAAATAGTTTATCGGGCAACTCCTGGACAGCAGAAGTTTTCCAAAACTGCCAGTGTCTTGTGGCTTCTCAAGCAGGAAATGGTAACTTGGAGACTGCTGTCCTCAATTTATAGGTAATTCCTTTGAAAAGCACACTACTACATTTTTGTACTGAGATTACTTTCTTTGATAAATTTTTTATGAGTTTATAAATAGGGAGCCATGCAATTAAGTACCTATTAAGAGGCTGTTTATAGAAGTAGGTTCTGATATAAATTCTGTCTATTCTATTTTCAAAAATGAAAGTTGTAGATAGGAGTGTTCTTACTACCTTTGCAACTTCTAGTATTTTTAAGAACATTTTTGTAAAATTTTTTAAGCATTTATACATAGGCATTTTGCTAAATTTTCTCAGCTTTTGTTTTAATCTTTAGTGTTTTGTACTTTTATTTCTAGAGACAGAATACAGTCTGCACTGGAAGATGAAACTGCATTTGATATCACTGTAAGCATGGACTCTTGGTGGTTTTATAAGAGATATAAGAAGCTAAATTAGCAGAATATAGACTAAATGCTTGTATTTTACTTTTACAATCTTAAAGTAGCAGTCACTCAAAATTCAAAAGTGAAAAATGAGACTGATTTTTATCAAAACAATTATTAAATATTTCATCTATTGTGAAGAGATATTCTAAATATTCAGTTCTAAAGAGAGAATGATAGTGTAAAAATTATTGTAAACTATTCTTTGTTTTGTTTACTTAAATATCCTGAGTTGGAAGGGATGCACAGGGATCATTGAGTCCTACTGGCTCTGCACAAGACAACCCTAAATTCACTAGAAATAACTATTTATTTATTTTTAAAAGCTGCATCAGTGGCTGTGACATTCCCATAGGTTAGAGATTATTTTGCTTTTCTTAAAAGAGAAACATGTGGTCTCAAGCTGTCTAGCCTTTGCAGTCCTGATTCCACTTTATCTCAAGAGAAATTCAGATTTTTTCATGTTCCTGTTACAGCTGTAGTCATCTTGTCTATGTCAATACAGTGTTTCCAGCCTTTGCTGCCAGAATACACTTAGGAAAACAAAACAATAAGTAAAGTGACTCTGCCTTTGCAAAATTTATGATTGTAGATCTTTCTTCTCAGTCATAAAATAGCTTCCTCTTCGATTCCCACTGCTAAGTTGTCAATGTTAAATGCTGTTGTGCCAAAAATACCCAGTTTCCTCTTACCTGTGTTTTTTAGGAAAACACATCTTCTGTTCTCTTTTTATTTCAAGTCTAATGAAAGTTAAATTAATGCAGGAGATCAGGTAGAAGGATCAGGGTTCTGGGGTTGGTATTTTGTTAGTTTGTTTGTCATGCTTTTTAATGTTAAATGTGTGTATGACCTTGAAAAATGTTATTTTTTAATTTAAAGTAACAAATGGGATTTAAGATAACATGCAGGCAGTCAAGGAATCAATGAATCTACTGTGTGGAATCTTTCTGTGCTCATATATTTGTGAATCATGTTCTGTGTCTCCTTTTTACAGTTTTTAGTGTAACTGGATGAAAAAGATCAAATAAAACAATGTATAAGGCATTTATTTTTTAAAAAGAGAGAGGAGAAAGATAGCATACTGAACTTGTAGCAAATTTCTGAATTAGTATGTGTTCCATTTGATATTTCTGGTTTTGTGGAAATTTTCTTTTCCATGAAGTAATAATCAGTTTTTTCTTAAACAGGCTTTAACTGCTAGTGAAAAAACAACTGTGGACAACTTGTTTCAGAAAGATTCACTTGTTCGACAAAGTCAGGTATGATGGAAAGTTTTTAATATGAGAATGAAAATAGATTAAATGTTCATAACACTGATGCTCTGTGCACTTTTTGAGGCTGTTTCTAATACTTTTTTTTAGTATCCACTCAAGGGTGTATTAATTGTGTGCATAAAAATGATGCTCCTTAGTTGCTAAAGATCAGAAAGGTTTTTCAGGCTATTTTGCAAAGCATCAAAGGCTGAGAGCTGTTCCTATTTGCAGCATCTGTTACTGTTGATGGTGATTGATAAGCTGTTAAGTATCACTGTATTAAACTGCAGTATCCAGTGAGAAAGAGAGCTCAAGTGCCAACCACCTTCATATTGGATACTTTAAATGCAAGTGAAATAGTCTTCTGGATCTCTTGGCCTTTTGGTTGCCACTTAGATAATGAGTGGATCCAGAGATGAGAGGAAGGCAGTAAAAGTATTATTTGTTACGTGTTTGTTTTAAAAATGCAATTTAAATTTATTCCAGCTGGTGGTGGATTGGCTAGAGAGCATTGCTAAAGATGAAATTGGGGACTTCTCCGATAATATTGAGTTTTATGCAAAAACAGTATATTGGTGAGTTCAGATTTCCTTTAATTATATACATTTTCCCATCAAGTGTAAGATTCAGAGTCACAGAATCACTCTTGAAAAGGAGTGGTTTTTTTAGATTGTTCTCTTCATTCACTTCTTTTCTTTAAATTTATACATGTTAAAATTGAGACTTCTTACCCATCCACTGAAGTAAATCTTGGAAGTCAATTAATACC
This sequence comes from Acrocephalus scirpaceus scirpaceus, assembly GCA_910950805.1. Taxonomy (NCBI): domain Eukaryota; kingdom Metazoa; phylum Chordata; class Aves; order Passeriformes; family Sylviidae; genus Acrocephalus; species Acrocephalus scirpaceus. The sequence goes on from OU383777.1 coordinate 34,915,708, forward strand.
TTTTGGGAGGCAAAGATGGAAGGAAAAACCATGAAACCGTTTTAATTTAATCTTTGTCTGGCTTTAGTTTTTGCCTAAGTTCTTATCATTTTGTGTCATTGACTATTCACCAGAAGCCGTTATTGTCACCTTTATTATCACTGATGGGTTTTATGGCAGAATGGACCAAAGGCTACCTTTTAATACTAGATGCCTGCTTTTAATGGCCAGTGAATACAGGCTTTTGGAATTATGTGTTTATCCTCAGTTAAATTTCTGTCCTAGACTGACTTTATAGTGAATGCAAATGGGAAAATTTGCTTGTGCAGAAATCAGTTAATAGTTGAATACATGAATGATTGAAATAGTGGATGCTTTTGAAAGAAATCAAATATATGTGCATTAATTCTAATATTGTACTTGTTGTGAAATGTTACATTTTCACAACACTAGCAGAGTCCATTGATATATCAGCCAAACCAAGTGTCTGTTCTGTAAACATACTCATGAAACAAAATATATCTTTCAATATTTCTCTTATTAAAAGATGCTTGCTGACAGAAAAAACCCGTTTTTCTGTAAAACATTTCACTGCTTTCAGGGATAACACACTACACACCCTGAAGCAGCGACAGTCAAGTACATACATGGGAAGTTCTCGTCCTCTGGTAACAGAATTGGTAAGTATCATGTAAAAATAAGGCTTGGCTTCAAAATGAGCTAGAGAGAGTATAGATGCTATCTTCACAAATTCCCACCAATTTGTAGATAGTTGTGCTGTCTAAAAGTAGTTGTAGTATCTAAAAATTGCTACAGAAATTGTGAGGCATAACACCTCCATCACTTCTGTACTCCCACCCCTCCTCACAAGTACATGTGATCTATTCGGTGAAGTAATGGCTTTATTATGGCTTTTTATGTCTGAAAAAAACTCATGTTCCTAACCAGAAAAGTTTTTAAAACTCTTTGGGAGCCCTTGTAGATAAGGGAATGCTGTCTTTATGCAGTAACTAGTAAAATGAAGCCAAGTCCTAATGCAATACTTTGAAAGCTCTATAATAAAAGCTAATAGGAGAGAAGTCAGGGAAAGAAAGGACTGTCCATTAGAATGAGGTGATGAACTGCCTCAGTGACAGCAAAGCAGCCATAGAAGATTAATTCAATTGGGGACTGATCTGAGGTATTGAGTTGAAAATCTCTTTGGATAAAATAGAAGCAAGTGCTGCTGTTGTGAAAAACCACCTCAGATAAAAGATGGAAGAGGAGAAAGTCTGGTAGGCAGATAGACAGAAGGGCAAAGGATGTTTGAAGGTGAGAAGAGATGGAAGATAAGAAATTTGGGGCAAATAACAAAGCAGTGGAGTAAATTAATTGCATTGACTCCTTCTGATAGGATCAGTGACAGAAGAGGAAATAAAAAAAATCAGAGGAAAAACAGAAGTGTCATACTCAATATTACATGGGTTGTACAGGTTGTTGTGCCAACATGAAAAAGTGACTCAAAATTATAAAATAGAGCAGGACATTAATGGAAGAGACATAGAAGTATTGTGTAGATAAGTGATGACTTTTTTTTCTTGCAGGATCCAGATGCTCCTATTCGACAGAAACTACCACTTGATGATTTGGACCAAGAAGATGATGCAAGGTTGTTGAAATATCTCTTCACTCTCATCAGAGCAGGAATGACAGATGAGGTAGTGTAAGTTTTAATTATGTAAACATGAATATCTTACGGTTAAGCCAATAAGCTATGTACTAAAATGTCTATTTAAATTTGGCTTGTAGTGATTCAGTTTTCAATTTGTTGTCAATGCTGACTGCCAAATAAGTGTTTTAATCAAACTTGCTTTTAGTGAAGTAGTTTTGGGTGTAGAATAGATGTTACAGAAAAAATGGAGTTTGGGGTGTTTGAAGATATTTTTTCTCTGTTGTGTTTTGATACTAATTACTGCCAAGACAAACACACAGAATGCTTTAAAGAGCTTCCTAATTGTGTCTCTCATCATCAGTGGATTATCAGATGTGTATACATAATGATATTTGAGTAATGGGGAGGAAAGGAGATTTGAAATTCTCATGCCAGAGACCTTAACTGAGGACTATGGTTACTTGCTCATATTCTGTTCTGATATGGTGCACATCTATTCATTTTCTGATGGTGTGGGAACATGAGCATATTGGTGCAGGCCAATGTGAGTAGAAATTTGCAACTTCAGTTGAGGTTGGGAAGGTTAAGGGAATGGGGAAAGTAGATGCTGCGTGAAGACAACAATTAAACAAAAGGACTGTGCTTTACACTAAACTTATCAGAATGATGCATAACAGCTGTCCAGCTAACAAAGATGAGGCTGTAGCACATTTCTTACATTGCTGTAAATACTGACTGAAAAACTAAAAATTTCAGTGAAAAAGCGAGGACAGTTACTTTGAAATCTTTCAACTGTTTTGAGTTTTAAGATCCCCTGTGTTTACTTTTCACATCATAGAATCTCTACACAAGTTAACTATTTTAATAATATTCACATTTTTAAAGAAGAAGCTGGAGGTTTTCTTACCTAAAGTGTGTTGCTGAGAAAATACGTTATTTTTCAGGCACAGCGCTTATGCAAACGATGTGGTCAGGCCTGGAGAGCTGCAACTTTGGAAGGCTGGAAATTGTATCATGATCCTAACATAAATGGAGGTATCTGCTCCAAAGTGCATATGAGACAGATACAAAAATACTAAGATCTCATAGTATCTGTTTGTGGCAAAGAGAAACAGTTCTTTCTTTTCACCTAATGAGCCTTTTTTTGATATCTGGAATTTTTTACCATGTCTGTTGAACATGTGAAAACTAACATGAAATTATTTTAGTTGGAGGTGAGTTCATTGAATCCATCTACACATCCTAAAGCCACTTTTTTTCTTAAAGTCAGGCGTAATCACTAGGAAATAGATGTCTCAGAGTTCTGTACAGATCTTCTACACCTCCATATAATACTTGGGTCTGTATTTTCTTAATGTCTGGCACACATTTTGTTGCTTACAGACTCAAATTTGACTATACACCCAACTTCAGAAAGGTGTAGTAGGACTAGTGTTCAGCAAATACAAATGCAGGAATAAGAGATGCTTTTAAAACATTTGAAAATGGTACAGTACTTTTCTGCTTGATTCCTTGCACATGGTTCCCCATTTATAACACAGTACCCTGCTCCTGTTTGTGTTCATTACATTGCAGGATTTAGCAAGGAATTAAGGAATGAGTCTAAGTGTTGTTTATAACTGGATGTGAAAGGCTTAATGTGTTCCTTTTTTTCAAATCCTGATAGCCTGTTGCTTTTATCTGCATGCACACCACTGTCCAGCTTTTTTTTGAGTCTACCTGCCTAACCTGTGTTACACAGGTGTAAATGCCCATGCAGATGCATGCAAAACAGTAGCACTGAAGCAGTGACATTTTTAAGAAGCTTTGATTAAGATATAAAAATTCTTTTTTTCTCCTTAACTTTGTTTTTTTTCCAAATGTAGACACTGCAGATATGTTACAGTCAAAAGCATTATTTTTTTAAAAGCTAGATAGCAGCAAAGTTTTTAAATGACTGTAACTTACAGATGCAAATTCACCAAACTAGCCAGAAAAGCCACCTTGCAGTCCAGTCAAAAACATCAAAATACTTCAGGAAGAGTTCTAAAGGGATTGAAATTGGGCGATGAAAAGAAAATAGACTTCACCATTTTTTAGACGTTACGGGATTCTCTGTTTTTAATAACACTTTCTTTTTTCTTTCCCTGTCTTGTGGGGTTTTTTTTAATTATTCTTTGCATGTAGGAAAAGAGCTGGAGCCTGTTGAAGGCAATCCATACAGGTGCATTTGGAAAATAAGTTGTTGGCGCATGGCTGAAGAGGTAAGACAAGGCTGCTTTTCTTTCTATTAATACATAAATTTGAACTTTTCTGAACTCTGAAATGGGATTTTAAGTAAACATACCCACTCTGTCTGTTGCTTAGAGGATTCGCAATTAATGCTTCTAAGAGGACTTCTGAAATATCATATTTACATATTGTGAGAAACCTACATAATCAGCACCACTTTTTCAGGAAACATCTGCCTTTTTTTCTGGTTGAAAGTAAAACCACTGACACTGACTTTCATCTTGACTTAATTGAATGGGAAAGAGAAAATACTGCTTTCTTTCCAGGTCAATGTAAAGTTTTCAGTAAAGTTACGTGGGGATGCTAGTGAAGGGAAAGTCACTTGCTATTCTTATTTTGGCTCCTTGTGTATCCCGTGATTTTCCAACTTTACTTGGAATCTGTTAGATGGAACATTTTGCAATGGATTAACCTCTAATAAAATGTGAAGTGACCAGAAAACTTAAATGCTTTGTAATTTAAAGTTTGGGTGTTTTTACTGTTTATTTTAGGAGCAGTTTAATAGATATGAAAGAGCAATCTATGCAGCCCTCAGTGGAAACCTCAAACAGGTATGTCAAGCCCCCTAGTTAAACAGTGTTTGGTAGTTGTGCATTTCCTTTCTCATACTTGACAGTGATATCATCAGAATTATTGCAGTTACTGGTTTCTGTACTTTTAAAGATCTAGTAAACAGAACAATAGCAAACATTGCTGCTTTAGTAGACATGCTCTTGGAAATACTGACATAATTAAATATATGATAGACATTTCAGTCAAGGAAAGGCTGCTGTGTAAGGTGGTTACTGCACTGCTTTGGTGCCTGAAAATCTAATCCTAAATTATAGTTGCTTTGTTGGGTTCTGATGTTGCTCCATCTCTTGATAATTTTTACTCTATTTTTCTAATATGTAGCTTCTTCCAGTCTGTGATACCTGGGAAGATACTGTTTGGGCATATTTCAGGGTCATGGTGGACACTCTAGTGGAGCAGGAAATACGAACCTCAGTAGTAAGTGCAGAGGAAATGGAAGAGCTCCCTAGAGATTATTTAGAAACAAAGTAAGTTTCAAGTAAAATTATTCCGCTACTACACTCAACAAAGCGTCCTGTATGGAATCTGTGTGGAAAATTCAAGGTTTTTTGTCTTTTGTCTCTCTTGCTTTGAAGCTGGACTTCAGAAAAAGTTTTTGAAGAACTTCAGGCAACAGACAAAAGGGTACGTAATAATTGCAGTGTTTCTCCTCACTGCTTACCATTTTTAATTATTCACTGGGTTCTACTTTTTACTGCACTCCTTATTGAAGTGCTCAAATATGCACAATGACCTATTTGTTTCATATTTTCTATCCCCAAAAATGTGTGATTTCCCAATTAAAGTAGATTTTTCTTTGTGCTACTACCTCTTAACAGTGAAATTGATACAGCTTTTGTGTTGCCCTGCCCTGTATCTGCCAAAATAAGATTGTTATATATATAATAATAATATAATATATATATATAATAAAAATATAATATATATATATAATAATATCTGTTAAGAAACAGATGACTGTCAAATGTTGTCAGACGTACAAAGCAGACAGAGTAAATCAACTATTCAACACTTCAATAAAATGTTCAAAGCCGATTACATTTCATTTTCTCCATAGGAGGTTTGTGTGCATATTTCAGGACAGGCCTTTCAAAATTTAAAAGCATATTTGCTTAGACTGAGATACGTTGTTACTTTTAGCACCCAAAATACTCAATTAATGTAAGATGGGGATACATAACCTACAGGTTAATTTTGCAGTGTTTAAATTGAAACTACACTTATTTGATGGAATGGACACATAGCATTTATCATATTGCTAAGACAAAGACATGCAGTCAGCTGCAGATACAGCCATTGCAACATAGTGCAATCCTCACCATAAAGCAGATTTACAGATGTGTTTGGATTGCATTTCATGCATTAATGCATTAATTCCTCTAGGGAAAGGGTGGAATTTCTTCCTGAAGTAACTTTCACAGGCCTGTTCTTTAAGGATTTATACACATTGTTGCTTCTTCTGTGATTTCGGTAAATCTTATCTGTAACATCATTGTTTATTCTCCTCTTCAGAGCAAAAAGCCCTTAGTGTTGGATGTCTTCCATGAAAGTATTAACTGCACAGATGTATATTCCAGTTCTTTTTTTCATTTTGTCAATGTTCTTGTAATTAGATGTGGAGGCAGCAAGTGCCTTTCCTCTTGCTCTTTATGAAGAATACCCTTGGAAATAGGATAGCTTTTTTCCCCTGAGGAACTTTTGCTTTATTTATAAGTTTGTTTTCTTCATATATTATGCTAGAAGATTTATTCAAAGTTTGAATTTTCTTTTTTTTTTTTTGTCTCAGAGGGTTATAGAGGAGAATCAAGAACATTATCACGTGATTCAGAAATTCATAATACTTGGAGATGTGGATGGTAAGCATTTCTCTAAGTGATTGTTTTTATTGTCAAGTGACTACTTTATTTTGAGGGACCTTTTCAGAAACTTTTGTGTGAATGGATTTTTAGAAACACACAGTAGGCAAGCTCTGCATTAAAGCTGTGCTCTATTCAAGAATTGTAGGGACAGTTTGACCTACAAAGAAGTAATGAAATCATGTAAATGTGTCAGGATTCATGCCAGACTATAGCTATAACTTCTGACAAATGATGGAATACATACAGTACATTTTTAAGCCAAACAGCTAAATCTTTCCAATATTGTTGCTGTTCTATTTTGTCAGACTTCGGAGACTGAATTACATTTGTTGAATAAATGCATAATTTTGAAATATTTCTTAGGTGTTTTTTTCTTTTTCTCCATGGTATGGCTAATGCAGACATTTCCTTGGTGGTTATAGGTTTGATGGAAGAAGTCAGCAGGTGGCTTTCCAAAGACAGAAGTGTGCTCCCAGGACACCTCCTTCGTTTCATGACACATCTCATTCTGTTTTTCCGCACTTTGGGTATGCAGACTAAGGTCAGTTCACCTGTACTTGATTTGCTGTCATAGCAGTAGCCAGTCTTTGAAGTAGAAATGCTTGTGTGCAAATACACAGACAACATAGAGTGATGGTAAATTACTACCAGGCTGAGGAGAAGCTGCATGCTTAAATAGTGTATTCGTTGATCTTGGAGGCTAAAAGAGAAAAGAGCATCCTCCTCCCTTCCAGCTGAGCTTAAAAATTGGGGTTTGAGGATGGTAGATTTTAGTCAGAAGCCCGTTGTTGAGTCAAACTTCAGTGTTAGGCTTATTCTGAGCAGCCAAGATGTCTTGAATATGACCTGTTTTTATAGACAATTACTGGAACAGTACCTTTTGCTGCTGTTAAGTTCATAAATGCTTTTGCTTGAGGTAATTAGTACCAGCTGAAACTTTCTTATTATCTCCAAGTATAAGGCAAGTATAGCCTACTACCTACCTGGCCTATTTATGCTAAATACACAGATGGGTCACACAGCTGTAATTACTAATTTCTGACAGTATCACGTCATTTGGGGCTCTCCTTTTCTACTGTTTTAAAATTTAGAAGGTGTTATGTATCAAGTAAGTTTCTGAATGTAACCTCTTTTGGGAAAACACAAGTGTGTGTTTTCATTAAATGATTTAAATACAGCACTGAGTTATTGTTTATTCAAACTTCCAATCATTGCTTGAGTTCCTAGGGGAAATTTCTTTTGAAGTCAGTTGACCTTTAGCGAAATAAGAGGAGTGTGTGTGTGTGTGTGCCCATGTGTGTGTGTATGTATGTATACATACTAATTTTTTAGCCAGACACAAAATTTTATGGAGTAGGTCTTTAAGCTGAAGTGCAGTAGAATTAGCCATTAGCATACGTTTGACAGAAGGGACAAAAAAGGTGCAATTTCCTACATTAATTCCAATGTGGGAATTTGTAACAGTTGATTTTGCCTTTACAGTTTTAGAGTAGATGAATTTATTGTATTACTCAATCAACCCTCCGTGGACTTCACAGGGAAGAGACAGAAGTGCAAGCTTTTATGATGTTTATTGTATACTGATTGTATACAGTTTATACATATATATGCCTAGATTAAGGTCTTCAATTTACACATATAAAATTAAAATGATAATTCCTGAGAGCAGCAAACACTTGAGTCTTGGCTAAAGTAGTTTCAGATGCTCGGGCTATAGTGGTTATTTAGTATAGGCTATTCCAGATGAGTCAGGTGATATTTATACCCTGCTACAGCATCATGTTCTATAATAAAACAGGGCACGTAGTAAGTACACTGCAGTAATAATCTGTGTACCTGACATTTTGTTTATTAATTAAAAAAATACGGTAAAATGGAAACATTTAAAAATCATGTAAAAAGTAACAGTCCAGTTAGACCAAAGACTATATTATCCAGCTGCTGGAAAAGAAAATCCTTGGAACACTAAATCTTTGAATCAGAAGACATGCTTTTTTAATCATGCTCCAAGAGAAACAGTTCTTCCAGTTGAGCCTGTTTGCATGGATTACTGAAGCAGGAATAGACAAATAACCTTCTGTCTGTTTTAATAGTGATGGCCTGTCAAGTACCTTTTATTTTGTTTTATTTTCCACATTATCAGATTTAAAATTGAATTTATATTTGTTTGCAATTAGGAGGAAGTTTCTGTTGAAGTGCTGAAGACCTACATTCAGGTAAGCTTTCAGAAATACTGTTTGTTTTTTCGAATATAATTAAGATGTAAAGGAGGAAGAAAAGCAGACTTAAGGTTACAGGATGATAAGAGCTATGATGCAGCTAATGCTCTTTTCTCAAGAGATACGTGGAAACGTGCCTAATACGCAAAGTCTCTGTCAGCAGTTCTTAAGTAAGAGACAGTTTTATTGATCCTTGTTTAGAAGCTGAGTGGAATCTTCCTGTATCAGAATAAATTAATCATAAACTTGTTACACATTTTTGTTACACATGTTTTTACTTAAAAAAACACCTAAGTGTTAACACTAAGAAATATAGTATGCATATCTGTTATATATATTTATATGCTAGTGGATATCTTCTATGTATTTGCTTCTTATATATTTGCTTCTCATTCTGTGTGTTTGCTTTGGACTGTGCAGCGGTTGGTGTCTGAGAAGCACACAGATTTAATAGCATTTTATGTCAGCCACCTGCCCCCAGAGCTCGCTGTGGCTCAGTACGCTTTATTTCTTGAAGATGTTACTGAGAGCAATCAACGCCACCACTGCCTTGAATTAGCAAAAGAAGCAGGTGAGAGACCCTGATAGTCCCATTATCATTTTATATCCTGGGTTATTTTGAGTTTCAGTAGTTTTTGCTCCAAAACCTAGCTATGAATATGATACTCTTTCCTGCCTGTGTCTGTTTTTCAGTTAAATAAAATTAATTTGCTGATCACTTCTTCAAGTAGGTGTATAGGTGTGTTTTCATTAACCTGGAATTGTTTAAACTAAGTATCACTGCTTCTGGGTTATGTCCAAACACACCAGGAAGTAAATGCCAGCTGTCTGTCTCAAATATATGTTCTGAAGCTTGACATGATCCTATTATTTCAGAGAACTAATTATAAAAATACCTCTTTGTGGATTTAGGAAGGTTTTGAGTATCTTAAATTTTCGTCCTATTTATAGTGCTTTTTCTTAGCCATTATGGGTTGCTTGCATTAAGTGTAAACTTCCTTCCAGGCCTGTACATGAAACTAGACAGGATTACAATGAAGCAGCACACTGTCCATTGCTTGACAGTGCCTCTGTGCCACTCAGAATACACAAAGAAGCAGATTTCCTGCAGATTACAGTGTCTTTAACTTCTCTTCAGTCATTTTTCAATAATTTTCTTCTAAACTCAGTTAAGGTTTCAAAAAAAACCCCATCCTGCTGAAGCATCTGTAAAAGAACTATTCTGAGCTTTTCCTGGTACATTCCTGTCAAATCGTAGTCTTCCTGTCAGAATTGTGGGAATCAGTGATCTTAGCAGATATATCTATATGCTGTCTTCAGCACAGACTGAAAAACTTACTAGTTGTCTTATTCTCATATTTGATATTCTCTGTTATATCAAATTTCATTCTTGTAAAATACCCACAATAATTTACATAGCACAAAAGCTTATAATTTATTCTGACAATGTGTGTGTGAACACACCAATAAGAATTACCAGTAGTAAGGAATAAGATCAACAACTGGAGTCTGAAATTCAATTTGTGTCAAGTTCTTACACAGTTCTCTTTTAACCCAGGTCTGGACATTGCAACCATAACAAAAACTATTGTTGAGAACATCCGCAAGAAGGATGCTGGGGAGTTCAGCCACCATGACCATGTGCTAGATGCAGGCACTACAGAGGTGAGTGCTTTGCAATCAACTACCGAGTCTTTGACCATGTATGACCCATATTTTGCTTTCAACTATGGTGAAAATTGCCTTGAAAAAGTCAATGAGGGAAAGGCACTTTTCACATGACCAAGTGAGGATATTGCACAAATCTGTAACTTGTTTCTACTTCGCCTTGCTCTTTGGTTGTGTGCTTATCAGCAGCCCTACCTGTATAAAAACATTAAGTGAAGATAAGGCCCTTGAAATCACTGCTGCACCCTATGTCGTAGCTGGGAGTAGGATGTTGTAGTCTCTATGATTTATGAGTATTAATACTTTAGGTCTCAGATATACCTTTTAAGATGCTGAAGTGGCATTTTTAGCTACAGCAGACACTGCTTTTGCTGACAGTTTCCTTGCCACTGCTATTGAGTGTTCGTTGGATCCAACTCAGTGCTTTAGGGGAGAGCAAGGTAATGTTAATAGGCTCTATTCAAAGTACTGTTTAGAAAGCAACGGATCATTTGTAAATTTGTGGTAATGTTTTTGCTGTTCAGTACAACATTTAAGCTCCCTTAGACAAAAAGGTAGTTTATCTAGCACAAGAGGTGGAAAACTGTGGTTGCAGGCTGATGGCGCCCCTGAAGATTATAGCAAGAGCTCCATAAAACATGTTGGTACAGTGTATTTTCATATTAAAATTTGAGGAAAATGCATCATAATCCATAAAAAATGTTGAGAGATGATGCTCTGAATATCTTCGGAAACACTTAGAAATTAATTTTTTTATTATTCCAGATGGCAGAGATTTTCTAAGATTTTGAATAAAGCGATCCATGTTACTATGTTGTAATGCTTTCCAAACTTGTGTATTTCCTTGACAGATCTAATGTGTGTTACATCAGCTGTGTGCCTGAAATGGTGGTGAATCTCTGTGTTGGTTTTTACAGGCGGATCAGCTGAAAATAGATGTAATTGACTGGCTCGTATTCGATCCTGCACAGAGGGCAGAAGCACTTAAGCAAAGCAATGCAATCATGAGGAAGTTCTTGGGTACTAAACTTCACAAATATTGTAGACTTATTTTTAAATGTCGGTTTTGTTCTTACTGGCTCTTGGCACTGTATTTGATATAACTTTGGATCTAGTCTGTTAAAAAGCATGGGTTTGCCAGCTTAAGAAGATATGGTATGGAAGTTGCAAAGCTCTGATACCTAGTTCACATTCTCATAGCATCCAAGAAACACGAAGCTGCAAAAGATGTGTTTGTGAAGATTCCCCAAGACTCTATAGCAGAAATATATAACCAGTGGGAAGAGCAGGGAATGGATACTCCACTTCCAGCTGAAGATGACAATGCTATCCGGGAACATTTATGTATTCGTGCATATTTGGTGAGTTTCAAATATGCAATATTCCAAGTTATGGTTTAGAAATACTGGTGGCTTTGCTTTGGTGGTGAAACTTTAGCTTTGTCCATTTGATTTAATTTCTGATTCTTTGATACATTAAACCTGTAGTGACATTCTGGTTATTAGATGAGTCAAAAATACTCAAACGCTGTTTCCAATGCAATCCAGGAAGCCCATGAAACCTTTAATGAATGGTTTAAACACATGAACTCAGCTCCACAGAAGCCTTCCTTGTTACCACAAGCAAGTTTCACTGAAAAAGTGGCCCATGAACATAAAGAAAAGAAGTATGAGGTAGGTGGAAGTCCACCTTATTTACTGTAAACTTTTATGTTCTTGCTTTAGAGGCAGCCTAATTTAATGAAACAGAGTAGAAGACTGCTATTTTATATTATTTAAGGACTCTATTATAAATTAGTTTTACGTTGAGAGAGTATGAGACAATAGAATAACAAGGACATGGCACAATAAATTCTGTTTTTTTAATGACTCAGCTTTACATAAAATATTGTCATAGTAAATATTATCATGTGTTTATTGTCAGTGTTATTAATAAACGTGAGCACTTGATTTTGCTATTAACTCTATTAAGTATTATCACCTTTTATTTTCTAAAAGATGCTGTAGTTTTGTTTTGACTGAAGTTCTTTTTGCAGGTCTGGCCAGTAAAAATATACCATATTCAGTTAATGTAAACATTTGTTTTATAAGCACGGCAGAATAGATTGTTTAAAATTATCTTCCTTTTTTACTGAACAACCTGTCTGACTCTCTGGACAGGGCATTAAGCAAGGATGGAAATAGCTGTTAGCAGCAGGCTTTTAAGTTTTAGCCACTGGCAGAAGATTCTAATTTGAATTGGATCTGCACTGTTTCTTGCAGTCTGTTTTAAAATAGCCTTGGAAATTATCCTGTTCTGCAGTAGTTTATTTTTTGTTTCTTTGCCAGATGGATTATGGCATTTGGAAAGGCCTCTTGGATGCTCTTACAGCTGATGTTAAGGAGAAAATGTACAATGTGTTGCTGTTTGTTGATGGTGGATGGATGGTTGATGTCAGAGAGGTAAAATGAATTTTTATGTCATGACACAGACCACAAAGCACAGATGATGTGTAGATGTACCTTTGTGACATTTAGTTTCATGTGTTGTTGTTTAATTGGCTCTGGCCTTGCTGTGAGCGTTTAGAGCTTGCTCCCCTTAGTTACCATACAGATCATATCTTACAATCCACTCCAGGCTGCTTAGGCCCATTTTCTGCCTCTGACAGTACTAACGGTGTGGTTATGCTGAGTTGCCTGTTAAAGGTAGATTTTCATAACCCTAATATGTTATTTTGCTCTGGTAAGGATGCCGAGGACGATCCTGAGCGAACACATCAGATGATCCTGCTGCGAAAGCTGTGTCTGCCAATGATGTGCTTTTTGCTGCACACAGTGCTCCACAGCACGGGGCAGCACCAGGAGTGCCTGCGCCTCGCTGACATGGTCGCCTCGGAGCGCCACAAGCTGTACACGGTGAGCTAGGCAGGGCTGCAAAGCAGCCTGGCTTACATTGAAAGCTCTGTGGGTTGGCTGTGGATAAAGCTTCTATATAAAGAAGAAGACACCATATGTTCCTTAACATCATAAGTTTCTTTATCGCTTCCCATTCACTGCGGTAGTAAAAGGTTTCCTTATTTTAGGACTTAGGGAATCAAAGAGTTAACTTTGAAACATTGAAGATAATGTTTCTGACAACCAGTTCTGATTACCACAATTACTAGTTTTTGGACGGGGGCTATTGAATTTTAACTTCATGATCTTAAAGGTCTTTACCAGCCTAAATGATGCTATGATTCTAAGTTTAGCTGTAGAATTGTAATTGATTTCTTTATTTCCATTACATTTCAAACACCTACCTTCAGGTTTTGGATGCTGCTACTAACCTGTCTTACTAAATGTCCTTCTGAAATGCCTGATGGTCACACTATTTTAAATAGAAATAAATAATCAAATAGAAAAATAGTAACTTAATTAACCACCACTTACTTTTTTGTATCAGTGCTATTTATTGCAATTAAATATAACTTTATGATGTTTGGATTTTTATTATTTATTCTTAGGTATTTTCAAAAGAAGAACTCCGAAAGCTTCTACAGAAGCTGAGGGAATCTTCTCTGATACTTCTGGACCAGGATCTTGATCCTTTGGGATATGAAATTCAGTCATAATTTTTCATGTAGATACTTGCAAAAACTTCTGAGCATGGACATTCTGGTTATTAAGGAAACAAACAAGAGACCCCAACAGAATCATTACTTGGACAAAGTGTTCTCTTTTTGTGGGGTATAAAACCTCAACCTTCATATTTCAATTTGAACTTGAAAAAAGTATGACCAACTTCAGAGATGTTATTTGTTATACAGCCTTTTTCATAATTTTTTTTCCTAATAAAAGTGTTTGAAAATGAGAAATGTTTGTTCATTCCAATCTAAAATGTCATTATATAAATTTGGTGATTGTATGAACCTCCTTAATCTATTTGCTGCATGCCAAAAAGAGCTGCCTGTAGACTGGAAACATTACTTAGCAGTAAAATGTTCATGGATACAGAGGGAAGAAAAGTGAGACTGCCGGAAGGTGTATGGAGAAAGCAGGGAAGAAGAGAAGACACACTAGGAAAGTAAAACCAAAAAGCAGAAGTGAGGGGTTACTTCCAACCCTTGAGGAGAGAGGATAGCCTTGCTTCCTGACTTGTGCTGTTCTCTGGTATATGAAGGAGTTGCTAAAACGCTGATGAAATCCTGAACCAGAGGAAAGATGATCATACGTTGAAACCCCCCTGTCTGAGATTTTGTAGTTTATTCTGAAAGCTTATTCTGCCCCCTTTTACTGTGTAAACACATGTTTAGCTGCCTTTCCCCTAACAAGACAGAGTGCAGAGGACATGTAGCGCAGTTGGGCAAGAATTTTGGCTCCTTCTCCCAAATTTGTGTCTCTTGACACCTGACTAAGAACTTACTTTGTGCTGTACATCTGTCGGTACAATTTCGTGTTTGTGTTTGCGGAAATGCCCAGTCCACTTGCGGAGGGGTACTTGGGGCTTGGAGCCCAGGTGCGTTTGTGCGCCTCAGGGCTGTGGGGCAGGAGGTTGGAGCACGCACACACAGGCGCACAGACACACGTACAAACACGCACGGGCACACAGGCGCACGGGCACACAGACACACAAACACACACAGGCGCACAGACACACACGTACAAACACGCACGGGCGCACAGACACGTACAAACACGCAGGGGCGCACAGACATACGCACGCACACCCATACAAACACAGACACATTCACACTCGCTGTCCCCCCGCCTCTCCATGGCGGGCGGGCGGAGCCGCTCGGGGTGGGCGGAGCCGCCGGAACGCGCGTGCCCACGTGTCCCGGCGGGGCGGGGCGGGGCGGGGAGGCGGCGGCGGGCCCGGCCGGTGTGCGGGCGGCCGCCGGGCTGCCTCAGCCATGGGCTGGCTGCCGGCGCAGGGCCGGCTGGCGGCGGGGCTGCTGGTCAATCTGGCCGCGTCCATCTGCATCGTCTTCCTGAACAAGTGGCTGTACGTGCGGCTGGGCTTCCCCAACCTCAGCCTCACCCTGGTGCACTTCGCCATCACCTGGCTCGGCCTCTACCTATGCCAGGCGCTCGGCGCCTTCTCCCCCAAGAGCCTCCAGCCCGCGCAGGTGCTGCCGCTGGCCCTCAGCTTCTGCGGCTTCGTCGTCTTCACCAACCTCTCCCTGCAGAGCAACACCATCGGTACCTACCAGCTGGCCAAGGCCATGACCACGCCGGTCATCGTGGTCATCCAGAGCGTGGCTTACGGCAAGACTTTCCCTCTGCGGATCAAGCTGACCCTGGTGAGGAGGCGGCGGGACCGAGGGGAGCGGGGAGGGGCAACGCCGAGGGCGACGACCCTGCCTAAAACCGCCGTGTCCCCCTCCACAGGTCCCCATCACGCTGGGTGTTTTCCTCAACTCCTACTACGACGTGAAGTTCAGCGTTCTGGGGATGGCGTTCGCCACCCTGGGCGTGCTGGTGACCTCGCTGTACCAAGTGGTGGGTAACGGGGGGAGCCTCGCAGTGCTTGGGCCCCCACATAGGCTGCCCCTCGCTTTGACCGCCTTTAAGTAGCACCTAGCCTCCCAGGAAACCTTCCGTGCTCCGTTATTTCTTTTTTAAAACTCTCACCAAATTATGATAATCCACTGTGATTAAGGAATTGATCGTCCTGGCTGCTAAAAATTGGGGTGTCATCTCTAACGTGAGCCTTATTTTCAAGGAGCAAAGATTGCTTTAGCGGTAAAACTCCTTTTTTTTTTTTTTAATAGAGGGAACAGATGTTCTCCTTGCTGAAGCAAGTGCCTTACATTTGAGCTTTTTCCCTAGAAAGGATGTTTTCCAATCCTTCAATCCCATAGTTTATCCTTGAGTTATTTACATTTTATCCGTATCCTTCTTAAGTTTCGACTATACACATTCTAAGGTGGTTTTGTAGAGGGTGGATTAATACATAAACACACATTACAACCTTTCTGGATAATTATGATTTAAAAATTGATATGTCCAAAGGCTGCCTCAGCCCCTTTCTGCTGTAACATTGTACTGATATCTCACCCGATTTGTTATTGACCATGACTGTAAGAGCCTCCTAAATTAGAAACTCCTGTCATGTTGATGTGATAGATTTAAAAGTGAATTTCTTTGTACAAGGTGAACTGTGCCTCAAAAAAAAACTGAGGCTCTTTGACCCGTGGTGTGTAAGATGATAAATAATGGTTTCTTAACCTGTTTTGGGGCAGGAGGAGGAAAGAGGTGCTGGATAATAACATTAAGTGATGATGTGTGTACTGGAGAAATAATGGTACTCGGGTAAAATTATATAGATAAAAAAACCTGAGCAAGTTTATATGCCAGAATCCATGTTACCAGTTAATGTGATTTAAGTAAGTATTAAATGTCAGTTTTCAGCACAATACAGACACATCCTTTTGGCTGTAACATTTGCCTTCATAGCCATAGATAAGTAGTATCTGTGAAAGCATGCAAGCTTAAAAATTGAAGTTAGAGTCAATTATAATCAGTATTGAAACTAAATCAATTAAATCTGGAATAAACTGACAAAATACAAATGTGTACTGGTTTTGTTAGTGCTTATGTACAGGAAAATGAGAAGAAAGGAACAGCATCCAGTCCCTGCTTAGGCAAGGATACTCAGCTCCAACATAGGTAGGATCTGAAATTTATGTTGAAAATAAAGGGGAGCTGCTATTTTCTTCCCAGCTCGACAACCTATTTGTTCTTCCTGAAATACAATACTTACCCCCAGGCTATGGGAAAATGAAAATTTAGGCACTCTTTTCACTGCTCCTGTATAGAATTTTCTCCTCTCATGGCTTTATCACTTGAAAGAGACAAACACATCTCATGGCTTTATCACTTGAAAGAGACAAACACATGAGGCCTCCCGTGAGGTCAAGGTGAGGCTCAAACAGCCTGTTTAAGTAGTATTGTCCACGTGAGACTCCCTCTGTGTTAGTAGCCAGTGTGCTTTTGCTCAGGTTTTTCAATTTGTGGGGTTTTTTTCTCATGTTTAACAGCTTTCTCTTTTGGTTTTAGTGGGTAGGTGCTAAGCAGCACGAGTTGCAGGTAAACTCTATGCAGTTGTTGTACTATCAGGCACCAATGTCTTCAGCTATGTTGTTGTTCATCATACCCTTCTTCGAGCCAGTCTTTGGAGAAGGCGGAATATTTGGGCCCTGGACACTTTCTGCTGTGGTAAGGCTTTTATTGACTTTATTTAAATAATTATCACTGATGTAGTTAAATTTGATAGGAAGATCTATTTCTTTGTGAAACAGATTTTTGTACAGCTGTTGGCTTATGGTGAGATGAGAGGGGCATGTGCAGGACACAAAGCCTCTTGTTGAGTCTGCCCCACTTCCTCTGAGATGAGAGAGTCTGTCAATTGATTTCTCTCCTTATTCTTATTTCTATTTAGAGGGCATCTGAACGACAGGAAAATCTATCAAAATCCAGAAGCTTCCACTAATGTATTAAGTGCTCTAGTTCTAGCTCTGACTATCCACTCAAAGACACTCTCAACTTCTCTTTTGTGGAAGGATGCCAGCATTGGTTGTTCTGTAGTTTATTTTCACCAAGAAGACTATGGTTGCTCTCCATATCCTTCTGTCCATAAAAGAGCCAGTGGCATATTGTTACTACTGCTGATTGTGCTCCTCAGTGATGGGTTATTTCTTGTAGCATTGCATTTTATGATTGGGATAGCAAGTATTCACAGTAATAAAATCAGATATTCTACTAAAATAGTTTTTGTTGTGACCGTGAATAAGACTATCTCAAAGTTAAAGGATACAATCTCTATGTGAAAGAGTATCCAGATTTTCCAAATCACTCTTAAATGTTCCTCAAGAGTAAAGGAGAAAAGGCCTGTGGCTCTATCACTGTATATTTATGGATGTCATACCCTGAGCTCCTTATACATGTCACCAGAGTCTATACTGATTTGAAGCTGTTTCTATTTTTGTTCTCTATGTGTTTTTCTTGCCTGATATTTTGCATTTGAAAGTAAATGAAACTAAATAAATAACTTGGAATGTATTGACAAATTGCCAAAAGCAAGTCAGATTACTGACTATGTCCATTAATCCACAGATAATGGTACTGCTGTCTGGAATAATAGCCTTTATGGTAAACTTGTCCATTTACTGGATCATTGGAAATACATCACCTGTCACGTATCCTTTGTAATGTTGGTCATTTCTCCTGTTTCCAGATTAATTATGTTGGAATTCATTTGGGCTGATCAGTGTGGGAAAATTGTTTGATAACTTTCCTGGTTTATTTTAAATGATGAAGCTGGAAAAGCATGTTCATGTTTTAGTGTATTTTGTTTCTTTGTTTGGGATTTGTATAGGTAATGGCTGTTCACTCACTGACCTTCCTACCTGCAAGGAACATTAACTCATTCTTTGGCTGCCTTGAGGAACTGTTGGTATGTCCATCAGACTGCAGTGAAAAGGGGTGAAAGGCTTTAGGTGGAGGTTAATACAGCCACAGAGATTGGGAAAACTGTATGAGTTGAGTCAAAAAAGTGTACCATTGCATGCTGTGGGTGGACCTAATGAAAATTGAAAGTGTTTCTTTTTACAAACAATAATACTGGTATTGGCTATTATCCTTAACAGATATCTAGGTATAACATGTTTGGGCATTTCAAGTTCTGCATCACCCTCCTTGGAGGGTGCCTCTTATTTAAGGATCCATTGTCTGTTAACCAAGGCCTTGGGATTCTGTGCACGCTGTTCGGCATTTTAGCCTACACCCACTTCAAGCTTAGTGAGCAGGAAAGCAATAAGAGTAAATTGGTCCAGCGTCCATAGAGCAAGAGTTTCTGAAGACTGTTGTGAAGGAAAACAAGTATTTAATATGCATTGATTTTAGAATGCACAAAATTGCCTCATCCGCTTAGATCTATGGTTTTAGTTTAACTGCCAGGATTGTTACTCTGTAACTAAACCAAACCAACTGAAGGATGTAAAATGCTGGGGTTTTGCCATCTCAGTCTGTCCAATCATTTTCATTAAATTAAAACAGTAACTTAAAAGAGAAAAAGGCACACTTCAAATTGCTGTGGAAACTACTGAAGTAAGTATATTTTTTTGCATACCAAATGAGATCATGATGGCTACAGTTATAATACAGAGAGAGAGAAAGAAAAAGAATCCTGTCTGTTTTCAAGCCACTATTGCCGTTGTGAAGAAAGTTGGAGTCACTTTTTTGCAGATTTTCTGGTGTGTAGTGATGCTTCCTCATTTTTGTCTGATGAACAATGAACAGGGAAACATACTTTGTCCAGTCATTTTAAAAAGAGGCTGCCAGACTCATTCCTATCTCTTGTATATGCTTTCTTATCTATGGTTTCAATACAGGGATAGATTTTTAGATGAAGAAGGTAGATAAAATTACAGGTGAAGAGGAGAGCAGAAAACTTGAAGCCGCAGGCCAAGCTGTGGAAAAGTAGGAAATCAGATCTAAACAGTTCTTCTTAATTTTTTCTTTTAATTTGTCAGGACATTAATGAAGCACCTGATGTTTTGAAAACTGTTGTTACTGCTTTATAACTTTCTCTGTGCCAAAACCAAGACTTTACACAAGATCTTATAAATACTGGTGAGCCTAATAAAATCTCTGGTTTTGCGGTAGTAACCAAATGTTTTGCAGCCCTTGCACACAGATACCCATGCTAAAAAATATTTTCGAGAAGGCTTGGGAAAGGTCACCTTCTTTAGTGGGTGTGAAGGTTGCCCAGTTCTCTCTCTTGCCTTCAGCACCACCTCCCTTGCTCCCATGCCTTTCCCCAAGAGTTACTTTGGGTGGGATCTGCAGGTTTGTCTGTTGTCATCATTTTAGGGGAGAAGCTTAGGGGCTGTCTGGACGATGCTGGGTGTGAGGCAGCATTTCCTCAACAGGCAATGTATCTGAATGACTGAAGAGTGCAAGGTGGCATCTGCTTCTGCTCTAATTAAAAAATGCTTTGAAAATAATTTTATGACAGTATCAGGCACTTATTTTTACAACGTGGATGGAAGAAGTTCAGTGCTGTTCCAGTTAAAAAAAGGGAAGAAAAAATAACCGCTTTTCATAAATCTGGTGAGAACATATGTTCACTAGATTTGCAGGGTTAGAATTTAATTGCAGTATCTTCGTCTTTACATGTTGGGGTTTGTTTTGTCTTCACCTACCTCTGTCAGATTTAAAGAGGGGAATTGTGTGGAAAAAACCAAGTATTTAAGTTGTGCGGCCACTGACAGAAATAATATTTAGTTCCTCTAAGGTTTTTACAATAGAGGTAAGAAGTCTTTGTGTTGGAAACAATGCAATTTTTCTCAAGCTTGTAAATTATTTATTCTGTTACAGAGTTCTTGATTTAAGAAAAAGTTATTTCTCTGTATAACCTAAGTTTATACAGTAACACTCTATCATTTCAGAGTTACAAATACCTGAATAATTTTACATCTTTACCAACTGTTTCTTGGACATTGTACTGCTCCAAGAATAATTTTTTAAATACAGTTTTTTAGATCTGTGTAGTTTAAAAATACAGCCTGGACTATTGAAAGATGTCTTCAGATGGTCAAGCTCTGAATGCATATCCTTCAGTATGTACACCGAGAAAGCCATTTGCATTAATTTGTGCTGTGCACAAGTTCTTTTGAGATGTAGATAGACTGCAAAAAAAAAAAAAAAAACAGCTAGAAAACAACTGAATTACATGCCTGTATGACAAAAATATTTGAGATGAGGTGGATGTGAATATATATATAAAGTAGTAGAATGAACTAAACAACCATGCCTGGAAGTACAAAAGACTCCATAAGGAGAGGAGCAGATCTGCAAGAGAAAGTTAACAGCATCATTAAAAAAGTACATTATAAATATAATCTGGTGCTGGAAGGTGTGTGTGGGAGTCACTTAAGTGATGTGATTTTTTTTTAATGTATTCAGGAACTCTCTTTTGAGATTTCCTTGTTGTATCTAATAAATAAAGTATCTTGAACTTTGTCATATGGTTCAAAATGTTAAATCCAGGATGCTTGTGTAATTGTGGGATAGATCTTTGTATGTATTGTTTCTTTGGATACCATGTGTAGGGTGGGAATAAATTTTTAATCATTTGTCTGATACCTGCTTATTGCAGAAGAGAGTAGTTGTTCTTGTCTTTTTTTTCATCTTCTGTTTGAATTACCTAACTTTGGGGGGGTCTAGGTGTGTATAAGACAAAATTGTACTACATGGATTTCTGTCCATATGAATACGGCAGGGAGTTTGAACTTTTTGGACTCGTGGCACAAATGAGGGAAACTTTAAATCCTGAGGTAAAACTGGAGTCTTACAAAAATTACTGATACTTATTTGCTTATTCTAGTTTTCACTACACCACTTGAATGTGTTTTCCTGCTAACTATGTGTATTTCAATCAGTTTTGGCTTTCCTGAAAGAGAAGTCAGAGACTTGCCATCTTCAGCAATGTGTAGTCATCACCCTGTGTGAGCTGTTGCAATTGAAGCCGTACCATACACGCCCCAGTGTTCGCTTTCTGCTTTTCATTTTACTTTGTATTCATACTTTATGTGACTAAGCTGTGGTAACAGGATAGGCTTTGGTCCTTTTTTGCCATGCAGTGCTTTGCTGCTATATTAGCATTTTTTACTTTAAAAAGCTATCACTGATGTAGTTCAAATGGAACTGTAGATACCAAGATGGCATTTAAAAATGAGAGCAGATGATTCAGATTAAAATGTGAGTGACTGGTGCTAAGTGATCTAGCCTTGTCCCCAAAAACACTTTAGAACAACATCCACAAGGTTTTCCCATTTTCCCCAAAGCAATAGGAAGTATGTCTTCATTTAAGAGATACTCAGTGTAAAGCTTTGTGTTGCCTTTAACTTTGGTAACTTGGTGCTTGTTTGACAGCTTTTGCCTCGGGTTTTGTACAACTGAGTTCTTGCAGGCACTGGGGCAGAGTGCCAGAGGAGTTTTCCTGTAGATGGGTGAACAGCTGCTCTCTCAGGCTTGAGGTTGAAGGAGCGTGGTTTGCCACTGTTACATGTATGAAAAGGAGGTTTGTCTTGCAGGAAATCTACAACGTTCAGGACAGAACTGCAATTCAGCAGGACTGTATCCTCTGTCTCTTTTAATGAAATAAATGCCTAGTGATGGCCTGGGGCTAAAGCAACATTAAAATTTTGTTTAGGCTACCCATAGTTTTTTCTTAAACTTTTAAAAAAATATTGGTGGTAGTCAATGCTGGTTAAATATTAAGGTAAAATCTCATTTTATAATGTCTTATTATATAAGAGTTTCAGAAGAGTGGGTTTTAACATTTTGGAGTTGAACTAATGTCTAATCTGTGTCTAGTTTGTCAAATCTGCAAAATCTTTTAAAAGATGCTGGATTTCCTGGCTGGCTGTATATGTCAGTACAGTTGGGCTGCTGAGGAGAGGCGTGCTCTTGAGCAATACTGGACACTGGCACACTGTTCAGGTATTTAGTAGTGACTAAGAAACATCTGGCCTGAAATTCACGAATGTACTTGGGAAAGGAAAAAGGCTCACTGATTGCTGAGAGCTTTTTAACTTTCTGCTTTTAGCAATAGGCTTGCAGGTTAAGAGAATTTAGAGAGTAAGACTTAGTCCCTCCTATCACCCTTCATATTAAGATTTTTCTTCCAAGATCTCAGTTTTGCTTCCAGTTAAATAGTTGTGTCTTACCTAGATTATGAAAGAAACAGTTTGGACTAAAGACTTGCAGGTGTTTGTTTGTGTTATGGTTTTTTTTCCTCTTAAAATTTTATTTTAGCCTTGCAAAACCCAAATTCCCTGTTTAATGAGAAAACAAAAAAGGGAAAATTATTTTAATAAATGAAAGGCCACTATGTATATATAGTGAAAATATGTTTTGTTTTGCAAAAGAATTTCACTCTTCTAATTTTGAAGATGCAACTCTGTTTTTCTATTGTTACAATGAGGCAGATGTAAAGAAGCACCAGCTTTTCTGCTTCATACAAATTCACTCTCTTCCTGCAGGTGCTCTCCTTCTGATCACAGTCTCAGCCTTCCATTTGACAGCTCAGTTGTTGCAAAGATGACTGGGATGTCAGCTGCAGAGGGTTAAAAACACAAAGGAAAAAACTATCAGCAGAAGCTGATATAATCTTGGGTGAGGAGAAATCCTACTGTAAGACATAGGGACATCTTACCAAACAGGCCTCTGCTAAGCAGTAGGGAGAGGTGTGCGTTCATCTCCAAGCAGGTATTGCAAAGAATGTAAGAGATAAATTGTTTGCATTCTTACTGTGCTGTAGTAGTTGACAAATTTAATATAAAGTAGTTTTTAATAATATCAAATTGAAAATATAAATGCCATTTAAAAAAAAAAAGACCTGGATTCAGACAGTATAAGATCTTTGCCGAGCTTGTTCCACAGCAGTGATTAACCTTCCTTGAGAGAAGCGAGCTGTTTGTCTGATGATGCTGGGCTTGGTGAAGGAGGGTTTGTGTTCCTGAAAGCTGCTCTGCTTTTTTTCAGCTGCATCAGTTGGGCCGATGAAAACATATCACCTCTACCTATCACTTGTCTCAGTGAAGTTGCTGTTTCTGCTTTCATCCAACTGACGTGGATCATTCTCCTGTCTTCCTTATGTGTGTAAAACGACCTGAAACGACCTAATGGACCTAACTATTCTGTTCTGTGGTTCTGTGACCCTGGGGAGTGGAACATACTCCACTGCCTGCTGCAGTGTCCTGTCAGCAGTAGGGAATTCAGCCCAGCCCAAGGGGTCATAGTTACAATCTGCAGTACAAGGACTAAAGGAGGGGAAAATGTGATCCCTTTTCATTGTTTTACTTGCTATGCTGTTTCTAATACTTTCCAATTTTAGTCTTTGTAATTTCCCTTTAGTAGGTGCATAAGTAAGCTCTCTTTCCTGTTCCAGTCTGTCCTTTCCCTAACATTATGATACAGTTTCTGGAATTCCGGAATTGAGACAGAAATTGTCTCACTGCTCACATAAATACATTGACCTCACCCACTGTTGCTAGTTTTTTGTCTGCCTTCCAATCCAGAAAAAAATTATTTGCTTAAAATACAGGAGGAGTCAGGTTATCCTGAATTAAGAGGTAATTAGTCAGCTCAGGAGTTGCAGGAGCCTTCCCAGCTGCACTTGCTCAGTATCAAACAGGCACAGTCTGCTGCCTTTATAATGGATAGGCAGGAACAGACATGGGCAGACTAAACATAATGTAGTTAAAGTAAATTACATATTTGGAAGCAAGTAGGGGGAACAATCCAAAGGCTGCTTGGAGGATTGGCATTGCAAAGATATTTTCTGATCTGTTTGTGGCTTCACTAGAACATGAATACAAGCCATTCATTTGAAGGCATGTGGTTATATTCAAGGAGCTCCAAGAATTCCAGCATGGCTGTGTGGGTAACACGCACATGCAGGATGCACATGCAAGCTAAACAGTGTGTCAGAAAAGAGCAGGGTTATTTTTAGAACCATAGATGGCTATGTCTCATCCAGGAAGTACAGGGAGGAGATCTCTGGTTGAAGCAGAGCACAAGAATGTAATTTTTAATGACGTTGGCACAAAAAAATGATGTGTTTTACTTTCTTATTGAGCAGAGACTGAGAAGCAAACTCAGTTTGTAAAGGAGCTGTGTTCTGAAGCACATGGAATAATCATGGATATTGAGACCATAGAATAGAGGTGGTTGTCATTAAAGAAAAAAAAAGTGAGACAATGGATTAAGAAACAACGGAGAAGAGTAAACAGCACATACACATCGAAGCAGGTTTTTAAATATAAGGTCTAAGTTTAGCTGCTTAACTCCACAATTAGGCAGCTCAATAACAGAGCCAGATTTGTCAGTGTGAGCTTCTTCCCTTTCAAGAGGACTTGATAGAGAATGGCATTGGCTCAGCACTTCCAGAAAGGAAGCTGCATAATTGACAAGTTTGACCTTTTTTTTTGTCTCCAACTGAATTAGGTATAGTACTCAACCAAGGAACTGAGTCCTTGTTCTGTTTCCTTACTTTGCCCACAATGCTTTTAATCCTCCTCACTTTCTGGGGAAAAGAAACTATTTGTGCACTTTATTTTCTAACTAGAGTGACTGAATGTGTTTTGTTTTATAATATACCAAAGTTGTCTATTAAAAACTTGGATTAAGATATTCTTAATCAAGCTTCTGTCTTTGAGCTGAATGGAAGAAGCCTCTCCAGCTCCTATTATACAGCATCAACTGTTATGAAATAGATCCTTCTCTCCAGAGAGTCCAAAGTAATATTAAGGTCTGGGATCCAAAGTGGTTTACTTGTTAAGTGCATCTTTTGTGGTGGTTAGTCAGAATCTGGTTTCCTATTTGTTAATCCAGTTGAGAGAAGAAACTGACAGTGATGATCATATGTGCTCCAGGAAATTATGATACATTTCTGAAAACACACGTTCTTGCTTTTCTGATTGTTAAGGTGGTTCTTCTGATGAGGATTAACAATGTACCAATGTTTTTCAGCTAGTATCATCCCCCAGAGATGCGGTAGATTTTTTTCTCAAACCAAGCCTAAGCAAAATTTTTCCACAAAGCATTTTCCAGTTCACTAATAGCTTTGTCTCTATTGGGATGGACATGTAAACCTTCATTCTGTACCCCTAAAACTACAGTCTCAAAGAGTTCCAGCTGACAGCAGTGTGAATGGACATGTGGGAAGTTGGCACTGAGCTGGAATTGCTGAGCACCTGCACCAAGTGGGTTTTATAGAAATAGATGCAAGTTTACAGAACCAGCTGTATTTGGATGTCATTCAAACCTCATCCTGGATGCTGAAGACAGAAATGTAAATTCAGAAACTTCGAGAAATTAGCAGATGTAGTTGAAGACATGCTCCTAGCACACATGTCATGTTCTTGCTTAAAGGTACAAGTCCCGTGTCTCCCCAGGGACCCAGCTTAGGCTTTTGCGTCTGCCCTTTGATCTGTCAAAACTGGGAAGTTTATCTGGCCCTTTGCTAGGCAGAATAGCCACGACTGGCTGTAGAGCCTCCCTGTGCAGGCAGGCAAGTTTCCGTGCTGGGACAAGCGGGAAGGGTGACAGCACACGGCTAGAAACAGGATCGAGGGAAGCAGGGCGGGATAGGAGGCGCCTCTTTCCATAGTCCGGATGGAACGTCCCCACGCCCAGACTCAGAAGACGGGTTTTGAAGGAGGAAGTGTCACACATAAACAACATGGTGAGAAGACGCTATTTTACATGTACAGCTTCCAGCCTCTTAGACAGAAGCCCTCAAAATGCTTCTTAAGCACTCAATATATTTATGAGCCTTTAAGTGGTCTTGAAGTCTTTGGGAGACTGCCCCCTGAGCCTCAGTGGCTTGCATCCAGCCTCTGCAGCCTCCTGTGTCTGGCAGTTCTCAATTCCCCTTGTCCCCCGTATAAAGGGAAGACCTTTGGATGTAAATTGGATGTTGATCCCATTTTTCAGTGTGCTTTTTTTAGCTGAACCAGTTTGTGGTACATCATCTGTTTCTGCTTCTTTGATAGCCTATAGCGTAATTCACTGGATGTCACACAAATCACTGGGGTATTATTTATAAAGGCTGGTTAATTTTCTAATCAGTTACTTGTCCCTAAACAAGCCAGGATTTAAATACCTTCAAGTTAAGTATTCTCAGTATTTTCATTGAGTGTAAAAGTAAGACAAGCAAGTCCCCTCATCTTTGGAGTTTCCTTTTAAAAATTAATGTAAATCAGTGTATGCAAAGATAAAGTCTGAGGAAATTATTTTATGATGTGATGTCCTTATTCTCTAAAGAGATTTAAATTTGTGGTGCTAGGAATGACTGTGATGAAGAAAAACTTACGTGAAGACTTTGCTGCAAAAGTGGTTTGGCTCTTCATTGAAGTAGAAGCCAGAAACACGGGGCTCTATACTGGGATTGCTTGCATTGGAAACTGGAACCAGAACCTAGTAAAAATGGGGAGCTGATATGCATATATAAAACATAGATAAAACCATATAGTTTTCTTAGTTTTAGTGCAGTCATCATTTTAGTATTGCATAAAATAAGTGTATGACTGCATGAACCAGGAAGACTCAGTCTGTGTGCAGAGGTTGCCAGTGGTGTGTAGCAGTACTGCTCCCCAGCTACTTCAGGCTTCTACTTTTCCAGAGACGATTGTCCTTTTCCTGTCTGTGTCAGCAAAGAGGAATATGTGCCCATGCCGTGGTTTCCCTTGGACACAATCCTTGGAGTATCAGTTTAACACGCCAGAGTGAGAACTGAGATGTGGGTAGTGATCCTGTCACCGAGACTGTGGGAAAACCAGAAACTCTCTAACTTCTCTGCATTTTTAGAGAATAAAGGCAGTACTGTATTCTGGCCAGGATGTTCTTTCAGCCAGGATGTGCAATAGAAATTACTTTGTCCACATATGCCCAGGTTGTGCAGTGAAAATCATTCCATAACAAATGGTTTTTCACCACACATTTCACATATTTATATAGACTAATCCCAAAGAAATTGACGTTCATTGGTCTTAAATTACACAAATCTGAGTATTCCGTTTCCTATTGGCTATTGATCCCTTCACCTTCAATGCTAATTTGGTCCCCATTCTTCAGTTCCCTTAGCGATCTTTTCCCTGACCAGGTGTCTCTTACCGCACGGGGCAGGTAATGTTTGTTTACTGTTCGCTTGTCTTCTGTGCATCTTCTGGCTACTCCCAGTCTGTAGATGTTAAGCTCATCAGACCCCAGCCGGTAAACAGTACCTTTTGAAGAGAAACTTCAATTCCCCTCCCCCTGGGCAGGGGTGAACAAACACTTGACTAGAGTTACATTAAATATGGTAGAAGTTGTATCATTTCCAGCAATCCCTCCAACTTCAATTGTGTTGCAAAGGCAGAAACTTTGGTCACAAGTCCCAACAACAGCAGAAGGGAGTGATGTCTTGTATTTTTAAATCAGCTGTCACAGAAAACACTTTCAGTTTGAAGTACAGAGCAAATGAGTTATAAAACACAACGGCCTGCAAATTACCATCAGAAGTGCCTTCTCTGGTAGTATCAACACATCTTGCAAACCTTTCGGCTCCTTTGCAACACAGGAAAAGCTGGCTTTGGGTAGCTAAAGTAATTATCAGTGCTAATGCACTCATTGCTTCTCCCTGAGTAACACCTGAGGGAAACTTCTAGGAATAGGGTCCCAGTTCTAACTGGTTTATCAGCCCAGGTGACTGATACAGGAGATTACATTCGAGGTGTGGTTAGATGATAAGGAAAAGACCACTGAATGGCTCCCTGCCTTCAGAAGGAGTTATTTCCCCATTTCTGTCTCCAGCTCTCTGCTTCCAGCTGTGTGTCCCTGCTGCTTTATGATGTCTTATGTGTTCTTGATAAAGCAAGCTGACATACTAGCTGCAAATACAAGTAAATATCCTGCTGTTGAATCAGATAAATCTGGTCAAAGGACCAAAGCCAGTTCAAAGAAATACTTGGCTAGGAATGCACAGGTCCTGGCAAGGCCATAGTTTCAACAGGGCACTAGATGAGCTCGGGACATTCTTTGATGGCATTTGATGGGCTCAGCTGCATCACCAAACAGTCTAAGGAGGCTGAGGCAATACAACACCACACTTCCAAAAACGTTCTCACCATCAGCTTGCAGCCATAAGTGAGGTAACAAGGAGGAGAATGGAACACCTCTCTTGCAGTTGTGTGCCCTGAAATCAGCCAAGCTTAATGAAATCTTCCTCCTCAGTAATGCTGCTAAGATAGCTGAAGCAGATCCCACCTTTTCCCTGCCTACCTGTCTGCTTGCCATTCCAGTGATGTCCTGCTGTGTAGCTGCCCAAGACTACCTCAGGGAACTGATCTACAGGAAAAAAAATTGCATTATTTCTCAGGTGTGCCAGGTCACTTTATCCACATAGGTGCACAAATAACAGAAGGGGCAGCAAGAAGATGGAAGAAATGGCTGAAAACAGATCTCTCTGAAGTAACATGCCACCAACCCCTTTACAAAGGGATACATGCTGAGTCTTCACCATCTTGCCATTAAACACAACCATTTTAGTGTGGCAGAGCAGCTAAGTAAGCCCCATAACTGCTATATTTCTTGAGCAGAGCAGATAATGTGGCTAATTAAGGTAAGACAGGCCCAAGTCAATGACTCCCTGCAGCTCTACCTATACCCCATCCAAGAAGAAAGAGGAAATTAGATATTGTGATATCCTCTGCACTGAATGAGTTAAAGATCAGGATTGGCAATTATCTGCCAAAAAGGATAGTCTCTATTCCAACAGACTTTCTTTAATAGATATGAGGGAAAACAAGTGTTTTTGAGAATCTTTTTGAAACTGTATTTTTGGCATGAAAGCCAGATCCGTGCTCTCAGATGTCTCACTGCAGTGCATTTCAGGGTATGTTTGTGTGAGGCTTGTTTTGCTTATGTGAGCAAACTGCAGCCTGTTCTCTGACAGCAAAGGCACGATGCAGTAATATCTTAGAGTCCCACAACAGTGGATGTGAGATTTTTCCCTTGTGAGTAGCACGACATGGTGTATTTCTCTCAAGGTGTCCTACCCTCTGGCCTTGGCTCATGTTGAACAACATGTTGTTAAGATAAATAAGGTAAGTCAGAAGTCAAAGCCCAGTGCCTGCATATCTCTCCAAGTACATAAACAAACACAGAAGAAATTGCCAAATTATTTTTAAACTACAAATGTGATTTAAACTAAGATGCTAGGATGGATATTGCAAGACCAGGTGAATGAAAGAATACCGAAAAGTCTGTGCACTTGCTTTTTGTGGAGGCAAGAGATAACTGAGATATTAATGCTTCAATGGAACTGAACAAAGCACAGAATAGTATTTTCCATGGCTTCATCATCTGCAGTCAGAGCTTAGTTTGTGTCCTGCTTTTCCAGTGGCATCAATGGGTTTGTTGCAACTTTTATGCATTAATTCCAAGAGCCTTTTTTGGGTGCTGTAGACGGAAAAAACCCTTTTCTGCACCAGATGGCGCAACCACCAGCGAACTTCCCCTAATAAACCTCCTGCCGAGGCCAGTGGGGCCGGGGCTCTGAGTCCCAAGGCTCCGAAACTGCAGTGGTGACTGTCAGACAGGCTAATGGAATCAGGGCAGGTGGCAGAAAAACAAGTTTAGTGGCACATACAGCCTTCAAAAATTTATGTACCATTTGGCTTAATACTTCCTCTCTTCAAATGCTGCCTTTCTGATAAAGACTCTGGATGTCATCCTGATCTCTACTGCCCACTGGCACTTAGAAAGAGGTTTCAGTTTGTAAAGCAGCTGGGGTGGGGGATTTCCCTTGACTTAAGTGTTTCATATTTAATAAAAAACCACAAGCAAACAAAAAAACAAACAGAAAAAATATTCTGGTAACAAAACCAAGTAATGGATTTGGACAATAACTGCCTGTTACTTGTTCAAATGTCTCTAGTGCAGATGGCCCCATCACAGTCCTCCTCAGTCTAATGCGTGCTACGTATTGGAAACTGCTACCAGCTGACTTTCAGGTGAAGTTATCATGAACTAAAACTCTACAATAAAAGAAGAAAAGCAGAATGTGAAATACATGGATATTAAAACACTTTTAAAAAGAAGCAAACCCTCTTGCTATATGCTTTTTTATTGATCCAATTCTACAAACATTTTCACATATAACTACCAAAAATCAGGACACATAAGAGTAATTGCCAAATAGATTGTGAGCTCTTTGTATCAAACTACTTTTTATATCTCTAGAGCATGTATGTATATATATATATAATATACTGTAGAAATATTAACAAAATCTGAAAAGCAGAAATAACATGGAGGAGAGAAGGATACAGGAATATGCAAGTACTGGGAAGAAAACACTGTTGGAAGCAAAGTGGAGAAAATCAGAAGTAAATGTGAAAAAGAAGCTCAAGACAGTACTGGTCATCCCAACCAGTGTCTGGCACCTGAACTGCAAGATGCCAAAATTCCACTTCTTTTGTGTTTCTTACTGCAGATGTGAGAATGTAAAACATGTGTGAGAGCTCTTCCTTTGACCTAGGGGGAAAACATGATATTTTCCCTTGATTTCTGTGATTGTTGTGTTCCAGGGCCTTGGAACCCAGCTGGGAACAAACTGTTATTGCTGTTGCAGTGGAACTGTACTGCATCTCTGTGGGTCACAAAACTCCTTGCAGGAACACCCAGTTCTACACCAGTTCTCTGCTGAGTGCTGTGCTGAGGTTGCTATTCCCTTGCTCCACAGAGACAACTGTTTCTGTTTCAGTGTCATGAATGTGCTCCTTACTTACATGCCGTTGTTTCATGTTTGTGTTTAAACAGGTACTAACTCACAGGGAGGCAACTGGGCACTGTAAAAAACTTCTCTCACTTGGCAACAAGTTATTGCATGCCAGCTCCTGGGTGCTGAGGTGACTTGCAGTCACTTGCGTGTTAATCAAGAGAGGGCACATGGGCAAAAGAAAAATGACAGACTGGGTAAGCAATGTGGTTTTTAATAAGGATGACATAGCAAGATAAAGCAGTTTATTTCAGGAGGTATATGGATTATGCCTCATTTAGGGGGACAATTAATCTCAAGGAAACTCTTTGCAGCAAAACTACTTCCAAAGTGGGCTTCAGAATATACATCCAAGGTTGATAACTTAGCCCTGTTTGTGATGGCAACAAACTCTTGGAGGAAAACTACTCAAATAAGCCTTGAGGGTTTCAGGTCAAGGCTATATCACTAATGCCTCTAGTAAATTCTCCTAACTACTTATCTAGCTACTTGCACTGTTGTTTAACTGCATGTGCTACAACTGTATGCTAAAAGTTGTACTGAAGAAGCTGTGCTCTCAAACAGAGAGAGCCAGCAGAAAGGTGACTTTGTAATTCATCAGTAAATCAATTGTATTAGAAAAGGAAGAGGGCTGAGGCTTTTTTCAGGAATGGATGGTTCATCCTGTGTCAAGTCAAATCATACGCCAGTCAGTAAGACTGCATCAACTAAACATTAAATTGTGGAGTGGACTACAAGAAGGTCTGCAAGGAAGGATGTTACAGATCCTGTGATCCAAGCAAAGCATATATTTTTTGTATAACAGACAGCTAGAAAGCAAGTATGGAGCATGCAGAGGAGATGTGGATGACTGGGTCAGCAAGACTGCAACAATTCTGGGAGATAAACGATCAGGTACATAGAATGAACGTGAGTTAAGAAGCTGGTTGTGTAATACAATCCCTTCTGGGTTTTGTTGTTAGAAACAAACAGTTCAAGTAACAGATGGACACTTAAAATTATTTCTTGTCTTTTCTTCCTCTAACCTAGACTGCAGCCTGACTTGAATAGTACTTCAGGCCTGACCTCATCATCAGCTGTAGCTCTCCATGCATAGCATTCCAAACAGACTGGATTTGGATTGCATGCTGTGTTTGCTCTCAGCTTCTCCTGGATCTAGATTGTCCCTGAATACATTTCAGTTTCAGACCAAAAGATATCTCAGTGTTTCACATGAGTCCTATTAGCCTGTGCATACCCCACACACCCTTCTGGGCCACTCCCTTGAACAGAAATGGTTTTTTGTGCTGAACTGAACAGCATGTTTGAATGACAAATGCACACTGAATTAAAAGAACAATTCTAAACTGAATTGGCATCACCCTAGTTTGATTAAATAAGGCAGATGAGAATGATTATACTGGGACTTTTCTGATCTAATTGTGTACAATCAAGCATTTCTAGGAAAGGAGAGATCACTGGATTGTTTAATTTTCACAGTTTAGTAAAGCAGGATGTGGTCACAACCTAATCACACTCTTCACCCTTGCTTAAGAAGAAAAGCATGTTTCTTCACTCATTGATTTGCTTAACAAAAACTATTTGAAAGTAGGAGGAGTCTTTTTCTGAGATTTCTCTCATTTAGTTCTTTAGAATTGTTCCATGAGCTTCTTTCAAAAGTGAGGACTAAACAGAAAACTAGAGGGGGAAAAACCACCCAACCCTTTAATTCTGTGTTAGATATTGAGCAGAAGTTCAAAATAATTGGTTTATAATTTTGCCAGTTGGCTTCTCTTCAGAAGGCATATGCTATTGTTTTGTTTAATTGTGCTTGTGGCTGACTGAACTGCTACTAAACAGGAATCAGATTTGGGCAGACAGACAACCAATGTCTCCCAGATGGATGAAGGAATAAACTAAACAGCCATTAAACTAAAGCAGAAGAGCTGTCATTTTCTGATGTGGGGTTCTTCCACCTCCGGGTGGTTTTGAAGCAGCTGTAGTTAATGTGCTTGAGAGCAGACACACCTAAACTGAGTGCCTGTGGGAAGGAGGTAAGAGCTCATGAACAGCTGCTAGAAAAACTTTTGAGACCCTCTTCAGTGCACTTGAATTAATTTCACATTTTTCAAAATAAACATCCGACATTTTCGAAATGTAGGAAACCGATGATCTCGTATCCAAAGCACCCACATGGCAATGGTGTGATTCTCGGAGGTGTCCTGTGCAGGGCCAGGAGTTGGACTTTGATGATTCTTTTGGGTTTCCTTCCAAATCAGAATATTCTGTGATAAGCCACCACAGCAGAGGGTGTGCAGCCAGGTGAAGCTGTAGAACGCCTGCTTTGCCACCCAGCTTGCAGAGTAACTGGGGTTGTTAGGGAGGGCAGTGCAGCCCTGGGAAGCTCAATCATGGCTCCTGCCTACCAGAAAACACAAGCTGGACAGCAAGGAGAGTTTAGTGTTCCTTGTTAAACCACTGCAATAGCATTTCATGTGTTTTTTGGGTTCCCACTGCTGCTATGATCCGTGCTCTTGATTCATACCTGTCTGTTCAAACTTGCTGCCAGGAAGGCTGCAGCTGCTTTTCATTTAGTAGAACCTGAGTGTCACTTCTAGTAGGAATTTCTGGTGGAGGTGCTGACAGACCTCTCCATTGGGATAGGTGTTAGATTATAAAAAATAACTTCCCTGAATCAAATATGCTATTTCTGGCATGAGGATTTCTTATCACTGTGCTTTTTCTAACACAACAGGAGTGTCAAGAAAACAGCAAAATTCTTTCTCCTGTATTTGTAGAGAATTGTACTGACCCACTGTCTGGCATGTGGGGACATGTGGCAAAAAGCCACATTAAGCAACACATGCCTCAGCTGCATTTCAGCATCTTTCTTCCTTTGTCCTTTTACCTTGATGTGCCTGACAATCTGCAGCACACAACAGATCCCAGCTTTACGTCACAGTAATAGAGATGCGGTCTAAGGCTTCAGAAAGCATACATCAGCACAGTGCAAAGCCCAGGAGGGTTGCTTTGAATTTATTTCTTTTTTTGTCTGAGAGCAGTTCATAGACAGTACAAGATTATTCTATCTGATTAGGAGCAAATGGCTTGGAGATGAGATCTGACAAACGCTGGCCACCTATGCCGCTGATCAGCATCTGGCAAGACCAGAATGTGTATGTGCTGGATGCTGAATAGGCAGCTGCCAGGAAAGGGTAAGTAGGGCATGTTGGGGGAAAAGAAATTACAGTGAGGAACAAATATCAGAAATTGAAGTGTTTTAATGGTCCATCAATTCACTTGAGTTGGGCACTCCTGCAGCACAGGGTCCTGCCTTTCCTCCAGCACACGTGCCTGTAGATAGATCAGATCCATCTCAGGAAATATGCTCCTTATAAGCATTAAACAGTGAAATGTCTACAATTAGAATCTGAATTTATATTAAAAAGGGTCTCATACAATGTTAGTTAACCACAATGTAAAGTGAGTATCTCCAGCTAAGGCAGCTGGGCCTTAACTGCTCCAGATATTTTCTGTAGCATCCTAAGTAAAATACACAGCTGTAGTGACATCTCCTTCTCTGTTTACAACCCTCAAATAGTGGAGAAGATAGCTCTCATAACTATACAAGCTTATTACTCATTCTTCAAGTAAAACTTTTAAATTATACTTGTCCTGAATTATCGAGCACAAGAAAATAATTATGTATATTGATGACATAGCAACACTAACTGTATCAGTGACAAACAAGTGTTGCAGCATTGCATATCAGAAAATATCCCCCTCTTTCCCTAAGCTAGCACAGACAGCATAATTTACTTACTTGCAATCTCCCTTAACTCAAGATTAGTCTGTTGGAGAAAAGAGATAAGATTGTACTTAAAGACTGATAAAAATTCTAGACAGAAACTGTTGGGGTTTTTTACCCTTAGCAGTTAATGAAACAGTAAGGGAAATTATTATTTAAATAATCTCAGTCTCAAAGTCATTGGTCACAAGATGCTTATTGATAGAGAAGTGGAAAAAGAAAGTCATAGTTATGAGTCTGGCAATTCTTGGACTGCAGAAAATTTACTGCTTATTTAAAAAAGCTCTTTAATTTCCACACAGCCATGGCAAAATGATTCTGTGCTTAAGATGAGGATCAATAATGTGATAGCTTGGGGAGAACTACATAAACAGTTTTGTTTGGTTTTGTTTCAGTTCAGTAAAATTCATTTTGCATTGGAATTAAATATTTTGTGTTGTCTGCATGAAGACAAGATTGAGCATCAGTAGCAGAGCTGTTCAGTAGCCATTCACTTCCACCCTCTTGCATTTTTATGTAGATGGAGTTTTCTCCTAACAATGAAATTAGCTAGCTAAGGGTCTCAGGAACTGTAGTGGGTGGAAAAAAACAGATATCTGACTTTGCTTGCTGCAGGACATTGTTGGCTCTACTTGAAACAGATTTCTGTTTGCCTTGAAATCCCAGCACTAAAAGGAGGTGAGCAGGCTTTGAAAATTCTGGCAGCTTCTCAGTTGTCCCTCACTAGACCTTGAGCTTTATGCTCTAGAGGAATAACAAGGTCATCTTGAAAATCCATCATCACACAAGTATCTAGATTTAAACCGTTGCTGGAATTTTTACAAGGTGCCATGGTTCCTGAGAAGCTGTATTTGGCCAACAGACAAGTCCAGGCAGTTATCCACTGCTTGTTTGGACAAGTTAGTTGTCATGGAAAATTAGCATTACGCTCCCTCTGCTCTAGCCTATCTTTAAACACTGCAGCATTCGTGTTCTCTGACAAAGCTTCTCATCATTCAAAAATAATTTTAAAATGTCACCATGGGCAAAGAAAAAACCTGAGAATTAGAAAAGGCAATCGGACTAAAAACTAACCAGTTCGAGTTGAACTGTAGCAACTAAAAAGTACCTGTGAAAGTAACATACTTCCAAAAGCTCTACATTTAAAAGATACAGAAAATTACAGAATGGGAGATAACAAGAACATAGGATGACAACATCCAATTATCTTTGGATTCAGAGTTTTCTCCTACTTCCATCTCTTAAGTATCTCTGAAAAACCCAACTGAGAAGGCGCGACGGGCGCTGGGAACGGAAGCGGTACCGGAGGCGCTGTTGGGGACAGGGCGGGCGGCGCAGCAGCGCTGGCAGTGCCGTGTGGCGGCCTTGCAGCGGCGGCAGTGCCGTGTGGCGGCCTTGCAGCGCTGGCAGTGCCGTGTGGCGGCCTTGCTGCGGCGGCAGTGCCGTGTGGCGGCCTTGCAGCGGCGGCCGGGGGAGCCTTTCCTTCCCCCCCGGGCCCCTTCCCACAGCGGCTGTGCCCGCGCGGCTGGCGCTCGGCGCGCCAGGGGGCGCTGCGGGCACCAAGATGGCGGCGGGCGGCGCGGGCGGCGCGCCGGGGCCGCGGTAGAGGGCCCGGGCAGGGCCCCGGCGGTCCGCCCGCCGCGGGCCGGGCAGCGGAGCGGGCGCGGCTGGCGGTGCGTGGGGATCGATCGCGGCTCGCTCGGGGGCCGAGGGGTAGCCGGGGGTCCCGCTGGTCGCTCGTGCGGCCCGCAGTGTTGGGGGAGGGGCTCCCGCGGGGGGGAACGGGGCCAGGCCGTGCCGGGCTGGGCGGGCGGGGGTTGCGGGGTCGCCGCTGCTCCTTCACGGCGCCGTCTCCGCACGCCGCCGGGCCCCGCCGCGTTCGGCGGCCGCGGTGAGTCAGCGCCGGGCCCGTAGCGCCCGCCCGCCCCCCGCGGTGACCCGGCGGCGGCGCTGCGGATCATGCTCAGGCATGTCGGCCCGGGCCGGCGCGGGTGCTAAGCCCTGACTTGCCTCCTCTTGGCAGCGCTATATAAGGCCCGGCCCGAATCATCCCAGACACCGCCGCCGGAGTCCAGCGTGTGGGCTGGACGAGGCACCGAGGTGAGTGGGCCCCGCCGGCGTGGCGGCTGCCGCCCGCCCGGGTTATGTCGCCGGGTGCCGCGTTCTGAGGTTGTTCTTCCTTTAACTGCAGGCAAATGTGCAATACCAAGATGTCCTCCCATACGGATGCCTCCTCTGTCACCGCTTCGGAGCAAGAGGCGCTGGTCAGTAGCTGTGTTGGGCGCGTGGGGGGTTTTTGCATGCTTTTTGCAGAGTTTTTAGCGGCTAATTCAGAAGCGAGCGATGGTTGGAGAAAGGCCAGGAAATCCAGCCAGTGAAGCTCATCTCTCCTTGGTTCTGCAGTATGCGAATCTTAATCATAATTGAGAGTACAGGGTGGTGCTGTAGGTCTAGACTGTTTCTTGGAGACGTTTGATGTTTTTTGCTTTCTTTTAATAAAAAGGATCCTATGATCCTTTTTGATCGTGTTAAGTATTTTGGGTGGAAATTGTTAACAGATAACTGAAGAACTGTGGAAAGTCTCCGTCGTATAAAACATACATATTGGGGAAACAGTGTGAAGATTTTCGACTTTCTCCTCTATTGGAATTCATAATACGAGTCTTCATTTTGTTTATGGCTTTGTATTTCCAGGCTTTTCATGATACAGCGACAGTTCTGCTGTTTTGTCCTTAGCCTTCCTGAGGATGGAAGCCTTTTACACCTGAAATGCGAGTTAAAAAACTGTACAATGTACAATGCATATGTACAATGATGGTTGAGCTGGATTATCTTGTGTAGGAGGGTAAAGCTTAAACGTGTGCACTTGACAGCAGGACTTAAAAAAAATTGCAGAACAGCAGACTGTTCAAAATTGATTTTTTTCATTTGTGTCTTCCTTTTTTTTTAACGTCATCGTATTGTGATATTACTGTGTGGTGTCAGATCTGCAAGGCTGCAGAACTTCTTACTTGGAGGAGTCTGGAGGAGAGGGCTGGAGAGTAAAAGTGGGCATAATTGTGGATTCAGAGTTCTGAAACTGCCTTGCTATGCTTAGCTGTCAGAAGTACTTGAATAAATTGTTTGCTTCCTTTATGAAAGTCTAATATATATGCTGCATGTTCTAAATAATTCGCTCCTTAGGAGGGGGTGAATGGACACCTAATGTTGTCCACAAGCTTAGTTATTCTTTTCAGTGTAATTTTTGTGACTAATACCTCAACTCACTAAAACTTAACGTTGGTTCTAGCAGATCTTTGGAATGGAATGTAGGGTAGTTCCCCTCCTCCACCCTTCCGTCAAACATCTATGAGACCTTGTCTCATGATACTCTATTCACACTTCCTTGTTTTGTTTTTTTACTTTCTGTGTTTATTTTTTACATTTTATGTAGTATATCAGGATAGCTAAACATTAGCCTGGTTTTAGAATGGTTATGCTGTTGTTAAAGAGGTAACACTAGAATATGCTGTGCTGGGAGCATCAGTGACTCCACTGGCTTTGCTTTTGTGGCAGCCCCTGCAGCTTGTTCTCATCTTGTTCTGCATTGGTGCTGGCACAGGGTGTGGGACAGTGCAGTTTGTATGTATGGGGGAAGTGATTTTTCTTGTTTAATTTTTCCTTCGTCTGTCTCAGGAATTGTTGTAGACTGACTTCAGATTAAACTGCTGGCGTGGTGTGTGGGTGGGAGGCCATTGCAGAGGTAGGAGTGAGTGAAGTATGGTGGAAAGGACAGAGTGTGCTTGTACCAGCTAAGAGGAGTCTTCAGAAGTAAAGCAGCCCAGCTGGCAAATGCAAAACCAAAACCCCAGAAACTGTCACAGAAAGAGGCTAAGAAAGAGGTGGACCAGTCTTTTGCTTTATGGCTTGCACTCTGGACCTGACAGTCACAGAGGTCTGTTTCCATCCTCTTTCCCCTTTGGGAGTTGTGGTAATGGTTAAAGGAGTGAAGCTGAATTCCCCAGGACCCAACCCTGGACTTGGAACTAATAAACAAATCCCATAGCTCCAGTTGAGGAATTTGTGTTTACCAGTGTGTTGAGGTTTAATCCCAGCTGCCGACTAAGTAGCATGGAGCACCTTGTTCCCTTGCCCCCCAAGTCCCTCAGTGGTGGGATGGGGGAATCAGAAGAAAAGGCAAAACCTGTGGGTTTAATAACTGAAGTAAAGTATAAGAGTAATAGTAAAGAAAAGGGAGAGTAGTTAAATCCAAGGAAGACAAGTGTTGCACAATGCAATTGCTCACCACCTGGTGATGGATGCCCAGCCCGTCCCCAAGCATCAGTCAGCACCTCCTGGCCAACTCCCTTGTTCATAACTCTGAGCCTGACATTCTACAGTATGGAATATCCCTTTGGCCAGTTCAGGTCAGCTGTGCTGGCCATGTTCCCTCATGGCTTGTGCACCTCCCCACTGGCAGAGTGTGGGACACTGAAAAGTCCTTGTTTTACTGTAGCTACTTAGCAACAACAAAAATCTCAGTGTGTTGTCAACATTATTCTCCTGCCAAATTAAAACCCCAGCACTGTACCAGCTACTAGGAAGAAAATTAACTATCCCAGCTGAAACCAGGGGACAATGAAAAACTGGGATTTGAGCTAAGATGTACAGTGTATGTGAAGTTTAGTATGATTTGGTTCATATTATTTGCTTTTATGAAGATAGGTTTTAATGCAGTTGTATGTTTGCATATCAGATTAATATCGAAGGAGGAAGACAACCTGTATAAGTAATGTTTTTTTCATGAATAATTAGTGCATACTGTTTTTCTCCTTCCACACACAGGTTAAACCAAAGCCACTGTTGCTGAAATTGTTAAAGTTAGCTGGTGCTGAAAAGGACACTTTTACTATGAAGGAGGTGAGAACTTTTAATCACTAAAGGTAGACTGTAGTGGGTACAGATAGATTGTTTTGGGTTGGGTAAATGGGGAGGCAGTGTTGTTTGTAGCTTGTCTAGAAATTAAGATAAGACACTGTTTATTCTCCTGCTGACTTGTAACTGGGTATTTAGCAAGTTTCTCAAAAATCTGAACAAAAGTTTCTGGTGGTCAGTAGAATAGCAGTGTTCTTCCGGAATGATAGATGAAAATCTGTGGGCTCGAAGAGAGGTTTAGGCAGAGTTTGAAGAGCAAATTTCAATGTATTTAATATGCTTTGTCTTTTACACCTAAACTTGAAGCAACAACCTGGGTATTTAATGTCTGTATTTCATTTATTTCACAGGTAATATTCTATATTGGACAATATATTATGTCTAAGCAATTATATGATGAAAAACAGCAGCATATTGTACACTGTGCAAATGATCTCCTGGGGGATTTATTTGGAGTAGCAAGCTTTTCAGTAAAAGAACACAGGTAAAATGGGATTCTTTTCTGAGAGTCTGGTTGGGATATAATGAAGAACATAATGCATATGTCCCTTTTTTAACTCTTCGTGTCTTCAGAGATGGTAAGCTCTCTTTTATGGTTACATGTAGCTAACTTGTATCATCTCTTTCTTTATCCCTATTTAAGGAGACTATATTCAATGATTTCCAGAAATCTGATAGCAATCAATCAACAAGGTAAGCTAGTTTAGGAGGGCGATTGGTTTGGAAAACAGCAGTAGGGAAAATATAATTTACATAATGCATCTTGCAGGTAGTGATCAGATAACAGCAAGCTCTCCATTATTAGTTATTTGGCTTTGCTCACTATAGTCCAGAGCAGTCACAAATAGTGAATCATAGCAAACACTTGTTTCTTCAAGAGGAGAAAAAAATTCTGAACAAAGCATTTGGATAATTTTATTGGACTAAAACCAGAAAAAACACAGAGCTGAACAAAAAGGCTACTAAGTTACAAACTTAAGTCATTTGCTTGTATTTGTTACTGATGGAGCCTTCAACAGCATATAAAATTTTAATATGAAAAACTAGCTTCTTGAACTTAATGCCAGCAATGAAATCAGGGGAAAAGGCTCTTTATTTTAATGTTCAAGTTCTGTTTTAATTTTCACAACTGAATGTGAAGTACATTTAAAACTGGTCATTCTTAGCTATACTCAGTCCTGTTTTAAATGGGCTGTATGTTTTTAAAAAGTAGCTTTGTGATGATGCTGTGGATAGCCACTCCTTGAATGGAGAATTGTTATACACAGTTCTGCAGTATGAAAATGCTCAATATAGCTGTAATTTTTGCCTAATACAGGGTAAGTTAAACAATGGAAGCCATTTTTTAAACTGGCCTCTAAATCTGTATAAAGACACCCTTTGTTTCTGATTTTTCCTAAAGGCAAGTGTTCAGCTGCTGAAGATTGGAAACTTGCTCTCTTTGTCATCCCCATTGTTATGCTTGCAAACTTAAATTTGTCTTCCAATTCTTTTTTCTTGAAAGACTCCCTATTAATTCAGGATCTGTCTGTTAGTAAGCATATATCATCAACAACAGCTAATTTTTCTTCTGTTGTATGTCTTTTTAATTCAGGGTTCTCATAAGATGATAAGTAGTAAAAAGCACTTTGGAGAGGAGCAAGAAATACATTTTGTGCCTATATTCTTTTGTATCTGCAGAATCACAGTTTATTTGACTTCATTTGAAGTCAATCACAGACTTCATTTGAAGCCATTTATAATAGAATTCTGGCCTGCTTTCAGCTGACATTTCTTCTTTCTCCCCGCATTTCCACTTCAGTAATGTTACAGGGAAGGTGCTGCGTGCACCTGAAAAACAAAGGAGCAGTATGTTTCTTTCCATTGTTGCAAAATGTCTGGATTTTAAGTTTTACTTAGAATTCACTTTTTGAGCCTGAAATTGACTTTCTCTGCTATATTGTATTATGGGTTTTATTTTGGTTTGGTTTCAGACTCTACCCTTGGTGACACACCTGTGGATGATGCCACATCTCAGCTTGAAGAAGAAAATGTTATTAAGGTGCTATTTTTATTTTATTTGAATAAATTTTCTGAATTGTACATTCTGTTCAGTTTTGCATGATTATGTCAATGGTTTAATGTAGTAAGTTGATTCTAACACCTCATATTCATGCGCAGGCTTACTCAGTATTTCTGTTATCAGGAGTCTATGCAAGAGTTAGAAGAGAAGCAGACTTCATCAAACGTGTCTTCCCGACCAACTACATCTTCTAGGAGGAGGACACACAGTGAATCTGGTATCTGCAGATTTATGATGCAGAGCTTTCAGTAGCATGGCCACTTTTAGGGGGAAAAGCTACATTTTCTTGCCTTGCTGACTTGAAAGATGCTGAAAAATACTATTCATGCTTCTCTGCTTATCTAAAACAAAATGTTCAGTCCGAAAGAAAAACACAATTCCTTGCATTGCTCCAGTGTCATGTTACAGTTCGGATCTCTAGAATTGTTACTAAGATGACGGAATAACTTGCTCCACAGCTCTGTTGAACTTTTTTCACATCAGCAGGACTTTATTAGTTGTATTATCTTCATGATGAGAACACTTAGTTTGTAGTCGACTGATACCATCAAATTCATTTCAGTTCCCTCTGTAGACAGTCACAAAATTTGGCTTTTTGTTTGCTCACTAAAGCCGGTTTTTGTTGGATTTCAACTGGTGGGAGGCATCAAAGGTGTGGTAGTAACACAGGATGATTTTGGATATATTCAGGTACCTCACCATTCATTAAGCACTTAATGCTGAATGTTGAAACACCTAGTGATCTAAGCATTACATTTGCCTCCCCTTCATCTTTACTGTGGTTATTCAATAATCACTGGCAAGTACATTTTCAAAACACAAAATGTTTCTTCTGATAAGTAGCAGTTACAATCTGGTCAGCACAAACCTGAGTAAGCTTCTCAATAGAAGTGTTCTCTACAGTTCTACTTAAATATTATTCTGTGGAATTTCTTACATTAGTTTGTTCCATCACTTACTTGCCTCATGACTTGGTGGTTGTAATTACCTGGGCAGTGATAACTTTCTGTCATTGCGTAGAACTTCCTTTTCTTCACTTGCTCAGGAACAATTTTCAGTTCCTCAGCTTTCAAGTAGTATTTTTTGTGTCCCTCATAGGCCACTGTTACATTAAGTCAGTCCCAAACCAGTGCTGTGTTGCTGAGCGGTTTGCACTAAATTAAAAGAACATTTTAATGTTGTAACTAAAACTGATGAAAGGATGGAAAGTCTCAGTTAAACATCACAACTTGTAATATTTAGGCATGGCACAGAGCGCATAAGGTCATGTGCTGT
This sequence comes from Acrocephalus scirpaceus scirpaceus, assembly GCA_910950805.1. NCBI lineage: Eukaryota > Metazoa > Chordata > Aves > Passeriformes > Sylviidae > Acrocephalus > Acrocephalus scirpaceus. The sequence goes on from OU383777.1 coordinate 34,959,257, forward strand.
GTTTACTTATTATAGGTTTGATTATTAACTCTTGTCTTTGCATCCATTTATTAGTTTGTTACAACCTTAAGAGTTCTTTTAATATAGTGTTTTTATATACACTTTTTTTCTAATTTATAGGAAATCTTCCCTTTAAACCACTATTCTTGTTAAATTGGGATGGTAGCGGCTCCTTTGGAGCCACTTAAATAGTGTGTAGAGACCTTGTGGTGATACAGTATCAGTACGGCATGGAGCCATGGCAACTAAATGAGGACAACGATGGACAGGAGCAACCTTTGGGCCTGGGGGCACCAAGTTTTGTGGGGCTCTCAGGGCGGAAAAAAGAAAAGAGAGGGACTGAGCCAAGAAGCACCAGGGGAAAGTAAGAGAAGTCTCAAAGTATGTACCAGTGTTTTGTTCTCCTTTTTGTTTTTTTTTTTTTTGGTACAATGAAAGATTCAAGACTTGAAGACTTTGGATTGTCAGTGTGATTTGCAAGGCAAGGGAGAAGCTGGGCAGCAGAGGGTGGATGCAAAAGGCACCTATGGGGGGGCAGCAGGCTCCTACCGAGACCTGTTGAACCAAAAGTTGTTGGCATCTGGGGAGATGTTCACTCTGCTGCACTGACATTCTGAATTTACAACACGTTTTTATATAAAATTGTTTTTTATCAAATGACCAAGAAATCAGGGGAGCTGAATTTTGACTGACTTACCCCTAAAATGCTTTACCCTTAGTCCTTGCGCTGCTGTACGTGATTGTTCTAAAACACAATGTATTCACAAAACATTGTCTTTTTGCCTTCAAACCAAGCATGCTTAGTAAGCAGAGCTTAAGGCAATGCTTTCAGAGTTCAGCTTTTTGCATAGTATGTCTTGAAGATTTTCTTGCTAGGGTGCGATGAAAGTTCTAATAGTTTCTTACAAAAATCTTGTTCAGTAAATACAATTACATATAGTGCAGCTATTCACTGATGAATATGGTGAGGTGTCTGAAACTTGAACCTGAACTTACCTTGCCTAGCACAAGGTGTTCTGTATGCATGTGACCTGGGAGCTAATTGCTCTTATCTCCCTCCAAATTCTGGGATGGACTCGGAAGCCCTCTGAAAGTGCCTTTCTGTCTATTACCTGTAGAGGGAGTGAGGAGAAGTAAAGTCCTAATTGTATTTCTTGAAATTAGGAAGGGTTTAACATGTCATATGTGGAGTAAAAATCCTTTCAAATTTGAGGTTGTTTTCCATGTGGAGACTGCCATTCATAAGCTGTACTGATGGGACAAGTGGGGAAAGCCAGCCCCTGAAATACTGGTTTCAGGAATGTTTCACACTATATGGGTATAAGTGTTATTGTGTCTTTTTAAATAAGTCTTAGTGTCTTCTTGCCCCATAAAAGACCTGAAATATTTTACTTAATTAGATTTCTTTATAGTAAATTATATTTTAGGCTTCTGTTTAGAGTATTCAAAACTGCACATTGCATAGATACTTTTGAGTAATAAAAAAATTCTTGACTATGCCCAGAAGAAAATTCTTCAGATGATGTGCACAGTGACAGAAGAAAGCGACACAAGTCAGACAGCATTTCGTTGACGTTTGATGAAAGTCTCTCGTGGTGTGTAGTCAGTGGTCTGTGCCGTGAAAGAAGCAATAGCAGCGATTCAACAGATTCTCTTTCCATTCCTGTAAGTCAAAATAGAAATGTAAAATATTCTTGTGGTAGAAATTTTGTGTTTTAAAATAAGTATTTCTTACGATGCTAAGACACAAAAGGAGTCGTAGACATTCCATAATTCAGAGTTAGGTGGTAGTTCTGGTACAGCTTTGGTAACTGTACCCAGTGGAATGGATGCTGATGGTGCATTGTATTCATTTGCCATGCCAGTACTTGGAAGTTTTGTAATGTTTTTAGCAAACACCAAGGCAAATTATTTGTGGTTAGATTAAGTCAGGAGGAGCTGAAGTAACAGTTTTCCTAGTCACATACGGTGTCCTAAATTGATGGAACTAATATTGTATCTTGGATCTTCCTATTTTGTAACTTAAGACACGGTCTCAGATTAAACAAAGTTTGTGAGAACAGAGAATTTAATGACATGCAGCCAAAAGAAACCATCTTCTTGCATCTGTTCTTTCAATTTTTAGGAGGGACTTTCTGAAATAATAACTACAGCCTTTCAGCTGCCTGTAGGCTGAGCGCAGTTTCTTATTACAGAGCCAACAAAAGGCTTCCAGACCTAGCTTTATTTTTACTCACCTATAATTTGTTTATATGATAAAAAGTACTGTGTCTCACAGCAGCTGGTCCTTTTTCTTCTGTAGTAATTATACTGAGTAGTACAGTTTTATCCTGAGAGTTGTTTTAACAGTAATGTTGTGTGTATGGGCTGGTGAGGTTGAATGTGTGCTTTCTTTTTTTTTGTTTTTTTCAGGATCTTGACGCTAGTTCATTAAGTGAAAACTCTGATTGGTTTGACCACAGTTCTGTATCAGACCAGTTCAGTGTCGAGTTTGAAGTTGAGTCTATTTATTCAGAAGATTATAGCCATAATGAAGAAGGGCAGGAGCTTACAGATGAAGATGATGAGGTACTTTCCTTTTTTTACCCTGGGGGGAGGGGATGAGAAGGAAAAGGAATTTCAACATGAAAAATTTCTGTAAGTTTCCAAGGAGAATTCTTCAGGTATATTTTCAAACTTCATGTTCTGGTGTCACAATCTGCAGCCAGTTGTTCATTAAATCAAATTATGCCTCAGTGCAGTTTGGGTCACCGTTGCACAACCTGCCAGTGACTGTAACGGTGCTGAGCCTTTCTGCAGGCTCTGAAATGAGCTGTATAGGAAAATCTGGGTGCTTAACTTCTCTCACCAGCTGTTGGAATCTGTGGCAGCAGGTGTACTTCAGTCTTTCTGCATTTTTAATTCTAGAAGTACATGTTGAGCTTTGACAACACTTAATACCAAAGGAAACCTTTCTGAGTAACTCTTTCCAAAGGGATGTGTCCAAGTTTTTTGTCTCTGTGAATGTTAATGTTTCATAGAGATGCTGAACCAAAGTTTTAGAAATCTTTATTAGTAGGCAAGAAGACAGAAAAATTTGGATTACTGCAATTTTGAAGAGATTTCTGGAATGTCGGGAATGAAGTGATAATGTACGTGGGGTTTTCTTTTCTGAGTTAGTTTTCTGTTACTTTAGAGAGGTTAATCAGCTCATAGCAAGATTGAGTAAGTACCAGAGGCAGAATTCACCAGGGACATACGTGATTGTGGTACCTGAGAGGCTGAATGGGATTGACTGTACTGATGCACAAGTTGTAGTGCAGTGCAGAGCTGCACCCTGAGAGAGGATGGTAATTTGGAGGAGGAAAAGATTGAACTGTGCCCCTGCTCCAGACAGTATTTTCGGGAATTGCAGAATGACAACAGGGGCTTGTCTTATCCGCCTGCCCTGGCTCAGGCAGAGCTGATTGCCCAGGTCCATGTCCAGATGGACCTGGACAAAACTTTTGAGTATTTCCAGGGATGCAGGTTTCATAGATGCTCAGGGCAAGCCATGCCAGTGCTCTTTAATCCTTACAGTAAAAGGTGTCTCCGGATATTCAGAGGGAACTTCCTGTCTTTAATTTGTACTAGTTGCCTCTTGTGCTGCCACTGGACACCGCTGAAAAGAGTGTGGCTCTGTGTTCTTGGTGGCATATCCTTTTAGGTATTTACCCACACTGATCAGGTGCCTCCTGCCCTGAGCCTTCTCCAGGCTGAACAGTCCCAGCTCTTTCAGCCTTTCCTCACATGGGAGTTTCTCTAATCCATTAATAATCTTAATAACCCATCCCTGGAGACTCTCCACTAGTTTGCTGTCTGAAAATCCTACCAGATTAAAAATACTTTGAGTTTTTATTTAAATGCCAAAACTTTGTTATATATTTTTAAAATTTAAACCAGGTTTATCAGCTGACTATTTACCAGGACGAAGATAGTGATGCTGATTCCTTTGATGAAGATCCAGAGATATCTCTAGCTGTGAGTAAAAACTTTTCTGGCGAAGCATCCTAAGTTGGGTAACTGACATAGAATAGATCAAGAAGTACAGATGAATTCTATTGCTACCAGTGATTTTTTTAAGAATTGACTTTTTCTTCTATGAGTGAAGGTTCCAATACAGTATTTTGATTACTGAACATGTGATTATTAAGGAATCTTGGGGGTGTTTTTAAAATAATTAATACACTTCCTAATCCGTTAAAAAAAACCCCAATCCCATGCTAATTTACCATTTCATTGGCTTAATGAAAGGAAATTATTTGGAGCCTAAATCTGACTTTCTGCACGGAATGGAAAAAAATTAAAATCTTAGTCACGTACATTTAAAAAACTCTTCCTATAAGTCAGAATACCTTTTTTGTCCAGCCTGAATGAAGGTATCTAACACACAGATGTGAAGGCATGTGTTTTTTGAGAATAGTACTGTAAAAGAGGCCTTTACTACATTCTGTTGGACTGTTCTTGAAGAGTGGGAAGAAATTTACAGTCTTGAGGCAAAGTATGGAGATGTTTGTGAAAAAACTTTGCATTTTAATTCTAGTGTGTGCTATCTCCTTATTTATATTTGCTTTTCACAACTGACACTTGAACTAAAGCTGTTTTTGTGGAACTGTGAAGTGTTCCAGTCCCTTGGTAGTCTGTAGGATGTGTGTTAATGACAGGGCTGGCCACCTTCTGAAAACATAGCAGTGCATATGTATGGGAAAAGAGAACTGTACGTTATTTTTAGGATTTAAAATAGGTCTGATAAGCTTTTGATGTTACTAATGTTATTCAGGACTCGTGTAAGTAAGTTTTGGGTTGTTTTGTTTTGATTGCCCCTGCAGCTTGCATTATTTCTAAGAAGGGTTTCTGTCTTTAAAAACAAAACGTATTTTTAACGAGATAGTGGCTTATTTTCATTGTAGTACATGGAGTAACCTCTGTGAGGGTGATGCACCACTTTTTTTTTGGCCCTTATTTTTTTTCCCCTTTCCCCCCTTCTTCACGTCTGATTTTGCATTGGCCAAGGCTTTGTCTCCTCGGCTGTGTCGGAGCGCCCTCACCCGGCCGTGTTGTGCACCAACAGCTCAGCAAACCGCGGGGGAAGGGTTCCTCCGTCTTTTAGCATCTCCCGTTGCCAAAGTCCATAGTCGAAAAGAAGGGAAATTATGACCTCTTTAACAAGCTTTTCATGAGGGTCCCTGAAGAAACGTGTGGTCTGGTTTCTGCAGTTTTGCATAAGAAATAATAATTTGTTCTATTCACAAACCTACTGCAAAACAAAGGAAAGCCAGAGTCCTATTAAAATAAGATCCATTTTAATCTAGAACTGTAAAATGGGGCCAAACCCACTGAATGGAATTTTAAAATTGTAAACAAGTTGATAGCTCAACATAATAATTATTTTGGCAGTAATAAATTGTTTATAATTTCTGAATACTTCAGTTGTAAGTGTTCCAAATAGCTTAAGCTTTTCCAACCTTTGATTCACTGAAGGATTATTGGAAGTGTCCCGAATGTAATGAAATGAATCCTCCGCTTCCACGACATTGCCACAGATGCTGGGCCCTTCGTGAGGATTGGCTTCCAGATGAAAAGAATGAGAAATTAGAAAAGAGCAAATTAGAAGCCTCCTTTCCTGCAGAGTCTGGGGAAGGTTTTGATGTTCCTGACTGCAAGAAAACAAAAATGACTGAAGATAAAGAACCAGCTGTGGATGAGAATGAGGATAAAGCAACACAGCTTTCTGAGTCCCAGGAAAGTGAAGGTTATTCCCAGCCATCAACATCAAGCAGCATGTTTTGTAGCAGTCAGGAGGACTTTAAAGAACCTGAGAAGAGAGAAACGCAAGACAAAGAGGAAAGCATGGAATCCAGTCTGCCTGTTACCAGCATAGAGCCGTGTGTCATATGTCAGAGCAGACCTAAAAATGGCTGCATAGTACACGGCAAAACGGGACACCTCATGTCATGTTTTACATGTGCAAAAAAGCTCAAGAAGAGGAACAAACCCTGCCCAGTGTGCAGACAGCCCATACAAATGATTGTGCTAACTTATTTTAGTTAGACACATGTTGACTGGAAAGCTGCAAAACTTCATGAACTGGTTAAGAGAGTAAGAAATTATTTTTGTATGCTTATTGGAAAATTAATATTTTGTGTCTCTTGGTGTTCTGTGTGAGAAATAATTGCTGACATAAATGCACTGGCATTATTAAAAGAGGTTTGCCTAATACTAATAAGTTGACTTGGAGATTTTAAAATCCTTCTCAGTAGAAGTAACCAGATAGTCTAAACCACCTGCCTCTTAAAGTGTTTAATGTTCCATGCAAGTTAGTGACATTTGTTTTATTGAATTAAATACGCGCATTAATACCCCAAATTCAATGATTGTTGGAGGAGAGACATGTTGAAGTGTTTATTTCTGCAAGTTCCTCATTTAAGAAAATAGGTGATTATCCAGGTTCCAGTTTTTGTTGCCTGGTGAAGACATAAGGCTCACTCAGACTCCTCTGAATATTAATAAATAGAGTCTTTTCTTACAGTTCTCCAAGTAACCAAATTCTGTGGGAGATCTTACCAGGAAGTAAGGAAAGATGTGGCATAAAATAATACTTTGGAAACAGAGAAGGGTATTGTGTGTCTTTTATTTTTATAGTGTGCATTGTAAACTTAAGGGCTGTGTGTCCCCTGAGAAGTCATTGATCCAAGTTCACTCATAACAGTTCTCTCTCAACCGTCCTGAGAAACTGACATTTGTGGTTTTGGAGGTCTGTACTGATTTTGATGATGATTATTAATAATTTAGCAGCATGAAACAAGCTTACAAGATAAATGAAGGATATGCTATGAACTGTCATGTCAGGCAGTATTAGGGGACAGTTGTTTTCTTTTTCTGCACTTGTTTCTGACTTAGCGGAATACATTCAACTGCATTGCTACATTCACTGTAATAAAAATAGAAAAAAGTCGACCTTTGTCTGCAGAAGCAATTAAGCTGTGCAGTTCCAGTTCACATTCTTTAACTGCAGTAGTCTTTCCAACTGACTGTTCTTATCTGTATCACAAGAATTCTGAAAACCTTTTGCAAGGTGTTTAGCCAACTCAAAGTTGGTCTCATTGGTCCTTCACTGCTTTTAGCTCTTGCCTCCTCACAGTACTTTGTCAAAAACTTTGTGAGACTTACCATTTCTGTGCCTAGGGAGTCTGCTGCCTGCTTCAGTTCTGGGGGCCTTCAGGCAAGGTAGTGTGAGTGTGGGAACCAAGATGTGGTAAAGATCACTCAGCTGCTTTTCACATGGAGTTTCTGTACCCAGTGAGTGATACTTATTCCTTTGGAAAACTATGTTACAAGAGGAGTTGTATTTTTAGCACCTTTTATTTTTACAGGTAGTTGCTGATTGTCTGCCCAATAGGGAATGTCGGATAAACGGTCAGGGGAGTGCCAAGAGTGGAGATGTAGTCCAAGTGCAGGAATTGTGCTGTGTTACCAACTTACAGGCCAAGACTCAACAGCTTCCCTAACACCAGCAGTATAAAATTGCTGATGCCTGAGTGCTGGCACAGAGACTTCTACTGTTCTCCTTAATTCCAGGTCTGCAAATTCCTGGAAGTACCCAGGAAAAGGACATAAAGACATACAGGAGAGACTTAGTAAATCCTTAGTTGTGACTTGGTTGAAAAGTAATAACTTCTTAGGTAAGGACTGAATTACTGGGATCATTCACATTTTGTTCATACATTTGAGCTATTTCTTTAAAAATGCCAGTAAAAGATGCTGGTGTACCTGAAGTTCTAACATAGTTCATTTAAACTAAACAAAATACAAACCTCAGTTTTATACATTCAAATTCTTACTTGCAAGTTTCTTGCCTCCTGTAGTTTGTAAAGGGACAGTGGGTAGCTGGAAGTTCTTGGAAGTTTTTTCATCAGCAGAAAGCTTTCAGGATTTGATCCTTCAATCTGAGATAGAGAAGGCCTTTGGGCATATAGTTAATTTTTTCAAGTAGGGATACTAATAGAGGGCTACCTGCCTTACTTTGTACTTCCTAGTAATGTTTTTTTAATTTTTGATTTTATAAACTTAAGTGCAGTGAGGCTTGCAGAGGCTCTTCATTGCACCTGCAGGGGAGAGAGAACTGTAGACATGTATATGCACAAGCATCAATAACTGTACCTAAAAAGTTTCATCTTCTTAATGAAGCTTTGTCCACTGCTTTGTTTCCCATTACTCCCCCTCTCTCAGCGTGATGCCTTCTCTGCAGTCACTGCCCTGGCTGTGTAACTGCAGTGCTGGGGGAGCAGCTGTCCTTATCTAGTTCCTGTTGAGACAAATTGTACCATCCCACTGTTGGCACTCTTTTCCTGTCACATGCCTTCTGTTGTGGAGAATAGCCCTGGAAATACCTTCCACTCGCTGCAATGGTGAGGAAAGGGGGAATTTCCATTTCTGCATCTGCAAATCACTGTGTCAAGTATTTTGGTTTGAGTTACATTTTATGGCTTAATATTATTCTTCTAATTATGACTTCTAATACAACTTCAGTTTGTTTGGTGTGGGTGCAATGCCTTCCAAATGGAAGTGATCGGTGTTGATGCCTGTTCCTGTTCCTATTGGGGATACTGGCAGGCAAGTGCAAGGGCAGGCCTGGTGCCGGGGGGCTGTGCCACAGTGATTTCCGTGGTGACTCCCGGCTGTGGCCCCAAGCCTTTGGTTCTGCCTCCACCCTGTCTCCCAGCCTGGCTGAGCTCTGTGTGTGGGCATGAGCAGTGAGCACCCTGCTTTTTCTGGCCCTTAAACACATTTCTGGCCTTGGGTAGTGGCACAAAAGTCACTAAAGTTTTGGTACAAATGTTGTTCCTCCTTTGTGAGGTGTTTGAGATCCTTATTTAATATTGCACACATTTTAATCTTTAATTTATTGCTGTTTGTAAATATCCTTGTGCTCACAGTTGATGTTTTGAGCTCTAATTTATTGGTCTACTGGTACACATGTAATTATATAAATACACTTATTTAGTAAATCACAGGCACAAGGAAAATATTTTAAGAAATGTAGCATTAAAATATAGAGAAACACTTGTATTATACTCAGATTAAGAAGGGCACAGGAAGATTTATGGCTATGTTTCCTTTTTTCCTTCCCATAAAACAACTTCTGCATTGAACCTGAACAAGATTTATTAAATAGAGAGAATGCTGGTGCAACATTAGCATAGTGAAAATATTTTGGTGGTGTTTTGCTTTCCTTTGGAATGCTTTTACATCTCTCAGTACAGGCAAGGAGTTGACTGACTGCTTCCAGGTGCTGGTAACATTCCGGGGTGATGGTCCAGGAGATGCAGGATGGAGAAAAGAGGCTTTAAGGTTAATTTGCAGAGGTGGTAAGCCCTTTTGTGTTCATACACGACCAAGAAGGTTGCAGGGGAGGCCAGATGCCCACAGGTTGCAACTGTGTGCGATTTTCAGTAATTTTCTTAGTCTCTTCCTTCTTGCACATCAGGTAGACAATAGTTATGTACAAATGGTGCAAGAACTTGCATTTATTCTTTTTTAGAAAGTACAATAAACCTACTTGTTGTTTAAATACAAGTCTAACTATTTACCTAGTATTTTGTTAGTATTGACATTATATTAGTACTGAAATTCACCCCACACCAGCAGGATCCTGGGCTGTGCCGTCTTGTGCCTTTCCCCTTAGCAGATGATTTAGAAAGGGTAAAAGTGCTTCAAAATGCTCACTGATTAAAAGCTTACATTTCTTCTAAGAATGTGGTACGATTTTTATCACTGAGTTCTGTTTGGTGTACAGTTGTTCAAATGTCGCTGTCTCTGAAGTGTCTGTGGGTTTGAAGATGCTTGCAGGACATCAGGCAGATTTTTTTCTCTTTTACAAATAATATGAGGAAGAGAAAATTCCTCATTCTTACAGAAAGTGTCAACAAGAATAATTGTTTCAAAAAAATGTATCTTAAAAAAGAGAGATTAGAAAATTATTAGAAGCCTAATGAAACTCTTCAGGGGATTACCTGCCCTGCCCTGCTTTCCAGCTCCTCCATACCGGAGTCCAAGGCATATCTTGTTCTTTAAAGGTTGCACAAGCAAAGTGCAAAACCCAGATTAAGGTTTTAACAATTGCACTTACTGAACATGAAAAATTGTTGCTAAAGTGTGTGGGGTTTGTTATGGGTTTTTTAGCACAGATGCACTGAAAGCTTCAATTGAATGCTTCTTTAGTGTATCTATAGCTATATACATGTTGAAATCTGTCAGTGATACTTAAAAAGGTGGTGGCTCCCCTTTTAAGTAGATGTTTTAGCTTAACAGCCTGCTTTTAAAGGACAGTTCTTGGTCTTGAGCCACAGTAGTGCCTGACAGGATGATGCTTACTTAACACCTAAAATACCAATAGCTTTTCTAAAACCAGAATCTTTGTTGCTTGACTACACATAGCTGGGATGACTGTTGAATAGAGTAGTTCATAGTGAATTTAAATAACTATGCAACACGCTTTCAAGAGCTTGACCTGGTGCATTACTCTCCAGGTACCCAGTGCATGTATGACCACAGTCAGTAACCATTAAAATGCAAGTATCCACTCCAATTGCACACAGTATAGAGTCATTAATAAGAAGTTTCACGTGTGTTGCATTTATTTTTCAGTTTTTCCTTTTCTGACGAAAATTGAGTACTGTGTTCCATTTGAAAGCTTTAAATAAAGATTTGTTTATTTACTCCATGGTGCTCTTTTTTTCCACATCAATTACTTGATTGTTAGTTCTGGTACTTTGTTTTCACACAAAGTCTTTTGTGAGTCAGGACACAGGCTCTTTCTGCCCCTCTTCAGCTGCTGGACTGCTGACTTCTGTCAGATTTCTTTGGTTTGGGCAATTTTATCTCAAGGAATCTCTCGTTCTTCCTGCTACAAGTGGCACGGATCAGTGGTGGGATTACTTCTCTGTGTGGTAAACAACCCACAGCAGATCAGAGGGTGAGAAAAGGTAGAACATGCAAACGGATAGGAGGAAGACATTTAAAAACCAGTCTGTTGCACACACAGCCCGCATTGCTGTTTCAAGTTCTGAAGTGGATTGCACACTGAATGTGGTTGTCTGGCAGACAAGTGGCTGATGCCTAAGCTCCACGGTCCAGCTGGTAGGGCTTGGTGTGACAGGGAGCAGTGCCTCAGGAAAGATTTTAAAAGGCATTAAAGGATTAACTGCATTCCTGCATTTTTTATTTACTGTATACTGGAAAAGATCGATGTTTCCAAAGATAATAGTTGCTGGTTTACTTTTGAAATTGCTTAAGAAAATTACTGGCAGATAGAGCTTTATTTTAAAATAAACACAGGAGGTGGTACTAACTGGCTTTTTTTTGATAAATTGTCTGTTTATTGGGCAGCTTCAAAGGGCCCTGAAAATGACTCACAACTGGCCGGGCAAAAGGAATCTGCTAATCCTGCCTGCAGTACAACCCAGGCGGGAACACTGAAACCACCCTCTGCAACTGGAACTGGCTTGTGCCTTGCTGAGTGTGCCTGCCAGCTCCTGGCATGGGTGTTAAACAGTCCCAACAGTGGAGTAGCAGGGCTGTGAAGCTGTTGAAACAGTATAAAGCCATAGCTAAAACTATTCAAAGAATTCTGAATTGTGTGTGGTTCTGTGCCACAACAAATTCAGTTAAAAATGGACAAGGTATAAAGCTGTCAGTGACTGTTTCCACATTGTTTTCAGCAGCTCTGCTGCAGGAGAACACTGTTTTCAGAGCCACAAATTCTTCCTTTTTCCCTGTTGGTGCAGATTATCATCCAGTTTCCACAGCATGGCCCTTTGGCAGATACATTTCATTTTCATCTTCTTGTCTTACAACATGTCTGTGTTACTGGTCTTTACCTCATTTGAGCCCTGAGCAGTCTCATCTGTCCAGGTAAGAAAGAGCATATATAAAAATGTCATTCTTCATTTACAGCAGTGGCTTTATTATAAGAAATTAATACTGAGCTGATGACTTAGAGTTGTGTGAGCACCTGAGCTGTTGGCTCAGTGAGGAACCTGAGCTTGCATGAAACGTTGCAGTACAATCCTCAATGCTTTTGAATTTGGGAAAAGTCTTCAAAATGTATTTGTACTTTCTGCATCAAAATTCTATGGTTATGTCCATAGGCTGTACAAAATTTCTTCAGAGTAAAATACTTACATAGAAAAATATGATAGCCTGTTACAATTAAAAATATGTCTACTATAACTAAAGTAAAACATTCAATTGTCAAGCCAGTATTTCACAAAACTTAGTAAACATGATTGTGAATCTGAGAATTTGGTTTATAACAACATACATTCTTTTGCATATACAATTCCTTCTCTGAAAAGCCACATTTGTGCAGGAAGAGTTTGCCTTTGCCATTCCTGACTTTATTTGAAAATTACAAGCATAACGGTCATTAAAACCAAGATGTGGACAGTGGGTTTTACTGCAGCTGAAGCCCGTGTGAGCTCTTGGTAGAGAGGAGTTTTGGGACATGAAGCAACTCTTGATCTGGTCTTATCTGAGACCTCTGGGAAAGAGAAGTCCTGTTTCAAAGCACTGAAATTTCCAGTGTTGTCAGGTATTTCCACTGTCTTCAGCATCGATTTAAATCCTGGTACAGTAGCCTAGGAGCAAACACAAAAGTGTTCTTCCTTGGTTTAAGACATTGAGTTCAACTGTGAAACAATCATTGTTTACACTTTAAATGTACAGGGAAAATTGTTCTAAAGATACATTTGAGAACATGGAATGGGAAAAAAGTTATTATGTTATAGCAATAAGACTCTTGCTGTACAAGAGTCAAATCCTGCAGTGATGCTTAAGCATAAATGTTTGGCAGCAGGCAGAGCCTACAGGGCATGGATGTTCTTTGGACTTGCACAGAGAAACCATTTTGACAGAAGGAAATAACAGTCGACAGTCACGGATGGTGGTGTCAGCCCGGTACTGCCCAGATCCCAGGCTCCATCCCTCACCCTGCAAGAGCTCTGTGGTTTGTTTCAAACAACTCAAGCTCCTGCTGCCCTGCTCCAGACACTCATCCCAGCTGGCTCCACCATCAAGGCCCAAGCAGTGCTTATCTCTGGACACTGAGGACTGTATCAAAAAATTTCCTTTCTGCTGACTACTATTTAAATACACAGTTTTTTAAAAGTCTGCTCAAGAGTCTTTAGACCTCCTATCTATGACTTGAGCAGTTCAGCTCACCCACCTCTAAGGCTGTAAGTCTCACTGTGCTCTGTAACTCAATGCAGTTAGAAACAATACTTCAGTAAGGCTTCATACTCACATTGATCACATATGTCCCAGGCAAAAGGAGAAGAAAATACTCCCCTTGTTCATTTGTTCTGTAGGGGCAGACATGTGGCCTCCCTTTGACTTCCACGATGGCGTTGGGAATAGGATTCCCATTCTTATCAGTAACTTGGCCTTTGACACCTATGAAAAAGAGAGAGGAGGGAAAGATCATGAACTATAACTGGTGAGCCTCCTTCTCTGAGAAAGGCAGACTGTTCTGTTGCTGGGTGCACTCAAAGGCTATTTCACCACGTTTCAGCATGTCTAATATTATCACTAGTTACTTCAGCCTTGCTCAAGGGAATTAAACCAGAAAATCCTTGGCTGTTGTTAATAGTTTACCCTCATGTTAAGTTAGAAAGCAGTATTGTAATATTCTCCTCTAAATCTCATTTGCTGAAGGCATCATATGCACTTACTGTATATCCTTTACTGAAGAGCTTCAATCTTCAGTACAGGTTTGGCAGTTTTTGCACACAAACACACACACCCTTCTTTTTTGTGATTTAATAAGTCAGCCTCTTGTCTAGTACTTTCCAAAGGCAGAATACCAACAATGTCTGCTTATGAAGTCGTTTCCCTTAATTCCCACACACCATCTTCAAGGCAGCACAGGCATTAAGCAGAGATAAAATAGCGGTCAGATATTTAGAGCAACAAAATGCAAGATAAGCAACAGGTTTGTGCAAACCCTTCAACTCATTATAAAGCACCACAGCTTCACTAAGCAGAAGTTCTCTTCCAAATGTGAAGTCAGATCACACCTAGAGAAGCCTTTCAAATTTACAAAATCCAAGCAGCAAAGACCCATGACACTTGGCACACATACACTTAGAGACCTCTGAAATAAATGATTGTCCCAAGGCTGCTCAGGAAAATGAGGGGAGGGGGCAGTGCATACTCAGACAGCTCCCAGAGCCCGTCCCTTGCACCTGCCCCAGCACATTTTAAGCCCCTTGCACACCTCTAGTTGCACCCATCGCCCCTCCCCTGACACACTTGTAAGTTCTCCTGCCTTACCCATCCCTGGCTTTGTACACTTCCTGTTCAGAAACTCCCAAGTTAACACCAGATCTCCCCTGTGAGCTGTGACACTGACCCAGGCTGCTGAGGAGTTCCCTCTAAGCTGGCCTCGGTTTTCACTCTGCCCCCATTTGCATACCCACCTAGGTGTACTTGTTTGATATATTCGATCAGAGCAACTTTGTTGTCTCTCCAGAACTTTTCCAGCTGGTCTGCTGGAGGATATTTACAGCATGACAGCTCCAATGTAATTTCAAAACACTGTCCCCAGACATAGTTGTAATCTTGCATTCCACCTTAAAAGTGAAATAAATGAAACAAAGAAACACTAAGATCAAACTAAAAGACAAACAGGAGAGTTAAAATGTTGGTACTTGCATCACACCTGTAAGAAAAGTAAATCAGATAAATTATTCCTCAATGCCACACTTGTATTTTCTGCCTCCTGCGAAAAACCAACTTAATTATTTACTCTAGTTACTCATAGAGTGCTGTTTTCTAAAGCATACTTCATTTTGGAAATGCTGATGATTGTGGCTGAGAAAGGGTGGGTCTTTGACTTAAACACATCCAAGATTTCCCAACTGAAAAGGGACAAATTGGCTGACATAGGACCTGCCACTGCCAAAGCCGTTCCAAGACCCTTTTAAGTCTTGGGATTCAGACAATGAAAAAAAAATACACAGTGCATAAGTCCCATATTCTGTTTGGCTACACATAAACAATAATGACAACATTTATTTCATTAATTCAACATTAAAGAATGGATGACATATGAATAGAAGATTGATTTTTTTTTTCTGAAAGGAGGAGATCTTGATGCCAAGCAGTGTGTGCACATGTGTAATGTATACAGCTAGTGCAAGCCTTAAGCAAGTCACAGGCAAAGAGCAGTGACTGCCTCATTCACTTGTGTAATTGCTGGCTTGAAGAGTCTGAAAACACCCAGGTCCTGCTCACAGAATCTGCATGAATGAGCTGACTTTCTCCCCTCATCAGCCCTCTACTCTGGCTAAAATCACTACCCTTTCATCATCAGAGATGGCAGGAGAAAGTGAGAACCTCTTACCAGAAGCAGCTGAATGACATCAACGACATTCTTACCTTCCAGCTGGTACCAAGAGTACCCGTTGGTGATGCCTCCTGGGAAGGTTTGCCTGTTGTCACACCCCGTCCCCTTGTACATGCTGGCATGGTTGGAAGAATAGGTTTTTGCCAGGTGAATAAAGACATCATCATCTGGAGATCTGCTATAGCCTTTCAAAGAGCCAGTAACTGCAGAGTGAAGATAGCCATTGTGCAACTCTCATTACTGGTAAAACACACAGTGTTGGCTTACATGCAGGATACACATCTCCCAAATGGCCATATAAGGCAGCGAATTTTGATGGGGTTTATCAAATTCTACCCATCCCAGCTCAAAAGCTACAAGAACTTTGAAGGAATCTTTAGATATTTTGCTTTGGTACAGCCAACGTTCCTAAACCCAGTCAGTTGTGGAGAACAGAGTTTGTCACCAGCTTACCTGGGTTACCATTATCAAAGGTGTAACTGGCAACCAGGGCACCCCCATGCAAGTTTGCTGAAAGAACAAACGTTTCATTTTTTATCCAGTCCATTACTGCTTGAGTCTCTGGCTGAATCCTGGCGCTGTTATTTTCAAAGGCATCAGGAAAATTTCTGTTCAGATCTTCTCCATTCCTGTTGTACCTTAGAAAGAGAGAAGACATGGTCATTACTGTTTTGCCTGTGGATACTTCCACATCACCAGCCTCCCAGTACTTCAGATCTGTGGTATGCTGGCATCTTCAGGGAACAGGCAAGATGACCATTTTTTATTTCTCAAATATTATGGTGATGGACTTCATCATCTTTCTGGCAGCACTGGAATTTTTATAGACCACAATAAAACAATTCTAAGTGGAAACAGAGAATATTTAACATGCACATAGAATGCACACCAACTCATAAGTGAATTAGAAAAACCAGCGCCAGATCAGAAGGACATTGTCCTCCTCCTGTATGTGTTTTTCCCACTTGTATAGAAGACCAAGGTAACTATTGAATGGCTGTATCCCTTGGGCTGTTGTTACTCTCAAGAAACAGAAAAAACCTGAGTCGAACACAGGATGCATTTTCTTTTCCCTGAACCTTAATGCCCAGCCTGTTTAAATGCTCTCTTGCTTTTTCACTCAGGTAGGTCAGTACAGGAATAAAGAGGGTATTCACTGTTGACTGTGTTAATTTTTGAACTCAGTCTGTTAAACTCTGATTTCACAGTGAGGGGATAAAAAATACCCCCCTCCATACAAGTCCCATCAGTTTGCAGAGGAATATATTTTTCTTAGTAAAAAGGATGGCCTATACTGGTTACCTTAAGAACTAAACTACCTAAGCTTTCTTTTCACTTGTTTCTGATGTTGCCAAGGTCAGCGATCCAAAAGAACTTCTAGCTCATGGGTTTGCTTTTTCTGCACATTCCAAATTTGTCCTTTGGGTGTTTCTTCCCATTCTCTCACTGTCTCTTTCTGTCTTCTAGCTTGTTAAGCTTTTCATCCCCTTTTTGGTCTCTGCAATAATCACATTAAAGAATGCTAAAGTAGCACAGGATGCAATGCCAAGTTATATTTTCATCTGTGTAGGTTTTTTTTTCCTACGAACACTATTAGCACAGAATCTATTTTAGCCAGTTCTGCTTGCGTAATTCCTCCTTCCTACTAAATCCACATTCAACATGATTTTTAAACACATTGCTAAAGTCCATTCAATGAGCTTAGACACACCTTTTCTCATTAGGAAGGGTTACAAAATTCTCCAATTGAAATAGATCCCTCTGGGTGGAATTTTCTTTCTTGTAGCACTTGAAAGGTGCTACAAAACAGGGAATTGTGCTTGTATTCGCAATCTGGGTCTCCTGCCTAAAAGATGAGGTCATTATACCATTCTGACCAATTTTTTTCTGGCCACACCACATATAAACAGCAGTCTGACTCAGCCTTCCAGAAACTCTATGCCATAACAATGTGTCTTCAGAAGAGCACAGGCAAAAATAAGCCCTAGCAGATCCAGTAGACTCTGCTCTCCACCAAGCATGATTCAGTCTTCTGGCTATCTGTGATTATTACTCCCCACCCATTTCTTTTACCTCTCCCACCCTCCTAAGCCACCCTTACCTTCCTCGTGTGTAATAACAATCAGGCACTTTTGTAGCTTCAAATCCATCAGGATTCATCGTTGGCATGATATGAATCCGGGTATTATTGAGTAACCGGGTAATAACTGGGTCACGTCCATAGCTGGTCACCAGGAAATCTATCAAATGGAGCAGGATTTCTCTCCCAACAGTCTGTGTAAAGAAGCACAGATTTTACTTTAAGTCTGTTATGGAAGAAGAAGAAGAAGAAAAATAAATAAATAAATAAATAAATAAATAAAGATCCACCACCTTGAACTTCCAAGTTTTTCTTATTGACTACACAGCTATACAAGGCATATGAGAGCACACTGATCAACACTACTTTGTTTTATGCTCTCCCCTAAATATATTTAAAGCAATTGAATAGATTAAAGGAATCACTGGAGGGTTTTCACATGGGTTTTAAACCCAGATCAACCAGACCTTTTTGTATAATGGGAAACTGACTGTGTCAGCTGCACTGCTTAAATCTTGCATGGATAAGGAACAGCTACAACAAAAACTAAAGCTGCCTGATAAACATCATGTGGGCTTGGGAACACCCCAGTTCATTTTCTCAGTCCCACGGCAGGGTCCCAGCTCTGTGCTGGTGCCCGAGTGGCCCTGCACACGAGTGCCAGCGCTGTGTGGCACCACTTGGCAGTGGTGCTTCAGAAGGAAGGGAGGACAAGTCTGGCACGTTTTCCAGGATGCCACAGAGCAGGTTTTTTCTTGTTGATCCTCTTTTATGGGAAGTTAATATTAATACAAGATCAAAGAGGCCACATAGATACTTCCGTTACATTGCTTTATTTTAATGTCATGAACATGTGCATTGGGGAAACCAAATGAATCTTTAGAAAATGACATGGGAAGACATTTGGATACAGACTTTAGATCAAGGAGAGGCAGTGGCAGAGAAAAAAAACACATATTTTTGTTCATATATGTTTGTGTAAGTCATGAAAGCTGACATCTCCCTTTATCAGATTTTAGGCAAAATAGTGTCAAGTACTAGATCCAGAGTTAAGGACAATCCTATTCTACCCCAAAAACCACTGCTAGTATTCACTGGACTATACTTTCCAGGGGCACTTTCCACAGCACTGTGACCCATGCCTCAAGGGTGCTTTAGGGTTCCTAAACCCTGCCTGGAAAGAGAACAAACAAAGACTTGCAAGTAGATGAGTTCTAGAGATAACTTATCTCTACTTTATCTCCAAGAACAAAGCCTGGTATGTCACAACAGGGTGTAAACCAGCACCTAAGTATTCGAAAACAGACTGCTCTGCAGGTTTGATAAATATACTCTGTGACATTTAAGAAGGGATGCAACAGAACCTGTCTTGTACAGGCGGGCTCTTGAAAAGGGTGATAGACATCTCGGGAAGAATATAAGGGTAGGGGAGGAGAGGGAGAGGGGTCAGCCAAATCATGGCCCTGGGCATGAGAGATTGTCTTGGGTTGGGTAGCCCAGAGATTTGTATTCTATTTTCATCTGTTGTAAAAGCTGATATTTCTTTCTCTCTTCTAACTCCGGGGGGAGGGGGGCAGAGGCCTTCTGATAATGGGCCAGCTGTTAAAACCAGGTGTGGCAGTGTTTCTTATCTCCTTCATCACCCGTCCATCTTCCAGGGGGATATCTTCTGCTAATGGGCCATTAAGGCTCACCAATGACATAACACATTACCTCATCCCATTGTGAGATGCTCCACCCAGTGTGTGGGGTGCCAACCATTCCTACCTAGATAAAAACTGAGACTCAAGAACAGCTGGCATCTGTCCTTTTCCATCAGAGGAAGACCAGACCCTTCTCGCCACTACTGGACTTTCCCTACTCCATTATCTGTACCCCACAGAACCTCATCTAGGATTTATTTGGACTGCTTCCAACACCCTTACCAACAGGGTGTCAGGTCATATCCCTGACTCTGTCAGGATTTTCCCCCCGCCCGCCCCCTGGATTTCTGTTTTGTTTGCTTGCTTGTCTTTGTACTACTGCATTTGTATTTTGTTGTTGTTTATTCCTATTAAAGAACTGTTACTCCTATTTCCATATTTGCCTGAAAGCCCCTAATTGCAATATTATAATAATTAGGAGGGGAGGAGGGTGACATTCTCCACTCCAAGGGAAGCTCTAGCTCTCCCTGGCAGATAACTGTCTTTCAAAACCAAGACAGAGATGAAATTACCAGACTCAGAATCAGCAAGGACAGCTAAACTAGAGACAAGACTGGACCGCTGTCTGGAGAAACTGGGAAAGTTACTCTTCTCCTACTCTACTTCTCTTCAGTACCTGACCAAAAGAAATCCCAAAAAGAAAGCATAGAGAAGGAGCAGAAAGGGGAAAAAAGAAAAGTAATGAAAAATGTGCTAGAAATGAACAATGTTTATACAGAATGAAAGATGACCAGACTTTCACAGATGACATACTTTGCACTTCAGAGTTAATCCCAGGCTTACTTACATGTACAGTATTTCACAAACTATTTTATTGGATTCCTAGTATAGCTGTTATTATACTCAGGACATTAGGCAATTTAGATTATCATAAGAGTGTTGGCACTTGAGTAATTTCATAGTGAGGGAAGAATACACTTATTACCACTGTTTTAGTGTGGTAACAGAAGGGTGGTTTTGTTTTGGTCCAGACCACCCTGCATTGCTTGGGAAAGCACATCTGGAAGTATCTGAGGGAAAGTTTTTGTTTCTGGGAAAGTTCAATTCAAGGTCAAGTTTTGATCAAGCCCTTGGAAATCATCTGCTGTTCAGCCAAGCTTTACAATGTTACTACAGAAATCAGGTGTGTCTATGGATAAGAGTTGTGGGTCACTTGGTTTTATTTTAGAGACTCAAATAAAGGATCTAGACACACTGAAGGTAGGTTGCTGACAGTAAAGTGGAGGACAGACACCTTTACCTGCCTCAGATTTAATATGGAGATCAAGAGAATCGCAGGGGACAGCATGTATATGTTCTGGGGCTTTGAGAGGACATGAACATTTAGTTTTGATTGCAGTATCCAAAGGGAGATGCCAAAGTGGATTGTGCTACTGTATTTCATACAGAGGGTGACAGAAAAGCAAAGGAAATCCCTTTCTCCCACCTCTAGGGATACAATTAGACATTAAGTTTCTCTGTGCACTTTCTGATGCCAGCCTCCTCCCGTGCCCCAAAGGGAGGAAACTCAGCAGGAAAGGCTTTCAGTGATCCTCAGGGGAAGCCTTCAATGAAGAAGCCTGCATGTGTCAGGACAAGGATCAACGCTATAGAAAAGGGTGTGACTGCTGCTTCAAATCCTTTAAACTTCCTGACTCTGCCTGCTGGCAGGGCTGTGTCAGCACCCTGCTCAGCTACCACAGGGATTACTCAAGAAGCCCAAGCAGCAGCCAGTTAGGAGATTAAGGTTAGCTCCAATTGCACCTGTACAGTAACACCTTACTGCATCAGTCCTGCGTTTAGAACAGTGTTGTTACCACATGATAGAGACCTAATACCAGGGGACTACGGGTGGATGGGCTCAGCCCATTTTTATTATTAAATTTCTTTCCTTAAATGTGGCCTGGTTTTTAAGTTGAACGATGTTGAAAGAAAGATCCAAACCATCAGGTAAGACCTGTTTCAGGGCACCACAGTTTTGCCCATCTCCTTGCTCCATCCTTGGCTGCTCCACAGGCTGTGTTCAGCATTCCAGGCACAACCCCACCTCAGGAAGCGGAGTATGAGCAGAGGAACCAGTAGGCCATCCTGGTTTCCCACTGAAATGCCACACTTGCAAGATATTATTTTTAACACTTGTACAGTGCTACTTATTACGCACCACTAGTAAAACACACCAGTGTTAAAGTGACTGTTTATGTGAAAAGTTTGGCACACATCCCTTTATTTCTACAGCGGCAATCGCCACAGACACCTCAGAAATACCACATATATGACAGGGAAGTGCAGTTCTCTGGTTTATCACAGAAGGAAATGGCAACATAAGGCCTGCTTTTCTAGATCTAGATCTGCAGATCTAGTAACTGGTGTAAGTTGTTACCATCTGGACAAAATCCACTGGCTTCAGGATTTACCTGGCTGAGATAGGGACAGCTTTTTCTTTTCCCATTCAGAGGAGGGTGAAGAAAGAAAAGGAAAAAAGTAAGTGCAGCAAGGCAGTATTAAAATGTGCTGAAACAGACCTCAGCAACATCCAGCTTTTTTCAAAGTCTGTTGTTAGCATTGAGATTTGATTGATTTGTATTTTGAAATCTCTGGTGTTTCTGACCTTTTTCACATTACATCAGCTGGTACTAAAACTAGGTGGAAAATAGTTCACTATGCAATAAATTTTTTTCATAAATAGGGGTTTTTTTTCCTAGAGCAAATACTGTTTCCCTGCATATCACTTCAATAATATATCACACAGGACTAAGGACATAGGAATATAGCCTTACAATTCCTTATAGCAAGTTGTGCAGTATATGCAGTATTCTTTTTGTGCAACTGGAGGATTAAAAAACAGCCTTTTTTCCACTGTGGTATTTTGATAGTGTAAATGCAGTAACCTTATTTCTTGTTTTTTAGAAATAAGAGTAAGTAATTCTACACAAGACTCATTAGTTAATTGTTTGGGGTTTTTTAAAGATCCTATTATATTGATTACAAATCAATCTGCTCCAGTCTTTATTCACCTAAGCCCTAATATTTCAGGAAACCCTCCTGTGGATATGACTATGTCTATGATGACATGGAAAACACGGTAGAGTTGCTTTAACTTATTTCACAAGATAAGGCAGCAGATAAACACATCCTTTCACACAGGCTAGTCCAGACTTATCAGTACAGGCTCAGTTTCACATAATGAAAGAGGGAAAATATTACTATTTTAAATAATATTTTATACTACTATATTATTATGTATGTTTGTGTTTTATTTATATTATTATAAATAAATTATTGGGTTTTTTGAATAAGCTATTGTATTATTTAATATTATTTGCATTATTATTTTATATACTGGGAAAACCAAGCAATCAGGAGTGGACACTTTAGGAAAAAAGGAGAAAATCAGCACTGAGAAAGAATTTATCTTGTGATGGTCCAGTTACACTACAGATGCAGAAAGTTAAAGCCATATACTCGATACATTAAAGGGTGAAAGCAGAAACACACAGGAAGTTCACAGTTTGTTCAGATGTGCTTTTCCTTAAAGAGTTTCCCTGTAATGATATACATGGTTTAGGAACTTTCCAATTTAGATCCTACTTTAGCCTTCCAATTAGAGCCTATTTGTTCAGTTGTATAGAATGCACTTAAGTCACTGGCACAGAAGGTCCAAAGATGATAGTCCTGCTCCATTTATGACTTAGGATTATTTAGGGGCTTGGTTGTGGTCAGTGTTAAGCAGGAGGAGTTCTTCCCCAGGAAGGAATGTGTGACATAGAAAGACAAGATCTTTCAAGTAAGAGTACAAGGCTGGGACAGGAGAGGCTGCTGTCTAACTCAGAATGGGAGTTGCCCCAGAAAATCAGGCAACCTCTCCCTCACCTTCCTCCTGCAGACTTTATTAACATTTCACAGGCTTATGCATTTTGTGCAGTCAATTACTGCCATCTTGATTAGAGTTAGCTTAAATCAGTTTTTATTTGGCTCAGGTTAAACAAAAAGTACTGCTAAAAATGGTGTCCAGCTTCATACAGGCAACACAAAGAATAGGAGAAGTATTTTGTTGCCTCTCAGTGGATCTGGGGCAAAAGTTCACTCTATCTGGCAACAGTGAACACAAATGAAAACCTTTTAAATCTTGGCTGGTTATGTCTTAGAGTATCAAAAAAAAATGAACTGACAATCTTTTTAGTTCTGAAAAAAATACTCCTTTCCTGATATTGTGTACTCACATTACTTTATTAGAACTTCCCTATTGGGCAGCTTTCCAAATAACCTAGATTTTCTTCCAGCAGCATGTAGGAACAGCCCACACACATGTAATTCAGGTTCCACCCTAACTTTTATGTTTTTGGAGCAGTGGGCCAGCTGAGTCAAAGTTAAGTGTCATATGTGTGATCATAACAGGTTAGAAAGGCAACATCACCAAACAACACTTGAGAACAGCTCATTTTGTACCTTTTGTGGAAAACATCACTGAAGCACGAAAGATCTGACTAGATCAATGAAGCCATAGTCCCACAATTTCAATTTATGAAAAGCTCTGGCACATAAGTTGAAGCTTGTTGTATAATTAGTGCAAAATTTATCTTCTTAATATACTGAAGGGGTAGTTGAATCTATCCCCAGTGACTAGTCCAGTAGAATCTTAGATTATGGGAAAAAAAACATTCAAGTTCTCCAATGCTTCTCTATACGAGGAATTAATTTCCTGCCATCTGAAATACATTTATGATCAGATTACAAAAACCCAAACACCAACTGTGTGTTACCTGTATGTACCAAAAAAAACCCATACAAAATCATCATGAGGGCCTGAAAAGGAGGAATAGCTCTATTTCTAGAATGTTTCCTAGGTATGAGCTTGGTCTGACAAACAACTGGAATGTAGGACGCCTTAGCAAGGCAGCTCCAGGATCAACCCTCCTCACACTGTCTGGCACTGTGTCTGACTTCAAAAGAAAATCTTGCCTCATTTCCTCAAGAAGTCAATAAAAAAACTTAGATTCTAGGCAGTGATCTGAGTTGCCAATCCCCAGCAACTCCCAGCGCCGTGGATGTGCAAACAGTGTGTGTTTCTATGGTCAAGGCTCCTTATGCATATCCAGCTGGGCAGTGATAATGACAGGGGTGCTTCCCTGGGGAGACTCCAGTATGTGTGGCCCTTTGCAATCCAGAAATATTGGATTTGCAAGCCGGCCCATTCTAGATGAGATCATATCCTGCCCTCCACCTCCTCCCCATCAAAGCTGGGTGATTTACAGTCACAGGTTTGCAATCCCCTTCAGCAAAGGGATTACAGTATGGAGCCTCAGTTCCTAGACGTTTGGTGACACAAACCAGGTTCTAGGAGCTGCAAACCCTGTCTTGGGCACCCAGTAACAAATGTATCCACTTGACACCATGAATCAACTTCCTCCCACACAGAGTTAAATTCCCAAGTAGTCAAACTCCCAGCAACACTTTGAGCAAGGCCAGTGTCAAACAAGGTGAAACTAGTCTACTTGGGGAAAATTCTTGGCACATAATGTCACAAGTGCCTGTAGGTGTGCAAGTGATCACACACAGTATTGTTAACAGCAATAACTCATGACACATTACCCTTTGCACAGGATACACTTTCTACGATATCTATCTTCCTCAGTTTTGGGAATTCACAGTCTAGCACATATATATATATATGTATCTTGCTACTCATGTTAAATTATTTAACTTTCACATGAAAGACTGCATAAAAACATATTGCGCAGTTTAAACTTATCCTGAAGATGACTAATATAATCAGGTAAAGCTAAAGAAAAAAAGAAATGTAAAGCAGAAAAGTACTACAGAGGACAGTGAAGCTTGGATTCTTTCTGATTCAGATTCAAGAACTGCACCAGGTAGGCTCAGAATCATCATTTCTCCTTGATCACTAATAAGTGGGCATTCTTCCCAGAGCAAGTTTAGTGTTCTGGCATTGCTTTTTCTTTTGTACTCTGTGTTATCTCAGGTCAATCTAGCTGCTCCTAGCTTAAGGTTCCCAAAATAAATTTTCTTCCTACAATAAATAATTTGATGCTTCACAGAAATTATTATTTAATCTTAGGATGTATTTGAACAGTCCTATCAGTTGTATTTCATGCCTAGGCAATAACAATGTACAAGCAAACTACTGCATCTGACTCATTGCCAGGAAACTTAAAGCCTCTGGGTTTACTCACTTGGAGAAGACAAAGCTCTCTACTTAAAAGAGGTCTTGAGTGTAGGATTGTAGGACTCTTCACCATGATCTAAGGTCTCCTAAGGCCCTTCTACCAAAACAAGGGAATTTTATTCTGAAAATTCCTCAATAAATACACACATGCTTTGCCTTCCTTGCATTATGACATACATCAGTAATAACCAGCACATGCCTGAGAGAAGCACATTCTAAACCTCTGGTAAGTGTATTCAGTATAAATGACATTGCAAAAATTGAAACGTACCTCATCCCCATGCATATTAGCAACATACTTGAACTCTGGAATGCCAATCTTATGTTGGGTTGGAAACCTTCCCAGAACAAGAACCCACAGGTCTCTACCTTTAAGAGGGGAAGGGGAAAAGACATTTTTTAAAACAAGTGTAAAAGCATACAAGCCTTAGAAGAATAAAAAGAGTTGGTCACTAAGACCATTGTACAAATTCTCATATTTTATTGGTGCCCACTCAGTCTGATACGTAACATATCAAAGTAGACTGTGGGGTTCTTTTATTCTATGAATATTTGCAATATTAGCTATAAGAATAAATACGCTTTGCCTTCTGCCCAAGTATGTAATAAACCCTGCAATTTCTAAAGCATTTAACCAGGACTAGAAAAGAAGGCTCTCTTTTTTTGTAATAAACACTTTTCAAATTAAATTTAGCAAATAGGACCACTGTCACCCCCTCCCCAACTTTTATATAAGGCTTTTCTGAAATATATACAGAAGTTTAAATTATCACACAGAAAGAGCATCTGGTTTTGTACTAAAGACAACACAAAAAAGCCATACACGTTCATGCATTACTGCTCAGAAAACAGAAGGTACCAGAAAGAGCTGTATCAGAGACATATTTTAAATATATCAGCAGGGAAAGAATTAATAGCTACAGAAAGAGTATTAGTTAGGACCACTAAAGCTGTAAAAGAAGATGAACTTTAAGTAACAAAACAAACATACATACATTTTGGAAGTCCACACTTAAGTGGGGGGGGAGGAGGAGGGGGAGAGGGAGAGAAGAGGGCATTTTTTGTTATTATTTTTAGTGATACTGTGGCATTTCAGACCTCATCTGCAAATCTGTGCTTCCCACTAGTCTGCTCAGTGAGGTGGAAAACTCAAGTTTCAAGAGATGGCAGCAATGAAGCTGGACCTGTTCCTTGATAATAGCAGTGACAAGCTATAGATTTTAATTGTATAATCTATAGATTGCTAATGCCCAGACCTCGCAAGGGTGCTACCTGTCTCCAGCTCCACACAGGACTTGTTGGGATCCACGACGTGTCTGAGAGGAGCCCAGCCATCACTGCCACTTGCAGGAAAGAGGAACGTAGGAAGTGCTATTTGCAGAACTATAAAAAGCCTTATTTCCTAAATCTTTGTGGATCATCAGATCTGAAGTAAACAAACTCTGGAACATATTGGCTTCCCATTCCTGAAGGCATGACCCCTGCAGTCATGCACGTGCCACAGCATTTTTTCTTTTCTTTTCTAGCTATGTGACTGATTCACATCGGCTATACCACAAAGGTCATGACTTCAGAAATGTGAGGAAAACTTCAAGAGGACAGAAGCAAGATTGCAAGACACACTGAAACAGTTGTAAGAGAGGTAAAACTGAAAACAGTGGTTGCCAAACTAAATTCTCAGTTAACAGAATCAGAGTTTTAGGCTTAGGATCAAGAAGCAGCAAGACAGTGCTGAGAGCTGACAGAATCAACAAAGAGTGATCTCAGTATCCCCTGGTTTTACAGTTGCTCTTGAAGACATTGGTGTTCAACCACTGTAACTATGCTAAGCACAAAGATGTGAAATGATGCTACTGACTCTTTAATTAAAGGATAATGTCAGCAAACAATCCATACTTTTAAAAATAATTTTGTGGCAACTGATTTGGTAAGAAAGCTAGTTATTTGGCCTTGTTATACCTAGAGCCACTGTTTCATTAAAAAAGAAAAGGCTTGATTCCTGTAAGCCTAGACAAGTTGCAGAGTGGAGAACCCAAACATACTAGCTTTTAATCACATTCTTCTTCAAAAAGGAAAGAAAGAGAACACACAAATCATCTAACCCTAGCCCTTCTCCCCTACAAAACCTCCAGAGGTCCCCTCTAATCTCAACCATCCTGCAGCTCTGTGAAAATAAATGACAAGTCTTGCTGTAGTAACATATGTTTGGAAATGAAAACAATCCTAGTAGTGAAAAAACTGTTATTCATAATCAAGTGTGGACAACAACCTCAACTTACTTTCCACCTCTGCAATGTGTCATTCTCTCTACAGTTGTATCCTGAGGCAATTTGCAATGAATTACCAAGGAAGTTCTTCCAGAATGCTCCCATGATTTTTTGTCCTTATGCCCTCTAAGCCCTGCTTCCCAGCTCTCATTCCCTCTACTGGAAGGCAAGTTCAGACATCCCTCCTTGATGTCAGTTGCCATGTAGACTTCTGCACCAAGAGGAACACACCTGCTTATGGCGGCGATTGCAGCCTTTCCTCTGTGGCCCAAACCTAAAGGTAGCTACTGCAAACCTACAACATTCAACGCATGATATATACTCAAGCAAAGAGTCCAAGTAGAGCTAAAGTGCTCTAGATGTTTCCATCATTTAAGACTCTCTACAAATAATAGTGTATTCTGATTTTGAATTTAAAAATAGTACTTCTAGTTTCTTGCCATCTGCAGTACTCATTCGTGCTGCTCTCACTGTTTGCACTCACATGAATTGCACTCATGGGAAACACAAGGAAGAGCTAAGTATAGACTAACATTAAGTACTGATGTAAACTGGTCTTTCCTGCATTAGCGTTAAGACTGCTTAGGGTTTGTGTGAGGGCCATCCACACATAAACACTCCCAGGAGCTGAGATACCAATTATTTCCTGGCATTTCCAGCTTATAAGAAGTACTAAAGCTTCAATTAACAATTAAAATACATTCCTGGGTCTGCTCAGCCTGCAGTACTAGACAGTGTATCTATGAGGGATGATGTAAGATTCCTTTCCATACGGCTGTGATTAACTGCATATAAAAAGATTCAGCATATGGATGATTTCCTTTAATCAGCAAAGCCAAGATAACTCTGGTTTGGTACCTGAAGGGAACAGCTAAGCTTCCTCTCTTTTCTGCTTTGAAAAGCCGTTTCTCACTGCCAAATTGCCAAACCAAAACTGACGTCAACTAACTAGTGAACTATACTTCAAGTGATGAAGACAAAGGTGTGTTTCTAACTGTGTGTCTCAGGACAAGTAACAAGACTTGTATTGGAGCAGAGCCAGACCACACAGCTTCTAGTGGAATGACAAGCCCTTTTAACATTTTAAAAAGTTTTCTATCATTGCCACTAGTTCACATCATAGTGTCAGTATTCTAAACAGATGTATAAAAACTGGTAATCAAAATGAAGAATTGAAACTGATCTCCAGATCTAGTGGGAAAGAAATTGAATCAATTTGTAGATGTTGGAGTCTGGATTGTGCTCCCTGTTTGTGTTCTAAACTTTATTTCTGCTTTTCTTCACTTTGTTCTTTATAGCTTCATTTATGAAAAACTTGTCATTTCAAAGAAAGTTATGGCTAGGAAATTAAGTGAAATGACTGGGGAATGGCTCTGACCCACCTTCAGAACCAGTCAGGCTAGTGTACTGATTCAAAAGTTTGCAGGGAGGACCACTTTGACCAAGAAAAAGCAATAGACTGACTACAGTCCTCCTGGGTTGGCCACGAGTTGCACACTGGCTTCATGGGTAGGAACTGCAGTAATGCTGATCTGTGTTGAGGCAGTCCCTACCTAGAAAGATGCAGGACAGAGAAGAGAGGAAGAGAGATTAACTCTCCTTAGAATGCAAGGTCCCAGAGCAATTGAATAGAACCAATCTCAGAATCACTTAACAGCCCAGGTTAGAAGGGAGCTCAAGAGATCATCTAGTCCAATCCTCCATGGGAAAGGAAACCTAGGTAAGATTATTTAGCACTTTGTTCAATTACACCTTTAAAACCTCCAGTGAGCAGGATTCTACCTCATTTCTATGGAAGTTATTCCAGTAAATGATTCTCACTGTAAAAAAATTTCTTATACCGAGATTAAACCTCTCATAGTGCAACTTGTACCCATTGCCCCTTGCTTTTTTCCATGTGACTCCTTGTGAAGAGAGAGGATCCATCCTCTTTGTAGCTACTCTTCAAGTACTAGGATTCTGTGATAAGATTCTCCCCTACGCATTCTCTTCTCCAGGCAGATGAGCCTCCTCGGGGCAATACTGTCTTCCAGCAAAACGCTACCACAGCTAATGAAGGACTTCAAGAGTAATTCCTTTTGCTAAACTATCACCAGCAGCACCCTTGCCCTGAGGTACTCTGATTTGTCATCACCAATTCAAGTTGGAAAATCTAAAGCCATTTTGGAACTTTTCTTCTGCAAGGGGACTGCCCAACAACACACATGGCTTGATTCAGATTCTAACAGAATTTGAAGTACCAGTACATTATTTTATAACCAGAAATGGTTAATCAGAATGACTGATGTAGCAGTATTACAGAAGTAGCCTTACAAATATGAACAAATATGTGATTTTAATCTAGCCAGACTGAGTAAAACACCCCCAAAATAAGCTACATACCTGAAGCTGAGATCAGACAAATATCGGTAAGAAAACTGTACACCAAATTCTTTTGTGAGCATCCTTACTTTCAGGTATATCATTTCTAAGACAGAATGGATTATCTGAAGACTTAGCCTGTACTAGCACTGGCATTAGTAATGAACAAAGTTGATATGCCAAGAAGAGCTAGGACACTTTAAATATAAGAAAGTCTTCAAGGTATTTTAAAGAATAAAGAGATACAGATCAATCACATATATCAACCAGGCATATCTGCCAATACTCAGCATGGTGCTTAGGTAAGCAGAAAAAAAGCCAAAAGAACCCAAGGTAGCATTTGGCTACAGATCTATCACAGCCACTGAGTCACTATATGGGGGCCACTGCTAAATTTAATACTTCTGGCCTCCTCCCACAGATCCCTTATTACAGACATAAGGCACTCTCTCTTGGCAAAAAGTAAATAGAAGTATCATTTTCCCACTATTTAATCAGTTCCTATCTACTCCAAGAGATTATACCAGTCACTCTAAATTAGAGTCAGCACCATATAAGCGGAACAGACAGAATAAACAATGACTCTAAAAAACACTAGATACTGTTTATTTGTATTCAAAGCACTTGAGAAAGGAAGGGAGTCAAAACAATTCACATGCTTGCTTATCATTCTAAAGATTTACAAATCTTTGGTTGATTGGGACATCCATAGCTGCTTTGGACACTTTCACAAGGCTTGTATCTTATGAGAACAGCAACCCTTTCTTTCCTATGTACATGTGAGTCATCACTGTACCATGTCCACTTCTCATAATCAAGATGAACACACTCTTTATACACAAAAACATGAAAAATTGCCAATGCAGAGCATAGTCTCTACAATAGTACTTTATAGGTTATTTGAACAAAAAATCAAGAAATAAAAATAAATTTGTAAAAGCCAAAGAAAAACAACCCAGAGGAAATACTGGTTTTAAATTAAAGTATACCAACTTTATTCAGTATTGTTCATTAAGAAGATGAGAACACCACAGACACATAGAAATAGTCTGAGCAGGCTTTTTCTACTATTTACACTGACTGATTTCATATTTACACTCAGAAAACAAATAGACTATTTTTCCTTTTCACCAACTCTTGTTTCTATCACCATAGGGTTTTTAAACCTGGTTCTAAAAAGGTGTACTTTATTTTCTGAGAAAACTGTGAAACTGGTATGCATCTAGTAATTTTCAGCAAAGCTATTGCATGCATGAAAGTAATAAATATTACCCATACAGAGCAGTACCATTGGATCATCATGAATAAAGTGATTGCTTGTAACACAAGCCAACCAGAAGGCAGAGGGGTGGTTTGTTTTAAAGCGCAGTTTATCCAGATTTAACAGCTTTGTTTAGCCTATGCTTTTACCTCCAGAGGCAGAGGACATCAGAACTGCTTCTGCCACTTGAAGGTAACAGTTACACTACAGGTTGTGGTTCATAGGTGGCTGAGAGCTTACAGGTGCACTTTGAGGATTTCAGTTCACTGAAGTATCTCACCAAGAGACTTGCTACACCTATCCTGTAAAAATCCTTGTCAGGTCTCAGACTCTATGTTTGCCTCAAGAACAGGAAGCTCAAAACCATACACATCTCAACACTGACAAGCAGACTCCTACAAATCCAGCCACTGAATGGTTCCCCCCCATCTTTTCCTTTTTTTTTTTAATAACTCAGTAAAGGGGGAAAAATGGAGGCTAGATTAATGCTTTAAAAATAATCCAGTCTCTGTCATGAACATGTGTTTCTGGTTTAGTTGGCAAGCTACATTAGTCTGACCAGTCATTTCCAGATTGTCTCCTAAAAGAGGTAAAAAAAAATCTCTGTAGAAACATTAACGACTGGCTTTCAGGAAAGGTAACAAAGATACAAGGCGATAACTAAGAATCAGGCTGTGTTACTACCCACAAGCAGAGTAATTTGGTCCTTAGTCCCTTGAACAAACATATTCTGATGGCCTTTGTTTATTCTTGGGATTTTGAGATCAGCCTAATGCAATTGTGTATCAAAGCAAGCTTTGTACTTTAGGCTCACCACGATGAGGAAATACACTTAATCAGAATCATCCTCGTTGCACATTGCTTGAAGTGCATACCAGGGAAGGCATCTGTGCCTACCTTATTCCTGTAATTTTCTCTATCTGTTCTTTGGAAAACAGAATAATGGACCAGACTGAACTTTTGAATTGGCAGAGTAGAACTAGATTTCTTATTGAGAACAGAATTCACTTCTATTTAAATTTAGGAAAGTGTTACTTTTTTAGATGTGCTCAAGCTCTGTTTAAATGCCCCAGGTAACTGCAACACCAGGGATGTAGAACACACTGGCTAGGGACAAACAGGAAATGTAACTCAACTGTCCTAAATCCACTGTGAGCTCAGTGTGTCATGTAGCAGCTACAGTAATTTAATTAGGTAACTCCAACTGCCATGGTCTGACCTTTCCCACAACAAAGTCCTAGATATCAAACTGCAGAATCATCTGTTTAGAAACATCCTCTAACCTCTTTTTCACATTTCACTGCATAGCTTATAAGAGAGAACAGCTTTACAGGGAGGGTATTCTCTCAGCTGTGACAGGAAGAGATCTACATCCAGTCCAATGCATTATCTTTTTCTATGTCTATTTCATAAAATTAATCTTCTAATTAATAAAAAGTTCCAATATCAGAACTTTCAGGAAGTTTAGAAATCACATGCACATTTAGATTTCATTCAAAGAAAAGTCCCAGCCCTAAAAACAATCTAGATCCCTCTTTTACACAAAAACATGTACAGAACAACTGTCTAATGAGCAAATGCTTCATTGTAAGAAGACTTGCAAACAATTAATTAATGTATTATAAGTAGGTCTCCATGTACTTACGTGAGCACAATACGCCATAGCTACACACAGCAAATCTTAAATTAGGTAGCCCTGAAAATAGGCAAGGCTGCTTCCTTCATGGATCTACAGCTAGAGGTCCTGGGCAGAAGGGATGCAGGACACACTGCTCTTCTTTTGTGGGAAGTGAATGGAAAGCTACTAGAAACACTTTTCTACTAAAAAGTCTCATTGTATGAAGTGGTAGGAGGGATGTGTTACTAAGTTCTCCTCAAGCTAAAAGGAGAATGCAGACAAATTGACCATCTGGGTAAAACTGAGGCACAAGATAGGAGTTTTATTCCTTTAAGTAAGTTTGTGATTAGGATCACATTTCATTTACAGGGCTAAAATTGTATGCACAATGCTCCAAAATGCAGAATCCTACAAGGAGTGAAGGGGAAAAAAACATTCATTTTTGTCCATCATGCACCATTGTTAGTATCCCGAGCTCTGTATTTTAGTTAGCTTTAAAACAAATAAAACCTCCAAACATAAAATCTCTTACATATTTACTTCCTCAACACCAGGAAAGGATATGGATACTGCATCCACCAGCTGCAATTGCTGATTCTATGTTATATGAGCTCCAGAGCATTTCTGACTTCACTGGTGTGAATTACAATATCCAGTAGTCAATTCTGCCTATTTCTAAACAAACACAGAATGCTGCTAAGTCTTGCTGATGGAAAACAGGAGGGCTGCAGCCTTAAGATCTTTATTGCTCTGAAAAAAAGTTTGACAAATATATGCTGCAACCAGACAACTACAAAGCAAAAGGTAGAGAGCAAGCAGAAGAACAGAGATTTTTCCCATAAGGCTAATTCCAAATAAATGTTACTCACATGAACAGTGTATTGTTTTTAAACTTATCAGATCTTTCAATTTTGAAGTTACAATATGAAAATTTCCATACTAGATAACAGTTTATATACGAGAAATGTTTGATCTATGTTTCTAGAATAAGTTCCCCTCATGCTTTATTTATTTATTTATTTAGGCTGGGACAGAAATCTCTGATATAGCATGTTCCACAGGAAAACAAACAAACAAACAAACTTTCCCACAAAATTTTCTGCAACAAGTATATTTAAGTAGGAGAGATCATAGGAGGCAGGACAAAAATGATTGACCAGTTCACAGCAAGTGTAAAGAAGAGAAGACTTAAGCAAATAATGTTACTTTCACTGCAAGAGAATAAGAATGTGCTCAGAATCAGTAACTGCATCTCCAAGAGTAATGTCTAAGTTTATCAATCTTTTAAACATCTGATGCTAACCAAACAACATGCTTTTTATAAATGATTTATGTAAAAAGCATAGTTATACTGACAGGAAAGCAAAGTTAAGTTCTTGTTATCATCAGATAAAATCTTAGTACTTGGCTATTGCAGGACTGATTGCACACAAACTACTTGTGCCACATCACAGGAGTCGAACTACTAGAGGATGCAGTCAGATAATATATGCATCTATATATCAGCATTGAAAGAATTTTTAGCTTCGGTTAGGACAAATAAACTTAGAATTTAGAGCTGATATCGTAATAGTGTCCTCTATTTAAACACATGATTTAGTGCAAAATTCAGTCGGGAGCTGAACACTTAAACTAACACTTCTTGTTTTTAAAGTCATGATTCAGCTTTCACTAGATAAACCATGAAGGAGCCTCTACTCCTTCTCTGTTTTATTTCCCTTTCCCATCATGGTAACTCACATTATGTGCTGCAAATAGAGTTTACAATGCTATTATTATCAAGCCCACCTGTGAACCCAAACACCTTTTCAATAATAAAATGAACATGTAAACCTACTTAGAATCTTGTTAACATACATTTATATGCCACACACATCATCAAAGAGAAGAACAAAGATGGTTATGAGGAAAGATACGAAAAAGAGCAAGTGACACATAACAGGAAAAAAGCTTCAGAAGTGGGCAAGCATGGATAAGAATTTAATTACTGCAGTAAGTTTTAGAATGCCCATTTTACATGGAACCCTGGACTGGAGCCAAGCAACTTTAGCATGATTTGTAACGTGGGGCCCTCAGAGTGGAAAATGTCTCATTCATTCTTGTTTCTAAAAACGAACTTTGAAAAACCTCAATGCTTATATTATCTATACACACCATACTTGCATGATGAGCCTGTAAGGAAATTTGTGGGTGGAGATAAGGAGGGGGGAAGGGAAGGAGAGACATTATCAAGGATTGGAGACAGGAAGAAACTCATCTGCAGCAGACAAATGGAACAAACCTAAGGTAATAATCTTCTACACAAATATATCTCACATAATGTAACCAGGGGAAAAATAACTGCAATATAGTCTTTGAAGACAACACATTTGCTATGGATTTTTATCTAGGTAATTTGTTTATTTTTAAGACAAAAGAATCCTCTGTATTACCTTTCATTCTTCTTCCTTCTTTTAAAAACAGTGGTACTCGCACTTTATAATGGGTAACACTGAGAAACTTACCTCAGAGTACAGTGGGTTGTATATAATCTTCTCATTCTATTTTTGTGCAGTGCCAGAATCCCTGAGCCAACCCAATGATAATTCCAGTAGAATACCAACATTTTATGGATAACATATTTCAGCTTTGCTTTCTCCAGCAGTAAAACTTGTTTTCTAGTACTTCAAACAAAGTAAAAACATTCAGAATATAAAAGTCCGTAATGTAAATTCAATAAAATTGCACTCTACTATTGATGGTAGTAACTCAGGCTTCTTACATACTATGTCACAATAAATAACTTAAAATGAGTTTTTTCCCAGCTACATACACAGACTATTAATGTGTAGATGACACAAGAACAATACCTGGCCTTTTATTATTAAATATTTTCAGTGAAGTGCAGTGAACCTTAAATCAGTACTCCCCTCTTCAATAGCCACCCATAAATGCCTAAAGGTATCTATCGCACTGTATCAGAAGAGTCAGGAGATTTAAGTTGATCTCTGGCACATCTTGGGCACACATTCCACTGATGTTGGTGAGGAATGATGGACAGGTTAATTGCCTAGGTTTTCTATGGACTGTATTACCAGGCACATATTGCATACAGCACTACCTGAGTCCTAATCCCTAGCACACCCTTTGGCCGAAGTCACAGCTGCTTATCAGATGGAAACCTGGGCATGCTCATTCCCTCCTGTTTTCCAAGGAGGAAAACACATGAATGCAGGCAGGAAGGAGACATAACGTGCTTCAATAGGCAGTTGAGTCACTGAGAAACTTGGCCTGCTGGGAGGCCTGCTGAGCACACCTTCCCTGTAGTCCACAGCACAATCCATGCACGCAGCCATGGGCGAGTCCCACATGAACTATAAAACCCACTGCAACCATACACAAACCCCCTGCACATCTCAGCCTCTCTTGTTTACAGAGCAGGGATAGCAAAATACTAATAAGCAAGACCCACTACTTAAAAACAAATCAAAAAATTTCCCCCAGAGTTTGCGAGGTGTTCAAAATTAATGGATAGAATGTGTCCAGCCAAGGGCAACAGAGAGAGCAACAGAATATTGCTGTTCACTAAGCATCAGAATTGGATAACTAAGCCACATAGTTCTCAACCAAAGAAGCTTTCAGGACAGCTCTTTTGCAAGGTATTTCTGAGAATTTCTAGTGGAACCAGAACAAAATCTGGTCCATTTGTTTTAGGTTTTTGTCTCTCTAGTGATAAAATCTGCCAAAGGGATATTAATATATAAAGTCAACCTTGAAACTTCACTAGGTAAAGACAGGGGGGACTTCAACCATACACAACCTTTCCCTGAGTGAGCAGAATCTGGCCTGAGGATGTTTACAACTGTCCCAAGTTGACTGGAATTCTAAAAATGCAGACTGGCCTCCAGAAAATCTAGATCTAAACCAAGCTGTAATTAGCATGCTATCACTTTATCTCAATCCAGAGCATATCTGAAAAGACTTTTTAAAGTGTGGATCTACTACAAAAGTTACCCCACTCTTCCAATACCTGGTTGTTTTTGTCCTCCTAAGGAGGTCACCAGGTCTGTTAGAGTCCTTAAGTCAGCTTCCCACCACCTTCATTTTCTTTTCAAAGAATAACAGCAGCATTGAAACTTGAACAATGAAAAGCCACAGATCATACACATACATTGACTATTTTCGTTTTGGTAATGCACTCTAAGATTTACTTGCTGAAGAGTCAGTCTGTTTTTCACTGAGGTGGCATTAGGCAGGATGGGTTAATATGATTACACCAGGTCCCATTCTCCCATCCCAGACTGATGCAGCTCTGCAGATTCCTCTATTGTTATAGAGTGCACACACTGTTCTGAGGTTGGATATTGGACATATTAGAAAACTGAACTCCTGACAAAAAGCTTTTATAACTTTATTCAACAACACACTTGAAACAATATAAAAAATTAAGGTATTTTCTGGGCCATCACACATCTCTGCCTATCTGCTGCTAAGACCATATCAGGTTTCTCACAGACAAACCACCTACAAATCTTGAGGGGTTTGAGGATGCCTATTAAATTAGACCAAAAGGTAACATTCAGTTTTGTCAACTAATGAGCTACAGCTTTTAAGCTCCTTTCTCCCTTCATTTAAAGATAATAGCTTAGCAGACAAGATACATAATTAAATATCATAAATATCATATTAAATATCATTCCAAATTAGATCTGGAGATCTGGCCATTGCCAGTCTAGAACAAATAGTTACCAGTAATTTGGCAGGGGTGCTCCAAGAAACCTGGCAGTGGGGAATTTCTATGGTGATGTAAACCACAACAAACTAAATTGGGCATCTTTTCATTTGTTTTCCATTGAAGATCTTGGTACAGATTCTGCTGTGCACATTGCTATTACAGTCTACATGCATCAAATAAACACACTATGTAAATATCACCTCAAATTTATCTACAACAAATCACACTTGACGGTTTGAATTTTATGCAGAAATGACTGACTTAGTGAGAGGGAGAAAAGCACCCTATTTCTTTAGTTTTGACCTTAGCAAGGCTTTCAACAGAATCACAGATTCAGGAATTGCATGGAGGTTACCTGGTCCAACTCCTCTCCTTAAGCAGGGCCACCTACAGCCAGCTGCCCAAGACTGTGTTCAGACAGCTTTTGAATCTCTCCAAGGATGCTTCCTGAGCAGCCTGTCCCAGTGTCTTGTCAACCTAATGGTGTCTTTGTAAACAAGCTGGGAACATATGAATTAGAGGAATAGACTACAGTAAGGTCAGAACCTGACTGGACTGAACAATTGGTGGTTCAAGAGACAGCAAACCACTAGCAGCATTCCTCAAGGGTCAGTACTGGGCCTGATGCTGTTTAGTGTCTTCATCAGGGCCAGGGATGCCCTTCAGAGGGCCCCTGGTAAGATGAAGGAATTTCTTGACAGCAAGCTCATGGAGTTTGACTGATATAAATGCAAAATCCTACACCTGGAACAAAAGAACCCCATATTTGGATTATCAACTCAAGAAAATAACCCCATACAGGCACAGACTGTAGACTGGCTGGGTTGCAGCTGTGCAGCCTAAGGGCTGCAAGGTGGCTCAAGTACCCAGTGATTCCGTAGAGCCTCCACCCTTGCTGATATTCAGAAGTACAGTGGAGAGGGCCCTGAGCATCATAATTAACTTTCAAGTGAGCCTGGCTTTGAACAGGAACTCAGACAGATAGCCTCCAGACCTAAATGACTTTATGATCTGCCTGAAGCAGGTAAGGCTTCTGACATGAAGTGTGTTTAGATACTTCTCTTAAAGAACTGCATGCAATCACTTTCTGAAGCAGTAATACACAGGTCCCTATCACTCTCCACAACTGGGCTTGTAAGAGTGGATTTTTATATCCTTGTAGAGCTCTGGGTCTATACACAGTGACCAAAAGTCAGGCTTTTACTTCACATTCTTCATAATCCAAGTCTAGATGGCAGTATAAAATACTAGATTATTAGATAAAATTGGAGTAAAGCATAGATTAAGAAATAACATGGAAACAATAGCCATTCATTATAATAGTAAAATAAAGTCTATTGGCTTTATAGACATTACTTTGTTCCATAGGATATTGCATTCATCATCAAGAATTTTCATATGAGGAATATCAACTTACTACATCACATTGATCTCAGTTTTATAGTACTTAAATTAATTTCTGTTTCTCATCATCAAGAAGTACATTTTGCTATCATGGTTTAGCTAATTGGCAGGAGGACAACACTAGTAAACCCACACAAGCATGCGCAAGCACAGTCTTGCTTTCGTCAACTTAACTGAGAATAGAGGAACAGAACTTCAACCCATGGACCAAAACTGAAACTTCATTTTCACCAAAATTCTGTAACTACTGTTTTCATAAAATTTTCTTTTAGTATGAGCAAAAAAACCTCCAAATTAGACCCTAATTCAGTACCATCCCATACCATATTCCAGGTACTCTGAAGGGTCATTTCTCAACAAAGGCAGAAATCTCTTAACATTTAGAAAAAACTGAAAGAAGAGAGGAGCACTAAATATTTTTCACTGCCATTCTGCTTTATGTGGCACTAAGAATAATAACAAGGGGAGCCCACACAGTTCTCTTCTCAGAGTTTGGCAAAGCAGAAGACAATATATCAAAATCTGAATGATGTTTCATTGCATAGCTCAACCACAATCAAGAGATGACGCTTTTCCAGTTTCCATGCTGATAGACCTCGGACAAGTTGAACACCTCATTTTATCAGCTTTCAGGTATTTAGATATGTAAAAGCCAAAGTTTCAATCTCTCAGGTTGGATGAAAGGTTTTTGCCTACCCGCACAAAGATAAGCCAGCTGAATTCCTGGCCGAAAAGTCATAATCTAGTCCTATCATCAGAATGTTAGCTAAGTTCTCTAAAGGTATGAAAATGAGGATGTGGATAATTGCTAGTTTGTACAGGAGGGAACTGTACTTACAGGAACTAACCTCTCGCATGGATGAATAACATAATCCAATCTAATTCTGCCTTTGATGAAACCAAAACCAACACAGTTTAAATAACTTTAAGACTCCTTGTCTACTTTGAGATACATGGTAAAACAAGGGAGAAGGCATGAAAATGTCCTCATGATCATCTACCAAGAAGAATACAGACTTTTATTTTTCAAACACAAGTGTGGATTTGATAATAGATGCTACAAATGTCTTCTTCCAGTGGTAAGAAATGGGATTAGATGAACAGATGATGCTTCTAAAGAATGGATTTTCTATCTAGTTTTATAGCTCTTCTCAGAGTGATTTAGTTTCTTGAACTGAAATCTAATAAAGCAGTTTGGGGTTTTGGGTGTGTTGGTTTGTTTGGTTGTTTAGGTTTTTTTCCTAAAATTAAACCAATATACACTAAAGTCCATATACTGATAAACACTAATCTTTTAAATATCTTTTTAAAAATTAGCCACTTCCCCCCCAAATTTATGGTAGAAAGTACCAATCAGAGAGAGAGAAATTAAAATATCAATATAAGGTCAGAAAGGTGATTATTGATTTCAGTATATTTTCCTGTAAGGTTTAAGACTGAAATCCTATTCTTCATCTACAGCACAGGACCTTGTATCACGAACGTATTTTTAACACAACCACAAGTTAGATAACACACGTCTTTAATCATGGTCCCCCCCCAGAACGGGCACTTAGCAAAGGGGTCCCACACATTCTACACTCCATAAAGGCGGCTCTCTTTCTGAAATTGCCACGCAGGACGTTTCCAATTCTCAGAAACATAAGGGTTGGGAGAACTTTTACCCTGATGACACGTTTGATGCTTCAGCCAGAGTGTGTTATTCACGCTTAAGCAAGAGGAAGACAAAACTTCACAGAAGTTTGTTAGAGCAGCCCCGCGGCCAGCAAGCGCCCACGAAACGCCACCTTTACCCACACCAGCCCCGATTTAAGTAGAACGAAAAGCCTTCTCTCCCCTCGTCCCATCGCACTTACCTTCCACCGATCGCCCGATGCTGTACAAGTGGGTGAAGGAGGGGTTCGCGGCATGAACCCCCCTCAGGTACTCCTCCAGCTCCTCGGTGTGGTGGTACTTAAAGTCCAGCGCGGCCGCCGCAGAAGCCAGGCAGAGGATGAGGATGCCCACCACGTCCTAGAAAGAAACAGATGAAGCTCCCTCCGCGGGCGTGTCGCTGTACGGCGGCGGCAGCGCCGGGGCAGCGGCCGGCCCGCGGAGTGCCTTGCCCTCCCTCCCGCCCTCCCTGTGTGTCTGTCTGTCTGTCTGTGTGTCCGTCTGTGTCCCTGTCGCCCTGCCGGGAGCAGGTGCTGCCCGCCCTACCCCGGTCGCCGCCCGCATGCTGCCGCCGCCGCTCCGCCACTGCCGCCCCGCGCCGGGCGGGGGCCGCCATCCCCCGGCCTCGCCCTGCCCCTGACTGACGCGGGCTCCATCCACTCAGCTCCCCGGCCCGCCCAGGGGTCGGGGCCCCCGTGGGGGAGACGTCCCGCCCCTTGTCCCCTCCCTCCTTCCCGCCCCGCCGGAGGTTCTCACCTGCGCGGGGCGCGGGGCACGGCCCCCGTGCGGTGCAGCCCTCAGCGCTGCTCTCTTTTCGTCGGTCCCTGATGGCTTTTCCTCGTTTTTCTTACCGGAGGGGGTGAGCGGTGTCTGTAGGGATTAAAAAGCCCCAAACAGCAAACCGGGGACGAGTGCAAACGTTCACGTTTTGACTTTTGGTGTTGTTTCGATTCACAAGAAGGGCTGTTAAATAAAAGCCAAGCTCCTCCTCAGCACCTGTGTGGTCTTGGCGTGTGATCAGGAGGGCAGCATCACCTTTTGTTGTCTTGAAGATTGAA
Organism: Acrocephalus scirpaceus scirpaceus; assembly: GCA_910950805.1. Lineage (NCBI taxonomy): Eukaryota > Metazoa > Chordata > Aves > Passeriformes > Sylviidae > Acrocephalus > Acrocephalus scirpaceus. The sequence continues at coordinate 35,000,963 of OU383777.1, forward strand.
AAGCACTAAGAGAAAGTTAAGCTCGGTTGCAGCAACAAAAATTAGGATAGTGTCTGCATTTATTTTAAACTATGAATGTAGATATAGCTGTGTATTAGAATACAGCTACTGGTAAATTCTGTATAATTCTACTGAGAAAAAAGTTTTAACAACCAGTCGGATTTCGTCTGCTTTCTTCTGAAATTTACTATGCTAGTTAATGTCAGAAAAGGATGTTAAAGGAAATGAACCTATGAGCCAATCCCAAATAGCAAGTCCTGTATTCCAAATAGAATACACTATATTTAACAAAAGTTTTGTTAAACAAAAAGTTACTGTTAAATTTAGAAGTACCTTTTTAACACTAAGTTTTAAGAAAAAAAAAAATTGAAACTATATTTTAATGCAACTATCTGTAGTATCCCACTGTACCAGAGGCGAATATGCCTAAAAATGCAAGGTGTCCAAATCCAGACCCCTCTTAGTTCATGACAGGGACTTCCATATCATATATGAAATACAAGAAGGGATGTATGCAAATTATGAGGCTACTTGATTAAAAGAGGTATGTAATATTATATTTCTGTTGAATAATGTTCTTTCCAGAATGGTATTCTGAGGGAGGGGACAGACCCAGAGTCTTTCTCCCATACACTGACTTCACCTCATTTTAACTCTTATAACTTGACAAGACCTTCTCTCTCTTATTCACAAAACAAAATTCTTACAAGCCTTAAATATGGGTGTCTTTTACATTCTGTAAAAAGTAAAAAAAGTTGATAGTTGATTTCGGTTGTAGTTACTATGTGAAATGGGGAAGAAACTGTGAGGTTACACTGCAAACATGTCTCCAGAGAAGCAGGAGGGAGAAGTTGAGTGTGTGAGCCTCATATTTGAATTTATTTGGCTACAATATACATATTTATAGGCTCCTTGAAAGACAATCTGGACACACCACTTGAGTAAGCAGGGAAGAAAATCCACTCAGGTGATAATCCCACATAAACATATGTGGGAAAACCTTCCCAAGATAATCCCATGAAATCAGAGAGCTCTGACTTCAAGACAGATAGGGTGTTGGCAACACAGTAAAAATCACAGGGGTTGTAAAAACTTAATCTCAGTGAAATAACTGAAGTCACCTTTGATACTGGGTAATCACGCAGCGTTATCTCATTTGGAAATTATACCACCCTCTAATGTAGCCAGCATAGTCATGGTTAAATGAGAGTATTACTGCATATAGGAGTGTTCAAAATGATAGATTGTTTCTGTGCCAGGTTCTTGCAAGTTAAAACAAGCCAGCCTGTTTGGCAATATTTGAGTTACATGTGACAGAATCGAAAAACTTTTTTTCCTCCCCAGCCTGCACAAAATTCAAAAATAAACTTGAATCACTTTTCACAAGGTCAGTTTAAGCCAGTCTGGACTGGTAATAGTCTGGTAAACACAGTTGTGGGTAAAAGTCAGTACTAAAGATCAAATCCTGCATGAAACTAAACCAGCAGTAAATCTCCTGTTAGCATCAGTAGCTCAAAATCAGGGACTACGTGTCCAAAACTGATTGCAGTGGTTCACAGCACTGCGGTTGGCAGTGACCCTTATGAGGAAGTGACAAAAACAGAAAAGCCAACTCCTCTTGCTGTAAGAAGCATTATTCTCCTCCTAGCGTCATTCCGGATGGTCCATTCGAAAGTATTCAGTATTTAGGTTAGCACTTGAGCATGGGATTTGTGGAGAAAAACCCGCAAGTCTTTATGTGAGCTTCGCACCGGTGATCTCAGCAGGGTAGCTGGCTGGGGCTCGCCGGTGCGATGCTGAGAGCAGCCGCGTTGCCCTCTAGTGACAGGCACAGAAATCCCTGCCACAAGCCGCAGGTACGAACAACTCCTCTCGCAATAGCTAGGGACCACCCTAAGACTGAAGCTTTACAGACGCAGTTGAGATAGGTAATGGCAGCAAAAGGATCTTCTGGAAAATTTTGTGGCTTTGGAGAGCCATTCACAGAGGAGGCCTTGGAATTTAAAATCTTAATCAGTGTTTTGTCATCTTTCATGCAGGATTCCTGCACTTTCCAAAGATCAGTAAGAAAAAATAGGTGCACCACATTATAACTGAAGTGTCAAAAATTTTTGGCTAGAAATTCATAAAGAGGTCACTAACAAAGATTAAGTTTTTAAGAATCACCATTTCTATTGAAACTCTCATCTGAAATCATGCTACATGTTCTTTGCATTGATATAACATTAAGGACTTGACAATCTGATTTCTCCGGGGGAAAATCACAAGATAAGGGCTTTCTCAAGTGAGATGGACCAGACAAGTCAGTTCAGTACAAGTGATGACACAGACACATGAACTTGATAGGACAGCACAGTCCTGGATTAGCATAAATCCAGATACGAATCACCTGAATAAACATCAATGAAGCCATTCTGGTGTATAATATCTGCACTGATGAATTAACAGGCTGATATGAGTATGGCACAAGATAGATTCCCTGCAAGAAAGAACACTGAAGTATCAGAAATCTCTCAAACATGCACCAATTGATTAGTTCTCTCTACCACACTGACAGTGCTCAGCATACTTGGTTCATAAATCTCTTCCCCTCCATCCCAGCATGAGAATTACCCCTGGAGAAGAAAGGGATGCCCTGCTGTGTCTGGTAATCTGCAATTAGAAAATGATCCCGGGGGAACTCTTAGCAGCTGGTACTGCTTAGAGCTGTCCAGACAAGCACTGATTCATCTGGAGAATCTGGAACCACAACCAGCTGCCTGACAATCCTCTCACTCATCCCATCTTGCAAACAGCAAAATCTGCATATAGCAGAGATTTTGAGCTACTGTATGACAACATGTTGACATGTGCTATGGTAGAACAGGTCAGTTCTGCTCCACATGGGGTTGAAAAATGGCAACATGATCTCATTCAAGACAAAGGTCTTGAGTGTTGTGTGTTGGGTATTGTAATACCATTGTAACATTTTCCAGCTTTATCTTTCTCCTCTTAAGTTGGCTTATACTTGCCCTTTCAAGAGTCCACACAGAATTAGATGTAATTTGAAAATAAATTATCCTTGGCATGGCAGGACCTAATTTTGCACCTGAGGCACTATGTGTCCCTGGGTAGGTAAGAGGCTAAGACTAAGAACAGGGAAATCCAGAAGGGTTTGATGGAAAGTTCAATGGCCTATGGACAGATGCATCTCAGGGAAGTAAACAAAAAGAAGGAAGGTGTGGAATGTCCATGGAGGTTTTTAGGAGATGAGAGTGGCCTGGAAGGCGGAAGGGTCATAGATACTGTAGCTGAGAAAAAGCAATTGAGAAGATTTGGCAGGTGAGTTCATATTGAAAAAGATGGAGAGTAGTCTTTCTGCTCACTAACATCTTCCTAATCTGACCTCAGGGTAACAAATTTTGAGGGATTTAAGATGTTGACATAGCATCTTGTCAGGTCTGCTAATTTGTATATGAAATGCATTGCAGTTAATACCATGGAATTTACAGAGATTCTTCATAGCTGATTTCTTGTTGATATTAAGCAATGCTTTTGAGCAGTCTGAAAATTATCCCAAGAACTGGACTCATTTCAGCTTTAGCCATTTGGAAAATTTGTCAAGCTTTGAAATAGCATTTTGCCATTTTTGCTAATTACCTCCAAATCAAAATGTGTTTTAATTGCCATTCTTGAGAACAATGCAACACTCTTACTCACAACGATGGCAAGTCTGTCTTCTAAAACCAAAATTCCTCCAGGCCACTTAGCATATCTGTTTCAAGTAAACAATGGTGCCATTTCTTGAACAGGAAATTAAGATCCTTTTTGGAAAATTTCATTGTGTAATAAAACAATCCTATATTTCTCTGCACTGATTTATGCATAATGGGCCTCTACACAGACAACCAAGTAAACAGTGCACACTGAAATCTCCTGTCAGTGAAAAGTACATATTATGACGTCTTGCACTAACTTTTTCTTTTGGGAAAGAAATGAAAAGGGAACTTTCCAGACATACAATAGCTATGAATTTGCTGTTTGGCAGTTTAAAAATTAATGTTTAGTGGTGCAATAAACAAAGATGCCACTTGTTTGACTGAAGTGAAAGCAGATGGCAAGACTTCTTGGATTAATCTGTACTGGCTGTGCACTGGTTAGACTGTCATTTATTAAACCACATGGCTCTGTGCAGGCTCCATTTCTCTGAAGATAAGGGTATGGTTTTGTAACCAGCTTAAAGTAACCTAAAACTGAGCTGTACCTGAGAGAGGCCACCCTGCTGTCTCCCTTTTGCCAGTGTGAGCACATGAGCAGCTGCGTGGTCAGTTGGACTGGGGCACTGGTGCATCTGGAAGCTAACCCAAACACACACACACACCATCGAAAGAATCTCTGTTTTCACCTGGCTTAGCTGCCTAATCCATACAGGCACTGGCCTTTGCTGGGGGAGCACAAGAGCCAGACGGCTCCTGGAGAGGGAGAACGAACTGAGAGTGAACTGCTGGCTAAGGGGAGGTACATATGGGATGCCACAGGTCAAAAGAGAGTCTCTTTGGAAGAATAAGCTGAGCTTATAAGAGAGAGACTGTTGTGCTCTGTCACTTTTCTGGCAATGGCTCATTCCTTAGCAATACATGAAGTGCTGTTAATTTCCTCCCCCACTAATGATATGGGAATATTAATGCTGAATTTAACTATAGATTAGTTAGTGCTTGTCAAACAGTCTTGTAACACAAATTAAACAGAAATTTGAGAAAGAGAACCCTCTTACAGATATGGAAACCTCTGCTACCCTTAGTTTGATACTGTTGCCTGTTTGGCATATAAAATGATGATATTATATGAATTATAATGAATTATATTAATTATATGAATAGCTGCTCCATTCACATGAGCCTTCCAAGACAACTGTCATGACAGAAACCTTATTAAGGTTATCTTGACACAGCCAGTATTTACAAACACTACAGCCTGCATAAACAGTACTGGAAATAATAATTTTTATTCACAAATGCTTAAAAATGAAAGAAAAGCTGCTCCTGTGCTGGCTGTGGAGGCTGGCTAAAGAGCAGCCCTTATCAAGACACAGCCTATACAGCAAGGATCTTTCAATACTAAGGATTTGAAGGTAGTTTATTTGAGTTCATTAATACCTTAATCAGAAAATCCAAAATCAGGATGAAAAAAGTTGTTTTGCTGACAGCAGAGAATTTTTTCCCCACTAGTTCATCTTTTAAAGAGTTATTAGAAAACTATAAAAGTAGGCAAGGTTTGATATGAAGCAAGAAAGACCTTTAATTTTATCTTGGTTCACTGAATTTGTATACAATTAAACTTCCAATGTTATTTGTTTACAAATACATTAAAGTTCTTTCTTTCTTTAGAATGCATTGTTCTTAAACTAGATCACAAAAAAATTAAACATTTTTTACAACAATGCTTTCCTAAAAGTAACCCCTCAGCAATTTTTCCTGTCAAATCCACACACAGAGAAGATATATAGGATAAGGTATGCTTTAGCATTCTTGGCACATCCATGGTATGGATGTTTCAAAACAACATACATTACAGCAGGCTTAAGCAGAGTCATCAGGCACTAAACTGACATCTGAGCAAGCCCCAGATTGGAACAATTTCCTGTACCAAGTACAAGAGGAGACAAATCTTCAATGGGTATCAGTGTCTTCATTTTTATTTTGCTAATATATGACTGTGTAAATTAATACAAGATTCTCCTCTGGGAATGAGGATTTCAAGAGTTTATGAAAGAGTAGCCTCATCTCATTTGCATTAGTACTCCTTTTTGGCAGTCTCACACACAGGAAGCCTGAAAATACACAAGAAAAACTTAATTCCCCAGAGAGCCTTTAAGGAGATCTCTAAATTAAGATAACTTGAAAGATATCGTCATTTCAAGGCATGTATTCAAATCCCTTTAACAGATAGCAAGGCTGAATATTGCATGGACTGTGAAGATTGACAAAACCTTTTCAGTAGTTGATTGTTTTTAATATATTCTAATTATTATTCATCCTACAGAGTTTTTAATGGATATTTATGGAGCCTCAATCTGCTGTTTTCATTACACACAAAGTAATGAAAGCTTTAAAAACTTTTTTAAAAAGCTTTTTTGGAAGCTCAAAAAAGCTTTTTTGAACCTCTCCTTTGCATGGCTGCTCCCAAGCAAGCCTAACTAAATGGGTGAGTGTCTTTGATCAATGATTGAGCTTTTGAGGGAAGTATTTGGTCTTTTAAAGTATCTTGTTGGGGGCTGATACTTCAAATTACATTGTATACTACAAACATTTCCATGGATTGCCATGGATACAGATATCTGATCATTAAAAACTTTACATTTCTCATATTTGCCTTCTTTGAACATTTTTTCACCTTGTCCTAATATTCATAGATTTGTTGTGCTCCAGGATTTGGCATTATTGCAAAGTAACTCTTCACAATTACAAATGTATTACAATTAATATAAGCCTAATGTGACTGCTGGTTTACAGAGTCATGGTACAGATCTTAGACTCATGCTGGCAGGTAGATGTTTTACAGGACTGGAATGTTAGCCAGTTCGTATGTGAATGGAAGAAAGTTCTTATTTTAATTTGAACTATAGTAATTAAAAAAACTGGACTAAACTTATAGGAGAATCTGAGTCGACAGAACTTGTATCTTCTCCTGATCCTATGATGTAAACTATATTAATGTAAACTCAGTTTTTCTATTTTTCTTGGTTCCCTTAGATTCATAATTTATGAGACTGGACCTCTACATTTTGCCTTGTAGTCTAAATGTAAACAAAATGTGTGGTCACTTCTGTCTTTGTCTTTAAACAAAGAATTATTTCTTTTCACTGCATGTGAAAACACAAAATATATTATCTCTTGTGTAAGTTTATATCTAGGACATGATTCCTTATAAGAGGACCCAAATTTATTTCTTTCTCTCCAGCCAGCATTGTCCTAATAACCCTTGGTAATTTTGGTACTTGTGTCTAGATCTAGAATTACAAAAAAGATCTCTATCTCTATGTGTTGTCCAGCCTTTATCCAGCTGTAAATAGAGAATCTGAGCCAGTAAATCAAACAACCATATGTTTAACAACTTTAAACTTATGCCAAGATTGTCTAGATTTCAATCACAGTTAAGATGATATGTACTATCTTGTAGGAGATGGAATAAGCTTTGGAGCTTTCATAGTTGGGGCTTCTGCTGTTCCAGAAATGTCTGCCTTCTGTAGAGTTTACATAGTTTTATATTAAAACAGAGATGATCCATGGACATATGCATCTGTAATTTCTGTTGTGTTTTATTTTAATGATTTGGGCTCACAATTTTGATCACCATTATTTTCTCCCATACTCCTTCAAAACAAAATTTTGGTGAGTTGCTAGGCCAATAGAGATTTATGAACTTTTGCTGTCTCATAGGAACGTATTATCTGATTAAAATATAATATAGTTTACTCTTGTTTTAAGATTTTTTCCTTTCTCTGTTTATGTTCTATTCAGAACTGATTAACATGGAAAAAAACCCTTGGTCCAGTCTCTTTTGAGAATTAAAGATTTTTCTTTTGCTTCATTCAAGATTCTAGATTCTCTAGACTCAGTTGTAATTTATGTATATAGAATAATTGAAGAGCATGCAAAAGTGATAAATCTGCGTTTTCCATACATTTGGCAGTGATCTATTGATTGGGCTGCAGAGAATATGTCTACTATCATTTGGCATTCTGCAAAGACTGTGGCCAAGTAGTAGCTGGTACAGTGCTGTGGGTTGGATTTAGTATTAGAATATTGTTGATTCCACAATGAGGTTTTAGTTCTTTCTGAGTAGTGCCTACTTTAAGTCAAAGACGTTTCAGCTTTCCATGCTCTGTCAGTGAGGAGGTGCACAACAAGCCATGAGGAAGCATGGCCAAGACAGATGCCCTGAACTGGTCAAATGAATACTCCACACCACAGAATGTCTTGCTCAGTATATGAGGTGGGGGGAAATTGGACAAGCAGAGCTGATCACTGCTGGGGGACTGGCTGGGCACTGGTCAATGGGTGGTTGTGGTGATTCATTTTTCTTAAATGATTGTTCTGTTCACGCCCAAAATGTACAAGTTGTAACTCCTCCCTAAGTTGTATGTGTTCTCCTCCCCTATCAATCCCCACTGATCCAAGCCTTGGATCCGCCCCCTGGCGGGAACTCTCTCTTAGGGTGATACACGAGCTTTGCTCCCTCTCTGCTCTCTCTGCTCTCTCTGCCTCTGGCTCGGGCCTCACTCAGGGCCCGGGCCTGGGCCTGGCTCTGGCCTTGGCCTTCTTGCCTCTCGCCTCTCCTTTGGGAGCCGTGCTCCATGCCCCGGGTGTGGGACCCTGAATAAACCTCATCTGATCAGCACCCTCAGAAGCCGTGTGGTGTCTTGCCTGCCTGCACACTGCCATTAGCTGGCACAACCAAGAGACGGCTCCCCAGAAACTCCGGCAAGGCTTTTGTACCTGCCCCACCTCCCAGGACCCAGAGATATGTTGCCCCCAGCCCCCTGCAGCTGCTGGCCGGGCCTGAAAAGAGCAGGGGGGGAGAAGAATGCAACAGGTGGTGAGAAATTGTATTGTGCATCAGTTGTCTTTCTGGGGATTTATTCCTCTCCTTCTTTTTATCTTCCCTTTCATCATCATCATCATCATCATCACCACCACCATCTTTTAATTCATTGCAATTACTAAACTGTTCCCTCAATGCACAAGTCTTACCTTTTTACTGATTCTCCTCTTCCTCCCACTGTGGGGGACATAATCCATGGGGGAAACACCTCCCTTCTCCTCCAGGCTAGTTACTACAAGTCTTGCAAATTTCAAATACCCTTGGGATGTTCAAACCAGCACAGTTTTATTGCTATATCTTCTGACTGTGTTCCAGGTCTTGTTGAACAACTACTTTAAAAAAATACCCAGAGATCTGCACTGAGATTGGACAGCTCTGAGTGGATGCATGTGTGGGACAGTGTGGGCAACTGCCTTGGACAGTGGGCACGTCCAGTATTTTGGAACTTCCCCCTGAACAAGTGCAGGATCCAGAAAAACTAGGAAAGTACTTGGAAAAAGGGTGCCATTAGCCTGGCAATTCCAGAGAGACACAAATCACTGCAACATGCTGGATCCTGGCCAACCAAGCCCAGTTCAACACTATTCAGGATCTGTTACGTTCACCCCCCCACTCTTTTCAGGCCCGGCCAGCAGCTGCGGGGGGCTGGGCCAACATATCTCTGGGTCCCGGGAGGTGGGGCAGGTACAAAAGCCTTACCGGAGTTTCTGGGGAGCCATCTCTTGGTTGTGCCAGCTAATGGCAGCGTGCAGGCAGGCAAGACACCACACGGCTTCTGAGGGTGCTGATCAGATGAGGTTTATTTGGGGTCCCACACCTGGGGCGTGGAGCACGGCTCCCAAAGGAGAGGCGAGAGGCAAGAAGGCCAAGGCCAGAGCCAGGCCCAGGCCCAGGGCCAAAGTGAGGCCCGAGCCAGAGGCAGAGAGAGCAGAGAGAGAGCAAAGCTCGTGGTTCAGCCTAAGAGAGAGTTCCCGCCAGAGGGTGGATCCAAGGCTTGGACCAATGGGGCACTGATAGGGGAGGAGAACACATACAACTTAGGGAGGAGTTACAACTTGTACATTGTGTAAAACAATCATTTAAGAAAAATGAATCACCACAAGGATCCTCAAGGGAAAAGAATCTCCCTGGATTTGATGACAAAGTGACAGGCACTGCAGCTGCTCCAGTCTGGTCCCAGGCCCTGCGGCTGAACCAGAGCACCAACCCCTGCCAATATCCATCACCCCTTTTCACCAGAAGAAATGGACACAAGAGAGCTTGTTTAGTAACGGAGAACAAAGCAGGGCCATCACAAGGACAGGAGGAAGAGGCAGAACAAGAGGGAACCCCTCAATCCCTATCCCTGAGGGAGCTGTGGGATATGCAGAAAGATTTCAGCCATCACCCAGATGAGCAGGTGATCAATCACCTTGACTGCTTGGATGCTGGGTAACAGGGCTTAGGAGCCTGGAATTAGAGGGTAGGGAAATCAAGCAGCTGGGATCACCTCCTAAGGAAGGGGACATTGAAGAGGTGATTGGCGAAGGGTCATAAGTCCTCAGCCTTTGGGAGGTGACTCCTTTGGAGTGTGAAGAAGAGTCCAGGAAAAGGCTGCACAGACACTTTAGTTTTCAATGTTACTCTTTTAGTGAAGGGACTTTTAATCTAATTTTCCACATGAAAAATCCTAAACAAGGAACAAGTGTTCTGTCCTGTGAAGTGTCACCCTGTGATGACATGGTTCATGACTAATGACCTAAGCTCATGGTTGTTACTTATTTGCAATGAAAGTAGTTGGTCAAATTAACATTTCCATAACTGAAAGCAAGAGCCCTCAAGTTCTTGAAACATATATACACTTAGGTAAGGCCTGAAGTAAATTGAAACAGAGCAGGCAAAAGTTTCATATAGAAGGAGATACTTGAAGTAGGAAGTATTTATACTAAATACTAGAATATAAAGAATGTGGAAAAATGACATCAGAATACTAAAGTAAAAAATACTTAATAATTAATGAAGGAAAAATATTAGAATATTAAAACCAAAGGGAAATAGATAAATTTTTTGGTAAGTCATGGAATTCAGACCCTGAGACTAAATGCATTTTTGGAACTGGCTCTCTTGGCTCATCCTTTTCTCTGTAAAAAGGACAAACTCAATACATCCTACTTCAAAAAGACTCAAAAACCAGAACCTTAGATTCATCTCTAGTTAAAACACGCAGGCTGTGCATGAGGTAAATTGAGAGATTTTACAAATAGCAAAGGCAGAACAAAAAAGCCTTTCATTAAAATTTCCTATAAGAAACTCTTCTATCACAGAACGATACTGTCACTTCATTAGACTCAGATAAACTGCTTGTCCTACTAGTGTAAGATTGCTCCAGGGCACAGAACAGAGTGTGAAGCAGCCTTGTTTCACCTTTGGCTCTTTCAGCTTGTAGATTTAAGCAAAGAGCAAAATTGCGCTGTTTGCTTAAAATGCACGTTTTATGAACATTTCAAAATGATCTGCCCAACGCCTTGGGAAAATGAGACACTAAATTATAATACACAAGAAGCATATAGTGACTCTGTGGTTACATCCTGCAAACAAACACAGAAAAAGAGAGTGAGTTTACTATAACCCTGCATGCAGTGCTGAAAATGCCGCTGTTTTGTGTAAACTGCCATGTATTCAATTTGGTCTTTTCTTACAGACACTCTGCACTTCATTCTGTAATAAATGCTGTAACTCTGCTGATGTTACTGTAGCTCCACAAATGGTAAGGTAAGGCAAAGAAAGAAAAATGCAGACAGAGGATGTAAAATGTATGAACATATTATTCAGGAGGATTTACTAGTTCTAAAATATTGTTACAACTGCCAAAAAGTGTTGTTACAATTGAGATAGCTGTTTGCCCAGTAGTACAGGATAAGGCCCTGACACAGAAGTTTAAGGTGGCCCTTCAATTTTCCTGTGAAACAGACTGTTAAATGCTAAGACTGCTGAAGATAACTTGGGAACACCAGGCTCTTGCAAACTATGGTGCAAATAATTCTGAATAATGAACATATTGAGTGGAGAGTCACACAACAGTTGTCCCTCATCAAAAAATAATCATCTCTGTCTGTAGTGGCTTGTGGGCTGCCTCAAGCTGATCCTAGGTATTGCATATCTTTGTAATGACGAGGACTCTCTAGATAGCCTTTTGAACAAATTTCCTGAGAATACTGACATATGAGGCTCCCTTTTCAAAATCATCCTGCATTGCAGGGGTATTTATCAGTGTTCTGAAAGATTTAATATTGTCTGTAAGCCACTAACACAGTACTATTGCTTTCTGGTACCGGCTGTTACTGTGTTAGTCTTCTGTACTCACAGAAATAAGCTACAGTAGGGCTTTTGTCCTGTCTTTCTTGGATGCACATCACTCCAAGCCAATCTTGTCCTTTCACTGATGCTATCTGGACTGCTCTGAGGTCTGGGACACTGCAGTTTTGTTTCCATTTCTCTGACTTTATGCTTTGTGATACTGTTTCCCACCATCACTGCCTTTCCATTCTGGTACATATGAATTTGGCCTTAGAGTTCTTTTTTCAGTTGAAGTGAAATTTCTACAAAATCTGTCCTGTAGCATCACAAACTTTCTGCTCTGAATAGCAAGGATGATCAGAGAAGTCTGTGACTCCAAAAGAAAGCAGTGCAGGGACAGCCCATGACACGTCACTGTCCCCCATCTGACAAGCAGGCACTATTTCTAACATTCCATACACAGTGTTAGTAAGGGCAACCAAAGCTTCCCCTTCTGGTAGTCTGCAAACTGTGAGCTTTGTCACTCACAAGAACAGAAGGGATATTGCAAACATCATTTCAGCTAAAAGCTTCTAATCAGGACTGAGCAAAGGATCTCCTAGGAGTTATCTGCTATTTGCTACTTGGTCCTGTCTTGTAATGACGGCTACTGACCTGCAGATGGCCCGTAATACTGAGCTTTGGTGTATCAAAATCAACTACTCATTCTGCTAAGCATTCCATTTCTATCATCAAAGCAACTTCCAGAGTTAGCAAAGTCATTATTACAATTAAAATGACAACTGTAAAAGAAAAAGCTCCATTTGAAAATGGCTGCAGCTGTGGGAAGCCACCATGTGCTGGTTTGAAAGCAAAACCAATGAAAGACTCCAAGTCAGAAACACTAAGAGGAAAAGAAAAGAAATAAGAGAAAGTAAAATAAAAGTAATAGTACAAAAAACCACTGACAGAGTCAGAATACAACCTGACACCCTGTTGGGGAGGTAGTGGCAGTCCAGATGAGATGGTCTTGTCGAAGCAGTGATCCTGTAGAAACGTCTGGTAGCTCTTGTCTCCTCTGGGAGTCCAGTGGATAAAAGCTGCCTGTGCTGTCCCAAACCCTGGATTTATCCAGGTGGGAATGCTTGGCTCCTCCCCCTGGGCGGAGCATCTCCCAATGGGCTGATCTCATTCTATGAGTCATGCAGTGGGTCCTTGATGGCCCATTAAACAGAGATAACTCCCAGAGGAAGTTATCTATGAGTCATGTGGCAAGGCATTGTTAGGCTCGTTAACAGAAGATAAGGAAAACACTGCCCCACCCTGGCTCCAACAGCTCATGGGGATAGAATACATACCTTGGGCACAATTTTACATGGTAGCCTAGGACATAATCCACCCCTTATTCTATCACCATCTACATCATACACTCTCGTAGATACATACATATATATACACAGAATGAAACCTTACACACTAATTTTAGTTCTCACTTAAAATTAGGTCTCCTTGTGGTACACAACGGGTTTCTCCATCTTTTTGCATTACCCACCAAGTATAACCAGGTCCTTGAGCAAAAACAATCCCACGGATGGGTCTGCCTTTGCCTGAGGTGGGATTAATCCAAACAGTCTTTCCTAGAATCCCTTTCATGTGTACCACAGGGACTTTATCTCCATCCACTGTATGCAAGGGTTCAGACTGGGCAGGACCAGCTCGATTGATGGAGCCTCGGATGTTGACCATCCAGGTGGCTTTAGCTAAGTTTATGTCCCAATTCTTGAAGGTCCCTCCACCAAGTGCCTTCAGGGGAGTCTTTAATAGTCCATTGCACCATTCAACTTTCCCGGCGGCTGGTGCATGATAAGGGATGTGGTATATCCATTCAATACCATGTTCTTTGGCCCATGTGTTTATAAGGCCATTCTTAAAATGTGTCCCGTTGTCGGACTCGATTCTCTCTGGGGTGCCGTGTCTCCACAGGACTTGCTTTTCAAGGCCCAGAATGGTATTCCGGGCAGTAGCGTGAGGCACAGGGTAGGTCTCCAGCCATCCTGTGGTTGCTTCTACCATGGTCAGCACGTAGCGCTTGCCTTGGCGGGTCTGGGGAAGGGTGATGTAGTCAATTTGCCAGGCTTCCCCATACCTGTACTTCAACCATCGTCCACCGTACCACAAAGGCTTTACCCGCTTGGCCTGTTTGATTGCAGCGCAGGTCTCACAGTCGTGGATGACCTGTGAGATGCTGTCCATAGTAAGGTCCACCCCTCGGTCACGGGCCCATCGATATGTTGCATCTCTTACCTGATGACCAGAGGCATCATGGGCCCAACGAGCTAGGAATAATTCTCCCTTGTGCTGCCAGTCTAGATCCACCTGTGATACTTTCACCTTGGCAGCTTTGTCTACCTGGTCATTGTTGCGATGCTCCTCATTAGCTCGACTCTTGGGTACGTGTGCATCTACGTGTCGAACTTTCACGGTCAGCTTCTCTACTCGGGTGGCAATGTCCTGCCAAATCTCAGCAGCCCAGATGGGTTTCCCTCTGCGCTGCCAGTTGGCCTTTTTCCAGCGATTCAGCCATCCCCACAGGGCATTAGCTACCATCCATGAGTCGGTGTAGAGATAGAGCCTTGGCCACTTCTCTCGTTCAGCAATATCCAAAGCCAGCTGGACAGCTTTAAGCTCTGCCATCTGACTTGATCCACCTTGTCCTTCGGTAGCTTGTGCAACTCGTCGTGTGGGGCTCCATACTGCAGCTTTCCATTTCCGGTCAGCGCCTATAATTCGGCAGGAACCATCAGTGAAGAGGGCGTATCGTCTCTCAGTCTCCGGTAGCTCGTTATATGGTGGGGCCTCCTCAGCACGTGTCACTTGCTCCTCTTCTTCATCAGAGGATAATCCAAAAGTCTCACCTTCAGGCCAGTTCGTTATAACTTCCAGAATCCCAGGGCGATTTGGGTTTCCAATACGGGCGCGCTGTGTAATGAGGGCAATCCATTTGCTCCAAGTAGTGTCGGTTGCATGATGCGTGGAAGGAACCTTTCCCTTGAACATCCACCCCAGCACCGGCAGTCGGGGTGCCAGAAGCAGCTGTGCTTCAGTGCCAATTACTTCTGAGGCGGCTTGAACTCCTTCATAGGCAGCCAAGATTTCCTTCTCCGTGGGAGTGTAGTTGGCTTCGGACCCTCTGTAGCTTCGACTCCAGAACCCCAGTGGTCGACCCCGAGTCTCACCTGGCACTTTCTGCCAAAGGCTCCAGGACAGGCCATTGTTCCTGGCTGCTGAGTAAAGCACATTCTTCACATCTGGTCCTGTCCTCACTGGGCCAAGGGCTACCGCATGAGCGATCTCCTGTTTGATCTGGGCAAAGGCTTGCTGCTGTTCAGGGCCCCAGTGGAAATCATTCTTCTTGCGGGTAACCAGGTAGAGAGGACTCACAATCTGGCTGTACTCAGGGATGTGCATTCTCCAAAAGCCTATGGCGCCTAGGAAAGCTTGTGTTTCCTTCTTGCTTGTTGGTGGAGACATTGCGGTGATCTTGTTGATTACTTCTGTGGGTATCTGGCGACGGCCATCTTGCCACTTGACTCCCAGGAACTGTATTTCTTGAGCCGGCCCCTTAACCTTACTTCGCTTAATGGCAAAACCAGCTTTCAGTAGAACCTGGATAATCTTCTCTCCTTTCTTGAAGACTTCTCCTTCTGTGTTCCCCCATACAATAATGTCATCAATATACTGGAGATGTTCAGGAGCCTCGCCTTTTTCCAATGCAGTCTGGATCAGTCCATGGCATCAGGGACTGTGCTTCCACCCCTGGGGCAGTCGGTTCCAGGTATACTGCACACCCCTCCAGGTGAAAGCAAACTGAGGCCTGCACTCTGCTGCCAAAGGAATGGAGAAGAAGGCATTGGCAATGTCGATGGTCGCGTACCACTTTGCTGCTTTGGACTCTAGCTCGTACTGAAGCTCCAACATGTCTGGTACAGCAGCGCTCAGTGGTGGCGTGACCTCATTCAGACCACGATAATCCACAGTCAGTCTCCATTCTCCACTGGACTTACGCACTGGCCATATAGGGCTGTTGAAAGGTGAACGAGCCTTGCTGACCACCCCTTGGCTCTCCAGTTTGCGAATCATCTCATGGATAGGAGTCACAGAGTCCCTGTCGGTGCGGTATTGCCGACGGTGCACTGTTGCTGTGGCGATTGGTACTTGTTGCTCTTCAACTCTCAGCAGTCCCACAGCAGAGGGGTCATCTGAGAGACCAGGCAAGGTATTCAGTTGTCTGATGTCTTCTTTCTCCACAGCAGCTATCCCAAAAGCCCAACGATATCCTTTTGGGTCTTTGAAATATCCATTTCTGAGATAGTCTATGCCAAGGATGCATGGGGCCTCTGGGCCAGTCACAATGGGGTGTTTTTGCCACCCGTTCCCAGTTAAACTCACTTCAGCCTCCACTACAGTCAGCTGCTGGGACCCTCCAGAAATAGAGACGGATTCTGTTCCTACGTACCTTGATGGCATCAGGGTACATTGAGAGCCAGCGTCAACCAAAGCTGTATACTTTTGTGGGTCAGATGTGCCAGGCCATCGGATCCACACAGTCCAATAGATCCGATTGTCCCTTTCCTCTACCTGGCTAGAGGCAGGGCCCCCCTATTCCTGGTCATGGTACACGCTACTCTCTTCCTGTAAATGTGTTCCTGAGGTTTCTTTGAGAGGATCAGTCATATCATCATTCCTATCCCATCTGGAGTTTTGTGCTCAAGAGACTGGAGCAGCATTGACTCTAGATGAACTTCTTGTGGTAGGGGTCTCTCTTTTCAGTTCACGAACCCGGGCTGCTAAGGAGGAGGTGGGTTTTCCATCCCACTTCCTCATGTCTTCTCCATGCTCCCGAAGAAAAGACCAGAGGTTACTTCGTGGAGTGTATGTTCTCTCCCTGGCTGGGGGACGCCTGCTCCTAATGGCAGAGACTCTTGTTGGTTCTGGCGAGACGTGGTAAATTTCTTCCTTAAGTTCTTTTTTCAGTTTCTGATGACCTTCTTCAATCAAGTTTCGGACTTGCTCAGCCAGCCTTGTTTCCATGGATGAGACATGGGTACGAAATGGGGCGGTGACAGTGTCCTCATAAATTCTTAGTTTATTGACCAAGACACCCACCCTGTCCTCGCCTGCCCTCCATTGCAGCGTTGCCAGGTAACGGGAGTACATCTCTGGTCCAAGCCGTGCGGATCTCAACCACATCTGCGACGTGCACTGGACTTCATCTGGGCTTTTAAGAAATCTCTCGTCCTCTGAGAAAATGATCTCCAGCATAACCAATTCCCTCAGGCATCGGATACCTTGTTCTATTGTGCTCCACTTTCCTTGGTGCACCTGGAGATCTTCTTTACAAAGGTATCTGTCCTTCACACTTGTTAGCAGTCGTCGCCAGAGGCTGAGAGTTTCTTGGGTTCTCCCAATCCCCTGGTCAATGACCACATCCCGGGACAGCGATCCCAGTTGCCTGGCCTCACATCCATCCAGAATGGTGTCATTGGCTGCAGCGTCCCAGATACGGAGCAGCCAAGTCAGGACGGATTCATTTGTCTGGTGGGTGAATTCCCTCCGCAGGTCACGCAGCTCACCCAGGGACAGAGAGCGAGTGATGATCTCTGGCTCTGTCTCTTCTGCTGGGTGAAGGTGCGAAGGTCCTGCTGCATCGTCATCAGTCACTATGCGGACTGATTTGCTCTTTGTTTTCTTCTTCTGAACAGGAGCAACTGCTACCGGTTTAGGCTGTTGCAGTTCAGTGATGGTTTGTGTGGAAATGCTGGCATTTTTGGCTTCTTTCTCCTCTGTGGCAGTCTGTGTAGATGCGGACACTGTTGCCTTGATTTCGGTTCTTTTCTCCTCTGTGGCAGTCTGTGTAGATGCGGACACTGTTGCCTTGATTTCGGTTCTTTTCTCCTCTGTGGCAGTCTGTGTAGATGCGGACACTGTTGCCTTGATTTCGGTTCCTTTCTCCTCTGTGGCAGTCTGTGTAGATGCGGACACTGTTGCCTTGCTTTTGGCTTCTATTTCTTCTGTGACAGTCTGTGTAGACGCGGACACTGTTGCCTTGCTTTTGGCTTCTATTTCTTCTGTGACAGTCTGTGTAGACTCGGACACTGTTGCCTTGCTTTTGGCTTCTATTTCTTCTGTGACAGTCTGTGTAGACTCGGACACTTTTGCCTGGCTTTTGGTTCCTTTCTCCTCTGTGACAATCTGTGTAGACACGAAGGCTGTTGCTGTGCATTTGGTTCTTTTCTCTTCTGCCTCAAGAAGACGTTGCACTACATCATGTAGTGTTTTGTTCTTAACCATGGTGCAGGCTGTGCAGAGAAGAGAAAGCAGTACTAACAACAAAATTATGTTGTCCTTGGTATCCAGAAAGAACTCAATATTTTCAAACACTGCTGTATCAGGCCTGAAAGACAGGAAAAAATTATTCTTTACCCCTCCCCACTGCGGCTGGGTGAGATTGTTGAGACCCCAAACAAAACATCCTAGACTGGGACAAGACAACAAAATTGAGTACATATTCCGAATTGTGCTCATTGCCTCGGAGGTTATCATGCAATAGACATAATAGACCAATAAAGCAATTTTAGTGCAATACCCTGGTTTACACCAGAGTATTAAGATCTGCAGATACTGCCCCATGTGCGGAAAGATATAGAGAGCTAGGTACAAGACACATGTGAACATGCTGAGCATCATAGTGAAAAGGTGTCTTTTTTCCCAATACAAAATTGTAATTCTGACTTTTCTCAGTACCTCGAGCCCCACATTGGGCGCCAAAAAATATGTGCTGGTTTGAAAGCAAAACCAGTGAAAGACTCCAAGTCAGAAACACAATTTAATAAGAGGAAAAGAAAAGAAATAAGAGAAAGTAAAATAAAAGTAATAGTACAAAAAATCACTGACAGAGTCAGAATACAACCTGACACCCTGTTGGGGCGGTAGTGGCAGTCCAGATGAGATGGTCTTGTCGAAGCAGTGATCCTGTAGAAACGTCTGGTAGCTCTTGTCTCCTCTGGGAGTCCAGTGGATAAAAGCTGCCTGTGCTGTCCCAAACCCTGGATTTATCCAGGTGGGAATGCTTGGCTCCTCCCCCTGGGCGGAGCATCTCCCAATGGGGATGATCTCATTCTATGAGTCATGCAGTGGGTCCTTGATGGCCCATTAAACAGAGATAACTCCCGGAGGAAGTTATCTATGAGTCATGTGGCAAGGCATTGTTAGGCTCGTTAACAGAAGATAAGGAAAACACTGCCCCACCCTGGCTCCAACAGCTCATGGGGATAGAATACATACCTTGGGCACAATTTTACATGGTAACCTAGGACACACCATTAGGAGAGATTCCAGGGATTCCCACCATGGCTGCAATACGAGTAGTTGGTAATTTCTGGAAAGCTACCTAGCTGATGAATCCAGTAAAGGAAGGCTGTTTTAGCATGTACCTCTGTGGTTTAGCAGGCACCTAAAGGAACTAGTTTAAAGTTAATAAACAACTGCCTTTACCTGATAGAGTTTGATGGTAATTTCTATTCCTATCATAACTGTAATCATGATCCTTCGCGGAGATTAGACTACAAATACAGAAAATTTTGTCACTTTTTGCATTGCAAAGATTGACATACACTACTCATCTATTTCTAAACAATCTATAAAGTACATATGATTAAGTTACAATACAAGCAATCATCTGACAGCTGTAGGTACGGGACTTGACAGATATTCTACACTGATTTGCAATTAAAGACAGCAATATCTGGATAGTAAAACCATCTAAAAAGTTCTCTCTTGCTTTAATCTATCTTGATAAATAAACAACAGGATTAAAACAGTACATATTTTGGGTTACTCACCCTGAGTGGGCAGATCAATTCTCAGTTGTATGACCCCAATGGCAACATACTTTTCTTTTTTTGCTCTTTTGGCAAAAAAAGAAAAAAGAAAAAAAAAAGGAAAAAAAAAGGAACAAACCAAGAAACCAAACCAATCAACCAACCCAAACCCCAGAAATCCTCCAAAACACATAGACTCTGGTTTTGATCATATATTTCCTTTTCATCAGTTTCCTCCCATAAACATTTTAAAATATCCCCAATATAGCCCTGTACAAAGTGACTTTCTTTTCTAACCTCAATACTACAAAACTACACATGATGCTACACCAAGTACTTTTTACCATAATAAGCATTTCTATAATTAACTGAGTCACCTTTTCTTTTTCATAGTGCTATCCCCATGGTTCTCTCAGATCTTAACCACTTCAGTATAAAAAGCTTTTATTTGTGTTCTCATTTTAAATGTCTCTCTTTCTTTTCTTTCCACTGGCTATTGTGCAGCTGATGTACACACTCCTCTCAGATCTCATTTATGCATGTATTCACATATTTAATTGAAAACATGCTACTGAATTTCATTAAGCTACTGTCATTAGGCCTGAACAATTTTTTTTTATTGTGATAGCTCTCAGATTTGCTTACTTTGAACCCCTCATTTTAATTGCCCTCAATTTGCTAACAAGTGGGAACTTTTTTTGCTCTTTTTCTTCCAAAACTTTTTGGAAGCCATGTTACGGATTCCATGAATGCAAAAATACATCAGCAAATGCAAAGATAAAAAAAGGACCCCAATAAAAGTAAATGGTTCTCTTCCTCTTTTTTTTTTTTTTTTTTTTTTGAGATTAGAATAGATGTATTGTATCCAGATTTCTTCATCATGCTGCTGGATAAGTCAATATCTGACAGCTAATAGAAAAAAGATCCTAATATGCAGCAGCTTCCAAGAACTTCTTGTTCACTTTTCACCCCAAAATTCCACTAGAATGGTGAACACCTAAAACTGATTAAATTTTTACTGTGAAGGCCCCAGGAAGACTCTTGGTATAAATTCTAGATAATTCTTTTATCTGGAGATTTTCTTCTACATGCTCATATTTCTTCAAGCTGGCATAGCTTTCTGTATTCCTGTTGGTAGTTTCTCACATGGTTTCTCTCTTGTGCCTTTTTGCTCCAAGAATAGGGAGCAGAAAATTTATTTTCTTGTCTCCTTTAGTGGAAGAAAGCAGCCTGGTCAGCTCAGGAACAAGCCTGACCTTTCATATGAACTATTCATGCTGATCACTAGATGATTGCTACCTAGCTGTTACCTGGGAACTCAAAGTTTCCAGTTTATTCCAGCACCAGCCAGGGGAAAAATGGGAGACAGATTTCTAAAACTCACAGTCTCCATAAATTATGAAAGACACATTTTTAATATATAATTGGAATGCTGAAGATCTTTTTATGTGTACATATATATATAATGAGATGTGTTTTTATTTGACAAAACCCCCCCCCAAACCCTTATGTTTTGACTTTAGAAGCTAATTCTATCCCCATCCAATTAAGATATTTTATTATTCATTGTATCCCTCTCAAACCTTCAAATACACAATGCAGCATTTGTTGCAATGCCTGGACTTTACTGGCTTGGTAAAGAACAGGGACTCACCCAGTTCAGAGCTAATGGCTTTCTGTACTCTCTGGACAGCATCTGGCAATCTTCTTCCAATAAATCTTCCTCTTCTATCTTTTTGTCACAACACAGACAGTTATGAGGAACATAAGATATCATTTTAGTTGATACATCTCCAGTCTGAAAAATTCTGACAACAGGCATAACTGTGAAACTGTTCCCTGGAAATAAACTTCACAGCATGAAACTGTTCCCTGGAGATAAATTATAACTGATAAATCAATTAAGATTTCCAGTCTTACTGGAATGATGAGCGGCATTCAGGGGAAAAAAAAGGGATTTGTAATCAGGTTTAAAAACCAAGAACAAAGTCAGGGCCTGTTTTTGTTTAGTGAACAGTTCCAGGTCTGGATTACAGAAGTTCTACATGTTGATGTTGGAGTCATGAGAATGTTGCCCATGCAACATTATCCATCCAGTCATGACTATAGGTTATTTATCCTTTTTAATGAGATACAGATAAAATGCATTCTTAGAGAAACTAACTTGATGAAGAAGACATAAATAATTTAAATGCTCTAATGTGATGATTCTTCTGGTTTGTGCTGGTTTGAAAGCAAAACCAGTGAAAGACTCCAAGTCAGAAACACAGTTTAATAAGAGGAAAAGAAATAAAAGAAAGTAAAATAAAAGTAATAGTACAAAAAACCACTGACAGAGTCAGAATACAACCTGACACCCTGTTAGGGTGGTAGCGGCAGTCCAGATGAGATGGTCTTGTCGAAGCAGTGATCCTGTAGAAACGTCTGGTAGCTCTTGTCTCCTCTGGGAGTCCAGTGGATAAAAGCTGCCTGTGCTGTCCCAAACCCTGGATTTATCCAGGTGGGAATGCTTGGCTCCTCCCCCTGGGCGGAGCATCTCACAATGGGATGATCTCATTCTGTGAGTCATGCAGTGGGTCCTTGATGGCCCATTAAACAGAGATAACTCCCAGAGGGAGTTATCTATGAGTCATGTGGCAAGGCATTGTTAGGCTCATTAACAGAAGATAAGGAAAACACTGCCCCACCCTGGCTCCAACAGCTCATGGGGATAGAATACATACCTTGGGCACAATTTTACATTGTAACCTAGGACATGGTTTTATTTAGAAATGTGCCATGATCTGTGCTTCTGTGATCACACATCTCTTTGGTTTCCAGAATTCTTCATTCCAAAGTCACAGATGTAAATCTGACACACAAAGACTGTGGAGGCTGTTTCTGCTCTGCCTTACCAGCAGTACCTGGGTCGGCTTGACTTGTTTTGGTTTGTACAGGAGCTTTGCCTGGTGATCTCCCTGTTGTGTACATATACAGCTCCTTCCAACACATGTGTGTGTTACAGATACAGTCACGATGATCTAGTGGATGGGGTTTTTTTCTCTGTAATGCCTGATATGACTCTGGTGGTTCATCAGCAAAACTGAGGTCAAGAGAACTTCCTCTAAATGATAATGTACAGGAAACTATATGATTACATAGTAAAACCTGCCTTTAGGCTGCTGCTACACTTCGCAGCCGAAGAAAATAAAGCCACCTTTTGCTCAATGCACAGCTGGAGGGACTCCAGGTGGGCTCTGTGGCCTTGAGAGACATATCCTGCCAGGGTCAGTTGCCTCTGGATACCCATTTACTTCCAGAGATTTCATCTAAATCCTCCAAACTAGAACAGCTGGTGCCTCAAGATCTAAAAGTACCATCAAGAAGAAGAATGGGGAGTCATCATTTCGAACAAGATGGCTGCCAACAAGAGCAGCACAGCCCAGCTGAAAAAAATTACTGTAGTCACTTTGGAAATTAAAGAACAGTGTCCAACAATGCTGTTAGATGATACTTCAATTAGTTCTTCTTGGCAACACTACTGGGACAGACAAATGAACCTCAAGGGGGATATTTGTGGTGGAAAATGAAATACAAGAGATCTTGCACAGATCCAGAAAAGTCTTCAGACAGATATATCCTCTGAACTAGCCAAATCCTGCAGCCCACAAGGAAAGGCAAACTCTTGAAGCTTGTCTTCCTGTTCCTTACGAAAGTGCTCAGATGCCTAATGGATGGTGAATTTAAATCTGGAAAAGCTCTGCACCTGGCTCCAATTGCAAATACCATGTACTGATATTTTCACATCTCAAATTATGAAAGTGAAAAAATACAAATCGGTCAAAAGAATTCTTGTGGAGATGCCACATTAAAAATAATCATTTCCTTCAATTTAGCAAAACACATTATGGGATTGTAATCACCCCTTTAAAAAGTAGGAAATCTGCCAGGTAGCAAGGACATAAACTTCTTAATGAAGTTTCCAGTTCAGATCTACTTTCAGATCAGTGAGGAGCTGCACCTCTTCCAAAAGCTACTGGTTTCTAGTCTTTAACTTTCAACAGCTCACCTTTTGGAAACGGGAGAGTTACTTCTATTTTCAGTAAGACATAATGAAACAATGTTAAATGATAGCTCCAGCACTCAACAGAGTGGAAGAAGAGATCAGCATATGATGATTCACACCATCTGTACAATCACCCACTAACCTATTTCTATTCTTCAACTGCCTGAACTTTCCTATCTCCCCTTTCTTCCTCCCTTCTTTCTTCCCACATGTTCTTCCCTCCCACGGTTTCCACCACCCCACCCTCCCTCCCTTTGATTTAATCCCTTATTCTCTATGCTCATTTGCTCAGTTTCATGCACTACATGAATCCAGACCTCCCATGCATGAACCTGGAGTGAAAAGTCTGTAATAAAGAATCAGTCACTGGACTTAATTATCCGTGCTTTTTGCTGCCAAAGTTTACAATTTGTCCCAGAAGTTAGATTTTTCCCCTGATAGTTAAACCTTTGCTTTGCATGGAAGAAGGAAAGAGGCTTCCTGTTTATGAAGAATATGGAAGGAGGACTATGATGAAGGCTCCCACTCCCCCAGCACATAACATTTCACTGAGAGCACAAGGATGTTGATGAGGGTATTCAGTCTGGAAAATGATAAATCACAGAGACAACATAATGGCCAGAAACATTCTCAGTTAGGGAGCACACCTGGCACAGCGTGCTCACCGCCCGAGTGCTCAGCACTCAATGGTGCAGGAAGCAACCAGGGGTAGCAAAAATGCCAGCGGAAAGGGGGGCATCCACCTCAGCTCCAATAACTCCTCCCAGAAATCTGTTTGTGGTTTAATCAGTGCCACAGCAAGTGGCTTTCACCACTGCTGCCTTCTTTGACATGCAAGACTTTGATATCCTTCCTCCATAGCCAGCAAGTGCAGCCACACTGTTGTGTTTGTCACAGAGATTGCAAGGAGCGGAGGATGGGGAGGAAGGTGGGCACACTCATACCTCTGGTACGCTTTCTGTCTCCTCATAGCCCCTTTTAGTTGCCTCTAGTTGGTGCTGGTGCCCACCCCCTACCCTCCCACACCCCTCAGTGTCCTTCTTCCCAGCTTTCTCCAGCTGTCCCACTGGTGCTGGTGGCAAGTCTCAGCCACTGTCTGGAGAAACAGCAGCTGGTGAGAACTAGTCTCTCTCCAGTATCACAGGAATCGCCTCTAGGGTAGGTTCCCTTCCCATACTGGCCTTATTATTGCTCCTGTATTGCTCATGTACAGCCAACAGACAGACAAGTTGCATCCTGCCCACAAAGACAGGCTCTGTCTGGGTATTCTCTTAGGCATCAGAAATTATTAATTCTTATATTCACAGGAACACAGACTCAACTGGAAGGTGGAGTAAGTAATGGATTAGTGGTTAGGCAGTCTCTAAAAGAGATGTGAAATCCGAGTTTGTTAATGCTCCCAGGGGAGAACTGCAACTCTGGGGCAGTCCTGTGGAAAAGGGGTGATGGTGTCACCATGATTTAAGTGGAAACAGTAGCCAAGGCTGTGCCTACTGGTACATGAGAGAGGAGGCTTTGAGAGGAGACCACCAGACACAGCTCAGCACAGAAACTTTTGTTTCTGAATTCTGGTGAGGTACAAGCAGTTCATGCATGAGACAGAAAGCAAATTACTGAGCCCTGTCAAAACAGAAGTGTATCTGCAAATGTCCAGAGGCTGAACCTTCAGTCCCTTTGAAAAGCCAAGGAATTTAGAGGCCTCCCAGCTGAGGTCACATGTGAGTCCTGGTCTGAAGGGTAACAATTTTGGGTGTGGGTGCTCATAGTCCACTGTGGATATCAAAGTTCTTCACATAATCTGGTCTTCCAGCCTTAGGAACAGATGGGATCTTCAATAGATGATGGTTCAGATTTGAAATATCCAGGGCAAAGTACAAAACCACATTTGAACCCATGTCAATTACGATTGAAAGAATATGTTTCTGCCACAGAAATTAGGTACAATTTGGGAAATAGTTTGGCTTTGCTCCTGGGTTCTATCCTGAAAATCTGCTTCTGTGAAGAATAGTGGAATTGCTTAAGACTTTTGGACACTCTTTGGAGTGTATGGTATTTAGCAACACACAGTTGAGTAAATTAAGAGGAAAACTTGAATTAGAGTTGCCTAGGTCTACAGTTAGGATTAATATACCTACAAGTAAATGGGACTTTCTGATCTCTCATATACACTCCTTACAAACAGTGAATATAGATGTGTAAGTGAAACACCCCCACATATTTCTAGTAAAATTAATTGTTTAAAATTGGAGTATTTGGATGCATTGAGACTTGGTGATGAGCATTTCCCACATCTATACAATACTGGAGTATACAAAATCAAACAGCAATGTTGAATTTATGGAGTTCCATTTTCAGCACAGGCTGCCAAAGTTGCCACAGTTTCCAAGGTAATTGCAGTACACATACCTTTACAACCTCTCTAAGTGTCTACCAAAAGTCATCAGTCACCAAATAATTTCATTCAGTTCTGAAAACCTAGTCAGTAGATGAAGATATAGAGGGGTGTCTTACTGCTTGGAGGTTTGGTAAGGGATTGCAACTTAAGGGGTGTGGAAATGGTGAACACTTTTCTAGGGAGTAATGCAGTGTACTTGGAAATCGATGGGATTTTTCTGATGACTTTCCTTTGCTCTCAGCTGCCCTTAGGAAGGCGTTTAGGAAGGGCTGTGCCACCCTAAACCATTGAGACTGGCACCAACAGATCAACAGATTTAAGCATGAGTTTCTTGACTCTGTTTTGCTCCCCTTTCACAAGGACAAACTAATTTGTAAGATCAAAACACAATCAGAATTTTGGTGTCAGTTGCTTTATCTAAACAAAAAATGCTAAGCATTATAGCTGAAAACTTTGCTGAACTTTTGCTCTGCTCAGAAAAAATAAGATGCATGGAGGGATGGATGGGTAGACAGACGCACTAAATATTTCACTCTGTACTTGAAAGCTAATGAAAAACACATTTTGTGGCTTTGACAAATTAACAGAGCAGAGCAACCTAGTTTTATATCTTATTTCCTGTTTTTCTAGTGAGTTCGGGCTTGGAAAGCAAACAGACTTGTGCATAGATGAATAATGTGTTTAGATTTAGATTTGGCCAGAAAAGGAAGTCACGGAAGACATTTTTACTTGGATGGAAATAATGTATGTTACTCTGATGTTACTCTACGGGATTCAGTTCTGTTGCTGCTTTCATAGCTGACTGCAATGTGCTAATGTCCTAGCACCAAATCTCAAATGGCTCATTGAAGTCAGTGGGATGTTTGACTAAGTCAAATCTAAATGACATCTGAAGAAGGATGTTAGGATTTGCTTTATCACAAGATCTTCACTTGCACCCTAAGACCTTTACACCCGGAAAAAAAAAGTATTTTGGAAGAGTCTTAAACACTCTGTAACTGAGATGGTTTCTGGAGCACAGACAGGCACTCAGGAAAACAGCTGTAGCACCATTTTCCAGCAAAAAAATCACAAAAACAAAAATCACAGTGCAAAGAGCATTTCAAGGACAGACTAGAGTTGCAGCACACAGCACTGATGTCAGGCAAGCTCTCAAGGTGCACAGAGTAGCATGCAGAGGACTTTCCATGTCAGACTCATCCGTCTTCTCATTCTGGCCCATTTACATGACTTAGGAAAGAGGGATGATCGGTACAGCAGGATCAAGAATTCAGTGTTTCAGACAAAATCATCAGCTTTATTCTCAGCTGAGATTCCTGTTAATAAAAAGCAGAAACTCATGCCTTAGCTTTTGTGAGTTTAATTATCATCCTCCTGTAGGAGGAATTGATCTGGGTGGAATAAAATTCCCAAGCCTGTGTCTTGGTTTTGAAACAGTTGTCTCCCAGGCAAAGCTAGAGCTTCCCTTGGAACAGAGAATGTAAATCCCCTTCCCTCCAAATTATTATAATTTTGCAATTAGGGGCTTTCAGACAAACATATGGGAATAGGAGTAACAGTTCTTTACTAGGATGTGCTGGTTTGAAAGCAAAACCAGTGAAAGACTCCAAGTCAGAAACACAGTTTAATAAGAGGAAAAGAAAAGAAATAAGAGAAAGTAAATAAAAGTAATAGTACAAAAAACCACTGACAGAGTCAGAATACAACCTGACACCCTGTTGGGGAGGTAGTGGCAGTCCAGATGAGATGGTCTTGTCGAAGCAGTGATCCTGTAGAAACGTCTGGTAGCTCTTGTCTCCTCTGGGAGTCCAGTGGATAAAAGCTGCCTGTGCTGTCCCAAACCCTGGATTTATCCAGGTGGGAATGCTTCGCTCCTCCCCCTGGGCGGAGCATCTCATAATGGGGATGATCTCATTCTATGAGTCATGCAGTGGGTCCTTGATGGCCCATTAAACAGAGATAACTCCCGGAGGAAGTTATCTATGAGTCATGTTGCAAGGCATTGTTGGGCTCATTAACAGAAGATAAGGAAAACACTGCCCCACCTTGGCTCCAACGGCTCATGGGGATAGAATACATACCTTGGGCACAATTTTACATTGTAACCTAGGACATAGGAATATATATTAAAAAAGAATACAAATGTAGTAGTAAAAAAAAAAAAAAAAAGGCAAACAAGCAAACAAAAGTCCTGGTGAAACCCTGACAGGGTCAGAGATATGACCTGACACCCTGTTGGGCAGGATGTTTGAAGTAGGCCAAATAAATCCCCCTGGAGTAATAGATGTGGTTCTGTGGAGTAGAGATGATGCTGTAGAAAGGGTCCAGCAGTGGCAAGATGGGTCCAGTGACCCGGTCTTCTCTGGGGTCCAGAGTGGAAAGCCAGGTACCAGGGTGTTCCTGAGTCTCAGTTTTTATCTAAGAAGGAATGGTTGGCTCCGCCCACACTGGGTGGAGCATCTCACAATGGGATGAGGTAATGTGTCATGTCATCGGTGAGCCCTAATGGCCCATTAGCAGAAGATATCCCCCGGAAGATGGACGGGTGGTGAAGGAGATAAGAAACATTGCTCCACCTGGTTTTAACAGCTGGCCCATTATCAGAATGCATCTGCCCCCCTTCCCCCTGGAGTTACAAGAGATAAAGAAAAAAACCATCTCAGCTGTTTTTAACAGATGAAATAGAATACAGTATTTTTTTTTGTTATATAACCCAAGACAGTCTGACTCTTACCAGGGCTCTTTTACAGTGTCTGTCAAAACCCTGTTCATCAGTATAAAACCAAGTTCACGGTTTTATGAGATTATACAATGGCCTCAGTCGTTATTTATATGCTTTTTAACTAGTTGCATTTTTCAAAAGATTTCAGGCCTATACAGCCAGAAAATGTGAACTATATGGATTTAAACTCGCATACCAACAAAAGGAACTTTTACTATTTTTAATCCCCCTATTTTTAAACTACTCTCCGGAATCATCACGTTTTTGGGGTCTCTGGGGCTTTGAAGGGTTGCAATTTGCATTTCTTCCTAGCTCCAGAGGGTAAGAATGGTTCAGTGTTCTCCTTTCCTTGAAATTTCCATTGAGTATAAAGATTAGCATTAGACTGCTATGACAGCTTTGTAATCAGAACTTCCTTTCATGAGAAGCTGGCTGGAGCCACAGATGTTTCTTGTATTACAGATCATAAAATACTCACCTGAATGTACAGATTATAGCCTTTTTTAGACATTAATCTGGTTTGGGTGTTAGCCAGCTGGACATTTTTGAGGCACTCTGTTTAATCAGCAGTCCTCTGCCTTCTCTTCATCCTTCCACAAGTATATATACTTATACAGAACAGCTAAAAGACATAATTCAGGAATTCTGGTATGAATATTTTGAAGTATCAACACGAAGCCTTGTATGCTTCAGACCTGTGTGTCTTCCTGAAAACAACACTGGCTCACTGGCATAGACCATGTGTAGGTTGACCCTGGCTAGATGCCAGATGTCCACACTGAAGCTGCTCCATCACTCCCCTTCTCAGGCCTGTGGGTAGAGATAAGGGAGAGATCAATCACTCATTACTGTCACAGGCAAAACCAGCTTGACTTCTGGAGATTTATTAAATTTATTACCAATCAGATCAGAGTAGGATAATGAGAAACAAAATCTAAACCTTAAAACACTTTTCTGCAAATCCTCCCTTCTTCCAGGGCTCAGATTCCCTCCCAGTTTTTTACCTCCTCCACACTGGCTTTGCAGGGAGATGGGGAATGGGGGCTGTGGTCAGTTCACCACATGCTGGTTTTGCTTTTCCTTACTCCTCAGGAGGACAACTCCTCACACTCTTCCCCTGCTCCAACATAGGGTCCCTCATACAGGAAGACATTCCTCCATGAAATTGTCTACCATTGGCCCTTCCCACAGTTCTTTGTGAACTGCAGCAGGGTGGTTCCTTCAGGAACAAACTGCCCCAGCATGGGATCCCCAGGGGTTCACAGCCTCCTTTGGGCATCCACCTGCTCTGTTGTGGGGTATTCCACAGGCTGCAAGTGCATCTCTGCTCCACTATGGCCCTCGATGGGCTGCAGGGGCACAGCCTTTCCCACCATGGGCTGCACCACAGGCTGCAGAGGAATCTGCTTCTGTGCCTGGAGCACCTCCTCCCCCTCCTTCTCTGACCTTGGTGTCTGCAGAGCTGTTTCTCTCATGTATTCTGACTCCTCTCTGCTCTGACTGCAATTGCTCCTGTGCAGTTACTTCTTTCCCCTCCTTAAACACATTATGCCAAAGCTGTTTTCACTGATGGGCTCAGACTTGGCCAGCAGTAAGTCCATCCTGGAGTGGGGTGACATTGACTCTGTTGGACATGGAGGAAGCTTCTGGCAGTTCCTTAAAGAAGTCATCCCTGTAGCCCCCCTGCTATCAAAGCACGGCTTCACAAACTCCATACACACCAGTAATATGCACACACATTTTTCACATTGAGGGAAGTCAAACAACAGAACAGATTTTCCAGAGATGCTAGGCAGCCTCCACCTTTCAAGGTTTTCAAGACCCAATGGAACAACGCCTGAGTAACCTTTTATGAACTCACAGCTCATGTTGCTTGGAGCAGGCCCTGGGCTGCAGACTTCCTGACGTGTTTCAGTTATTGGGTAATCCTGGGATTCTAGGACTATGTAGTGGATAGTTAGAGAGATAGAAAATATTTTTTTCAATGTTTTGGGGATAAATATTAAATAATCAACACACTGCTACATTATAAGTCCTGGTGGTAAACCATCCAAGCCATCCAATATCCTTGTTTTCCTTGAAATTACAGTATTAATTTTAACTATTCCAACAAATAATGCAGAGTTTAAATATTTTTACAAAGTATCTTTAAAAATACACATTGAAGTTATCTTTCCTCCCCACCCACCCTGGAATGCATGGGAAAAACATTTCAGTGTCTCCAGTTACCATAATTGCAAGCTCCCAGTATATAGGGCTACAAATGCTTTTAGAGTAGAGGTGTACCTTTTCACACAGAGAAGGGTAGAAGTACAGGCTATAAACCAAAAGGAAATCAGAACAGACAAAAAAATGATGAATGCAAGAGAGGAGAAAAAACATCTGGTGATATCTTCCCTCAGTTCAACTGTTTGTTGCTGTCCTGAGATTCTCTGTTGCCAGCCACAGACACAGCATATAACTCCCACTGATTCCCTTACAAAGCATTCCATGACTCTTGTAACAGGTTTGCTGTATTACCCATTGTTCCCAGGTTAATATTCCCTCCTTCTTCTGTTCCTTTCCATTGCCCTACAGGGGCAAGATTTTTCTAGCTCCTCAGTTTACAGCTACTCAGAGTTCACACCCTTTTCATCCTCTCTCTCATGAGCTTTTGCTCATGCCCTTTCCAGAAAAAATAAACTTTCAGATTGCACAGTGATTAGAGAGATTATCCACATTAAGCATTCCCCTTGTGAACATGAGCACAACAAAAGTTCATTTGAGAAACTCAAGCACTCTGCTGTAACTGGGAGAGGTATTGCCTATCTCCTGCAGAGGTGGCCTTTTTATTCCTCTGTCAGATTTATCAACCATTTATGCCTATCATCTCACCAAGAAGCTCTTTTGCTTCCTGAGGTTTGCATGAATTTCAAAAGCTGATGCTAAATCACCAGAACAATTATATTAGTTTCTAGGGGTTTTTAGATTCCC
Organism: Acrocephalus scirpaceus scirpaceus; assembly: GCA_910950805.1. Lineage (NCBI taxonomy): Eukaryota > Metazoa > Chordata > Aves > Passeriformes > Sylviidae > Acrocephalus > Acrocephalus scirpaceus. Next base: position 35,032,816 of record OU383777.1, read on the forward strand.
TACCTGCTTACCTCATGCTTAGCCTATTCTGAGAACCAACTAACAATTAAAAGCTCACATCTATTTTTTTATGTTGGCAAAGCATTACGTAAAATATCTGAAAGCAAGCAGAAAGGTCTGCTGTTTCTTCAGGATATTCCTCCCTGATGTTCCTCCAGCTTTCATCCACACAGACACTAAAATGACACAATATAAGATAGAACCTGAAGAAATGTTCATTTACTTGGAGATTTGACTCCAGTGCAGAGAACTGTGTAAGTCATAAATCTTTTTTACATAACCACCCCTTTTTTCCAGCCAAGTTTCCTGTTGTTCCAACAAATTATCTACAGGACACAGTTTGATCCAATATTTTGTTTCTAAGATAAATATTTTGATATTTTCTCTCCTTTCAGAAAATACAGGCAATGAGTTGTTTTCAATCAAGGCTAAAGAGTTTGCTGAGGATTTGGAAGATGCTTTTGAAGTTGGGTGAAAAAACAGTTGAAAACTCTGACAGCTTTGGCACAGAACCAAGCATTACATAAGCAAAACCCCCATGTGGTTGCCCATTACTGCCATCTCCAAATGAAAGTGTTACACTGAAGTCTTCCCTCCTCATTTCTTAATCTTTTCTGTTAAGTGAATGTGCTTCATCTGGCTTATGGCAGTTAAATTCATCATAGCAGGTGTAATACCAACATACCTACAAGAAAACAGTAAGCTACAGGGTTCTTAAATGTTGAATTTCCTGTAAAAATTAAAGAAAAATTAACAAAAAATGCCAGTAACTCCCATGTCAGTCACAGTCAATATAGTCACATATCAGATAATATGTTAAATCAAAGAATTATTATTAAAATCACTATTTATGGTAAGTGCACTAAATGCAACATAAAACATTTAGAATTTCTTCTATTTTACAAAAAAAATTATCCTAGATTAAGAAACATCTTTGACTCTATATGAGAATGTGTTTGTTCCCCATAATAGGGAAGAGAACAATTTTCATTTTGATCTGTGAGCCACATTTCCTTGATCATATGGGTAAAAAATTTCACTTATAAGATTAAAACTGACCCAGTGTACAGCAGCTCAGTACACAAATATAGCTCTTAGAAAACATTGTAAATCATAAGGCTTTAATTTTATACCAGTTTTGCATAGGTGTTCCATTCCCACAAAAGAAGTATAAAGGATGAATTTTTTCCAGCCTCAAATGAAGACAAAGCTGAAGACATAGGTAAAGATTAGGGATAGGCACTCTCTTTCTTAATTTCTTTTTTAGGAAGTAAACTGAAATGCAAGTTTTCAGGGGCTAGAAAGGATATGTGCAAATAATGTGTTTAAAAAGTGATACAAGCAATTTAAAATTAATTTTCCCATAAGCAGAATTGTTAATCTGAGTCATCCGAGAACCTTCAAGGGGTCAAAAGCAGAGAGTTACACTGCCTACCCATATGGAGTTGGTAATGAAGACTTTTTTTTCAAGTCTTTTCATAACTTCACAGAACTTGTGGAAGAAATAAAAAACTTGATATAAGTTCTGGCACTACTGGCATTCTACTGGCAGTAGAATCAAACAGAGATTTGGTACATACATGGCAAGCTTGTTTTAGTTTGTAAATCTGTTATGCTCAGATGAAAAGAATAATTCTGGCTATAAAATTTATATAACCACTCTTATAAAAATATATTTTCAAGATTATTCTTTCAATTATATATATAAATGGCTTATCATAAACTATAAATGTTTAGAGTTAAAGCAGCACCCTGGATCTAAGGATTTTTATACTTTTATTTAATATTTGTTATTTAATGATGTAACTGTATCATCTGATAAACAAGTTACATATGTAATGTTTCAGTGAAATATATTTTAAAAATTACAGCAGCCCAAGAACATTCACACTTTGAATTAAGGCACCTGTTTCAGAAGCCCCCTGTTAAAGGAGTGAGTAAGGTTCCTCTGAAGGTTAACTCAGGAAATCTTGCTTAGAAGCCTATTACCAATAATTATGCAAAGAGTTTAAGTATGAAGGATATGACACCTGTGAAACTACAGTGGACATATTTTCCTTCAATATTTTCATTGCAATTTTTTATTTTAAAATAGTCCTTGGTAACTGCTCTTTTTTGAAAAAGATCCGTGCCTGCAGTTTGCACTTATCTAGACTCACTCTTTTACTGTTTAAACTATTTATCTTACCCAGAGCCAGCTGTTTACTGTGTCAAATTATGACTTGAATAGTTGCTCATTTGAGGTTTCCTATGTGATTGTTTATGCATCAAGGTAAGAAAAAATAAATCAGTCTTAAGAAAAAAATAGATTATGAATAACAGTTCTGAGGATTTTCCTTCTTCGCATGGAAGTATGCTCTCTGCTTTCATTCTGGCAATCTAATGTACCCCAGTGCAAATGAATCACAGAAGATTTAGCTTTTGGAAAGGCTTTGTGAAGTCTTTGCCAAATTAATAGTATTCCTAAGACAGCAATATCTTGCTCTCCCTGACTTTCAGATTTAGCTGTTGTTGTCTTAAAATCCTTTTTATTATACTAGAAAAAAACATGTCCTTGTGTTATAAGAAGTACTATTAGCAGCATAATTACTTTGATGAACACAGACATACAGACACCAACAAAATATGGTAAAGAATACTAGAGTTCTTTCTGCATTTTTTTTTTGAACACTAGGAAAAACTGTACACCTCAATATCTGGTTTCTTGGCTGTGTATTAGTGAAGAAACAAAGGTCCATACATAACCAAAATTATCTCGAAGAAAGTGATGACCCTGATGGAATGCAGTTGCTGCCACAGCTGTATTTCAGTATAGACTGGACAATAAAATGATACATCATGGGAAGATTTACATCTCTTATGCTTTCTTGTGGAATTCTCCCTCTGCCCCTTGGATAGATTTCACTGCTTTCCTCAAACAAGATATGCAGAACCAAAATATGCTCTATGTATATCTGAGATAAAGATATATTCCATATATAATGCAAGTCTCCATTCTAACACAGTCCCTGTGTGTATGAGGTGAAGTTATTTGATCTCTCTCCTCTTTGATTTTCTATTTAGAAATATGAATAACATTGCTATCCTACCTCCTGGGATATTATGAGAGCTCAATCAGTAAACAATTTTGCTCCAATATTGGGGATATAGAGTCAGATATACAATTCTAGCTCAAAAAAGTCCTATTAATATGTAAATACCAAGTGCTTGCAGTATCTTTCCAGGATACAGTCTTCCCAATTTACTCCAAGACATGACTGTTTCAGTAAGTAATAACAAGATAGCAAGTTTAGATCATTATATTGTATGTTGCTGATAACAGCCCAAAATTGTAACAGAAATTAATAAAGAAAACAAGATGCATGTGTTTTCAGGTGAAATATTAAAAGTAACAAAAAATCTCTCTGAGTTGAGAAATGCAAGCAGATGGAAAAACTATTATGTAAATGCATGCTTCGGAGTTTTCCTGAGGAAAAAAATTTGACCTGAAAAATCTAAAACTGGAATTCGGCCACAACAGAGATGCATGCCAAAAGCCTGATCCTTACTCCTTGTTGGAGTCTTCTTTAAAATTGTTCAAAGAATACCATTTAGAGGTTTGTGAGATATCCAGTCCAGATGACTTACTCATTTGACTTAAGTTACAGTGCCATCTACTGTAGTAATAGACACAGAGAGTCCAGATCTATTCTAAAATTTCTCTCTCCTGAGCTTATTTTTCATTTATATTCCAGTGTAACTGTAATCCAATCTATGAGTTTACAAGCACTCAAAGTCATATCATATATGAATATAAATGGAAGGACATTCAGAGTTTTAACAGCAAGATTAGAATACAGTCTTAGGAAACCAGAGAGACATACAAACTGCAATGAAGGCTTTTTGAGGGTGTATGTCTTGCTTCAGGGCTCAGGATGGCCAAACAGAAGGCTTTTTTTTCTGTACTCTGCTCCATTGAACGTACTTTCTGCTAATCTTAAATACTTCCCTACCAAAAGAGGTGCCACAGAGTTGAATTTTGTGCCCATCTGCCAGAGTAGGGGTGCAAAGTTGTAGATTTCTATACTCAGAAATCCCAGTGCTCCAGTACAGTTAGCATACATGAAATATCCCAGTACATTAACATTGCAATCTGAAAGACAGAACGGGGTCTGAAAACCTTGTCATTTTGTAGATAACTGGAACACAGTGAAAGGACAGATGTTAGTCAGAGAGACTTCTCCTGATTCAAGCAAGGTACAGATAGAGAGAGTAGTCTTCAGAGATCTTTCAGGCATGTGGGTATCATGACCGGGCCATAACCAGCTCTTAGGACAGATGCAGTTGACACACAGCTCATGATTTTGCTGCCCAAATTCATTGTGCTGCTGCAGTCTGGACAGCCCTGCAGAGTAATCAATGATATGCAATAATCTCATTTTTCTACATGTTTGTTAAATCAGAGGTAATTATGTTCCAGAGACTCTCATGCAAATGTGTAAATACATCACATACCAGAATGAAGTAACAGGTGCTAGCACTATCTCTGTATCAGGCTTTAGTTTTCTAGATGCAAAGAAAGAAACCATGACCCTGAAAAGTGAGGTTTTGTAGGATATGATTTCTGTTTATACTCTAGACCACATACACTAATTACTGAACCTGCAGCCAAATGGTATTTCATATTTTCTCAACAACTTTGCTTCCAAGTAAAGTCAGGAGAATTCACATCCAAAATTCACCTAGTTGCATCACCAAATATCAAATTTAATACAAAACTATACTGCTTTGTGTCTTAGACTGGTGGGGCTCCCTTCTCTTCGCTCTCTACTTCTGCAGCCTGCCCTTCCTGCTGATTCCTCAGACCTTTTGGCAGCTGACAGTTGCACTGTAAAGGCTGTAGAGATTTACAGCTGGTTAATTCCCTCTTTCCAGTGAACTGCATTGTGCACCCTGCTCCTTTTCACTTGTACTGTGAATGATTCCCCTGTTGGAAGTTTTACTGAGCAATGGAAAACAGGCCTTAATGAAACACATGATACTATAGTTCACTGAGAGGTTGTCTCATAAAAAGACTGATGCAAGTTGATTGTGTCTCAAATGGGGCTTCCTAAGGACTTAATTCCATATCAGCTAGTTTGACACTGGGCTTTTTTAGTAAGCTGGTGTGAAATATGTTACTGCTTGAAGGCACCCCTGTTTGAAAGTCCTCTGTTCAACATATTTATTGCACATATACCTGAAGGCAAAAGAAAAGCAAATTTTCACTGGCTATAGCACCAGAACATCGGGGGAAAAAAAAAACCAACAAAACTTCAACAAAACAGACAAGCTAAGGTGCAAAGCAAGGCCTTATTTTCACAGTTGTTTGGAATCATAAACCAGAATCACCACTGAAAGAAGTCACCCTGCCCTTCCCAGACCCTTGCGTGTGCAGCCCCCACCGCCCCCACCTACTCACACAAAGGATCCTAAAGCCTCATGTCAGCTGTATTCTTTTCACCATTTTTACCATTGAGTCAGATCACTGCTGTGACCCAGTTCAACATGGTCTACACAAGTTAGGACTTTACTGCTAATTAAGAGAGTGCCAAGCAGTGTAGAGGGACTTGTAGCAACTTTCTTTACAGCTGGTGCTCTCCGAAGAATGTCTCCTTCCTCTCCACAAATCCCTGACCCTTGGTCTTGAACAGTTCACACATAGTACCGTTGTGGCCCCGAGTCGCAATTGCTCTTTTGTCTGCTTTCCCTCAGTTCAAAGAATCTGAAAGAATGGGTGTGGCAGCTTACCAGGAGAGGTTTTTTATTGCATCAAACAGTGAGCATGTGTTGCACGCTCTGTGATAACATGGGCAGAAAGAGCATTGATAATAGGATAGAGGGAACCAGAATTAACAGTCTTATCTGTCCTACCCAGTCAGGGGTATTTAGGATTAAATTGTACCGTGAGCCAGCCAATGCACACAGGGAAGGTGCCGGCAGAGGAGGAGGAGTTGCAGAAGGCTTCCCTTCCTCCAGTGGCAGCGCTTGGAGGAATTCAGCTGTTCTTGGAAGGGTGCTGTGAATCTCATAGCAGTGATGTCTAATAAACTTATAATCTTAAAGAAAGGGTATGTAATTCCAAAGAGTAAAAAAATGCTGAGTTGGCTTTGGCAAATGTAAAAGATGGGTGAGCACTGGTGGGAATCAGCTCAGAAAATAAATCACATAGTTTCAGTAAACCTGGGCTCTGTTTTACTGCTCAGGGCAGAGCAATTGAGTCTCTATCATGGATGCAATCCTGTCAACTAAAAGCTGTTGCAGTTCATCTGTGCAAAATTATATGGTGGTGATACTGAATCTTTACATGTTCAACCTTGGGGCAGAGAATACTATTTGGAGTGTGTGGCAGAAGACAGCAACCTTATTGCCTCTGCTAAAAAAAAAATAAACTGAGTTTATCTTCAGAGCCATTCATTTTTAGTTGCCATAGAAACAGCCATTAGAGCCATTTTATATCTGGCTGACAAGTCCCACATTTTCTGATATGTCTTGCCTTTTTTCCTCTTTTTTTTTTTTTTACTCTTTCATGTCTAATTTTTAATTCAATGCAAAATATCTGACAGAGACATAACTCCTACCTGAAACACAGATACAATTTCTTTTATTTTTATCTGTGAAATTCTCCATTGCTCCTAATATATATGTGCTCAGTTCATAATAAAATTATATATTTCTACTTAAAATAAAGAAAAGGAATAAAGACACACATATAAAACAAAATTACAATTATAGGTACTGGTTATTTTCTCTTTAAGTAAAGTATCAGATTAATATTAGGATGAGATCTTTCTTCTAATAGATTCCCAACTGTTCTCCTAGTTTGCTCCTCTTCAGTTATCCCAAATGGATTCCAGGCACAAACCAGGAGTTTATATTTAGTTACTTCCATTTTAAATTAGTCAAATTACTTTTTTTGTGTGTGATTGTTTTAATTGATTGAGGTATTCTTCCACTAATTCTGAAATTTTCTAGGGTTTTTTTTTAAGTAATGATATCTTGTAACTTCACACCTGCAGGAAGAGAAAATCAATATTTTTTAAAATGTCCATTCATTTTGAGCAACTCAAGTATATAAAGACGCTAAATTTCACCAGTGTTTCCTGACTACTGCTGATACAGCAATGACTGACAATCCAGATGTCCGATTCTCACAAATTTAATAGGTGCTTTTGGAAATTTGAGCTCAAATGTTTCCTTTTGATTAAAATAAATATCATGGTATTCTTACCTAACTTACAGAGAGAGAGTTAATGAATAAATCATAGCACTTCTAAATTATATAATAAATTCAGATTTTAAAGTGTTGGAAAAATGCTAAATATTTATGAGTATTTTGTGTATTTTCTGTAATTCAAAATTAATTTGGGCTAATTCAGAATGAGACCTTCTATCCCAGAAGTTAATATTACATATGCAAATTTTTTATTCCTAAGATACCCTTAAAATTCCTAAAGAAATAACACCAATGAGAATAAGGAATACTTTTCTGCCACTAAGCTGTGGCAAAAGGACTATTCAGACCCATGAAAACAATGCTAAAGCAATCCTTGAGAATGGCCTGAGAAACCATAACTTTGCTGTATGACATGCAAATATTCTGAGAGTAGGCCTGGTGGTATCAGCTCAACAGTGCACATGGCTTTCATCAATTCATATTCTACTTATTTGCCTCCCTTTGTGGTGTTTAAATCTAAACCTCTGTCCTGTAACAACTGCAATCAGTGCATGCATAATTGTTTTATGGTGCAGGCAGCAGTTGATGGCTCCTCCTCTGGGGTGAGTCTCTGATTTGCAGAGCAGCAAGAAGCTGCCACGGGACTTACAATGGTTATTTATTCTGCAGTATCCTCAAGACCAATCCCCTGGCTATCTGTGCAGCCTCATGTCCCTGGCACTCTTAGGGATTGTTGGAAGGAAAACCTGACCCTTCGTTCCTCTCTGCTGTCTCTGCAGGCAGTATGGTCCCTATGACAGCTGCAGATGAGAGTGATCCCTGTCCCCTGTAGCACTTCTACAAAGGTACCTGGCTGTTACAGCGACTGGGCGGTGAAGAAGGCACACAGACAGTTCTTCATGATCAGAAGGCTTTTACTCTTTTGAATCTTTGCCTTTTTATAACATGGTCTGCAAAAGAGGCTGTGATTGGTCGTAGAAGGACTGTGTCTCTTCTCCTTTATCAAAACAACAGGTGACAGAGATTGTTTTGGGAAATTTGTGTAAGGAGAGCAAAGCTCTCTTTAGTATTTACAAAATAACAAAGACAATGTTATGAGAATGGGAATTTGTTCCCACAGCTAGCAGTAACTAGCAGTAAAAATCTAAAGCCCAAGAAAATACAGAGCCACACCTGGCACAGCCCATCACGCTGCACCTGCCTGCCGTGCAGCACAGCCACTCCTGAAAATGTCAGTGGTACAAATGGGACAGCCTCTCCTCAAAGTCTTGCTGACACAAATGAGACACTCAGCTTTTCTGGTGCAATCCCAGCTGTGGGATAGGGCTTGGGACCTGCTAATACCATCCCTATAGCAGGAGTGGTGAGCTCACAGAGGGCCCAGGCAGGGGCATGTCCTCTCTGACCTTTGCTGTGTGCTCATGTGAACATCACTCAGCAGAGCTGCAGAGACATGGATCAGGGCCAGAGTGAGAAGGTTGGCCTGCTCTTTGAATAAGACACATTGCTTTCCAGTTCCAAACCAATTCTGCTTATTTATAACACAGTAATGGTAGATACTGCCCCTCCTGAAATCTGGAAGTGTTCAAGTTTAAAAAACCCCCAACCTGAATATTATGGAGGAGATTTCTCTTCTCTGAAACTCTAAATAACTGAGCTTGACAAAGAGGAAGCACAGACTTGTGCCAGCCTGTGCTCAAAGCACTAAGGCATGTACAATGCATGAGTGAGCAGTGAAGATTTTATCCAAATTCAGAGTGACTCCTGGTATCAGAAGTAAACAGAAACTATGTAACAAAGTTATCCTTGAGCTTAAATTCTTTGAAATAGCAAAGAACGTCTTAAAGTGGTCTTTGTGGTGCTGTTCCTTTATTTGTGTATATGCATAGAGCCAATTCAGAGAAAGAAAGATGTGTTTAATGCAGTTAAAAAGTTTAGGAGGTTTCAATAAATTTAGAAGAGGAGTTGAACTGCAGAAAGGTATTGCAGAAAATAGATTAGTGACAATCTTAAGGGTAAAAATGAAATTTTGGAGACAGGTCTTTGAAATTTTTTGGAGACAGGGAAAGGGAAGCTATCAAAAATAGGATGTGATATTAAGCTGGAAATTCAATTTCATAGTTTTTCTGAAGATAACTGAGCCCTCTGATTAGCAGCTCATATGAAAGTGGATTCAAATGAGGCAATTGAATTTATTATCACCTTTTGCACTATACTTACCTTCTCTAATACACTTTTCTTCCTTGAGGGTTAGAATATGCATACCATTTGCAAATCATATCCTGATTAACCATAATTTTCAACCTGGCTCTAAACTAGAGAGTGAACAGTTGAACCAAGAGAATCAGCAGACTGACAAGCACTTATAGAGGGGAAAAAAGATGGAACACAATGCTCACATGTATGATCCCAAAACAATTGAATACCTATAAAAAGACAAACACTGAGCAAGCGATGAATAATGCCAGCTATTTTCCTACAATAGCTATGTCAGTAGGAGTTCTTGTAGATGCCCTTTGGATGCAGTTTTACATTACACTTAATCCTATCTAACTGTGAGCCGCAACCAAAAGATGAGGTAATTTTCCCTCTTTCTCAGCACAGGCTGTTGCTTTGTTGCTTTGTTTCCAACCTTTGTTGGGAACAAAATTGTCTCCTTTCATGTAAGCCTGAAGTTACACAAGAGTTAACAAAACCTGAAATTTTGGCCTCTGAAAGCAAATATGCAGATTTGTGCCTATTTGACATCTCATTTTGAATATAACTTTTTTCTCAATTTTTGTTTGTGGAATTTTATAAACTAAGGCATTTCAGTGGAAAAGACAATTTCTTACATCTTAGAGTGTACAGATTTTACCATCTGGATTATTTTGCTGGGAGAAAAAAAAAGGGCCTGCAGAGTGGCTCCAAGAGGATTTGGAAAGATCAAAGTCTTCAGGACTACAAGTAAAGAAACAAAACATATTCATTGCAGTTGGACTGACATACCTAGGACATAAATTTATACAACAAAACATACACTGCACTTATCAACTAAGCTGAGGTCTCTTCTGGTTTTCAGTACTATCCTGATTAAACCAGCACTTTTTTATAGTTTATCTTTTCACTTTGTTGCCTATAACATTACAGCATGAACAGCTTATGCTGATGTTGAAGTAAAAGTCCAATTGAAAATTCCTGCATCATACTCAGTCTTACTTCCTCAGGCAAATTCTACATTAATTCATTTTTTAAAATATAAAAATATATTTTTGCCATGTTGATATTAGCAAAAATAGGTTAATGTTTAAAAACACTACTATTGAAACTGGTCCTGCCACTCTTAACTAAAGTGATACATTTAAATATTTTTGAGATAATCATGTACAATACAAAGGGGTGGGAAAATAGCTCTCCTCCCCTTTGTCTTGCAGCAGGAACATCCTAATAGAAAATGGCCTGAAATTATTTGAAGAGGAAGGTATGGAGAGTTCTGTTGGCTAACAAGACATGTGTCACAAGATCCTCAGAGAACAAGCGGCTGCTTTTATGTTCAAAATGAGGATTATATCTGAATTTGCATAATTAATAGTACAAGAGACCAAAGGAACAATATACAAATAAATAGGGTTTGTGTATCCACGAGAAACAGAGACTTGTAGGCTACCTTCTTATGTAGAACTGCTACAGTCCCTTTCCCCCCTTCTTTTTCTATTAAGGGAGCTCCAGCTGTCATCATCAAATGACAGAACATCCCACGGTGTGAAAGAAGAACTGAAGGAAGACACCAGTTCATCTGCTGCCATTTGTTCCCATGGTTGGCTAAGGGTTTGGAAGGTATGCCATTACTTCATGAGTAGTGGCTCCTGCTGTCCCAACAAAACTTATGAGGACATTTCTCCAAGACCATGTTGTCCTGCCAAGAATTCTTTCTCTCATGATCACATTTGTGTTTCAAGCCCTGCTTCATGCCAGCCTCCTACATTGTGTCTAAATAATTTTAATGTGTACAATTCATAAAGCATTAACATTTTCACTAGAGTGGATCAACTCTGAAGTTGCTCCCTTGAGTCACAGTAATTCACAAAGAAGCTATTGGCGACCAGAAGAAAAGAGGAAGACACATTTAGTAAGTCTATTCACGGAAAGAATGAAAACACAACAGAAAATAAATAGAACAGCTTGCATAATATTTAGTCTCCTACATTGCCTACAGAATTTGCTTAGTAATACACATACAAGAATAAAAATTATCATAATCTATTCTGTAAATGACTGTGGACTATAAATCTAGCAAGTCAAACTATTAAAAAAGGCTCCAAAGTGGAAAAGCCCCCTGAGCATGAAACACAGCATACAGGGGTCCAAGGGCTTCATTGATCATCCTTCATTATTGCAAAGAGCAAAGCAGAGGCTGATGTCTTTTCCTGCCTCTTTAAAGGCCCCAGATGAGATCGTTCAAAGGCTACTGGTAATCCCTGAGGTGGTTCTGAGGTGATGATGATGACTTTTTCATTCATATTTCATTTCCTCGCCCTTTTAAATTATCTATGGATAGTACTCAGATGCATATAAAACATTCAATTGCACACAACCTACTATCTCCTGTTATTCTTTAATCTGATAATTAGGATAACAAGGACTTAGGTTTTCTTGATTACAGCAACTTTATTTAGCATGACCAGGAGTGGTAACTGTCACAGTGCTTCACTTTATTCTCTAGAAGACTAGTTACTAAATCAGTTCACCATTAGGCAAGTATGTGAACTCAATTAGATCTTAATACTTTAACAGTAGCTACATGGACTGTGAGAAATCCAGAAGAGTGAATTCTCCTTGTAAACCAATCAACCATTTCATTCACCAGCAACTTGTCCATTCATAGATGTAAACATGTACTTTTAATCTGTGATCAATGTAATAGTGTAAATCATAATTGCAACTAAATCTAGAAGTTTAATTAGGATGTCTTGTTTGTTTGTTGTTGTCTTGTTGTTGTTCCTAACTACCACCTCTAGAATGTTTTTTTCAGGTGATACTCTGAACTTTACCAAAGGGCTCACAAAAAAACCCCCCAAAACACCCAAACCCCAAAATCTTAAATACAGCATTTCTGTCTTCCAGAATTAACAGCAGGAATGACACAAGATCTGCAGCCAATAAATTTATCATGTCACAAGCTGGATAAGAACACTAGGAATAACCCAAGCATCTCCATACCTGAAATATATCTAGACAGTCAGCAGGTGTGCTCCACAGCATACCCCTTGTTTTGGATTTCTGATTTTTTAACTATTTTTTGGTCTATTCAAATTTCTTTCCCATGGGCACTTAAGTGTGGGATTGCAAGATAGACAGGGATGATCTGCACACAAGTCCAGGACCCAAGATGAAGTCAGGACACTTTCGATGGTGATCCACACACTGTGAAGTACTCCCAGTCATGAAACAAAAAAATCGAGTCAAGCTAAAAATAACATTTTTATTCATTGCAGTGATGCTTTTACATTATTTTAATTCCGTCTGAGAAGCACAGGCTTCTTATTGTCAGCTTGTGATAAAGTAAAAATACCAGGCTTATTTTTGGATGTGGAACATAAAGTACAAAGCAGAACACAATCTATTATGTAGAGCATTATGTGCACTGCGCTTTATGTACCAGGAGATGTTTCTAAAAATCACCTGGAGCTTAAACATGGATCTGGGTAACAGAACATTCATTCAAAATTCATTTGAAACTGTCTTGCAACCTTAACAGTTCTAAATGCACAACGAAAACAAACAAACAAAAAACCTCACACCAAAAAAAAGAACAACGCTTGATTTGACACGAATTATCTTCAGTTTGTGATGTTAAAAAGAGAGCTCTGCAGCAGCACAGTAGAGAGCCCTGGCTAAATGCAGCTCGGCGTGTGCCTGTTTTGTGTCCTTTCCGCACATTTTATTGCGCTCCTGAGCCCGGCGCGCCGCTATTTTGAAGATGTAGAACGGTGCTTATTTTTCAGCCGATAATTACAGTCCCTGGCTATTGAGAACCCAAGGCGCTGTGAGTGTGCTGGAGCTCCCTTCCTCGGAACGAGGCAGTGCGGCACACGAGCCTGCACCCTGCAGCGTCGGCACGGACCTCACCGCGGGGCACGGCACAGCACAGCCCCGCCGAGCAGGGCCGGGCCGGGCCGGGCAGCAGCGTGAGGCGGCCCCGGCGGGCGGGGAGCGCCCGGAGCGGGGCGGGCCGGGGCGGGGCGGGAGGAGAGTCCCGGCGCCCGCCGCTGGCGGAAGCCTCGCCGCGCCGCCGCGGAAGTGACGCCGCGCTCCACCTCCTCGCTGCCTCCCCCTCCCCGCTCCCTCCCCCTCCCGGCGGCGGCTCGGGAGCCGGGCGCGGCTGGCGGCGGCCCCGGGTGGGACCATGGCGGACGGCGTGGACCACATCGACATCTACGCCGATGTGGGCGAGGAGTTCAACCAGGTACGCGCGGCCCGCGGGCGCGGCCTCTCCGCTCCCCTCCCTCGCCCGCCTTCGTAGCCGCGCCGCCTGCAGGGCCCTCAGCGCGGCGGCCGCGCCGCCGCCATTGTTCGGGCGCTCCCGCCGCCGCCGAGCGCGGGGCTGCGCGGGGCCAGGCCGGGCGCGGCCTCACCCCGGGCCGCGGGTGCCGCCGGCGGGTCTGGCCGGGCGGAGAGCGCGCCTGGCGCTGAGTGGCGGCTGCTGCCGGCGGGCTGGACGCGCCAAGGGCGAGCGCCTTCCTTCCTTCCTTCCTTCCTTCCTTCCTTCCCTCGCTTTTTCGCTTCTTACCAAGCTTCCTCCCTATCTGCCGTTCCTTGTCAGGGGCCGCTGCAGAGGGCTCTCCCTCGCCGGCTCGGCGGACGGGACCCTCCCGGATGCGGCGGGGAGAGCGGCCCCTTCCCGCCGGCGGTGGAGGGGAAGCGCTGCCATTGTTTGCAGATGAATCAAAAAGCCGCCGAGCGGTGGCTGTTTCTCGGCCGCGCTTTGCGGGGGAGGCGGAACTAGTGCGGCTTTATTCTGCAGCGCTGGAGAAAGTATCCAGCTTTTTATATTTTTTTATTTTGTTTTTCTTACTCGCTATTATCTTCCATTTTAAAAAGGGGCGCAAGCCTTTTTTAAGAGGACGACTTCATATTTTGTTGAGGAAATTTGGATGAAATAAGCATCTTCTCTGGATTATAAGTAGTCCACTTTTATAATCTTTTTTTTTTCTTTTTTGCGTTGTTTGTATCAGTTTTGCATGCCATCTGTCCTATTTTATTAGCGAGTCCTGCACTTCTCCAGGTTGAGTTGCCCCAGATTGCTTTGTTCCTGCCCTAGAGCATAAATAACCGGGAACAACTGCGCTTCCACGCACTTACGGGGCCCAGCTGTATGCCAGCTTGCCCTACAGAGAACTGGGAAATAGGTAATGGCTTTGGAGTTCACAGGTAATTTGTAACTTTCTCTGCAACTTGTAGCTTTCTCAGAAGACTTTCTTCAGATATCGATTATGCAGTAATTCTAAGTATTAATAATCTCATAAAGGTATACTACGAAAGAGTGCCATATGAAAAGGAGATGATGAAAAGCACTGATTTGCTCTTAGTTTGTCTGCATGTAAAGGTTTCTCCCTTACAGTTGAAGACCCACTATATGAATTTAAACAGGAATGAACCCTAGGACAGACACCATTTAGCAGAAGAGTACATTTTTTGAGATTCTGTGATAAATTGAATTTGATTTAATAAATTCTTGATAAAACTGATAACAAATCAGAATTTTCAAGAATAAACCCCTTGTTTGAATCTGGTAGTGTTTGTGTAAATTCATGTGTGCAGAAGCCCTCAGAGCAGAATAGTTATGTGCTGGAAGTATAGTGTAAAGAGATAGTGCCAGAACAAAAGTGATGGGGTTGATCTGTTTCACTCACACAGTCCTGGTCTACTCAGGTCGTCATTACTGTTGATATTCTCTCTAACCATCGTGGTATGAATAAAGAGAATCTTGTGATAGTTTAGTTTAAGCCAGCAGGCAGGGAACCCTTTTGTGTTTTTCACTGTATTCACCCCAGTTGCATCCCTGTTGGGTTTGCGTTTCTGCAGTCTGTTGCTTCAGTTCATAAATCTTGCAAAATATAGGGCAGAAAGGTGAGAAGAGGCTAGTGCTCTTTTTCCGTCAGCTTGAATGTGGTGGTTTTGTTTGTTTGTTTTAGGGGCTTTTCTTCTGCATTTTTGTCTGTCACAAACACCCAAAAACTTGCTGTTTGTGCTTTTCCAAATTTAATTTCTATGACTTTCTATTTAAAGTAATATTGTTGAGCTGAGCAAGTCTTGAAAGAGTATTAAAGTTTTACGATGAGAGATTGACACCTCTGCACGTTCCCATTTGTTTCTGTCATATATGAAAGAAGGCGAGTTGTATTAGTTTCTACCTCTTAATTCTGACATCATTGTGAAAAGTTTTCTAGAAACTTTCATTCATGAGTTGCTGTTCCTGATTTGAAGCTGACAGCTTGAATGGATAAGATGGAACATAATTCTTTGGATGTGTGAATATGACAATTAAGAAAATGCTTTAGAGAGAAAGTGATTTGCATTATTAATTTGTTTATGTAGAGGGCATTTGACAGAACATATTTGGAAAATAAATTGTCTTTATCTGTTAAATGAACTTGCTTTTTGATTTTGTTGCTCTACATTAATGTGACTTACTAATATTTTTTAAATTGGACTATAGAAACCCTTTCCACTGGTTTTGGCAGTAACAGGGACTGAAGAATTATACTATGGAGCTTGCTGTTCTTCTGGATGCAGTACATAACTCTATTTATACACAAGCTGGGACAAAACTTTTGTTTGCATCTGGATTTAACCCTTCATTTAGGACTTGTGACTGGATAAACTTCCCTTGGTTATTTTGTCTTGTATGTATACATACACTTCAAGGTACTCATCCTTGAGGCTATTCTGGGATTTTTAAAATGCCTTTTTTCCAAGTAGGAGGAGGGTAGAGATGTTCTGCTTGATTAGCACTAAATGAACCATAGGTTATAAAGGTGAAATAAAGACCACAAAGTCATGGGTTTACAAGGTGGCTAAGATGGATGACAGCCAGAAACTGTCTTGGGTTGTATTTAGTGTTGGTTGCAGTGAGCAGACTAACTTGATATCAGATCTTTTGAGTGAAAATGCATCTTTCCTATTACATCTGAAGCTCATTGTCAGTGTTACCTCTTAGTCTTTTATTAACTTGTTCATCATAATAATGTTTTTTGTCCTTGGACTAACAGCTTTAGTCAATTCGGCTCTGACCAATTATACTTTTGTTTAAATTGTGGTTTCTTTTTTTCTTGAAGAACTTGGTTGAGTAATTTTTTATTTTTTTCTTCTAAGCTGACTTCCCTATTCAGCAGTCTATTCTATTTATTTAAAGTCTCATTTTGAGATGATAACCTCATAAATGTAGTAGTTCCTGCATGCATTGCTTGTGCCCTGTTAGAAATAGGCATTGCAGGGAATATTTTACCGTGAGCATCTCCCTACATGTTACACATCTTGCTCTTCAAGAGAGGGAGATCTTGTTGGGAGGGAGAGCTTGTTAGAACTGTTACCTGCATACAAATAGCTGAGGATGGCATTCTGTCAAGGGCAGAACACCCTCATTAAGGTTGGGGTGCTTTAGCAAATATTAGGGTGAGGTTTTATACACAAAACCCTAGAATATTGCTGTGTGGTACAGAGATAATAAGGAGCTTGTGTAGGAGGCCAGTTTGGGTCTGACTTGAGGCTGCCTGCCAGTTTGGCCAGCAAGCTGGGTTGGTTTTTTATGGTCATGAAGATTTGACCATGCTTGTCAAGTTCCCTGATGCGCTTTGCATTTTCAAGCTTGGGGATTTTTTTCCACATGTACTCATGCATGTAGTTAAACAGTAAAAACTTTTTAGACATGTAAACATACAAAAATCTTTCTGATCAGAAAGAGGATGCAAAAGAATTCAAGGATATCATATTTTAATGCTGTGGAAAAGGTGCTTGCTTTGTTTATACTCTTAATGAGTAAACTTGGATAGTTGCATTGAGGATATGTCTAAACATGCTTGTAGTGTTCTATTTTGAAACTTAAATGCTAGCAAATTAGGGATGAAGGACTTTTCATTTTGTATTTTGTAACTGGATAATAAAACTGATTTAGATGGAATAAGCAGTTAAGTGGTTATTACCTGAAAACCACAGTATCTTAGGAATGTGTTAGTTACTGTCTTGACTTCAGATCTGTAACACAAAGGAAATTTTTTTTGGTATGATAAATAATAAAAGCTAGCATTTAGTGGCCAATTAAAGCCAGTTATTAAAAGCAGCCTTTATATCGAAAAGACAGGTGTCTTATCATGGGAGGGAACGGCCACATTGTGGTGTAATAAATTTCTACTCAGTAGGGCTGTCCTGGTCAGAAAAAAAATATAAGCTGAGAGACCTGCATGTGTTTTAAAATATGTCCACAATACATGACAGCATATGCATTTTGTCAGTTATGCTGAAAGGGCCCCGGGAAAACATAACATCTGTATATTGGTAAATATCAAACTCCAGAAAAACTTCAGAACTTCTTATCTGGCACCTGTGAACAGTGGTACTAGGTATGTTTAGTTTGTGTTTTTGACTACTTGTGAATTTTTAGTTATTCTTTGTAACTCTGTAATTATTCTATAACTTTTAGTTACAAGTTAATAAGTTGCTTAAATTTTAGTGCTGTGCCGGTGGTAGGGCGGAGAGCATTTGGTCCTGTAGAGTAAACATGAATCCTATGGTTGAACAAACTTGTCCACTTCTGCCATAGGCAGTTTGCTATCTTAAAAATATCAAAGGCTGCCCTTTTTGTTAATGTTCCAGTTTGTATGTTCAGACAGTTAATCAAGACCAGAAGGATTTTTGTTTATGTCTTTGTTATTTTTGAGGACCTACAAGTTTTTTTTTTTTCGGTGAGGATACTAACATGTGTTTAGAGTTTTTGACCACAAATATGGTAACGAGTGAAAAAAACAGTAAGGGGGAAACTAGATAGTTTAGATTTTCTTCCCCCCCCCCCCCCCCGAGAAGCAATGGTAAATATTTTTCATGAAACTTTATTTACCTCACTGATTTTTTAAAATGTGTTTTTGGAGGTGTAAGTTAGTGTTTAACTCTTAAATTTGTCAAAGTTCTGCAGCAAAAGCAAGTCTAACAGACATATGGACAGCTTAAAGAAATTTTTTTTAACAACAACAAAAGCCATTTCCAAAACAGCACTTGCAAAGGAAGTAAGTGGTTCTCTGCAGCTCAGAGGAGTATGACCGCTAAGTTCCAAAAAGGAAATAACATGTTAAGTTTGTCCCTTCTGGACATGAAGTTCCTTGTGTTCATGGTTTTCATATGGGAATATTTTACCCAACTCCATCTATTAGGACAGAATGTGGAATTTCAGTCCTGATTTTATGATAAAGTATTTCAGACAGTGGTCTAGTTAAACATAGACTTTGGAAATGCATTACTGTCTGATTTTCTTTTAGAGGGGGCCAGAACAGCAACTCACTTGGTTTCTTAACCTGTTTATCTACAAGACTGTGAGTTACAGTAATTGAGAAGAAAATTTCCCTTCGTGCTTGATGTTCTTGTAACTAAGGAGGTTGGAAGAGGTCAAAACTGCTGAGACTAGAGAAGTAACACTTCCTGTGCTTTTTTCCTCTTCTTCATCTAGGAAGGAGGAGTGTGTTTAGCTAAGTTTCCACAGAACACGAATGAAGGAGAAGGGTATGCTGGATTTTGTGCAACATCCCCCAGGACACTTCTCTTCTGTCTACACTCGGAGTTGCTGGTTTAGATCATTCTTAATCATCTAAGCGCACACCTTGCTGACAGATTGGTAAATGAATGAATTCCATGCTGGATGCAAAACCAGCACAATGTGAGAAGAAATTGTAGTGACCAATCAGGTTTTTTCTTGTGTCTTTATTTAAATTAAGACGCTGATGCTATTGAGCCTGCCCGGCCCCCCATCTCAGTTACATGCAGAGACTGCTGCCTTAATAATTCTCTCCACTGATGGGGATCTAAAAGCCTGTATGATACAAAGGATCTGTTTGAGAGGAGTTTCTTGTCACTAGGGGAGTGCAGCAGAGCTGTGGACTGCTGCCCACTCTGGTGTTTTGGCAATGCTGACCTCAGAGACATACGTTAGTTTACGTACATCTGCTGTAAGTTTGGTGGTTGTATTTTTGCATCTGTCTACCAAGACTAAATTCTACTTCCCTGAAGTCATCATTCATATACACAGATGACTAGAATTACTGCACATTTAGCAGTGGACTTCCTTAATTGTCTTGTGACATCAACCTTAATCCAGCTGTAAGATGTCATGTTTAGGCCTGTCTCAGCAGTTCTGTGTACCTGATTTCATTAGCTATGGTGATCGGAGGAATCAAATGGAGAACTGGATAGACTAGGTGAAATATGAAACCCTTCATTTAATTGTGATAAGCATACCTTTAGAGAGAGATTTCTCTATTTAAGTTTATTGGGACAATGCAATTTACTGAGGATTAAATGTACTTGATTGACAATGCCAAAACCCAGTTCACCTGTTTGTTGGGTTTTTTAAAAATTAATATTATTTAATTTAGTTACACTTTCCCTGTATGAGCAGTAGTTGATAATATTTTTATATTTTCAAGGCAGTGGATCTTTTGATTATGCTTGTGGATATCTTGTGTTTACAGCACATTGCCAGCTTTGCAGCTTGTGTTTTGTGGAGTCCAGCTTGGCTCTCTCTAGCTGCCGTATATGGTACCTTGAACTATTCTGTCTAGGATACTTCTGTGAGTTTCTGGATACAAATTCATAGTGCATGCTGAAATATCTGTGATGCCAAAACTTGGTGAGGTCATTTCTGTTCTGGAGCAGGGTATGAGAGTCCAGTAAACTGGGGGAAGTTGGCTCAGAGGGGTGATAGCTGCATGTGGATGGATTGGGCATTGGTCAGTGGGTGGTGAGCATCAGTAGTTATGCATCACTTGACTTGCTTGTGGATTGTTTCCTCTCTTTTTG
The DNA here is from genome assembly GCA_910950805.1 of Acrocephalus scirpaceus scirpaceus. Classification (NCBI taxonomy): domain Eukaryota; kingdom Metazoa; phylum Chordata; class Aves; order Passeriformes; family Sylviidae; genus Acrocephalus; species Acrocephalus scirpaceus. Next base: position 35,053,052 of record OU383777.1, read on the forward strand.
TTGACTTTCTCATCGTCACCATTATTATTTTTATATTTTAATTTATTTCAGTTATTAAACTGTTCTAGTCTCAACCCACCGGTTTTACATTTTCACTGATTCTCTTCCCCTGTTCCACAGGGTTTGGGGAGTGGAGTGAGCAAATGCCTGTGTGCTACTTAGTTACCTGCTGGAGCTAAACCACAATAGCCCTTTTTTTTGTCACCCATTGTGGGGCTTGACAGGTTGAGAAAACAACCTGTTCTGACTAGAACATGCTAGAACAAAATTGTTATAAGCATTTGTTATATTAGTTTAATAGTTGTTGGACACAATGTTGATTTTATGCTCTCAGTTGTTCTGCTTGTTCTCAGAGCTCCATCATTTAACTCCTTATTTCTAGTGTGTGTGCTCCCTGTTGTGCTGTTTATCACCTGTGGGAATTGGTCTAAGGTTATTGTGTTGTGTTTTAACATAAGCAGTCTGGTCTAGTGGAAGATATTCCTGCCCACAGCAGGGGGCTTGGATCTAGATGGTCTTTAAGGTTTCTTCTAACCCAAGGCATTTGATGATCCTGTGAGCACTGGTGTATGATACGACAGAATTGCTGGTTGTGAAAGTAATCTGTTACTTGTACTCAGATCTGCTATCATCTTTGTACTTTGTGAGTGATCTGTTGGAAACTATTAATGATTACACCTTTTACCTTTCATCCTCTGAGAGTTAACCTGTGGAGGTGACATGATCCCACATCTTTCCCTTCTCTGCCAGGCTAATGACAGTAGCTCTTGAAAGTTTTGTCTATCCTTGGGATGTTGAAACAAGCATGGCCCTGTTGCCGGGAGCCATGATTGTGTGCCAGATCTTTTTTAGGGTTAGACAACTATTTGCAGCTACTCAAACCCTGTGATAAGGCACTGTGGCTACTCAAACCTTGGTGGCAGGTGCTCAGACCCTTGCAGTGGGTGATGCAGTTGAACCAGAGCACCAACCCCTGCCAATATCCATCACCCCTTTTCACCAGAAGAAATGGACACAAGAGAGCTTGTTTAGTAAAGGAGAACAAAGCAGGGCCATCACAAGGACAGGAGGAAGAGGCAGAACAAGAGGGAACCCCTCAATCCCTATCCCTGAGGGAGCTGTGGGATATGCAGAAAGATTTCAGCCATCACCCAGATGAGCAGGTGATCAATCACCTTGACTGCTTGGATGCTGGGTAACAGGGCTTAGGAGCCTGGGATTAGATGGTAGGGAAACCAAGCAGCTGGGATCACCTTCTAAGGAAGGGGACATTGAAGAGGCGATTGGCGAAGGGTCATAAGTCCTCAGCCTTTGGGAGGTGACTTCTGTGAAATGTGAAGGAAAGACATCCCTTCAAGGAAGATGTTCCATGTCACCTGGGTCCACCACAGAGGAATCCAGTACCTTTGTTATTGACCCAGACAGTGCAGAGTCACCCACAGACCCAGACGAATTCCAGTGCGTGTGACCTTTGTGGCAGAAACTAGTCCAAATGTGCCATTTTCATATGCTGTGTTTGCAGGAGTGTATGGATCCTGTGGCCTGGCACGTCAGGCCCACAGGAGTGGAAGGCTCTAGTGCACAGGGTGCCCCAGTACCATCCAGCTCTGCAGGGGCAGAACCTATTTCTATTTTTGGAGAGACAGAGGGACAACCCAACAGCTGACTGAACTGGAGGCTGAAGTGAGTTTGGCTGGGAATATGTGGCAAAAGCACCCCCTGTGTCTGGCCTGGAGGTTCTGTGCATGCCTGGCATAGACTGTCTTAGGAGAGGGTATTTCAAGGACTGAAAAGCGTACTGGTGGGTGTTCGGTACCACTGCCTTGGAGGTGGAGGAAGTCAAGCAGCTGTCTGCCTTGCCTGTTCTCTCTGAGGACCCTTCTGTTGGGCTTGCTGAAGGTCAGAAAACATGTGCTGGTCGTTGCACCAGCAGCAGCATTGCACCAACTGAGACTCCATGATTCCCATTCACAGGCTGATTTACCAGCTGGAGAGTCAAGCAGTGATCAGCAGGACCATATGGCCAGTGTGAAAGTATAAGGGAGAGTGGAGACTAAGAGTGAACTATGGTGGCCTGAATGAAATCACACTGTGGCTGAGTGCTGCCGTACTGGACATGCTGGAACTCCGACATGAGCTGCAGTCAAAAGCTGCCAAGTTGTTCGCCACAATTGACGTTGCTAATGCGTTTCAATACCTTTGGCGGGCTGCAATTTGCTTTCATTTAAAGGAATGTCCAGTAGACCTGGAATGCAGCACCCCAGGGGTGGAAACATCGTGCTACCAATTCTGTGGACTGATCTAGACCACATTGGAACAGGGTGAAGCTTTGGAACACCTGCAATACGTTGATAATATCATCATGTGGGGCCATAAAGCAGCAGAAGTTTTTGAGAAAGGGAAGAAAATAGTCTGAATTATTTCATAAAACATAGTAAGGCCAAGGGACCTTTGTGTGAGATTAAGTAAAATGGCAAGATGGATGTTGTCAGATGCCAGTGGATGTGATCCACGAAACAGCAGCAATGTCTCCACCAGTTAGTAAGAAACAAACACAAGCTTTCTTAGGTGTTGTGGGATTTTGGAGAATGCACATATTCCAGATTGCAATCTAATTGTAAGCCCTCTCTGTCAAACGACTTGGAAGAAGAATGACTTCAAATGAGGCCCTGAGCAACAACAAGCGTTTGAACAAATTAAATGTAGTTCACGCAACAGCCCCCAGGCCAGTCTGGGCAGGGCAAGATGTAAAAATGTCCTCTATACTGCAGCCAGGGCAAATGGCCCTAGCTGCAGCCTCTGGCAGGAGACTCCAGTCCATTTCCAGTCCTCTCTTTTGGAACTGGGGATAGAGAGTATCTGAGGCCTCCTATACTCGAGCTGAAAGAGATACTGGAGTCTAATCAAGGGACTTGAGCTGCTTTGGAAGGGATTGGTGTTGAAGCACAGCTCCAGCTCCCCAGCAACTGCCAGTGCTGGATGTTCAGAGGGAGGGTCTTCTCTACAGATCATGCAGCTGGTGCTACATGAAATAAGAGGGTTGCAGTGACCATATAATGAGCTCAAATAGGAAATCCCAGTTGCCCAAGAATCTTGGAAATGATCATGGACTGTCTAGAAGACAGAGATTTCAGAATGTCACCAGAGGAGGAGATAGCGTCTCAGAAAATGAGATGTGGTATAGTTTATTGATGGGTCCTTCTGTATTATAGGAAAGTATCAGGTGGAAGAGCATCATGCCCAGTACATAAACTAGTGGGAGTTGGGTGGAAGGGGCTGATCACTGCTCATGGACTGGCAGTTTATTTTATTTCAGTTTTTAAATTGTTCTTATCCCATAGGTTCTTAACCCTTTTCCTGATTTTCCTCACCCATCCCATGAAGTGGTTGGGGAGGGAGAAGTGAGTGGTACTCACTAGGGGAGGAAGCAATTGCGTGGTACTTAGTTGCAATCTTGGATTAAACTCTGACACTTCTGCATTCTAACGTATGAAGTCTGGGAGTAAGGTTTGTGGATTTTTTGATTCTGCTTATATTACAAGGGCAAAAGTACTGGAATGGAAAACAGTGACCATAAGTATTTTTTTTCTGCATAAGTTTAGAATATAATAGGAGTCATAAGAATTTTATATGTTTTGATGTAGATGAAACTGGCGCTTAACTTTTCAACAGGGTTATTGTGTAGGTGGTCAATCAGACTTACTGTGTCTGTGGAATGTGTCAATTATCACAACTTTGGCTTCAATAAATTTTAAGAGTAATATTAATTATAATCAAGGTGTCTTTTTTTTTATTTTAGGAGGCTGAATATGGTGGGCATGATCAGATTGATTTATATGATGATGTAATTTCTCCATCTGCAAATAATGGAGATGCTCCAGAGGATCGTGATTACATGGATTCTCTTCCACCATCTGTTGGGGATGATGTAGGTAAAGGAGCTGCACCAAATGTTGTCTATACGTATACTGGAAAGAGAATTGCCTTGTACATTGGAAATCTCACTTGGGTAAGTATCTAATGGCTGTTTAGTTGTAGACGGGAATCGTAGTTATAGATATAACTATTTGTAAAATTTTTGTGCTTTGAAATGTTTTCTATGAAATATTATGGGTATCAAAACACAGTTGTTTTGTTGGTTTGATTTTCTTTAATTTTAATTTGTGGTTGTGGAGTCATTTTTCCTTTTACCTGAAATTTGGAGAGCCTGTCTGGACCTGTCACGGTGTCTTAAAAATCAAGAAAGTCTTCGGTAAATATAAACTTTAGAGTTTCTGTCATGTTTTAATTGTTATGAAAGAATATTTGTGCTACTATGTTCTTAAGGTTTTCAGAGAAACAAATGAAAGAAGAGAACAAGTTTAAACTGTTAAATACTTCATACCTGTAAATACTTCAAGATTACTAAAACAAACCCAATTTTTAGTAAATCCTTGCTGAAGGTTTTAGTTTAAAAGGAGGTTGAAGTTCTCTGGGATTTTCTTGAAGTTACTTTTCACATTTTTCCAGGTCCTTTTCCATCAGCAGGGACTCTTTCAGCATAACTGTTTTCAGGTATTTGTCTTGAGGCTTATTTTTCTGTCCAAGAAGAACAGGTTTATGGTAACTCACTGAACTGCAGTTGCCCTTAGGACAATTACCTTTAGTAGAATTAAAGCATCTTAAAATCAATTGCAGTTAAGCAAACAGTGCAAGAGCTGGTCAGGAGCTGAATGCTTTTATCTGTTTACATGAGATTAGGTTCTTCAGGACCCAGATATGCAAAATTATATTTTAAAAGATAAAATTATAATTTTTTTTTTGTTTCTGATAATTTCTTACTGAAGGTGCTTTTTTCATTAGTTATTACAGTATTTCAAGAGCTAATAGGTAAGTAAAGGATCTTGTAAGGATCAAGTAAAGGTTGACTTAAATTGTCCCATTTTGAAGTACATGAATAGAATCAGTAAAATGTGCATGAATTAGCTGAACTAATTGTTGAATGGTAAAATAAAAATAACTACTCCAAAAGTCAGAATATATTGACAACCTGAATAAAGTATTCCTCTGGATCAATTTCACATACACATACTCAAAAATCCATGGAAAATTTAGTTGCCTTTTGCCTGGTGTTTTAGGTAAGCTCTCATAGTTGAATATTAAAAATATTTTTCAGTGGACAACAGATGAAGACTTAACTGAAGCAGTTCATTCACTGGGAGTAAATGATATTTTGGAGATAAAATTTTTTGAAAATCGTGCTAATGGCCAGTCTAAAGGGTAAGAACTTGTCATTTGATTTTTCTGTGTGTGGACTGAAGTTTGGGAGGGGAAGGAGTTCTCAATTTTCATAATTGTCAATCTTTGAACTGCTCATCTTAGCTTATTGATGCAGAAAGGATTTGGCATATAATTTTGTACTAATGACTTGAATTTCAGGTATAAATTTTTGTGATGATATTGCATGTCTCATTATTTTGTGAGTTAAGGCTTATTGGTTGTCTTCATTTAAGATTATTCCTAGATTTTTAGTTGGTGTGGTGGTGATGCTTCAGTGGTTTTTCTTCAGTGTAAATGCTGTTCCCACAACCTTCATTATTAAATCTTTCTTTACATCTTTATTTTCCATTAACTGTTTAAAGTGAGTGCTTGAACCCATTTTTCACTGACAACCTAAATTCCACTGCATGAATGTGCCTTTCTGTCTCTTTGGCAGCAATGGGCACACAGTGTATGCTTAATAACTTGGTCATATGAATTCATTATGTAGTTTGTTGATACTCCACCAAAAAGCTGCCTTTGTTGTGATAAGTTTTGATGCATCTTGTACTTGCTCTTTGGTTTCCTTCTTTCATGTCCTAGGATAAGTTATTTTATCTGTTCTGAAAACTGGACTAAAACCTGTGAGACATTTTCTGTGTCTAGTTGTCACGTATTCTTTTGCTTACTGTGTGTAATCTTTTTCATGAGGTGTCAGGATGTCAGAAAATGAACAAATTGTGGTGTAACTTTTTTTGTTTCCTTTCAGGTTTGCCCTTGTGGGTGTGGGATCAGAAGCATCCTCCAAAAAGTTGATGGATTTGTTGCCTAAAAGAGAATTGCATGGACAGAATCCTGTTGTAACTCCGTGTAATAAACAGTTTCTGAGTCAATTTGAAATGCAGTCAAGGAAAAGTAAGCTTTTCTTAAGTGCTGTCTTGGAAAAGCAGAAAAAGTAGAATGGCAGATTTTTACCATGGCATCTTTTCTACATAATTTCTACATGGTTTAAAATAGCCATAAAATACTTAGTCCAGCTGAATGAAGTTCTATCTTTGTTTTAAGAAACCTCTTCATACACTGAAGAGCTGCTGCATTCTGAAAGAAGGTTGCAGCTTTGTGCAGTTCTTGTCTTAACAGCTGGAGATGCTTTCTCAGTTTCTTGTGGGTGTAATTTAAAAAATAGAAAACACAAGAGCATTTAGAAATTTAGCATTTGTAGACAAACTGGACTAAATTCTAATGTGTGGATGGTCTATTTATGATAGGATGGGGAAGAGAGGTTTCATGTTGTACTTTAGCACCATGTCTTGTGTTTTCCAGTGTGGCCTTGGGCTTCATTAAGGAAGGACTGGCAGTCTCTCCAGATCCTCTTCCTTTAGTATGAGGCATAGTATTTTAGCAAAGAATGTTTTCCTCCCCAAATGCATTGGATTTGGGTATGGGGAGCAAGTTGGTGCTCATAAGGTCATGCTTTAGCACTGCATAAAACTTTAGATGAAGTGTTGAAATACTTTAACCTATTTTGATCTATGTAATGACATTTTTGCTTTTCCATTGCAGCCACACAATCTGGCCAGATGTCTGGGGAAGGTAAAGCTGGTCCCCCAGGAGGAAGCTCAAGAGCAGCATTTCCACCTAGTAATAGAGGTCGGGGCCGTTTTCCAGGTGCCATTCCAGGTGGAGACAGATTCCCTGGACCGGCAGGGCCAGGAGGGCCCCCACCGCCTTTCCCAGGTAAAATTATGCATATATGGAGTTCCAATCTTACCTGTTTCAATGTGACATACTTATTTTGGAAATGATAAAGATCAAGGCAATTCAGTAATGAACCATAATCAGTGTTCACAGCTAGATTGTAAGATTTGACTGTTCCTTTGTTGACATTCAACAGGAAGTTGTACCTAGTAAATTTGGTAGCATAACAAGAGCTTTTTTAAATATGTTCTTTACATATTTAAATGAAAAAATTTAAAATAGTAGATTCTGGTTTTAGTGTAGAGTAGTTGAGATTTCTGAGTTGCTACATGTGCTGAGAATGCTTGTGTTGCTGAGTGTAAAGTAACTAATTTCCTTATTTTAGTACAAGTTTGCACATGATCAGAAATTCAGCTTTGATTCATGCTCACTGACAGGTCAGTTAGTAGGCACTTAAAACACCAGAAATTTGAAGAGGAGGCCTTCCTGTTTAGTTAGGTAACAGATAGACAGATACAGAAGAAATAAGTTAAGACAATTAGGTTTGCACAGCAGTGACATTCATTTTTCAGCTGAGATATTTTTTAGTTAATGTCATTCAGTAATAGATTGTCTACCAGAAGTCCAGGGGACATAGTCAAATTGAAAAAACAGTAATGAGAATCTAAAAGAAGGTTTGGATACTGCATTTGCATTACTTTCTCCAATACAGCTTCTCCCATATTTTTAATACGTATTTTATCTTAAGACCCTTATGAAAGACTAGCTGCAGTTAGATGCAATGTTTTCTAGCTTTTATAATCTTCTTGTGGGTTTTAGAAACAGCAGCAGGTGATTAAGTGATTTGAGCAGGGGAATTGTCAGTGTTCAAGACAATGTTCTTTTTAGATATCTCTAGATATCCAGTATCAATAGATACAGATAAGTTAAAATTTTTCAAAGCTACTGGACCTAAAGCAGGAACACAGGTCCTGTACATGTTGTACAGTGTTCAGGAAGGGAGGGCTGGTTTCTGTCATTGTTTTTAAGAATAAAAAAATGGAAGAATTTTAAAGAATTTTATTTCTTTGTATTTAGTCACTCAATTTTGTTTGTTTGTTTGTTTTGTTTTAATTTTAGCTGGACAAACTCCCCCACGTCCACCCTTAGGTCCTCCTGGCCCACCAGGTCCACCAGGCCCTCCACCTCCTGGTCAGGTCCTCCCACCTCCATTAGCTGGACCTCCTAATCGTGGTGATCGACCACCACCACCAGTTCTGTTTCCAGGACAGCCTTTTGGTCAGCCTCCACTCGGGCCACTTCCACCAGGCCCTCCACCACCAGTTCCAGGCTATGGGCCACCACCAGGTCCACCACCACCTCAGCAGGGTCCACCTCCACCTCCGGGTCCATTTCCCCCTCGTCCGCCTGGCCCTCTTGGGCCACCCCTGACTCTTGCTCCTCCTCCACATCTCCCTGGGCCACCGCCAGGTGCCCCACCACCAGCACCACATGTGAATCCAGCTTTCTTCCCCCCACCTGCCAATAGTGGCATACCCACTTCAGACAGCCGTGGCCCACCTCCGACAGATCCATATGGCCGGCCTCCACCATATGACAGAGGTGACTATGGGCCACCTGGAAGGTGAGTTCTTTTTGTCTAATGTGTTTGGGTAGCAGATTTACTCCTCTTGTTGGAAGCATTTGATTTTCCCTTTTAATGCAAATGTTAGGAAAAACTAGAAGTAGGGCCAGAAGGGATCCCACCAGTCTTGTAGTTTGCCCTTTTAACTTCTCCAAGGGAATAAATCTGAGAAATATGTTTGCAACAGGAAGAAAATCCTGAAATGCAACACCAGTAATCTCACTCCCCTTTTCAGCTCTGAACTGTTTGTCTTCACTGTATTTAGCAGTGTCATCATTCCATGTGTTCTACATGTAAACTTATGTATCACTTCTTATGCAGCAACTTCTGATTGTGCTCCTGTCTTAACTTGAACTTCTGACTTTTACCTGTATCATCGTGCTTTGCAGGCTGCCTTGTAAGAATGCTCTGGAGTTTTCCTTTTTGAATATGTGCATATGTTGAGGTCATACCAAGCTCATACCATTTTCATCTTTCAGCAGCGTTGCTTGTCCCTTTTTTCTTGAGGATGTAATTAGAACTTAGTGTTTGTCTTAAAAGCCAGGTGTGAATTTTCTGCAAGACTTTTACCTTCCTTTCCTATCAAGATGTTTCTGCTCATTTGGTGCAATCTTGCTGTTTGTAGCAGTGGCTTTTCCTGTGGTTAATCCTGTCTGTGACAAGAGTTCTTAAGTCCCTGACTTGACTTGTCAAGTTTTTCACATCTTGTTTGAAACATCTTCTTCATCTGTGATTTCAAGCATCTCTGTCTTGCTGCTGTTTCTTGATTTTCGCCATATTTGTATTCGTCAAAAATTTTGGCAATAAATTGTAAGAGAGACCATTTTTACATAGTTAGAGTTGAATTTTTCAGTAGTTATTTTACTGCTAGCATAAGACACACTTTTCTGGCTTAAAATGTTTCCTGCAAAGATGCTGTGCTTTGATTCTTTTTTTTACCACAAAGTTTAACCCCCCCCCCCCAGCATTTGTACATATGATGTTCATACAAAAAACCTATAGAAATTCAAGGATTTGGCTTAATTGCCTGAAATATAAGACTGTAAGGTGTTGGGTGTTTTTTGGTGGACAAAATCAAGGTTGTCTGCAGTTTATAGAATGTCTGGGGAGGGAAGGAGTGGGAATAGGACAGTATAACTTACTGTCCAGTATTTTCATTAATAATGTTGAAGCTATCATCCATAACTATTTAAATTGTCATTAATTATATATCATAGGCGTTTCACTGGAAATAACATGTCCATAAGAGAAAAATTACATATTCCATTCTATGGGAGGCACACGAAAAATAATACTCAAAACTCAGGGAGGTATGAATTTTTAGACATTTCCTCTTATGCTAAACTGGCTATAGGATCTTGTTCCACTTCTTGCAATTAAGAGGATAGCATTGCTTATTATTCTGCATTTTCTTTCTACCAGAAGAACTAACACTGTTCTAGAAATATCAAGCAGTGGGCCAGTTTGACAGTCTCAGCATTTATCTCTTAACACATTTCTCCAAATTTTCTGTGTGACACAGAGACTGGCTGATAGGACACTGCAAAACTTTTGGGAAAATTGAGGTTTACTTCTGTTACTTTGCAAACCCTGTATAGGTAGCTGATAATTGAAGTGTGATGAGTATGAGGATTCTGCTTTATTGCTTTCTCCTTACTTTGACTAGTAGGGAGATTAAATTGGAGTACCTTGAACTTGACCAGAAATTAAAAAAAAAAAAAAATTGCTGTAAAATGCTGACATATCATTCAGAAAATTGAGTGTTTTAAAGATAACTATATTTGTTTTTCAAAAGTTACAGCATTCTGGTCTTAGTTAAGGTCTGGGAAACAGGATCATATAGTTCTGATTCCAGTACTGTTATGAAAATTTTCTCTAATTTTGCTCAAAGCTGCATTGCCTATGTACATGTATTTCCACATCCATTCAGTTGGGAATATCTATTTCTGTACCTTCTAGGATTTTATGAAAATTGTAAATATTTGTCAAGCACAATATTAAGTGCTGCTGAATGTTTGAAATAGAGGGGATGAACAAAAAAAAGTCTATTTATACAGCAATGTCTTAATTGTTTTTTGGGGATTTTTTGTTTGGTTGGTTTGTTGGGGTTTTTTTGGTTTTTTGGTTGGTTTTTTTTTTAAGCTTTCAGGATTTTATACTGTAACCATGGTCCTTAACCAAAACCAAACCCAGATCCTGCTTTCTTTTCTGTTTGTCACTGCTTAAAGTTGCAAACTTGGATTGTTGAAATTGCAATGATAGCTTCTGAAGCTCTCCTTAACCTTTTAAATACTAGTTTTATTGCTTGCAGAGAAATGGATGCTGCGAGGACACCTCTAAGTGAAGCAGAATTTGAAGAAATCATGAATAGAAATAGGGCGATCTCAAGCAGTGCCATTTCAAGAGCTGTATCAGATGCCAGTGCTGGTTAGTAAAACTCAATTAATGTGTTTGCTATTCTACCCAACTGAAAAGAATTTTTAGACTTTTTTTTTTTTAAATTAAGAATCTGAAAGGCCTGAAGCCACATTCTCCTGACAGGACACTGAATTTAGGTACAACCAATGGCTGATTTTGTGCTACGCTTCAGTTAGTCTCTAAGAAAACCCTCTGAATACTGATCTGGACAGCATTTTTATATTTAGTGCTACAGTAATTATCTAGATGGCTGTTTAGGAGAAGATACTTAAAATAGTAATACTGTTACAGATAAAAATCTGTAGTTTAATGTGCATAATTTTCTGATCCTGATCTTACATCATTTTCAGGGGACTATGGAAGTGCTATAGAGACCTTGGTAACTGCAATTTCCTTAATCAAACAGTCCAAAGTATCTGCAGATGATCGCTGCAAAGTACTTATTAGCTCTCTTCAGGACTGCCTTCATGGAATTGAGTCCAAGTCTTATGGTTCTGGATCCAGGTAAAACTTTCCTCTTCCATATGCTCTTACTTAAAAAAGAAAAGGTGTAGTGCAGTGCAGGACTAGCTTAGAGAGAAGAAACTAAGGTGTGGAAAGGAGGGAGTGATTTGCTCAGGAAATACGTGAAGAAACCAAATAAGGCTTTCCTGAACCTAGGAAAGCTGCCTTTTAATTAACCCTCTTTTCAAAATTGATCTGACTACCTTCATTTAACTCGTAGTTTGATTTAGTGGCTTTGGCCCACTATTATGCGTATTTTCCATATGCAGTTTAGCAGCTATGTTGGGATGTGGCGTACTTCCCCCAGCTGATTTCAGTCATCCTCCATTCTGAGTATGTACTTTGACTTTTCCTTGCTACATTAGAAAATGGGTGCCTCTTACTGTCTGTAACTGAGTTCTTAGCCACCACTGTTTGTACCAGGTGTCTTAAAAGTTATATACAAAAGTATACCTGCATCATGAAGAGCAGATCTTTCCCTCATATCTGTTTTTGGTCAAATTCATACTCAGAGTACAAAACTGGTGTGGGGATGACAAGTATTTTGAAGAAAAAGTTAATGAAGTAATTTCTTTTAGAAGACGTGAGCGATCCAGAGAGAGGGACCACAGTAGGTCACGAGAAAAAAGTAGGCGCCACAAATCACGTAGTAGAGACCGTCACGATGACTATTACCGGGAAAGAAGCCGTGAGAGAGAGAGGCATCGTGATCGTGACAGGGATCGTGACAGAGAACGAGACAGAGAGAGAGAATATCGTCACCGTTAAAGAAGGTGAGCATTTCTTTCATGTTCTTGAACTTTACTGACTTACTAAAAGTAACCGCTCTAGGTTTGAGAGTATTTAAACCATTCATGTCTGTATTTAAATGATCCTGCAATATGTACTGAATCACTTTCTTCTTGCAGCACCTGACATGAATGTAGGTAAGTAACAACAGGTAATTAACTGGTCTTGGGAGGGAACAAGTATTTGTACAATTATCTTCTACATTCTGCATGCCACTTCTTTTATTTTGGCTGATAATACTGTTCCCAATTTTTATGAAATGTGATTTAAGCACTTCTTCAAAAGGCAGTAAGTCAGACTGTTCTCTTTGTAATCTTAAAAGATTACATGAATTTGAAAGTTTTATTTCTGAATTGTATTTAAAAATACTAATTTTGTATTTTAAAATATACTTTTGTAAGGACTGCAGCATTTAGCCCTTCATAGATTGTGTGTGGATTATTTCAATGTCCATACAGTTAATGTCCTTGCACAGGTACGGTGGTGATTTTGTGGGTTTTGGTATTTGTGGGTTTTGTTGTTTCGTTTTGTGTTGTTTTTGTTGGGTTTTGTTGGGTTTTTTTGCCGATGAGTTTTAGTCAAATTCAGGAAATATGACCAGATTTTGCTCTTTATTTTATGAACTGTGACCTGCCAGTATCTTCTGCCTTCTAGCTAAATCCAGGTATTAACCTTCAGTAAAATTTATTATCAGTTGTTGCCCACCACCCTGATTTTCAGTCCGTCTCTCTTCTGGTAGTAAAGTCATTCAGTAAAGTCTGAAGACTAGTAAACAAATGTATGACACTAGAATTGATTGTTTTCTGGTTGTTCACAAACTAATGCACTCTTCTATTTCATGTATCTGAAGTCTTGTATGCATCAGATGTCTAGACAGCTAGAGTAGCATGCTAAACAATGATTTTTTTTCAATGTACTGCTTTAAAATACATAGAAATGTTACATTATATAATGTACCATTTTGAGGGTTGGGAATTAAAGCCACCCATGATTCCTTATATTTGACAATTGAAAAAAACCCCCAACTCTACCTAATAGTGACTCTCAAGTGGTCTTTTCCCTTTTTGAAAGAATTTCCACTACATCTGCACTGAAATTGAAGCTTGTAGACGTGCCTGTCTGCCCAGATTCCATTTCTTACATTTAACCTCAGATTTAGTTTCCAGATTTGCATGTGTTTTTTACTCATGGAAGTTCATTTATAGACGTAACAGAGCAAAGCTTACAAAAGCCAAATAAAATGTAATATAGTCCTAAGTGAAAATACAGTTCTGTATGTGTTAAATGTCAGCTTTTCAGTCAGGCTTTTTGTGTCACTGACACTCCTCTGGGAGAGAACAAATTATGATAGTAAATGCTCTAGTGTGTTGAGAATCAAGTGGGATGTTGTCTCAGGTTCATATACCAGCAGAGGACACAAAAAGAAATAAGGCTTAAATAGGAAGGTGAAACATGGCAGCTGAAATAAAGTTGGCAGTATATTTCTGTTAATGCCACTTTTTGCCATTAAAAATGGATTGGTAGAAATGGTTTTGGAATTTAGGAAAAATATCGACTCTGGTTTTTAATTGTAAAATAAGAGAACATAAAAATACAGATATAACAAAAGTAAATGTAATTTCTTTTGTTGAACTAGGTTTTTAGATACTTGCAAATAGTTGTTACTAGTAGAGGTAACCATTGAGCAGAGTAATGGATGCATTTCCAGTGTGTTTTCCTTCTGGTGGTGATAAGCAAACCATACTAAAAATTATTACTAGCCTGGAATGAAAGATAATTTTTTTAACCCTTTGCCTAAAGGCATAGTTTACTAATCTAGCTTTAATTTTTGTGTATTTAGTGTTGTGCACGTAGATGCAGATTTACTGTGCCAAGTACGGATTTCCTATTCTCTTACCCAAGAATATATATCAAACAGCATTAGGTTGCATTTTATAATCTCCAAAGCACAATTTAAACTGAGGCTGTGATTTCAGTCTCAGTTCAGGTGGGAATTATGTTTGCAAGATCCTTCAGCTTTGTTGTGTGCTGGGACTTCTCTTTTCTTTCAAAAGGATGTCTTGGTAAGAGTCCTTTGTGCTAAGAAAATAGATCTAAGAACTTGATTTAAATGGCAAATTTAGTATACTACATGTAAATGAAAGGTATTTTTTAAGTTGTAAACATTTTGTCTTGTTGCTGTCTTAATGAAGAAGAGCTTTATTGTAGTTTTGTTTTTATATATTTATACACACACACATATAAAAGAAATACAGTTATCTCCTGGTTTGTATGTTTCATTTTCACTAAGATGTATGTTCCCATACATTTTTTGTTTCATTTTTTACATTGAATAATATTCATAAACTGATTTAACACTCAGTCATTTAATAAATATCAACAGTGCTGAAACGAGTTATTCCCCATATTACTGTGTTTTGCCAGAAAACATGAAGTTGCCTCTGTGCCTGCACCCTATGAATGGCACCTATATTTCTCTTTATTGTGTACCTATAGTCATGACTGTGATACTGTACTGGCATTTTTTCTGAAGTGTTACACGTCTAGTTCAGAAGGATTCTAAGGATCCGTTGTGAATACTTTTGTAAATAGTGAAATTCAGTTTGTACTGTATTACATTTATAGAGGTGGGTTAAATTGGAATAACTTACAAAATATGTTTATAACAGTAAAATTCTAAAAAGTTTAGTTGTACCGTATCAGATATTTACACTTCTGTTTGTACACTTCATGATATAAACTTAAATTGTTGCAAGATTTTTGTGCCTTCACTTGAGTAAGACTTCATGTACATTGACAATCTATTCTCCTGAATTGCCATAAACTGGATGCTTCCTTGGAACATCTTGCCTTTGCTCATAGAAAGCCTGTAAATATAAAAGATAACAATGGATTTAAGACAAATGTCTAACCTGGATTAGTCAAAAAACCTGAGAACCCAATAGAATGACGTTTAGAAGAATTAACAGCAAAGTTAATGTGTACAAACAGAACAGTAATGTAACTTCATCAGCATGAGTCCTGATTTACTAGGCAGGATTTTTTTTTTAACTGATAATCAGTAATGTATTTCTAGGTGATACATTGTCCCAATCCTAATCTGTCTGAATTTCTATAACTGCTGAATGTTAAATTTTTCATTTTATGTTTTTGTTACTGGGTTGATGGATTATTTCCTATTTAAACTGGATTTGGATTGAATTGCAAAGACAAAACCACAACATTGTAACAGTTGATATGTATGTAGACTTTGTACTCCATATTTCATGTTTATTCTCTGATTTTTCTGCTCTCAAACCACTGTAAGCAAAATAATTTGAAGTCTGAGGCTCATATGCTGCTTCAAAAACTGCTCTCAGATCACTCTGAAATTATTTCAGCTTTTTGAGTGATTCAAGAAGTAACATGGTTGGAATTTTTTGTGTCAGTAGGAGGGGAAATGGTACTGATGGCTTACATGGTATTCATTATATTTTTGCTTCTCTAAGTTGGAATGGTCCTGTAACTGTGCTAATAACCACTTAAACATCAAGTGAAGTATGAAATTAGCCTTGTAAGAAACCTTGTAATGAATTGGCAAAGGCCTGTTTTTCATAGGCTATTTTAATAATAAGCTTCTAGTTAATATTAAGCGAATCATATGATAACATTATTCAAGACCTGGGTGTATATACCTGTCTAGAATTATATCAGGTCTTAGTCTTAAACTAAGACCTAAACATTATGAATGTTGTTTACCTAATCTCTTTTTTTTAACTGTGTGTTTCATGTGGGGCTGGCACTATTCTTCTGTATTTACCATTCACCAGAGAAATAATGCTTTGTGCGTCTGATTCAACATTTGAAATCCAGTATAGCATGACAGGGGCAAGCAGTGCCACTGGTTTATATGCTTCTTAAAGTCTGTTTTACCATTACTCTGGTGCTTTGCAGAAACATACAGTTTGTCTGTTAATGTTCAATCATGAATCTGATTTTCTTGAGGGTAAAACAAAGATTTAAAAAATAAACGGAATATCTTAGGCTACTTATTTTCAAATGCATAACTTGTATTACTTTTTTTCCCTTGACTATGTTGCTGTAATTTTATTGACTTCTGAGATGTCTTTAGACACACTTATATTTTTTTGTTCCCCATATCCTGGGGTTTTTTATTTGTGAATTCATTAGTTTTGACAAATTTGATCTGTGTGAAAAGTTCCCCAAGAAACTTCTAGGCATATGAAACGCAGAAGTGAAAATGTTGGTTTGATGCAATGTTCTTCAAAGAACGAAAAGAATTCACTTTTTTACTTTTGCTCATTGTGGTTTGAGAACTAAAATTTCTTTTTACAAAAAAAAAGAGACACATGAGAGATCTTCATTTTTATGTTTTCCTGTGGCAGCTCAGTCTACCTTTTTGTCTCTTCTTCATATATTAATGTGAAAAATACTTACCAATAATTCATATCTTTTTTATTTGTAAACTAAGGATTGAATTTTCTGAATGCACCTCTCTGTTCATCAGTTAGTTTTGGTGAATAGACAGGCTGGGATAATAGAAGAAAGATACCTGACAAATGAAATTAGCTCAGGCAGATTTTCTCCCATGTAAAATTATTTATACAGTCATGAAATCGTTGTTGTGTTGTCTTAAATTATATGCTAAGACTGAACAAAGACAGCAGGTAAGTACACTCATGATAGAAGTGGGGGACAGGCAGCAAATGTGAGAAGGTGCTAGTGCTGATAAAAGTCTGTACGTGTATGGTAAACAGAACAGAACCACATGTGTATCTCTGCTTTCATGCTGAAGGACAAATAGAAAGTCAAGCTTGAAATTCCTTCTTTCTTACTATGTTATAGCTAAAGCATCAGAATATTTGGGTTATTTTGTGATGTTCTGGAATGTAGGTTAAATTAAAAAGAAATTTTTGGCTTTTAAGCTGATACTTTCTGTGGGATTTTTGGTTTGTGTATTTCTTTTTCTTCATGTATAGAATAAAATAAAGGAGAATTACATGAAGTAATTCATAGGAGCTTCTAGGATATAATAAATGTGTATTGTGCATTTTACTGAAATGTGAACATGTGAGATTGAAATTCAGTCTCTGAAAAGAAATTACTATAATAAAACTTGATGGGTATATGTATATACAGCTTTAAAATTGCTTTAAATTTTTCAAAATTTTAAAGGCTGTTTAAAGCTTTTATGTGAATATTTGGATAATTGGAATTAAAGGGAAAAATTAGAGCTGCTATTGCAAGATGCTTTTGATATATATAAGAAATCTATTGGGGTTTTGTTGTAAGAGTGTGTCTTTGTGGGTAAAAAAGTGTTCAAGTTGCATCTTGCATAAATATAGAAAGGTTTGATCACTCAAGTTCTGGGATTTCATTTGTGAAATGTTCTGGCATAAACCTCTGACTTTTAAACAACAAAATTTCTATTCAACACATAAGTCTGAAATTTGGATAGAGTTGGTAAATTTTGGTAGAAATGCTGAGAAACTGATTACTGTCTGGTGTTAAAACTGTACAAATCTAATACATGCTTGGGACAGATAGCTTATATATGAGTTTGAGGCAAATGGAAAGATGCCAAGAAATACTGACTAGAGATTTAATTTTTTTAAAAGTTTTTTGTTGCTTCAATATTCTACTTGCTTGTAGAATACTGAAAAGGGCTGAGCACACAGGCATAATCCATACAGATTTATTTTTGGAACCACAAGGGTTTCCAGTTTTGCCAAGATATAGTGGCAGGATACTTGGAACCGAAATGTACACCACTTTGGATTTTAGTTGGTCATGTTTTTAAAAATGAAGTGGTGAATGAAATGAAATGGTGCTGACCATGTTAAGAGCCCTATATCAAAAAGCATTTATCTTAAATTCACTTTATTGTGCACTCTTTAAAGTTCCTGTAGTTCTATACGTACCTTTACAAATACAGCTCATTATTCCTAGGAACTGAAGCTTTCTTATGGTAGTGTTATAAATCGTATATAGGGCACTTTGGATCTGTTAATTGTTGCCATAGACATATTAAAGATCCATAATTCTGGCTGCAGCAATTGTATGATGAGAGCAGCAAATTCTGATGTGCAGTCTCACAGCTGTCAGGTACTGACTTTCTCCACTAGAAAACTGAGATTCTCTCCTGTCTGTGCTAACTTAGCTCACAACTCTGAACATATTTTTCTTGTGGAGGTAGCACTTCGTCACTTTGCTACTAATTAATTTAAAAAGTACATAACTCCTATGGAAACATTGGCCTCTGGGGAAGGAACTTCCCCAAAAGTAGTTACTTGTTGATGCATTCAGGACCTAGGAACAAAATCTGTGGATAAGAGAAAAAATTTCGCTCACTGATTTGGATTAATTTATGCGCATACTGTAGTGTATAGGGTCTACTTGATTGTACTCTGGAATTTTTTTAAAGTTATTGTTAACAGTCACTTTTAGGAAATTAAGAAGAAAAATTGCGTATTTAGTTTTCTCAGCTTTGAAATTACTGTACTAGTAGAAGAATATTTGACAGCTGTGTACTGTTGCACGTTCATGAAATTGCTTCTCTAAATGTCTTGGTTTTCAAATGAATAATGTGTTGGGTTTTAAAAAGAATTTGAAACTATTTTGAGATTATTGAATGTTGAAATTGTGAGTTATTAATGAAATTAAGATAGCTAATTGTTTTGTAATGGAATTCAACTGAAATTCAGTGTATGGAATTATACCATCCCAAGTATTTTGTGAACTCTTACAGTAATTAACTTTGAATTGTGTGGTTCCCTGATTTGCCAAAATAGATGAGAATAGGAAGTAGGACTTGAGGTTTTTTCAAGGGCAAGTAGGTGAGGAAACCTGCAAATCTACATTGTATTAATTGAAAAGTGGGTTCTTGTGCATAACTGCAAGTGTGTATTTTTAGAGGTGAACCCCATCCAGCTTGCCAGTAGTCTTTTGAAGTACTGGTGTCAGATTCTGTGTGTTTTTAAATGTTACTGAGCTGCGAGCCATCCACTTCATTATACAATCAATTAATTACTTAAATGTCAAACCAGCTTTAAACTTATGTAAGTGGGCAGGTAAAAATGTAAAAATCTAATTGTGGTAAAATTACTTTAAAATCTTGTTCAGTTACTCTTGCAGAATGCGTACTTTAGGAAGTGTTCTATATAAATTTTGCAGTCAGTCACAGAAGCAGTAGCTATTTCTTTATCATCAATACTTTTAACTGTGTTATATTCTTTCAACTTCGTTGTACAACAACATTAATCTTACTTTTAATTACTGTATTAGAAAACAACTTCAAATCAGTAGCTACTGCTTCTGGGTGTTCTGTGTTAGTTAACATCATGTTGACGTAGATGCACGAGTTGTGTATGTATAGATAAGCCAACAATTTTCTGTGTGTTTTGGGGACTAGCAAAATCTACATCACAAATTTTGACACATTACAGCTGAAGGAAGAGGAACAGCGTGCAAGACAAGATACATTCTTCAAGGAAAGATGCTTGTCCGGCAGTTTGCTTCATGTGATTGAACTGAGCCTGTAAGGATTCATGGATAATATGAACAGGAATAGATCTGAATAAAGCAAATCTGCATACATGGTAACCAGTAGCTCTTTTACTTTTTTATGTTGCTTAACTGTTTTATTTGAGGGAAACCTGTGTGATTTAAACCTTATAGCTTTTGCAACTTTATTACTGGTTATATACATTTGGCAATTATAATGTGCAAGCAATTGAAAAAAGTCAAGTAAATGCTTGTTTTTATAGTAGTTTGTTCATGTTAAACTGTTCTTATAATGTCTGTACACAGCACCACTGATTACAGTAGATGTAGTGTTGTAATAAACTGTTTAATGGGGCTGATGTGTAAAGCTGTTCAAGTTATTTGATGTTTACACCTCAGGGAAAGTCATGTGTTCAGCAATATTTAAAGATAATGTTACAATGAAAACATTGATGCTGTCTTCAAAAACATTGCAATAGTTCTTGCATATGCCTCAACCTAATCTTGCATTCAGCGAGTTAAACGTACTAATGTTGCGCTCTCCCACTCAATTTTGATACAAAAATAGGTGGTTACGTAAAACCTTTAATTCTGTTTTGCTTTTTAGCAGTGTTTACCTAGGTGGCTTGTGAATTTGCTAATTGACTTATAAAACTGTAAAAACTGCAGCTCTCTGTGGTCAGTTGTTCTGAAGAGAGTCCTAGGTCTGATTTTTAGCATACTGAAAACTTTGTCTCTCATACAGCCTTGATCCTGATTGACACTACAGTTAATATAAACTTAAACAGTTCATATGAACTTAAACTGCCGATAATAAGGGATAGAAAGGTTAGGTTTAAAACACCCAAAATCCTGCAGTTGTTTACAGTTTTATAGTAATAGTGCTTGTGTGTATTCCCTGTCCACCCCCAAGGCCGTAGCAGTCTGTACATAGTTGTATATTAGAAATGTGCCAGAAGAAACAAGATGTTACCATTTTTATGACTTCATGGGTTTGATATTTTCTTAATACTTTGGGGTTTATTCACACATGCATATAACACATTTGTATATCCTTGTTCACCAGTGGGCAATATTTAAATGTCTTAGCAAAAAATGGCACTGATTAAATTTGTCAGATGAGGTTTTGTAAATTTACCTAAAAACAAATTATTGGAGCACTCAGTGAAAGTAGGCACCAAATTAAAGACTTTGTATTAAATTTCATCAAGTGTGAAATGCTAGCAAAGAGAAATTTCATAAGAGCTTCAAAAGCTTTATTTCTGTCAGCCTTGCACAAAGGCTCACTTTTAGTCTATTGTAAAGCATTATGTAACAGACGCTTTTAGAGTCGCCACTCGTTCAAATAGCTGCACTTAATGTTTTAAGTTAAGTTTCAAGACCTCAGATGGCTTTAACAGGCAACTCTTAGAATTCTCTTGATTTTTTTTTTACCAATTTTGAAGATTTTACAGCTGACTTAAAATGTTACCCTGTTCAGGAAAGCATTTAAACCTGTTTGGTTTTCCAGAGCACATAAAGCATGTGCTTACATTTCATAGGTTTCAAGGAATGTAAACATACGCTTTAAGTGTTGTATTTTGCATACATGAGTGATTTTTATGCTTTACTGAGTTGGGATCAATAGCTTGTGCAACTGCAGAAGTTTTGCATAAGCCTGAAATGCTCTAATATTTTTGGCACCTACTATTCAACTAGATTTCCTGCAGCCAGGTTGATGCTGTTGGACTTGGCTACAGCTTCAGATTTGCCCCTTTTTGTTTTTTTCTTAAATTGTGTACCTCAGTTCCTCACGCATGAGATCACTGGTGTTTATTGAACTATTTGCTACCAAGAAGATATTTCACATTTGTTTAATCCTGTTTGAAAATGAAAACTGCCTTTAAAAATTTTGTAAAACTGAAAGTTGTATCAAGCAAGTCATTAATCACTTCCTGCTTTTTTTGTGAATAGGTATTGGTTACAAACAGTACTGTTGTAACTTTTTTTTCTTTACTTAAAAACATTGTTTACTACTGTGTGTAATAAGTTTAAGGAAGAAATTACCTGCCTGTAGCAGTTAAATGGGGAATAGCTAATACTGGAAAAGCAGCAGGTAAGTAATGTTCCATTGCATAGATTTTAAAACTTTAAAAAGTAATATTACAAGCGTTTTATGTAGGAACTGGTATTTGAGTCCACATTGAAATAGATTTGAGACTGTTGCTCTTTTTGCAGAGTGTAATTTCTCACTCACATATTTCCATTGCTGGCAATGGAAGTAGCAGGGGTAGAATAGCAGGGGTTAAATAACGTAAGTTAAACAGAATGACCATTGTGACCTGAGATGAGATCCCTGTATGAAGCCCATTATATCTGCCTGTTCTCCAAATTCTTAGTTTTAACTGATAAATGTACTATGTTACAATTTAGATAATACTCTCTTGTTGTTGTGAGCTTCCTTTGTTAGATTTTTTTATAAAACAAAAAAATGTACAGAAAAAAGTCCAAAGACCCTGACAGACACCAAAAAGGAATATGCCTAATGTACATCATGTATAACTGGATCTGTAGTAGAATTTTTACCGAGTCTTGGTTTACTAAAGGTTCCTGCAATTTCCTGTGCACATGCAGGAAATGGCAGTTTGGGAACTTGCTGACTGGTGGTGATGCCATGATGGCTACTGCTGTTTAATATTCATTCAATTGTATTTCATTTCCTTTCGCTGATGAAAAGATGAAATAATCTGTGAGGAAATACTTCTTTTTTTTCAAATATTGAGTTTGTAAGTAACATTGAAAATACTATATTAAGGCTATGTACTTTATCTTGAAAGACAAAACCAACAAGTAGTGACTTAGGGGTGGTGGTGCTTTACCAACAGAACATTTTGGTGGTTTGTTTTTTAGAAGTAGAGGGTGTTTTTTTTAAAGTAAAATTTTTACAGGACTATACGTTTTGACAGGTCAAAGTACTTAAGAAGAAGAATATAGCATTTTGGAAACTGTACAGTCTCTTTTTTCCCTCATTCCCTTTTTGCTTTCTGTGCCAATAATTTTTGTTCTGATTACATTTTGAAAAATGTTTGTCAGAACTTCAAATTTTTATTTACAGCGTGGCTTATAAGCTTGGATAGCTGTTTGTTTTTTGTGTTAAACAAGATATTTTTATTAAATTTAGACATTAGCTTTTTTCTTTATGGACTGAGTAGTTTCTGGGTTTGTTCCTTTGAAATTGGTGAGGCTTAGTTTTTCTAACTGTATTTTTTTACCTGATTGTTTAGTTGCATACCCAAACCCTTGTAAATGTTTTTTTCCTAGTTGTACGTGGATAATTGGAGATTTAAATGTTGTATATACATGTCATCTGTGTTTCTAGTAAAATACATGGCATTCTTTGTAGAAATACTTAATTCCTGATTTTCTTTCCTTATCCACTTGCTCTTTGTGTACAGGTTAAACAGACATTGCTCCGATTCTTACTTATAGAATTTTATACATAGCCTGTTAAAATCCTCTTTGGTTCTTGTGTGAACTGAGATACAGCCTTAAATTTATTAATACAATGCTCGTTAAGATATTGTCAGTCATGTAGATTTAAATATAAAACATGCACGTTTAGCACTGGTACTCTTCAGAGACACTAAATTGCTTCTGCATTGAAATATAAACCCTTCTGGATTTTAGAGAAGGAAAATGCAGGTCAGCATCCATATAAAAAATTAATTAATTCGAATTCTTTCCAAAATAACAATTGTAACATAGAAAAGAAGCAATGTGGATTTGGTTGAGATTCAAATTATTTTGGTAATTACCTGCACAGGTCTTGAACAGAATGGTTGAGCATGTTGATGAATCATGATATTTATGAAGAAATACTGTCTCTTGCAATTATGCCTTGCAATTAATACTTCCGACTGGCTTGAGGTGGATGGGGGTGTGGAGTTGGGGGTTTTTTGGTTTTGTAGTTGTTTGGCCTTCTTGCCCTTTCTTCCCCATACCCCATTAAGTTCTGACATCCCATGTATTTCTAGATTTCCATTTAGCTTTAGAGGATAAACTTACTAAGGAGCCGTTTGGGGCATAGAAGTTCATCAGTTTGATGTTCTTGTGGGATTAGTTTTCCCCATGTGGGACAAACTATGATAAAGCTCCTTATTCCATTTTTATATGATATGTTTGTTAATTCTTGAACCCTTTCTGTAGCTCCAGTGATTGCAATGGGTTCTGGGATGATGCCTATGCCTGTGCTTAAATCTTCTAAATACACTAATTTTACAGAAGTCTCTTGAAAGTAGTAAACAGTATACCTTTGATCCTGATGGAATGGAGCATTTAAGTTGTAAAAATTCCCCATCTATTCATACCACATAATGTGATTTTTACATGATTCCAGAAATAACACTTTAGAGTACATTCAACTAATAGACTACAGCCTCACCCTCTTGTACACAGTATTTTGTAATAGAAAATATTTTAAACTGTGCATATTATTATCACATTATGAAACAGACATTCCTTTGATCTTCAGATGTAAGAAAATGAGGAATGTGTGTGCTTTTATAAATGTAAGTGTTTGCAAATTCATATTCCTTACTACTGCAGTTGTCCTTTTTTAAAATAATAAAGAAAGGAAAAAAAAAGCGCCAAGTATTTTAAAGGTGAAACACATTCCTGTTTGGTAAACTCTTAACATTTTTATGACGATTACCAGCACTGCTGACTTTCTAAACAAACGGCTGTATTGTCTTCCTGTACGATTCCATTTCCTGGTTCCTGCTTTGCACAAGGATATACGAGTAAAATACTCAAGAAATGGTTTGAAATGCAGGAGGGGGGTTGTCCAAGTTGGAATGCAGAATTACAATGCAAAATATAAGGAAATGGATGCCTGTCAGAATGCCTGACTCCAAAAGATTTTATATATATATAGTAAACAGTTCCCTGATGCTGGCAGGCCAAAGAGTCTGTTGAATACTGGAGGTTTTGGAGACCTACATTTCTCCACAAGGTAAGATGGTATCCTAGCAAATGTGGATTTCAATACATTTTCAGCAGAGGTACTTAAATTATCTGTAAGTTTAAGGATAATTTCATTTTTTTAGATGTTACATTTGAAATATTGCACAAGTTTTAGCTTTCATAGGTTTCTTTTTTTCAGCCTTTAGGAGACTGTTAAGCAATTTGCTGTCCAACTTTTGTGTTGGTCTTAAACTGCAATAGTAGTTTACCTTGTATTGAAGAAATAAAGACCATTTTTATATTAAAAAATACTTTTGTCTGTCTTCATTTCAGCTTGTCTAATTTCTTTGCAATTCTCATTATTGCCAGACGTTTCAAATTTTCATACATTAAAACTTGGAGGATGGACATTCTGAGATAGTTATAGCTAGATTCTGTGCTGTAATTACTTCTGAATCTAGAAACAGTTTATACTAATTCTTGTCCTTACCTGGACTTTTTGCAGAGTTTACAACCAGTGATAAGTGCAGACTTTTTTTTAAGCTACCTTATTCTTCTGTAAAATACAGTGACCCACATGGGATGTGTTAACTAAAGGGAATAAATAAGCATGTGTATAAAGCAATTTCAGTCTCTTAAAATTACATATTCAGACTCAGTGCAGTAATGTTTGGAGCTGTGGACTTTCTCTATAGGAGGCATTAAACTACTGATGATAGAACATTTTAATCTGATTTCTTGCTTTGACTGAATCTGGCAAATGTTAAACATTGCAAAGTGTGTGGTGTTAAATGGAGTGGCTGTAAGACACTGTGTGTCAGGCTGAATTGCTGTCAGCTCATACGTGCAAAACATTGGTTTGGTACTAGTGACAGTATCCATCCTCTGATGATTTAAAACTACTTTTGATACTGAGGTTACATGGGCAAACACTTTAACTGCTAAAGCAGAACATTGTTATGTAAAACACATCTCTGTTAGATACACAAAACCACTTGCATTGCCATACTGCGCCATTCTAGTGGTAAACTTCCATAATTCATTCAATTGTCCAAGTTCATTCACTCTGGCACAAAATGAGCTATATCCATAGTACCTTAGATTACTGGTATCATTTTCTGTGCTGTTGGCTCTACCTTTGGCCTTTGAGCCTCTGCCATTTGACAGTGGTAAGATTATGTTAGAATGCTAGTGTTCATTTGGGGAAAATTTATAGTTTCAAAAATAAGGCTAAAATTTAATCTGATTGTCTTGGAGAACAAAACATTCATGACTGTATCTAAACCCAATGGGTAACTGTACAGGTCTCTGTAGAGGAAACAAAATGTTCATTAGAAAATTAACCTGAATTTCTTTGGGTAGTGCTCCAAACCTGCAATAATGGAAATAACATTCATGTACACTAAAGGGCTTAGACACTATTTGTCCAAACAGCAAGCATTAATAGGATAGGAAAGCCAACTTGGCCACTGAGTTTAATGTACTGTGTCAGAATTTACTGTAACAACCTGAGTTTTTAACATGATTGTGTGTTGTAACCTTCATTGACAACGTGAAAATTCAGACAGAGATGGAAAGGGTGTTGGGTTGTGGCTAGTCGGTTTCAAGGGACTCCAGACTGCCTTCTGGGTTAAGTGCGGAGGGGAAAATCATTGCGAACTCTTAATTTTGAAAGTATCTTCCTGCAATTTTACTCTAGGTTAGGGTGGTCAGCAGTTCCAATTGCTGAAATGTGAGACAAGTGTAAAGCATCCTGTCCCCCAAAACATAGGATGTGTACTCTAAGGTAAATACAGTGAGGATTCTGTACTACATGGATGAATTCATTGTGGAGGAGTTCAAGCATAGGTCAACTAACCAGGACGCAAAACCATCAAGGTATGCTTTGAAATGATATTGGAGAATGGGGAAGGTAATATAAGAAGTATGGGGTTTGTGTTTTTCCATGTGAGTTCCCCAGGGAAAATACTATCCTTTGAGTTACAGACATGGAAACGTCTGTATCTGATAATGCTTACAAGGAAAATGTTCTTGTTCAATTCTGCTCTTGAGAACCTTGCCTCCAGTGTCTTTCAGGGTCTTCTTAATAACTGCTGCAGATTGAAAGGCCCAGAGGCCTAGCTGAGCTGGAGGGAGAGATCCTGGTGGAATCCAGGTCCTTGCTTGTTTCTCTCCAATTAGAGAGTGTCCAGTGCCTAGCAATGTGGAAGGTGATGCAGAAGGCTTCCTCTCTGCCACCTCAGCAAAGAGAGCTAATTCTTCCCATCTATCATGTACTCTGATAGTTGGATACAAGATAAAAATGCTAAAACCCCAAAATTACCCACACCAGGATAAACCTGTTCCTAACATGGTTGTACTTGGCTCAGTAGCCACACTGTGTGGCCCTTATTATTGGCTGTTAGTTTTTTGGGAGGAGAGGGAGGTGGAAGTCATTTGTGAGGTTTGGCAGGGAAGCCTAAGTCAGTTCTGTGAGCCTTCTGTTCTTACACTAACTGCAATTGAAGGGAGATTACTGGACTGTAGGAACTTTTTCTGTGAGAAAGCTGTGGAGTTCCTGTGCACATCTGCTGTGGGTTTTGTGTGCCAGGCAATGGGACAGCTGAGTTCTCCAGATGTTTTTCAGGAAGAAGTCTTCCCTTTTGCTGCTGCACCTTTTCTGCACTAGCCTCACTGAAAGCACTACTGAAGTTTCTTCTCTTGCAAAGCTGGCATTTTGCTTTATTTGCTGTCAATACAAAAGTTATTAATCAGAGGGAGGCTTTAGTTTTAAAAATTTGTCTCTGTGGAAATGAGACATCTTGACTGCCTTCAGGGAAGCAGGCACTGAGTAAGGAGTTGGAAGTGTCTTTTTTAACCCTTGTTTGGGCTTAAAAGAGATGCTCAGGTTTGGAGTATTAGTGCTGTTCCTCTGCCTTTTAATTTTCCCCTGGTTCATCATTCAGATGGTTTAATAATACTGCAGCTTGTCCAGGAAAAACCGTAAGCTGCAAAAGCGAGGAGCAGCAGAAAGCAAATCAAACACCCAAATAAGCAGAGTAAACTCTGTGAAGCTAGAAAAAGTAAGTTTGTCCAGTGCAGACTGAGTAAAGGGAGACAGAGGTGGTATATGTGTAGTTCATGATCACAAAGATGCATTTTTTACAAACATTGTTGAATGAAGTTCAGGTGCAGGCACCTGGTGTTTACACTCTGAAAATCTGGACTATAACAAATCATGACACACAAGGTGAGGAAAAACTGGTTTAATAATTTTGGGGCCAGGACCTCTGTTTTGCATTGGGATTTAGCTCAGTCCCCTAGAAGGCCTGCAGTATCATGCTCTTAGATATAAAGTAGTCAATTGAGAAAGGAGTTTTGCCAAGTTAGCATTTTTCTAAAGATAACCTCCTGGTCAGCATAGCATATTTGTTAAAGGAATGTAGTCTGCACACTTAACACCTCTGACAATGGGTTTAGCATATCCTAAAGTACTTGGAGCATGACACTACTTTTTGCATGTATCTTGACTAACAACAGGGATTACTCCAGACATAGTGAAGAATTTATGGTTTTATGCTCATTCATGTTCTACAAGTATAGGTAAAGCTGCAGATGCTCAGGAGACTTCAGTATGCAATAGATGGACAGATGAACTGGAACTGCATAAGGAGGAAAACTTATCTGTCACACTGAATTTTTAGCTATTTTACCTGTTGAAAGATACAAAAACAAGTGATGGCTTCGGTAAAATATAAGTATATGGCTGGGAATGGGGAAGTGATAAGCCTGCTGTGTCCAGGAAGAGTAACTTGCTGGGAGATCTACAAAAGAGACAACAGAGACCAAAGTGAGAATGAGGTGGGAATATATATATTCTTTCTTAGCCCGGAGAAGAAAGGAGGGGTTTGTGAAAGGTGCACAAGCGGTGCTGTGGAGTGACAGCTGGGAACTGCAGCACATTTGTCAAGGGTGTTGCAAGCTCGAGAGATGTAGTGCTGTCCTTGGGATGAGGGAGGGAGAAGGGCTGGTGCAGTTAAGCTCTTCTGCTGGACAGATTTTTATAGACCAAGTTTGAATAAGTGTAATATAGGTAATATAGAAGGTAGATGCAGATCAGCTCATGCTTTTAATGCTGAATCATAAAGGATATGGTATTCAAGGAACTGATATTTGCAATCTTTTTTTCTCCATTCTTTCTGTTCCTGGAGAGACAGTGTGAAAAACAAATGCAGCCCAGTAGAAACAGAGCTCTTTACTGCAGATAGAAGGTTGCTGATCCTTTCAATTAATTCAATCTGACACTGTTTATGCATCTCTTCTGAACAATTTGCAGAAAATTTTTAGCACTTTGCTTTCCATCAAATGGCTGGAAGTCTTGTAAATCTTGTGCCCTTGGTGTAAATGGGAAGTAAAATTCATTTCTTCTCAAACAAGGCTGTCTTGGTTTAAAAAGACAGTTGTCTGCCGGGGAAAGCTAGAGCTTCCCCTGGGATGGAGAATGTAAATCCCCTTCCCTTCAAATTATTAAAATTTTGCAACTAATGGCTTTCAGGCAAAGATTTGGGAATAGGAATAGCAGTTCTTTACAAGGAATATTTAAAAAAAAAAAAAGTACTACAAAAAAACCCAAGCAAACAAAAAAAATCCTAGAAACCCCTGACAGAGTAAGGGATACAGCCTGACACCCGGTTGGTCAGGGTGTTGGAAGCAGCTCAAATAAATCCTCCTGAGTAACAGATGTGGTTCTGTATGTTATAAACGACAGTTCTCCAATATTCCATTTTAGAGGTTTATTGGAAAATGACAAAATGAGATCGAAAAGAGACAATTCCCACCATCAAATGGCAGCTCTGAGCCCGCGTTTCGAGCTGCCGGGTGAACTAAGACCCCAGCCTCTATCGCACTGGGTCCTCCATAGTTCACACCAACCATCTCTTGAAGGTTAGTTTTATAAGGTTTTTAGGCCCTGAGACTAGTTTTCTGTCCAGTCTGAATATGCAGATAGGATTTCCGTCCACCTGGAGTGAGAGTAGAATAGAGTTCCAGGAAATCTGGTCACATCTCTGGATCTGTCTATGAATTATTCCTGAAGTCTTCACTAAACATGTCCATGAATTATTCTTGAAGCTCCTGCCAGGCGAACATGTCTTGGTTTCTGGGTTTGGTCTCAGCGAGTTTCAGAATTCTAGGAAGGTGGAGTGATTGGATTTTCTGAGAGCTGAATCTGTTCTGATGGGAGCTAGTGATCGTTATCTGTCATCTGGCGCCCCTTTAGTATGGTCCACCCCTCACTGATATGGAGGATACAGTTCTGTTGTTCTGTTGGCAGGCCAGTTGCCTACCCCCCCTTGTTGGTTTCTGTACAAGGGGGTACCTTTTAGCACACTTTATTTAATAAAAACTCAAACCATATAATTATAACAGTAATAAAAAACTCAAACTATATATTTATAACATGTAGAATAGAGATGATGCTGTAGAAAGGGTCCAGCAGTGGCAAGATGGGTCCAGTCTTCCTCTGGGAGTCCAGTGGAAAACTGGCTATCATGTATTCCTGGGTGTCAGTTTTTATCTAGGTAGGAACGGTTGGCTCCCCCCCACACTGGGTGGAGCATCTCACAATGGGATGAGGTAATGTGTCATGTCATTGGTGAGCCTTAATGGCCCATTATCAGAAGATATCCCCCGGAGGATGGATGGATGGTGAAAGAGATAAGAAACACTGCCACACCTGGTTTTAACAGCTGGTCCATTATCAGAAGGCATCTGCCCCCCCTTCCCCCTGGAGTTACAAGAGATAAAGAAAAAACATCTCCCCAATTGCTTTAACAGATGAAATAGAATACACTTTTTTTTTTGTTACATAACCCAAGACAAAGGCTTCTCAGCTTTACAGAAAGGACCCAGTGTAAATAGATTGTTTTAAAAATTATATATTGCTAAAATTTTTTTCAAAACTACTTGAATCTACTTAGCACTGGCAGTCATTAAGTAGATTTTTTTCTTATATCCTGCATCTTAGTGGTGAAGATAGGCCCCTAGGTGTCCTGTAAGGGTACGTTCAAAATAGTGTATATGTGATCAAGGAGTGTAAAAGGGCTCTTTCTGCCATCTAGTGGCATCAAAAAACCCTCTCCAGTCCCCTTCATTTAATAATGTCATTAATTGCGTCTGCATTGTGTCAGCAGAACTAGGTGTAATAATCATCAACTGTCCTAAATTTAGGAAGATAGGAGTCACTTTTTACTCCCCTTTTCCACATAATAAGCAAACTGTATTTTCCTTGACACCTCATGAAAAAGTCACTGTTTATTATCTGAATACCTTTTGAATGCACTGCTTATAAATTCCTGTGTGTTTCCCTTTATGATACACAAGTACTGAAATACTTTAAGGCTTAGAAACCTTTCTTTGATGCTAAAGACAGTGGAAAAAGATATTGTTGACACAGGTAGATAAAATGTTGCTTGTAGTGGAATGTGTCTTAAAAACCCCTCTGAAGATGGGTGGGTTCCCCTGTGGAACAGGCAGCATTTGCCTCTGAAGGAGCAGTGAGCTCTGTGAAGTTACTGCGCTTCAGAATGGTTACTCTTACACTTAAAACTCATTTCTGAGGCTCACTGGTGTCCCTTTTGCCTGTTAGCCATTTACTTCTTTTGACAGGCAGCTATCCTTGCCACCTTTTACAATCTGCAGACTGTGCTTCTCTTAAAAAATATGTGGCTCTGCTTGGATATGTTATAGCTCCACACTGGTGGGAGGGGATAGAAACAGAGACCATTCATGCCAAACAGAATCCTTATTCATGGGTCAAGTTGTAAGGGACTTGGGCTCCCACCTCAAAAAATTAATTGGAGCCTATTTTTAATTAAAACTGCAGTCCTCACTTTCCTGAAAGTGATTTAGCCTGGAATTTGCAAGATGAAGGTTCATGGTCCCTACTTTCTCAAAGACCTGTAGTGTAATGGTATTGAAAATGGTGAACAGTGTAGAATGGCTAACAGAACCCTGCAGAAGAAACTGTTGAAAATAATGTCTAAATTGTTTGGTGGGTTCTTTTTTTAGTATATGAAGTATATTCTTTTTGAATAAAAAGAGTCAGAGAAGGCCAATGTTTTATTAGCAGCTCTAAAAAGCTGTATTTTGAGCTTCTCTATGTAAGTATAAATTCTTCATAAGATTAAAGCTATCTGCTGCCTGGCTTCTATCTCAGCAGGAGTCTGGGAAAATTTTCTTGTTAATTTCACAGTGGTAACAGTATGATACTTCAGAAAAATAATTTACTTTGTCATGTAGGATTCCTACTGTGCCCTCTTAATTCCCCTGCCTGTTCCATTCAGTTAAGTAATTTATCATATTTTAAAATTAGTTTTATGCCTTTTACTCAAAAAGTATTTAGAAAAAATACTTAAACCTCTACATTATCATCTCCCTTTTTTGAGTTATACTTACAGCAATAGCTAGTTCAGATTTTTAACTGTGAGGCACTTGGGTATATTACTGAAGAAGGGAAGGTTTCTAAAAATGCAACTCTTTATTTAGGGGAAAAAGTAGCAACTTGCCAAAACCACATTAGCATCAAATTAAATTAGTAGTATGTTAAACAGTCAACGTTAGTGAGAGAGATGGTGGTATACCATTCCTTGCTGGAGCCAGGTTTGTCCTACCTCCAGCTGCACTTGATCTTGGAGCAGGTGGCCTCTTCCCCCTCTTAGTTTGTCCTTTCCAGGATTGGAAGAAGTTTGAGGGAAGTTTTATGTAACACACCTGCATGGTCAGCTCCTGTGAGATTGTATGTAAACCCCTTACAAAGAATGTAACCATCTATTTTGAACTTAAAAAAAAAAAAAAAGGAAAAAATTAAACCCCACAATTTTGGAATTAAATCTTGGAATGACCTAACCTGGGTAAAGATGCCTAGGAACCTGGTAATTTTGCCAAGAATCTGGAGTTGGATGTTGTTCTTTATTTGTTGTGTATGCCAGTATCCAGTGTTGTGTGTGCCATCTGAGGACAGCTGGCAGGTGAAGGACTGAGCTCTGAGGAGCAGCCAGCTCCCTGTATGTGGCTCTTTCCTTTCGTAGCAGTGGCATATGAAAAAGCTCCACCAAAACTGCCCACTTGGACAGAGGCTGGGCTCGACAGTTACAGCATGGTGGCAGATCATGTGCAGCAGCTCCCAAAAACAGGTTGGT
This sequence comes from Acrocephalus scirpaceus scirpaceus, assembly GCA_910950805.1. Taxonomy (NCBI): domain Eukaryota; kingdom Metazoa; phylum Chordata; class Aves; order Passeriformes; family Sylviidae; genus Acrocephalus; species Acrocephalus scirpaceus. The sequence continues at coordinate 35,085,944 of OU383777.1, forward strand.
AGAAGCAGATTTCAGCACTTATGTTTTTCAGGGTGCACCCAGCCCTTTGCTACAGACAGGAACCTGCCTAATGTGGTCTAGACAGTTCAAACAGTCCCATCCATTTCCAGTTTCTCCCATGTCATCTTGTTATGCAGATTCTCCTCATTCCACATGTTCCAACAAAGGTTTTCTCTCTATGCCCTCTGAAATTCAGTGACTGCTTTGAAGCCTTCTCCATTTGAGATGATTTCCTTTATTTCAGTTGGCACAGAACACATGTCCAGTGCCAGTTTCTCCAGTTCTGTCACTTGTTTTCTTAAATGTGCTTCCATCTTGGTAATAACATTCGAGCCTGTGAATATTCAGATAATAAATCCATTAACCATTCTTTTGGTGAACAAATCTTTGTATCAGGTTTAAAAAAGGAATTTATTTCCTTTTCAATCAACCTATATCTCTATGATTGGCCATACTTACAGGTAAAACAGGTTGGAAATTTTGTGGGTGTGTTCTAGCCTTCCATACTTCATTTCAAGGCCACACAAGAAAGCAAAACAGCAAGAAAGACTGGAAAATGCTGCCTAATATGAAGCTCAGTCCTGTCCTGGGGCAGGCAACTGCATCATTTAACTTCTTCCATGATTTATCTTAAAACCTCATAGGGCCTGTCTGGGGTGTTTGCTCCTGCACTTCTTACAGGACGTCTGTCCTGCTCCTCCCATGCTCCAGGGGTTTCAAAAGGAAATTGCTGCCTGAGTTTCTGCTTGGCTAGATTATATTAATCTCTTTTTTGTGCTGATACTGCTTGCCCTCTTGTTATTTCCCTTCCCATCTTACTTAACCCTCTAAGGCATTTGCAACAGCTAGTTAATACTTTCTCTACCTTTATTTTGGCAAATTTGTTTAAGGAGGCTCTGGCCTTCTTTGGGGCACATGGTGTTTACATCAATATGCCCTTTTCTTACATATTTGCCTTTCAGGTTTTTTTTTTCTATATCAGGAGATAATACATTAGATATTAAGAATAAATTTTTCACTATGTGAGTGGTGAGGTACTGGAACAGGTTGCCCAGAGAAGTTCTGGATGCCCCACTCCTGGAAGTGTTCAAGGCCAAGTTGCATGGGATGCTGAGCAGCCTGGTCTGGTGGAAGGTGTCCCTGCCCACAGCAGGGGCGAGGGCAAGAACCAGATGATCTTTAAGGTTCCTCCCAATCCAACCCATTTTATTATATACTCTTTTAACAGAAAGGTGCACTCTTTTCCAGATGGGGTCTTGACAGGGTTTGTATGATAGCTTCTGATGAAGTTTTTGGTGCTCTTAAATCTTGTTCTCTTTCTGACAGATTAACCAAGGCTGGTTACACCTCTCTCTTTAAAAACCAAAGCAGAAGTGTTCAAGCCCACCCTTCTCAAAGGGGGATCTGTACTCATGAGCACATGAGAGGAAAAGGTTTCTTTAGATCAAGAACTGCATCATTCCCCTCCTTGTTCATCTTGTTGCTGGAATAGTCTTTCATAGAAACCAATTATTAATTAGAAGTTAGATTAACCACAGAAAATTTTTCTTTGAAGACAGAGCTTGACCACTGCCCAGCTGCCAGTCTTGCCAACTTGCTTTACTAAAAATAACTGTAACATTTCAGAGCAGTGCTGTTCACACAATCTAGTTCATACAAGGAACAGGGTAGGAAATTTTTGCTCTCTGGGAGAGGATTAGGCATGATGTTCACTATCTTGTTCTCCAGGAGTCCCAGCACAGGCACTGGAGGGCCACGGGAAGGGGGATGCTCTGGAAAATGGTTTGCATGTAGGGTCTGGCTGCAGCTCCCCAGAGGAGTCCATCGAGTTCTCCATTCCATCGCAGGGACAGAGCCGGGCTGACGAGAGGGTGCAGCTGGGGCACGGAGCAGCTCCACAAATCAACAATCCCCTCAGACTCGTCTCCTCCTAAGAGAGCTGGGGTCAGCCTGGGGAAGAGAAGGCTCCGGGGCGGCCTCAGAGCAGACTTCCATTACCTAAGGACGCCTGTAAGAGGTCGGGACAGGGACTTTTCGCAAAGGCACGCAGTGACAGGCTGAGATGGAATGGCTGTAAAGCTGAAAGAGGGTAGATTTAAAATTGATATTGGGAAGAATGTCTTCCCCGTGAGGGTGCTGAGGCACTGGAACAGGCTGCCAGAGCAGCTGTGGATGCCCCATCACTGGGAGTGTTCCAAGGCACTCTCGTAGTGGAAGGTGTCCCTGTGCTAGGCGCGGAACTGGGCGCCCTTTCTGGTCCATTCCGTCGCCGTGTGCCCCTCCTGGCCCTTCCCGCCCCGCTGGCGGCGGCAGCGGCGCGGCCCCGCCCCGGAAGCCGCGGGGGATGGCGGTCGCGGGGCGGCGGCGGCGGCGGGAGCGGCGGCAGGGCCGGGCGGGGCGGGCGCGGGCGGCGGCGGCGGCGGGCGGCGCCCCCGGGCAATATGTTCAAGAGAATGGCAGAGTTCGGGCCTGACTCCGGCGGCAGGGTGAAGGTGCGGCCTCGGCGGCCGCCGGCAAGGCTCGGGCCGCGGGGGGCGGCGCGGCAGCTCCTTTCTGAACGCGCCGTGTCCGCTTGTGTTCCTTTTCTCTAAGGGCGTCACCATCGTGAAGCCGATCGTGTACGGGAACGTCGCGAGGTATTTTGGGAAGAAGAGAGAGGAGGATGGTCACACTCACCAGTGGACTGTGTACGTGAAGCCGTACCGGAACGAGGTACAGCAGAGCCGCTTCCCCGAAAGGCTGGCCAGGCTTTGGAACAGGCGCTCTGGGAAACCAGGGAATTGCCATCCCTGGAAGTGTGCAAAACGCCTGTGGATGTGGCACTTGGGTCATGGCTTAGTGGTGACCTCGGGTTAAGGATTGGACTCCGTGATGTTAGAGGTCTTTTCCAGCCGAGCAGCACCGGGACGTGGGAGTTTGAAAAGCCAGGATTCGAGGAAAGGGCAGGAGGGTCTTCGGCTGTAAGCAGAGAAAACACAGAGGCTGGTGGGTTTCCAAAAAGGAAAACCATGGGAAAGGCGTAATTCCATTTATGGTTTTTTTTGGAGTGATATTTCCAGTTTAGGGGAAGACTGGAGAACATTCATAGGGGCAAAATACTAACAGACCCGTGTCCAGAATTAATTTTTGGATTTACCATTTTACTTTCCTTCTGTGCTTAAAGTCAGAAGAAATACTGTTTAAAATCAGAAGGAATGTAGGCATGTAGGATAGATGACTGAATAGTAACTTGGTATGCTGAATAATCAGAAAAAACAATGTTTCTGTTTTAGGACATGTCTGCATATGTGAAAAAAATTCAATTCAAATTGCATGAAAGCTACGGTAATCCTTTAAGAGGTGAGTTTTGCATTTCAGCAGTTGTTCCCAGAACTGGGCTTTTGTTCCAGCTTTATCATGGAATTAACACTTCTGTATTGCCTATTGCAGTTGTTACCAAACCACCATATGAAATCACCGAAACAGGCTGGGGTGAATTTGAAATAATCATTAAGATATTTTTCATTGATCCAAATGAAAGACCTGTAAGTACATTGAACTCTTAACAAAGCTTAATTAATTTATTATGGTGGCCTACAGCTCTAGGAAATTGCTGGTCAAAATAAGTTTAATTGGCCATGGAAGTAATAAAAGTCTGTTCTTGTAGAAAATTATTTTAAGGGTTGGGCACATTTTCCTCTTTCTGTGCTTCACTCCTGGTATTCATGAGTGCTTTTCCTGTGCTTGGCTTCTCTAACATTTACTAATATGTGACCACATATTATACCTTACCTGGGTTGGGCACATGCTGAGGATTTCTCTTCCATATAGCTTCCAAGTTCTAGGATATTTGAGTATTTAACTTTTTTTTCTGTTAGATCAAAATCAGTCAAAAAGCAGCAGGGCTGCTATGCTAGCATGAGTCTCTGCCTAAGAAGACCAACCTGAAACAACTCTGTAGTTGTATAAAGTACTGGATTTAATTTCTTTCTCTCATTCCTGTGTTTTAGACATATCTTGTGGGTTTGTTTATGCAGGTTTAGGTAGGAAACTTGATTACTCTATTTTGAGGGAAAAAGATGTTTATTTCTGGAAGGATTGAGTTCCTTCTGTCACATGAGCAGTCCCTTTCTTTATCCATTTTTTTTGCTAAATGAAAGCAAAATTGAATTTTATGTTTTTCTTGGATATGTGGCAATTGGTAACAGTCGTCGTTCCTGTTGGACTCAGTAGCATCCTGACTTGTGTTCTGTTCAGAGCTCGACCGAGCTGTCCTAAGGTTGGTTGGGTGTTTTTTCTTTGCTGCTGTTCTTGGAAGGCTGTTTTGGAGCCTGTCACGTTCTTCCTTTCCAGGAAGTAGCAAGGGGAGTCAGGTACTGCTGCGTTCCACCACCGCTCCTGGGCCTGTTTGGGGAAGGGGAGAAGCGTGGGCTATATGTGCTCTTCCCAGGCCATGGGCCAGGTGGTCAGCAGCTCCTTGGGGCTGCATAGAGGGCTTCCAGTGCTCTCCCCACCCTGTCATTTGCAATGCAGGGATGGAAGAGTAACCCCATTAAGAGAGATTTAAGTGAAAAGTGATTCACAGCCTCCCTGGTGCTTCGTTTTCTCAAGAATAGAGGATAAGGTCGCAGAAGATACTTTCTAAAACTGACTAATTGAGAAAGTTGGTTTGAATTAAATCACTCATTTGGAAATGTTTCAGAGAAGGTGGTATTAGTATTTTTTATGTACCAGTCCTAAACCACTTTCCCAGACATTTTTAGTCTCAAGAGGCCTTTGAATAATTAGCACATTTTAACAGCTAATGTTGAATTTAAAGTAATTCTACTGAAGCTATATGACATTTGTATTTGCATTCCTAAAGCATTTTTTTAATCCTGTACAATTATTTTGTAGGAACAAATACTACTTGTTGATATCTAAAACAAGATTTCTAGTTCCCAATTTTCATGCTAATAAAATTCTGTCTTTGCATAGGTAACTTTATATCACTTGCTGAAGCTTTTTCAGTCGGATACCAATGCCATCCTGGGGAAGAAAACTGTAGTTTCTGAATTCTATGATGAAATGGTATGAACATTCTTATTGTAATCCTCACTTTGTTTTGGAGAGTATTATTGATACCATGTATTTTTCTCCTTCATTAGATATTTCAAGATCCTACTGCAATGATGCAGCAGCTGTTAACAACGTCTCGTCAACTAACGCTAGGTGCTTATAAGCATGAAACAGAGTGTAAGTTGAAAATGAAAATATTTTAATTTTAGAAATAGCAATAGTTGGATTTGCTTTTTTTTCTGGGCTGTAACAGTACCATGGATTTGGATGTTTCAAAGAGGTGATAATTTTGCATTAAATTTAACTTCAGCTTTGCAAAGGTATTAATACTTACCTGAAAACTTCTAAGATTTACTTATCCCTATGGCTGCTAAAAAAAAAGGAATTTAGAATTACTTGGTATGAAGAGTGATGGCATAGACTACACCTAGTCTGACACCTTTGAAATGAATTAAAACAGAGAATAAATGAAGGCCACCCTGTGGTACAGTTCTGTTCAGCACTGCAAGCAAAGGGTCACACTTGAAGGCCTGAAGTACAGAACATTTAGTGATGTCAAAAGCAGTCAAAGCAGCAACTCTTTGTGGATAAAGAGTAGTGTCTGAAAGCTCTTTTTCCCTTCTACTATTTTAACTGTAGGTAATTTCATAACATACTTCTTCAGTACAGCATAATGGTTTTTGTGTGCTTTTATCCAGTTTGTCTCCAAATGTAAGCAAAAATCTTAAGGGAACTAAGGAAATTAAATTATAGATCCATTGGTTCATAAGTTGTAATGCATTTAGGGATTATTTCTGTTCTGATCTTCTGTATTTCATCTCTTACTTGCTTTCTGAGAGTAGAAGATAGTATTTATTGAACCAAAATCCTGCCCTATTAATTACAAACTTTAATCCATTGTAGTCCACTTCACCTGACCTTATGCTCACCCGACAACAAATGTCAGGTATTTTTTGGACAGCAAACACCTAGAGCTAGGAGCGGTGAGTGATTATGAGTTTGAAGCTCTTCAGAGTTAGGGTTCCTGTTTGCCTTATGTCTGCTTGGCTGTGTGGATGTGTGAGCTACTTGTATTTCCTGCCACAGTTCAGCCAGTCTTGAGGTGGGTTTTTGTTACTGCTGCATGTTACAGTTTTTGTCTAGAAAATGTTAATTAGTATGATTCATAACAACATGCAAATTTAAACTTTTTTCACTTAAAATTTATGGGTATTTCTCCAGAGAGTAGGTAGAAACTTTCAGTGTGGTTTCTTTGTATAAATATTTCCTTACATGTGCTAATGAAGCAGATAATATTTGCCGCTGCCCACAGTTATGTAATGTATGGGATATGAGTGGTCTCCACAGCCTTCATCGACTTGTTGCCTTTACCATCTTTGTCCTAAAACTTGTGCATGAAAAAATAATAAAAAATAGGATAGTTGATGTCAGATATTTGTAAAAGCAGGGTAGCATAGCTAAAGCTTTCAGATACATAGAATTAAACTCCAGTGAGACATAGAAAATGGTTATAGTACATGGAGAAGGAATCACAGGATGGTGGAGGCTTGAAGGGACCTCTGGATGCATCTTGTCCACTCCCTGCCCTAGCAGGGCCACCTACAGCTGGTTCCCCAGGATTGTGTCTAGATGACTTCTAAATGTGTCCAAGGATGGGGACTCCACAACCTCCCTGGGCACCTTGTGCCACTTGGTCACTTTCACAGTAAAGGTTTCCTGAAGTTCTCAGGGAACCTCCCATGTTCCAGTTTGTACCTGTGGCCTCATGTGCTGTCACTAGGCACCACATATTCATAGTAATTTCCCATGTATTTGCTGTCACTATGTCAGGTTCTATTTTCCTCACTTAATCTTAAAAAAAAAGTAGAAAATTATTTTATGAATTGTATAACTATCTGCAAAACTGATAGGCTGAGGGCTGAATGAGGCTGCAAAGCAAGCTTTTTTTTTTTAATCCAGATTCTTATGCGGGTACCATTTTCATTACAAATATTGAATCTCTAAGGCTAACAGTAACAGATTTTTTTTTCAGGACACTTGCTATCTAAATTACTGTTTCAATTAAAAAAAAAAAAAGCTAATTTCATGGTACTTTAAATATATATTTTTCTTTATCACCACCACAGTTGCAGATCTTGAAGTGAAAACCAGGGAGAAGCTTGAAGCTGCCAAAAAGAAGACTAGTTTTGAAATTGCTGAGCTTAAAGAAAGACTAAAAGCAAGTCGTGAAACCATCAACTGTTTAAAGAATGAAATCAGAAAACTTGAAGAAGATGATCAGTCTAAAGATATGTGACAAGTGCTCACTTGAGTGTGTACTGAAAATGGAAAGACTTCAGTCATGGAATTGTATGAGCTCTCTTCAGTTTTGTAACTGAGACTATGAGAATTTCACTGGCAAATGATTGACCTTTATGGCAATCAACTCCATAAATGGAAGAAAAAAGAAAGAATGTATTCTTGTTTTATAGTTAAAATCTGTGGTACTTAATGATTTATTTCAATTGGAAGTGGTCTTGAAGACCAGACTACTTTTTCTTTGAAAACTGCATTTGAGTTGTGTATGGAAACTTTGTATTAAGTCTTGTATTAGTTCAATGTGATTTTACAAAATGCCGGTGTTTACTTTTTTTACTTTTTTTTTCTACTGGTTGTTTAGAGATGCATCTTTAAAGCTAAAAATAAAATATGCAGTTTTTTATTTTAATGGTTTTTGTCTGTCCGGCTATGGCTTTTGAGAACAACGGTAAGTAGCACACAGTGATTTAAGGCAGAAGTTGAAATACAAAGGTATGCAAGTTGTTTAAATCTGGTTACAGTGATTTTTGGCACGTCTCTGTTACCAGCACAGTGAAAACACTTTCTGAAAACAGGATTTTAAATAGCTTGTATATCTACAGATAAGAGTTTCTAGCCCCAAAGCTGCTTTAACACATACAAATGCATCAATGCTACAAACTATGCTCAGAAGCAGCAAATTATTCTAGTACTGTTTTGTAGGATTTTGTTTCATGTTTGTACTGTACTGCAGTCACTTCATCAAATAGTATCTCTGCCACTTCTTCCTCCTCTTGATCTTCTGCTCCAGCCTGGTGTCCCTCCCAAAAGAGACAAGTCTTCCATGAATTCCTTCAATGGGAGAGCTTCTCATGGCCTACATTTCTTCAGAAAGGATGAAGTCCCCAATGGGATCACAAGTCCTGCCAGCAAACCTGCACCAGTGAGGACTCCTTTCCATGGGGCCACAGGAGCCCATCCAGTGCAGGCTTCCCACAGGATCACAGTCTCCTTTGAACATCCCTTTGCTCTGGTTTGAGGTCCTCCACAGGCTGCATGTGGATCTCTGGTCTAGCACCTGGAGCATCTTCTTCCTCACCGACCACAGTGTCTGCAGGGCTGTTCCTCACCTACTCTCCTCCCTCTGCTCCTGTTCCCCCTGCCCAAGCAGATGGGGTTTTTTCCTGTTTTTAAATCTGCTGCCTGTTGGGCTCCGCCTTGGCACATTACAGGTCCATCCTGGAGCTGTCTGGCATTGGCTCTGTTTGACACAGGGGAAGCTTCTGGCAGCTTCCCACAGAAGCCACTCCTATAGCCCCCTCACTACCAAAGCCTTGCCACATACGTCACTAGCAAGTGTTCCCCCAAAAAATCAGTGCATGATTTTATCAATCCTTTGAGAATGAAGCATTCATTTCTTCATATTTGAAACAACTGCTGACTGGATGGGCTTTTGTATGGCTTGGTAAACTGAAGTGAAAGTTTCATCACTCAGTATGTATACTTAGGGTTTTCATTAAGAACAGCGACTTGGCATACTTGGTTTATGGTATTATGAATACACATAGGCTGAGGAACAGCTTGTACTGTGGTGTCCACTCAGATCCTTCCTAGCAGTGCAGAATATCCAAATTTGTCAATTTTTGGCTACCTAAGTTCTTTGGTTTCTTTATTCAGTAGCCAATTTCCTTTTAAGCACCAGCTGAAGAAGAATGCCATTTTCATAGCTGTACACTGAGAATAAAACTTGCTTGAGCCATGCTGAAACAAAAATGGGAAGGGAAAGCACAATTTTTGGTGTATACAACATAATTATTTTCATATTTATCAGTTAAAATAATAGTAATGATGACCAACTGAAATGGAATATTAAAGAGGTTCTGCAGGAGCTGTGACTAACATGAAGAAGTCTGTTGAAACAGACTTGAACAGACAAAAAATGGAGATGTACCTTTTGAATCCAACTTTTTTTGTGGGAGCCTGAAATTTTTTTTGTTGTTGTTTGCATCCAGTAAACAGCCTAGTGTCCTAGGATACAGGAGCAATTTGGCTCCATTGCTAGTAGCCATCAGCATGCTAGACTGTTGATGTAATTTCTGTTTGGACTTAGTGGTCTTGTTTTCCTCAGTTTTTCTTTCAACTTTTTGTATTTTTTTTTTCTTTTCCTTTGCATTCTCTGCAAAATCCTGGAAGAGTCATTAGGCTCCTCTCTCAATAATAAGAAAATAGTCCTAATTTGCTAACACAGCTGTCTGTGCTGAGTAGTCACTGTCAATAGACAATAGTAAGAGCACCTTCTGCTTTACAAAGTTCCATGTTAGGATCTGTGTTTTCATTAGAAAACATTTTTTTTCAGATGCTGAGAAAGCAACTGAGACCAGTATTAGTAACTAAATTCTGTGAGAAGTTAAGGACAATTAATCATAAACTCAGTCACAGAGTATCCTGAGTTGGATGTGACCCACAAGGATCAAGTCCAGCTCCTGGCTCTGCACAGGCCATTCCCAAGAACTGCATGGATCTCAGAGGTTGTGCTTGTTTCCATGTGCTCTGCAGTTAAAAGTTATTGATGGAAACACCTGAGAGGGTGTGTGTACACAGTAAATTTACAATAAGTGTTGATCTTCTAGTGTGTATAATTTTCAAAGTTATTAGAACTGAAATGGAATAGGTCACCTAAGGACACATTTGCATTTCAACTCCATTGCCTTGAAGAAAAAGACAAACTCAAATGCTACACTCTGCTTGATGTTTGGCAGCCCTATGAAGATGCAGTTCCAGAAAAATAGTTCCAGTTTGTGCTTGCCAGGGTGCAAACTTAAATGCTGTTTATTTTGCTGAGACTGACCTTAGACTGTGGCTTCATCCTGAGTTATCATTGGGAAACACAGTTGTATTTAAATCTTGCTTTGCAGAGGAGAAAAAAAACCTCACTATGCTATAGGTACAGTTTGATATCACTGAATTGCACACTGATTTGTTCAATTGCCTACACTAAAGCTTCAGCCACCACTTGAAGTAACCTTTTGCTAAGTAAATATAAACATGGTTTATCTTTACATGCTTACTGTTAGGAGTTTTACCAATGAGCATCAATATCAAATATGTAAAACTATTAGTGTCATTGCCACTTCCACTATAAAGACTTGGGCATGTAAAATGTTTTAGCTAAGACAAATTAATACTCATCACAGTAATTTCTGACAATGACTCATTACTTAGTACCCAGTGTTATATATTACTAGTCCTTTTCTTACTTAGCTCCATCTCATATAACTCAGTTGTTTCCTTTCAGTTTAACAGTCAGACTGTGAAGTACTATAAGGCTGTTGCCATTATCTGACAGGAGATATATAGATACAGCTAAAGAATTTTTGTAGTCAGTCAGTAGAGATGGAACTGGAAGCAACATTAAAGCACCACGTTAATTTTCTTTCTAGAGAGATGCTGGTAATAACAGCAACCTTTTGCTGTTTATGCATTTCATCCATATAAAAAACATCAGTGCATGTTTGCGTCTTAATGAGAATACGGATTTAAGAGCATCTCAGGTTGTTTTCAGACATGATGTTTTCCAAACACCAGGTGGCAGGTATGTCCAAAATATTCTCCAGTATCCACAGCAGCTTAATTATTTTGGCAGATTTGTGACATCTTTGGTTGATCTCACTTGCTTTGAGACTTGGTCATCTGATGAGAACACCTGTATTTGTTTCTGTAGCGGTGACCAAATTATCTCTTGCATGTAACAGAACTGTTCAGCAGCCTTGTCAACAAATCAAGTGTGCTGTGCCAGGAAGCACAAAATAAAGCATGAATGTTTACAATTTTTCTTCATTTGGGAAGGGAAGGATCTTTCAAAATACAAATTTTTGGGGTTGCTTTAGTATTCTTTCCTTTTTCAGGCCAAGATTATGTGACAATATGAGTGCACAAAACAACTTAGACACTCTACTGGTCTGCATACTTTGCTTGCACTCAATTGCAGGTCCAAAATGGCAGGATTTTACACCAGTAAAACTAATTACTTTTTACAATTTAGTGTTGATAAAGTTTATTAACTTCTTTGACTACTTACTGCTTAATGAATACTACAAGTGAACCTTTGACTCCCAAGTGTGTTGGAACTTCTAATTTTCCTGCATACAGCTGGGAAAAAGAGTTTCACTTAAGGGGGGAAGAGAAGAGAATTAGGATGGTAGAAAAGAATAACAACAATTAGAAATTCATGTTATATATATTTAGTTGGGATTTATGTAACATTTGCTTATGATACATTCATACTATTTCCATTTAAAAATGTTTTAAGCTAGCACATGAAGTCATGTAAGTTTCTAGTTAACTAAAATTAAGTTGCGTCTTGCCTATGTAAATAGGTAATACACATCCAAAATTAAAATTTACATCTTAATTTTCATAGGAAAAATCTCTTGAATATCAGTGATTAGGCCACAAAAAGAACTTCATTAACATTGCAATATACAGTATTTGTCCTACTATAATGATAACTAATAATACTAATAATAACTAATAAGAATAATAATGATAACTAATAATGACTGTACTTTAAGGTGTTCATTTGTTAAATGAGAAGCTGGCCCTTCTTATTCCCACACTTGTGGAGAATTCTATACTTTAGGACAGAAAAAAAATTTCATCTGATCTACTACTGGCTTCTGCTTTGCAAATACTTTCACCTGAAGTGACCAATAGTGTTTTTTCTTCTTAATATCTTAATTCTGCAATGCTGGGCAAATCTTACTTTTTTTCAGTCTACAAACCAGCTTTTTTCAATTTTCATATTTTATTTAACCTCTGATCTAGAATGTTAATAAAAAGCATCCCTATGTTTTTTAAAGTAAGAATTAATCCAGATTATTTTTGTTTTAATTACTGTTCTGGGTAGAGTGTTAACTGTTCCATCTAAATCTCCATTCAGGTCCCAAGCCACCTGAACTCTGAGTGGGTAAAAAGGAGAATGCTGAGAAGTTATGTTTAAAGAGCTTGCAGTTAACTTTGGTGTTATTTCCTGGTTTCTTTATGGAAGTGTATGTGGTAGGTAAAGCATTTACTTGGTAAGCTAAATATTCCTGAGTAAAACTGAATCTGCATCACACAGTTTTAGTTCTTCACCATGAGATCATGAGAGTACTCTCCCGTGCTGCTGCCCACAGTGAGCTGTAGACAGTCAGCTCTGCAGGACTTCTCTAGGACTGGCAGGGAACAGGCAAGGAAAACCTCATGTAGTGATTAGGACATTAGAGAAAACAAATGGAGTGCTTTTTTCAAGCTGAAAAAAGCCACCATCTCAGGAAAGAGTTGCATCCGTAGTAAATAAATATATCTAAATTAGATGGAATTATTTTCCCTTTACCTTTGTGTTGGAGGTTAGGTTTGTTTCTTGGTTTTTTTGGGGTTTTTTTTTGGGTTTTTTTTTTTTACTTATGGAATTTTTTCCCAAGAGTTGCGAGGCAACTAACTACTGGGTACTTATGGGTACTCAGGTGGGACGAAAGGATGGAGCATAGCACCTGGCTACACGTTTTTCTTTTGTCTCCGGGAGTTTCTCGGGGGGAGGGGGGGGGGGGGGGGGGAGGGGCGGAAAAGTGGCTCCTGGTTTTGGGGCAGGCAAAGACAGGGCTTGGGGCAGCTTTGCTCTCTTGCTCTCAGCATTGGAGAGAGGACGGTCAGGCTGCTGCTTGCTGCAGAGGAGTTTCACTGGCGCCTCCGGGTCCGATCCTGAGGGAAGCTACCATCATCTGCTCAGCTGTGCCCAGGAATCCTGAGCTCTCCTCCTGCTGCCCTGCTGGAGCTGGTCCGGCCCTGTCCCACCGCCGCTGCTTTCTCAGCACTGCTTTGAGGCTTTTCTGCTACACTGTGGCCCCGCACTGCCCCGTCCTGCCAGGACATCCCTGCCCTTCCATTGACCATCGACGGAGCTCTGGATATATCTGATCCACCAGCCCGGGATCCCTCACCATTCCAGCTTGGTGCTTTTCGGAGTCTCAAGAGATTGCACTGCCCTGGGTTTTGTGAAACCAAGCTGCCCTCAAGGTCCCTGGTTCTGGGACCTTAATTACACTATTAATGCCGTAATTGTTGTTTGTTTGCCTTGTTATACATATTAGTAAATAACTGTTATTCCTATCCCCATATCTCTGCCTGAAAGCTGTTTTAATTTTCTAAATTATAATAATTTGGGGGGAGGGGATTTGAATTATCCATTCCAAGAGAGGCCCTGCCCCTCTTTAGCAGATACCTGTCTTTTGAAAACCAAGACACTTTGGAAGTTATACAACTTTTTAGTGATTGTAGAATAAATATTTATATATATATATATTGCACAACTGGAACTGTTTCTTTCCTTCTTGCTACAGGTTAAGTATGATGAAGAAAGACACAGGACTAAACTAGACAGACTGAACTCCAGCACCCACTACATAGTGTTTAAAATGATCAAAGCATCTGCTGCTTTGCAAAACTTTGTGGTTGCTCTGAATCTTCTTTGTATAGTCCTTATCAGCAGCAGCTAGGAGGTGCAGTGTTAGATGAAGATGGGCATTGCCTTGGATCACGACAGAAAATCGCGGGCCATGTCCAAGGGCATGGTTTATTTGGTGTGCGCTCAGCTGCCAGGTCTGCAAATCACCAGCCACAAGGCTGCTCCTCTTGGTTGTACTCTTGGAGCATCTGATCACTGGTTGGTCTGCTAGTCCTGCATCCTGAGAAATTCACTGGACATTATTTAATAGTCAGGAGTCTAATATTTCAAATAGTAAACACAGTCTAGCTGAATTTAAACTAAACTGTGTTGTGAGTTTTGCTTGGTTTTTATTAGTAAATAGGAAATTAGTCCTAGTCCTTGTGCATTTAGTGAGAATAAAGAAGATACATTTCTAAGACTGTGAATTCCTTCTAGTATTTTTCCCCCTCAGGGATATAAGACAGAAACAAAATCATTACTTTTTGGAACAGGCTGATACAATATGTGTATTTTAAAATGGAAAAGCATTAAAACTCTTCATGGATTCATTGTCTGAAAATACTTTGTTCATAGTTTAATCTGACCCCATATGATACTAAACGCTTGCAATTGCTCTGCCTCTGTGTTTGGAGAGGGAACTGCTCGGTACTTCACTAAATAAACCTGACCTTCAATCCTTGTGAAGTGAGTGAATTTCAATCAGACCTCTGGTGAATGAAGACAATAAATCAGTAAATGAAGGAGCCACATTTTAATAGTAGAAGGGACACTTTAGTAATGTTTTATATTTCATATAATTAAGACTGTACAGCATTCCTTTACAAGTATTAAATTAAGGCTTTTGGAAATCTGATGATACCCTATGCATAAATTTAAACAAACCATTTGTCAGTTTGTCACCTAGCCATCACTACTGCATGCTCTCTTGTTGACTTTGCTGTAAAATTATTTTTTGCACTGTATTTTGCACATTTGCCAAAAGATTTGCCCTTTATAAGTTCCATCATTCTCCTCAGTTCTATGCTACAGCTACTTCACCACTCAATAAATACTAGACAAATTATCTGTAAGACAAAAAAGCAAAGTAAATTGGTTTTGCTGCTGCTGTTACTTCCTGAGCTTTACCTGACACTGATGCTGTAGAGTGCTAGCTTTGGTCTTACTTAAATCTAGAGACAGTTTGCATGACAACTCTGGATACATTGTGATCATCAAATAGCTGTGCACACTCAAGCATGTTGAACTTGGTTAGCAGCCATTCTATACCTGCATCACTTCTCTGTGGCCTTGTGTAAAAACACCCCTAAGAAACCAAAATGCTGTGGCTGAACCTCTATCCTAGTATCCCTAATATAAAAAATGGAATTTGCTGATCTACTGTATTTTAATAATAGTAACTTTTGTAAATGCCATGTAATGCTAAATTGTTGATATTTCACTGTGGTTGGATAGGGACAGGCGCTCGGAAGATATCGGTTGTAACGGAAGGAGCAGAGAACACTCCAACCCCCCAAGATAAGCTATCACCCCCAGAATGTAACTCACTAACAACGTGCTAGTACTTTTCCATTCTCCCTACTAACTCAGGAAGTGTGGCAAGACCCCTCTGACGTAGTGAAGAACCCCAGAGTATATAACCTGCATGTTTGAGATAATAAATGCTTTTTAACCGTCCACCACACTGGTGTAAGCGTTTGTTACTAAGCCCGAGCGCCACACAAGCATGTGGTCGCTGTGCTGTCATTTCTAGACCAGGCCACCGCAGTTGCAGAAAGAAACGGCAACAAGTGGTGCCGAAACCCGGGAAAGAACCTCGGCGAACGGGAATTCGCCTGGAAGGAGACAGCGGCAGTAGCGGCTGGTCCCGAACTACTGCAGAGGAACAGGGGGACGCCCCAAGAACCCGTGAACGGCATGCAAGCCTTAGCGAAGGTTGTAAGTGTATTGAAGGAGCACTGGGGAATACGGTGCGACCAAAGGAATTTATATCTTGCTATTGCAAGGCTTTTGGATTTAGGCGCGATACAGCGCCCCGTTGATATATTAAAATCAGAGGGGTGGGAGAGCTATACTGCTGCTCTGGCTGAAGATACCAAAGCCACCGGCAGTGGAAAAATTTTAAAAGCATCGGGAAAAGTAGAGGTAGGGTTGCGGAAAGCAATGGAAGAGCAAGAAACTTGGAATGCTGCGAAAACATGTTTATTTGCCGTTACGCAGCCGAGGGGGGGAGCCACGGCACCGCGGGAACCCCCCGGGGACGGTCAGGTTAATGGCGGGAACATGCGGGGAGCGGGCGCGTTACACCCTTCTCTGAGCCCATGCCCAAACCCCCCGGAGCCCATAGGGGACCCTCAGACCTTCCTGCGGGACCCCCAGGACCCAAAAACCCCCACGAAACCCCCCGAAAAAATCGCGGTTTTCCCGACCGTTCCTCCCCGCCGCTCTAGTCTCCGGGACCCGGGCGCGTCTGGCGGCGGCAGCCCGCCAGGTTCAGCGGCGCTTCCGCGGAGCACACTGGGCAACAGCCCCCCCCCCCCAGAGCCCGTAGAAAAGATCGCGGCTTCTCCAACTGCCGAACCGGTGCGGCAGGCGGAAGAACGCGCACGGTTTTTTTGGGGAGAGCTCACGTGGGAGGCGAGAGGCGCCGAGAGGGAGGCCAGCGCCGGAGCGCGGGCAACAGCCCCGCCGCCACATGGCGAAGATGGCGGCGACAGTCCAGAGAGGGGGCGGGGCGGCCGGCCGCGTGGCACGAAGAACCCGGAAGTGCGAACTCCCGCGGGCGCGCGTGCGCGAGAGACTAGTAGAAGTCCAGACCTGCCAGTCTTTACAGCGCACGCGCGGGAGAGCGAGGAGGGGCAGATACGCGATCGGAAACCGCTCCCAATGCTACTGTACAAGGGAGAAACCCCTCCTTGGGGGGGGCAGGGCGAGCCCAGGGGGTGGGAATGGGACTGCCCCCAAGAGGCGTGGCGGCGCCACCCCCGGGAAGGGGGGAAGGGCCGGACACGGGAGGCAGAACGGGGCCGAACCCGAGGGGAAGACCAAAGCCACCCCTGAAAGGCGGGACGGGGGCGGAGCCCAACAAAAAGGCACAGCAAACCGGAAGTGTACCAGCAGTCTGCTTCCGATACTGAGTGGAGCAATAGCTCTGCAGCTAGCCCTATAGAGAGCTCCGAGTCCGATACGGACTCAGAAACGGAGATAACAGAATTTATGAGGTTTCCAGCGAAACCGAGCAAAGCTTTTAACAATATAGGGGAACAAACACAATACAGACTCACTGATTGGGGCAAGATAAAGGTAGCATGCGCTGAGTGGAAACCAGCTGCTACAATACATGCATTCCCCGTACGAGTTACCGGTGCGCGGCAGAATTTAAGGCGAACCTACACCCCGCTGAGCACGAAAGAGGTACAAGCAGTGGTGAAGGCGGTTCAGGAAAAGGGGATTAGCTCAGCTATTGTGTCCACACTGGTGGATGGTCTTTTTAGTAATGATGATATGCTACCTTTCGATATCTCACAGGTAACCCATATGCTTTGTGACGGGGCAGGGCTGATTGTATTTCAGCAGGAATGGTCCGATCATTGCACAGCTGCGTTAGCCCAAGCTTCAGGGCAGGGACAGCCTCTCCATGGCTCTACCCTGTCCAGACTGCTAGGCAAGCATGATGATGTGGCTACACCGCAGAACCAGGCAGCACACCTCTCAACAGAGGAAGTTAAAGCAACAACTAGAGCAGCTAGAGAGGCCATAAGAGCGGTCTCTCGGGTGGTGGACAAGTCAACACCATGGTCCACTATTAAGCAGGGGGAAAGTGAAGGCTTCACACACTTTGTAGACCGTTTGCAAGCTGCAATTGACTCATCTACCCTGCCTGTAGCTGCGAGGGGACCTGTGGTGACAGACTGTCTGAAACAACAGTGTAACACCGTCACCAAGGATATCCTGCGCTCTCTGCCAGCAGGGGCCAGCTTGGCTGACATGATCAAACATGTGGTAAGGGAAGAACAGCTAATACCTATGCAGGTTCATACCATAACCAATGCCATGGCATGCATGAAGTGTGGCCAAGCAGGTCATGTGGCAGCAAGCTGTCCCCAGCCAGCACAGCAGCCCGTGGCAGCACCCTCGACCCAACAGCGCCAGAGACCGACCTGCTGGAGCTGTGGGAAGAAGGGTCACGTGGCCAGGGAATGCAGATCCAGGCCCCGGGGAAACGGAAGGGGGAGGGGGCGTGCGGGCCATACTCAGCCTCCTCCCACTGCGAGGTGGCCCATCTTTCCCAACACCCAGTGGGGCAGGGGACCTTCATACCCCATATATATACAGGAACCAGTCAGTATTACATCCCCACCAGCCATTCAGTGGACGAACTGTGCAGCACCACCAGCGGCAATTACGCACCCTCCACCGCCACAAACTGTGCCAGTGTCACAGGGTCAGCAAGGAACGTCCCAGAGCGGAACCCCTGGGTGGCCCTGGTCATGAAAGTAGGGAAGGAGCCCTTGAGGGTGTGGGGGACATGTCAACTCTACGGCAGTCAGGACCCTCACGTTTTAGGGCTTCAGTTTTTGGCAGACACAGGATCAGACTGCACGATTATTCCCCAATCACATTGGCCCAGACATTGGCAAATTAAAGAAGTCCCTCCTGTGAACGGGGTGGGGGGACAATCCAGGGCATGGAAAAGCACCCAATTGGTGGTTATAACACTTCACACAAAAAAGGGACCAGAACAAACAGTTGCAATTTACCCCTACATTTTGCAAGATTCTCCACCCTTAATAGGAAGGGATGTCCTGGCTATGCTCGGAGTCAGGATCACAAATTTATAATGAGGGCCACTGCCGTACACCCTCTGCTGCCAATCAAATTGACTTGGAAATCATCAGACCCTGTGTGGGTCGAGCAGTGGCCCCTGTCAGAGCCTCGAGTGGCAGCGTTATTAGAACTGGTTGAACGCGAACTGCAAAAGGGTCACATAGAACCCTCCATAAGCCCATGGAATACCCCTGTGTTTGTAATTCCCAAAAGGTCTGGAGAGGGCTATCGCCTAGTCCACGACCTGAGAGAAGTGAACAAAACAATCTGACCCATAGGTCCAGTTCAGACACTGTTACCTATGAACTCAGCCATCCCTGAAGGATGTGCAGTATTGAAGGATGTGAAGCCTTGTGCAGTATTGGACATTAAAGACTGTTTCTTTTCAATACCCTTGCATCCTGAGGACAGGGAACGAGTTGCCTTTTCCGTGGTTTTCCCAAATGGCAAGCAGCCCAGCCTGCTTTTCCAGTGGAAAGTACTACCTCAAGGTATGGTCGACAGCCCAACTATTTGCCAGATCACGGTGGATAAAGCGCTGACGCCAGTCCGACACTCCTATCCCACTGCAACCATCATCCAGTACATGGACAACATCCTGGTCTCAGCACCATCAGCGAGCCAAGTGGATCATCTGGTATCCATGATCACAGAGATCCTCCAGGCCAACGGCTTCGAGATTGCGAGCGCGAAGATCAAGAGAGGACCCTGTGTCACCTTCCTGGGAGTGGGGATCATGAGCTCCTACGTGACACCTCCCAAGGTGAAAGTCCACCGAGACATCAAGACGCTCCATGACGTGCAACGCCTGGTAGGATCGCTGCAGTGGCTTCGCAACATCGTCCTGATTCCTCCTGAGGTCATGGACTCTTTGTATGACCTCCTGAAAGGAAAGCACCCCTGGGAACCCAAGGAGCTGACACCGCAAGCAGCGAGCTCCCTCGACTTCATCGAACAGCAGATGTCCACTGGCACACTTGCCAGATGGAACCCAGCGATGCCCCTGGACTTATACGTGCACTTCACGCCAAAGGGGGGAGTGGGAGCATTGGCCCAAGGACCTTCTGAAAAGGCTCGACCGATCCAATGGGTGGTCCTTGGAAGACCGGCTCGTGCATTTTCCCCAGCAGTAGAATGCATCGCTAACCTCATCATGAAAGGCAGGAAGCTCGCCTTGAAACACCTAGGGACTGAGCCAACGAGAATCCACCTTCCTTTCCGCAAGCAATCGACCATAGAGTCAACCACAATTTCGGAGCACCTAGCCCTTGCTCTCATCGGATTCGGAAGAGAAGTCTCCTACTCCACCAGACCACCTTGGACTCAGCTGCTGACCATAGTCGGCATAGACATGCCGCCAAAGGTCATGGACAGACCACAGCCAGGACCAACAGTCTTCACAGACGCTTCCTCCACGACTTCTACCGCGACAGCAGTGTGGCAGGCAGAAGAGCAATGGCATTGCGTCAAAGCATGTGACCCCACACTGTCAGTGCAGCAACTGGAAGCAACAGCAGTAGTCTTGGCGTGTGGACTCTTCCAAGATGAGCACCTTAACATCGTAACAGACTCTATATTCGTGGCAAGGCTCTGCCTAGCCATGGCAGGACCAGGTGTGTCAACATCAGCAGCAGCCCTAATGCTAGAAGAAGCACTCTCCTCACGAAAGGGCACTGTATCTGTCATTCATGTCAACAGCCACAACCCAGTCAAAGGTTACTTCCAGACTGGCAACGAAAGGCGGACGCTGCAGCAAAAGGCGTCTGGACGTTGCAGGAAGCTCGTCAATTGCACGAATCCCTCCACATCGGGCCCAAAGCACTGGCTAAGAGATGCGGAATCACAACAGCAGATGCTAAACATGTAGTGGCTACCTGTCCTCACTGCCAGAAGTCACCCCTGTGGACCAGTGGGGTCAACCCAAGAGGTCTTAAGCCCTCAGAAATCTGGCAGTCGGACTTCACCTTGTGTCAACTGCTGAAGCCTCGAGCATGGCTTGCAGTAACAGTGGACACGTTCAGTGGAATGATCGTAGCCACACAGCATCACAAAACTAACTCTAAAGCCACAATTCAGCACTGGCTGACAGCCATGGCGTGGCTTGGTATCCCCAAGCAGATCAAAACAGACAATGGTTCCAATTTCATTTCTAAACCAGTGCAGGAATTCGCCTCCAAATGGGGGATCACACTAGTGCAAGGTATCCCATATAACAGTACCGGGCAGGCTATAGTTGAGCGGGCAAATCAAACCCTGAAAACCAAGATAGAGGTGTTGGCAAAAGCAGAAGGCTTTATCAACTCCATTCCCTCAGGAGAGCAGGCGCGTATATTGGCAACCGCGTTGATAGCATTGAATCAATTCCCTAGAGGAAATGAAGCAAACAGTCCCGTTCAAAAACACTGGGCCTCCAGAGCACTAGAGGAGGGCCCGCAGGTTGTAATTAAAAATGAGCTGGGTGAATGGGAACGGGGCTGGAGATTGATGCTTACAGGGCGAGAGTATGCAGCTGTCAAAAAGGACAGAAAAATCAGGTGGTGTCCTCTTAAATCAATCAAACCTGATCTTCACAATGAACAGGATGAGACTAATGAGAACTGTGAGTTTCTGTTTACAGGACATGCTGGCGAGGCATCCACGTAACGCATACATGCCTCTCCCAGAGGAACAAGACACACCACCAAACCGTCAGACAGCAGCAGAGAAACCCACGCGGGTGAGACCCAAGCATCAACGACATGTCTGTGTGATTTTGTTGTTGGGGCTTGTCGCCAGAGGACAAGCCAGCCCAGACTACTACCCACATCAGCCGTTCAGGTGGGTCATGAGACACCTTACCAGCGATAAGGTGCTCAGAGACATCACCACACCAAACACTCCATCCTTCGTGCTTCGTATCACCGATCTATTTCCAGGATGACCAAAGGTAGACTCCTACTCTCCATACTCATCACACATGTACCTATCCTACTGGTGCCCAGCTTCAAACGCAGGAAAAGGTTATTGTAATTACCCCGGGTGGGGATACTGTGGGTACTGGGGCTGCGAAACCATAGTTACAGATGCCAGGCCGTCAGGGCCTGGGTGGGACCCACAAGAGCCCGACAAGTTCCTACAGTTCACCTGGGCACCCACAGGTTGCAAAACACCTCTCTTTGTACATGGAAACTCCTATCGAAACAGCTATAAAATCCCTAGATTTCGAAAATGCATATACTATAACATGACAGTCTTGCAGCCCAATCATCCTGGTTGGACAGTGGGTAAAGCATGGACAGTGGTCCTCCACGGGACAAAAGAGTGGGTGAATGTGCGAATTACCAGGCTCCAACCATCAGCACCCCGAGCGGTTGGACCCAACAAGGTGATTAAAAGCACGCAGACAGAGAGAAACATGACCTACCCCAAAGCCTTACCCACAAGTGTCACCGAAGTCCCAACCAGCGATGAGAAAGCCCTCCAGATAGGCCGATCAGCCGGGTCGAACTCGGACCCAATCCTTCGTATGTTAGAAGCTACCTTTCTATCCCTGAACGAATCTAACCCTAACCTAACCAATTCCTGTTGGCTTTGTTATGATGTCCAACCCCCTTTCTATGAAGGAGTTGCTTTAAACACCCCATTCAGTTACTCCACAGCTGATGCACCTCACCAGTGCAGATGGGACACACCCCGCAGAGGTATTACCCTGAGTCAAGACACAGGTCGAGGCAGATGTTTTGGTAATGCAGCCCTAGCTAAGCGAAAAGGGAATGTCTGCACCAGAGTTGTAAAGCCCAGCAGAAAAAACAATAAGTGGGTAGTTCCATCTACGTCAGCAATGTGGGTTTGTCAGAGATCTGGAGTAAGTCCTTGTGTATTTCTTCCCAAGTTCAATGATTCTAACGACTTCTGTGTCCAAGTTCTGATTGTTCCTAGGGTCCTGTACCACTCAGACGAAGAGGTGTACAACCTTTTCGAAGAACCCCGCAGGCTTCACAAAAGAGAGATAATAACAAGTATAACTATCGCAATGCTGCTCGGCCTGGGAGCAGCCGGAACGGCAACAGGTGTTTCAGCCCTAGCAACGCAACATCAAGGTCTGTCTCAGCTACAAAAGACCATAGATGAGGACTTGCAGAGGATTGAGAAATCTATTTCCTACCTAGAGAAGTCAGTCTCTTCGCTCTCAGAAGTGGTCCTGCAGAACAGGCAAGGACTGGACCTCCTGTTCATGCAGCAAGGAGGCCTGTGTGCCGCCTTGAAAGAGGAATGCTGCTTCTACGCGGACCACACTGGAGTCGTTAGAGACTCCATGGCAGAACTCCGAAACAGACTGGCTCAGAGACAGAAAGATAGAGAAGCTCAGCAAGGCTGGTTCGAATCCTGGTTTAACCAATCCCCATGGTTAACCACTTTAATTTCCGCTTTGGTAGGCCCATTGGCAATGCTACTTTTAGCTGCTACCTTCGGACCATGCCTGCTGAACAAGATAGTCTCATTCGTTAAAGCTCGCCTAGAACGGACTAACATTCTGTTCATAGGCCAACATGAAATGCTGTGAATTAATCGGGGAACATTGCCAGTCACAAGATTTTCCAAACTTGCCTGGCAAAAACTTACCCAGGTTTCCAAACTCCTTTTTTCCTTGTTAAATTCTAACCTTCTACCTCATTTAGTGCCTATATATATATATATATGACTACCTCGTTCTTTTGTAAAAGAGGGGGGGGGAGATGTGGTTGGATAGGGACAGGCGCTCGGAAGATATCGGTTGTAACGGAAGGAGCAGAGAACACTCCAACCCCCCAAGATAAGCTATCACCCCCAGAATGTAACTCACTAACAATGTGCTAGTACTTTTCCATTCTCCCTACTAACTCAGGAAGTGTGGCAAGACCCCTCTGACGTAGTGAAGAACCCCAGAGTATATAACCTGCATGTTTGAGATAATAAATGCTTTTTAACCGTCCACCACACTGGTGTAAGCGTTTGTTACTAAGCCCAAGCGGCACACAAGCATGTGGTCGCCGTGCTGTCATTTCTAGACCAGGCCACCGCAGTTGCAGAAAGAAACGGCAACATTTCACATCAGATGCTTGTTATAATTTCAGCTTTGGTAGGAATTTCTGTCTAAAAAAACCCCATCACCACATAAATCAACTCAGTTATTTGGGTTTATTCTGATCTCTTTACTGCTCTATGGTCATATGAGCAATAGTCCAGGTTTTTTGAGGACTGACTGTGGTTTACTCTGCTGGGGTTAGAATTGCATCCAAACTAAGTGAAGACAGTAAAGACACTTTGTAATTGTGAAGCAGAACAGGATTTGAAATAACATTCTCATGATCAAAGATTCCAAGAAGCTTTTGTAGTAATTGGAGAATAACAACTATATAAAATGTGTTTGCTTCTCATATTTAAATTAAGCATAAAGATAAAATGCATGAGAGGCATATTAAATGAACACACAGATACTTTATCTGATAAGACCAAAGCAATTGAGTGGGATTTTAATTTAGGCATTTGACTGACTTTGTGAAAAAAGAAATGTTTTTGAAGTAATGCTGGCCTTGTTCCATAATATCTGAAAGGTTCACTCAGTTGTGGATTGCTTCACAGGGCTATTCCCTTCACTGATATTACTATTTAAATTGTATCCTGAGAATACTGCACATGTAAAATGCACAGGCAGAGTTCCAGGCCTGAAGGCCTGCAATCTGAATGGGCAATATAGGATGGGTGGTATAATAAATTGCAGTTCTTTACTCCAAATGTAAGCAATGTCTTTCAGCTCTAAAATTATACCCTTCATTCACTTTGATCTGAAGAAGCATTCAATACAGTACAGTTCTCATCCTGTGGCAGCACAACTCAGTCTGACTACAGCGGGTAAGAGAAGCAACTGCTGTCTATGAATCCATCATCTTTAACAAATCAGACTTATTTTTAAAAAAGTAGTATTCCAGGAAGTCACTTGCATGAAAAATGTTGTTATGGTTTTAGAAAAGGAGAGATGGAAAAAGAGTTGAGAAAAAATATTCTGAAAATCCCCCATTTGCAGCAAAAAGGTTGTTTGAGGGTTGAAGTGGGTACATGTTTGGTACAGAATTAAGTAGCCCTGGGAAAAAAACCTAAAAACTCTAAGCATCTTGCTTCATACTTTGACAAAATAATCTTGTACTCAACAATTTTGAAAGCAGAACAAAAACCCCAAATACTTCAGGCTGCTTCACAGAGGTCTGCACTGGTGAGTGGGTCTCATTTAAAACCAGCATATGCTGTCTACCCTGAGCCCTGACACAAGCAGCAACTAATTTAACATCTCAGAAAAGGCCAAGAGTGTGACAGAGAGAGAAGGAAAAGCCAATCAAAGATCATCTATGGTCCACAGTTACCAATTTGGCTCTCCTGACATAATGAAGCTCTCTGCCATGAGGTGTAGAAGTTTTCTTAGCAGTACAATGAACTTCCCCAAGAGGCGGGCTCATAAACTTCACCTTTTCTCACTTCATCTTGAAGGTCTGTTTCTCTAGGGTTCTTTGATGTAAACACAAGACTTTATTTTTTTTAAAAGTCTTTAAAATCCTTTAAAAATTAAAGCAAAAACTGTTCTGTCATCTTTCCCTCCTGCTGCAAGCAGTGAAGCAGCGGGTAATAACAAATACAGTCGGGCAAATCTCTATTAATAGAGTTAGTTAGTCCCACAGGAACCAAACTACTTCAGGAAAAATCTTAGCAGCAAGACTTCCTTGGTCTCCATCTTTCAGATCCTTCCCCATACTTGTTTCAGCATGAAGAAATAATGTTGTATGTATTTTGACTTTTTTCCCTAAATTGCCTTAAAATGTAAGCTATTATATGCTACTGAAGGGAAATCTAATTATTTCTGCTTGAAATAATTATTGCTTAAAATATCATTACATTAACAACTCTGCTTTTATTTCCCTTGTTTCAAGCAATTATGTAGTTTGCTTCTACTAGCTTATGTGTGAACTTAGGCAGTCCTAAAAATGAGAAATAATATGCTGGCTGCAAAATCAGGCAGTGTAAAAACAGCTTTACATTCCATTACCAATAATTCTGCTTTGCCACAAATCACCTTTTCTTTTTCTATGCCTCTTCTGAGGCAACATGCCCAAAGTTATTTCCACAGACTTTTACGTTTGCTGTCTCAGCTCTAACTTTAACAGTTACTTTTTCAAGGGCTTGGAGTGGTTTGTCACTTTGGATGGCCCATTACCTTCACTTGGTGGTTTCTGCCCACATTGTAATAAGGTTCTTTTTCTTCCTGAAGAAGCCCACTCCTTATATGATGGGGAGAAATGAAAAAGACCCCTGCAATTTATGCTTTTCTTCTCTTAAAACATTGGGGGTATGATCAGTACTTCAGCAACAGCTTCATAAGCCAAGCCTTTCCCTAAGCAGGGGTGAAACCCTTCCAGGGGAGGGTAGGCGATACCTTTCAGAGTGCTCCAATTTTCACCTGTCTGTATAAATCACAATGCTCAGTTATCTACTCATGTACAGAAGTGATTTTGGAGTCTGTGGGACAACAGCAAATGAATGAAGGAGAGTGAAGCCTGCTCTACCAGTGTTCAGAACAGCTGACCTTGCATTTCCTTTGACCACTGCTTTCACTAACAAATTATGATTAAGAGGCAGAAGCGTAATCCTGCCAGTGTGAGCTTGGGTTCCCTCTGTAGATTTACTGCTGAGTAGGCAGAATTGTTTTGGAATACAGAGTGTGTTTTACTGTTTCTCAACAAGATAATCTGACTTCTTCAGAGAAGCTTTTATGTTTTTCCTGAAGTACTATACTCATCCCAGAGAAACTGCATATTGCCATGAGACCAATTTATGCCACTATCTATATAAAAGTTCATTTGAAGTATTTTATTGTATTTTATTTTTTCTATTCCAGATAGGAAAAACATGGGATTAAAACAATCACCATTTTATCTGATTTTGTTAAATCAGTTCTATCACTGCTAGGAGAAAAAAATTCAGGTTGCAACTTTAAATGTTCCTTTAAACTTCTTCCTGAGCATACCAAAAGGGAATTTTCTAAGAAAAGCCATGGTATCACTCTCATTGGGCAGGACAGCTAATTTGTGTGTAAGAAAAAGGAGTTTCAGAAAGGCAGATACACAACTCTGGTATGTAATGTAGATTAGAAGTTGACATTGAAGAGTATTTTCCAGAGACAGTGAAGTTATTCTGCCAACCGTAATGTCCCTTAGCTATGCAAATGACCAAGTAGAGCAGCAATTATCTGCCTGTGACAATGCAGGTCTTTCCACTACTGCTAAGGGTAGGTTTTTGAGAAGGTATCTGCTGCCCCTAAAGGCACCGGGTTGCCTGAGGGTCATTTTAACAATCTTTGAACATGAAAAAAGTTTATTTAAATGTATTCCTGGAACCTGAAATGCTTCATTCACCCATTCATGAAAAGCTGTCTGTAAGCTGATGCAAAATACATACAGTAAGAGCTATTCTAGTGAAAGTTTACATCAATTTGCCAGTTTTCTTCCCTTACTGTCTCAGATCCTACATGTTGCCATGTTATCACCAGACTTTCTGCTACTGCCCTGCTTTTACTGATTGGAAACCATTGCAGGACATATTCTTGCAACAATGCAGACCCAAGGAGAAAGTTATGTTTTCTCTTTAGTAGTCACCATTCATCATTTATAATATACACTGTGAAAAGACTGAAAAAAACATTGATTGATTTACATCTGCCTTAATTTTTGACCAAAGGCAAAAACTCCACACACTGGTGCTTAATCATACTTTGCATCAAGTACAAGCATGCAGTTTTCCATACAAATTCCATAAGGTGTTTAATCTGCTACTGCAAAAATACTTATTTGCATACAATCACACCCTGCTGTGGTTTTAAATGTTTTCTGAGAATACATTTTGAGACTATTATCTTAACCTCACTGCCTTTCTACCCACATATAGACTAACAGACACACAAACCCTTTAATTTCTATTCAGGCCTGACTGTAATTAAGTTGAAGTACATTTGTTCTTTAAAACTTTAGGACTCAGCTTATTCCATAAGTATTGCTGAGGAGTACATGATTGTTAAATTGCTGAGCTGTGGCAGGATCTTCAGCTTACAAATAAAAGTTCTTATTACAGGAGAAAACAGTGATGGACAGTTTTGGGTGTTGCTGTAGTCTGAATTGTTTGTTCATGCCATGCGTGCCAGGTGTTGAACAGTAGCAGTCAGCAACAAACAGCATTATCTTACCTTTCAAAGATCTTGACCCAGATACTAAGAAGTACTGACCCTAGTTAGACATATCAGGGTAAAGAACATCTTTTTACTGACTTCCTTGTTGGAGGCAAGTTTGATCCAGATGCAGAGAATATGTACCTATACAAACACATCAGGTGACATGGCAGCACATGTTATGCCAGGTTAACTCTTCCCCATCATTCAGTGTCTGACAAATTAATAATGTCATTTGTTTAAAGAAGACATTGGAAGTAAAAACCCCAAAACCTTAAGAACGGATAACAGTACCACTTACTGACTCCTGCTGTAGCTGCACCCTGACAATCAACTCCTCTTCTTGACATTTTACAAAGTATTTTAATGCTTTGCCACGCCACAAGACACAAAGTACCACAGCTGACTCTGGCTTTGTTTATGCCACATCCAAAGAGTCTTAGCCCCACAATGTTCTTGAATTGAGTTTTAATATGTAGTTGTTAACCTGGAGCAAATATATTCTACTTCTATCATGAATATGCTATCTGAAATAATGTGTAGTTAGGGCACAAGCACATGGTAAGAACCCATCTTATGAAGCCAGAGGTTGCAATGGGCCTCTGGAGGCCACTGAGGACAGGCAAAGTGGGGCCAGTCAGCCGAGATTGCTCAGGAACATGCCTAGTCAGACTCTGGGTATCTCCCTGGAAGGAGGTCACATACCTCTCTTGGCAACTTCTTACAATATTTGACCACCTTCATGATAGAAAGACAGAGACAGAAAGAGAGAGAGAGAGACTGAAAGAGAGGAAGAGAGCAAGAAAGCAGAATAAATAAATCTCTGAATCTAAGCAGAGCTTAGCAGGATGTGTCCATTCCCTCTCAGCTTATCACTGTGCACCTCTGAAAAGAATCTGGCACATTTTTTTCATGTGGGCAACAGCAGTAATTTCCTCCTGTAGCTGCCTCCTTAAGGCAATACACCATTTTTCCAGCCCCCTGACCATCTCGGTGTCTCTGTCCTATATTAGCTGCCAAGTGGCCATACTGCATCATACTACACAAGTATCCCTAACTCACTTCTGAACTTAATGACCAGGACTAAACACTCAAGGGTAGAAAGAACAGGTTAGATACAACACAACCTTTTTTTGATATATATTCAGCTTTTTGTTAATCATTGGCTAGGGAAAACCAGAAACAAAGGCCAGTGTATTCCATTCAATTTACCAGCTGCTAATCCACTGCTTTGCTTTTATTTCGTTTATTGGTTTTGCCTGCATTACTTTGCAGTTAGAGACCAAATTTCCACTTCTAGTCTAACACCCATGCTGTTCAGCAGAAGGAGATCCTTTTGAAATTCCTTGCTGTCAGGCACTACTGCACAGGATTTTGCATCAGCAGCAAACTGTGCTGCCGGTTTTACTCAAGTCTCTTTCCAAGACCATTTCTGAGTATGCTAACTAGTGCAGGTCCCAGCATGAATCCCTGTGGGAGTCCAATCTACTCTCCCACATTGTAAAAAATGACTATTTATTGCAACCTTGTTAACCCTTCTCTTTAAGCTAGTTACTAATTCACAGGAGAGGCTTCCTTCCTAGCCTGTGACAGCTAGTACTCTTTAGCAGCACTGCTGTGAGACAGTGCCAGAGGCTCTTTTGAAATCACTACAATGAATGTATCACTCTGGTTTATCAGTTTGTTGATTTCGTCATAGAACTCCATAATTATGACAAAGCTCCTCCATCTACAAAAACGCATGTTGATTTTTCCACAGTCTGACGTGTTTGTCTGTATGCTAAAGCCTCACCCCACCTCTCTGTCATCGGTTAGCTTCTGTGACCTGAGACAAGCCTTGCTTACTATCAACGAGGGCTCAGATGCTGAAAATGGACACCTACATTCCTTAAATCTGAAATTACTGTCTCAAAAATTCTCACTTGGTTGTTTTCCAGCTATGAATGTGCTTACATTCCATAAATTCTTTCTTCAGTGATGTTCTCAAAACATCTCTGACCACTTTGACATGTCCCTCCCAGCAAGCTAATTCTACTCATAAAAGTGCAGCCCAGATGATCAATTAAACAGTTTCAGTGGATTGATTTCAGCGCTTAAGGAAGCTGCAATAACTCTGTGATGGCTATAGCACACTCTGAGTATGTGGAAAATACTAATTTTTAAGTTCACAAATTGAGGATGAAATGAAACCCACGTCCCCCACAAGCAAATTTCAGGCTTTCTAATCACTGAACTACAGGAAAAGGCCAGGATGGCTTTTCCTAGTCTCAAATATGTACAATCCGCATAAAAGGTGTCTAGCAAAAAAAAGTTCACTGTCATGAACTCCAAGGGGAGCAAGCAGCTCCTTCCAACTCTGTTATTTTGAGGATTTTGAGGGACAGTTTTGCATCTGTACTTGCCTGTCTCTTCTGCCTCTGCACTGAAACACTGGAACACTTGCTGTGTTGGCAAAACAGAGTATTTCTCAGTGTCCTGGTTATGAACTCTCAGTGTGGACTTAACTGAAAATTCCTGAATTAGCACTGTTGTGGCTTAGGCAAAGGTGCACAGTCCACTCACAAGTTTTCCAATAGCAGTTGTAATCCTAACTCATGGGTCACAATTGACACAAGCCTGGCTTCTGTCAAGATTATTTAACACTATTCTACAGTCACTACAACTTCAGTCACATAAATGTCATTTCACAGTGAAAAGTTTAGCCAGCATCTTTTTCAGAGTGGATCCCAAGTGATCCTGTTTGTTGACTTGCTTCCATCACATACCACACAGGAAACCTGGACAGGGAACCAGATGCAATTGAATTCACCCACCACCAAGATTCTTCAACATTAACTGCCACAAATCTGAGCTGTGCAGTACCAAGGCCCGCTGCAGACCTAACCCGCATTTCCTTGTAAGCAAAATGAAGCTCTATTGCTTCTCTTGCAGAAGAAGGACAGACATAATTCCACTAATGCTAATGAAGTACCAACTAACACAATGACAAATGCCCTAAGAATATCTATTTACTCACTAAATGAATAAGGCAAAGGGCACTTGTTGCATGCAGAGATTTAAAATAATAATTTTCTCCTGTGAGAGGCCTCTATTCTGTCCCCCAAAAGGCACAAGAAGAAAAATGCTGTATGATAGGCAACTGAATTCTATCATACTTGGCACCCACAAGGAACTAGGAAACACAGTGGCACATGTTGCCTAGTTTTTAAAAGTCTGCCATTGTGATGGTGTTCTTTGGACACTTTTTTGGACATAGCACATAGTCAAGTGTATGCAGTTCTAAAGCCCTTAATCAGATTTATATCCCACTTGTTTATCACAGGCGTAATAACCTGGAAACAGATGTGTGTACATTCAACAAATTGATGGTTCTCCAGGGAAACAATCACCAAGAACTTACAGGAACTGCATATGACAGCCTATTTTAGGAAAATGAAACCAGTTCAATTTGGTTACATAGAACAGTAACTTGTGAGAAGAACTGAATTAGTATATATATTTGTGAGGCCCAAAAAGCAGCTTCACGTGCAATGATGTTTTTCAGGCTTTCAGTATTCAAATGATAAAGGACCAAAAATCTAGCATCTCTAAGAATAAACTACATAATACCTCAGACAGCAAGCTCAAACTAAAATGAGGTCAGAGGAGATATCTAAGTTTAAAATTACATTTTTGCAACTCATTATATTATCTTTAAAAGTTTACTGACTAACTGTCACAACAACTACCCTGTCCTTCCTAGAATATTGCTTAGAACTCATAGATCCTTTAACCTTGTCAGTGGTTTATTTGTACAAGGACAATTTATAAAACCAAGGAAAACCAAATTACAATACAAATAGCCATCAGAAGAATTCCTGAATGGCCAGTTCTGCTCCACTTTTCCCTGTAAGAGCAGAAAGTTTGTCATATTCCAGCAGTCATTTCAGGAAAAATTCACTATGTGAATTAAAATGTCCAGCTGTTTTAATCAAATAAATCACAGACTCAATTAGGTTGGAAAAGACCTCTAAGATCACTGAGTCCAACCTGTAACCAATCACTGCCTTGTCAACTAGATCATAGCACAAAGGGCAGTCACTTCTTGAACACCTCCAGCAATGGTCAGTCCATTCCAATCATTAGCAACCCTTTCCATGAAAAAATTCTTCCTGATGTCCAACCTGAACCACCCTGGTGGAGCTTGAGGCCATTTTCTCTTGTCCTGTCGCCAGCTGCATGGGAAAAGAGGATGACCCCCACTTTATTACAGCTTCTTTTCAGGTAGCTGTGGAGAACAATAAGGTCTCCCTTTTTTCTAGGCTAAACAGCCTCAGCTTCCTCAGCTGCCCCTCATATGACTTACCCTCCAGACCATTCCCCAGCTCTGTTGCCCTTCTCTGGACACACTCCAGCACCTCAATGCCCTTCTTGCAGTGAGGGCCCCAGAACTGACACAGGACTCGAGGCGAGGCCTCACCAGCGCTCAGGGGAAGCAATCTGCTGTTAAAATGTATGTGACTGCACTGCGCTCCTGCTTACAGAATTGAATACTGCCTAAATCAATATAGGCCAAGGGCAAAAGCACTTGCAGAGTCCAAATTTCATTATAAAAGCCACTAAAACATGTTGCTATCATCTTGTAAGAATTCAGGAACTGGAACAAGAGCAGTCTATGAAACAACACTGAAATACATGAGGACAATGTGATAAGAACTTCTGGAAATACAATCTACCGTATATCTGATGCAGTTCAAATTTATTTTTTCTTAAAATACTAAGAATCTTTCCAAAATACTTATATGACCTAATTTTTTAATTCTGTTGCCTCAGAAAAGCCATGCATTTAGCACACCCTGTAGTAGCTGTATAATACCATATAAAAAAAGCTGAAGCAAACAATTTGAAAAGTTTAGTTACTAAAATAATAATTTTACAGATTTTATCTATGGATGAAACATTTATGGAAGAGCTTTAAAGATGGTAGCAGCATCTAATTTTTTAAAAAAAGAGAATGTGAGCTATAGTAAAACAACACAGGAGGCTTTTGACTTCAAAGTTGACATAAAGTTTAGCAAGATCTAATAGAAATAAAGATGCCATCAAAGGACTTAAAGCAATAAAAGTTCCTAATTTACAAAAGTCTGTAAGCAGCTATGTAATCTTTGAAAGACTTGTAATTGATGCAGCATCTGGACAGAGCTGCAATAATTTCAGTTTGGGATGACAGAAATGATTGCAGATATGAGCAGCAACAAGTATCTCATGGATCCAAAATATCTATGTAGTGAGAACAAGAAGGAACAACAACAGAACAGAAATTCCCACCAGGAATGCAACACAGCAAGGTCTCAAGAAGCAAGAAAATCCCCTGAAGAAAGGTCTATAACAGCCACAAAGTGCAGCTCCAGTATCTACATACTGAATTGGTCTGTCAGTAAATCTGGATGAGTTGGGTAAAGTAACACTCAGGTAAACAGTAAGGATGACCAATTTCACACATGAATGAACACAGCACTTCACCTTTGATGAAGATGTTGAACTTGACTGTCAAAGAGACACTGTGCTATTCTAATTTGATACAAATCCTGACATAAATTAAGTGCAGCCATTCAAATGAACTCGTGAAGGTGTGGTGAGAGCTAGAGGGAGGAGAAAATAAATAAAATAAATAAATAAAGAAGAAGAGACACATCAAACTTTGTTCCTTGCTCATCCAGATACTGCTGAAAAGACTAGGGAAAAATTACAAGGCACAATACTTACTTGAATGTGCACTCACACATCAGGATCAACAACTGCATTTGAACAGACTTTAAGGCCAGTCCTGTGACCTGAAGGTCACAAAGAATCCTGCAGATGTTTAAGAACATCCCATTTCTTTGAAGCTCATTGGTAGATTATGTTTATGGCATATGAGCACATACTGTATATGATGGCGTTTGCTACATGACTTCACCTATTACATGACTCAGATATCGGAAAATCCCATTTCCTCTGCTTTATCCATCTAGTCCTCTGGGTCCTGATTCACATGCACTGTAGCCAACAGCTGTGGGGGTACAAATGCTAAACCACAGTTGTGCTCTCTCCACCCCCCTTTTCCTTCTAGGTATTATCACCTTTCTAGCATGTCCATCTAAAGAAAATTTCGTCACAGACTTCAGCTTTTTCAGCTCTCACACAACCCACAGATTAAACAAATGTTAGGATAGTGGAGTACTGTGATCCATTTACTTTTGACATTTCTGCTACAAAGCAGTAATTGTCCAAGGAAGGGAAGAAAGTGAGCAACTGTGAGAGCAAGATTTTCTATTCTCCTTATCATAAGGTAACTCAAACAGAGTCAAAAGAGGAGTTGCACAATCCTTGAGAAAGTCAGAGACATACACAGACCTGTTCTATGAAGTAACCTGGTGCAAGGCATTGTTTGGTGAAGAGTTCAAAAGTTAGATTATGGCCAAAGCAGGTGGATAACAAGAGACAAAGCTGAATTTTATGCAGGCTGCTGGCTGCTCTAACTGTGAACAGTGTGTTTCTGTCTATGTTGGGTCAAAACCTTCACACTCAAGATTAATTGTAGATCACAGCGTCTTCTGGTCCAAGTCCTGTCACACATACTGGTTGTAAAGAGGGAACAGACACGGTGACACGGAGGTAGCGACAGCAAGAACAAACGTGTGAGGGGTTATGCGCTGGCTAACAGGAGTGTTAAGCGTTTCCACAAACCTGCACAGGTGTGGCACCTCCTCTGGTTGTCGTTTCCCACATCAATTGTGCTGTATCTTTGTTTTTAATGCGCACAGCGCCTGCCTTTGCGTTCAGTCGCATGTAGTGCAACCTTACTAACACAGCCCAACTCCGGCGGCTGTAGGTGAGGAGTCACCGCGGTAGCGCCTAAAGTAACACCGAGACATCGAGTGCTACAAAAGTTACAGCAAATCCAGCCAATCCTTCCCAGACGTGTGCGCGCAATTACAGCTTTCATTTTTTAAAATTTTTTTTGGTTTTTTTTTTAAACCTGAGGAATCAGTGAGACGCGCTTCGCGGCCGCCTCCCTCCCCGCCGGCCCCCGCGCCGCCCCCAGCGCAGCCCCGCGGCCGCCCCGCTGCACGGCCGGCGCCGGGCCCCGCCGCCCCTCCGCGGCTCCCCGGGCGGGCACTGCCCCGCCGCACGGCCGGCGCCGGGCCCCGCCGCCCCT
Source organism: Acrocephalus scirpaceus scirpaceus (assembly GCA_910950805.1). Classification (NCBI taxonomy): domain Eukaryota; kingdom Metazoa; phylum Chordata; class Aves; order Passeriformes; family Sylviidae; genus Acrocephalus; species Acrocephalus scirpaceus. Next base: position 35,120,972 of record OU383777.1, read on the forward strand.
CCGCGGCTCCCCGGGCGGGCACTGCCCCGCCGCACGGCCGGCGCCGGGCCCCGCCGCCCCTCCGCGGCTCCCCGGGCGGGCGCTGCCCCGGAAGCGATCGCGCCGCGCTCCGGAAGCGGTGCCGGGCAGGGTCCGGCCCAGAGCGCGGCCCTGTCGCTGCCGCGGTCGGAGGCGCAGCCGTGCCCCGGCCCGACGCGGGGCCGCCGTCTCGCCCGTCATAGGCGGCCCGGCCCGGCGGCCAGCGCGGGGCTCATGGCCCAGGTGGGTGCTGGTCCTCGCCCCCTCCCCCGGCTCCTTCCTACGGGGTGCCTGGCCGGCTCCGCTGCCACCCCCCCCGGGCCCCGGAGCAGCCCCTTGTCTGGCCTCCTCCCGCCGGAGCCGGGCTGGGACGTGCCCCGCGGTAGGACCTGCTTCTCCTTCCCCATGGGTCCGGGCGCGGGAGCTCGGTGGCGGCCGGGCCCCCACGGGCACGGGGGGCTGCGGCCCGGGGCTGTTTCTGGGAGGGGAAGGCCGGGCACGGAGGGGGATCGCTGCCTCACTCGGGCTGGGGCGGGAGCCGGGGTGGACGAGCGGAGTGCGAGTTTAGAAACAAAAGACGAGGCGATAAATCTGTCCCTGCTGTGGCTGTGTTGGAGGCAAGTCTGGCGCGGGGAGCGGTCCCGGCTCCCTCACCGCCTCCTCGTTGCTCGGCGTGCCTGATGGTTGTGTCTCATCTCGTGTCACCTGTCAAGCCCTCGCACCTTCCTCTAGGTCAGCCGCGTCCGTCACATGCCTGCCAAGACAGGTGCGATTGCTATTCCACGTCGCTGAGCAAACCCGGGGGACTTTGGAGGTGCGAGCCCTGAGACTAATTGAGAGCTCTGTCGGGTCAGTGGGTGGGACCCTCAGACAGAGCCTGCCAGGGGATGGGGGTCCTCCAGGCTCTTGAAAGGGGTGCTGTGTGCATGAATGAAAGCGATACCGACCTCGCGTCCTCGTCATTTTAAACTGCCCTTCCTGTGACATATCGCTACACGTAAATGTAGCAAGGATAGATCTGAAAACAGACTTCAAAAGGTGTCTCAGTACTGATTTGCCTCGAGTGCTCATGTAAACTTGAAATTTTTGAAGAAGAATGCATGTTTTTGCATCTTCCTGGTCACTGCGTCTTGTTCAAAGTCACTGCATAAGATGTGATACTCATGATTAGAAATCATTAGGAATGTTGTTGGACTGTGAAAGTAATGCTATTATTGCAATGAAGAAATACTGTAAAAATCAAAAGATTTTAGTAAGTGTTGAGAAAGTTGCCAACTGTGGTTTGATGTTAACAGTTTTAACAAGCATTTTATTTGTGACTTTTAAATATTTCTGGGGTTTTTTTTAACTTTAAGGCCTAGTAACAAAGTGATGTTTAGTGTAATGAGCAGAAGGAATTCTCTGAATAAGTCTTTAATGGTGTTAACATTAGCAGTAATACATTTAATTTGTTCTGCTAATTCCACAGTATATTTGTATTTAGTGAAATGAAAAGCTTAATTTTTAAAGATTTATTGCTCTATCAAAAGTGGCTTGGTATTAAGATATACGGGTTCAGATCCAATGAGCATTCTGTTTTTTTGTTGAAATCAGCAGAACTGCTAGGGAAATTTATTGTCTGTTTTCCTTGCTTAGCAAGTGCATTTGAACAGCACACCTGTCTATGCCTGCTTGAAGGGAAACCTATATCAGTATAAATCACCAGTTCAGGTCCAAGTGCTGCTAACTCCACGCAAAAGGGGATGAAATTAAGAACCTTATGCCTTGACTGAGAGTCCCTGAGTTTATTTACTTCCATGTCAAGAATGCCTTGAAAGTGCTTGTTGAAACAGTGTGCCAGCAGTTTTATGAATATATGGTTAAATAGCTTTTCAGGGTTTTGCTCACTTTCCAGTTCAGTGTTTTGTCTCAAGGATTGGTGGTGAATTGTAGTCAAAAAACCTGTTCTTACGTCTCTATAATTTTTATAGGCAGAGTACTTTGGAACACTTTTTTGTCATACAAGAAATTTCTGTTAAAGAGATCAGTTGTCTTATAAAATGCTGCAGTATGCAGGTGGTAGTCTGTGGAACTGGAAAAATATAATGTATGGCACTTGAGAAGACTAGTTTTCAGAAAAAAGCATCTCATTCTGCCCTTCTGTTCTTGAACTGTAATGTTGATATGTCTTACCTTTTGAATTTACATGATTTTATTTCTTTTCTTTGTTAACTGGATGAACATAAGTGAACATTTCCTTTGCATGGAAATAGTTCTCTGCTAAATTTAACAATTCAGTTATAAATCCCATTGTTTATAAGTTTAAAAGATTGTCTGTACTCCTACTTACGATACATCGTTGTTCAAAAGTTAGTTTGAAAGTAGCTACATCCATATTTATTAGGTGTCTGATTATGACCTAATTGAAATTAATTTTGGTAATTTCTGTGATCACTGGGACTTGTAGTTCAAGCAAAACAACTTTTTGAATAATAGATGAAATTCACTTCTGAGTAGAGAGGTTTGTTAGACAACTTTAATCACCAGAACCATTTAAATTCCTTGTAAGTACTGAACTATGGTTAAGATAATACTTAACATGGCTGCAGTGGTTTTATTCCATGTATGTTCTTTTTCTGCAAATATCTGAGGTCATTTAATCAGTGATGTTTGAAACAATTATCTGGTAAAACTATCATTAAGTTAGAGAAACTAATGATCGCTCTTTGTTTTATTGAATATGAAGGATGACAGTGGTTAATGTAGTGAACCGGCCTCACTTCTTGCTTCTGGTGCCCAACAGACTATGGCTGCTTAGGTTCCCGCAAAGATTGGAATAAGGTTTAATCTTAGGAAAAAACTGATTAAAATGGCCACATTCAGCTGTGCAGGCAAGTTAAAATTTAAAATGTGGTGGTGTCTGAGTGTTTCCACAGCATCCCTAGCCAATTAAAATTGGACCTCCCACCTTCCAAGCATCCTTCCATCTCTTCCTTCCTTGTGCTGGTAAGGATTGCAGTGGGAACTGGTTCAGGAACCTCTACTGGCTGAAAAGTAGCAACTCTTTTTTTTTTTTTCTTGGTAGAATTAGTTTTCAGTTGACTTGGCACCCTGAATCGACTCACCTGGCAGTTGCACAGCTGTCAATGGCTGTGTGAGTGGAGGGCTGGGATCCCAGAGAGGAAGGGCAAAGAGTGGCACACCATAGGCCTGGATCTGTGAGGTTGGTGTTGCAGGACTCCAGCCTTCGACCTACTACTCCTGCTTTGCATTGGCATACAGCTGGCAGAGGCCAGCTCCACCATTGAAAAACATGGTCCTGTTTGCTTCTACCCTGCTCTGCTGCTTCCTCCTTTGTGCAGGCAAATACTTGTATGGTTATGTGGTGAGCTGGGCTGAGGACTGAACTAACCTGGGGGAGGGGCAGGCAGGGAAGGGTTCGCTTTGAGCTGGATCAGTTTGCTGCACAAACATTTGGGCTGGCGCAGAGAGGGGGGTGGAAGCAAGCAGTAAGGGGAGCAGGGTGTGTCTGTTTCTTTTGGTGACAGTGACATATTATGCCAGTTTAAAGTATATTTGATACTGGCCTAATTCTGTGAAGTTAATATGATACAGCATTAAGGGATTGAAGATTTCATTTGGTTATGGCTCGTGGGAATATTTACATCTAAGACCCCTTAAAACGTAGCGGTGTGTGTCCTTTGAAGGGATTTTGGGGGAAGCATCTGACCTTTTGTATAGTAACTAATTAAAAAAAAATAGTACCTATTGCTTCATACAACTGGTATTCATCACATTACTCCACAAATGAATGTTTGGCATGTATATTGAATTTTTAAATTTAAAAAACTTAAATAAGGAAAGTTAGTGATCAGAGTGTCCACTGAGAAAATGGCAGTGTGTTTTGCAGTAACAAGTAGATAAAGAGACAGAACAAATCTATGAAAATTATGAGGCTGATGTAAGATACACATTCTAAGTTCAGACAGTTTCTGGGGAGGCAGTCTGTGACTTCCTTTCCGAAGTAACTATAATTATTAGTGGTTTTCAAAATCCATCTTACTCAGCCTATCATAGAGGTTGTAGTTAATGTTTCAGGATATGGATAGGCATTGATTTTTGTCTTTTTTTTTTTTCTCCCCTAATATCTGTGAAAGTTGTAGATACAGTGTCCCCCATCCATTTGTCTTTCCTTCTCTGCCATAGATTACCATGTGTAATAATCCTTTCCACCAGAGAAGCCATATGCAGTGTTACATGCTTTAGGCATAATCAGCCATTAAATGGACAGTATTAGCTCAGCCTACCTTCACTGGTCATTTACCTTGATTAATTTTTCCCAAGGTGGATTAGTGTGCTCTTGCATGATTCATTCTGTTGCAAGTCTGTATGGGTGGTAGTCCCTCTTTGCTTAGTGGTGATGAGTAACTGGGCCATAACTACTGCTGGAAGAGATGACCTATCTGCAGCTCTTAGGTAACATTTTCTGTAAAAATATAATGGGTGTTATTTTTGTCTGCTACTGCTCTTTTATCAAAATGATTTGAGGAAGTGTTGGCAGAAAACTGCTTTCCAGAGATGTAGGGCATGCAGATGGTATTTTGCTTATGGTATTTTGCCTGTAGAACAGCAATTGTAATAGACTTTCAGTTTTCCACTCTTAAATATCATCTTTTGTTGTTAGCCCTTCTGTGTAATCAGTGCTAGATGTGACAATTCTTCTTAAACTTGAACTGGTGATAAACAGGTGTGTGGTGCTTTCTTGTATGTCTGCATACAAATGTCTGAGTATGTATGTCATGTATTCTCCCAACTATAGTGTACTTTTCAAAGCTTCATCTTGACTGCATCTGATAGGGTGGCAACAATCATGATAGCAAATTTAGTTCACTCTTTATTGTGTTCCCTCTTCCTGTAACCATGGGATTCTCCACAATTTCAGTTTCCCCCTCAAGCTTTAAATGACAACAAAAATAATTACCTCTTGGCTTAAATAAAAAGAACTAATAACTTATTTCTGATGTTTATACAATAAAAATTCATGATTATTGTATGCTTGGGACTGTTCTTTTCTAATTAGTGGAAATGGCATTGTGATTACTGACTGTTTCCTTCTCATGTCTTAGAGTACTTTAATTTCATGCTTTATTTTGTTCTTTTTCTAAAATGCTTTTATATCCATATGTGGGGTAGTGAGATGAGAAGCTCCTTGTCACAGGATATGTAATCTGTCACTGACTTCTCAGGCAATCTAGGGTAATCCCTGAACTTTTTGCTTGAATCTCAGTCAACAAAGTAATACTGTTATCTGTGTTAGGCAGTGTGTTCCTCTCAGATACTGCAAGTGTAAACTCATTGTGTTGCATGTCATTGCAATCATACCTGACCATGCTGGATGGCCTTTTTTTACTTCAGCTTCTAGAATCAGCCAGTTACTAGACCTGCTGTTTCTTCCCACAGAACTGTGGGCTTTTTGTTGGTTTTTGTTTTTTAAATAGTTGTTTAGCTTCTGTTTTGGCTGTAGATAGAAACACCTCCGTGTTAGTACATTTTTGGACCAGAATTTAAAAAAATACATTTAAAAAATGTAGGTTTTAAGCTTATCCTTTTTCTTTCTTTTATTTATGATAAATGTGTATCTTATGGAAAAGGTGCTCAATTGTATCTTGTGATCCAGCTTTTTATTGTACATGTGTTTGTTACTTTTCTGTTGAGAAGAATCTAATTCACAAATACCATATTAATTGTCTGTGTTTGTAGCAAATGTAAAATACTATCAGGCAGTTGGCATATCTGAGATAGTGATAGTTTTCCTGTATGTATGCCTAAATCAAGGATAGACTGGAGCCCCATTGTTGTCCCCACGCAGTTGTCAGTCTGAAGAACTGACTCTTTTCCTTGGCTTTTCTTCACAGTGATTTTGGTCCTGGCAGGGTTGAGATGCTACTGCTGTCATTCACACAGTGGTGATGGTTACTGTAAACCCCTGATCCATACTGGGTGCTGCTGACACAATGGTGAAAAATTGCTTTAATTTCCTGCCTTTGCAACGGTAAAATAAACTCTCCATCCCATATACCTTGGCTCCTGTGTTTCTAATGCAAGTTACAGGTCTTTGATCTCTCATGAGATCTGCAGTTTAAAATAGTGTGTTGATATTTTCACTGTTCTCTTGTCACTGCTGCCACAGAAATTAAACTGCATAGTAGTTCTTATTTGCTGGGATTGCACACCTTGGCACAGATGAAGCCTTTGTCTTTAATGAGGATTTTCTTAAATGCTTTGCACAGGGATTTTATCTTCTTGTGTGATAGTATGACACCTTGCACAATATGCAGGTGGGGACATTTCATTCTTAATATTATTTATTGGGCAAATGTGATTGTAGTAATACTGCTTGCTGAGAATCATAAAATATCATGATTTGGAAGAGACCAAACTGTGTGGGCATTGGAAAGATATTCATCAGCGCAATACTAGACGAATTTCTGAGATGAAATGTCTTTATTTCATTACTTGCAAGATGTTTGACAGGGCAGAGAGTTGACTGGTTTTGCCATGCTTTAGGACAGTGAGACATTTTTTCCCAATGGAGATGTTGAAGCAGTTGCTTTAAAGAGGGAACTCTCACTATTTCCTCTTTTTCTCCTTTTGCATTTTTGCAGAAATGCAAACTTTAGTTTAAATATAAACTTGAAGTGAGAAATGAACGATCTAGTGCTGTGTTCGGTCTTGGTAGCAATGTATCGATCTTATGCTGAGCGTGTCTGAACTGACAGCAGTAGCTTTTTGCTTAGCAGCATGGCAGAGCAAAACTGAATTGACTATGCAGCAGTTATCTTCAGACACAGCTGAATTTTTCAGTCTATTTATGAGTATCAACAAACACTTTGTGCATACTTTTGCCATGCATTGAATGCTTCTATTTTCCTTTAATTTAGCTTAAAACTAGTAATGGAATTCCTGAGGTTTTGAAAGGAATAGCTCTTGGCAAGCCTAGGGTTTTGAAACCAAAGGCAAATTAAGATACCAAGCAAACACAGGGAGGGCTACTTCTTCAGGGAAGTATGTTAAAATTCTTCTAGCATCTTAGCATTTGTTGTAGGGCTTGTTCTTTTTTTTTTTTTTTTTTTAATCTCTTCGAATTACTCCTTTAAGGCACAATTGTTGTTATTTTTCTTTTAAGAAAATCTTACTGAAACACAAGGGGACTACTTTTTACCCTTGATGTCATTACACAAGTTTAGCCTTTTCAGGCAACCATTAGAAGTAGAGGGTATTAGAGTACTTTTTTTTCTAGCTGTCTGTATTTTTCAGTAACTCCACACTTACTGAAGCATGTAGTTAAAACACAAATTTTAGTTTAAATAAAATATGGTCTTGCTTTTGAATTACCACAAAAACTGTAATTGAAAGCAGTTGGTGTTGTGTATCTGTCAGGTTGGGCTTTTTATAAAATATGTAACTAAGCTGTTTTAGTTTTGTGGGAATGAGAGGATGTGTGATGTAGGGAAACTTGCCTGGCTGTCACAGCCTTGATCCTCTCCTGCTTTTGCGATGCTGCTTGCTGCAAACGTCTTCCCACTTCTGTATCCTCTTCCCACTAATCCTAAAGTGTGCAATGTTCATAGAAATCTCTGCATTTCCTATATTTAGGTTGCTGTAAACTTTGTAGAGTTTCATGGGTCTTCGTGTGTCTTCATTCAGTCCTGCATTTCCTTTAAGTGTTTTTTATCATCATAAACGTTTTGAATGTTTCAGAGCTCTTTATCTTCTCTCTCAAACTTAATTCATTTGCCTGCCATTTGCAATGCTGCTCACAGTGTAATAATCCTTCCTCACCCACGGAGGGCACTTGTTTGGGAATAGCCCTTTCTTTTTCTTCTCCTTGAGTCCACAGTCATGTTTTATTCATACACTCCTTCCTTGTCCAAATAACATTTTCAAGACCACATTTTCTTTTTCTGTCTTTGCAAATGAAGTTTCTGTATCTGCCATCTGGAGTACTTCAAGTACCTTCTCCCTCTGCTGATATTCCTATCTCTGTGATCTGTTCAAAGTACAGCTGCTACGATTTTTCAATAGTCTGACTGCTACTTTCCTCATCAAGCAAAAGCTCGCTTATTGTCTTTGAATTCAAAGACCTGCGTCTCGTATTTCTGCATCATAGCCTTTTTCCTTGCTGCTTTTGGCACTTGAATCTGTCTTTTTTTCTTCCCCCTCCATGCCCCCCCAGCCCATGTCTTTACTTATGCTTCATGTCATATACTTTGATTTCCAAAACTTCTGAGATGTCATATATGTTAACACTATTACAGGAGAAAATGACTGCACCTCTGACCATTCTTCTTGGGTATTAGAGTATTGTCTAATGAGTATAGATACTCTAGTATTAGAATATTGTCTAAGAGAGTGTTGTCTCTTTGCTTTTACAGATAATTAACATTTTAAACTATGTAAGTGGACAGGGATGCACGTTACCTTTGAATCTTTTCTTATAGGTAGTTTGGAAATGTATATTGCTGTATATCTTTTAAATCTGATTGATTTGTCCAGTGATTTTACTTCGGAGTGTGCCAGTGGCATGCTTTAAAATCTGTTGTGTGATATGGTGTCATACTTTGTGGACATTTAGTGTCGTGTGATTTCAGTTAGTAAATACTGTTTTCTGCACTTGGCAGGTTTCTTTGGTGAGGCAGATGTAATCTGCAGCTTTTATTGATATAATACAAGAATGTAATTAAACTGGTGATCAAAGTAGTATTAAGTGCTATGTCATATACTTGACTTATTGCAGAACTAATGCTAATATTAACAGAAGTAATACTTTTTTTTTTTTGTTATTAAGGAAAGCCAAGTCACTCTTAAATATTTTTTTCATGTTTTGTGAAGCTTTGGTCCCAAGGTTTCTGTGGCTTGTGTTTTGCATTTTGTGTGGGATTTTTTGGGGGGGTTTATTTTGGAGAAAAGTAAACTGCTGTGGCTACTTGTAATTTGAGGGGTTTTTTGGCTGGTAATGTCATGAAAAAGTAGACTAGTTATAATAGATAAGATATTAAATCTTAATGTATAGCTTGCTCTATGTGCCTTAGAAATGTTTTAGGTTGGTATAGTTAAATCATTGTGAATCTCTTCTGTGTCATGGCAGCTGCCTTACGTTTTCTTCTCTTAAAATCTGCTGAGTAGACTTAATTCTCTCAGGTGTACCGATGTTAGACTGGTTAGGATGTTTCCTGTCAGACTATGCAGTATTTATGCATCTAGACTGGACATAGTCTTAAATTCTTAAATAATTGTCCACTACTTTTGGGCTACAAAAAGCATTTAATTGGCAGATATTTAGATCCCAGTATGAATGTGAATGCTTGCCTTCTTATCTCTCTGATAGCTATCTCTTTCTTCATTTGCTGTAGAAGTTTTAGGTGATGGTATTCAGTTCCTCAAAGAGCTTCCCCTGCACTTGCAATTTTGCTAGGAAGGATGCCATTATGTTAATCTTTGTTATTAAAAGGCATTTAGTTAAGACTTTTTAGATCTTAAAAAATAATGAACAAGCTAATATTAAATCCAGTCCAATAAATTGTTCTCTAGGCTTGAACTTTGTGGTATTTTAGTATTATGTTAACAATATTGTTGTCCCTATAGTAGAGAAAGTCTGAGTAATACATGCCAATTGGTAAGTCCTGCTACTCCATTCCTAAAAATTGCTGGACTAGAAAAGAATGTACAGAAGAAATGAAAAAGGGAAGGTGCTGCATAGACCTCAGACAAACTTTTAAATTTTTTTATATTTTCTTCCCTCTTCCTTTTTTTTTCAGTAGACATGTGAACCTTTCTTGTGCAGTACTCAGATTCTCCCTCCCTAAGTTCCAGAACTTTTTCTGATAACAGAGGTTGGGAGAGCATTTCCAGCTTGTCCTATGGCTCTTTAGTTCTAGAGCAGTATGTGTTTTGTCTCAGAGGTACAACATATGCCAGAAACTTAGATAAGCTTCTAGTTTCTGTAGGAGTCTTTGAGTTTAATTGTACATTATGACTCTTAAATAAGATACTTACGGCCAGTTAAGAGTCTTGAAATATTTCTACTAGTAAAGTGCAACAAAGTGCTCTTCAAAAGCTGAAGTTCAAGTTATTTGTCTTGGATTTTCTCTAGCTACAGTGTTTTGCTGATCATCTGACCTTCACAAATGTGTTTTCTTTTTTAATGATTTTTGTTTCTAAGAGTTAGTACATTTGCTTAATAAATATTTCTTTCTGCTTTAGAATTCATTATTCTGTTAAGTCCCTATTCACTAGTCCCATAGAGCACAACTTCATGTATGTCTGCTAAATTTAAATTTACTTTGCTTGAGGAGTTTGTATTTCTTATGTCAGGTGTAAAATAGAATTCTAATTGTTAAATGGATGTAACTTACCAATTGTAAATGGTATGATTTTAAAATAGTTTCATATCAAAGTGAAAAACAGTTTAACATTGTCAGCAGTATAAAATAAAAACTGCCTCTCTGAAGGTTTGATTGTGCCATTACCATATCAGTTTAGCATTACTGGTTATAAGCTCTCCATAGGAAGGATTTTTTTTTTGAAGTTGTAGGATGATGTCTGAAGAGAAGAAAACATGTTCAGCTGAGGCCTTGAGGATAGACTAAAGTACTTAATGATACGTGGTGCACTCTGGGGAAATCTCTAAATAAATGATTAAATGTTGACTACCAGGAGATACTTTATGCTGATGAATAGAGATAGAATCAGTTGTTATGTGACATCAGACTGCTCTTGCATTGATGACTGGATGCAGTGGTACTGTTTCAATGGTGCTGACTTCTAAAGTGAGCAGTGAATTAAGGAGGGTGTACTGGATTCTTACCAGTAGTGTCCTATCGTACTGTATTAGTGAGCTTTTGAAGTAGTTACTTTAAACTTTAGGTTTAATCTGTATGGAATATTATTTCTTGAGTCTACTGTACTAGGCAAATGTACCTTCTATAATCTTGACTTCAAACCAAACAAGGAAGTATCACAGAAGAATACTTCTGATGATGGAATAATAAAGTCTAGCAGTGGTGAACAGAAGTGTTTCTTTACGTAGTACTTCAAACAGTAATTGTGGTCTGACAGTGATTTGTGAGAGATCTTGGTTTACATTCATTGCAAAGGCTTTCTATTAATTAATTCTAATACCAGACTATTTCAATGAAATCACACCATTGCTTATCTTTTGGTGTGAATGAACTGTTTCAAAGTGGAGAGTTGTAGGAAATTTTCTAACTACATAGCAACAGGTAAAAAGAATGTAAAACTAGAAAGAATAAGGGAGTGTAGTCTTTGAAATACAAGTCTAGAGTTGTGAATAAAAATGCAACTAAAATTGCTACCAAAAATTGTAACAAAAAATGTTTGATGTTAAATTTTGTATGTTAAAAGCTGTTTGCCGAGCTAGTTATAGGCTAATCCTAAAACCAGACTTTTATTTAAACTTTTTTTGGGCTTCAGATCTGTATTTGTGAATATATTGCTCTTATGTTAGTGGTGAAAGTAAAACCATTGTTAAATAGAAATTTGGCAAAAATCTCAGAAATCTAGAAGCTGGATTTCTTTTGTTCTTTGCTAAATATTGTATAATTTGGGATCAGGGACTTTTGCTTTTAGAAAAAAAAAATTAAATAGAAACACTTTATTTCCAAGGCTTGAAAGTTTTGTGCTGGTGCAGATGCACAGTGAGTAGACCATTCCCCCTTTCTCTAACTGTATTTTTAATTTGTTTGAATAGCACAGTTCTGCCCAGCAGCTGTACACCTGCGTGAAGTGTTTACAGTTAAACTGCGTATCAATAGATTTGGGTTTTTTAAGTCAGAAAAGATGGTGACATATCTTGGGGCAGGTAGTGCATTTTTTTCTGTAGTTTGTTTTGCAGTCCTCTTGCACATGCATGACTAAACTATTTGTAAATGAGTTTACACTATGGCCTTATGGTATTTTTTGTTTGTTTGCTTTAAGAGGCCATGGTGTAGACTGCAGCAGTTTATCAGCTGATTCATGAGTGGCTCAGTGTTTGTCTCCTGATTTTGGTGGGGGGCTGGCACCTAGTGAGTACAGTGAATTTTTCGGCTGGCTTCTTGGTAGTGGTGGTTGCTACTTCCCAGAACTTCGTTTTATTTCCAAGTAAACTGTAAATGGTTCTCTATGAAGTGTGTGCATTCACAGGCACACATTAGACCTGTGCCTAATGTAATGAATTTTGCTAGTGGGTTTTGTGGTGCATTGCAGCTTTTCATATGGATTTTAAACATTATTTATAAATCTACTTTAGTACTTTTTTAAACTAACAAAGTTACTAGATGTGCTTCAACTAAGGTCATATTTCACAATTGATGGCATAAGTCTATAGTAGTGACTTGGCAGAGATTTTAAATGCTTAGAAATGTAATGAGACTTCTGAAAAGTGTCCACTTTAGAGGATTCCCTAGGGAAACTCTCAAATGAGTCATGTACAGTACCACACAAGTAGCAGACTGAGTTCTTAGAATCCTGTGATTGCTTCTTATTCTCTAGGCTGTCTGATGACCATCAAGGAAGCCTAGATGTGCTAGAGGTTAAAGAACTCAGCTCTTGCTTCAATACATAGTAAGTTACAAAAATGGCTAAAATTAACATACCCATATAAATTTGTTTTATCCAGTTTGGTCGTAGTTCAGTGAATATAATAGACAAAATTTACTGCCTCAGCAGTTGAGAATTAATGCAATTTCAGTTGAATAATAGAAAAAATAAAACCACTGGGGTTAATTGATTTATGCTGCTGCTGTGTGGGGCTATTAGAAAGGGCAAAGTTAACATGCTCATGGTCCTGTTTGAAAGTGTAATAGGGCTGCCTGCAAAAGTCACTGCTGCAGTAGGAGAATTTATATCAGCCTGCAGCACTAGGCAGATTTCAGAATTTGACAGCAGCCCTCCTTGCATCATACTACAGGCTTTTACTAGCTGGCACAGCAGAAGCAATACATGAATATAATCTTGTTGTGGTTCTATCATGTATTATTTAAAAGTTTTCTAACTGCTTCTTTTCCCTTCTGCACTACATTTTGCTTTCCTCTCATGTGAGATGTTACAGGTATATAGGATGTTACAGTTATATAGGATGACTGAAATAATATAAATTAAAAGTCCTCCTTGTTAAACAGTATTGACTTCCAACTAAACTGAACAGTTTTCTCCTGCTGTAGTTTGGGGGTAACATACAGAAATTGAGCTGCATATTTGGATAGTCAACATAAATGGGTTGGAATTTATGAAGGAGTGTAGGGATGTTAGTTTACTAATACTGAAAATGTTCAGAGTCAAGTAATTTACTTGGAGTTGTACAGTAGTATCAAAGCACATATGTTTACAAACACAGTAATAATTTGCTGCTTTTAATGATCAGCTATTAGAGAGAATACATCCAATTCAGATGTAGAACTGGACTTGTGAAAACTTGCAGTGTTTCACATAGGTGAGCAGCCGAATGGTTGGTGGATTAAAACAGAAGTTGTAGGAGCCAGGCAAGATAAGGTAAGGCAGTGAATCCACATAGGGAATTGTATGGGAACTGATTAAAAAAGGGGTCTTGAAATCAGTTAGGAAGAAGTTTGATTTTTGGGAATTTTTTCTGCTTGCTTTAATTTATCCTAATCTTGCCTATTAATGTAGAATTTGAATTACGGTGTTTTGCTGTCTTAACATTAGCTAATTATCACGTTTCTTAGTTCTAAATTACTTTCAAAATACCTGCAATATTTTTAGGCAGGAATACGTAGCTTCTGTGCTTTTGGGTGTCTTCCAGTACATACAAAGGGGTTGCAGTAGGTGGATAGTGTATCTGGGATTAAAGTACACTGTAAGTAGCATAATGATTATTTGACACTACTTCTGTAACTGCATCTAAACTTCCATCAGTTTCTTTCTATTTCTGTTCTAAAAAATAATGTAACTTTTGCAAATTTTATTGTTGAGTTGCAGTTTCTCTAGCATATGCTTGTTGACTGATTTCATTAATGATACGTTACTCTGACAGAAACTTGTGTTTTGTTTGCTTGTACAGTTTTAGACACATCATTTTCATTTGCTTTTGAATTTTTATATTAACTGAAAAGTACAGAGAGAAAGAATAGGAATCATGGTTTATCTTGGATATCCAAACTTGCATTGGGACATTACTGCCAAAGGCAGTACTCTTAGTGATTATTATGTTTAACTTTATTATGTTTAACTTATTATGTTTTAACTCTTGGTGATTATTATGTTTACGAAGTTGTTGTATTTTCTCAAACCACAGTTCTTGTAAAAGGCTAATTAAGTTAAAGCTTGGGCTTTTCTTTGCAGATTCTGTGCCAGTGCCAAAATATTTTCAGACAATATGTAGTTATCATTTCAAAGATATCCTTTTAACTTAAAAGTTAAAAGCTAAGTAGTATAGTAAGTTTTTAAACTGGTAAATATATTCAGTAAACTAGGACTAGTAAATGTAAGGTAAAAGCATATAATTTATCTTGCACTGTCATTAGAAATCAGATGTGAAATGCAAAGGCTTAAAGTTTATGTTCTTGCTCTGAATTAGTTTTTCTCCTATTTATCTTTTGCATACGGGAGGACAAAATTTGTAGCTATGTGTGCTGAATACTTTAGTGATCAGGTTTAGCAAATGACAAACTTCCAAAGGTTTCATGCTGAGTGTTTATGTAAAGCATATTTTAAAACTTCATATCTGTAGTTGACTTCTTGAGAAATGATGGGAATGACTACCATCAGTCAGCTGAAGCAGCTTAACTGTCAAAGTTTTGTGTTCTTATTGTAAACAGAATGCAAAATTAAATGCACTTCTGTAAGAAAACAAAATCTGTACTGGCTAAATTCACTAATCCCATTCTTAAATATTTAGGCATTTTTTAAGCTGTATTTGTGCAGAATTTTTGGCACTTACACTGCTGTGTAAATGGAAGTTAGAAATAGCACTGTTAGAAGTTGTAGAATACCAAGAAGCTGTGTGTGTAAGTCCAGATTTAATAAGCCTTATCAATACAATTTTTGGTGTTGCAACTGAAATACTATACTTTGTATGTATAAAACTCTTCCCAACTTTTAAACAGATTTACGCTTTGCACATAACTTCGTCTTTATATGAACTTAGCTTTGCATAATGTATTTTAAAAGAAAGCAGTTTCAGAGGCTATAGATTGGTTTCTTTTCCCTTAGATTTTCTGTAGGGTTCTGTAGAAGTGATACACAGATTAATTTATTTTAGCAAATTTCGGTAGTATCATCTTAGATTATAATGAAGCTTTGTTTTCATGATGACTAAGATGGTTGAAGTGTGACCTGCTATGAAAAAGCAAGGGTTTGATTTCTCCTTAGGCATCATGGTCCAGCCTTCCTTTTGTTGGCACTGGTCACAGTGTGGTCATTTGATCTGCAAGACCAGTGCAGTAGTTGGGATTGAAGCTTGTCTGGCTAATTAAAATATGGCCAGAGCAGGAAAGATCATGTCTTTCAGCTGCTTCATCTTTAGATCAGCTGAGGAGAACACGAAATAGCATTCTCAGAAAGAAAAGCAGTTAATTTGAAATATCCCATCTCACAATGACTCTTTAATTTACAAAAGGAAAGCTTCACACTACTTGATAAACATACAACTATTTTCTATACATGTGAGGAAATTATACATCCTTGTTATTAACTGACTTTGTATTACCTCAGAAACATAGGTTTGGTTTTGAAAGAGATGGGGTTTTTATTACCTCTTATTATGTCAATTCTAGTAGACATAATTGCAGTAGAGAAAATCACAAATTTTAAAAATAATTATTTTTGGCATTTTTCAGCTTCAGTGTCAACATATAAAGAAGAACAAGTGAAGTAGGACATAGGTATGTAAATATTAGTATTGAGTCATTTGGACTTCCCCGTGATTTCACAACAGTGGTAGGAAATTAGGTTTTGTTTTCAGGCAAGCAAGCAGAGGTTGGCAGTGTAAAAATTTATGGAGCAGCCCAACTTAATCTTCAGTGAGTGTTACACAACTGTTTGGTTACCAATATTCACTGTTTTGGCCTTTTTTTTTTTTAAGTTGTGTAGTCATCTTGAGTTACTCCCTTTATGTAACTAAAATCAAACACTGTAGTTAAAATACTTCTTATAATGAAAATTATATTGAGTAGAATACAACTGAATTTCTTCTTTTTACGGAATTTTTTTAAGTCCTTCTTCCTACCTCCCATTCACTTCTGAACCACATGTACTTAAATATGGCTTCTGGGACACATTTAATGTCATGTGTTTTTTTTAAATTATGAGAGAATATTTAAAAGAAACTCAAAACTTTTAAAAGTTCAGCTTTAATCTTGAGTATAAGGTCAAAAGAGCTTTCACAGTTTCAGCTGTTTGAAAGCTGTCTGGATGTAATGTTCAAATCTTTGACATAAAACACGGCCCTTATTAACATGAATTTATAAGAGCAGAAAAGGCACATGTTTTTGTATTTCCTTTTCAGGTTAAATACTTGTTGCTACCTGCAAAATAATTGAACTTTTGGATACATTCTGCTTAGATTAGTGTTGTCCTTGAATGTGCAGAATATATAAAAATTCAAAATTATTTGGGATTTCTCCTCACTTTTAAATTCAAAATGATTGAAAGATTAAAAATTTAAGTTACTTGTAGTAATGTTAACTTGTAGCTTTACTGACTGTGAGGGGAGTTTTTAGACACAGCTGTTCACTTATTTTCTCTGTTCTTTCCAGAAACATCCTATCTATCCTGGTTCTATGAAAACACCAGAAACCCCAGGTTTCTGGGGTTGCAGTGAATCAGTAAGAACCTTGTGGTGTTAATTAGATGTTATTACCAACATCTGGCTTTGCTATTCTTACTCTTGTCTTTTTCTAGATAGACTAAATAAGCAAGACCACTTCAGTATTTTGAATTTGGAAGCATCAGTTTATGGTAATTGAAGATGTGGCATTTAAGGAATGATTTAGAAAATACTTTAAGGAATAGATTTAAGGGATGACTTGGAAAATACATTTAAATTTTAATGGCATCCTTTAATGGTTTATGTTGTGTATATATGTAAATTTTTATGGGAAAATGCAGAGTGTGATATTGTTAATTTGTCTGGTTGTTTTTAAGTGGTGGTTTAAGGGGACTGTCTCCTAACTCAGTGTGAAATTATAATGTTTCTCTTAGTTCTCACAGATCTGGTACAACTTTTTGGGGATTCATGTTGATTTTTACTGGTAGGAGAATTTATCTATCTGGCACAGGCAGCAAGATAAATAGCAGTGGTACAGGCAGGCAGTTGATGCCTTGAAGTTTATAGAAAGCTCAAAGAGGCTATTCCTTTTTATGAAGACCAACAAGCTATTTCAGACTTAGGAGAGCAAATACCAGATTTATGTATGGTGAGACCACATGTAAAATCTGCCCTGCTTAAAATCAGTGACACTGAGTAACTGGAGGTTGTGGTGTGTAGTAAACTTTGGAAAAGAGAAGCTACATGCTCAGGGACTCTGCATCTGTATCACCATGCTGATGAGTACAAATGATCAGGTCCTTCTGCTAGTTTATCGTGTAGTTTGGGTAAAGATTGAACTTTTTGCATTAGAGTCTGTTAATTGGAATAATTCTGTGTATTTTGGGAGTAGGTAATTAATGAACATGTCAATACAAGTAATGACCAAAGTTTTTTGAACCAGTCAGGTATACTTGCCAGTGTGTTTCCAAAACATCCCTATATCCAAAATTGCAAGTTTGTTGGGCCACTTGGCAGATTGATAGCAGATTGATAGTTTTTGTGCATTTGGTAGAAATAAGTAATCCTAAAGACTATTTATTCATTGAAGTTCTCACTGGTTATTTACAGTGTAATCCATACTGATTGGTGCTCAACTTCATTTGCCGTGCAGTAAGTTTTTTGAAATGTTTGATGGGTACGTGTTCTCTTCACTCACCTTTTCTCTTTGCCACATAGACTTTCTTTTATACGGCCTTCATATTATAAGGGAAAGGTGAGACTTTGTGACAGGGTGCCTCTTTTACCTTGGTGTGTATGAGCTAAACTCTAGAAATGGTTACAGAAAATATTTTAAATACTTTATTAATATGTAATATTTAAAATATTTAATATTTAGGATTGATTGAGTCTCTTAAATATGGACCTTTGGACTTGTGAGTTATATTATCTCTAAGAACATAGTTTCTGTGAGAAAAGTAATCCAATTGTCACAGCATGTCTTTAGAGTCTCTTTATTTTAAGGTCTTCCACTATTATGTTTTCTTCTCTTGTCTCTTGAACTATTGCAGAGAAAGTTTTTAAACATAAAAATAAAAAAGTGGATGTCAGCACTCTGCTGACTGTAAATAAGATGTAGCTGTAGTTTCTTAGGAAGCTTTGTTTAAGCCACGTTTACTGACAAACTGTACACTTTCCTTTTTAAAAGCCTCTACCCATCAAATATGTGTTTGTCTTTACAGTTTAGGGTTAGAAGGGTTATAAGCAGTACAATATCAGGTAATACCTCTGTAAGTGTAGAATTGCACGTGAAACCCTCCTGGATTGTCCTGGAGTTCCGGTGGCTGTGTCTGTAACTCTTTCCAAGGTCTTTTAAGCACAAATTGTCCAGTTACGAGATGACACCTTTTAACTTTTATTGGGTTACTTTTGACCCAATAACTAACCACCCGTGGTCCGCAGTGCAGACCTTTTTACACAATTACAAAAAACCACCCAAATCCATGAAGAAGAAGGTGAAAGAAGAAGGACTTAGCCTACACCCCAAAGCCTTCATCTTGCTTTGTATATATGACTATATACTAAAATCTTGAACTCTAAGTTTTCCAGCCTGTGATGTTACACACTTCTATTCAAACTACACACCCATAATCCCAGCGCTATCACTCAACTTTGGAAGTCTATTCCACAGCCCCAGGTCAAATGTAGTGCTTTCTTGAGGGTCAGTGTCTGCTTGCATAGAAAGCCTAAAATTCTCAGCTTCCAGGGTTCCAACAAAACCCCTTTACAACTTGTACCCAAATTAAGGATGAAGTGCAAGGCACTTAAACTGTATTATAAGCATAACAGTGCTTAATTGAAATGATTGAAATGAATCTGCTCATTGCCAGTTTTTGGATGGAGAATACTTCCATTGCATAGGAACAGACAAAAGCAAGATAGCTGTGCTGTAAAATGGGGATGCCAGTTTAGACTGGTAGAGGTGTTCCTGCCAAGGAACTGTGGCTGGACTTGAGAGTTTTTGTGTCTGTTACACTGTGTGTAATCATCAGCTGCAATCACATCTCTTGTGATGTGATATGATCTCATATCCCTGGATATGAGCTAGGGGTGAGCTGAACAAATAAAATGGAGAAAGAGGCAGATAACTGAGATGAGTTATCGTGAGGGGAGAGGGTGTAAGGAATTGAGATGAAGAGTGTAACAGAAAGAAAACCTCTCAATAACATAGGAAAGACCATTAGTGAGTGGTACAGAGATTCTTTCCAGTATCCTGGAAACAAAAGGTCCTGGCCTTAGTTGCCTCTGGTTCTGCCACCTGGCTCCATCTGACACTGTCTCCACTGGACAGAATAACTGGCAGTGTGGTGATTATTACTGATCACCCTACTGATTTACTAAACCCCCCTAAGTTGGTACAAGAGGGTCAACTGTTATTTTCAGGATGTTTGCCAGCAGAGATGTATGTGGAGGTGAAATGCCATAGAAAAGACAGGAGAAAGTAACTATGATATACAGAAAAGGAACAAACACTATGTTCAGTAATTATGTTTTATGAATCAGTTGTCATATAAAATTGTTACCTGAAGTGTTTGCTGCTGGAAAACCTCCTCTTAGAGAGGCCAGTGACATTTTCTCCTTTAGTGAATAGGTGAAAGTCATTATAAAAGATACCAAAGAAAGTCATTATAGAAGATCAAAATTACAAATTATATTAATGAAACGTTAAAGTTTGCACTTCAGACTTTGTAGCTTTGCTACATAGCAAATGTCATTTTTCTATCCAGACATCCACATACTTTCAAAGTATTGGTGTTTATTGGTTTTATTTCCATGGTTCCATTTTTTAAGATCCTCACTGTAGGATCCTTCCGTAATTGATGTCAGTCTAGTATGTCACATGGTGTTATGCTAGAATTTAGTTCTTGCCAGCAATATATTTCAGCATGAAGTTCAAATGTAGTTTTTATTCTGAAACTGCTTTTGAAAATTGCTAAATATTGGAGAAAGGGATTTTTTTGGTTGGTTGGTTGGATTTTTTAATGCCAGTGTTTATTATAAGTTGCTTAAGACTAGCATGTGTGAACCGATCTTGACTACTTTGTGTTCTGATAAGACACTACATTTCACCCATTTATTGCAAGCTGTTAGCTTTCTACCTAATTATGTATTCAAGAAAGTTTTTTAACCTTGATCTTGGAGCTCTTCAAGACATCAAAGCTCCACCAGTTTTCTTGTCATCTTATTGCAGACATTAATTACCGTGTATTTATTCTGTGTTTAATAATTTGGTAGTTTTTATAATTAGGTAAAGGATTTAAAAGGTTTTTTCATTTTCAAACATTCTATCAAGTTATCTCATCTTGGTGTGTAAACTTTTTTTTTCCATGTAGCCAATAATTTTTGTGTGTAAATATTTATTAACTGTAATTTCTAATCCTAGAACTTGTTTAAGATAAATCAGCTCAGGAATCTGGTAATATCCCATGTCTCTTACACACCTCAGAAATAACTGCATTTCTTCACACAATAAAATACATGCATCTCAGATGGCAGGATGTTCAGCAGAAATTACTTTTAAATTACTGTATTTTGTTATGGTAACTAGTAAAGCCAGTCCTCTCTGTGGACAGTGGTAGTTCAGTTTAGCTGGTTTAGACTTTTTGCATGTCATTCCTTGGACTTCCGTGAGCAGTTGAAATGTGCTATAGGGAGTGAGAAGATCCTGGAACTATTTTACAGGACTTTAAATATTAACAGTGGTAAGAAGCAATTTCCCTAATTTCAAAAAAAGCTGATAAGATATATAGTTCACTACAGAAATGCTAATAAGCTGGAGTAGAGAACTATAACAAGGGAAATCAGTACTTTATATATGTTACTGCTTTGAGTTTTCACCTAGAGAGTAAATCTAGAAGGGGCTTAGTAACTCAGCTATCTGTTGGATTTGGTTTTAAACTTGCATTCCTCTGTACTTGAAGTGTAGTTTAAGATGTTGAGTCATGTATAAATACTATGTTTAAAATACAAATCTAGTTCTTAGAATTGAGCGAATTAGAATAGATTTTGTTTTCTTTCCACTCTTTTCTAAGTAAGTGCCAGCAAGCTTTATGGGCTTATTATTTAAATGGGATTTGTGCCAAGTCATATTACATTTCATGTTTTTAAACAAGTGGTGCTGGTTTGCTAGAGACTGCAGAGTTTTTACCCACCAAGGGCTGTACTTTCAGCATCTGCGAATGACTGGGTTTTGTGTCCTTTTTGGGCAGACTTCTAGTACTCTGAAGCAACAAATTGGCTGAATGAATTATGTAACTAAACCTATCTGTCCTCTTCTAGACAATTGTTGTATTGGAGTGGCATCCATTTTGCTTGTTGTAACTGCTTTAAAATTAAGCTCCAAGTCCCCTGATTGGTCAGAACCATAACTTTCTTTTAATTATCCTGTTAAAATGAACCTGCCTAAATCTGAATTCTTCTTAATTCTGTCCTTTCTTGCAGAGTTTCTCTTACTTTTCATTGACAGTAAGATGTGACTGATTACTTAACTGTAACATGGACTAAATAGTTACAAAGATGTATCTGCATGGAAGGCTTCAAAGAGCATTTCTCTTTGTGGTGCTGTCGGTATAAACAGAGCCAGCCCCTGACTTGTGTTTGAGTGTTCATGTGGTGAACCTGATCAGGAAGCTGGTCCAGGTTAAAAAATAGCCGAGCAAGGAAAACAATGATTATTTTTAACCCAGAGCAATTATGAGTTATGAATGACATGCTGATGTTTGGAAGTGATGGGTAAGTGAAAACATATTTCTAGAAAGGAAAACCTGAGACAGCTTGAATTCAGGTGGGTATGGGGTTTTATTATTATTTTGTATTTTATATCTCAGTAGCAATAAATAGTATTTTACATACATTTAGGTAGAGATGTATTAGCTGGAGGAGGAATGTAAGTCAGTTTATCCCCTTGCAGTTCTTCAGTGACTGCTGCAAAAAGTTGCTTGAACTGCAGGGGAGAATAGGAGGGATGGGAAGATGAAATGAACCTGGAGATTGTGAGCTTCAGTTTGAGGATTGCTGGTTTAGGAGATGGTGGCTAACTTATGAATAGAGACTCTTCATAAAGGAGACAACTCATCTGCTTTAGCCCATACTACTTCAGAATTGACAACTCACATGGAGGATTTTCAGAGCATCAATGTTTTTGGTTCTGTTTTGATTTCTTTGGTTTGCAAGGTCTTTTCAAAGTTTAATAAAAAAAAATTAACAGCAGAGCTACTGTTTGGACCTTTTAAGCTAATATGCTCTGCCAAGTGGTACTACTTCACTATCCATTAAATAGCACAGCTGGCATACAGTAATGAAAGTGTGATCGATTTGAGTAGTGATTTGTGAGAGAGTATCATATAAATATGAAGAATTAACGTAGTGTACTCTACACGTGCTGGCCCCCCTGACTTCAAATGTATGTTTTCCACTGTGGAAGTTCATCAGAAAAAAGCACAAACTGTGTAGCTGTGGAGGGTAAATTTTGGAGACCTCAGTCCCAAGTGGAGACAAGACCCTGTTGTGTACTTGATAGCATTTTTAAAGAATGCTGTGGGTGCTGCTTTGATGTAGTCATGGTTAGTAATGGTACTAAAATTTTGGCATCTTCAACAGTTTCTAGAATTAATTCTTCTTGAGAGAAAATGGGCATTCAATATAGCCATCAGATGTTAACAAAATGGATGGGCAAGGGCAAGCTTGTTCATGCAAGCTATAAATCAAATCAGTTTATTTTCCATATGCAAAAGTGTTTGGAGTTTTAGTGTGGTATTTTAAACTACATCAACCTCTTTGTTATTATCTAGAAGTTACAGAAATTTGCAGCACAAATGAGTCACAAAATAATACAGAAACATATAGCCTGTGTGAACTGTGTAGAGATTACCACTGAATGCTGTTGTAGAGAAACAGAACATCTGTATGGAGGCTTTGAGGGCTACAGTGTTTCAGCTGATATTTGACACTCTGCAGTGCTTGGAATTCCCCATGGCCAAGGAGAAGGGAAGGTGTGTGAGGTTTGTGTGAGGCTGAAACTTAAGGCTACTGTGCTTGCACTGGGAAAGTTCAGGGCACTTCTTTAGGCCTTTCACTTAGGAGGTTTGGGATTTTTTTTAACTGAATTGTGTCATTCTTGTTTATTCAGTCTTCATAGGTACTTATGAATTCAAATCTTGGATATGACTACCTTGTGACAGCATGTAGTACACACATTCTGATCAGGTCT
This sequence comes from Acrocephalus scirpaceus scirpaceus, assembly GCA_910950805.1. Classification (NCBI taxonomy): domain Eukaryota; kingdom Metazoa; phylum Chordata; class Aves; order Passeriformes; family Sylviidae; genus Acrocephalus; species Acrocephalus scirpaceus. Next base: position 35,144,503 of record OU383777.1, read on the forward strand.
TGCTGCTGTGGGAATGATGCTCTTCCTTATCAGGGCAAGCTAAGCTTTAATCTTTGTCCTGCATCTTGTTCTGGTGTGTAGATATTGACATGCACATGCACACACTGACATCCACATTTCTATTGATACATATTCTCCTAATATAACTTTCATAGCTTTTTAAAATAGTAAAAGGACAGCTATACAAAGCAGATGATATGGATTCTATAAAAAGGTACGTTTATTATTTGTTAGAACAAAATGGTGCCGATCTTAACATTGAACAGCAGTTGTCAAATGTGATGTAAAAACCATATATATGAATATAATATGAATATATATATATATATGAACAAAAACCATATATAAAAGCTTGATGTTCAAGTAAGGCCAGATTCCTTGTATCCAAGTGCTAAGAACTTGGTGATAGTGGAACCAATGGATAGATGAAGAAGGGCACGTATTGAAAATACATACCGAAATGATATACATACTGTGGTAATTTATTTATTTTAATAAAGCACAGTGGCATGGTCTCAGTTTTGATAACTTCTTACTGAGTCTGCTTAACATTTCGGTAAGAAAGACCTTGTAGGCTTTCCAGAGTTATTTCTATTAATGTATTAGAAAATTGTCTGTAAAATGTGTCAAAAACATAAAACCAGAGCTTAACCCTTCCTGAAATGTTTGAACAAAAAATATTTCAAAGATTAAAATATTACAAAATATAAACTCAATGCCATTTACTTAATGACAAGATTTGGCACTTTACTGGCTTTGAATACTTGGCAAGAGCTGCAGGCCTCAAGTTGTAGGAGGCATTTGTGGTTAAATATTGGAGAACTGACTCACTATTTAAACAATTTCAAGTCAGGCCTCCTTTTCAAGAATTAAGCTAGATTCTCTCTTCTTCCTCGGCCCAATTACTTAATTATTGTAGCCTTCCACTTTATTGTCCCATATGCTTGCCTTACTCCTTGATCCTGTATCCAAAAAGCATTTCCATAGCACAGCTCTTAAAACTTCAGTCCCATTTCTGCTGTTTTATTGTTGTGTAAAAATTATGCTTCCAGTATATGCTATTCCTTAGAGGATGTTTTAAAAGAGATTCAGATTTTCCAAGAATAAAATAATTTATAGTTCTTGCTTGTTTAACCTAATGTCATGGTTTGGAGTTTGATGTTCTGCTATTTCTTTTAAAAGGATGCAGTTAATCTGGCAGACATTCACAGAAAACAATATGGTAGTGTGAATCTGGAGAAATTGTTTTACTAAGGAATGGAAAAATATTTGCATGTGTGTAAGTTGTTTTAAAAATTATACCAAGTAAAACATAAGTTTTCTTATTTTTTCTTGTTTCTCTGGAAGTTTAGAGTAAGAGGATCATTTTTTGAGAGCAATTAAAGAGTAGAACAAGAAATGATGTCCCACATCCTCTAAGGGATTAATGGCGATGGTGAAGCAAACAGCTTTTGTGCTCCTCTTCAAGATTCATGTTCCTTAAAGACCTAGAGTTTTCAAAATGAACTGAGGTGAAAATTTGAAACCCCATTTAAGTCTGTATGTGTATTCTGTGTGCACTTGTTGAATAGAACAGTTGTACCAACCTAGTACCTGAATGTGTGATTATCCTTTATATTGCATTGGGACAGGCCAAACTATGGGAGTACAACACCTCAGGATAAGGGAATGCAGTTCTTAGAATGTCATGCTAGAGCAGAGTGGAGAGGTGTAGGATTGATGTTAAATGCCATGAAGTATTTAATGTTGGCACAACATTGCTGCCCGCTGCAGTATTCTCTCTGCTCATCTTAGCTCAGCTACTTGACCTGGTCTTTAATTTTCACTTCTGTGGTAATTGTGGTGAATATAAGAGCTTTTCTGTCAGAACGAGCATTTTTTTTAAGGAATTACTGTTGAACAATGTTCCTGCAAATGTTTAACTATCTCACCTAAATTTGAGCATTTTGCTGAAATGATCGCTTTTAAGGAGAACTGTAGAGAATTAATTTAATAGTAGCATACCATTTCAAATTTTTGCATAATGACTCTTCAAGATCAGTTGCTAGTTCTGAGTTAAAACAAACAACAAGACTCCAAGCGTGCTTTTCCTTATGTTTGATTTTATTTCATTTTAGTTTTATTAAATTATGTTGGCTATTTTTATATGGACTGATAAATATGAAATAAAAAGTTGCTGTTCATTTTGAATCCAAATATATGGAAACATATACAGCAAAACAAGTCAAGATGTGAGGTAATCGGAGTGTTAAAAAGCAGGAGTAAGAGAAAAAGAAAGTCTCCTGTGAGTTTAAGGAGCAGGCAGTTGGCAGCAGCAGAAGGTGCTGGCAAAGGAATGCTGCTGAGAGGGCGAGTTCTGGTGTGATCCTGCATCAGCCTCCTCAAGGCATGTTCAAAGAGGGCTCTGAGGGCACTGCACTGAAATGGCAAGCTGGTCTGCTTAAGCTGGTGTGTGGTTGCAATAATTTTGTTTTCATTGGAGCCAGAAAGCTTTTGCACTTTAGCTTGGGTTCTGTCAGTTTTGTTGTTTTGTTTTTGTTTTTTTCTTTTGGAAAGGGCTAAAGAGAGAAAAGGAGTGTACATTTATTGCTGTGTTTTAATCATAAGTCTGACAACACTCATTTAATAAAAATATTGAGGGAAAACTCCACCTGTTAGCATATGCAAAATTATAAACTAGATTCTGCAACTTCACCTCAACCCTTCATACTTTGTTTTCCCTAATTGCAGCCAGCGGCACCAAACTCTTTCTCAGCATGTTTAGTTTCTTCTCGGATCTCCTTCGTTGTAGTTTTTAACTCTGTTATGGTTTGTTAGTACTGCTTTTTTCATCCTTCTAAGGTACTGAGGCACCTTCAATATGCATTTTCTTAGTAATTGTTGCCAAGTGGATGAAGGGCAAGGACTGTGTCTGACCTTGGTTCAGTCTGCTTTACTATTAAAGCGCCTTCTTCCCAAAATGCATTTGCTTCTTGGGTGTGAATTGTTGTTAGGTTGTTGTTTGTTAGACTGTGCAAGGCAAGAGCCTTCCAGAACACCTGAAAGAAGATGAGTAGATTGGAATGATGATGGCAGGCATTGGCAGGCAAGGAGAACATTTTGTGCTTCTTTTGCTGTTTCTCATGGGTTTCTCCCTGTTTTTCTGAACACTCACGTGCCATTAAACCCCTGTGTTTCCATCAGAGAACATTCTAGCTTTGGCACTTGTTTTGTCCACTGTGTCTCCAGACATTCAAGTCAGTCTTTGCTGATGTACAGATTTTATTTTTTTTTCCTTTTGGTAATTATAAAGTGAAGAAGTCCTTTTTTTGACCATTGGGGAAATAAGGCTCTTGGATTTTAGGGCCACACTCAATAATTACTAGCTCTATTTTGGGTGCTTCATCTGTTATGTGCATGTGAGTTCTGGTATGTGGGAGTCCCATGTTGCAGAAACGTTTTGTTTTCCAGTTGAAAAACTTGGCTTCATGGCAGTGAAGATATGCTAGCCAAAATAAACAGAAGGTCAAAGCATGGGTGGTTTTAAGTCTGAGTAGGATACCAGGATTCTTAAATCATGCAGAATTTGCCGGCATGGATTACATCACGATTCTAAAGGTCTAAAGACCTAGGATATATCACATTAGGTACAGAGGTTATCCATTTAATCTGTTGCATTAGCCAGTTGTGAAATGGGCAGTTTTCAGCTACCAGCAAAATTCAAAGGACTGACTGCAGTACCATTCAGCATCCTTCACCTATATTCTGAAATGAACAGCATGCCAATAAAACAGTCATTGTCTTATAACATTTTTTTTACATAGTAAATTGTTTTCCCTTATTTGTCTGCTTGCTTTCATACAATTTTTTTGTTGTTGTTGTGGAAAGGTGAAAGCTGCTTTGCTGTAATGACTGCTCTGGTTAATGACTGCTAATGGTGTAATGACTTACTTAGAAATTTTCTGTGTATAACCAGAAATGTTCCGATTTGTCCTCTCAGTTTCAATTTAATCTCTGAGGTACGCTTTCCAGGTGAAATTATCACCTGCTGTAGAAAAACCATTGAGGTTAACAAGTGCTCAAAAACTGAAATGAGAAAATTAGTTACAATGTATCTGTAGGGATTTGGCTGTGTTTTCTTCAAGTATTTCCAATTTTTATGTTAGGTTGCAGGATGTACTGGGCAGGTATACTTATGGTCATCATAGTACTAAATTGGGGATGCTTCTCTGAATCCCTCTAGAAATGTAAAACATCCAAATTCTTCAGGACCAGGAATTTTGAGCTTTGGAAGGAAGTTATCCAAGTTAATTTTGCCTCTTTCAGTGTGTTCAATTGTCTAGCACGTTATTTGAGATATTTCCTCCTAGTGTCTAGTTTAGATGCAGTTTAGACAACCAACATCTGGACTCTGTTTCTTGCACAGTAAATGGAAAGATGTAACAGAGGACCTAGCACTATGGCAAGCTAGTGGTTTGGAAGGCCACTTTTTCATTTGAAAAGACTGTGCAAAAGATGGTTTAACAGACAGAGCACCCTTGCTTCTGCCTGCCTCTTCTGAAGTGTGCTATGGTTTGAGTTTTTTTCCCTCCCTGATTTTTAGGAGGTTTGTGAGAGGAATTTACAGGTACAGAAAATAGCTCCTGAAGTTAATGTTTGAGTCTGCAACCAAAGCATGCAGAACTAAATCAAAACCAGCTTTTAGATCAGCTTTGCAACCATGAGCTGACTTTAATAGGGTGACTACGAGCAAATGAGGAGAATGATAGCAGCATGTCTTGTGTGGCCTTTCTTGCACAAGGAGAATGCACACCTTGTTCAGATCATTCCCTGCCTGGGGAGACTGCAGAATTGCAAATGTTAGAATATCTACAAGCTTTTGGCTGTGTTGTTCTTTTTAGAGTATCTACTCTTATTTACACTGACGCCTTGTGTTCCTCATCTTCTGAGAGATTAGCATAACTTGTTGGCCCTGCTTAGTCTGTGAGGGAAAGAGCCACATTTTACTTCACAAAGCCAAGTAATAAATCTTAGTGAAGTTATGGCAGTTCCTACCTTTCACTCCCATTAACAGCGTTTAGATGCGTGCTGGTCCTGGTTTGTCTTGCCTGGGACTTTTACCTTGCAATGCAGTAATGAATGTCTTAGGGAGAAGCAGAAAATACTCTCCATCCCTTTCCCCCTCCTTGCATGACTGCACACAACCACCGCCGATGCTCTGTGAATAGGAAATTACAGCTACTAAATTTGACATTGTAGACATAACTTAGGGTTGTGACTGTGGAAATGTCTACCTCTTCTTGTATGTTTAAGTTCGGGTAAATATTTGGCAATCTGGGAAAATTTAAGAAGTCCTGAACTGAGTAAATAGCCAACTTGTAATTGGAAGCAACTGTTTGGAAATTTTGTTATTGCTTTGCATTTAAAAGAGGTTAGGTGCTGCAAGTTTGTGTGCTTTCTTTAATCCATTATAAAACTCTGTTTAGATTGTTTAAGAATTGTTCTTAGGTAACTGAAATAGACTAGTCTGCTTTAGGTAGCAAAACCATGTAAAAGGTTTAAAACAGAGCTAGAAAACTACCAAGGTAAAGACCAGTGCAAACATTACCTGCATTAGGATAGCTTGCCTATGAACATTTTTATTTTAATAGTTTTTCTAATTATTACCTCCTAAGATTTCACCAGAGTGGGTCAGGTTTTCTGCTTCCTCTTTCCGTTCTCCTGTTCTGAAAATTTTAGCAGGGAATTTGGTAAACTTCAATCCCAATAGTTAGTGAAGTGGCTAATTTTTCTGAAAACTGGATAGATGTGACTAAGGCTATGATTCTGTCCCCAGCTGGCTCTGGAACTTGCTGGACTCTCTGCTAGCTGTTTTGGTATGCTAAGCCAGCAGAAATCTAACCTGACCAAAATCACAGTTTAATAATACCAGCTAGATTGGGTAGGGCCATCCCATAACCAAAGCTTGAGACTGCAGAGGGATAGGTACACAACTGTATGCAGAAGTGCATCTCTGTCAAGCAGTTCATTAAGTTTACCTTTTGGTAACTGTGAAATCTAGGGTTTAGTTTCAAGTTAAGTTGTTCATTATTTCCTTTTTTAATGCCTTATGGCAGAGTGCTCACAAATTTTTGCTGAGTTGATGTCATCCATATGACATCATTAATTAGAATAGCTCTATTGGGTCACGCTTGAAGTATCAGTTTGTCCAGTATTCTGTTTCCGACAGAAAATAGTAAATTCTGACAGCCAATAGTAAATATATAGGGAAGGGAATAAGGTAAGAAGGAACATTTTATGATCATTCCTTTAGACCCTTCTAAGTATCTGCAACTTAGAGACTTTTTGAGACAGATATGACATCCTTAATTTTAAGTTCTTCATGGAGCTTGCATTTGTCCAGTTACTTTCTGAATCTTTAAAATTTTGGAAGTCATTCCCACAAGACATTGCAGATCATGAAGTTTAGCTACAGAAAAGAGTTTAGCTGCGCAAACAAGAACTTTTGTGTGTTTGAACCCCCCTTAATAATGTCAACTGCTGTTCCTTAATGATTGCATTTGGAAAATAGTTATGCTTTATTTATCTTCTCTTTGTCACCTATAATTCTGTACACATTTTTTCTGCTCTGTATGCTCCCTTTTTTCTGTTAGGCTGAACCATCCAAGTAGCATATTTCTGCTTTTACTCTGTCTTTTTTGACAGGGGAGGCCTGATGGCATACATTACTAATCTGTGGGTACACTATGGATTCATACAATAGATTTATGTTTTTGGTTTGGCACTTCTAAGTCTTTCCAAACACTTTAACACTCTTTATAATTTGCTTTATGATAACTGTCCAACTAGAGTTTCTGTTGGATTGCATGACTATGTGACTGATCTTTCCTAACAGATAGAGATCCTTTGCTAAGAGTGTTATTTTTGCATTTGCTGATGTTGAATTTTTGGTAATCACTTGCACAAACCCTTCACAAGTAAAGGAGTTCTGCAACTGGTATAATTATGCCTAGGACCTGGGATGAAATTAGGAGTACATTACACATGATATTATGCAAAAATGCAGAGTGCTTTGGTTTGCTAAGATGATTTTAATCCAGGGGCAAGACAGGGGACAGCTGATAAATACAAAGAATTGCAGTAAAAAAATTCATAAGCAAAACTGCAGTGGTCTCAAAGAAGTTTGCATAGACATCCTGAAAGACTGATAAGGAAGACCAATAATAAAGTATTATTCTGAGAAATTAGCCCTTCTACTGAGTTTAATAAGCAGCATCAAAGGAAACATCAAGTGCTTGTTTGGCAATTTTACGAACAGAGAACAGAGACTGCCAGCTGTTAGCATGATGGAAGCAGCAGTTATCTTTCAGTGTTAAATGTGAGTGGATAGCTAGTGTGAGAATAATCCGGGGGGGTGGGGAAGTAAAAGCAAGCAATTTATGATTAATGTCATGGAGCAAGAATGATGAGGGAAGCAGAGAAAGGGTGCTGTGTTAGCCATACAAGTCAGCATTTGTGTATGTTCAGTAGGATAAGCAAGAGGGAGTTAAATAGAGTGAGTTGTATGTGTTCTTCTGTTTGTCTGCTGTGGTTTGGTTTGAGTTGGTATGTACTGAGGATAATGGGAGCTTCACATCTGTCATTTCCACACTGAAGTGGGTACGCAGTGAGTGGAGAATGAATGGAGTCCCCAGTGTGACAGGTTACACTGCAGAATGGAATGCCAGAATATTTTCTTCCAAGGCATTGAAATGCCAGGGCAACTCAGATCAGTCTTATCTAAAACATCATGAAGGCCTTGCTTGACATAATACTCACAAAATAATTATAAACAAAAGCATGTATTTTTGTTAGTTTACTAACTGGCATCTTAAAAACAAGAAAAAAATTGACACTTTTATTTACCCTTCTGGTTCTAGGTCCAATGATTAATTCTGTGACAAGACAGCATGACACTTTGAGTATGACAGAAGCCCTAATGCTGCAGCAGAGGCTGGGAATATTAATGGCCAAATCTAGGTGAGTGATTTTTAATTCTATCAGTTCCCTAGCTGTTTAATTTCTTCCTCATAGCCTTAGTTCACATCTCTCCTTCAAAGAAGCATTTCAGTTCTTGATTTTCTGAACTATTAGAACATACTTGAGACAAAATAACAAGCTTGTATGTTTATTGATTACATACATTTTCTTTGTTGTTCCTGAGATACAGTGGCCATGCTTCAAACATAATTCATATACTACAGCTTTCATCTTGCCACTCTTGTGATTTTTTTTTTCTCCAAAGTACTTTGCATTTTAAGTTCTGGGGTTTTTTTAAAATTTTTTTTTAAAGAAGCAGGCATCTGTCTTCAACAGACTTGGTCAGTTATTTCATGCTGAATGCATAGAAAGTCTGATACTAACAGTATGCAGCTATTTAGTTCTGTTTACACTATAAAGCATTTGAGGAGGTCTAAGTCTGGACTTTATTAAGTGCATGCATTTGTGCCTGAAGGTTGCTAGAGGCATATGCAACTACCTTGTATGAACCGCAGTATTCACTGTTAATCTGCATTGAGGCTATTGTTACCTCTTGCTCTTCATGGCAGGGAATTCTCAGGGTAAATAGCACAGTGGCAGTAGGCTGACAGGAACAACATCTGAACGTTACTGTAGTGAGGCACTGTGGGGTGCCAGGGCAGGAAACCAGGAACAGGTAGTATTACCTGTATATCCCTTTCTAAATAGAAGAGGAAGAAGAACTACTACTACTATTACTACTATTCCTCCTCTAGAGATTTCAAAACTTCACAATAAAAAAAAAAAAAAAAAAAAAAAGAATTGTTTTGTGTAGCATAGCTTCTCTCTGCAGCAGTAGAAGCAGACAAATAACCCCTAGTTTCATTTTGAGTTGGGGAAAAACTCTTTGTCAATACAATGCATGTTTTCATGTTATGGCAAGAAATGACATTAAAGAATCCATGATTTTGGTTAGGTGTCTTGTATTTTGCCTCTTTATGACTGGATTAATTGGTGTAGTGTTGTTACCTCTGCAGGGGTTCTTGGTGGCTGATTTATACTGTGTCTAGAGTAGGAGTAGCTCTTTTGAGTGACTTTTCTGATCAAAAAAAAAGGAAGAGTTAGCTGCTTTTCATTGTATACTTTGCATCTTATTGCTTAGCAGACTAAAGTGCTACATGGATGCTATTGCTGCATGCCAATACAAATGCCTGTCTAGAAGCCAAGTGATGGTTTTCTTAAGATGACATTGGATTTTTTTCCCTCTAGTCAGGAAAACTTATCAGCCCATTGTGTCTTCTTTCTTCTTGATTTCTAATGTCATATCTCTTGTTGACTTAATAGCTCACTTCCAGGATTTCACCCCATTTTTCATTTGTGTAGTGGAAATTTTAGTTCTTGCCCAATATAAAGATGATGTAAATGGGTTAAGTTTTCTTTTGTCAGACTTTCTTGTATTTAAGAAATATGAGACTTAACCCCTTTTTCATGGTGGTAGACGTGAAACAGCAAGTTGTGAGACTTCATTCTGTGAATGTTTTATTACACTGTTTTGTGAAAGTTTTGCCATACACACAGAAATCTTTAAATAAAAATACCAAAAATATCAAGAATTTTTTTTTGTTTCATTACTTTAGCCATGCTGTTCAGTTACATTCATGTTACTTGAATATTTTACTGTTTTAAAATGAATGTGTAATACCATTTAATCCAGATGGAACTCAATAGAAATTAAAAAAACCCCAAGTTTTAAAATATTTGTCTTGAATGTGGGGTTTTTTCTTTCCCTTGTCTTTGATTGCATAGTTTGATATACACTGCTATATGGGAAGTATTCAAAATTGGAAGCACAGAGCCTCACTACGTGGCTGCCAGCACAAGGCTGCCTGCAGGCCTGGAATGCATCTACCCTGCAGCTGCCAAAGCTAGGGCAGCCTTTCAGGATTGCCATATGGACTCTTTGTGTTGCCTGTGCCTGGTAACCTGCTACAGCCCAGGGCTTCTAAGGGCGTCTCCAGTGTGGTGCTCCTGAGCTAGGGAGTGCTCATTTGTGTAAAAGCCTGGTTTAGGAGATGAAAATCTCACACAATAAGTGGTTGGGTTTTGTTTTCCCCCAAGCTGCTACCATGGGAATTATGGTGACAAATCAAATGAATCTGTTTGGTAGTAACCTCAAGTTGAGTTATTGGTAGGACTTTAACAGCTCAGTATTGCCACTCCTTACTGTCAAATCTAAATTAACTGTCATATTTGTAGTATCTACGTTGATTTTTTTATTACATGTGACTGGAAGATTCATCATGAAGAATTGTATGTCAGAGTAATTTGCATTGGGTTGTTTGTTGATGCTACTTCATTTTTACTTCAACTAAATGATCATTTTGTTGGTTTTTTTTTTCCCCTTTAGAGATCAGATGGTCTTCTAAAGAAGTCATGGGTAGCTGTTGTAGCTGTCCAGATAAAGAAACTGTCCCAGATAACCAACGAAACAAGTTTAAGGTATGCAGCTGGTGTGATGTGCTGTGAACTATTTTATTGGTTTTTTATAGACTAGGTCTGTGATTAAAAAAAAGTAATGAAAATAGAGTGCAAATTTCTGAATAGTTGAAACACTGCAGAGTTGCAGGTGCCTGTGGCTACAGGTTTCTCTTGTGCCTTTGAGAAACCCTCTCTTATGAGCAGTGACAGGAATTCCCTAGACAGGGCAGGCTTTTTAGGACAGTTTTGATCTTTAGGAAAGAGAAGAAGCTCTGTGATTTTCATCCATCTCCGTATCAGTTGGTAGAGCCCAAGTAAGTCGCATTGCCTATGGAAGTTAATAGAAGGTTAAGTTAGGAAAGAAGTCCTTAGCATAAGGGAATAAATAGCTTTTAGGGAAGTGTGATTATGAACCTGAATGTGGGGTCATCAATAGAAAATTTTAGGACTGCTGATATTACTTGCAGGTTGTTACTGATTATACATTTTGAAAACTTTTGTCCTTTACGTGGAGAAATTTTATTTCTAAGTGCCCTTTTGTCTCATACATCTCTGGAATTTATAAGCTTGTGAACACTCGTTCATGTGCTTGACATGCTAAGCATGAAGCAGCTGAAGTCAGTGACTGTAAGTCAACATACCTTTGCATAGGTCACACAAGTCAGATTTACTTCTGTGCTCCAAACTAACTCTCTGAGTTGACAAAAGAATGTAATGCCTCCATAGTGAAAAACTGATTCATGTGTTGCCTGAGGAGAGCAATGAAATGAGCTTTAAAGCCATGGGAATTTCTGGAAATGTTTAATATTATCAGTTAAGAAAGCTGAAGGATAAAATATTTTTCTGTTTTCTTGCTCTTTATGCATCACTTTGTGTAACTATTTTTCTCCTTGTAGAATTTCTCTATTGTTTGTTTAGCAGTGGGGTGGGTGAAAGAATGTAGTCTGCAAAATGAGAAAAATGGACATAAGTCTCACAGGCAGATGAAACGATTCTTAATTCTTTTCAATTGACTAGATTTCAAGCTGAAAATGTATCTTTAAGGAGTAACATTAATTCCATAGGGAAATTTTTTTGGTAGCTTTTTTTATTGATTAAGAAAGAATTCCACTAAAGGCATCATTGTGAGGTAAAATGGAGGGGAAATATATATTGTCCAAATTCTATAAAGGATGCAGATGACCTCATAACTGGCTTAAAAGCAGAAGGAACAAGAGTTTAGCTTTATATGCATCTTTTCACACAAGATAACTATAAGGTATTTGAATTATTTGATGACTTTAAAACGGCAGCAAAATATCTAAAACTGTCGGGTGATTCAGCACAGTGCAAGGTTGTACATGTATGTGAAGGAAGCATTATCTTGGAGCCACTTACCCTTTCTCATTCTTTTCCCAACTGTAAGTGGGGTTATATGACAAAGCAAATATTTTTTTTTGAAATGGGGCTCTGAAAGATTCCATTATCTGAGGTATGCCTTATCCATGTGGGAATACTAGAATATGTACATAAAGCCACTTAAAAAATATTTAACTTACAAATCTCTTCTACTTTAATTTTTTCATTAGATTTTACAGTAGTGTTAGGCAGCCTCATTTGTATTGTTTTTAAGTAAGTATTATTTTAATTTTTTTTATTTCTGGGTTAGAGTAGCAGAGAAACTAGTTTGTTGAGTTCTTTTTTGTTTTTTGTAAATGTTCACTTCAAGGATTGTAACTAATACAGATATGGAGTCTACCAATCAGGCATTAAGATTATTAGAAGTGATGTTGTTTTTCAAAAGGGTAATTACATAATGCTTTTTAATTTCTTTTTTTATAGGTTATTAATGTGGATGATGATGGTAATGAACTGGGTTCTGGCATAATGGAACTTACAGATACAGAACTGATTTTGTACACCCGTAAAAGGGACTCTGTAAAATGGCACTACCTCTGTCTCCGTCGCTATGGTTATGACTCAAATCTTTTCTCTTTTGAAAGTGGTCGAAGGTGTCAAACTGGACAAGGTATGTGGAAATGCTGTATATAAAGCTTTTTGGAAATTTATTTGATATTGGAAGATATTTGCCAGTCCTTTGGCAGGAGTTATAAAGGTTATAGTTCTATATGTTAACATGGTTTCTGGAAAAAAATTACTTTATGGGGAATGGTCTTCTGGTAGAATGAGGATTTGAGTTGCACATAGTTTTTGGCATTTGTAGGTCTGGAAGACTTCAAGCTTCTTTGTGAGTATTCTTTTGGTCAACTTAGGAGGTGGTTGTGACAGGGAAATTCTCCTGCCTCAGAGGTTGACTTGACTTCTAGGGGGAGGCAGTAGAATCTGAAACTGGAGGAATCCCCTCAGAATTCAAAGAATTCTCTATTTTTAAGATATTAAAAGTCTGAAGCACTGATATGAACAGGATATCCCCATGTTTTTATTGTCTTCAGTAACAGACTTGTGTTTCATCCTCTAAAGCAAATACCACTTTCATTGCTATCAATGACATAATTCTCAAATTTCGACTTGAGGTGTGTATACTTCAGCTATGCTCAGTTATTTCCTGAGTGGCTTTCATTGGAAAAGGTGGTTACCTTTCCAGTACCCAGACCATGCCTGCCTGGACCAAGGTTGGCTCCCTCTGAGAATATTCAGGTGTTTCTCTCTTCCCTGCAGCAGTCCCTGAGGGAACAGCTGTTTCTGTTGGGCTCTCAGCCTCGTTTTGCATCTTCCTACTGTGAAATAGCTGTGTGTGGTTGGAATTCCTATGCATTTAATGTTGTGAAAATAAGTACCAATGTTCTTCTGGATTTTTGGCATTTACCAGTGTTCTTATCAATAATTTTAGGTTTTGTTTTTTAATTTCACTTTTAAAAAGTCAGAAAGATGGAAGAACTGGATCATAAATAAACCTAGTCAATATTCATTGTCCAAACAGAGGTAATGGAAGACAAGGTTTTTTAAATGGGAGTTTAAAAGGCACTCTCAGTTCATCTCCTAATGAGAAATGGAGATATTTTCAAACATTGAAGTATACTCCATACTAAACTAAATTTTCATAATTCTTAAAGTAATAAACTTTGTTTCAAAGATAATCACTTGAATGGGTTTTGCAGGTTTAATTTACTGCTTCTTCTGAACATTGAAAACAGATACTAATAATACTTAATTGAAAATACTAATTTGAAGGTTATTCTCTACAGTCTATTAGCAAGTCTGCAAAATCTTACACCAAGTCTAATGGACATCTCCACTTTCCTTCTGATTTTTCTTTTTTCTTTTTTTTTTTAAAAACGAGATTACGCAGCCTGCAAAAGCAGCAACCCTCTCCTCCCTCTTCTGCTTCTTGCCTTCCTTATGTAATACTAAAATACTGTGAATACTGAGAAAAAAGAAATCTGGCAGAAAATGTTCTCTGCTGCCCTTTTGCAATGGAACATTGTTCCTGAGACCTACAGTGGGTTTTGTGGGCACTGTTGCAAAACTTCACTTTGTGGGATGATGAAGAAGTTCTTCATTTGAGAATTCCCTGAACACTGCCCAGCAGCTTCTTACATTAGTCAGTATTTTTGTTTCAGTTTTTCCTTTAATATCAAGTTATTTCTATTGATAAGTTGTGAGAAGCAATGATGGTGAAACACTGAGTTAGTGCTAGGTATTAAAAACCTTGCAGACATGTCTTAGGAGCACATCTAACATGAAATTCATGATATACAACCTGGAGGAGTTGGTATGTCACCACGTCGTGTGACAGATCACATTGTAAATTTAATATGAATGTATTTAAATGCAGTTGAATTTCCCAGAAACATACTGTGAGCTTTTTTAAGTTTGTGAACCTAGATTTTTTAAAAATTCTTGGGTTTGTCCATTAAGATTTAAATATCCAGTGTGAATATTCAGAAATATACAAAATATTAAACATGGACTATTGTACATCGTTGGATTAGGGGTCAGGAACATATAGTAGTAGAAGCTCTATAGCTGCAGTGTTGCAAACATGAAGCTTATTCATGCAGCATTAAACATGCAGCAGCTGCATAGTAATAGCTAAGCATTGTTCCTCATAGCCTATTTGGTGTATTCCCAGCTGGGGTTGTGTGAACTTCTGCCATGTGAAGCATTTCTGGTGATTCTGATCTGTCACAGCTCTGCATCCCTAAATAAATACATGATGATAGTAATTGCCAGTGTATTCACATAACTGCACTTACAGAAGTGGCTGTATAGGTAGGTAGTTTTCAGTAAAGAGTGTCTTAAGATTGTAATACTCACTTTAAGCAATGAGCACCTGCACCCACGTTTAACAAGCGTGTCAACTTTAACTTCATGCTTTCAATGGAAGAATAATCCAAAGCTGCGACTTTGCTGGTGAGGGTAAGTTGGGACACTCCCTGCTGTTCAAAGGCAAAGTGGCACAATACACACACAAAATACATGGTATTGCTGCTAACTTTGTGTTCTGTGTCTATCCTTTAGCCTGAAGCAATTAGTTTGTTACTGTCTGTTCCACACAGTTTGTCTTACTAGCTTTTCATTTTAGTCTTCTTAAAAAACTAAACTTTTACCCAGTGTTTAAATCCTTTTCTGTTGTGCAGGTATCTTATTTTTATGGTAGTTTAATAGAAATCTGAATTATGAAATAGGACTTTGTAGCACCACCGTAGTTAAATACATATTTATTTAACAGGTATCCTCTTTATCAGCTTCAAAAAAAAAGAAAAAAAAAATCTTGTTTTTTTTTCCCCTCATTTAGCACTCAAAACTTAGTTTTTCTCCTAACTGAATCAGTTTTCTGTTCTGTTTTAACTTCTGGTGCATGGGAACCTTATTCTTCTATTAGATAACCACTTTAAAGGTTGTCACAGCAATTTTGTGTGTTTTGGTGCAATAAAAATTTCATAACACTTTTGCTTCTTTAACAGGTATTCATTATGGGGATTCCAGTTCTAGTTCTTGAAAGTTATATATATTGTAAGGCATTGTCCTTGATTTTTTTTTTTAATAGGAATCTTTGCCTTTAAGTGTGCCCGGGCAGAAGAGCTATTTAACATGTTACAAGAGATAATGCAGAATAATAGCATAAATGTGGTAGAAGAACCAGTAGTAGAAAGGAATAATCATCAAACTGAATTGGAAGTACCAAGAACCCCTCGAACACCTACCAGTAAGTGTGGTTCTACTGTCAGATTGCATACCTGAATGTAATGTGGTACTTAGCTGAAAATAGCATTTGATTTGATGTTAATTTTTAAGTAATTAAAAGGAAGGCTAATTTAAAGCTAAGAGGCTAATTACCAGTAATGCATTCTCTTGAGGTACTTGCTGAGGATTATCTTCAAGAAAAAAGTTTTGGGAACTTAGTTGTTGCATAAGAACGCTTACGAATACACTGATTGAATTGCTTTATGATATAGCAACATGCTTTACCTGTAGCATTTCAGAGAAATGTTAATGCTGGGCAGTGTTTCAAACTTTTTATTAGGGAGAAAAAATACTGCTTAAATCACATGTGCAGTTGGTTTGGAATCTTTCTTTTGCTCTGAGTAGATGAATGGGTGAGTGAAGTATTTACCTAAAATTTTCTGGTATTTTTGAAATCTCAGGCAGATGGCTTGATATTTGAAACTAGGAATTCCAGTTTATTGATGATTTCAGAGAAATGGAAGCTTAGGTAAAGGACTCTGTGTTTGTCAGAGAGAGATGTTAATGGGGGAAAGAAGTTGTAGGGAATTTACTGGGTGTGTAATACACCTAGGTTTCAGTGGTTGCTTCAGAAATGTGTTCTCGTAAATACCGGGATGCTGTTCTGTTTTCCATTTCCTTCCTCCAAGCAAAATTGAGCTTTGTGAATACTTAATATTGTTTTACATATTTTATTTTCTCTTTTGAAAATTAAACTTTAGATATAAAGTACCTTATTCATATACAGTAAAATGTTCTATTTTAATATGGTTTTGGTTGTTTTCTAATTGAATCAGCTCCTGGGTTCAATGCACAAAGTTTACCCAACGGCTATCCCAGATACCCATCTTTTGGAGATGCTTCATCACACCCTTCCAGCAGACACCCTTCTGTCGGCAGCGCGCGCCTCCCCTCTGTCGGTGAAGAATCAACACATCCTTTACTTGTAGCAGAGGAGCAAGTGGGTGGTTTTTTCCTCTTTGTACAACTTAGGGTCGTACATTACTTCAGATTTTCTAATGATTGTTCTGTAGGCTTTCACTTGTGTTTTTCAGTATAAGGTGTAATATATTCCTACAGTATTTCAACTACCTTGGAAAAATGTTTGCCTTGCCTCTTTAACATGATATTTTGTAGAATGGCTTGCTGAGGAATTCATATTTTATATAAAAATAAAGATACAGAAAGTATGTGTCTGCGTTATACTCTTTTCAAAAAATTTAGTAAATATTTTTAAACATGAGTAATTGTACATTATAATGAGAGATCCTAGTCAAAAAGCTTTATATATGTCTTCTATTTGCCAAATAGAAGCCATGGAATAATTTAGGTTAGAAGGAACCTCCAGTCCTCTAGATCAAAGTTTTAAGTTAGAGACAGCTGCACAGAGGCTTGTCCTGGTCATGTTTTGAATACTACAGGCAAGGGGATTCCACAGAATCTGAGCTATGTGTTCCAGTGTTTCACCACTTTTGTTGTGAAATCATTTCTCTCTTAATATATTACCAGATTTTTGCCTGTTACATCTGGTGTTGGCTGTCCCTTGGCCTTTTGCTGAACAGCCCCAAAAAGGGTCTGGCTCTGCTTTATCTCTTAGGTAGTTGAAAACGGCTATTAGGTGGTTCCCTGCCTTAATGGAACTAAGATGGTGTCCTCAGCTTTTCCTTGTATGTCATGTGCTCCAGCTCCCCTCTAGTCATGGCCCTCCACTGGACTTGCCTCAATATGGTGCTGTCCTTTACTCTGGAGCTCAGGTTCAGTCTCGTGAGAGCTGAATTGATGGTAATACTAACCTTCCTTAACTTACTGGCTGTGCTATTGCTGACACAAACCAGCACATGTTTGGTTTTCATTGTTGCAACTGCAGACTGCTGACTCACATGCAACTTACCATCCACCTAGACCCCTGAAGTTTTGCTGCAAGGCTGTTTTCAATCAGTTGGTATCTAGCCTGTACTATTGGTATTGTTTCATACCAAGCACTGGATTTTGTATTTGCTGTTGCTGAACTTTATAAGGTTTCTGTAAGGTCGGTTCTCCAGGCTGCTGAGATCCCTCTCAGTGGAAATCCTACCAGACTGGATAGACTGAAGACTGTCAGGGTATGATCTCTCTCATCATTCAGGTTCTTGATGAAAATGATAGTCAAGTTTAAAAATGTCATGTGGTTTAGAAAGACTTTCAAGTGGGACAAGAAGCAGTGTTGGAAACCAGAGAAAGTAGCCAGAGCAGAGTGCTGTGAACTTGTGGAAAGGATTTGTTAGGAGCTCTCACATAAGAGCTCAGGTGTTATTGTTGGAGTTACTGAATAGTGAGTTTAAAAAATCAGTGGAGGGGTCAAGAAAGCTGGTAAATGACACTTCAGCTTGCAGAGCTTGACGGAGAGGTTGGCAAGCTACATGACTGCTGCTGTAAAATACTATTTTTGCTGTTTGCATATCCAGACATAGAATTAAAATTTAGAGAAGGAATTCAGTCTTTCCCATTCAGCCTTGTGTTGATCCACTGTGGAAACTAGAGGGATATAACCTAGGAGTGTATTTCTGCCTTTCTTAGTGACATATGGTGCCAACTCCTGCTTCTTTTTAATTTTGAGTGCCACACTTCATATGGAATTGTATATTTTTCTACTTGAGTTCCTGTTCTTAGGAGGCTGTTGGCTCTTGAAGAAAGAATGGATAGTCCTTCCTGTAGACCCAACCTCTCTTTTTGTTCCTGGAGTAGTACATAAGGCAAGAGACCAAGGGTTTTCTTAGGTCTCTCTGTGGGTTTTTTTTGGTTGTTTTTTTTTTTTCCTTTGTATGGACAGTAGATTACCTTGCAGTGTGGAAGTTATGTTCATAAATTTAGCCAAAGTAATTGTTGGTCACTGGTAAAAGGGACAACAAAGTAGAGCTCTCAGTGATCTGCCCAGGTAATTAGCTAAGTTGGAGCAGCCCACAGTGGCCTTGATTAGAACTAAGCTCTAGAACTAGAGCACAGCTGAGATAAAACATCAAATAAAAGTAATTATCAGCATAAGATATAAATTCTGGTTTTTTGTTAGAGGAACATTAACATAACAAATAACAAAATTTCAGGGAAAAAACCTAAAACTGACAACAGTTCAGCAAAATGCAAGAGAGGTGACTTTGCTCTTAAACACCTGCCATCACAAGTTTTTCTTTTCAGGTGTTTTGATTAGAAAAGTGGGGAGTTAAAAAGCTAATAAATTTGGAAGGGGGGAAAGGCATAATAGTTTTTAATTTCTTCTTTTTTCTTTCCCTTTTAGGTGCACACTTACGTAAACACTACTGGAGTACAAGATGAAAGAAAAAATCGATCAAGTGTGCATGTGCCACTGGAATCAAAGCTTTCAAACACTGAAACAACTAAAGTGAAAGAAGATCAGATGTGTACTGAAGACAGAGATGCTCAGGTTCTCCTGGAGCCCGAAGGAGTGAAGTTTGTTTTAGGACCAACACCTGTTCAAAGGCAGTTAATGGAAAGAGAGAAACTGGAACAACTTGGGAGAGATCAAGTTAGCGGCAGCAGCACAAACAATACTGAATGGGACACTGGGTATGACAGTGATGAACGTAGAGAGCCACCATCTGGTAATAAATTGGTGTATGAAAATATAAATAGGTTATCAATTCCTAGTGCCTCAGGGGTCAGGAGAGGTCGCTTGACATCAACCAGTACCTCAGACACCCAGAACATTAACAACTCTGCTCAGAGGAGAACTGCGCTGCTGAACTACGAGAACTTGCCATCCTTGCCTCCTGTTTGGGAAGCCCGCAAGCTGAGCAGAGATGAAGATGACAGTTTAGGACCAAAGACCCCATCTCTGAATGGCTACCACAATAACCTAGATCTAATGCATAACTATGTTAATACAGAGAATGTAACAGTACCAGCAAGTGCTCATAAAGTAGAATTTACACGACGTCGGGACTGTACCCCAACAGTCTTTAACTTTGACATTAGGCGTCCAAGTTTAGAACACAGGCAGCTCAACTATATACAGGTTGACTTGGAAGGTGGTAGTGACTCCGACAACCCTCAGACTCCAAAAACCCCCACCACTCCACTTCCGCAGACTCCAACCAGGCGCACAGAGCTGTATGCTGTGATAGACATTGAAAGAACTGCTGCTATGTCAAGCTTGCAAAAAGCACTGCCCCGAGATGATGGTACTTCTAGGAAAACTAGACATAACAGTACTGACCTGCCTATGTGAGCCTGGGGAGCATTGAATCATTTGCACCTTTTGTGAAGTTTATAAAATTGAAGATGCGAGTACTTTGCATTTCTTAAGACTAACGCCTTTTATAGACTAATAGAACTTCTCTGTATACTTCGTGTACTTGTCTTACTAAAGGGAATTAATGTAGAGCAAGTATTCATTTTAGATAACACTATTTCATTCTACAGTAGAAGTAATTACTGCATAGCAGCATCACCACCTTTCACAGTGCCTCTTTAATTGATTAGAGTCTGAATGACATGCCAGTTTTGAATTTATAAATATTCTGGTCTGGTGCCTATACTCATTAATGGCATTTATAACACTTTTTAAAGCCACTTGATATGTGCATTATTAGCATGTAAACCTAATCTTTCAATATACATTTCTGACGTTCATTCCATCGAAGTGGTTCCTCCAGAATGAAATGTATGTAATGCATTAATTCACTCAGTTTGACATACACAAGATATATTGGTTCATCTCAAGGAATATAACCACCACACCTTTTTTGTCTGTGGGCAAGAAGGCCTCTAATTCCTGATAGTTTTCTTAACTTGTGTGACATTTGAGAGGTTGCATTGACGGTTGTAGATCCGAGCTATAAACACATAAGAAACTGGCCTTAAGCTCTTTCTGCTGGAATAGAATTCCAAGTGACATATCAAATTCCCTCTGAAATCTGACAAAATTTTAATCTTATCAGAGTTTTGGAGTTTTTTGTGAAGGAATTCACAGGTGGACTGTAAGAATTAAGGCTCTCTTGTCATTTCTTAGTTCAGTGTGCCTTCTTTTCTTTGCATTTGTGTGTTTCCTTTTTATTTGTTCCATAATGTCTTGTTTTAAAAGTCAAAATTTTGTACATAGCTTTAATTGTTCAGGGTCATCTATGTATTTATCTCACCCTCTGCATTTGACAAAGCAAGACCCTTGAAGGTCAAATGGTTGTCTTCGTCCAGTGTTCTACTTTTTTATGCCTGACAGAAATATCGCAGCTCTCCAGCAGTATGCATTATTGCACAACTGGAAAGGTTTATTATGCAGTTATTGTCTTCCTCTAAAGCATCAAACACAGGTTACACGGGAGGCAGGGTACTGGACTTGATAGTTCTTTATAGAAAAGTTGTACGTTCTAGCAATGTGCATCCATAGGTGATAGTGTACTTTAATTTAAAAAGATACATAGTAAATTATCTGAAGATAGTATTATCTATGAACATACTTGTTTTCCTTTTGCAGTTGGTGAATTTGGTTACAATGATGGCTGCTCAGTGTTACAGGTACATCCAGGTAGAATGTTGTTTGTTGGATATGCCAGAGGCACCCTTAGAAGTTTTTTTTTTCTATTTTGTTTACTAATACTCTGAATAATCTTAGAATTCTGGCAGTATTGCAGGTGCACCTTGGTACTTAGCAGCAGGAGAGATTGCTCTTGAGCCTGTGATTGCAAAGGAACTGACACTTGTGTGAACTGGTATGATGTAAAATAACCCTTGAACTGTGAGGAAAAACATGCAAGAAAAGCCATTTGGAGATCTGAGAAAGCATTAAGGGTCTCCATGCAATATTTGAATTGAAGTTTTATGAAAACCAAACTACAATTATTTTCTGTCTTTTAAATTGGTGTGTATTTCTCTTCCTACAACTTTTTTCTTTGGTCTTCTCTCATTTAGTAGTGGCAGCAGTAGTAGTAGCACCTGAAATATATGTCTCTTGCCGTACCATTAGGTGTTATCAGACCACCTTTTCACTCTGGCTTTCATTATTCTTTACAGACTGTATGGTACTGAAATACCAGATGGACAGAGAACATAATTTTTTGAAGTAAAAGATGGGAGTCATTAAGACCACTGTGAGGAACTTAAAAGAGATTTTTTAAAAAAAACTTTATCAATTATTTCATGGTCAGCCTCTTCATACTCTTGTGATAGACTTGCTGACTTGTGAGGAGACCTTGGTACTCAAGAAGATAAAGACTACCTAGAGCTAGGCATTTTACAGGTAGTAGCCAGGTGGGCGTTGGTCTCTTTGCCCTGTCAGCCAGCAACAAGAGGACATAGGCTTAATTGTGCCAGGTAGATGTTAGCAAGAAATTCTTCACAGAAAGGCTGATTAGGCATTGGAGTGTGCTGCCCAGGGAGGTGGTGGAGTCACTGTCTCTGGAGGTGTTCAAGGAAAGTCTGGACATGGCAGTTGGTGCCATGGTCTGGTTGACAAGGTGGTGTTCGGTCATAGGTTTGCTTCAATGATCTCAGAGGTCTTTTCCCAGCCTACTGGTTCTGTGATTCTATAACTGCTCCCTCACATCTTTGCCATTACCTCACCTTCTGGACCTCCTGATATTGAAATTACCATGTATTGCAGAATACTTACTGGGTTAATAATTGGTGTGATTCTTGTTCTTAGCATATAGCTCACTTAAATTTGTGAGCTGAACTAATGCTTCAGCACGTGTTTTGAGGCAAATCTGTTTGATCTAGCTAGCTGCTTAGAAATATATGGTCCTCATCTGTATAGTTTGGAGTAATTAACTGGACCCTTAAAACACACCTGTGAGGCAGGGAAGTAATAATATTCTTAACTACTAAATAGGGAAGCAGAGGCTTTGGGTAGATCTTAAGTGACCTGCTGAAATTTCAACAGCCATATCCCTCCTTAGTTCCAGTGCACTGTCCTATGCATTTATTCTGAATAGTCTCAGATAAAAAGAATGGTCTGAGCAAACTTTTTACATTGTTGCAAGTTTCACAATGTTTTCTTAGCTCTGGTCCCCAGAACTGAGAACATACTGAAATTTCAACTGTCTGTAGCCTTAATTATATTAACAAGTCTGATGACATATTTTCCAGGACTACTTTTTTAACGTGTTACATTTTACAGGTGGGATAATGCTTTCTCGTTTTGTGTACGCTGCAAACATACTGGGTAGTCCCTGTCGCCCACACTACTCATCTTTAGCATTCCTTATTTTCTGCCCCTTGAAGTAGATGCAGTTGCAATGCACTTTACCCTTTGAGACTTGGTAAATATTTTTCAATTCAGTCTCTTTTAAAGGCTGTGATGTTAGATTTAGTGTCTATAATCTAGGATTCAGTTTTCAGCTGAAATCTCTCCATGGTATCTAGATCATATTTATTTTGGGCCCACAGGTGTATAGACTGAGAAACTAGAAATATGTAACCATTTTCTTTAGTAAATGTGGCATGTTAAGTTTACATAACTAGGTCTTGTAAAAATGGTAGCATCTCCATCAATTCTGCTTTTCATCCATAACATGCAGTCAGTTGCTGCCCTTCAAACACATTTGACAAGGGGAAACCTTTAACTGTAGGTATTCCTTTAGTGCAATGATTTGGGAAAGACATACATTACTATATCTTTTAAACAAGGAAACCGAGTTGTTAAAGAACACAAAAAGTGACCAAAAGTGTATAATAAAGATTGTGCTAGTAATACAGGGAGTGAGAATTTATTCCATTGTTATATCAGGATTTTTCCTCAAAATTATGTCAGAAGGAGGACCAATTGTTTTAATTTTTGTGGTTTTTTTCTGCTGACTTCCTAAAGCAATATTGAAAAAGACCATTCTGAAACCTTGAAACTCATTATAACATCTTTTGTTTCCCCTAATAATGTCAAATTTTGCATTTGGCAGGTGTTGAATCTGATGATGTGCGTTGAAGCACTATCCCTATTAAAGTCTTAAGAGCTTTTATAGAAAAGATAAGTGTTGAAGTAGAAATTTCATATAATAAATTGATAAAATGTCCTTCTCCCCCCCTGATGTTTGGATATTTGTGTGTGTTTGCACCTCTGACTAGGGCTTGAGGGTAAAAAGGATCACAGAGATATGTAAACTGTACGAAGTCCAAACCAATGTCAAAACAGGGCTGCTTTTTATAGGTGACAGACCAGCAGTTGATTTTGCTGGTTTTATAACACTGAATATTGGCTCAAAATCTGGCTGTTCTTGTTTTTGTTTTATATTTAACCACTTCTCAATGAGAGAGATTCAGGAGAGAGCAGATTGTTCTTATTCATTGTCAGAGAAGTAAAAATGGAAATTCTGATTAATGTCAGTTACTATTTTGAGCATTTAATGTATCTGATTTGGACATCTATTTCTAAGCAGTATTCCTCGCTTCATGTAAGGTGAGATCAATGGTAAAATTCCATTTCTGCACTGTACTAGTTTGTTTAATGGCTGCAAATAAGATGAAACTAATGGAGTAGGAACTAGTAGTGGACTTAAATCTGAAATTCTCCTATTTCCCCTAAAGGAGTCTGGTCCTTCGTTGTGATAGATAGAGTTAGGTATTTTTGGAATTTAATGATATGATCTTTCCCATCTCTTCCTTGAGGTAGCAATTCAGGCATTTATATTTGACAGTATTTACCTAATATACCTAAGTTCATTTATTATATCTTTATTTTTAATTCATATACACTCCAAGAAAAAAAATTCAGAAGAAATTCCACCACAAAAAACTGCGTTAAGATGGAGTCAGGTTTGCTGATGTCCTTCTTACAGAAGATTATAAAAAAGGAAGTCATGTTGAGATTCTTTCACAATCTTTAGGAATTACTTCCTCTTTTGGACAAGATAAGTTAATCAGAAGGAAAAAAAAGAGCAACTTAGCATCTGCAACTCTGACCATGTATACATTATTTCTTGTGCTGTGCTGTGCTGTAAGGTCTGTGACTAAGTCTGTCAGATGTCTTATGAGGATATTTTCCTAACACGGTGTTTACTCCAGATTAACGCAGTATTTTGTTTGGAAGTATATAGGTGTATAGGTAGAAATAGAATATGAGAAATAAGGTTGATGAAACAAGTGTTGGACATTTCTATATTTTTATACATTATGAAGGGCATTTGTGAAATTTTTCTTGCAGTTTAATAATTATTTAGTGTGGTTATATACATATATCGTGACAATGTTTTCCGCTATATCCATTACTTTGGTGTCATTCTATTTTATGTAGCAAATATGTGTATATAGAAAGGAAATTATGTAAAAACTCTGATTAAAAAATAGACTCAAGCCCTTCAGAAACAGGGACCATCTTCCTCTGTGTCTACGAAGTACTAAATGCCTTGGGGTCCCAGCCAGAGCTCTCGTCTGAGACATGTAGTGACCGAATTGCCAAGTGAGGAGTGTGGGGGACGCAGGTCCTCTGCTTTCCATGAGAAGCCTTAGTATAAAAGGTGTCATGAAGCTCACCATGCCGATCCCCGGTGCTGGGGCTGTGCTGTGTACACAGCCCTGTACCTGCCATGTGACCCAGAGTGCCCAGAGTCCATGTATCCTTTGCTCCCGTCCTTCCCCTTGGCAGTAGGAAAGGAAGTCTGACAAGGAGCTTTGATGTCATCAGGAAATCATCCTTGTTGGCAGGGTGACCCTTTCCAGAGCTTGTTCAGTCTGCATGCAGTGTCCTTTGAAGCCGAACAAATGATTCCTATTGACTTCAAGGACCACTGGATGTGCTTCTGCAAGATCAAGTTCTGCTGACATAACAGCTCTGCTACACCTGAGGACATGGTTGGTCACGTTCTTCAAGAATGGTCTAGAAAGATGTAAAAATATAAATTTATTTAATTACATGTACTGAAAACCAAATCCTATTTGTTGTGGTCAGAGTTCAGAAAATCATGGGAATTTTGATTTCTTAGTCATACTTGCATATATATTGCTTTAACTATTGTGTATGAAAGAGGAAGTGATTCTAAAATGTGTGAAAGATCAGGATTACACCTGTTTTTTAATGGTTATGTTATTTAGGAATGGATGCCAGCGAATTTAACTTCATAATAATGCAGTTTTTTTGCATTGGAATATGTGTGTATATCATACACCCACATTTTATATATATTATATATTTGGTACTAACTTTGTATTTTGAAATTTTGCCAAATCACGAACACAGATGTTCTCACTTCTAAGACTTCGGTACTTAATAACTGAATGTATAAGAAATGCTCTGATATGAAAGAGTGTTATATGGTGTCCCACAGTCCAGATGGCTCGACCAGCAGGCATGTTGCCTCTTTCACGTCTCGCTTCATTGCAGCATCACCTTTGGTCTCCTGGAAAGCAGCCTGTGTCCCAGCCAAACCGCAGGCCAGCTGCACAACACGCTAGCGTCAAAGCTGACTGGTGGTACTGATAGTCACCAGTGTGCCACAAATGCATTTATTAAATGCAGAAATAGACATTTCTACAAAGGCCAAAATCTTTTGTTGTATGTTCCTTTCTTGTCATTACATTGTATCATATTGTAAGATTATTGTATGTCCTAATTTGCATTATAAAATGTTTTTTCCTACTTAAAGGCATAAATATAGGAACTTTGTATAAAGGTAGCTTTCTAGATTTTTATTTCTTTTATATAAAAAAGTCTAAACAGTGGGAGTACCATTGCCAAATTGTTTATAAAATTTCAAGTAATTTTCCCTGTTCAATTAATTTGTTTTTACAAACATTCCGTATTTCTTATACTATGCAGAAAGAGTGTATTTTTATGCCATTCCACATTAATCTTAAAAAAATAATTTCACTTCTTTTAAGCTGTCATTATTTAGAAAGCTTACCAAATGTGCATTTTTTAAAAAATGTGTTATGTACATTTTTCCCCTTACCAGTGCCAACTTCATTTGGACAAAAAAAAAATTGTAGCATGGCAATAAACTATTGATTTTACATTAAAAATTGTTTGTGGGTTACTTCAGTAGTTTGCAGTGTAAGTGTCATTGTATCATGTTTTGTTTGCATAATCTTTTTTGCTTTTCTTTAAATCACTGCTTCATGTACCTCTCTTTGCCCTCCTCCCTGCCTCCGTATTCCACTCAATAACTCAGTAGTAAAAAAACCCCCAAAACTGATCATGGTGATCTGAAGTCTGTAAATTCATTTCCAAGATTTTCTTTCATTTCTGCTGGTTTTCTGTCACATCTTTGTCATGCATGTAGATGGAGATTTTTTTAAGTGAGATTTTTAAAATGAGGCATTTTTTTCTTCACATACAGTGCAACTTGAAAAATTGCCCATGGCACAGCAGAGGTGAGGGCACTGCACAGCTGACAGAGGCAGCAGTCCAGAACCAGCACTGCTGCTGTGTTCTTCCTATTCTGGTGTCACTACTTTTACACATTGTAAATCACAGCTTAGCAATGAGCAAAAGCCCCTCTACCCAAATTTACTAATTTGCTGTAGTTTTTCTGTGAGCATTGGATCTTTCAAAGGCCATAACTTGATAAGTCTGAGGCACTTTAAAATCTTTTTTCTCCCAACTCACCACAGTAGCAGCAAATGTGAATTAAAATGAATTATTACTTCAGTGGAAATCTTTATGAATGCTGTGATTCTGAGAGAAGCCGTTTACATTGTTTTAGTTGTATTATTTGCCCTGGCCAAAAGTTTTCTGCATAACTATGAGGAAAACGAAAGATATTTAAAATAAATTAGTAGGGTAGTTTTCAGAACAGGGGTGTGGAGAGAAGTATATCTAACTCTGAAGTAAACAGGACAAAAAGCCTAACGTACTCAAGAACTAATACTAACTAGTTATCTACAGAATTAGCAACACAGGTGAGAGTTGGCAGTTTTAGTCATGTTCTTTTTTGCTGTCTCCATTGAGATGAATTTCTGTCTCTGGCCAGTTTGAATCTAGAACAAACAACTTTCCTTATATCCCAAGAGTTTAGTATCTAGCAGCAAGGAGAGGGATACCAACTAGAAATAATTCTTGAGGATGAGTCATACAAAATAATACAGGTCGGTTTTGGTTTTTTTTTCTTTTTATATGACCAGGTAATGGGCTTTTTTGTGTAAAGAAAAAGCAGTGACAAAGCAAGGTTTAAGTGTTGTCTCACACTGGCAAAGCTGCCAGAGGAATAGTTACCAATTTTTCTGTATTGAATGGCAGAGCGTATTGAGTGGGATTGCTCTGCGCATCTCCTGTTCACTGCTTGTAACTGGAGACGTGGTCTAAGAGCAGCATCTGGGATGGGCTGCCAAGCGCAAGGGAGGCCACAGGCAGTAACTAAAAATGCTTTTGATCTGTCTGAGAAATGATCTCCAGGAATATCCCAGAACCACAGAATCATGAAATTGAGATGGAAGGGACCTTAACTATGATCCAGCTCCCAACCCTCTGCCACAGGCAGGGACACCTTCCACTCGACCAGGATGCTCAGAGCCCATCCAACCTGGCATTTGGCTACTGCTTTCTCTGGGCAACCTGTTCCAGTGCCTCTCCACTCAGCGTAAGGAATTTCTTCCTAACAGGTCTCCACGCCACAGAGCCCATCCCAGCCCCGAGGCGGCGCAGCCGCTGAGAGCGCGGGGCCGGACTCTGGCTCCCAGAGCGCCGCGCGTCGCCGGAAGTGGCGGCAGCAGTGACGCCAGTTCCGGAGGGGCTCGTGGGGGCTGCGGCGCGGCGCTGGTTCTCTGCTGAAGGAGGGGGCGGACGGCGGGTCCCGACGGCACCGGCACCATGGTGAGCGGCGGGGCGGTGGCGACGGCTTGGCCTAGGGCAGAGCGGGGCAGGGCCAGGGGCGCGGCGAGGCCGGGCGGGGCTGCGCTCCACGCGGGCGGGCGCGCGCGAGGCCTGCGGGCCGCGCCCTTCCCTTCCCTTCCCCGCGCTGTGCCGAGGGGCGGGGGCGGCCCCGAGGGTTCTGGAGCCGGGGCGGGGCCCGCGCGCCGTGGCCCCCCCAGTTCTGGCCCTAATACGTGTGTGTGTTCGGGTGTTTGATCCTTGTTCGCTTAAAGCCTTGCGTGCTTTGCGAATGTTGAATAGCCGTAAAGGCGGATATTGGTTACTGCTGTGATTAATTTGTAGCGATATAAGCAAACAAACAGCAAAAGATGAGTTCGGCTCAGGTATCAAAGTGCTAAAGCCTCAGTATGGTCAGTAAATAGACTTGTTTTGGTTCCTGCTGGTTGTGCCTGCCCTCGGGCTGTATGGAAGGGCCGCTAGTTGGGCAGAGCAGCAGTGCCGGCGCGGCCCTGAAGGGATGTGCTGAAGGGGCCTTGTGCGCGCTGCAGTCCGCCAGCGGCTGCGCTCGGTCTGGTAATCCCTGCACAAGACTAAGAGATTGCAAGATGGATTTTTAAGGACCTTAGCTGTTTCTTGAATATACCTATTATCGCAACAAAATGGGATATGGAAATAATTTTATTAATAAAAACATAGTTTAAGTTGTTAGTCTCAGGGATTTGCCTTTAAAACACATAGTTTTATTGAAGCTAGAACAATAATTCTACATTAACTGTGTTTTAGGCATCCATTTCCCTTGCTCCTGTGAACATTTTCAAGGCAGGTGCAGATGAAGAGAAGGCAGAAACAGCTCGATTGGTAAGTTTAAATCTCTGAGAAACTGGTAGTACTTGAAGTAGTTAAACTTTATCTTTTCTACTACGAAAAATACTTTTACTGTATCATGATATGGAACATCTGTCTCTAACTGGCTTTTCTTGTTGCCTGTCTGTGAACAGAAGGGAGGAGGAGTGTTGTTTATACAGAAAACTAGAGAAACTCTTCATTGTCAAAAAGTATCTCTACTGGAGCTCAGAAGATTGTGCTTGTTGGGTGGCATTTCTTCTGGCTTTGAGACAGATTTACAATTTCTGGGAGATTTAAGTATATTTCATCTGGTTGTCAAAATTTAGCCGTTAAGAAACTTGCCTTAAGCCTCTGTTGAAAGAGGAGGAAGGGTTGATTTAAATGTCAAAAGCTATGTGATAATGTATAATTCTTGTATTATAGTAGAAATAGATTGTTCCCTGAGGTATATTTATTTTCCTTTCAGTCATCCTTTGTTGGTGCCATTGCCATTGGTGACCTAGTCAAGAGCACCCTGGGACCTAAAGGCATGGTAAGACAGCTGCAGGCTCTCAGTCATACCTGTTAATTTAGCTTTAATAGTTACAGTGTGTTTTCAAGCAGTATTCTAAATCTCGCATCTTGTAGGACAAGATTCTTTTAAGTACTGGGAGAGACAGCTCTGTGACAGTTACCAACGATGGTGCAACCATCCTGAAAGCTATTGGAGTTGACAATCCAGCTGCCAAGGTCTTGGTTGGTGAGTTCTTAAAGACTTGATATTTCTTAATTTGTAACTCTATTACAGAGTTTTTATTTGTTCTTAGAAAAGTGTTCTTGAAATACTGTGAAAAATTGAAGAGAGAGGGAGCAGAAATCCTGAAGTAAGAAGGACAGGGTACTGCAAGAGTTGTGGCATTCTGCAGAAGTAAAATTGTGCTGTATGCTGCTCTTCAAAACTGTTTTTTTCTTTTCCCTCATTCCTGCTTTGTCCTGGGGCCAGAAGGGACAAAAGACAGCTGTGTGCCCCTCTTTTTGCAGTGGGAAGATTTGGAACAGAAATCTGTGCAGCAACAGAAGTTCTCTCTGTTCCTCCCAGATTTAAATCTCTGTCACTCAGAGGGCACTATACTTCTGTATGGAGTTTACCATTGTGAACAACTGTTTTACTGTACCAGTGGTCCACTACTGGTGACAAGCAGGAGCCTGAACTATTGGGTGTCAAGTTTACTAATGATTTTGTGTTTCATGTGTCCCAGTTTATCAGCAGTTCATGCAGCAGACCTGGTTATTATAGTCTGTGATCCTGTATTTATACCTTAGAGCTTCTATCCAGCTGTACTTCCTTTTGATAACCATCTTTAGGATGGGGAACAGAGGGGAGCATCTTGACCATCACCAGGCTGCAGTTGGTGTCTAAGTTGCAAATAAAGAGCAGGAATTTGAGGGATGCTCTTCATTAGCATGTCTTGTTTTTCTGGGTTTCTTTTTTTTTACAGTTCCCTCTTTACACAAAGAGTAAGATCTGTTTTTCTTGTCCAATTTAATGCATGACAAAAATAGCATTAATACTGTGTTTTCCTTCTTCAGATATGTCAAAGGTTCAAGATGATGAAGTTGGCGATGGAACTACATCTGTCACAGTGTTGGCAGCTGAATTACTGAGGGTGATGTATTACGTTTTTTCAGGTGTTTGTCAGTGTACTTCTGTGATACCACCAGTAGCAGGTGTGTTATCCTATGTTTGTGAAAGGGCTCCCAGAGCATAGAAAGGAAGAGCTTGCTCTGCTGCTGTTGCTAGGGGGAAAAAACCCCAACCCTTAGGTATTGCATCATCATTTTGGGGTATTATTTTAGACTATTATTCCTTATATTATTTTTTATAAACTCTCAAGTATTTTAAGTTGACTCTTACATCTCACTTCCCGGCTATCGCACTGAGCAGCGTGCAGTACTGCTTAGTTGTGAGGCTCAGTCCTCTGAAATCCGTTTCCATAGAAAAAAATCCTGCTAAATTCTGTTCTTTGCACAAGACGTGAATTCATACTGTTCCTTAAACTCTGTATGGATTTTATACTTATGGGAAAATTTACACTGCCAAACTCTAAACCTGAAATGAAAGAGATTTGAGAAAAGAGTAATTCTTCTTTGCAGAGCTGTGTCAGAAAGTCTGATCATCTCGGGTCCAGGAACTGGGATCAAGAGCATCTTAAGGAATGATCTATCAGTTTGCCAAGTTCCTCAGAAAAATCAAGAAAGCTTTTTTCAACTACACTTTAAGTTGCATCCATAAATGAACATATCTTTTCTAGTTAGTGTAACTGTACTTTTTTGGGGGGGAAATAATTACTGATTTCATTTAAATAGGAGGCAGAATTACTGATTGCAAGGAAGATTCATCCTCAGACCATCATTGCCGGCTGGAGGGCAGCCACAAAGGCTTCAAGAGAGGCACTTTTGAAAGCAGCTGTGGATCATGGGTTAGTAATGTCCATTTGCTGTAACTCTTCATAACTACTCAAGATCAAAACATCAATGCAAATTACGGTCCATTGGTAAATTCTTCACTCTTATTAAGGCAGTGTGAAGGCTGAGTTCATGAATTGTAACAGTTGAGGAAAAAATACTGGGATTTTTTTTCAAATGAATTATAGAAGCTTTATGATATTCAAAATCACTTACGATGTGCAGAAATGAAATACAAGCTGTATTTTGCCCCCTGGAAGAAAGATCTGAGCTGTTATTTTGGATTCCATACTCATAATTTAAATATAACTATTTCCCATACCCAGCATTTTGTGAGCACAAATTTTCTAAAGCTGAATGTGAAAATTCTCCTAACAAAACTTGAATTTCAAATAGAAGGTTGTATTCTGGGACAGTGGAGGGATTCTGTGCAGCATTCCTCAAAAGACAGTATGATACATGTAGATAGAGGCTAGAAGAAGTGGGCAAAGATTCATGGTGGTAGCTAGTGGTAGATAAGGCTTTCAGATTTTCCACTTTAACTGAACTGTCTTTATTTTAGTAATGATGAAGTGAAATTCCGTGAAGACTTGATGAACATTGCAGGAACTACTCTTTCATCAAAATTACTTACTCACCATAAGGATCACTTTGTCAAGCTAGCTGTAGAAGCTGTTCTTAGGTTGAAAGGTTCTGGTAATTTGGAGGCTATCCATGTCATTAAGAAACTTGGTGGAAGTTTGGCTGATTCCTACTTAGATGAAGGTAAGTCTTTCAGTGTTGACTGTGTATGCATTTGAGAAATAAAGCTGCTAAAGGTTACACATCTATGTACATTTGTTATAGGAAACACTGTTATTATTAAATTGAATACTAAAGATGGAGGATTTTGTAATAACTAATAATTGTTCTCCTTTTTTAATTTGAAGTTTTACAAGATCTTTCTGTTACTACAGGCTTTTTACTTGACAAGAAGATTGGTGTAAATCAGCCAAAAAGAATTGAAAATGCAAAGATTCTTATTGCAAATACTGGTATGGATACAGACAAGATTAAGGTATGTGATAGAACTACTGTTGAGAAACAGTGTTTTTGTAAATGGAATTTTGAGACTGAGCTCTCTTCTTTGATTTAGATTTTTGGCTCTCGTGTTAGAGTGGACTCCACAGCAAAAGTGGCAGAAATAGAACAGGCAGAAAAAGAAAAAATGAAGGAGAAAGTGGATCGAATTCTTAAACATGGAATAAATTGCTTTATTAACAGGTATGTATTTCTTGGGAAAAGGGGAGAGTTATGTTACTTCCTGTGTTGTTCTACTACACTCTGCTAGAGTAGGCAGTTAAGTGCCCAGCAGACGCTTAGGACCAAAGGACTTAGACCTTACAGTATATGGCTGCCTGTGCTTAGTGTGATAGCATTTCTTCAGAGAAACAATATTTCAAAAAGTATTGTGGTTTGATTTTTTTTTTCCTTAGCTTTGCATGTTTTCCGGTCACTGCATTTGCTTCTGTGTTGTGTAACATTCCATGTGTGGCAGGTGCCTCATACAATGACTGCTTTAGTAGCTTTCAGAAATCTGTCCTATGTCCATGCTACTGAGAATCTGATGTCTTTTGTTACTGTGTTATTTTCAAAGGTTTGTTCTGTGTGTGATGGTGAGATGTGTTTTAATTTTAGACAGCTGATCTACAACTACCCTGAACATCTCTTTGGAGCTGCTGGTGTCATGGCTATTGAACATGCAGACTTTGCTGGTGTAGAACGTTTGGCTCTTGTCACAGGTGTGTAGAGTATCTTCCTGTATGAAACTTGGAAGGGCACATTATTTGTTTGATCATTTTTAAACATTAAACTTACTTAAACATACTTCTATTTCTCCAGCATTTGAGAATAAAGGATCATAATGCAAAGCATGGGATATAATTTAGCAAGTTAGTACTGGTTACTAGTTTTCTTTCATATTTTAAAAATATTTCCTGCTTGGTAATATTTTGAAATGTTTGTTTTCTAAGGAAGAGATGAAACTTAGCAACAGAAGGAATAACTCCAGAAGTTAATACTAACAGTTCTTGATTCTGTGATAATAATACTTGGTTCTAAATGACTGTTGTTTGACTGTAGTGAGAGAGAAGACTAAAAGTCATCCTTTGTTAAAGATGTTGGCCTGAGTTCTTGACTTGAGGTGGACCTCAAATGACATGAACAACCTGGATATTTTGAGTAGTGGTCAGCATAAATGTGATTCTAGTAACTAAAGAAAATGAAACCTCTGGAATGCTGCAGATAATTCTCATTGCTGAAGTTAGAGCTAGGTAACTGGAACATCATAGTTGATTTTGAAGGTGATCAGGAGGATGAATATGCTTTGCAGGAGAAAGGAGAAGACACTGACTTGTTTATCTTAGCAAAACTGAAGTAGCAGTTGTGCATAACTGTCAGTAGGCACACTGACACAGTCAAGTGCTTGATTGAGAGGAACGTTGCTTACACTCCAGAGCAAATTCAAAACAAATTTTCTATGCAGAGCAAATGGACCTTATCAGACCACTGGCTTGAATAGTACAGCTGAAAAAAGGACGAGTTTTCAAATAGACACAAACTCTCTGCTACAAGTCTTGGTTTTCCTTGTAGTGCTGCAACTACACAGCGCTGCAAGCTACTGTTGGGATAATTGAGCATGCATTAGGAATGCGTACATGTGAAGAGTTTTCTAATAGGAAGAGGAAAGAACAGGAAAGAACTAGAACGATGCTGTGTTCAAAGACATTTTGGCCTTTGTAATGCTTATTTTGTTTATGATATGGGACTTTACAGATCATGCACAGTATTGCTGCTACAGCATAGAATGAGACTTCTGAAGCAGGAGAATAGTGGCCTCTGGTTCTCAGCCATCATCAGGCAGGCAAAATGAATAGTGTCACAAGCTCAAGTTTTAAAGCATAAGAGACTTCATTTAGTATTTTATAAATAATTAATCAGTTAATACTTAGAAAACTTGAAACATACTGACATTTTAATGCTAGCAGGGATGAATGTTTATTCTGTTATCAGACGCAACTCACAAGCATTTTAGTCCTTATGATATGAAACAAAACATTGGTGTTTTAAGGATTTATCAGCATTGGTTAAAGGTTTCTGGTGCCATATGCAATATGAGAAAGTCCTAGCTTATCAGTATTATTAATTTACATTTATTTAGGGGCAATTACAAAGACAGTTTTTTTCACACCCAGGCCCCCCCTCCCCTTGGTTAGACCTTGCCTGAAAGGATGCTTTCATTGTGAGCTCTGATTTCTTTATGATCTTACACTTGTAGGTGGTGAAATTGCATCAACCTTTGATCACCCTGAGCTAGTAAAACTAGGAAGCTGCAAGCTTATTGAAGAAGTCATGATTGGAGAAGACAAACTCATTCATTTCTCTGGAGTAGCAATGGGTAAGTGTTTTATCACTAAAGGTGTATTGTAACATTTGTGTTAACCCTCTGCTAGTTCTATTCAGTTTCCAGCAAGGCATAGGAATTCTGTAATGATTTATATAACTTTTTATTAAAGCCTTGCTTTTCAGTAAAAATCCTGCACAGTTTCGTGGTTAAAACTCTGGATGTTTCATGTCATGTAAATTAACATATAATCATTTGTAAGGATGGGAACCAAGGTGTCTTCTTTGGGAAATTCAATTGACAAGAAAAGTAGAAGTATGTTGTACTTAAAGAGCTTGAGAGCTTGTTCTGTTAAATGCCAATGTTTAATTTTACAAGGAGTTCTGGGGCAATATTAATTTTCTGTTAAGTTAAATAAGGTATTGTGGAACCAAAGCAATAGCACTGTGTACATAATTTCATTCTATCTTTGAAATGTCATCATGATTTCTTTTGCTCCCAGAATTAAGTAATACAAAACTTGACTGCAGTGATAGCAAAACCATTGTAAATGCTTTGTGAATGGCCCATTTTTGTGTCCTGGCTTCTCTTTTTAATCCCTTTACATTTGCACTTTCTAGGTGAAGCTTGCACCATAGTTTTGCGTGGGGCCACACAGCAGATTCTAGACGAAGCAGAGAGGTCTTTGCATGATGCTCTCTGTGTCCTAGCCCAGACAGTGAAGGACACAAGAACTGTGTATGGTGGAGGTGAATATCAGATTCTTTGTACGTGTCACACATTTCGTATTACTGAATGTCAGATATATAACATCTGTGTGTCTTCAATGAATAGGTTGTTCAGAGATGTTGATGGCTAATGCTGTTGCAGAACTTGCTGTCAGAACACCTGGCAAAGAGTCTGTTGCAATGGAGTCCTTTGCTAAAGCTTTACGAATGGTAGGTTTATTTACTCAAATTGCTGGATTAAGAGAGAAAGTTTCATGAAGTTTACTAACTGACATCAGATATTTGCTTCACTTTAAAAGTTTTGGTTGTCCAAAGTAAAAAAGTGAAGTTTAGCAACACATCTTGGATAAACAAAGAGGGAAAATTGTTTTTTTGTCTTAGGAAAAAAATACTGGTGTTTTAATAATTCTGCATGTTACAGAATTGTGAATGTTCTAGCCCTCCTTTAACTGGTTCTTACTCACTTTACCTGCTAGTTAAAAGTGCTGCAGAAACAGTAACATAAAAATCTCATCTTACATAGTTGACAACTGATTTAGAAAAGAGCAACCCTTCTGTTCCATTGATGCTCTAGTGCTGTTTGAGTGTATTCATACTCTAGTACTATCTACAAGTTTCTAGTCTTGCATTGGAGATTGCATCTTAGTAGGAAATTTGCATCTTAGTGTCACAAGAAACATTAATAGAGCTGTGCCAACAGGCTGTCAGTTTGAGAAAAAAATCAGTTTCTGCAATTTAAATTAGGGAAAACCTTGCTCCCAAGAAAATGAAATTTAAGAGCATATTAACACTTGGCATTACCTCTTCAGTCAGCACATGCAAGTTTGCGCTGCTCTCATGGAAACATGGAACAGAATCTTCAGGTAGTTAATGCTTACCAGCAGGCTTGTGCTTTTTAAATGAAAATGTTTCTCCAGTTGTAGTCTGAAATGATAAAAGACAAGATTCTTTTTTTTCTTCTGTGCAAGTAAAATGAACTGACAAATCTGCTAACATGCTTCTGTCCTCTTAGGTACTTTCTTACAACAGGGTCTTGAAATCCTTAGAGAGGTAGTTTTAAGTTTTTTACTTTTGCCTTATCACAGTAACAGATGATCTGCCATGTTTCTGAAGCATCTTCTTGAAATTCAGTTGTAAACTAATAACATCAAAGTATGTTTCATGTTTACTAACAAACAGTCTCTATGTTAATTAAAAACAACCTGTGTTTATCCCCTTAGATCCCAACAATAATAGCTGATAATGCTGGCTATGACAGTGCTGATTTGGTTGCTCAGCTCAGAGCTGCTCATAGTGAAGGGAAGACTACTTATGGACTGGGTAAGGGGATCAGTTTTACTTCTGTGTTTGAATTGCTGTTTGGCAGGTCCATTAGGCTCATTAAAGTTGTTCATGTATGTCTGTCACATATACTCAGCAGGGAGAACTGAGTATGTTGATTGCTTTGCTTTGCATAGAACTTGGGTGTACAGCACTACATTTCTTTTCTGTTCTACCAGGCTTTTGACAGTAGAGTGAAAACCTTTGTTTCTTATGTGGACGGTCTCTACCTCTAAAAATCACTTTCTTTACACTGAGTCTAGTTACAGGAAGCTTAAAAAGAAAAACATTGTTTTAAAACCAGCAACCAGATAAAAATGCAGAAGAACCAGACATCCTTCCCTTTGCCCTTTCCCCCCACCCGCCCAAGAAAAACCTCCAATCGAACAACAACCACAGAGTTGTGGAGAAGAACCCTGCAGTTAATATACCTAAGGACATTGTGCTGAGAGTCCTGTTGGGATCTTGTCTCCTCATCACAGTGTATAAAGTTTTTTCGTTAATTGTTTGTATGTAATTGCAACATTAGGCTTAAATCAGGAGTCTTGAGGTAGAAGACTTTATTTAATACTTTCCTAACTATCAGTATAGTTCATTTGAGCTATTAGATGAAGTTAAGTGAAGTAAGTTACTATGCTCTCAGCTTCTTGTAATTTCCTTTAAAAAATGCTGAGTTAAAAAAACAAAACCAGAAAACCACCTCTTAATGTATTTCTTCTTCCAGATATGAAAGAAGGTGTCATTGGGGACATGTCACTTTTGGGAGTAACAGAAAGTTTCCAGGTCAAGAGACAAGTTTTGCTGAGTGCAGCTGAAGCAGCAGAAATGATTCTTCGTGTAGATGACATCATTAAAGCAGCACCAAGGTATGGTCAGAGTATCTGCATAGTTAGTCACAGTGGTGTAGAGTAAATCTCCTGTGGAAGATTAAGGGTGCAGAAAAGTCTTGTTCTAAAAATGCTGTACTTGAAAGGGAACCTGATGTGTGACATGCTGCTGTTCATATTAGATAATTTTATTCCATTAGCAGTATCATCAGGCCTTTAGACCTATCAGCAAACTTTAATTGCTGTGCCTGAGTAATGCCTAGTTAATCTTAGGTCAACACTAAACATCTGCACAAGTGGCTGACCAAAATGTAAGGGATTATGCGTTCTCCTTTCTTCTGGAGAGAATTGTAGTGAAGTGTATCTCAGCTGCTTCTGAGACAGAACCTGCAGCTAAAACAGAAATGTGTTTGTTAAAAGGTCTGAGAATTGCCGCTGATAGGCAGGTTATCCCCTGGGTGCCTGCTGCCAGGTAGTTTTCACTGCTTTTTGAATCACTAAGATTTTTTTTTTTAGCATGGTCATGGGTGGTGTGTTAGCTTTGAGGTGGTACTGTGTTTTGTGCTGTGAGATAGAGCTGTCACTGAACACAAAACATTAACTAAAGATTAAAAATAAGGGTGGGTGAGGAGGGACTGGTGAACATCAGTGTGGTGGGAATTTTCTGATTTTTCTTTTTCTCCCCAGAAAACGTGTACCAGATCATCGCCCCTGTTAAATTTTCTTCAGTACCTGAGGATGTGTGGACCAGATCTCACCTAGCATTTTTTTAATGGTGTGGTTTTTGTGAGGTTATGGAACAGAAGCTTGAGACAAATAGATCTCCACCAATGGCACTGTCTTCAGTTGGTTTTTACTTACTGGAGCTTGTAGCTGCTGTGGGAAAGAGCTCACTGTCAAGGGTGTATAAACCAGGGGTTTTACACAACCCTATTCCTTCTGTTCCATCCAGGTTCCACTTAAAATACACAGAAATAAAATAAAAAAAATTCAGATTCCGCAAAGTTGCATTTCTTTCTGTAGAACCAGGATAGGCAGATCCATTAGGACAGCTGTGGTGCACATCCTCAGGCCTCAACTAATTCAGGGAGTGACTGAGCCCTCATGGCTTGCTGGTTCGTGGTGACCTGCTGTGTTAGTGTAAGTGGTTTATCCCAGTCCTGGCTGCATAGGTTTTGAGTTGGGGTCCTAGAAATAGGCTTTGAAGTTAGATGACATGTTTTTCTAGTGATATTGGAGTATTACTTTTTTTTTTTTTTTTTTTTTTTTTTTTTTTTAATGATGGAAGAGAGACATTGAAAGAGGAACCTCAGTCAATGCCCAGAATTACAACTAAATGATCTTACAGTTTTTTATTATAGCACAAATTTTACATTCTGCTGAGGGGAGTTGAGAGGAACATGCAGTTAGGGAGAGAGAGCAACATTCTGGACCAAACAGTTGGAGTGTTGATCTATAAAGTACTGGGCTGACTTTACAAACACTTGGAATTGTGGACACTTAGCAGAAAATGTGCCAGGCTCCATAACATCCACATCCTGCCCTCTCTGCCCCACCCCTTTCATCTCTGTTGTATCCTGTCTTTATATTCACTTCCCTATTCTAAGTAGTTGCTGCAGAAGCAATGTTTCTTGACTGGACTGGTTTCTTTGTGCCTAGATTGGAGAGAAGCCTGTGATGCCTGCAGCAATCTGCATGCAGATCTGTGATGACTGTAAGCACAGATAGGCAGGGGCCCTGTCTGTGTGGGGGCCCAGAGTGGTGCTCCCTGGGGCTTGTGACCGATATGGCCCTTGCAAGTGTATAGCACCTGACAAACGCCAGGGTAAGTCTGCCAAAGCAGAAGGATTAAGCTGGAATAAGCAAGTATGTGTGCAAAGATTTTTCTCCCTTAGATTTCTTAAAATGAAGGGAATCTGCTTATAGAATCCTCCCCTTACCTCTTGACAGAGACTCTTCAGCTCTCCAGAAATGACAGTACTGCGTGGAGAGGGCTGAGTGGAACACAAACCATTGATAAGCCGGTTAAAGCATGTTCTTCCCCATCCCCTCAGATAAATGCAGGACCAGCTCAGTTCTGTAGGATATAAAACATTGACCTTGGATATTAAAAAAAAGGACCCCTAACTCATGTCCTGCTTTCCTTTTTGTAGGAAGAAGTTGTTGGAACAAATAAACTAGATAAAAGATTTACTGCTAATTCCAAAGAAGGATTTTTTAACTTTGCAAGATGCTAGTATACTTCTATTTAATTTGACTTGTAGCACACTACATGGGTGCCAACCAGATGCAAGTTTGTACCTCATTTAACAAGACAACAAGTGCTAGCAGAGTATATAATTTCCAGATAATTTTTCAAGCATGTAGATGACATTAAGCAGTCACGAACTGGCATGGAATCAAGCCTTTTCTGGGAAGTCAACTGCATCTTCTTCAGGCTGCACTGGTGAGACAGTTCTACTCAAAGAGTATGCCACCAAGGGCTCTCCACCCTTGTTAAAAAAGCTGTCACCTAATTAATCCATGCAATGCAGAGTCTAAAGTTTAAAATGTCACTTTAAACCAGATTTCTGTTACTTAAAGCAAAGCTTTAAAAAACGTGCATTTTTAAGAGGATCTGGACTGGTCCAAGTTGCAAGTTTGAGAAATACCCAGCTGAAATCAGCTGACTTTAGTTTGCCTCATCAGATTATGTGCAAGCCTATAGTGGCAGCTCACAGCCCTGGAATTTATTCATGCAAGTTTACCTTTGCAGTTCTTGTGGTTTTCCTTTTTAGTCAGGCTTTGATTTTCTGCTTTGCTCCTGCATGAAAACTTGTCCTGTACAGCTGCCCTTAGAGGCAGTGTTGTCAGTAACAAAACCCAGCAGCAAAGCTACAGCTTTCCTCACCATCGTTTGAATGCTGCTTGGCAGTAACGAAACAGTTGTCACAAATTTTGCAGGAAGAAAGAGGAGAGCCCCCTGTACATATGTGCTGTTACCTTGATAGTGCAACCACGACTCTGCTATCACTTCCCACTCAGCAGACGGAAACCTTCAAGGTGTTACTGCATTTCAGATAAGTAATTTGAGACCAATGCCGTGGGTTGCTTTAGAGCTGTGGGTCTCAGCAGTGATCCCTTGAATAGTGGCTTCCAGCTGAGCAGGGACACATCCGCGAGGTGGAAGGGAGAAGAGAGCCCACGGGTGAGGAGCAGCAGGTCCATATGTGCTCCATGCAATCCACCCGTGGCAAACATCTAAACTGAGTCTTCATCTCTTGTGAACTGTGCGTGGTCCCAGCATGGGAGGAGCAGAAGAGGGAAGAAGTCTGTTCTAGGGAGAGTGCTGTGTGCTGCACAAAGACGGGTGTCTGTACAAGAGTTTTGCTATCACATTATCTCCAAGCTGGTGCACATACTCTTGATGACTGCCAGGCAGTGTGGTGCTCCCTGGACACCAGCAAGCAAGGGAGAGGTAGAGATTGGGCAGTGGTGGGAGTGCACTGCCACCTTGGCCAAAAGGGGCAGTTGAGTGTCAGCGGAGCTCGGCTTCTGGCTCAGACTTGGTGGCAGGAGGTAGCAATGGTTTCTCGTCGAGCGTGATTTCTATCACCGCCCCCGATCGCTTGCGGGGCTCGGGGGTCTCCTCTGACCATCTGCCCACCCTGCGCACCCCTTTGGCCACTTTGGGTGCATTCCTGCAGGGGTTGTGGTCGTAGATCACAAGCTTCAGGCCAGGGAGGTGAGCAAGGCTGGGGAAGAACTGGATGGAATTACGATCCACGTCGATCACCTCCAGGAAGGGCATGTCCAGGAGCACGGGAGGGAACTCGGACAGCAGGTTTCCTGACAGCCAGATGGTGCGCAGCTCCTGCAGGCACTGCAGCTGGGGAGGGAGGGTGCGCAGGGCGTTGGAGCCGGCGTGCAGGGTCTTGAGCAGGCTGAGCTCGCACACCACTTCGGGCAGGTACTGCAGGCAGTTGGACTCAATCCAGAGGGTCTTGAGGTTCTGCAGGAGTCGGAGCTCGAGGGGCAGGCTGCAGAGCTTGTTGTTCCCCAGGTAGAGGATGCACAGCTGCTTCAGTGTGCACACAACTAGGGGCAGTGCTTTGAAGTTGTTGAAGTCCAGTGCCAAGATCTGCAGGTTTTGCAGCTGTTCCAGCTCAGGGGGCAGATGGTTCAGGTTGTTGTCACTCAGGTACAGCTTAACCAGTTCCCTAAAAGAGCAAATGTGCAAAGGCAGCCGCCTCATCTGCCTGCCACTCAGATCGACCATTTTATCCACTGGCATCTCTTCTAGGTCTTCCAGAAGGTACTTCTGGCACTTGTTAGAGGGCACAAAAGCAAGTATGGCTTTCAGACTGTTGCCCATCTCAGGATTTTGTTTTGGGATGGTTGGTACTGCGAGGGACGGGAGCCTGTCTTGGTCTTCTGCTGCACACTGGCCTTTTGGTAACTCGTTCTTCCCAATATAAGGCTGTGTTTACATGGCACCAGCCGTTAATCTCAAGGGCTCTGAAATGTTTCTGATAACTGAATGAGTGTGTGGTGACGGGGATTATAGACAGGGCGACTCAGGGCCCAGGTCTCCCTCTCTCACCCACACTCCCACTTGCTCAGCCTCCCCGAAAACTTTCCTTCTTGCACACTAAATGTTCTCAGATTTTGCCCCAGGCAAAATTAGGGTCATATCAATGCCCCAGCCCCTCACCTCTTGCTGCAGCTGTGCTGTCTGTGTAGCCAATGCAGGCAGCAAGGATGGGCTTGGGAAAGTGAACACCACAGCAGACCAAAGTTTTAAGCTCAAATGTTTAACTTCCATGAAACTTGCAGCAGAAATGTCGGATATAATCAAATTGTTGTTTAAAATACCTGTCAAGACTTGACTGACTTTCAAGACGAGTGCCACTTTTAGGGATGTATTTTGAAAGATGTCGAATACTTGGATTTCAGAGTGTAACTTGCCACCCAGTACTTATCTTAAAGCTTTAACATAAATCCTTGGCAAACTGCTATCTTGAGCGGTTCTAATGTTTATGTTCCTAATTTAATGGTATTTGTTATAGCCTCTGGCACTCTTGACTGTGTAGGGCCTTTTTCATTACGTTTTACTTCTTGTCTGTAGGCCTTTTTCCATTACATTATATTTTACTCCTTGTCTGAATCCCAATGTAATGTGCCATCACGAATTGCCAAGGTTGTTCTCCATCCACTTTTCAACTGTGTTACTGCAGTTCCCGTGTCTGTACCAAAACCAGTCAAGAAACTCCCATGGATTTAATTCCATCAAGATTGTCACTTGTTATGAGTGGAATAAGTCTGATTTTGAAAAGTTATGGCTATTTAGATGTGACAGTGTAAACTGTTCTCCTCTTACCAAGACCCATTTTGCTATTCAGTTCTAATTTCTAGTAGCATTCTTATGTATAGGAACTTCTGCATGGTTTCACATGTTGAACTGCTGCTATTTCAAGCTTTTCTGGGGACTCATATGTGTCCCTACCCAGGGCAGAGGGGTTGGAGCTACATGATCTTTAAGATTCCTTCCAACCCAACCCATTCTGTCATTGTCCTGCCTGTGTATTGGCCATGGCTCTACCATGAACTTTGATTGTGAAAGCTGGCAGAATGTTTTAAGGTAAAATAGCCTTTTCAGCATCTGGCTCTTTGCTTTGATATCTACAGCTCATTGCTGTAATTTTCTACACTTACTATAATTTAGGGAGAGTACTTTCTTTGAACAATCTGTATTTGTTTTTGGGATACTAGGTACTATACTATCAAAATCTGTGACTGCTGAGAGCCACACGCTCTTGAAAAACAAAAGGCAGAGCAAACAGAAAATTGAGAAAAAGGCATCATTTAATGTGGCCTCTGGATTTCTGGTCAAATCTAGTTATATAGAACTCTCTACTATCACTTGCTTTCAAATGTAAAGCAGCTCTTAGCTATCATTTTGGTATAGGCTATAGGATGTTTATGAGCCTTTTCCCCACAAGATGAGTGGCTGTGCCATACAGCAGTGATGCTGTGAAATGTATGGAGGAGAGCAATAGAGAGGGCACCTGGGAAATAGTATTGCAGCAGGATGGACAGCACTGAGTGCTGAGACCTGAGTGCCATAAAATAAGTTTTGGGTGGAGAAGCTGGGCAGAGTGTCAAGCCTGGAGAGCAAAGACAATGTCACAGTCATCTGTGGTAGTGCTGTGGAATAGTGGGCATGAAAGTTCCCTCTCTGATGGTGGGATGTGCCGTACATTGCATCCCAGAAGCAGGAAGCCAGTTTGCACTGCCTGAGCAAGACACTTCAGACTCTTCTTTACACTGCTTTGATACTCTGTGCTCTGTCAGAGGACAC
Source organism: Acrocephalus scirpaceus scirpaceus (assembly GCA_910950805.1). Classification (NCBI taxonomy): domain Eukaryota; kingdom Metazoa; phylum Chordata; class Aves; order Passeriformes; family Sylviidae; genus Acrocephalus; species Acrocephalus scirpaceus. The sequence continues at coordinate 35,188,739 of OU383777.1, forward strand.
CTGTGAGGAATATGTCAGCAGGTGGTTGTATTTGTTTTTCATTTTTAAACTGCTGTGGTGCCTTCTGAAGGCAAGAGTCCCTCCCCTTAAGGCACTGTAGGCTACAGGTGTGGAAAACCAAATGCATTTGGCGTAATTAATAGTGAATATACATCCACAGCAAAGCCTTGACTTTCAGACAATTTTTTTCAGATAACCTACTAATCATAACAACATAAGAGCATAGCTAAGAATATATTAATCATATAGTTCAGGCATATTTTTCTCAATAATCCACATGTAGACAAATAACTTGGTGAAGTACCTTATGTCTGCAGATATGGTTATGGATGTGCATATTTTTTTTCTACTTGAATTACTTCTCCTTAATGGAACTATTAAGCTACAGATAACTATTTCTTAGGGATCCTCTGCCCTGTAGTTTAATCATTATTCTAGCTTATCAAAAAAGGTCACAATGACCTTTTGTTGCTGCATTTTGTACCTCTGTTAGCTAAATTAATGTCTGCTTGGAACATAGTGTGAGATCAGAGAATTTGGGTAAGAATAACCTTTGTATATGGATTAATAAAGGACTACACTTGCAATAAAATGAACAATCACATTCTTTCTGAGAATCAGCCACTCAGTGGAGGCACTAAGGCAAATGCAGTCCTCACAGTAGACCCAGGCGGTGTTTTGAAAGCCACTTCGTATCTTCAAAGTTACTGTGGTGCCCTCCAACATGAACATTAATGACTTCCCAGAAGCATTTGTAGCATTTGAGGAAAAGTTCAAGTGATAAAGGCACTCAGCACAGACATTGTCTTGCTCTTGTCAAAGCGACACTGCCCTACTCAAGGGCATGACATGTGCTCTGCTGTGCATCAGGTGACAGTTGGGGCTCCTTGAGAAATGCCTTTGCTTTCTAGAATTTCACAAATGGCTACATCTTTGTTTACCATTCCCATTTCCAGCACCCAGCTCTTGCAGCTCTGTGGCTGGGATGACTCTGGGACAGAAAATGTGATAATTTGCTGATAACTTGTGTAAAACCTGAGTCCAGGAGAAATGGGGAATATTACTCAGAGATAGATATTTGAAAAAAATCATAATAAAAAAATAGAAATCCATATAGAAGATGCATTTTTGAGATTCTATTATTTTTTGAGACAAGATGTTGTAATAGAGATGCTGGTGCTTTTTCAGACCCAAAGCTCTGCTCGCAGCTGTGTGGTGACACCAGGCTCAGCCTTTGCTGAGTTTTGTTAGCACTTACAATTTTGGAGGTTTGTTGGAAAAAGCAAACTATGTATTTCAAAATGCAGGGGAACTAATAAATAGAGCTCTGAACTTACTGATTTTAAGGCTCTCATACCCTTCCTCAATCAGTCTGACATAGCAAGGGAAGTGCTTGTTTTCTTTCTTTTTATTTAAGGTCTGTGACAGGCATTTAGGCCCCTTCTTGGCTCACAAATGCTGTGTATTTGGGTTTTTCTGCTGTCTTTTCTTGACATTGCTGATAGAGAAGATAACTCTTGCCTCCTCCATGTTCTTTGACATTCACTCCTTGCTGTGCTGTTGCACATCTGCACTCTTTTGTGACAATTACTTAGTTCCAGTTCACCTTTGCATAGTGACCAGTTTGTTTTAAATACATGGTGTGTTGCGAGGAGCAAAATGTCATTGCTCTTCTACCAGCATCCTACCATAGCCTTTTGAACAAAAATGGCTGATTATTCAAAGTTAGCTTTAATATGTGCTAGGCTGCAGTATGTGGTTGCTTACTGCTCTTTCTTGTGCAGAGGAAAGATTCAAAAAGTCTTGTAAGTAAATTGCAGACTCAGTGCTCAGCTTCCTCCTGGGGAGCTGATGGGTTGGGGGTTGTGCTCTGCCAAATCAGCCTCTTTTTGACACCATTATTTCTCTGCAGGCTTGACTTGAACCCAAGTGTCAGGCAGGGATGGGAGCCACTAGCCTGAGGAAACTTGCAGGATAATAAATCCAAGACAGCTCTCTCTTCCAAATGTCTTGCTGAAATGTGTGGAAAATTATTGCTGGTTTTTACTGTATGTTGCAGTATTGTACTGTTGTGTTTTTTATTTTGAGGATCCATTTTATGAGGTGGCAGTCGCATTTATGTTTAGACTGGAGCTCTCTCATAAATAGGGAATTAAACTTCAGCTGTTAGGGGGTGACTTGTCACAAGGCCATCAAATGCCTGCTCAGCCCTGCTGAAATGTCTTCATGCAAAATAGAAATGATTATATATTATGTCCTCTTTCTCTGCATTGAACACTTCTGAGCAATATCTCACCAAAGCAAGCTTGAAAAGCAGCAAGTCCTTGGATTGCTTCCTCTTTCTCACACTAACAGGAGCCAAGCTCACCCCATGTATTATATTTATGTAAAAGACCTTAAGGATTGTTTGTTAAATGTCTGTTTGGTCTGTGCCTGACTAGCTGCACTGGACACCACTATTTGTACAAACCAGCCGTTAGTCTGAGAGTAAATTAATCAGTTTTCTGCCAAAGTACTGACCTCCTGCAATTGATTGACCTGGCGAGCTGCCCTCAGCTGACAACAGGCCATAAAAAAGGGACTTCTGAGCAAAGGAGTGTCATTAGACTCTGAACCGCTTGGAGCCATGAGGGCGGTACTGTTGGCTGTGGTTTACATCCCATTCATCATGGCTGTGGAACGGTAAGAAAACATGTCTGGCTTCACTGGCACACATCTCAGCTGGCTTCATGGGGTGACCTGTGCCTGTTGCTACTTGAGGTCTCAAAAAAGAAACCTTTTTAGAAAAATCTGAGTATATGACAGTTCTAGAAAGGACAATCAGGTTTCTTTTGTGTGTTTATTTTATTTGCATAGAATCCCCTTGATTCGATTCAAATCTATCAAGAAACAGCTGAAGGAAAAGGGAGAATTAGAGGAATTTTGGAGGAATCACCACCCTGATGTTTTTGCCCGGAGGTATCTGCATTGTTTCCCTGCAGATATTGCTTTATCAGTAGGAACTGCTTCAGAAAGGCTGTATGATTACATGAATGTAAGTACAGTTTTGGTAATGCAATCATTAGGACTCATCATTGTACTGAAGACAGAGTTTTTTCCCCAGCACATTTCCAATCTAGTCTGTCAATGAAATTATAGGGCTTGTGGTATCTTGTTGCTTTATGCTACAAATATTAGATCATAACAAAACAGGTTGCAATCTGCAAAATAAAGCATGCCTAGATCTAGGATAGCATGGGATCTGAGTAGAAAGCTGATGTAAAGTAACAGAGGTAGTCCTGTGACAAGTTTTATTTTTGTATAGATCTGTATTGTAGTTGGTTGGGTCCCCAAAGAAATATGGGAGGTTTGCCTGTATCAGTCTTGGTGAACTATAGGGTTTTTCATAGCAGAATTGGATTACTTAATTTAGTCATATTCTATTTACCAGACACTTGGATGCTTCTGTGTTATAAAAAAGTCCCCCGAATCTCATTTATTTGATCAGGTGGAGTCATAAATCAGTGATGACAAAGACTTAAGTAGAGTTTTTTATTTTTCTGCTTTTATCTTTGGAGTTTAATATGTATTAAATATTGGAGACTGAGCTGGGAGGATTTACCATCTAAACTGAAAAAGGAAAAATATTAGTTTCACTGGATCTCAGAAAGGCAGGTCAGCAGGTCTACCATTTTGTAAGCTGTCTTTCCTGGTTTTAGAATTTTGTCCATTTGGATGGTCTTTGTTTTCTATTTTATTTGGTTTTTCTGCTATGCTTATCTCAAGGGAAACTAAGCTGCAGAAGTGTTGTGAAGTCTTAATCTGAACAGGGAATGGAATCAAAGGGAAGGCCAAATTAATTCAGCAAGAACTTACTAACACTTGAGAGCCATAAAAAAATAAGTGTGTGAAGAATAACAAAGGACACTGAAACATTTCAACCTGCTTTAAAGCTTATTTCAAAGAAGGATAAATGAAAATCTCAAAACAACAAAGCAAAACCCACTTCCCCAGCATATTCAGGTAGCACCAGGAATGGTTTTATTGCAGTGTATAGGTGGGCTTTCTGGTTCTGTTTTTGGTTTTTTTTTGGTTTTGTTTTATTTTGCTTTTTATTAAACATCTCTTAGGTTTGTTTAATGCAGGAAGAAATAGAATTCTACTGTACAGTTGGATATTCTCTTAAATAGCATTCTTGCTTGCCTTTTCAAGATTATCTAATTCAGACTGTATATTCGGGGGTCAGAAACGTCAGTGTATTAATAAACAAGTATGTACTTGAAGGTACATATTCAAATACTTGTATTGCTGAAAAAAGTTTGGCAGTAGTTCTTGCTTTTCTATCTGTGGTTTAATTCCAGAAATGCCTCTTCCTAAAAATAGGTCTCTTAATGCTGAAGTGCTCTTCCAGGGCCAGATAGGAGCACTTAGACACTTGTATACGGGATGTGGATAAGCACTTCACTCCAGCATTCACGTGTTCACAGATTATCTTAGTCTCCACTGGTATCCAGGGATGGTTAGTGGTTTCTTCATCTGCTGGATGAACTTTGTCCAGTACATCAGGAACGGTTTGTGCAACACAATACTTTTTGACTTGCTATAATAGCTGCTAATTACAAAGGAAAAAGGGCAACCACATAAGACAGTGTTTGTGCCACTGGTCAAGGCCCTCTGAAGCTGGCAGAGGCAGGTCGTGCTGACTTTGCAACACTGATTTCTTTTTGACACCAGTAAGGAACAGCCTGAAAGCCTGTGTGGTCAAGTGAGAGTTTTGCATTGAGGATGACCTTGCCACCTCTGAAGCCAGTGCAAGAGGGTTAGTTGACTCCATCGGGAACCCAACTGAATGTTTGCTTAAAAGGTTTTAAAAATGCCACACTGTACTTCATTCAGCTGGAGTAAAACCTGCTGCTTGAAGCCACTTGGGGAACCAGAACTATTCGTGTGCATTTACGTTTAAATGGAATTGCACAGAACCCCCTGAGGGAGCAGTTGTGTGATGCTCCCAATCAGGCCTCTCCCTCAGGAATAGCTGGCAGGAGGCTGCCCGGGGCTGAGTGGGTTGTTCCTCCTGCAGGCACAGTACTACGGGGTTGTGAGCGTCGGGACACCGCCCCAGACTTTCACCGTCGTGTTTGACACTGGCTCCTCCAACTTCTGGGTCCCATCCGCTTATTGCATCAGCGAGGCCTGCAGTAAGAAATGTTACTCTCCCTGATGCTTCTCTTGTCTTGGGTCCAGAGACCTTGTCCAGTTCTCCTTTCCCAAGAAGTTTGCCATGGGGTAAAAGGCATGAAAATAGACCTGGGAGACCTGGGAGACCTAGCAACACAGGTGGAAATACCCATTTTTGTTCTAATTTTTCTCCAAAATGCAAAATTACCTCTCAGGTACAAAACCACTGGGGTATCTGCAGGGGAACTGAGGTGCCTGCAGTACTTCTTCAACACTTTTCTCTTGAGAGAAGCAAAAATCTGGCTCTCCTGCATCTCATCTCATTCTGCATTGGAGAGTGGGTGGGTTGCCAGGACCTCCCCTCAGTGTAGAGATGTCATTTTTTTTGTGTAGGGGTGCACCAGAAATTTAAGTCCTTCAAGTCAGATTCATATGAGCACGGAGGGGAAGCCTTTTCCCTGCAGTACGGCTCAGGACAGCTTCTGGGTGTTGCTGGCAAAGACACACTGCAGGTGAGTGTCCACCTAAAATGGGTGTCAGCTTCCACATCAGCTGTTTTCAGGGCAGTTCAGATACTGGCCTTGCCCTGGAAAACCTTGCCTGGTTTAGGTAAGGACAGGGTGAGGTCCCACCAAGCTGGGTGCTGAGAGGTGTTGGTTCTGCTCCAGCTTTGGGCTACCAACACAAATGCCTCAGATTTTATTTTTCATTTCTGCTTGTCTTCTTGGATCCTCTTCTTGGCTTATGAAGAAGCAGCCACATAATTAAGGCATTCTAAGGAATCAGTGCTGCCTACCTGCCAAATGGGTACATGCTGTGTTGATGCAAATCACACAAAGATAGCCAGGCTTTATAAACTGAATTAATCCACTGATATGAATCAGAAATATGGCTAATTTCTTGTTATTGGTGGTGTCATTACTTTAAGTTGTGGTTGTTCTTTGCTTGGTTGTTTTCTGCCTTTTTTTTTTTTACCGAACAGATAAGTAACATCTCCATCAAGGGACAGGACTTTGGCGAGTCGGTGTTTGAGCCAGGAACAACCTTTGTCCTTGCCCACTTTGATGGTGTACTGGGCTTAGGCTACCCCTCCTTAGCAGTGGGCAATGCTCTGCCTGTGTTTGACAGCATCATGAACCAGAACCTGGTAGAGGAGCCAATCTTCTCCTTCTATCTGAAAAGGTCTGTCTTTAAAAAGACTCTGCTAAAAAAGAAGTAAATCTATTTTAATTGTTGATAGAAAGAACTGTGTATCTCTATAAAGCTTCAACCCTAGAAAGAATTTTCCCCCATTTTTTTTATTCTTTGTGTTGTTTTTTTGTTTTCAATTTGACATTTAAGATTATGGCATGAAGAGAAAAAAATGTTATGGGGAGGACCATGACTTTTTTGACAGAGATTTATTCTTGTTGGAGCTGGTCATAAATAAAAGTAAAGTTCCCAGCTCAGACTCACCATGTCTTGTTGCCAGAGGTTTCCCCCTGCCTCATGCAGATGAATAGAAGTGCTGTGCTACACCCAAATAGCCGTATTTCAGAAAAATACTGTTCACTAATGTAGACCTAGCTGCAACTCCACCTATTTCTCTAGTGTTTCTTCTGACCTGAGAGTAGCAACTGGCTCAACCTGCTCCTGCTGCCTACCTTGATGTCTACATTGAGTCCTCTTGGAGGTTGTTTGGAGGGTTGAAGTTGGAACATATAGAGTGATAATTTAGTAATAATCAATTTCAGCATCCATATCTGAATTTTGAAAGGGCTGTGATTTGACTTTTGCTTTTTAAGTGTAATCCCATTGGTGCATGCTGGCTCACTCCCATGTCTGTATTAAACTGTTTTCTACTTTCAGAGGAGACGACACCGAGAATGGCGGTGAGTTGATTCTGGGGGGAATAGACCATTCTCTCTACAAAGGTTCAATCCACTGGGTCCCAGTCACTGAGAAAAGCTACTGGCAAATACACATGAACAAGTATGTATGCATGTATGTATGTATAAAAAATCTGGTGGAATTCACCTCCCTAGGTAAACCCCCAGAGACAGAAAACCTGGTGACACAGGTGTAGGAGGACTCAGCTGCAGTGTTTTACCCCTGTGCCCCTCAAAGAGGGGTTCACCAGGATGAGATTGGGGTTTGTTAGTTTTCTAAATCTGCTGTGACATGGGTAGCTGTTTTCTGGGAGAGCATGCTAGTATGTTTTAATATGATGCACCAGTGGTCAAGATGAGTCTTGGTGGACTGTTCTGTTAAGAGGTTAAGGCATCCAGGAATAGAATCCAGCTCTGAGTCCTGCTTTCATCTGTCCTGCTAAGTTTGGTCAAAGTAGCCAGTGTTCCTTTGTCCCACCTCTAGCACACTGCCTAAATTGATGGGAAAACATAGCTGGGGGTGAAGACAAATTCATCAGCAGGAAGCACATGATTAGAGGTGTAGGAGTCTCGAGAGAGAAAGACGGGTCCACAGACATTCTTGTCTTTAGCAGAACTTGGCAACTAGTTTTAATCATAGAAACACAGAATCATTAGGGTTGGAAAAGATCTTTAAGATCGTTGAGTACAACTGTCAATCCAGCACCACTATCAAGTACATCACTAAACCATGTCCTCAAGTGCCACATTCACACATCTTTTGAACACTTCCAAGGATGGTGACCCTACTACTTCCCTGGGCAGCCTGTTCCAATGCTTTACAACGCTTTCTGTGAAGAGGTTTTTCCTAATATCCAATCTAAATCTACCCTTGTGCAACTTGAGGCCATTTCCTCTTGTCCTGTCACTTGTTGTCTGGGATTAACTTCAGTCAGTACTCTGATACTTAAGCTAGCAATAATACAGTGTTTCAGTCACAGTGTATACGCCATTTGCTTAAAGCTGCTTTTTAAAATTTCATTTGCAGTATAAAGATCCAGGGCCGGGTGTCATTTTGCTCCCATGGCTGCGAAGCCATCGTTGACTCAGGCACTTCTCTTATCACCGGCCCCTCTTCGCAAATCAGGCGACTGCAGGAATATATTGGGGCCAGTCCATCAAATACTGGAGAGGTAAAAAACTGTACAGCCAGAAAACAGCTAGAGATGAAGAGAAACTGGTATATGATGCAAAGAGCTGGAAAATAACAGAAATGATTGCTTAGACAGGTGCCAATGAAAGCCTTGTTTCCAGGAGAGCACTGAACTCTGAGCCAAGCTGCTTCGACCTATATGCCTTGTCTCAGCCCTCCTCCCAAATGTTCACTTCATCTTCTATGCCTTGTCTAAGCCCTCCTCCCAAATGTTCACTTCATCTTCTATACTGGTGTGTAAGGAAATAATGGGGACATCTATTTGAGGAATTGATCTGTACTCTGCATGAGAGATAATTTTCTTTTGGAAGCTCAGAGGATTTTTGATGTCCCCAGCTCTAGCTATTGGCTCTCCCAAGCCAGGAGGGATTTGGTGCTGATTGCCAGCTATGTCAGCATCAGATGGAAAGGGAATGGTATTTTAATGACAGCCCCACAGTGGCTTCACTGACAGGACCTCTCACTGTCAGCTTGGAGTGGAGCAGTTGGTGTTGTGCCAGAGCTCCTGGGAGGGATGTACGTCAGTGTCACAATACTCACAATGCTGGCTCCTTGCAGATGAGTTGCAGGGTACAGGACGAGGCTTGCTGGCTCTTACTCTTCCTCCTGAACCTTACTCCACTGACCCTTTGCTGGTTTTCCTTTCTTCCCTGCTGCTGTCTCCTGCATCTCCCTTGCTGACACTCCTCACCACTCCTTCCTGTCCCTGCCTCCAGGGAAAGTGCAGTTTATTTCTACCGTGCCTATTGCTGGCCCTTGGCTGGCTCCCACAGGTCACCAGCACATCGCCACAGCTCCAGTGCTCAAGGAAAGCTGCTGTGTGTGGCTTTTGTTAACTTTGCATTTCACAGAATATTCTGAATTGGAATGTACCCACAAGGATCATCAAGTCCAGCTCTCAGGAGAATGGCCTGTAGAGGGATCAAAACCACAGCCATGGTGTTATTAGCACCACCGTGTTCTAACCAACTAAGCTAATCTCAATTTGTCTTGATCCTGACCCAAAACTACTCTTGGAAGAAAATTAAGAGTAGTGTAAGTGCCCAGTGCACTGGACAAAGAGCAAAGACAAAAGTGGACTCTTAGTCCACTTCCCTTTGTAAGAGGAAGACTTGCAGTGGTCTCTGTGTAACTCCTGAGGCTCCTGATTCTTTCTCAACCAAACCTTTAATCTTGATTTTGTTTGAATTTTTAGATATGTGCCAAAGAGTATGCTCTAATAACAAGTTGATTTTATAATGGTTGATGCTAATGAACATAGATAAAATATGTATTTCCAATGTACTTACACTAGCCTAATACAAACAAGGAATGGGTCATTGCTGTGTAGGTTCATTTACACCAGTGCTGACCTAAGAACATCCATCCAGCATCTCAGATTTCACAAAAAAGCATCCTGAAAATAAGACTTTCTATGACTGATTTTTAGCAATCATAGACTGCACATATTGGCTCAAATTTATCCCAGTAAAAATGAGTGTATCCATCCTGAATTTTACCAGAGCTTTTATCTCTCTTCAGCCAGGATTGATTTGTTCTGGATGTCCTATTCTGTAATAGCTTGTCAAAGAATTGTATCTCGCTTCTTGTATCCTACAAATCATTTTACTGGCTTTTTGTACCCTTGTCTTCTGTATTCCATGATTTTTTTTTGTTCTAATGGCATGACAGCTGGTAAGTGTCCATGAGATGTAGGGTTATGTTTTCATAAAACAGATTGAAAAACAGCAAAAAACAGATTCTTTCTTCTAGGAAGCCTCTAAAACAATGACTTAAAACACTACAGTTTACAGCAAAGATTCCTCTGAGACTTGGAGCATTCTGCAGTGCTGTTTCACATACCAGTTGTTTCATGAAATAACTAGAAAGGCGAGGAAATTAACTTCTCTGTTACTGTAACTGAATATATTATTTGTGGACATCAATGACCATGCCAGAGTTTAGTCCTTCTGCTCTTTAAATCCCCCTCCAGGGCAAAGTATAAGCATAAAGGTCTGTATTCCTCACTAGCTTTTTTTCCTTAAAGCAATGGTATTATGAGAGGACCTGGGGTGAACTGCACCCATAGGGTGCGCCCTCTGTGGCTGGAGCAGCTCCCTCTGCCCTGTCAAGACCAGGGCATTGGAGAACTTTTGCTTCAGCAGATCTTGCTGATGTAGGCTTGCTGGGGCTCACACACTTAGTTTTGCCTTTGAGTTCCACAGAGAGGATATCAGAGGCCCTTCACCACCTTTCTTTTGGGACTTGCAAGGATTTTCATCAGCCCTGGGTCCCGAGGGTGCAGTGGTCTGGGCTGCTGGGCTTTCCTATACCTGAGTATAGGAAAGCTGAGGCCAGTGTTAGGCTGTAAGTCAGCCTGATGCTGTTTCTCAGTAGTAAATTCACTGTTACTTACTCCAAAAGCCTTGAATTCAAAGAGCAATACTTTGAAAGACAAAGCAATCCCATCTCAGTCAGAGCACTGTGTCCAGTTTCTCGTAGACTGCAGAAGATTGTCGAGTTTGCCTCGCATAAGCTTCACCATCGGACACCGCGAATACAAGCTGACAGCAGAGCAGTACATCATAAAGGTGTGTATCCGCAGCATCCCTGCTCCCTGTTCCTCACTCCCCGAGCTGGGGATGGAGCAGGCTGCCGCAGGGAAATGTGCTTTCTCTTCCAGGAGTCTATCGATGACCAAACCTTCTGCATGAGTGGCTTTCAGTCTCTCGACATCCCCACTCGCACTGGCTCGCTCTGGATTTTGGGAGATGTCTTCATGTCTGCATTTTACTGTATTTTTGACCGTGGGAATGACAGAGTGGGATTTGCAAAAGCTGTTCACAGGAAGGATTACTACTAAGCCCAAATAGCATTTATTCTGTCTTAAGTTAAGGTAATGATCTTCAACACGTGTGAAGAAGAGCTTTTACTGAAACTCTGGACCTACATGCACATTGTGTTGTCCCCCTCCAAGTTTTAAGGACTTGGCAGTGATCCTTGTCCCAGATGATATAGATTAGTTAAATATCTGTTTGTTTACAATTTTTCCTGAGTAACTCATGGACACTACAGCTCCCAGGACAAAGCAGCAGAGCAGCTCAGCACTCAGATTTGCAAAAAGATCAGGAAGAATAAAAATGCTGAATTGTGCCAGGCTGAAAAGATAGCAGCTATGTGTGGGGAAAACTAATCCTAATCCTGCCTGGTCTGGCTTTCCTTTTTTTCTTCTTGTATGCTAGTTTCCACCTCATTTCTTACAGCTTTCCTTCCATCATTATTTTCCATGGTTTGGGTTTTGTTCATCTTTGTTTCCTGAGTGCCATGGAAATTCTCTTTAAATTAGCTTGCTCAAACCAGCTTATATAAAAGGGAATTTGACTGATGCCTGTGTGGCCTCTAATTTCGACCGTTGTTCCTTGCATGATTTCCTGCTCCTTACACCACCCCTCAAACCTGCTTTTTCCCTGGGATTCATTATCCCTTGATAATTCTCCTTTTTTGGGTCTTGGCATTTGATGTCCATGGCCTAGGTCAGATGCTGCTTTTAGCACCTGACTCCTCTCCCCCTCGGCAGTGTGAGCAGCTGGAGCAGCATCTATTCACATCAGAAAACCCAGACTGCAGCCCGTGCAGAGGGATACCAGTGTTTCTCCACCTCAGATGAGTTATGGGACCCATGAACCAGCACTACACATCTACTTGCCCTTGCTCAGCCACTCCTTGTCAGCAGTGGCAGGAGTTTCAGATGAAACAGCCACAGGTACCTGCACTGATTTGGCAAAAGATTCACCTAAATATATCATTGGAGTATTTGTGTGGATTGCTAAAGCTGATACTGCCCCCATACCCGTAAATAAAACTCAACCAAACAAAATCTGCTTTGATCTTAGTGCTGTTTCAGTTACCTTTTATGCTTCTTTACAGTGGTTCAAGTGCTGGGAGGAAGGGGAGTTGAGGGTAGAACAATTGAAAATTCAGGTTGCTCTCTGTCCTGGAGGAAAAAAAAAGTCAAGTGTTGGCATGTTGGGGCTGCTTGTATCTTCCTAAAGCCAAAGAATGCCTGCAGTCCCAGCCACGTGCACTGGGCACCTCCCCAGCAGGGCAGAGCTGTGGGGAGATGGAGATTGGCCACGTGGTGGCATTGCTGGGACAGAGGTTGGTGGCCGCCAGGCACTTGCTGCTGCTGTCTGTCTGATGTGTCTGGCACAGACCAAAGGCAATGTCCATTGCTGGCCTTTGTGGTATCACAATCACAGCCTCTTAGATTTTATGTTTTCAGTTGTAAGGCTCAATAAGTATTACAAAACCAGGACAGTTTTCCTGTTCGTATCTCTGAAATACTCATATTGCCTTCCAATATGAAATAATCCTTCTCTCTGGTGCCTGTTTTCATGACTCTCTATTTGCAGCCACATTGTGTTACACATTTGGCATCCAGGCTATCAACCTCTAGCAAAGGAGACTCTGCTGCCAGCTGTCTCTTTCTGCAGACAAGACTGAGCTGTGTGAAGTTACCATGTATTTCAGGCCCATCTTGCCTTGATTCCCCTATGTCCATGCCACTCTTAAAGAATGAATTGACCGTGAACTAACTTAGTTGTCTAGAAAATGTCATTTATTTGGTCATGAACCCAGACAAACAAACATCTATAAAGCCCCATCCCTCATTTAACAGCAGCAGGGTACTTTTGTTTTCTCTACTATGCAGCATACTAAACAGTCTGGTACATTTTCATTATATATAAAATATGTATATGTTCCTCAAATAAGAGTTTGCAGTCAGAGTTAGAGGTCTGTTATTTACAACAGAAGGTTTTAAGGGTGTTGGGACATGTCCCCACAGCCAGTCGGTCCCAGAACTGACATCTTGGCTCTATTAATTCCAGTGCAGAGTGTGAACACATCCTAGAAACAGCTGGAAAGTCAGGCAGCATGCACAGGGACTAGCCCTCTCTTTGTTCAGACATATCTGATCTTGCTCAAGATTAACACCATCTGATGGGAGCAAACTGCTGCTCTGACCTACTTGTCTATCCTGGCCCTGTTCTATCCTTGTCCAACTTTGCCAGCTTCTGCAAGTGCCTTGCTGTTCCTGGTAGACATCAAGTTGATTTGCAAACCCTTGCCAGAAGTGCTTCTTGAGAGTTCAGTACAACCAGGACAATGGTGTTTCTCAAAGTGCCTTTATTCATGCAATAATTCAACATTGCTTATACCTGTGAACATGAATTGTAGATTGTTGGGTTTGGTAAAATACTCCATTTACTGTCCTGAGGCAAATTGTTTACTGAGAGAAATGCCTAAGAGAGCACATTATCCCAAAGGATAATTTAATACAAATCAGAGTACACTGATGTTTGCCAAAGTGAGATAATATAAAATGAGGAGACTAAATTTTTCTGGTAACCTTTCCCAGCACTAGCTTTTTCAGAAGCAAGGAACAGAATACTGTAGCTAACCTGGAGCTGGCCCACTGCGTGAAATGCTGGTTGTGTATTACAGATTGCATAGCTTGACTTCAAAGTTGTAATTCCTAATTTAGCGTGCATATATATGTGTAATAGACACCTCTGTGGGGCTTAACTGAAGCTCTTACCTACCTAATGGCTGCTCTGTGGCCACCCTTAGCCTCCATCAAACAATGAACACGTTGCAGGACCAGGGAATGCTGGCAGAGTGAGTGGAAGAGGTAGCAAAATCATTGCTGATTAGATGTATAATGTCCTGGTGGAAAGCAGCAGCGTGCATCTTAGGCTGAGAAGAAGATGAGCAGAGATGGATGATGAGAAGCTGGAAAGGCTTTTCACGCTTAGCAGTGCTGGGATGAAACAAACTGATGTCTGGGTTGGGGGCAAAGAGCACTTTGGTCCAATACCTTAAACCCTGGTGGAAGCTGTGTGAAGATTAGAGGGAGGAGGTGTGGTGGGACTGGACTCTCAGTGCAGGCTTGTGGTGGACACTTGAGAGTCACCTGTAGTTTCTGGCTTAAGTTCCCTTACAGCGTGAAGCACAGCTTCTCAAGCTTATGTACTGTGAGGAAAGAACTCGATGATGGGCCAGGCTTCCTTCACAGATGCTGAAAACTCTCCCTATACATGCACGGCTGGGAGGAGTATGGCCAAACTCCCCAGGAACTTGCATTGCTCTCCTGACTTTAACAAAAGTGTTAGAGAAGAGAGCAGCAGTTACTTTGTTTCTAGTTATGTGACTGTGACTGTCTGGCTGTCCTTAAAATGGGCTGTTTATACCCAAAATTAGCCATTTATTTAAGTTAAGCTCATTGGTAAATTAAGCTTCTTAACAATTGCAGATGCAATTAGATTGAGAGACATTGATTTGAAAAGTGTGGCTTCAGCTACAAGAAGAAAGAGGGAATCAGGAGAAAAAAGGCAATGCTTCCAGAAGCTGCATAAGGGCCATGCAGAAAATTGGATTGCTAGGCTAAGGTGTTGTTCATTTCTGTATAATTTCGCTCCATAGAGTTTCTTTTTCTGTTGGTCAAAGCTGATTTGCCTGAAGGCTTCTTGTGGAGTGGCAGGGATGCCTGACTCCAAATTGTGATCAAATTTTGATAAGCTGCTGTCAGACACCAGTGTCACCTCATCTCATGGTATGAAGAAGTCCTTCCACAGGTGCCTGGAAAATCTGTGCTTGGCTTGCCTGCATAACTGGAATTCACATACTATGAGTTTAAACAGTGCTTCCTTGGGCCAAGTGTCCTCTGCTTCCTAAAGTGATGGGATACATGTGTTGTTGTCTAGTGTCTTCGGAGGATTTGAGAGTGTGGCTCTGCTTAGACCGTGCCTAATATACAGCAGCAGGAGCCAATTTCCAGATTGAAATAAAGCTGGAAGCGGGGAGGGCAGTTGATTTTTGTTTAAAGCCTACCCAGATGAGATAGAGTCCTGCTGTATGGGGTACCAGCTAGAAGGGCTCCTCACTGAAGTTGGCTAATGGAGCAGGAGCAGGCAGGTCTGTTCATTCCCTTCCCAGGTTCAGTGAGTCCTAAAGTCTCCCAGGAGCCACTGGTGTTGCCAGTTACCATGGCAGAGAGGCTGGTTTGTTTTTTTAAGTGCAGCCTTCTGAGCAAGACAGCTGGATGGACTTTCTGTCCATGCAGTTCATACAGTTTTTGCTGGTTGTTGCAGACTCATAACTTTCGGTTCCCCCCTCTCTCTGTTCTTTCAGTCTCTGAGCTACCTTGTCTCTCCCTTGTCTGTCCTCTCCTTGGATACTCACAGATAGGAGAATATTGGCAACACACTCTAGACTGCACTTTTGTAAATGTGGGTGAGAGCTAAACCCAAGGAGCTGTGGCTACTTTCCTGGCCTACTTTGAGACTTCTTGCAGGAGTGATAGCTGAAAGGCCAGGTCACTATCAGCAGGTTTAGGGAGATGGATTGGTCATCCATCGAGTAGCAGGAGCCACCTAATGCTTACTCAGTTTTGGGTTAATTGAGAATGTGTGTGGTACATCTAGGCAGCATGGGAATGGGGGAGAAGTTTAGGAAGTGGAGAACAGTTTTGGTAGGAGTCATGGGCCGCTTTGTTGTCTGCCTGCGATGACTAGCCTGTGCACTTCCAGCTGAAGATCTCAAGAATGGAGCCCTAAGCTCAGTTGCACCTGCAGCTCCATCACCTCTTGAGAGAGTCTGCAGCCCTGTCATCACTAGGGAGGCCACCTGGGAGCCTTATTTTACAATAAATTGTCACTGTGTATGCCACATACGTGCTCCAAGGCTCAGACTCATGCCCAGCTCATCAGCTGTTTTATTTTTAAATAAAATTCTATTTATTTTTAAAAATGAAGTTAAACATTTAATCCTTTTTTTTAAATTCTTTAGTGGCATAACTTCACCAGGAGTGGGGCAGAATACTGTCCTACAGAAATGAGGGGCCTGATTTTTCAAGTGTTCCTCCAGGCAGTAAGAGATGGTAGGCTGAATCTCTCCAGGTTGAGTAAGGAATTGAGGCCACATCTTGCCTTTGAGCCACTTGAGTAGAAACCAAAACTGTTGGTAGAACTTACAGGGATGTCATGGATCTTAAGCTGATGGAGCAGACAAAGGCAGCAGAGTTCAGTGTATATCCAAAGTGGACAGAACCATACCCACTCTTCTGATAACCTTAGTGTTTCCTCTAGTTATGTTTACACACCTCACTGCCATATACATCCTGAGACTCCCAGTTCTCTCTGTAAATGTATTTCCCACAGGGTCACAGATTTCAAGCCAGTGACCAAGTGGCTTAAACTATGTCACCACAATACCTCCTATTTAGATGCCCAAATCCTCTGTTGGATCTTGTTCATGAATTGTCTGAGTATTGAGTCTGCCCTTCTGCACTTCCAGCAAATTTGTGTGAAAACCACATTCAAGAGAAGACAAGAAGTTCAGTCAAATTCAGCTGAAGAAGGGTCAAAGTTTTCTTTCACTCTCCTCATTAGAAAATTCTACTATGGCCGTTTCTTTACTGTCCAGGTTTTCCCATAAGTCCTGCATCTCAAA
Source organism: Acrocephalus scirpaceus scirpaceus (assembly GCA_910950805.1). Taxonomy (NCBI): domain Eukaryota; kingdom Metazoa; phylum Chordata; class Aves; order Passeriformes; family Sylviidae; genus Acrocephalus; species Acrocephalus scirpaceus. Next base: position 35,205,446 of record OU383777.1, read on the forward strand.
TGTTTGTGGAGCAGAAGCAGAAGTAACATTTTCTCCATCACTGAACGTCCTTTGCTGTGAAGTTGTCCCAGAATGTGTGGAAGGCGGAGCACCATCAGCATTTGATGCTGTATTAGGACTATGGAAGCTTGGTAAACTCCATCGCTGAAGGTTTCTCTCATGATCTGTTATGAGACCAGCTATGTTACTAACCTGGGGCTCATGTTTGGGCTCTCCTATCACACTAGGAAGTGACTGATGCACCTCTGAACTTGAGGGGTATGGAGTCATTTCTGGGGGGAAAAAGTGTTGGTCCAGGAGAGCCACATTTGCCTCAGCTAGGATCCTTTGGAGCTTCTCTTCTGGCACGCTTGCAGAGCGCTCTGTTGGCAAGTCTGTTTTGTCCAGCACATCATGTTCAATCTCCTGGGCTTCAGAAATGACGACCTCAGGAACTGGCCTGGTTGTCTCAGATGAGGTGTCACTGTCACCAAACTGAGTCTCATTCCTTGAGGTTTCTGTTATGGGTCCTAGCTCTCGGCTACCATGAAGTCTGTTGCTTCTGGTAACTCCTTCATGTTTCTTCTTGAAGCTTGAGGTAGAGTGCCTCCCTCTTGTGTGCATTTCCTGCAGCCGTCTGATGTGCCCCTTTTCATCTGCTGGGAAAAACACCGAGTTCTCACTCGTCTGCCTGCTGTAGCGGTGGTGAGTTGGGTACGAGGGACCCTCATGGACACTGAGGAACCTCTTGACTCTTCTCAAAACTGAATACTGTCTCTGGCGTTTCTCCTCTTCCCAAGGCCACTCTTCCCCATAGAGGAACTCAGTATCAGCCAGCCTGCCAAATAAAGACAGGTAGTAATGTCACTTAAATATAAAGAAGCATTGGGTCTCTATGTACATTTATTCCTCTGTCTCAGACATAGGACCCAAGACACAGGAACCGAGGCCCTAGTGTGTCCCTAAAGAAAAGGAAGAAAAGGATGAGGGTGCAGGAAAATGTCTTTGCCTTTCAATCAGCCAGATCACACAGAGAACTCTCCACATCCAGACTTCTCCCAAGGACCAGGCTGGGAGGACGTCCAGCAAGGCATCTGGCACCATTTCATATTTTATCTGCAGCCTTCTGAGGCAGCTCCACATGGTTAGGCTTGTGCTCAGGGTGAGGGAAAGGGGAGAAAGGAACGCTACTCAGCACTGTAGTTACTTTTCCAGGAGAATCCTTCAGGCAAAAATAGCAGTGAAAAAGGTACTGCTGGAAACAGAGGACAAAGTCTCAAAAATGTTGAAATTACTCAGATGGTCAAATCTCACTTACTTCTGGGGCATGACAGCATGTCTGAGGGTCTCACCTGTACCTGGTATTCTTCTCCTGCACAGCCTTGGTGCTTCATGAGAACAGCTACTGCTGCCCATGCCAGTGAATTCAGTACATGTCCCTGACTCAGTGCAGTCTGGACAAGCCAAACTGGCCCAGTTACCTGTCCTAAGGACAAGAATGGCAAAGGGGTTTGGGCCAAATCTGAGGCAAGGAGCACTGGCAGGCAACACTAATCTGGAGGGACAGAGGAACTTCATCCAGCATTTGTGAAGATCATAGAATAGTTTATGTTGGAAGGGACCTTTAGAGGCATCTAATCCAACCTCCTTGTGATGAGCAGGGATACCTTCAACTAAATCAAGTTGCTCATTGCCCCATCCAACCTGGTCTTGAATGTTTATAGGAATGGGACATCTACCACCTCTTTGGGCAACCTGTTCCAGATATTAGCTTGAGGTGACTGGAGAAGACTTTGGATTTGGGATCAAGTTTTATATATTTGCTTTGGGCTTGGAAGAATTTTTAGAGCTCGTTTTTGAAGTTTATGTAACAACTATCCATTATTTTTAGAGATATGAACAGAGAAACAGTTCAGATGAGAAGATAATTAATAAAAAGTCAACACATTAGAGCTGTTTGCATTCCACGGGAGCTTTCAGAGAGCTACTTTTCATTCACTCTTTCCTTAACTTATTGTGTGAAGTACTTCTTATTAAAAAAATTGTTTGTAGACTTAATGATGTTTCTTCTTTGCCACCTTTTCCCCCTAGAAATTACCTTAAAATAAATTGTATTCTATGAATTTTTCTGCTCTACTTTTTTAAACTTTCTTCTTTACTTTTCTTTTTACCATTTTATAGTTTTTTCCAGAAGGAAATAACTTCTGAAAAGGCTGTATGTGATAAAAGGAACTCATATAAACCATTGTCCTTTGAAATAGAATGCATGCAAAAATGAAAAAATAAGAGGAACAAAAATGAGAAAACTACAATTTTGAGGCCAAATGAAACAAAAAACATTAAAGACATTTTATTTTGATAAAGGTGGGAAATGATGGGAAAATTGTAAATATCTTGAGATAATTTTTAAAGTTAAAAAAATAGCTTCTGTAAAGTTTTAAAAAAGGTGTTCAGACAAGAACATCTACTTGCCTGGTATTTTTTCAGGCATAATGGTATTAACACTTATTGACCTGTATATGTTACAGCATGTCACAAGTATTTAAACTAACATCTTCTAAGCTAACTGGCCTGTCACTGATTTCTCATATAGATGCTGACAACAGGGGGCAATCCCATATCCTCTACCCTTTGTAACCGGTATACTTTGTTGATCTCTGCAAATAAATCCTCTTTATACTTTCACAAAATCTGACCATTTCAACTTCCATGCCAGGATTATTAGTCTATGAGAAGTCATACATTTAAGATGATTTCTTGTTGATGTTCACAAAAATCTGGACTGATTTCAACTGCTGTCTGCTAACTAAATGAACAAAGGAATAGCTGTTTTGCTAATTGGGGATGCATGAAGAAGATGTAACTAAGCAAGTGCTATTGAGAAAAGTCAGTCACTGTCCTCAGGTATCATCCTGTGCTCAGAGACTATCAACAAACCCTCCCGCAAACATGCTCTATTTATTGATTATACAATTTAAGATATGTGTGCACAACTTGGATGAACACGTGGACCACTGGAGACAACCTCTCACCAACACCAGCCTGTCCACTCCCTCCTAAATTTCTTTTCCCATTTCCGTCTTCTTCACTTGCAGTATCATCAGAGCCTGCATCCTGCACTGACTGCCAGTGCAGACTGCTGAGGTGGTGATCTTTCTGATAGCATTAGGGACCTTTAGTGCCACTCACCCCATTTCAATAGTCGATCCAAGAAATGAAGGAATACAGTAATCAGCAGCTGCTTTTGTGTAGGGTGGCCGGGCAGAGGTATCATTCCAGTAAATGTCTTTCTCCATCCTTGGCAAGTTCATGTGCATCTCATCCACTGCCAGAAGTGAAACCTTAAATTTTTTTTGCATAAATCATGTCACTTTCAACATAGTGGAGTATACTGAATAGTCTACTTTATACTCCCTGGGTAAACATTTCTTTCAGAAACTGTTTAACATATGCTGCGTATGATGGCCTGGGCATTAGGAAGAGACTCAGTATTATAAAACAAACCCCCTATATCTGCCTATACTCATGAAAGCATAAATTTTATCATAACTTGAATCTTCTACACTGCAAACATATTTGTGCCAGATTGAAGTCCTTCCCACACGTATAATGAGTTAAATGTGATCCATCATGTGCTATGAAAAGTCTATGTAAAGTATTACACATGTGCTCCTTAAAATGTCCAGAGGTCAAGAATCTTTCTGACAGGCCTCATTGCCATTTTAAGACATTCCAAATCAATTATGTGAACATGCTTCTAATAAATTTTACACAACAAGGCACAGGAGCATGAGTATCCTGACATGGTGCTAAGCCAGAGGGCATCTTTGTCAGTGTGAAGTCCTTTCCCATTCTTGCACATACCTGCAAGGCTTACTCTGGTTACTTTGCTTAATTTGGTGGTTTATTTGGCCCTTGCTCCCCCTAACTCCTGGGGTCTGCTTTGCTGAAGTGGAGTCTGACAGCAGCTCAGCCACCCCTTTTCTTGGCTCTATGCAAGGGGAGCAGTGAGTGCTATGGGACCTCCTCATGTCTCTGAGCTCCTTGACAGCACAACAGCCAGGACTCTTTGGGAATCAGGGGTAACTGGATTAAGACTGTACCCTTGTCATTCCACAGCACCTGTGACAGGGGACACTGGCTCCTGTGCTGACCACAGATACTGCCATGGGTGACAGCACTTGAACATGAATCATGGTACTGGCCCTGCTTGTTAGTTCAGAGCCCCCTTTGGTCTTTTTACTATTTTTGCTGCCTTTCTTTTTAAAGGAAGGTTCATATGCAATATTTTAATCTCAAAACATTCAGATTAGCAAAATGTGTTCTTATCTATGTGGGAATGACTTTTGGATTTTGCAGGATTGACCTACATTACATGTTTTTCCAGGCATAGAGGGGTCTTATAATTTAAGGTCAGCTGTTTGCATGTTTAGTCAGGCATTGTAAATGCCAAATACCAAGATCAAGATGAATTAGCTTGTGAAAACAGACTCTGTGGATCACAGCCACAGGTAATCCTTCAGGGAAAGAATATGTTTTGCTGGCACCTGTTGCCCTGATTTATTCCTCAATGTAAGACATAGTGTTAGATGTAATGATAACCTATGGTAAAGCTGGAAGTAGAAATAACAACAGCAACCTGCAAATTTCTATCGATGCACCAGTTAGTTTCAAAATCATCATCATCTTCACCAAATGGATTAATGAGTTGTTCAGCGACCTGGAAAGAGAACGAGACAGTGAAGAGAGGTTGCCATGCCATGTCAGGACTACTGCTGCAGAGAAAGTAGGATTGGATTTTTCTCTCTCTCCCTGCCTGTCACTTGCAATCATAGCTTGAGCTCCTGTGTGATGGTTCTGCCAGCCTAGTGAAGGAACAGCTTGCTTTCACTATAGATTCATATCTCTGTGCCTTGCTGGTGCTGTCAATCATCAGCACTAGCCCACTGGGAACTGAGACATGTCTGGGCCAAGGTAATTGTCACATCCAATAGTCATTACCTTTCCTTACTGTTGTCTTCAGCTCATTTAAATGAATGGTTTAGCAGCTAGAGGCTCTGTTATTGCACTGTTGTCTGCAATAATCCACGAGCCCATGGGGTCACTATTCCCAAGCCTTGCAGCTGAAGTCTGCTGGAGGGAGTAGAGCTCATCTGTCCACCTCAGCCGTTAGCCTCTGCTTCTTTATTAGCATTAACCCAAATGGCAACCATCCAAGGCTTTTGAGAAAAAGCAGCTTACAAAAAAAAGTGACTCAAGTGAACTCTGTGCATCATGCTAGCCAAATCCCAGAGACAGAATCTGAGTCTGTCCTTTAATTTAGCCTGCTGGCTTGGGTTTCTGTACCTGAAGTAGTTGAAACTGCAGGGCAGAAGCTCATCCTGTGGAGGACACAATCAAACATTAAGCTCAGACACATTTGTGGTGAGGCACCTCAGTCTGGGAACTAGTCTGGAAAGAGAACTCTCTCTGGCTCCCCATATCCAGTGAAGAAACCCCAAGAGACTGTCCCCCACCCCTGTGATCACTAAAGTACATTGTATGGAGAGTAAGCACATGGCTGCTGATGGAGAAAAAATGATTAAATAGAAATTTTTTAAAAAAAATTTTTAGGAAATTCAGACTGTTTTTTCAGATTTTTTTCAGAAATTCATACTCTCTATTTCCTAGTTTCTTGGTGCACTGACATTAAGTATCTTCTCCCCTCCACTCTTTTCTCCTGTTTATCTTTTTAAACCCTGGTTTTGAAGCTGATCACATTCTTGATAACCCTTCCAAGCCTTCTTCATGGTCACCAGGGCCATGCACAGGAACAGCAGTCAGGTCCCTGGTTTAATGTGGATAGGGGTAAAGCTATGATAGGGCATGATTAAACAGTCCTGTTCATTAACCTCACTATGGACAGCTATGATCTAAATAAGATACAGCTGTAAGGCTCCCTGGATATTTTTCCTATGTGCCTCTAGGTTGTACCTGTGGATATGCACTTGCTGACTCTCCAAGGCCACCATTTCCCAGGCCAGCATTGGCACACAACAAAAGAACTGCTGAGTAGATTAACACTACAAAAACACCTGTAAGGTGGGAGCAATGAAAGGAGACAGGGGTCACCTCTGTTCACACTCCTTAACGTGGTATTAAATTTTGGGTACAGCTATGAAAGTGCTGCAATAGGGAGGAACCAGAACACAGTCTGTGTTGTGGCTCTCCACAGAAGACATAGATCAGCTTTGTGTAAACCAGCAGACCACCACCCAAAAATCCACCATAAAACCTATCATATGACCTTAAAAAAGTGAGGACTGGGGCAGAGCAGACAACGGTGGTGGCTTTTTTTGGCTAACTTGTTCCTGGGCTGTGAAACATGACTTTATTCTCCAGAAAGGAATGTAGTGCTGGACAGCTAAACTCTGTATTTGGACAGTTCATCTATCCCTGTAATGGAAATGGGGATTTAGAAGTGTCTTATGTAATGGGAAACTTTGGCCCTGTATTATAGGTATAACAGACCAGGCTTGAGGCCAAGGAATGAGCTCAGTTTACGCATTATTTCTGAGGAATTGCCAAGTTACTGGAAGTCAATACCTCAGGGGCCTTTTTGCTGCCTGGCAGCCAAAGTCCAATATGCTCAGCAGGAAACTGGCTGTAACCTTCAAGACAAAAATATCCTGACTGGGGACAGTGAAGGTTTGGATGAACCTCCAGTCTGAGGAAACACTGCTGATATTAAATTAACTTTTAAAAATTTCTCCTCACTTCCATTTCCTTATGCAGAAGATTTTTCAGTTACAATGGCGTCTCATACCTGCCACAGCCAGGAGCTGGCTGGAACCTCTGAGCTTAACTGGAAGAGATTCTATAAACATCCTTGGGTGCTGAAGAAGGAAAACCAATTTCCCCTTAGGAGCACCAGCAGGGCAGTCAAGAGGAACAACTTACTGTTTTTAATCCTCTAGTATAACAGGAATACACTGCCTTGAGATAAAACCTCACTTTTCTCCAGGAGGAATTGCTACCTTCACTGTACCAGCCTCCCTTCCTCTCTCTCCGGCTCCATCCAGCTGGTCCCTAGGAGGCTAAATCCTTTTCCCCCTCATTTCCTAGGACACAGCTCTAGAGGAGCTTGTCCTGCACGCACTTTACTTTTCCTCACATCTGCCAGCTTGGTGTGCTGCCTTCTCTACTCTGCCCTTTGGAGTTGGCTGTGGGAATGTGTCTCTAAAACTGGCCGACTTCATTCAATTTGTATTCTAACAGAAAAGTTAGCTCTGTATTTCCAGCCATGATTAATAAATACAAAAGGGAATCTAATGTACATGGACCCCAATGAAACTTTTTTCTAGTTAGTCTATTGCAGGGGAGAGAACCACCTTGAGATATGTGGCTTAATTACTCAACTCTCAGATTGATTGTGATACGTTAGCCTAGCAGTCATCAACAGGCTGACGGGCAGCATCCAATTCCTCTATAACTCTTCTTTTTAATGAACATTTTAATGCAGTGGAGTTCTAGCCAATATTGTCTGTCACTCTTTCATAGCCCTCTGGAACTGGGGACCTTTAATTGCCTGAATCTGATGAGAGTAACAGCAGATACTACCAGCATTGATCATAAGAAGAAAGTATCATTCTCTTTCAACTGATGCCAGGTCTGCAGCCATAGTTCCCCATTGCAGAATGGACTGGGAGAAATAAATCTCTTTTCTGTCAATTTATAGTTCAAGTCCTGAGACCTTGTGGGAGTAATAATCCCTTGGGGAGTTGTGACTGCATTGGTGCTATTAAATGGACTCCCTCAGATTCATGACCATTTCTTACCATACGGTCTGTGTGGTGGAAATTAAAAATGTATTGCATGGCAATTCTCTATGACCACAGAACACTTCAGGCTGAATTCACCACTGGTGTAATTTCAGTATTCATTGGTGATTTTACAGGTGTGTCACAGATCTGACACCGTGACCAGTCCCCCCAAGGATTTCGCCCATCACCTGTCCAGAAAGCCAGTTTACCTTGAGCCATCCTGCGTAGAAGAAGAACTGCAGAAGTGTGAAGATTGGAATGTAAATATCTAAGTCATGTCCCTGGTACCCTTGGTCAGTATCCAAAAATTGACGCCCTATCAGGCAGGCAAAGAAAAAGGTATAGACTGCGAGAGTAACAACCTGCAAAGAACAGAACTTTATTGAAATAATGAACTAGTACAATCTTATGCATAAGGCAACCCATACTCAAAGGCCTTTGTCTGCCTTTTGCCATAGAATTTATAAATCTGTAGGAGGTATTGCAAATACAGAGGCTACAGGAATAATTATGGCCAGGAAGAACACCCAGGAAACAGAAAAACATTTCAGTGCTTCCCTCCCCTCTTCCAAATTATGCAAGATTTTCGAAACAGCTCTGCATTAAATACAGATTAAATAGTTAGCCAGGCCTCCACAATCCTGTGTGAGTGAACCAGTGCTCAATACCTCAGAGACTCTGGCTGGGACTGTGAATGTTTTATACCATGAATGTTTGGTACCAACCCCCCTATTATGGAAATTGTGTTTTGAATTTTCAACAGGATAATAGCTCAGTACCTGGGTATAGACCAGTGGAATTCCAACCCAGTCATAACCAAACAAAAGGCTACACCAAGACCGGTACTTATTCATCTCCTAAAAGGGGAAAAAAAAACCCAACCAGCAAGAAACCACAATAAAATAAATTGCATGGGGTACAATTCTGAATTATAAATATTTTTTTGCAGTTTATTTTTGCATATATAAAAGGACAGGGAGAAAAGAAAGTGTAGTATGTATAAATTGATACTATAACTGTACCCAGCACCCCATTTGAATGTTGACTTGGTTTATGGAGTTGGAGTGCTTAGTATGCTTTGTATTTCTTCACAATTCATCTTCTGTTATTATCATTCACAGTCTAGTGATACATGAAAGTGAATATAATATATCATAAAAAGGATATTTTACCACTTAATGAAATATTCAGGGAGATTATCCTCTCTGAAGCTGATAATAAAATCTTCAAAATGCCAAATTATTCTCATTTCTCATATTTTTAGCAATGGAACAAGTATGAAATTAGAGTGATGTTACAATAATTTTTTACTCATCAATTTTTTTGCTTCTTTCAATAACTTCTTAGTCATATTAAAAAAGAATCACAGTGAACAGTGTGTGTTTAAGTGTACATTGGTACACAAAGAAAAGAGGGATAAATCCTGAGAAAGGTCATTTAGATGACACAGGAGATCTGTGCATACTAAATAAAACCAATTATGTAAGTGAAAAGCAACTTCAGATAAGTTTTTTGTAGATTTCCTTTTTCTACCTACATTCATCAGTGTCTGCAGATCCACACTGTCTCGAATTCTTCCCTCTTTTCGTGCCTTCGATGCCAAATTTCCGAACCAGACAAATGGGACCCAGTATTTCAGGTGGGGAGACTTAAGGTCATCAAAAAGTTTTCTTTCATATCTTGTCATAAAACCTGTTTACCAAAAAACCAAAACAACCTTCATTTATTCTGTGCTTTCAGTACTACTGATACTATAAATCTGGAATATGTTTCTATCTGTTTATGTAATATTTTCATAGAACTCTGCTAAACACAACTTATAATTCTAACTAGTAATCTCCTCTTTAAAGCAAACAAAAAAATAAAATAAAAAAAAAATCCAGGACAGATCTTGCTTGAATGGACTTCTTTTTGCATTAATTACCTAGGCTAAATTCCTCTTTACCAATATAGGCAAAAATTTGCTGTTACTGTGTTCTCATATCTAACTGCTGACATATGGTAGATACATAGAATACAACGAATTGTACAAATTATTCTCTAGTTTCATATTCTGCTTTCAGAAAAATAAGGAACTGGATATATCAGTCAAGAAACATTTTTCACCAATGATGGCTTTCAGAAGCATTTTGACATACATCATAAGGACAGTTATATGTCCTTCCGATTGCCTTCTGATTTTTGCTGTATCTGCAAAGCAGTGAGCAAGCAACAGAGGATACAAATGCATACATGAAACAGAGCCTAACAGAGTGTGTGCTTCTGCCAGTGAAATACGTCCCTGACAGATTGTTTGATGTTTTCTTTGGAGTTGTGAAGGCATGCAAAGAGATGAATAGGGAATTGTGCACAGAAATCCCACTGCTAGGGGACACCGGGCCAGGTGACATGCTGTGGGGCTGCACGCTGAAGCTGCTCTCTGCCTGGCAATTTGCCTTGCTGGGGTGCTGGGAAGGTATTAGGTTTCCTGAAGAGTTCTCCTGCCTCGTGAAGCCCTGCTTCCCCCTGTTGCAAGTCCAAGGTCACATAACCGAGGAGCCAGGGCTGTGTGTGACAAATCCTGCACCAGAGCCAATCTCTGCCTGGGACTGGCAAGGCAGCAGCTGGCTTTTGGAGCAACACCTCTACCCCCCGGGGGAAGCAGGCTCTGCTCTGCTGTCCTCCTTCCACCCAGGCTTTGACAAAAACAACCTCAGAAAATCCACACTTTCCTTTGTCCAAATCCTGGATTTTCTGGTAGTGGAGCAATTGTCATGTTTGGAGGATCTTAGTTTTTGCTCAGGTGTGTAACATCTATCAGGGTGGGTATAAAGCTTCTTTTGTTGAATTGACATTAGCTCTGAAATAAGACAAAGTTAGTAACATGACAGCCCCAAAATAGGGGCCTCAGCCAACCAATTACAAGTTTGAATGCTGAAAATTCAGTAAGGGAATTGACAGTAGACTCCAACTAGTAACTAAGAATATGTCCATTATGGCTAACATTGCCAAAGATACGTGACACAACAAACAAATAAATATGAAGAAAATCAGTTGCGTTGCATAGAAACGTGAATTAAACTAAAGGAGATCTGCTAATCACAGTGATCTTAAATATTCTGTTGTTGAGGAAAACGTCAGTATTGTACAGTTGGAACAAGCCCACACAGGAGGTATGAAATACTGTAACTACTGAGAAGGAAGGCAAGGACAGGACAGAAAAACACTATGGAAGAGGAAACATTCCTCAGCAAGAGACAGTACATAGAGTTTCAGAACAGAATCAGATAAAGCTTTTAGAAGTTCTCTGGGCATTTTGCAGCCACCTCTTATAATCAACTTCACAGAAATAATCAGGCAACCAGACAAATTAACCTGCTAGTCATGACTCCTGACTCCTAAAAGACAGTCTTTCAGGCTGCCTTTTTGTCCTGCCAGCCTGCTTATTACAGGAAAAGATGCGTCTGTCAGGCTGAAACAGACAGACAGAAAAACAAAAAAATTGAGTCTGGAGTAAACACCGGATGCAAGTCACTTGGAGACTCTGGAAAGACAGACTGAAGGAGTCACAAAGAACAGCAAGGGTCTGTTCAGCTTTCCACTGAAACCCAGCACCTTTTGTTCAGAATGCTCAACAAAGTCTTTTTTTTTTTTTTAATTATAAAGTTCAAATTGGCATTGAAGTGTTTGTGTTAATATTGATTAAATATTCTCTTTGTTGAATATCAATAATGCCTGGCATTCTTATTGCAGAAAATACTAATTCTGGATTGCTCTGACTGCTGGCCACGCAGACAACATGCAGTACAGAATACCTCACTGTTATTGCAGTGGTAAAGAAACACTTTACATTCCATCAAATATAGGGGAGGCTATCAAACTTCAGTTATTAAAATTACATGGTTTCTAAATATGGTCATGCTATTTTTATTTAGAAATATTCAAAGAATTAACCACGAAACTCTATAAACAAGAATACTGTTTTTGACAAGCACTGGAAGACTGGAGCAGCTCCAGAAAATGGGAAATATTTGTCAAATATTGTGCCAAGATCTTGTGCATTCCTTGTGCCAAGGAATGACAGGGCGCTGAATCCTTGTGAAAGTATCAGAAAAGTGACATGGAGTGCAATCAATAAATAATCAAAGGACACTAATGTGAACAGTGTCAGCCAAAGAGATCTTACAGGAAAATGATTGATGAGAACACAAGCCTGCCTGGGAAAAAAATCATTCATGCTCTTCCTTAAGTGATTCAAAGAGTATTCAGTTCTCCTGTCAAAACTCAATGGTTTGAGACAAGACTGGTTCAGGTTATTCACATTAAATATTTTTAGTACTAGTGGTTAGAGAAGAAGGAACATGATCAAGTAGATAAAGTTTCATTTTCTGCTTCTGTGTTATGTGGGAAAGGGTTCATTCAGATTCTTCCTTCCAGTAGAGGATTTGGGATGCAGTCTTCAGCCATCCATAGGTATTCATGTTGCTGAGCTCACACTTCATGTTTCTAGTCAGTGTTTCCCATCAGCTCTTTTGGGGTGCTCAGCTGCTCACTAATGACTCTGGTTTTTAACAGTTGTGCTCTTGAGCATTCAACTTCCCTCTTGCACTTTGCAGCCAACAGGACTGCTGTGCTCAGGACAGTTGCTAGACATTTGACACTTGCAGCATCTGTGCCCCAGCAATGAGCATCATAAAGGAGTGAATCTACATGGATCTACTGTCTACAGTTCCATAAAGAGTGTTAAAACATGAAAAAGAGTCAGAAGGAAAGTCCAGCACTCAAGACTATATCAAATAGGGAGAGACTACAGTTGGTGAAGCTCCTGAGCTTCAGTCAAGCCTTTATGCAGTCTGCTAACAGGTAACTATTGAGGGAAAAAGTATGTTTTCTTCTAATTAAAAATAGAAGAACCCAAACCTATTACAAAATCCAGTGAATAGAAGATAACACAGTGCAAGTTCAGACTGAAAATAAGATGTCACTCTTCAACATCAAGTTTACTGTTGTGAATGTCTGTTCACCTAGGATGTAGTGTAGTCTCCAGTATATCCATCTGAATTTTAAATCTAGGCTGATTATATTCCTAGAAGGTATTACAGCTCAGTCAGAAATTGCAGCATGTTAAAGGATGCTGCTAGCAAGCTCTTGTGCTTTGTGTTATGGATGAGTCAGACTAGATTATTGGGGTACTGTTCTCAAATTTAAAATCTATTAATTTAAGCAATTCATTTGCTGAAAAAAGAAGTGTGTAGCAATAGTTATGTCATGGCAGTTCTCAGTTTTACAGCAAAATGCTAAATCGTCATAAGTTGTTTCAATGATGACTGTGCTGTAAGTATCAGATTTGTCCTGTTCACATTCATATTAAATGCCTCCCTCCCATGCAGTCTGATATGCAATGCCACAGGGAGCTAGGGAGGGGATGATTACAGAGTATTGTCTAACTCACTAGATGTTAATAGCGGCAAAATATACCCTGAAGTGCTCGGTACTGCACCAATAAAAATTCTGCAGCACAATATGCATAAAACCTACAAAATAAGTATTGAAATCCAGAGCTGATGACACTATCTATACTTATATACACAGTTTATACTAAAAGATTTTTTCACTGTTAAAAAACCCAACAATCAAAACTTGCTTTCCAGTCTACAATTTTGGTACAATGCTGTGACATTCTGTCTCTTTGGAACAGATTGTCTTTAGCAGTAGGGAGGCAGAGCTGGATTAACTGCCTGGAAATGTTGTAATTTTCCAGTGTGTTGTAGAAGCAGATTGCTGGGGAGAGTGACAGAAGCTTCCTTGACCTCTCACAGGCTCAGGTAAACAGTTTTGTTACACAGCACAAGGAAGAGAGCTTTAAAATTCAATGAATCCAACAGAAATGGTTTGGGGTTTGGGGTGGTTTTTTTCAGTGTTTGGTGCATTCTGCCTGGCCTTTTTTTTTTTTTTTTTTTTAATATCCACAGCTTTCTATTTGCTCACACATATTTGAAATGTATATGTGTATATACACACTGCATATTTTAACTTGCTACAACTTTGCTTACTAACCTCTGCCAAAGGAATAATTTTAAGAAATTCAAGATATTCAGTAGAAAACATGACTTCTATTTGGAACAGATCCCCACATCTTTGCTTTGCTGTTCTACCTTTGACACTGACCATGCCTGTCAGAAGGCACAGTGCCACATCTTGCCTTTAAATATTGAGCAGTCAGTCCTTGATAGACAATCAAAGTGTTACTCACTTCACCATCATTACACTCACTGTGTCATTGAAAGAAACAGAAAACAAAGGCATGTTTAATACTTAGTATATTTATCCTTGAAAAACTAAGTTTAAGGTAAGCTTTTCAATATAAAGAAAAAATCCTTGGGGCTGAGGGTTTTTTTGATAAATCCCAACACATAAAATGTGTTTAAAATGCAGTCTACTTAAATAAAAATCGAGATAAAGCTGTACTTGTGAAGAACCTGCAGAGATCAGTCTCTGATACACCAGACAAATTTATATCCCAAACATTGAGGCAATACCATATAACAAGTCACCATTCCTACTGCATCATACTATATCACAACTCTGGGGTTTTTTGCGCTTTAGGGAACATTGTACCTGCTCCATAGGCCTGAGTGTTTGGGGCAGGCCTATTGCCTCCGTGGGGTCTGAAAGCAGATTCACATAGGAGTGTCAAACTCATTTCATCTCTATAGTGTTGCTAAAGACTTTAGGAACATTAAAGATGCACTCTTAAGGTTATGTCATTTAAGTCAGTAACAAAAAATTAGTGGGTTTGACGTGGGTTCATGTGGGGCCACAGGAAGGAAAAATGAGGCTTGCTCCTTCCCTCCCTGAGCCCCCACTTCTGAGGGAAAGGAAAGCAATTTTGGGGAGGCAAAGTGCAGTACCTGCTCCTACCACATGGTCCATGGTGGGGAACCTTTTGTACACAGCTGTGCTGACAGAGCGAAAGATCAGCAGAGATGTTAAATTCACGTAACGCATCAGAGTCCTCCTTAACAAGCGCCCGTACTCATCTCTGCCCTGGACACAGCTGGAGATGAGCAGCATCAGACGATCTGGCCATGGCAAGTTCACAAACTGGTTCCACCAGCGATTCACCACCAAAGTAACATAGAAACCTGAGGGTTAGAGGGAAAAAAAGTCCAGTGCCTATCAGGATTTCATTTACTTTAATTTTAGTTTGTAGGGTGTTGTTCATATCACTAAGCTGGTACATTTCCCAGAATAAATGCAATAAGCCACGTCAAAACCCAGGATGCAATAAATACTAATTATTTAATGGACATTGCAATGTAACAGTACATTCCAGCTGAGTATCTCATACCCAAAGATTTCCAAATTTCCTCTTCTGTAGTAAAACTTAGGGTGGATTTAGTTCATTGGAACATCAGGTACAAGGTATCAGTGTTAGTGGGCATGATCTAGATCTAGATATATGTATCTAGGTCTAGATATATGGAAAGCTTTTTTGTTAGTGTATTAAGAACATGAGCATAAATGTTGATATGACAAAAGCAACTTGAACTTGAGGAGACCAGTTGGAAGCAGATGATTTATTGTGAACCTCTAACCTCCCACATGCCCCTCAGCTCTGAAATGCTTCCGTACACCAACATTCACAAAATGTCTGAACAGAGTTGGAGAATAATTTCAATTTTAACCTGTACTTACCAAGCACAAAAGTTACTGGGATTTGTTCAGCATATTTATCACAGTAAATTGATAATTTTTCGAAGAACCGTTTTTGGCTACCTGTAAGAAAAAATCTGCAGCAAAAATAAAATGTATCTGCCCTTCGATAATATTCTGGCACTAGCTACTAAGTGCAAACACGTATAAATAATCAGATATGTGCACTGGGAAACAATCTTGGCTAATGCCTTCAAGCAAATTCTTAAAGGTAAAGGCCTGAACACTTTTGGCAAGTATTAAAGAAGCTGAGGGAAACAACAGTATTATTCCCTGCCCTTTGTAGTTTTCTCAGGACTAATTTGTCTGACACTACTAATTTGATGAATATGTCTGAAGAATCAGTTTGTTGTTCCATACAAACCAAAGATGACAGCAAGCTCTAAGTCTTCAAGTAGAGCTTACTCTCGTTTTTCAGACTTGTGCTTAATGGAAATGCTTAGGTCTGCTTGAATTGCAAAAGGTTACCAATCAAATTCTTCTGATTTGAAAATGTTACATTGTTGCAACAAATTCTTTATTCTTGCTCCTCTGAAATTTTTCATTTCCGCAAAATTAAAATATGACTGTATTTATTTTGCAATCAGGAAAATATTCATCAAATTATAGCAAATGGACCATGGTTGTAGCTTCTGCCCACAAGAAAAGATATCTGATGAAATACAACAAGCTTCAGTATATTTTGGTTTTTATTTGTATAGGTGAGTATTACAGTTATTCTTTGATTTCTTATAAAAGGAACAAATAACAAATATTTGGTGGGTTTTGCTTACAATTGTGCAATAAAAACTGAAGCACATACAGAAAGCTTTCTGTGGTGTATTTACAATGGTCTTCAATTGCTTGACATTTCAGTAAAACTAGATTCATTTAATAACTGTGAGACTTTGGTGTTCCTGTACATATTAATGCTATAATTTTCTTTCTTTGTTTAGATTACTGAACAAAAAATAGTGATTAATCAGAAAAAACTGAAGCTCATTTTCTCCTTGCTTCCAATAAAAAGCAGAGATATAATTAGAGATTATGGTAAGGACTGAACCATAATTTTGATACTTGTATGTAATGTACTTCATCAATTAAAATTTCACTGTACTAATTGATGCATTACATCTGTCATATGGTATTTAATCCACACCTTGGTAGAAAAAGCAATTCTTCTTCTAATGTGTTCCTCCCAGGTGCTGGGTGACACACAGATAACAAC
Source organism: Acrocephalus scirpaceus scirpaceus (assembly GCA_910950805.1). Lineage (NCBI taxonomy): Eukaryota > Metazoa > Chordata > Aves > Passeriformes > Sylviidae > Acrocephalus > Acrocephalus scirpaceus. The sequence goes on from OU383777.1 coordinate 35,222,129, forward strand.
CATGGCTTCCATGCAGTTTTCCTTGGCTTTTTGCAAGCTTAAAAATTGAGTTTGCATGCCTTCCTAGCTTGAAGCAAAACTTTGCTTTTCCTGGCTATGGCTATTTAAGTTCACTCTAAAATTATTACCTCTCAGTGTTGTTAAATTTCCACCAAGCAAACAAAGACAGAGTTTTGCAGGGAGAATAAAAGGTCTATATCTATGATCTAAAGCAGGGAGGCACACTTACAACTGACAGCTCAAAGTCAGAATGACAAAAGCTGTATAACCTAGGCTAGCCCTGAGTTTTTATTTAGTCTAACTTCAGTAGGATGGTTGCTCAATGCTAGGCTAAAAGTAGGGTCAGCTGAATATGATAAACAGTATTGACACTTCACATACTTCCTCTGGAACCTTACAGTAAACATGGAAAGGTAAGCACATTAGAAAATGTCCAGGGAAAAGACAGTAAGTAAATAGTAACCTCCCCCCATCATTCACCAGCCTAACACTAGGTAGTCTGAAACTTCAGTATAACATTTAATGAGATGTGAATTGGAAAGAGTGTACCTGTATAACACACTTATCGCTGTGTAAAGAGTTGCAAAAACAATAAATTCTCTGTACAGCAATTTGTAGATGCTGCCTTTCCACCTTAGGAGTAATCTGTGAAATCCAAAGAAAGTGGCATTTGCTACTTTGCTGGAATAAGTGACTGTCATCGTCGTGGTAGGCTGGGCCTGGAAACAGTAGAAGAGAAGCAGGACACCAACAACATTTTAGACAGCGTTATCCTAACCTGAATGTACCCTCGTATGGATACATAGATATACACGTAAATTTAAATATATAATAGTATGTGTACATAAATACATGGTGTTTGTACTCATATATATATGTGGAAAGAGAGGGAAAAGTAACAATCTTGCAGTTACAAGCCCTGTTGAGACCTGCAGATTGACTGATGCAAGGCTGTATTTGGGCTTTACATCAACGACCACCCAAACCCAGCAGTTGGCGCTGAATGTGGTCACCTTTCTGGGTGGCAGTGGCAGGGACATGTTACACCTCTGAAGTCTCTGCTTACTCCTAGTTTGCTCCACTCTAGTGTGAGCAAAGAATAGTAAACAAATTTGCTTAACATCATTTTCAAAACTTTTCAGCTTCTTGGTAAGAGAAGTAAAGCTAAATGCCACAAATGCCTGTACATCCCCAGCCAGCATTTTTAGCTGGCTGTGTTAATTATAATAATTGAAAAGCCAAATGAGATTTGGAGACTGCCTCTTTCATTAACAGTTATGACAGCAGTTGAAATCAGCTGGATAATTCTGTTATTTCTCTCCTTGGCAGCTAGACATACTCGTCAATACTTCAGTATTGCATGGCCATGCAAAACAAGCCATAGGGCTGCTCAGGTAGGTAATGTGAGACACAGAGTAATTAAAGTACAACTGAAAATACACAGGTAAATACTTTGTGCTGGGTTTGGTACTTATTTACTCAATGCAGAGGGATGCTACAGGAAATGTCATATGCTTACAAAACAAATCCTAGCTCCAAATGTGAATGAAAGCAGTTTTATACAGCAAGAAAGAGAGTAATTAAAAGAAGCATAAAAACCTCAAGAAAGTTACTGTGTATCACAAATATGATTTTTGTCTATATTTTCATGATGCCACTGTAGCAAATTTATTGGGAAGTGGGGGAGAAAAATCTGAACTCCTAGAAAAAAGATGACAAGCATTTTGTTCATCTTGGCTGTGTCTCTGATGCAGAGCCTAAAGTAAGCCATTAACATTCACCTGTAAAAGTGCCACTTTTTATTTTAGTTACCAAGGGAATCAGCAGGGGAAAGACACCACAAGCCTTGCTGACAGGCTGTCTCTTTTCCTCTGCAGAATGACTGCTCGATATTTGCCAGCATGGGCCTGAAGATTTTTTTTTTTTGAGAAGCATGGATTTTGGTCTTTAGAATCCAAATGATAGTTTTTCTTTTCCTGTGCCTTGGCACAGACCTTTGAATTTTTTGCTGTCATTGTTGTACTCCAAGAAGTTCAATGCAAGAGCCAACTTGTCTGACTGGCATGCATAGAAATGCAGTCCCGTCTGCTAAAAATCTTGTGGTCAGGATGCAATGCTTAAGAAAATGAAGGGACAGATGTCTGTTCTCCTCTAAAAGTGGGGCTTTATAAACAATGAAAGAAATCTATGGCTGGGCTACAGGGGAGGAATGGGGTAAAAAAATATGCTTAAAAATATACTGGAATTGTTTCCTGGAATTGCTGTAGGAGCCTTTAGTTCTTGCCCATTGATGTGGTGGAGTATGTGTTTAAGCCATATCACCAAGTGTGTCTCTATCTCCCCATTAATACCCACTTTGTTATGGAAATCTCCAGTGGGAACAACTGAACTTAGGGACTTATATCTAGAAAAGATGTCTGATAATGGGAGGGCTTATGGCCTGGCAAGAACCCAGACCATCAGCACAACGCAAAGCCATAATGAGAGGATGAAGTTAGACAAATGCAGGATGAAATAAAGCATAAATTTCTAACTTTGGGGGCAGCCAAATATCAGAAAAGGGGACTGGATAGTCACCCTTTGTTTAGGATCTTTAAGCTAAGGGCAAATTGTAGGACAGAAGATGACCTTCAGGAAGAATTCACATAACTGAGACAGGGGCTGAGGGGTTCTGCTGGTCTCCCCTGGTATCTGGGCATTTTTTAAACTTTCTATGAGGTCTCTTCTGATGTGGGCTACAGAGGAAAAAAGGTTGCTTGCAGCACCTTCACAGCATCTGCAGCTCTGCTGGAAGGCAACTATTAGTGTCAAAAACATGACTCAGTTTCTGCATAGGAGGTTCAGGAAGGATTGGTTCCTCCCAGCTATCAGAAAGTGGAAAGTGCCAGAAACTGGTCAGTAGCTAAGCTGGGCAAAGAGGGTCTACCTTCTCTACAGACCTGAAGTAAATCCTGTCTTGCAAGGCCTAATGGATGGGCTTTGGCCACAAGTGCAGGGCTGTAGTGACAATAGGAATCAGGATTAAGAATGTTTCCCCATGCAATAGATGGGGAGAAAAGTTTATTCATTAAATGTCATTTGTCTTCTTGATTCTAGCAACTATATTTCTCTTAATCACACTCCAGCCATCTCTCAGCACCTTACTCAATGCCCTTGACTCTGAATAGAAACTCTTAGAAGACACTGGATGCATCTGTTTTTTCTTTCTGCCTCTGAAATGGAGCAAAGAAAAGTGGGACTGCTACAGCAATTTTAGGCTTTGGTGCCTTGGATTCCTTGCTTTTCCTTGCCTGTGGTACATGCTATTTTATCTTCCTGCTGAGCAAATGCTTTCCTTAACATTTATCATTGGGTTCATATAGGGACTTCAGGATAATATAATTCAATGTCTTAAAATATACATTAGGTCAGATTAGGTGATTACAGAACAGTTTAGACTATACAAAGCTATGAAAGACAGCTATGTGTTTGTCTGGTTAGATTTCTCAACACAGCAAATACAAATTTAAATCTGCATTTGTGTTTTTTTCTCTGAGAATGACAACCATTTAGGTGGGTCCTCCCCTTGCAACAGAAAGTTTTGGCATAAAGCCTTGCACTGACTCTGGCTCTTCCACTGTGGTCCCAAGCCCTTGGTTCACAGGCAGAATGTTGGCAGATAGTTCTTCCTACATTACTTATGGCCACAGGAAATTAAAAAGCTACAACTGAGATGGACAGGAAGAGCGAAGCATAACGATGCCCCCCAGCACATTCCTCCCTGAGCACTCTTTTGGCCAGGGCTGAAGAAGGACAGAGTATATTAGATCAGATACCACAGGCACCAGTGTCATGAAAATCACTCCTAATTATCATGTTGCCCTTAAATTCATCAGCAGATATCGGGCTATGCTTTTTGCTGGTATGCATTTGTGAGTTTTGAGGACATAACACAAGTTTATGCCCATTTGATGTCTATAGAGACCTTGACTCATATCTATGACACTGCTTTTTCTTTTACTCTGTGTTTATTTCCTTTCTGAAACTTTCTCAAGCACAGACTGAAACGTGAGTTATATATTACTCCACTTTTGCTAAGATCATCAGAAGACTTTAGGCATAAACAGCTAAAAATAAAAGCGTGTCCTCTCCATCAATATTGAACCCAATTGTTAATGGGATTTTTGCCTGGCTGAGAATTTCAGGATGCATTAGGATTCAGAGAGAAACCACAGTACAAAATAACAGCCATCAGTGTTTCCTAACTGACCAAGAAAGTCTCGTTACAGAATGTATAAATAAATAGTACCTCTATGCAGACCTACCCCTTGTCATTGTTCACCTTATTTTTTGTTTACAGCATAGAAGAGAAAGTTAGTGAGAGAGATTTGAGTTAAGCCAACTATAAAAACATATTAAGCTTACGCTGTATCCACTGACCTGCTCTTTTGATTCAGCAATCCAAGCCTGAAGGCAAATCCTGGACCCTTCCTCTTTCTTAGACGTCCTAAACCAAGTCCCCTTCAGATCTGCAATAATCACCTTGCTCTTCCCTTAACCTGAAGCAAGGGGTTGCTGGTGCTGAGCACTAAGAGGAGTGGACTGACAAGAACAGGGGTTAAAATGTCTTTCCACTTCTGGGAGTCTGTTTTTGCCAAGTACTCTGTCCTGTCAGTTACACAGGGAACAAACGCAAGCAGCAGCAGCAGCAGCAGCAGCTGCTGATCTTGCTCTTTTCTAGTCTATAATTATAACGCCACTTGCCATTGGAAGGACCTTTCATTTGAATGAAGAATCTTGCAGTGTTTTTGGCCAGCACATATAGTTTTTTTGCATTTTATTTCCTCCAAGATGGGATGGACAAGAAGGGAGCATTTTGTTCTGAGACTTGTCTTGAAAAGTGATATGTCTCTAACACGGTACTCTGAAGACACATAAATGAATAGCACTGATTAGCTACATCTAAATAGGAAGACCAGAGACAACCCCACCAAACCTGAAAGTGTGCTCCAGCTGCACCTTGGTCACAAATGCATTTGCTGCATTTCTGCTTTGCTGATTTGATTTGGGAGATCAGGTCTCTGAGGCATGCTGTAGAAATCACTCATCCCTCAAAACAGGCAGAGTTGCTGCTACTAAAAGTCTCAGCGGACCTACTCACAACTGTATATTTTAGCACGTGAAAACCCTTCTGCAACTGGAGGTTTTACATAGGACTTCTTTCCTTCTTCCCTTCTTCCCCTTTGAAAATGAAATGAAACTCTGTCTTTTATGACCCATGGCATTAAGAGTGAACTGTAAAAGGTGATAGACTGTGAAAGCCCAAGAGATATATCACATAATGCTGTCATAAACTTCAGCAGAGAATGAAATAATATGACTGCGAAGTAAATAAAAAAATGCAGGGGGAAAAATAAGCAAGATTTATAGATTTAATTCATTTTATGAGGGAAGACTTCCCCCCCGCCTTAGTCTCATCAAGCTATTTGAAGCCATTTATTTAATTAAAACTTTCCCAGAAAGAATGGAAGTTTCTGCCATTGTTTGCCTTTCTTCCTGTTGTTAATGGCCGAAGAAAGACACTTTGATGTCAAAGCAGGCGAGATATTAGGCTGTGGCATGTGTGTGTCAGGCAGTGGCCTGTGGCGAAAGATGACAAATCATTTTAGCATTCAGTGACTTGGCATGAAGAAACATACTGCCTGATCCTATTACAGAGACTGCCCTGTGCAAGGAAAATTCTTAACAACAGGGATATTTTAAGGGCACTGGTAAAAATAATTACTTAGACCTAAAACATTTTTCTTTGCTGAGCATAATCGTTTGCTGGTCTCACTGAGCAGTAAATAATAGCACCTTTGTGTGTCAGTGGGTATCAGGTGGTTTTCCTGGCAGCTCTTCAGTATTCCTGCAGATTGGAGTGGCTGAGATTGCTCTACTGGCTCCGAGTTGTTTTGCAGAAGACATGAGATTTAGAGCTCCTATGTTTTCAGAGGCAGAAATAAATGCAAGTTTCCATCTGTGTAGCTCCATTGGGACTGGTTCTGTAGGAAGTATTCCTTCTTTTATCTCTAAGGTGTCCCTATTTCCTTGTTGGGTATTTCCAAAGATAGGCAATGTTTTTACCTCGCTTCCTCTGTTTCCCTCTAGGGAAATGTTGTTTCATCCACAAAAATAGTTTTCAGAAGTTCCTTTCTATATGCAGTTCTACTAATGATCACAGATAATGGTGTATTTTGCATTCATTTTCTGTTGATATACTTTGAACACATACAAGAGACAAAAACATTTTAGCACTGTGTAACAAGACAGGTTTCTGCTAGTATCATCCGTGAGTGTTTAACAAGGCAGCTGAGTGCAACAGATAGAAATCCATCAAATAAAAGTTACTTAATATATTTATGCTTTTGACTTCTCTTTCATCTTGATTTTTGAGCCTATCTATACTAGAAGATTTCTGGAAGAGACAATTAATACATATCGTGTGCTAGTGAGGCTTCAAGCAAGCACTTCAGTATCTGTAACAACAACCCATAATGACAATATCCAAAGAAATGCCATAAAAAATTGGCTAAAATGTGGTCTGAATAACATGAAGCAATTTTCTTATTGAAAAGAAGTGAATAATTTAAGTGTTGGAAAGAGAGCAGTATTAAAGAACCTGCTATCAGATTTTCTCAAATGAGAATATATTGAGTTTTGCTATACTGTTCTACTTACTGTCACTTGCTGCTGGGATTCCTGTCTTAAATAAATCAGTAAATTAACATAAAATGTCCTCTGCCCATAGAATGAACGTGCAGAGACTTGCTGTGCTATCTTACAGTCTCTTTCATGAGAGAAATTGCAATAATTAAAAGTTAATCTAGTGGGAGAGATACCACTGTACTTAGCATCACTCAATGTGAGTTATGGAAATACAGTTTAAAGGAGGCTCTTTTATCTCCTGGATTCACATGGTAGAATACTTGAGAGGATTACAAATGAATTTGTCTGCAGGATAAAGCCTGCTGTCCTGACAGATTAATTCTCTGAGTACTGTAAGACTGAAATCAAAAATACTATGCTTTGCAACTTCCTTGTAATGACATAAACATCATTTGTTATGCAGTACTGCTGAGTTTGCTGTTAGAAATATTGTTACTGTGACTCCTATCGGCCTCAACAATCCTTTTATTGGCAAAAGGCCCAGACACACAATGTCACCACGAGACTTATCAGACAGAAGATGTGATCAACAATGCATCAAGGAATAAGGGTCCAGGAACTGGGTTCAAAAGCCAGTATCTGATTTGACTGGGAGAGGTTTCTCATGACTTAAGACTTATGTCTCCAAAGTTCTCCATATCATGTTCATCTGAAACAACCTGGGTAGGCTATTTAATATATGCTAGGATAGTTTAAGTGAAAGCTAAATGGTTGAAAGGCAATCACAGAAGGAGAGGAGCTTGATTTTGCTCTGTGGATTGGCTTTTCTGAGGTCAGTGTCATTCTACTTTGCAATATGACCAGGGTTTCAAAACTTCTTGCACATTATCAAATGTTAGATATTAGATAATTTCTTTACTTACTTAAAAATGCAGCTGATTGCACAGCCATTTGCATAATCTTTTTTTTTTTTCTTTTTTTTTTTTTGATGCTGCAAATCTGTAATTTCTTTTCTTTTTAGTGAAGAAGTTATGTTAACAAAATTTTGTATTGTTCTGGACATTGAAGAATACTGATAGTTGATAGTCAGAGTTCATAATATATACTAATATCTCCTCCATTTCTTAGGGAGCTAAATTCAAGAAAGGCAAATATTTTCCCCCATTTAAATGTTTATTTTGCACCACAAATATTCATCTACTATATTCATGTTAGAGTTAATAATGCATTTTTCTTTGCACAACAGGCATTTTTGCGCTCTCAGTCAAGATTTTTGAGGTATCACTGATAGCCTCATAAATTCATGCTCTTTATGGCTTAATGGCCTAGGTTTTCAGTGAAGGATGTTACATCTCAGAATAGCAAATGGTGACCCATGTTGCCTGCATGGAAATATAATAATAGCAACAACAATAACAATAAAAATAGTATGTAAAAATGGACAATACACATAAGACTACAACTTAGCCATTGTGTTTCTCCCACTTTTTAAGGACAGCTTTGCTTATTTGGAGAAATTCTTCATATGATTATATTTTGGTTTGTGTATATGAAAATCCACCCACAAGAATGATGATCCAGATTAGTGCACTGCCTAAGACAGTAACACCATGCAGTGATGAGTGATACAAAGCTGTGGAGCAATTCACCCTATATGACACTGCTAGAGGTGTGATTAAACCATGTGGCAACTGATGGGAGAAAATACACCCTTCACTATCTCTATTCAAACTAAAGGGGACCTCAACCCAAGATTTAGAGTCATGGTACCAGCAAATGCAAATGAGACTTGTAAGGATGGAGGATTTTCCTGAGTTGTCTCTTTGGCAGAGAGATTTGTTGTAATATCTGCTTGTATGAGAGACAAAAGGAAAGATAAGACACAAGAGATTCAAAGAACAAGAAAGCAAGAAAGAACAGAAGAACATTTCCAGGGAAATGTGTCTAGAAAAGATGAGTTTTTTAGAGTTAGTTATTGTCTGAAAAGAACTTGGAATAGTTGTTGTGGCTATATTTATGAGAATAGGATTATTGGTATTTGTGCTAAAAAGGGATTACATCCAGATGGCTAACCATCATTAATTTATTTTTGTAAAGGGAACAACTCATGTGAGTTTTCTCTTATTTAACTAGTTTTATTTCAAAGAACCCTATTAATACATTCTGGTATTCAAAGTAGCAGCAATACATACATGAAAAGGATAAAACTGAGGACTTTACTCCATCAGCCAGGTGGTCCTGCCAGCCCTGTATTAAAGCTAACTCTGGCTTTCCTCTTTTGCATACTTGAATGTCATACATCTCCCTCAGAACATCATTTGTTCACTTTTTAGATATTGCTTAGAGGGGAAAAAACAGAAAGAGTGTAAAAAGAGTAAGCAGCATGCAGGAAAAAGAATAGTGTGAACCAACAGAGATAAACAACTAACCTTTTTCTATGGATAACAAGCCTGATCATTTCCACCTGAATTTCAACAAACATTCTCTACTCCCTGCAACTTTTCACTTAGAAAAAAATGCCTAAACAGCACGTAAAGTCTTTTTGTTTCCCCAGACATAAGGTTCAATCAATTAGCCAAGAGCAGATAAAACAAACCCTCTGCTTGCTGTGCTGCTGCTGAGCCAGTGTGTGGCCCAGAACCATGCACGGGCATTGAATGGTGCGAGCTGGGGAATTTATCCTTCACACTCCTCTGGGTAAATCCGTGCTTTGACTATTTTAATGAGGTGAAAGAAAATATTTCCTACCATGGTGAGTTCAAGAGAACATTTCCAATCAAGGTAACAGAGATGTATATGATACTGGAGACTAGATTTCTGGGAGGCCTAGCACTTTTAAGGTCACTTTGGAAAGTGTAACAGCAATCCCTCTCTTTTGTGCAACTGAAACTGCTCTGGTTTCAATACTACTTAAGCATTTTTTACCATCTACACAACTGAGTAAGGAATTCAGATTACTTTTCAGAAATGCCCCTCTGCTGCACTGAGCTGGCAGAGCCTTGGCATCATAAATGTGCTGAGCTCGAGGAGACAGAAGAAGACAAGGAGAAGAAATGGCTGCTCTAAACTGGGAGGCATTCCTATGTCCAGTGGAGTGATGCCCATACCAACCAGGTAACTCTAAACAGAAGGTGAATAATATGATATTTCTATCACACAGGGAAATGGTTGGTACCTGTAGAAACTTCTCCATAAGATCAGCTTCACCTCATAGAACAGAACCCAGCAATAACTGGCAGGCTTGACTTAAGTCTGATTTTGAATCTGTGTTGAGCAAAAATAAAAAAAACCAGCCCACTAAAGCCACATATTTTATTTACATAGCAACTTCAGTCTGAAAGAATGAATACCTTTGAAAAATGCTTTAAAATTCATCAGTCAGTATATGTTATGGGGAAGTAGGAAGAAGTTTCATGAATTTCATTTAGAGATGGAAAAATTAAGGCACAGGGAAGGTACCCAGGCCCAAAGCAGACTTGTGAATAAAACACAGGACTCCTGAATTCTCACCTGCTGTCTTTCACTGCTTTTATTTTCAGTATTTGGTGGAGCTGTTTTTGGAGTCTCATCAAGTAAAAAACTCTTGAGTTTTAACAACAGGTTTGTTGGGGCTACAGGTTGTTCAGATTATTGGAGAGTTCAACTTTCATGTGAAAGTGTATTTTGTATTTTTATTTTCTGATTTCTGAGTTCAGGTTTGATATCTCTGCTGTCTTCCAACTAGAGATGAACATGTTGTACTATTTTTAATCGCACTCTGGATCCGTCCCTGGCTTGCTTCTAAAGATAAATGAAGCCACATGTCAGTCCTTACATAAGTTGGTAAGCCCATTGCAGTTGCTCTTCTACTTACTATTGTTACATTTAAAAGCACCTTCAAAGAAATGTAGAGGCTTTATGTATTTCATATTCATCAGCAGAATCTGTCTAGTTGGGCAGCTTGTTTGCAGAATCAGTCTTACAGTTAAAGAGGACAATTGTAACCTTAACATGCTTGAACGGGAAATTTCTTTTTAATCCTCATCATTTTAATAGTTAATGAACTATTATAGTAATATTCTTTATTAGTTTTTATCTTTCCTGGTTAGGCTGTGTTCTGCGTATTCATGAAACAGTGTTTTTTTGTGTTGGTTTTTTTTTTAATCCGTAAAGAATATGCCATTGTTTAAATAATTAAATTGTTTTAATATTGTGTCAGTGAGTTCTGCTGGTTGTGTATAGATATATGCTGCATATAAAAGGAATTTATTTGCCAAGTTTGTATTCTTTAGTATGCAAGCCTTGATTTTCAGTTAATGAATACAGGGCTTTAATGAGCATTTCCTTTTTAGACATCTTGTTTAAAGCTCTTGTTTCTGACATTAATTTAGTGCATGGACAACAGTAGTGATAACATGGATAACAGAGATGAAGACTATGGAGCAGTTTGAGGTTTTGATGCTGCAACATATTTGTACATAATTTGAAGACAGAAAGGAAAGAATCAATGTATGTGATACAGATAGAGTTTGCAAAAGCTTTTGAAATTTCCCCCTGTGACATTTCATAACAAAAGGAGGGGCATGCTGTCCAGCATAAGCTACTGTAAAACAATACAAGATGGGTAAGAAAACCCCATTCAAACCATGGTTTTAGAAGGTCAATATTTCAAGAGGAGCATCTCAGCTCAGAGGCTCCTTCTGGATCTGATAACGTGCAGTATTTTAATTAATGACTTGGCTGATGGAATTGACAGTTCACTTATCAAATCTGCAAGATATGAAGAGCCTTAAACTTTTTTTTTCAGAACAAGATTAGAATTCAGTAAGAATCAATGGACATAGAAGAAAATTCACAAGTGATGTCATACACAAGCTGGAGAAGGACTGGTTAAGCAGTGTTCTGCTGCCATAAGAGAAAAAGCAAAGGATCTTTGGTGGGATGTATAAGCAGATGTGTGATATCTTGAAGCCATTGCTGGGTCAGATCTCAGCTGGAGTGCTGTGCCTGGAACTGAGCACTCTTCTGAGAAAGACCCACAGTAAGAAACCCAGAGAGAACAATAAAATCAATTGGAGGTCTAAAAACATCACCTATGAGAAAAGATTAAAATAATTGTTTATTCTTTGACAAAACTGAGGGTATAGATGATGCTATCAAATGCCCTGAAGATTGCTGCTTCCTGTATCCACTGATATAAACTTGTTACCTCCTCTACACTGCAGCACAGGAGATGAGGTTAGACTTTGGAAGATATTTGTTAGTCCAAGGTTAGTTCAGCACTGGAATATACTGCTTAGTGAGGCTGTTCTGTCTTTCACTATTGGAAGTTTTGAGAAAGAGCTTCAGGAGCAGTTAATATCAATCCTGCTTATTTTCTGTTATTCTGAGCCTTTTTTTAGTGGGTGGATTTGAAAATAATAACACAGACTCACTGGTTTTAACATTCTATTAGTTGGACAGGGAGGGCAGCATAGAGATAAGTTTTAGGGCTCCAATAAGCCGGAAGGTTGTTTATGCGAATGTACCGATTGGATTTGCTTTCAAAATGCCTAGCTAAACATTGAAGAAATATGCCTGAGTGGGGAACTACAGTTCCCAATACTGCTAGAACTAGTGTAGCTGAGCTAGTAGAAGGGGGGGAGAGGCAATTTTTAAAATAGATAAGACTTATAGTCTCTGTACCTTTTTTTGTATATAGTGGATCATTCTTTGTTTTTGGTTTTTGGTTTTTTTCCACTGTACTATGGGGTTTCAATGCATGTGTGACTACTATTAATAGATTCATCCTTTGGCTTTCTTGAATATATTGTTTTATAACATCTAGACAAAAAGGGAGGTAATAAGTACAGTTCATTCAATATTAAAAAATTAATAAAATAAACAAGTAAGTAGTACCACGGGAAGTAGAATGTGAGATTTCAAATTTTATTTGCTTTATTTATCTATGACATTGTTGAGACATCCTCTCCTACTAAACACTTGAACATCTACAAAGAGAACAACCATCTCTTTCTTTTATTCCTCCAAACCTGTAGGGGGGAAAATTACATTAGCTGGCACTTGTGCTTCTGTGTGAAGATGAAAAACTTTAACTAAATTCAGATCAAAGAAAAATGACAATCTTGGTTTTTCTAAAGTCCTGCAGCCATCCTTGCCTCCATCAGAGAGCCCTGCCATGGTCTGGGACTATCTTCTGCAAAACAGCTTTGTCTCTTCTGTTTTCTCCTCCTTGAAATAGGTTTCTTAGGTTGAGCGGACTGTAACTATTAGGAAAAGAAACAACCACACTTGAAAATACAGTCTCTCAGACAGATGGTTCAAATGTGACAAAAGACCTTGAGAGAGAGAGCTGCAGTTCAGGGGAACTGTGTGCAGTGCAGGAACAGTTTGCAATGATTTTTATCACACCTTCCATCAGTATGACTGAAGAGAAGCTACACAAGTGAGACTCAGTTTTTAGTATATAGATTGCTCCTACCAAGTCTGTGCCAAGGTACCTATTCAGTGTTCTATCTAGCTGGATAATGGGAATTGCTGATCTGGGGCATTTAACCACACTAGGGAGCTCAAAATAAACAAACTTTTTTGTCTTGTGTGAGTCTGTCTTGGACAGTCTTTCCTCGAATGAGCCTCAGACCTACATTACATGTGCAGGTCTACACACAGGTCATACATCTCTCCAGTACTGCCTCCTGCGCATCCTGACAAGATTTCCTGAATGGATCCCGGGCCTGATTTGACATCTCACCTTGGGTGATAGTCACTGGTGTATGGCAAAGCTCATTGCTATTGTCACCTGGCCCTGCTTTTGGCTGTGCCCTCATTGGTGACCTTGGCTCTAAGTTCACAATGCCTGGAGGAGTAGCTCTGCCCTGACACTGATGTGCAGCTAAGGAAGGAGCAAAGGGCTGGATAAAAATACTCTTCTAAAATATCTTTTTCTTTTCCCCCAGCCCCTCTCAAAATCCTCTTTCTCTTATTTATGACTCTGAATTTAATTCAATTTATTTATTCAATTTATTTTAGCTTTTAATTTTAACCATGTAAATTATGCTTTCTGTAGTTTGTTGCTGCCTGACTTTTTAAAGTATTACACACAGCAAAATACAGGAGTACTTTGACAACATAAATCTGTTGGTGATTAATTTTAGCAGTCAAATATCTTTGGAACCATACTGCTTTTATTTCTTGAAATGCAAGATGTCTAATCTGGTTAAGACAGCAGATTGTCATGCCAAGCACAGTCATTGTACAGGATTAAGAACTATAGGATTACAGATCCTAATTATAGACTCTTGTTGGTTTACTATGTCTTAATAGGTTGTTTTCAACTTCTGATTCCATTTGTCATCTCTTCTGCAATCGTGTTTTTAATAAACTTTCGGATGCATCTTTTTATTTGCCAAACCTGTATTCTGATAGCACTGTCTGGATTCTACTTCATATCAATTTCAGCAAGTTAAATAGTTTAAAGTTTAAGGTCCTTATACTGAACATCTCTGCTCTTTTGGGTCTTTTACAACGAACTTCAAGTTATACTGTTTGAATATTTGAATATTCCATTTTTTGCACTTTGGTTTCCTGGTTTTCAGATTGCTTCCAGAAAAGCTATAGATGGCGACTTTCTGTAGCCATTTTTTCTGCCCGAGGTCTGTTGTAGTCAGTAGTCAGTGTAGATTTGCATACTGGAAAGTAAATTAGAAGATATTAGTACTTACAGGTACTCTATTTACTTTATGATACATTTGCCTTTTGACATCATCTTTGTCATATTATTTTGCTCTCAACGAACCTCCTGCTTGGTGGATGCCATGGGGAATGTGCCACAGAGAACATTATTTGTCTGTGGCTATGCCCTGCAGGACTGACCAAACTGGATTCTTTTACATTCAGTGGAGAGCTGTCAAGATAATTAGAGTTTCAATTATTGGCTGGAATGTGGCCTAAATTCCTTAACTGATGAATGGGACAAGGTCTTATTTACCTTAGATTTTTGCTCAAGTTCCTCACTGTGCAGCACGTGGCTCAGTTCAGCTGCACTAACAGCAAGAAAAGTACATGGTCCAGCTAATATTGCCATCATTTGAAGCATATTTTTTGGCACTGTAATCAGACCAGTGGTGAAATCGAGTCTTATTTATAGCAGCCTTATAACATTTTGCCTATCACCTTTAAAGACACAGGACACACAGAACAGTACAGACCAGGACTTCAAGAGCGCTAAGTACTGTGCTTGTGTCAGGGTGGCAGTGGGGATGGCTTAGGGCAAGCCCAGATGAGACATAGTAGGAATCGCTCTTTATCAAACTACTGGAGCTGGAAAAACACGTCTCCTCTAAGTGAGTGCTTTTATAGCTCTATATGTGGCCTCACTTCAGAAATTCTGTGCGTACAGTTCAGCCTTTAATTATGACATACATTAGGGAGGCTCAGAAACTGATTTGGAGCAGTGCATGCCCCATGAATGAAAATTGCTGGATAACCACCTGGCATATCTTTCTTTTTCTCATTTTTAATTGTGCTATCCCGTGCCTTTGTTACTGCATAACATTAAACACAGAATTATTAGCTTGTGTTTTCACGGCAACAAAACATTCAGAGTTCAACAGCCCTGTCCCCCCTGCCCTTGAGCAGAAGCAATGTTTCAGTGTTTTGACCCTCTGGCCCAGGCGCCGCGCGGAGCCCCGGGCGCTCTCCCGCCGCCGCCCCGCTCCCCTCACGGAGCTCACCCCCGCCCCGCCGCCAGGGGGCGCCAGCGGGGCCGCGCACACCTGCCCCCCCACCCCGCTGCGGGCGCTGCGCCGCGCCGCGCATGCGCGGCCCGGCCCCGCCGGTCGGCTGAGGGGACGCGGCGGCGACGGCGGCGGCCGCTGCTCTCTCGAGGCTCGGCAGGTATGTGCGGCGGGGGCTGCGCGGCCCCGGCTCCGCCAGCGGGAGCGTGGGGTGGCTGCCCGGGCTGTGGCTCCCCGCTGGGGCTGCTTCACCTGCCCGCCGACGCGTCTCCGGGAGTCTGTGCCCAGGCGGGCGGAGCCGGCGCCGCCGGGGAGCGCTGCCCCTAGCCGGGGCGCCGTGACCGGGCGCGGGCTGGCTGTGGGTCCCTGCCCGGAAGAACGTGGGGACAGGTGACGGCCCGGGCAATGCCGCTGTGCCTGTCTGCGGCGGGAGGGCGTCCCGGGATCCGTCGGGGCTTGCGTGGGCACGGAAGGGGCAGTCTGCGGCAGGGATGCGCTTGTCCCCGAGTCCAGCCGCGGTCGAAGGCAAAACTGGGCAAAAGCAGTTCTCAGGGACCACCCCGGGAAGCGCTGGGAGCACCTGCCCCGGGGGAGGCAGCGGCGGCGGACAAAGAGCTATCGCATCCCCGGGGCCGGCGGGTCGGAGCAGCTGCCGTGCTCTCCACGTAGTGCCTGTGCGGGGCCCGAGGGGAAGGGCGGCCCGGCGGCGGTGACCGAGACGAGGAGAGGAGGGATGCGAGAAGCGGAGCTAGTGCTGGACGCTTCGCCTCCGCTCACAGAGCTCTCGGCCGGCGGGGCGGCAGGTGCGGATCAGGGGAGAGCGCCGAAAGGGGCGGAGAGAGAAGCGGGGGGAGGGCCGGGCAAGGCCCCTTGTGGGGTTCGCAGGTTTCACCCCCCGGGAGGGGTGCTAGAGCCGCATGGGCAGGGAGCGGAGTGGCGTTTTGCGCTGTGGGACAGTGGGGCTGCGCTTGTCTGTTGCGTTTGTTGTTGCTTTATGGTCTGTCCAATAATACTGAGGGTCATACTTAGTCTCCCACAAGTGGTCTTGTAAGCTGAAGTAGTTAAATAGCATATTTGACTTAGTCTTAATTTCTGATGTAATTATGTTGGACAGGCTCAGAAAGTAGATTTTAGCTACAAGTTGATTTCAGGCGATGAGCTGTGCAGAAATTTGTGCTGCCGGGGTGCTGATGCGCTACCAATCCCCGAGAGTCGCAGGGCTTTGGAAGTAGGAGAACACAGAGTGACCAAAGCCTTAATGGTACCCTCAGAGTTTGTCTTCCTGACAAAAAGCTACAGTGTTTTCATGAGTTTGAAAGTGTCGTCTGTTTTGTTTGCAGATAATGTACTAAGTTTTATGTTGCTTGGTTTGTTTGCTGTGCTCATTTTGAAGCATGTTCTTAGGAAGTCTCAAAAACAGTTATCTAGATAGATAAAATAATTAATCTTCTACAGACTTGCTGTAACTGAAATTATCAGCTTCTCTTTTGAAGCAGATGTAAGGTTATTCAGACTAGAAGTATGTATTGGCAGCTACCATCTGTTCAAATATTTGTATTCCTCACTATAGAGCAAAACCTGAATTCTTGTTGCTTTAATATTTTTATTGTTGTTTCCATTATAGATCTGTTTAATGAGTTTTTGGAAGGGTTAAAGTTTGGCCTTCTGTATTTGTCTCTTGGCAGTCATTCATCCGTTGTGCTTGGTTAATGTTACCTAGTGAGCAAAGAAGGATAAATAATTTACTGTTCTCATTATGCTTTTAATAAATAACAAATGGGAGTGTACCTCACAGCTGTGACTGGAATATCCATCTTGTTATATTTAAAAGGGGATTTTTTTTCTGTAGAACAGAACAGTCACAAGAAGCGTTTTGATTATAGACTGCAGCTATCTTCATAGCTTTTATTGACTTGGTTTAAAAATTCATGTAAAATACCAAATGAGATAGCCACTCACTGTTCCACTTAGGTTTATGGATTTTCTCAGAAAAGAGATATGTACTTTGGATTTTTATTTTTACTACCCTTTCTAATATGGCATGTAAAATATTGTCTTACTGTAACCTGTCAAGATTTGTATTAGAGACTTTAATAGCACTAATATGCTAACCATTTTTTAATAAATTAAGGAAATATGTCTTTAAATACATTTGCAGATACAATGTCAGGAAATTAATGGTAATTTTACTGAAGTTTAAGTTTACTTACTGAATATTTTCAGTGTTAAATGAAAATGAGAGATCTAAGTCTTGGCAAGAATGACAGTACAGTCATTGTGATCAGGTTTAAACCTGAGATGGACTAGTGAAATTGTTTCCAAGATAAGGCAGAACAATTCTCTGCTTTAAAAAGAACAGCAACTGCAAAGAGAATAATATTTTCAGTTTAATTAACTTGGTTTGAGAGTCTTGGTGAACAGAACAGCATTATTTGAATGTTGGTTTACAGTGACAGTTTGTGGTATTCTTTGCATTTGCAAAGCAATGACTTTTCACTCTACTAAGAGGTGTACTATCTACCAGAGTCTAAACTATATTTATTTATAAATTTCACAAGCACTTTTTTAATATAGGTCAATGAATCTTGTGTGCTGCTTGTTTCTGTAAGAGAGACACTTGCTGTCTGTACCTATATTTTTCTAGTTGAAGATATACCTATAATAAAGTTTTTAAAAGAGATTTTTTTTAATCATCAGTTCATCAAAACAAAAATCCTTTTAACTCCATAAAATCCTGCTATCAAGTAGACTGTGTTTCTTTTAATGCAGTGTAAAATAGTGTTTTCAATGCATAAAGTGAGAGTAAAAATAGAAGACCTGCATCATAGTATTATATGACAACGCTAGAAGGAATGCAGTAGAAAAATATTCTCACATTAAACCAAGTGTGTTTCTGCCAGCTGTTAAATTCTCTAGACTTGCCAAACTTACAATTTACCTTCCTTTTACTGTCTTGCCTAATTTATCATCTATTGGTAAATACATGGTGTGAGGTCACTTGAAAATAAAGGTAGAATATATAAAGACTGGAGTAGTCCACTGCTTTCTTACTGGCTAAAAGAAAAAAAAAAGGTTTTGTGTTTCTGGAGCAGAAATTTCTATGATAATTTCAAAATTTTAGGAGTGGGAATTATTTTTTGCAAACCTTAAAGGAATTCCTATGCCACATCTTGAATTGTGTTCATGCAATCAACTGGCATTGATAATGGTGTTTAAACTTGCTTGAAATCTCTAGCTAAGCTTAAATATAAAACAGTTTAAGAAGAAAGTCTACCAAACTTGGTCCTGTGCCTACATCTCATGAATATCTTGTACTGGATAGATCTAATTGAATTAGTTTTGAACTTGAAATTAATGTCAGTATATGCCTTACAACAATTTAAATTTTCAACCTCCTATTTGCATCTGATAGGTTTGAAGTCGCACTACTTAATTGAACTGCTTCTTTAAAAGATATTTATTAGTCCACTATTCTTAATTGCCTGCTGAGTTCTCTAGAGTTTGAAACATACCACATTCCAGGCTCTATAATGCCAAATATTTAAAAAAAAAAAAAAATCCCTAAGCTGACTGAGAAAAATGCAGGTCCACTGGCAGTCATTTTGAGGAAAAATCCACTTTCCAGACCCCTCCCAAATCAGCTGAAGCAGGTATTGGAGTCTACTAAATGAAGCCTTTGAGACTCAGTTACATATTAAAAGGCTTGCTGCATGGAGGTTAAACCACAGTGGCTAATATGCACGTTCTTTTGATAAATACTAACTAGAATTTCCTCTTGGTGAAAATGTTTAGAGGTGTTAACTTTCTTCCTTAGGGGATTTTTTTTCTTCCTACTCTAGCAGGTAGCCATTCTGTTATGACTGTACTCTTTTACTATTAAAGCTAAAAATGAGATTACTAATGTGTGAAATGTTTGGTGTTGGCATTGCTTTTAAATGGACTCTAGCTGTCAGGAGATAGTTCAGAGTTGTTATCTTCAAAGTGTCTGGTATTCAAAAGCAATCTGTGAAAGACAAACTCCAGAGTTTGTAGTAGGTGGTTTTCAACATTTTTTTTGTCAAAAGGAAGCAAACCACAATAAATTACTGCCTTTCAGGGAGTTTTGTAGTATTCAGTTATTGAGTGCTTTGATTCAGACAAGTAGCTAAACTCCTCTTAGAGTTTTAACAGAAAAATTAGGTTAAGCATTTTGATTTGACTGCTGTTAAAAATGTTTGTGGTTCTTGATTTCTGTTAGAAGCTTTAGGAAGTGTTAAACCAACTGTTGTTAAACTGATTTCTTTGTAGTACATCTTAGTTTGCTATTAGAAAAAATTACAGATTTGAGCATAGTTTCTGCATGAAGTTATGGTTAGTCAGCAGTGCAGGTGTGGCAGTGAAGAGGTAATAAAAAGTGACATTTTGCCAGCTCCCTCCAAATTTACATTATTTCCAGATGAAAGCATAAGGAAATCAATTATTTTGTTGTTTCCTCCTGATTTATTACAGTACTTGACATTTTTTATGTGATTCTAATTGCACAGTATCAACTAAGACAAAAATAATCACATTTGGTAGGCACTAATGTGATTCCAAACTTTCACTTTATATTAATGAGGTAGAAAAAGTACTAAGAAAATTAATTATTTTATTTAACATGTGTGCTGCCCCGAAATGTCAGAATATCAGCTTTTATTCACAGTAGCAGAATTACTACTAAAGAGTGCTGTGCCAACAGTGTGTGGATTTTTGCACACAGTCAGCTTGGCTCCTAATGAAGCTCTCTGCTTACCATTTACTTCATGTTCCTTCACAGCAAGGCTGTTCGTTGCTGCCTTAGTTAATATGAATCCTTCCTGCAAGCCTTAAAGATGCCTCTAATCTTTAATGACACTGAAATTTAATGTGCATTTTTAATCCTCCTGCTTTTGGTTGTCATTACTTTGAAGAGTTCTTTCCCAAAGGAGAGCTTTTAATTTTACAACCACCTGGCTTTTTTTTGCATGTATGTTTGGTTTATTAATGTGAAATGTGTCTTAATAATGGTGTTGGTGAATCTTGAAACTTAGATACTTAATATGGACTTCTTTGTCTTGTCTGGGTGGTGTACCCAGAATCTGCCTGCTCGCTGCCTAGTGAGAAGTAATGCTAGGAAAGAAAAAAGTTGTGAATGGAAAGTGTATTACACAGATGGTTTGCTTATGAGTGCCCATTTGACAGGCTATGGGAAAAATATAGCTGAGAGACTTCATTTTCAGCTCTTCCAGGAATAATTTGTTTGATTTTTAAAACTTTTTTCCTTCCTGTATCAGAAAGAGCTTGTTTTTTGACAGCTGAGAAGTTATGCATGGATTTATTTACTGTTTAGTCTGAGGTCAATATTTAATGTATAAGCAGAGTGAAAGTCCTATAAATATCCCAGTCTTTTTGGTATGGGCTCTTTCTTTTTTTTTACTGTTAAAAATACTGCAGGATATAGGCAGGTTAGTGGAAAAGCTGCAGAAAAGGGTTAAGTGGAACATTTCTCAAGGGAGTGGGACCATGTAGGTTGGATAGGTTCCTCCCATCCATCCCCTGGACACACTATTTTGCTAGGGTAAATTGATGAGATGGTCCAGAGGGACAGCTAGAAATGCATTTGAACATTTGAAAAACAATAAGTAGGCTTTAAATTGTTTTTTCTCTGTATGAGCCAGCATGGCCTTCTGGGCTTCAGAATGTAGACAAATTTGTGTCTGTTATCACAAATATATGGAATGGTGCATCTTTTAACCTGTTGCTTACTCTATGTACTTTAAGTATTTGCTCCAAACAGAGAGCCCTAAGATTTGTACAGAAATAGTAAAAGAAACTTAAAAAACAACAAATAAAATTTTCTTGAGCCTTTTTTTATTCTTGGAGAAGGCTAAGTAGTATTTTTTTTTAAAACAGTTTTTTGAAAAAAACCTTGCATAGCAAAGTTGAGTCCAATGAGGAGTGCAACTTTAAACAGTCAATGGTACTAGTGGTATGAAGTTCCATGATATCTCTATTGAATATCAAGACAGACTGTGAGTTTTAAGAGTGACTAGCAATGTGTCTTTCAAACTTGAAATAGAAACTAGTCAACAGCAGGGAGTACATGGCAGAAGCGTGTTCCTGTTTTGGTCTCAGGTGGGTCTTCTGCTTCTGTTGTGTGTATTTGGGTGCACTTCCCTAGGTGCTGTAGAAAAGGCAGGGCATCCAGGCAACCCTTCTGCATCCGTGTTCAGAGCCTGTGTCTTTTGTTAGTTGTGAAGACTGGAATCCAAAGAGTTGGGAATTGTAAGTGACAGGTTTGTGTTGTTGCCAGTATAATGGTGTTGGGTATGACTGGATTGGTGGTCAAGGAAGAGAAGAGTGGTGGGAACTAAGAAAGGGAAAGTGTTTGTGTAGATGTGACCCTGACTTTGAGATCTGCGACATGGATATTTTTCAGCTGGGGTGATGAACTATAAAGATGGCAGTATTTCAGCATATTAAATGTAAAAGAATTGTGTAATAATTGCATTGTAGAGCTGAAAACATTCTTGAAATTAAACTTTGAAGAAATGTCATGTAGCTGTGTCAATTCCTTCATTTTAATTTGTCTGCTTAACAGACTTTATCATCATGTAGAGCATGAGGCTTCTAATAGTTAAGAAGAACTATAGGAAAAACAAACAGCAATATTTGCCAAAGTTATTTATACTCAAAAATAAGCTTTTCATCACTGTTACAGGAAAGCTTCAAAGCCCAAAACTGTGACAGTGGGTTTTTTTGCATAAATCATATTTGTGCAACTGCTTTTGATAGTTGAAAATCAAGCAAATTTCTGCGTAAAATTTTATGCAGAAAAGGAACCTGAAACAAAAATGTTCATTTTTATTCATGTAAGGTCCTTTTTGTCCCTTAAGTATGGGCAGTTTCTTAGAGGGGTGTGAATTTTTTTTCTTTTTTTTTTTTTTCCTTTCACTTTGTTTCTTTCCCCCCCCCCCCCTTTTTATTTTTTTTTTAGCAATTAACATATTCTTGCTGCCTGAATGGTTGAATTTCTCCCACATGTACCTGCTGATGTGGCAAAGCTCCTTGTTTTGTACTGGTGTATACACAACGTAATCCTTGAGATGGAGAACAGATTTGAACAATGTTCTTGGAGTTTAAAGTGACCTGGAGGTCTCAATTTAACTAAAACATTACTTCATATGTAATTTTGAGATTCTAGATGTCTTCTGTGTGTTTTGTGAAGTAGCTAATGAAGTGGATGTACGTGTAAGTTGATGGCATCCTCTCTTCATGGTTATGAAGAGATCTTCTCCTTGCCTTGCCTTTTCAAGTGTAGGATCCAAGCAACTTTCTCTGTAAAACACAGTGTATTATTTTGTTTAGATTTTTTTTTGCACATTAAGTATCCTTTTAAGCCTTTTCTCTCTTCTATATTACATAACATGGAAAAGGTTTGGTTTTTTTTTTTTTTGCAGTGAATAATCAGTGCTAAGTAATTCCTTCACAAATTTCTTCATACTACTTCCAACATACAGTTTTGAATTATGCAAAGATTTTTGTCGTCTCTGTCTAAACTGCTAGAAAGTAGGACTTGTAAAAATCATGTATTGTACGTTTTCTGTTGATCTTAAGAAAAGCATTTGTAATTAAAAAATAAATGGAAAGATTGTCAGCTAAATTGCCAATTCATAGTACTTTTTATCTGTAATATATTTTTGCTATACTTGTTCACAATTGTCACATTGACTTAGTCATGTGATGTGTTAAATATATACTATCATACTTCATGAGAAATCTTACTGGCTAAGTCTGTCATTTCAGTTAACAGTTAAAAGATCAGATGAGTAATTTAACCAAAATCATTATGGACTGTAATTTATTTAAAGGTTCACTGATTTCTGTCCTAGATTATTTGCTTCATTGGGATGAAAAGTGGAAGTTTTAGGTTTAGAAATTTTTTTTCTTTGCTGATTCCCAGGTCTACTCCTCTTTCATGAGTGGAACATACTTGTTTTGATATGAAACAGCTCTAGATTATATTATAAATTACATTGTTTTATGATGTAGAGCTTGTTCTTGGTTTCATGATCCTATTTAGATGCAGAGTTTGCTGTTAGATCTTCTGGACTCAAAGGTACAATGGGTGGGGAAAAACATTTTTGGTGATTGAAGTTCATACTTTTGCAGGAGTGGTTCACAGTTTCCATTCTATCACAAAGTACTCTGAACATATTTGAGTGTTTTTTAAATTCAAATAGCTGTCAGATATGTTTAAGTATTTCCTGTTTACTTTCTGATAATTTGATTATTTCATTTAGGGATTCATATAATGAGGCTTTTATTATGGCCAGTGACCCCTTGGAAGGCTTTCATGAAGTGAACCTCGCTTCGCCTACTACACCAGATCTTCTTGGAGTAAATGAGCCAGGGACTCAGGAACAAACTACCTCACCCAGTGTAATCTACCGACCACATCCTTCTGTTGTGTCCACACCAATCCAACCCAATGCATTAAATGTTTCTGACCTTCCTACGCAACCTGTGTATTCATCTCCCAGACAACTGAATTGTGGAGAAGTATCAGGTGTCAGGTAAATGTCATGTGTCTTTCTGTTTAAATTGTTGATGTTTGTTGCATATAAACTGTTTGCTTCATTAAAGATACAACTTTAATATTATTTACAATGTTATAATATTAAATTGTGCCCATAATTATATATTCAACATCACTACTGCCATTTCTAAAATACTTACTCTTAATATATTATATGAATAAAAATTATATTACTTTCTTTACAGCATCAATGTTACCGACGCAGTACTTTGTTCTACCTCTGGACCCCAGAGTGGGTCATTCAATCACAGTAATGCCAGGAAGGAGAGCAATAACGTAGAGAGAGAGCTTTTGCAGGGTACTACAGTAGCAGATGCTGAAGGAAATGAAGATATTTTGGGGTTGAGTACAGACAGTTTATCTCACTTACGGAGCCCATCTGTACTGGAAGTAAGAGAAAAGGGCTATGAACGATTGAAAGAAGAACTTGCAAAAGCTCAGAGGGTAAGGTTCGTTGTCTTGTTTCCTCCCTCTTTTTCTCTCTTCAAAGTGTTTCTGATATTGCAGAATGATAGATGGGCCAGAAGGTGCACTTGAAGTCTGCTCATTTCTTATAGATTTATTATGATGTAATTATTTAATGTAAAATTTTCTAAGTGCAGTACTGATGTCTTAGAATTATTCTTTGATAATTTTTTTTTTTAGTGCTGCTGCTGCTACTTAACCATGGGAGCTTTTGCTGCAATATCTGGTTAAACACACTCTCTTTTTGAAATGTAGGCTTTCCTTAATTCTGACGTGAGAATAGGAGTAATTTTCTGTCATTCTGTTGTTACTGAATAAGTTTTTATAGTCACTGATTATATACCTTCCGAGTCTTCTTTCCTCTAGAGTTTAAAAGTGTAGCATGTGTCATGGAATTTATAAATGCTGTAGAAACAGGAGTGTTTCATAGGGGAATGCCTGCATAGGAAAGAAGCACTAAAAATGTCCCTGGTGTTCTTTAGAGTACTGTTACACCACACTTCAAATTGAATATGGATACCTTTGAAGACACTGTGTCTCAATTCATTAATATTTGTAAAGCGCTTTGTCTTGTTTGGATGGATGGTGCTATATAAATGCAAAGCCATTATTTATCATTTTAACATTTCTCTGTGCTTAAGTTTTTGAGTGGATTTTGTGCTATTTGTATCTGTGCCCTTTCTTCTCCTCTAGGTGATTCCATTCTTGTTCAGGTTTAAGCTCATCTTGTGTTTGAACTTGCTACCCTCTGTTTGTTACATAATTTTATTGGATGCAGTCATCATTACTGTCATAGTGAACCTTAACTATGGATTCAGACATTTTTTCTTTTGAATGTTTTATTTCTGAGTAGTGGCTTTCTTTGCTAATGTGTGCGTTTGCTTACTTTTGACCACTGAAAGAAAACATTAACCTGAGCTAAACTTGAGGATCTTGCATGTGAATATACAACCCTAGCAGTTAAACTTGGAACCCTAGAAAGTAAGAGCAAATTAGCATCTAAACTTTAGAAAACTTCTTTGCAGTATACCAAATTACAGCTCATGAACTTGAAAACCACAACTTGGATCTGCTACTGGTAGCTTGGAATGATCTAAAAATCTTATTCCCGTGTATACCACTTTGTCTCTAAAAGATTGAAATGTTTCCTATTTCACTCTGAAATTTGTTAAGGCTGTTCTTAAGGAAATGGCACAAAGGCTGCTAGGACGTACTTAACTGCATGTTATATGTTT
Organism: Acrocephalus scirpaceus scirpaceus; assembly: GCA_910950805.1. Taxonomy (NCBI): domain Eukaryota; kingdom Metazoa; phylum Chordata; class Aves; order Passeriformes; family Sylviidae; genus Acrocephalus; species Acrocephalus scirpaceus. The sequence goes on from OU383777.1 coordinate 35,247,766, forward strand.
TCAAACTCTTTGTGTGGTCTTAACAGAAGCAACTCAGCACTAACTTGAGACTGCTGGTATCAGAGTTCTTGCTAATTCTCAACTCTTCATGTGATTCTTACCAGTGTTATACTGGAGAGGTAATTTGCTTTGCTTGTCTTTCTAAACTTAACCTGTTTCAGAATTGCTTAGTCATGGCAGAGGTCTGTACAGACTGTACAACAGTAAACCCTATTCCTTTCATTATACCCACTTTCTTCTTCTTCCTGCATGAGGACTATTTTTTCCTATCCCTAAATCATCTCTGGTATCTTTCTTCCAAAACTCATGGCTGTTCACATAGTCGTGTATCCTCTCTGTGCAATTCATATGTCATGCAATCTTTAAACTTCTGTTTCCAAGCATATTCACTTTTGTTGATGAGTACTCAGTTCAAACCCTGTAGGGATGTCATGAATAGGCAGTGTCTTTGTATAACTGGTTGTCTTTTGTGTAATGGCTTTAAATTCTCTGTGATTCTCTGTGCCGTTTACTAGTGAGAAAAATGAGAATTACAATTTGCACTTGAATTTAGTGAGCTTATTGAGCCTGGAAACTCTACAGACTACAGAGAGTGAACAAAGTAAATGCAAATTTGCTATTTTGCATTTTTCATTTGTTCCAAATTTCCTACTCAAACTGTGTGCTATTGTACTATACATAAAAGATTGAATTTGTTGCAGTTGTGATCAGAAAGAGAACAAGAAAGGAAAAGGAAATTTTAAAGTTTAGAGATCCACTGATTTTTCTTCACTTTGCTTGGAATGCAACCTTTTTCTTAAAGTGCATTAGGTTTTTTTATACTTGATAATGCCATGTAATTGTTAGACATTTCAATATGGTTCCTGAAGAAATGATTCAGTAATAGAATAAATATTATTTTTTTCCTGCTGTGTGTGCCTTGGATTTCTCAAGACTATAGACTTCTTAAAATGAATGGCATTGCCAGCAAGACTGTTAAAAAAGTATTCCAAAAGTTTGTGTCTTGATGAGAGAAAAATACCCTTTCTACTTCCATCTAGATCAGTTGCAACATCAAATCATGTCATAAGATTGGGAGGAAGGTTGGGTCAGAGGTTAAAAGCAGTGCTGAACTCTGTACTAATGGGCCATACACGATTTTACATGGTTTTTGCCTTAGAATGTTCCCTTAATTAAAATGACAGATTTTTTTCCAATCTTTGAGACTATTCAGATAATTTTTTGCTTATTTTTTCACTGAAGTTGTAATTTCTGTCTGTATTGTAAAGGTGGAGATGAGCAGTGTTTGCTTCTGAACCCTTCTTGTTTCACTAATCTTCTAAAGTAGCATCAGGGAAATTGAGAAGGTGTTAAAAGGCTTAGTGATTGTAATGCCTGGGACCTTATGTCCTCATGTCTGTATGCATTTGTATTTTCCTCTGCCATGTTTGGATTGAGCTCTGTCTTGTGGTTATTGTCCGTAGGTCAGCCATGTGTAGATAGCCTCCCAGAGAATAATGATGGTCTTTTGATAGATGGTATTTCTTGATAAACAGATTTAGTGGAGTCCTTGCAAGGGAAGACCTTTTGCTTTTCATCTGAGTTAACCAGCATACTGCATGTGTTTTGGATAGCTTACCTGTAGTTTCTGAGCTTTAACATTTCAAAGTCATGTTTTTCTTGAATTTTTGTGTGATTTGACCCAAAGCTATTTCTTTGTCAAACAAACAGATGTTTTAGCCCTCTTTGATGAAGAAAGAGAAGTCTGCCAGAGATGATGGTAACAACATGTTTGGTTTCCATGATTCCCATGGTCTTTTAGAGTAAGATCTGTACGATTTTTAGTAACAAGTAAAACCATATTTGACTTTCTCTAGTAAAATGTGAATGAATTATATTTTCCTAGTAGAGTGAAATTGATTTGTTTTCCCCTGATAAAGTAATTCTTGTGAAAGAGGTGATAGTGTAGAATGTACTGTCAATTTCAACAGAGTTTGACAGCCTGATTCTCAGATTCAGAATTTTCTTTCAAAGACTTCAATTTCTGTATCCATATTTCATCTCAGAAACAAACTGAGTGTTACAATTTGATCTCCAGTCTTCAGATCTGCAGTAAAACATAATATTTTAAAAGTCTGCATGGATTAATCAATAAACAGGTTCAAAATAACTACCCAGGAATTCCAGTACCATTCTGGTACTATACAGTACCGTTCAGCATTTTAAAATTTCTATTATTTTCTTGTAAGTTAACAGTAAAAATGAGGGTGCGTTAGAACTGTACTGGAGTGTACGCTTTCAATCTTTTCTAGAATCAAATTGCAGTTGAATTGTAAGGCCACAGGCCTGTGATGGTTAAAGATGCATTGATTCTTTGAAGGTGTTTTAGCAGTTCCTGTCTTTGATGAAAGTTTCCACGCCTCTTATATTGTTGCAGTGCATTGTAGTCAGAGAAATTTCCTCAGGGGAGCAGAAAGAAGATATGAAAGCAAAATTGAAACATCTTCACCTACACCATAAGATAATTCAATAGTTTGTGAAATGCTGCTCTTTGAAAGGAGATCCTGGATCATCTGTCACATCAGATCACTCCCTTGTGAATCTGGTTGCAAAGGACCGATTTTTATGTAGCTTGTTTAACTTGTATGCTGAGTGAAGACCAGTCAAATAGGAGTGCATTTAATAGAAATACTTCTTTGACAACTTAAGAATTCAGCAGTATCCCACAGTTCAGAATTTAGGTGATATCTGTAGAAAATTTTCTTTCATTGGTATTATGCATCTAGTTCTGAGTTGGTTAAATTGCTGAGCTAGATGTAGCATGATTTTCTTCTTAGAATGTAAAGAATGGTTTTGAAGCAGTAATTTGCAATTCTTATCTCTCCATTCCTTTTAAATACCCACCCTGTAGTCTGAGAAGATCAAAGAGAAATAAACAATAATATGACCCTTTGATACAGACTTTTTTTAACTGTAAGGCTTTTGTTTTTCCATTCAAATTAATTTTTTTCCTTGCCTTCTGTAAGTGTGTTTGTAGCATGCTTTATATTAGTTCCTTATCTTAATGTAGTTACTTTTTCAGAACAGTAATGTGTAAAGGACTGCAGCGTGAATGGTTAGCGCACACAGTTGTCTTTTCTGCATCTTTATTGGGTATAGCTGGGAAGTCTCCAGTAATGTCTCTAAGCCACAGGCAGTAGTAATGTTTCTAATAACTGTTAAGCTTTTTGCTTTAGGCACACTTCATTTCTGCCCTGCCTAAAAAGCCTGAGTTTAAATCTGCTTGACAAAAATGATGTCTTACATTATGCTTCTCCTGAATCATGTCATGGAAACTTGCCTAATGTTTGACAAATTCAGCTAAGCAGCCATGCATAGTAGACTGCCTGGTGTTGTCTTTTGGTTTTGATTAAGAAACTTTACTCATCTGCCTAAATTTTTATCTAATCTCTCCTAATCTTTCCAGTTGCAGGCAGAATATATCTGTTTTATGTAAGTAGCGTAATGATAGTGGTAGGTGAACCTGGGGTAGTTTTCCATGCATTGTTAGTTTGACAACTCTTGGCCTGAATATTGATACAACCTGTTTTTAATACGTATTGATGCGTATGTAGCATTGTCCTTATAAATCAGAGAAGAAAGCCAAAGGAATTGTTGATGTTTCTTCTGCATTTATAGGAAAAATTTCAACTCCTTTTTGAGCTTTAAGCATTTTGCATCAGAATCTTCCATTTCCTGATTAACAACCATACTTTATATGGGAAATACTTCAAACCAACACAAAATAATTAAATTTTTTTCCCCTTTCATTTTTTAACCTCTTTTTTTTTCTTTTTTTTTGTGTGTTAAGTTTTTTGTATTCTTTTCTCCTTCTCATGCCTCCATCTGTAGCTATTTTCCTGCTGCCTTTTTGGGGTTTTGGTTGGAGAAAGAGATAGGTCACTGTATGCAGAATAGTAGCTAGCAAGTAAGATTTGAATAGAATTTGAGAAATACCATGTTTGGGAAAATCCCCATCGTTTAAGTGATACCTCACAAAATAGTTGTGTATTGAAAGCAAAAAAAATCCAAATGACAAATAAACTACACTAAAAATCAATCAAAATGTTCAAAGTTAAAACCAAATAAAAGAAGGATAGAATAATGCCTTTGATACTGAATGATTCTAGAAGAGTCCATAAACTCTTGTCCAATCTAAGAGCTGAAGTCAAACAGGGTCCTTCTCCTTACAGAAAAATCTATTGCCAATTTCACTGCCGAAATTGAGAGCAAGACCTAATAGCAGCATGCTACAAGACAGGATGCAGTTTCCCACATAGTTGTATGCAACATTACTTCAGTCATGAAGACTTTGGAAGAAATACTAACCACCTTCCAAAAACACAACAGAAGCTGCCATTTGGGCCTTTTTTAATGACTCTCTTATGACTGGCCTCCCACAGTTTTCTGAAGGCAGCTATTTTTTACTGGCCTGTGGAGGTTTCCAGAGCAAATCATTGCTAGATTGTATTTGAAGTCTTTAACCTACTAGTGACAGTCTTTGGTCTTGCATTTCAGGAATGATGGCAGTGTAATACCTTTCTTGGCAGGGGGAAGAGGAAAAAGAGATGGATGGGGATGAGAAGGGAGCTAGGGCCAAAAAAAGTTTGAAAGGTCAGAATTGGCTACTTTTCTTTTACTTTATCTCTACATCCTTCTCTTTCTGCAAGAGATTCCAGGGTTTAATGGATGTGGAAGTGGAGAAGAACTTTCTTTCAAATTTCTTGTCAGCCTTTTTCTGCTTCTTTGCAAAGTACCCCACTTTATCCTCAATACGGATGAAATTGGGCATATGTAAACCTTATACTGGTAAATCTGTTAGAAAGTCTTACTGTAAAAATGGTTATGGTCAGAACTTCACTCATATTTTAGTGGGGTGGACACCAACATTCTGAATTTCATTAAGTTGTTTTAATTTTATTTATAAATATGCATAAACAAGGTCAAGGATATAATTAAAGTATGATTTTTAGGAACAGTGTAAGGAGATATTTGTAAGACAGTATTTATAGTAAAATATGTTTAAGATTTGCTTAGAATTATGGATTGTCCTGAGCCAGTGCTTTTTGATTTTTTTTATCAATTTTTAATTTTTTTTAAAAAGGATTACTTTAAGCATATTTTAAGGAATGGGTAGATAAACTGGTGATCTGTCTGCCCCAGTAATTAATTTGATCTATATTTTATGTGAAGACAGCCTTTTATACTTCGAGGAAAAATAAAGGGTTTTTTTAGTTCAGAGTATGTCGGAAATGCTGGTGTTTAGCTTAGGTATACATTAGATTGTCCTGGTATAATTTTGTACAGTAGGAAGAAACAGCTATATATGCATAGCATTAATTTGATTGTTTTTAGTGTTAAGATGACTATTTTGAAAGGCTTTGTTTAGCAAAGGTTTTATGCTCCTCTGATTATTTGCTTTTATTTTTTGTTCCCTCTCTCTTGTGGTATTAGCTTTAAAAGGCCAAATTACTACTCTAAGTCAGAATAAATAACTTTCAATTTTCCATAGGAGCTGAAGTTAAAAGATGAAGAATGTGAAAGGCTTTCTAAAGTGCGAGATCAACTTGGACAGGAATTGGAAGAACTTACAGCTAGTCTGTTTGAGGTTTGTTGGAGTCTTCGATGTGATATACTTAAGGGAAGCTGAGCCAGATGTTTTGTGTAGAGCCAGTATATTGTATGCTGAATTTTTCTGCAATAAGCGCATAAGGGATTTGCGTCCTGTAGATTTGGGTGTGTTGAAGTAAAAGCTTAAGAGAAAGCAGCAGACTTTTCACTTAGATGTGAGACACCTTAGTGAGCTTGTTAATCTGCCTAGACACAAAATGAAGAAAATAAGGGAAATATATCAGCTTATTTTTTGGCATAACTATTTTGAGACAGCTTCTCTGTCTGACAACAAGGCTATCTAGATAAGAGCCAAATTTGGGGTTGCCATGGTGACTAAATAAAAAAATTACGTAGTTCCAGATGAATGGAGGTAGCAAGTACATAATTTAACCATGCTTTCAGCTTCTGAATTTTGGCTCTGGCAGCATGCAACGCCCACAGACTTCAAAAGAAACATTAGTGCTGAGTGATGCACCAGGGTGAAACCTGGTTACCAAGTGAGAAACCTGAACTTTCAGTGGGACTTTTGCATTTGAAGAGAAGGCAGTAGTACCAGCAAAGATTGTGAGATTGTATTAGACAGAAATAAAATGCTAAATCCATAACTTGAAGGAGGATCAGGTCTCATGTAATCTTAGGAATATATAGGGGAATGTTTTGGGCCTAAATTGTGGTATCTTTAATTGTCAGAATAAATTTCATAATCCATGGATGATTTTTACCTTTGCTAAATTGTAAGTATAGGCTTTCGGTGTATGCATAAAGGTACAACATTAGGTATGTTTTAGAAGCAGTGTTTAAGCCTTAGAGCTTGTATAAAAGTGCTATTAAACATTTAAAAATACTGACATCCAAAAATCAAATTACAAACTACATCCTGGTAGAGCAATGTTACTTAAAATATTAAGCAGTTCTTTTGTGTAAAAAAAGAAATAGAAGAGTAGAAGGGTATTTTATAGTGTAAATACTTGCGTATGCTGGGGTGAAGAAAACGTTGGGCAAGTATTTTAACTGTGGAGGAATAAAAAGAAAATTATCAGTGAAATTTTTTTATTTATGACATTGCATTGCTTAGAACAGTGTGTCAGTTTGTTAAAAGTATGTTTGAAATACACTTCATTAGTAATAATAGTTTGAGTTTGAATTGCCCAGACTGTTATAGGCATATTATTCTAAGTTTTCTTTTGTGATTGTATTTCACTTAGAGGCTCTAACAAGACACAGTGGTGAGGTTTATTGATTTTTTGCACTGGGATCTGCAGCCCTTGAATTCATGTTTAATTTTGAATCCCACTAATTTCAGCAGCCATGCAAATGGATATGCTAGGGCTTATATTGTTGCATCCCAGTGGAGGATTGAAACTTGTTTTGCACAGCTGAGTGCATATATTACATTATTACCCTGTAATAGCACAGTAACATGCTTTGCTTTCAAAGATGCATCACTACACAGAAACTGCATGGTCAATGTTAAATGTATTTGTACACATTGTATAAATGTGTATGTTCCCATTCCTGCATGTGTCTTGTTACTTACAAGAATTTTACAAACCCATACTATACAGCTGTGTTGTATGCTAGTGGGAGCCAGATCTTTTGGTATGACAATGTATGAACTTTTTTGTTTTATTTATATAGTGTCCAGATGTGCTAGGCGCTTTACAGATATGAAAAGGATCCTGTCCTAAGTAATTTGGTTGGTGGCTCTGATATTTTGATTTTTATTGCCTTCAGTAAGTACCTGTGAGAACAGTAATTTGATTGTAGGCACGAATTGCTGGATCAGAGCCTAAACAAATACATTATACAAACAAAAGGCTTAGAGTTATGAGGTAAAAGGAGGTTGGGAAAACCCTTTGTCCTTTTATGCTTCCTTTTTTGTTGGCTTAGCCTTGTTTCTTTACTTGGATTGTTTTATTAGTGCTTTTTCCATTCTACTTAAAAAATGTTTATTAAATGATGAAGTGTTTTTATGCTGTTGTTTTGTCTGTTTTATTGATGACAAGAATTTAGACTTCATAGTTGTTTGACCGGTTCCTTCATGCCAAAATTTACAGTTGTCTAAAACTGGTAATTCTGGCTACAAGAAGGGAGAAGTTCTTTTGAATATGCTTATGTCACTTTTGTTACTACTGGTTGAGTCTTTCTCATGGGGGTCAAGGAACTTGTTCAGCCACTGAAGCGTGACTGGAGCCTGGTGTTCATGACAGGTATTGTTCCTGCTGGAGTGGGGTGGGTGGTGTTGCTGAATTTCTGAACCTGGGTTCAGGACCAAGGAGAACCTTAGCTGGCCAGTGATGAATCAAAATCATAGATTTGTAGGGATGTTTTTTCTAATACAGCTATTTCATTTCAGACTATTGCACATCTTAATAGTTTCAAGTAGTCTTCGTGAAGCAAAAGTATGTCATTAGTTGTTGGATTTTTCATAAATTTGTGTGAAGCATTTACACTAGCTAAACATCTTTTATAGGAAGCACACAAAATGGTTAAAGAAGCAAATGTCAAACAAGCTGCAGCAGAAAAACAGTTAAAAGAAGCGCAAGGAAAGGTGAGTTTTTTCCAAACTTGTTTGCTTTGTATATTCACATGGTTTTAAAACTGAAGTGTGAATCATAAAGATGTAGGTAGAGCATTACGTGTATACATTTTTAGAATATATCCTCAGTTGTTTTGTGTTGCTTGACATACTCTTAGTGAACACCCATGGACATGGTGTTTCAGTCTCATGTCATGTCAGCCAGCAAGGTGCATAGGAAGCCAGTGCTACTACAATATGCAATTGCCTAGGCATCTGCATGTTAGTACTGTTGGAAAATGAAGTTTTGATTTGCACCAAGATAGCTGGATGTCTTTTAAACTGATTTAACATATTTATAAACTAATATATTTTTTGTTTGTTAATGACTTTATTCTCCCTTGCCCCATGAAGATTGATGTCCTCCAGGCTGAAGTAGCAGCATTGAAAACACTAGTACTGTCTACTTCACCAACGTCTCCAACTAAGGAGTTCCAGTCTGGTGGAAGAACTCCTTTTAAGAAAGGCCATGCAAGAAACAAGAGTACAAGCAGTGCTATGGGTGGCAGTCATCAGGACCTTACCATGATGCAGCCAATTGTAAAAGACTGTAAAGAGGTAAAGTACAAAGATCATTCTCTTTTTGCTGATAAACTGGCTTTATTGTTTTGTTTAACTCACAATAAATAGAGCATATCTTAAATCTTCATTTAATGCTTATTATCTTAGAGATATTTTTCATTAATGAAAGAACTTTACTTACATACCAATATGTGGTGATTTTTCCAAGTTTTATTTACCTTTAAGGCATTTAGGCAAGATGAGAAAAGATCTCAAATATTGGAATTTCGTGTGGTGATTAAAAAACCCCAAACAATAAACCAAACAATACAACTAAATTATAAGTTCTGGTGGCTTTTTTATGAAGTCCATCACTGAAACTTCATAAACTTTCATAAGCATTGTATAAACTGTCATAGAAAAGAGGAAGAGTCATTTTATAGATCAGTAGTGGGTGAAAGAGGCCAAGGAAAAGATGAAATCAGTAATTTATTAGAGAACAGGTGATGGGTCACTGGAATCCTGGGGCCTGCGGGGGGTGGTTTTCTGTGGGTTGGGGTTTTTTTGTTTGGTTGGTTTTTTTGGGTGGTTTGTTTGCTTGTTTTTTAAATCTACTCGTGTCTACTGAAAATGGGAATAATGAGGTGAGGGGTTGGTACTTGAGTCCTTGGAATGGTAGTAGCAAAGATTGACCAAAGTGTTGAGAAGGAGCTTGTTTTACTGGGTGATTAGTAGAACAGCAGATGAAATCCAAAAATCAATAAATGAGAAATGAGGCATTTAGGAAAAAAATGCAACTAGCAAGCTTGCAGTTGTGAACTTCGAAAGAGCTGCATTGTGCTGGGAAAAAAACCTAGTGTCCTTGTTGATCATTGTCTGAAAACCCCATCCCAGTGTTCAGTGATTGTCAAAGGTCTACAGAGACTTAAGAGTTCTTAGGAAAGGAATAAATAACAAAAGAAGAAGTATTATTCTGCTGTATAAACACGTAGTAAGAGTGTTTCTGTACATGCAGCTATAATATATTCGTCTCAGAATGGACACTGTGAAAATACCAGGAAGTGTGACATAGATGGTCAAACCTAATGGTAAGATTTCTGTGTAGAGATACTTGAGGTAGAAGAAAAATCTCTGCAATCTCAGGTGACATGGGGAAGATGAATGATAAACAATTATTAATGAATTAATGAAAACTCTGGAAGCTAAAAGGAAAAAAAATTTAGTCAGTACATAATGAAACATTATCACGAGGAAGCAAGATTAAAAATATGTTTAAAATAAAGTCATAGAAAGTGACAAAAGAAAAGCTTCTCGAGCTATATAGAAGATAGATATGACATTTGGTTTATTAAGCTTCTTTAGCTACTGACTGCTAGAAGTTTTGAGGCTGTAAACGAATATGCATCACTACCCTTCCCCTCAGCTGTCTCTTCATCCAGCTCTGTGCCTGCTGGCTATTGTCAGAGGGGTAATATGCTGACTGGATCTTTATACTTTATTTTTCCAGTCATCATTAACTGCATTTGTACTAGACAACATTTTACTATAAACCTAGAGAATTAAGGCATCTTGAAGTTTGTGTTTCATACTCCAAAAAAATCAGATGATTTACAACCTGCTTGCCTAATTTCACTGGTATCCAGGATTTTTCCTTACTGAAGCTGACTCCTTGTTGCCCTTCAGAAAAGGGGAGAACTGGAATGGAATCCAATTACTTTGTAAACATCACACCGAGGTCTTGACTCAGTGAAATTTTTTAAGTGTTGAGCAAGAGTGACAGAGCAGAGAAATCTGTTTTGCATCAGTTTCTCATGGAGAGAAGGTGGTGATTGTGGAGGACATGCTGCAGAAGAACCAGTCTGCCCGACACTTTTCTTTAGTTGATTCACCTTTTTGTTGGCTGCATATGGAGACACTTCAAGGCTGCTCAAACTTGTGACTTTTTCTTCCAGTGACGGCCCAAGGAATCACTACGAAACACATGGGTTTTCCACCCACTGGGACTTGAGTATTTTTACTTCTCTTCTGAGCAGTATTTAATGGAATGTACTATGGGGTGAAAAAAGCAAGATTGCATTTGGCATGGTAGCTAGGACATTGTTTTAAGCAGGGGATACATGCCTTCCCAGCTCTTTCTGTTATCCAGTGCTTTGTCATCTTGATTACTGGTTTTATTTATAGATGCTCTAAGGTAAATTTTTTTGGATTTCTGGGAGCTCGTGTCTGAAACCCTAGTTCAGTCCCTTTCTTGTTTGTGCCACTGAGTTGTTACTCTTTGGATCTTATTCTTCTGATTTTGAGTGACTTGACTTCTAAAGGGGGTCAAGAGTACCCTTGCTCAGGACTGTGTATTGGCCCTTTAGATCCTTTTGCAGCGTCTACCACCTAGAGCTTTGTGCTGTGGGATGGAGCTGCATGTAAGTACAGGCCAGCTCTCAGATTTCTTTGTGGAATGTAGACAGAGTCACAAGTGTCTGGCTGTCCACCCTAAATTGCAGTGGAGCTAGAAAGCTGCCAACATCCTAGAGAAACATTTCCTAGCGTTTGGTAGTAACCTCTAGGATAAATAGACATGTCTAATGAGTTTAGATATTAGAAAGATTGATATAAACTGAATAGCTGCCCAGATCTTAAGCAGACAGGTATCATCCCCTCACCAGAAATGTTGACAAATGCATCAGTGTTGTTCAAAGAGCTGAGATATTTTGCTGATGTCATATTTACTGTAATGAAAGCATAAAAAAATCTAACTGGAATAATTAATAAATTTGACTGTATATTTAATTTCAGGTAATCAAAACTGGATCTAGTGAAAGCGTATGTAAAGGCAGGGGAGGAGATACACTTGCATCACACATTATAGATTGAAAATGAAGATCACTAAGCTATGGTCACTGAACAGTTTTTTTTCAAGGCAGCTTCTTTATAAACTGTAGGTTTGGGTAAAATTGAGTACATCTAGTATAGCAGCATGCTGTTTATGAGTGGAGCTGATGCCTTTTTCCCAATAAGCTACTCTGTGTCTCATCTGTTTCCCTGCTGGCAACTGTAACCTCCCTGGACACTATGATCACTGTTGCCACACAATGCAACAATCTAGAAAATAACCAAGTTAATAAGAAGTGCATCTTAATTTTTAGAATTCTAGAGTACAAATAAAAAAATGGATGTTTTTCTGCTGGTATCTCTTGATTGTATGAATTTTAAAGCCAGACCTAAGATGGGTTTAAGTTATGGGAGATGTTCCTTTAGGGAGCAAGTTACAGCTATTGAATTCCACTTGTGCAATGAAGTTGGTGGCTTAGCACTTAGAACACTTATGGATCAGCTTAATTAAGATAGTTGTTCCTGATTGTACCTGAGCATACTGCAAGTGGCTGTAATGAAGACAAATTTTCTAGTCTAATTTTTGTAGGTTACTTTTCAAGGAAAAAAAAAAAAGAAAAAGAATAAAGTTTAACCAAAACCCTCTGAAAGTGATGAAAGGACTCCCCAAAGCATATTTGTAAAAGAATGGCAAAGTGCTGAGAACTCAAAAGGGGTGATTCATGGGGAATGAGAAAGAGACTGAGGTTGGTTCAAAGCAGCATACTGACCTTTTAATAAGATTAAAAATCAATTTTTAGTATATTCTATTTCCCCATTTAATTATCTTTTCTGTTATATTTTTTTAAATTGTACAATATTTTAAATTCACATCCTGGCTTATCTTTCTCCTGCAGTGTACATACTTTCTACAGTTTTAGGAGTGTAGGTCTGCTGTAGTTCAAGAAAGGCATTTAAAAGGCACTCAAGAAGGGCAAAAGGTGCTGAAGCAGAATGTCAAAACCAATCTAAGGATGGTGTTGCACCTGGGGAGCAGGGTGGTGCTGCATATCCCTTTGGGACTGGAGTTAGTTTTCTATGTTGGGTTAGGAGCATGTGTCAGAAGCATTACCCCCCACTCTGCTTGGCTTGTGTCCTGCAGCAGTGTTGGAGCCCATGAAAGGTCTTTCTCAAGTAACTCTAAAGCAAATGATGTGCTCTGGGAGCACCTCAGTGTGCTCTAGCTGTTAGTGGGTAGCAAGCCTGTGGGACAGACTGCCCCATAATGCAAATAGATTTTTAATAACAAATTATTACCTATCTCTGGGGGGGAGCAGGCTCATAAATCATTGCCAGTGAACATCCTTGCCTTTCTGTTGTGTAGGGAGGTGTAGGAGAGAGTTTTGGCATAAAGATGAAAAATGAAGAATAGCAGTGTACTTTTAACTGAGTTGTACATTGACTTTCTGTTTTCTTTTCTTAGTATATTCAATGTGCTAGTCTGTTTTCATATTTGAATAGCAGCATGTTGGAGTCAGATGCATCATGAACATGTAAAATATCTAGGATTGCAGTTGTTTTCTTTGAATTTCTCTGCTTTTCTTAACTTACATAAATGGAGATGAACTAAAATACTGTAATAAAGATGCATGAAGATGGAAACTGTTTTCTGGCTCTTCCTAAGTTTTTCAAAGCTATCTATAAGCTTAGGAAACAGGGGAAAGGTAATTAGCTTGTCCTGGTATGGCAGTAACCAGTAGATGCATTATCTCTGTGTATTGAAAATTTTATGTTTTGATTTGCTCGAATTTATAGGCTTAGGAGAACAGATTTAAGAAGATATTCATAGCTGGACCATGATAGCATTCTTTCAATTTTTACATTACAATAGAAAGCATTTTGATGCTTATTATTTACCTGTGGATATTTGCAAATGATAGACACTAGAGTGATAATTACATTACTATTGAATAATGTGAATAATGGATATGTGAATCTTTGTGTGTTCTAGGCTGACCTGTCTCTATACAATGACTTCAGATCTTGGAAGGATGAGCCAACTATGGACAGAAAATGTCCTTTCTTGGATAAAATTTATCGGGAAGATATTTTTCCATGTTTAACTTTCTCCAAAAGTGAGGTAATGGAAATGGTCTAAATGTGCTCACTGTTGTCTTCCCCTTAAATGTGTTACATGGAGCCAAAATACTATTATATTGTTTTCAATATGCAGTTTAACCATTTTTGTTTCATTAGTGTGTGACAATTTACAGTGTAGTCCTAAAGTTTGGTCTGGAGTATTGAAATGACCATTTTTTTTCTTCACTATTCTATTCCATTTATGCTTTTCCTGATATGGCCTTTCTATGTCTACTTCTTCAAATGTTACTCCTTTCTGTTAGAATCCAGTTTTTGTAGGAATGGATGGAAGTTTTCTTCCTGATACTTCAAATACACTATAAAAGTCATGTTCTGTCTCTTGTTTATATAGGGGGCAGTAGAGACCAATATATTTATTTTTGTGGACTGATATTCACTCATATCAATCAAAGCAGACTGCAAGCATAGTCTGGGTCTTTTGTTGAAGAGAGGTTTGAGTTACAGGAATTAGGCTTTGGGGTTTAAGATTCAACAGGGGCAGTTCATAAGTATGGTTTTAGAGAAATCAAATTACGAGACCTTTTTCCTTGTGTTATTCCCACACATTTTCCCATACAGAAGAAAGACTGGAGTTTTACCTATCCTGGGAATAACATGGAACTGATTACAGATCCAACTGCTTTACTTAGTTTTTGTTCTTAAGCACCATTTACAGGCTGTACTTGTAGTATTGGTCAGTAGGGAAAAGGGAGCATGTTCTTAGATCTTTATTAAAATAAGAACAAGAAATTTTAAAGTCTGAAGTATTGATATTCTTTCCCAATATAATTTAACACCTCACACAGAAAATCCTACATTTTCTTCTTAATGTTTATCTGTTGTTTTCAGGAGGTGTTCTTTTCCCATGCATTTCATCTACTGTTACTTGCTGGCTATAAGCAGATGCAGTCTTTTAGTTAATTGTATACCAGTTTGTTATGGTTGATGTACAGCATCATATGAACCTCTCCCACTAAAAGATTTACTTGATTACTATGGGAATTACATTGCTTCTGCAGTATATATAAGTAGGCCATCCTGTTGACTTTTGCAGCAACTTAATTTTGGATTTTGTTATTCGTTGATAATAGAATTACCGCAGATTTGTATTGCCTTTTAAGGGAAGAACGAGGCTTCTAGCGCTTGTCAGTTACACCATTTATTGTTTCCAGATGCTGTGTGTAGTGACCAACTTGTTTTACCTGACTAATGTGCAGTTAAACCAAACAATAAATTCCACATGTATTGTGTTTTTGAATAATTGAAAGTGCAGTTATGTGAATGGCTGAAGTATTACATTAACTCTCAGTAGCCTCTTTTGTGTATGTGTAGTGTTCTGCTTTTGGGAGATGGCAAAGAGTATTTCTTATGAACTGCTTTAATAGTAACATTCTGGTCTTAAAATAATTACAATAGAAAAAAAATCTTTATTACTTAGTAGGAAGGAACCTTGGTACAAAATTATTTCATTAGTAATGTAAGTTGCACTTTTTTTTAAATCAGGTAATGGCTATTATTTGAAACAGTGGTCTTGGGCAAGTGTTCATCCCAATCAAGCCAAATGGTCACATTTCCAGTGTCTCAGGATTGTTTACAAATGAGTAAACATAAAAAACCTGAGCAAAGTTGCACTTTAAGTAGACTAGTGTTGGAAAGTTGCAACTGGCTTTTCTATTTATTGTTCAGTCTTGTTTGAATACCTTGCTGGAGGTATCTTTAGCTGAAATACAGTGACATAACATTTACTTGTTTTATTCAAGATAAAGATGTATGCAGTATAATTTTGTATTTTTCATAGAACACAATAAAATTAGACCAATTTTTTAAAATAAAGTTTGTGCCATATTGTCTCTGACAGGAGCACAGCATGTACAAATACATGTGCTTGTTTGGGTGTATGAGGAAAGGCTGAAAATACAGTTAGTGTTTTAAACATGCTTTGCTACATTCCTGGCTGTGAAGGAAGTTAGGTTGCCTCAGGGAGGGCAGGGTTATTTGTAGGGCAGAATTTAAACAGGAGCCTGGAAATGAGACCTCTTGCTCATGATAAAAGTGAACTCATTTATAATCGAAGTTTTGTTTGGTGGGCTGATTTTTTTTTTCCCATGTTCTTAACTTTCCAGAAGAAGAAATATGTCACTGCTTTGAGGCAATGGATAAAGCAGAGCTGTTTTTAACTGCTTTCTAAATTTCTCTTGCAGTTGGCCTCAGCTGTTCTGGAAGCTGTTGAAAACAACACTCTGAGCATTGAACCTGTTGGCTTGCAACCTGTTCGATTTGTGAAAGCTTCTGCAGTTGAATGTGGGGGACCAAAGTATGTTGAACTAACACAGGGGGATAATCTTGACTCATTTGAGATCTCTTGGCTTGAGAAAACTGCTATCAACTGATGATCTCAGTCAAATTTGTGTATCTTAAATTAAATTTCCTAAAATCTAAGATTTCAAGATTGTTGATACAAATTTTATGGAAAAGTAAGCAACTAATAAATGAAACTTCAAAAAGCCTGTAATACAGAACAAACCTTATCATTTGGGGAGAGCTTGACTTTTCCTTGTTTTGATTAAAACAAGGATTAAAAGTAACATTCACCTCTTTGGAGAAGACCATTCTGATACTAAAAGCATATTGTTTTGAACTGGGGACTCTCAGCTGGAAAGCATCATGAAAAAACTAGGTCTTGAAATAGTACAGGCTGGGTTTACGACATCTGGAGTATTTGTGGCATAAAAAATTTAGGACATACATAGGATGCTGACAAAGCTAGCTGAAATATTTGAGAAATACAGAGAGAATTAATCCCCTGAATTTGAGCAGGAGGAATGTAAGTGGAATAAAGATGAATGAGAGTTTGAATTGAAAGTAGGAAGTATGCTTGAATGACAGGAAGGAAGGTTTTTTTAGAAATTCTGGAATGGTCCTAGAGAAATGCAAAGCAAGACTTATTGTCAGGTACTGGTACAAACACTGAAGTTGGGTGAGAGGGACTTGCCTGAGGCACTGGGGCTTTGATGATGCGGAGAAGGAAAAGGATTGTAGGATGCCTTAGTGGATGTTGGAGTAAGAAAGCAAGGTCAGTGTGGATATTAATCTGAAGGTTTCCAAATCTTGAGAAAGATGTAACCTTTCTGTTGGAGGTATTTTGGACAAGTTGACAATTTTCTCTGTAATATTTGATTTGAGAGAGCTCAATTTTATAATAGAAAACTTCCTTCAAAATGTTTTTGTCTGACTCTTAAGATTTTTTCTTTCTCATTGCTATTGCTTTTTAACCCCTGTTTTTCCTCTGTTGAGTGGAAGAGAAATTATAACTGACACATCTCAAAATTCTTTATTTTCTCTTCAAAGAAGCTGTATAAAATGAAAATTTATGTTTTGTGTGTTTTATGACTTAGTCTTTGATCCTTTCTAGCCTGCAAAGTTCAAGCATTCAAATATTTTTCAACTTCCTCCTGTCACTAGAACACACTTCTTGAGCTGTAACAGCCTCTCATCAGAAGGTCTCGTACCAGTAATGGAGCTACTCAAGGGATAGTGAATTCCTATCCAAGATCTGCCACTGTAAGCTGTGTTCCATGAATGCAGTAGAGAATCTGGACAGTCAGAAACCACTGGAACAAGTCATTTGTCATTAAAGAACAACTGGCAAATGAATTTAAAATAATTGTGGTTCAAACAACTTCGCTACATCTAGATGTGATGAAATACTTAGCCAGACAGGAGACTCAACTGCATCATTCAGAAATTTCTGAAGATTTTTAACCTGTTTTCTCCAGTGTAGGATAACTTTTTAAATCATAACTTAGAAAATGCTTAAATATTTGGCCAGATAGAGATAAATGTTTTGAGATGACAATGCACAAGTTATAATTTAGTTATTTTAGATACACCAAAAGGTCAGGCAAATTTTCTCCCTTTTCCAACACTTCTGTACTGACAACAACTTCTGTGGTGCTGCTTGTAGATAAGTAATAGGTAAGGAATCTGCAGTATTTAAATGTAATTTGACAGCAATTGTGCTTTGTCTTATATATTATTACTGGCGCTGAATGGGAAACAAGTGTTGCAGTTTTCACTGAATCAGCATAGCAGTTTCAGGTTTTTCTTTTTATACCGTGCAAAATGCTTTTTTATTGAAACTATCTTAAATGGGTAATTTAATATGGACAAACTGAAAATAAACACCACAAAAGCTAGAGTAATGTTTTTCAAGAAGTAATTTTGTTGTACATTTGCATTTTGTTGTACATTCACGTAGGGGAACAGGTGCATAAAACAGTGGATTATAGCCCAACTAGCATAGTGAGGGGTGGAGACAGAGAGCTGTGATAACAGTACAGAAAAGTTCTGAATACATGGAAGTTACTGAATGGTAACTGTGATGATGTGTAGTGAGTGCTGCCTTAACAAAAGACAGCTGGGTTTCCCCAGAAGATTCACATAATTGTCCCTAGGGGGAACAAAGTGCTGAGCTGCATGTGCTGTACAGCACAAAACTGAGTCACCAGCAGGAGCCCTCAGCGTCTGACTGGTGTGATGGAAGACAAGGTAGAGAAGGCAATTATGTAACCAGAAGAAAAAAAAGGGCTTTATTTTCCTAGCATTGAAAGATTGTCTTCTGACAAAAGCTGGACTGAGATTGTGATCCAGCTTGTTAGCTACTCTAGGATTTCTTGTATCAATGAACTGCTCTGGTCCTTCTAAATTGCTATGGAAAATTGTATACACACTTCAATTTTATCCTGTTTTACATGTGGACCAGCTGCAGGCAATTTAAAAGCCTCTGAGCCACTGTTCAGAAACACAGAAGCTTAGTAATTTTTGTTTCACTTTTGAAAGACAGCTTCTTCTTAGACTCCCCAATTTCATGAGGTAGAAATGGAAGAAGAACCAGTAGCTTTTAAAATTAATGAAACAGTGGTTGCCATGACAACCCAATTCATCCGAGATGCTGTAATACAGACATTCCAATAAATCAAATTCTTCTCATCTTTAAAAATTCATTGTTTTCCTAAATTGTTTTTTTTGGGGGAACAGTTTCTGGTGACTAACGACCTTTCCTAAATACTGCAGAAGTATTTACACCAGAAGTAAATTTGATTATTTTACTCTCACTTTTTGTAATGGTAGCAGAAAAAATTACTGCCAGACAGCCCATTTTCCTTTGTCCCAAAAGATTTTATACTCTGAATGTAAAATATGATTTCAATTTGGGTGTAAATGTAAAACTGGATTTAAAATGCATCTCAGAGAATTGACTGCTCTTCTGTGGAGCTAATTTTGTTTAGGATGAAACACAATATCAAGTAGAACTTTAAAAAAATCTATTTAAATGTTGGCATCAACTAATAATTTAAAAAATGTTTATTTGACATATCAAGAGGTAATTAAAGAAATCTCACTGTGCTAGAGTTGTCAAGCCAATTTAAATTAGTGAATATGGAAGTGTATTCCCAGAGCTGAAGAAAGTTTTAGAATTCAAAAAAAGCATCTTAACACACCAGTATTGAAATTAAATTAGGCCTTGTGGAACTAAAATAACTGACAATATAATGTAATAATTGCAGCTTGTAAAATGAAGGTAGAGACTCATCTATCTGTGCCAATATGAAGCAGTTACATTAACACCATAAACACATGCACGTGTTTAGACATTTTTTTCAGATTTGTTTATTGAATCATGTGACCTTTATATTTGTAGGAAGTGTGCTCTCAGTGGACAGAGTAAGTCATGCAAGCATAGAATCAAATTAGGAGATTCAAGCAGTTACTACTACATTTCTCCTTTCTGTCGTTACAGGGTAAGTAGATTTACTATGGTTTAATTTTGTGTAGTAGTTATTAAGCTATTTTTTCCATACGTCTATAGAAAATACATTAACCACCATTATTTTTATTTGAGTTTAGATCACTTCTGTGTGTAACTTCTTTACATATATTCGATACATCCAACAAGGACTGTTGAAGCAGCAAGATGGTGAGTGTAAAAAAATTGTATTTGACGTACATAAAGAGACATTTACATAGTGCTTGTTTCTAAAAGTTGCTCTATGTGCAATGATGTTGCTAGCTGTGACCTGATGTTACAGGTTATCAGTTTATAGTTGTTACTGTAATTTCAAGAATATGGTGATATTTTACTCTCCAATGAAGTTATTTTTTAAAACAACAAAGTATAATGCATTGATTTTCAGTCCATTTAAAAACCCGTTATACTGTAAGAAATGTTAAAACAAAGTCTAATTAGGGGAGTTAGTCACAGTTTTTCCACACAGTAATCAAAAATCAAATATCTGTCACAGAATATGGAGGTATTTTGGATGCAAAGAACTTCAGTTTGGTTTGATCTGGGCCATTTTTTCTTTAGCTTGGTGTTTTGGCATGGCTTCTCATTTTATTCAGTGGCAATTGAGACAGCTGTTCTTGTCAGACTGTTTTTTCAGGGGGAACTGGCAAGAAAGACAATATTTTGGGTTAAATTGCAAAATGTAAACGGGTAACTTTTTTATATATACAGGAAACCTGTAATCCTTCATCTGAGTGCAGGTGAGAAATGAGATCATGGCAGTAGCATGGCCAAATCTTGATTAGGGCTCTGGTTATAAATGGATAAGGCTTGATCACCCTCCACCCCAAAAGAAAAACGTGATTTTCGCTGCCATTGCTTCAGGCTGTGGCTTGGTGGGGGGTGGGTTCTCTACCTTTGTTACCCAGTTGCTTTGGTCATGTCAAGATATCATATCCCACAACTGTTTAAACTGTGCCTAATTAAACTGTGGCTGCACAGTAATTCAGAAAATTGCTTAGCTGTGCTATGTGGTTCTAATATGTCTGTATAGAAGAAGATGTTTGTGAAAACATTTTTGTGGTACACCTAGTTACTTAATTCTGGAATTAAAAAATATATTGCATGTTGGAGGCATAGTTTTGTCTTAATTTTCTAGACCAGTTTACCTGTTTATCACTATAAAAGGAAAAGAGGATGATTTGACTGTGTTTAAATGGCACATGGTTGATTTAATTGCATTTCCTGTCCAGGTCAAAGAGTAGTGCCTAACAGCTTTCAGTCCAAATTTTTTTGAAACAGGTCATATCAGTCAGGCTCCCAGAAATACTAAACACAAATAGTGAAAAAAGTGTCATTAGCCCTGTGTCAATAGGAAATTAAAATATTTGCTTTCACTGTGAAAATGTAAATATTTTTTTAGTTCAGTTGCATTTTTGAAAGTAAAGTAAAACAGTTAAACATCATAATATTTATGGATGTCTGTGCATTTCATTATTCCAGTTTTCAAGTCTCTGTGGATTTTCTTCATCAAGAATTTGGCTAGAATTAGCCCTGCTTTGCTACTTCACCTATAGTCATCTCTTCCTGATGTTTCCAAATTTCAAGAGCTCAGGATTTTAGCTACACCCAAATATTTCTAACCTGAAGTACTCCTGAGGTGATAGATAGACTTACTTAAAAAAATAATGCTGTTAATTTTCAATGTTAAAGGGGCATGGAATTCACCAGAAATTCAGCTATTTCCTATACTTAATTATGTTTAATAAAACCTTCAGATGGTGGTAATTTTTACTGATTTACTAGCATCACTGAAGAGCTTGAAAATGTTATTTAAATTTTAATATGGCTGTAGTTAAAAGGCTTTTACTTTAACCAAAAGGACCTGTGAAGTTTCAATTGAAAATTGTTTACTTTGCTATTGAGATAAAAAAACTTAATTAATGGAGTTTTTTACATCATATAATGAAATATTTTCAACATTATCAGATTGATTTATTCATCCCAAGAAGTTTGTAAGAAAAAAAAGTTTGGTGTTTCAGCTCAGTTGTTATCTTTACCACTAGAACATAGAATTTGCATATCTAGCTTTATATAAAGATTTTAACAATACATTGACAAAAATGTAGACTCTGAATCATAATTGTCTGTATAATTTGCTGCATGCATTTCTACTAACACACCATATAATTTTTAAGACAGAGGTCACTTTTACAGAAGTGTTTCTTGAACTATGGTAGGGAAGACTTTGTACTTGTTGTTCAGGTTAATGATATTTGTAGACATTCTACATCAGGATCTTGACTGCATGGAAATTTTATCTTGAATAATTATATACCCCATGATTTTGATTTGTATTGCTATGACATCTAGAAGCTTAAGCTGTGCTTTAGGCTTATCATGTTTAGGAAGATACAGATGAAATAAGAAAAAAAGGATCTTTCCTACCCAGTTTATTGTTGCTAGCAGATTAGTGTAGAAAAAAAGGGAGCAAGAAAGATTATAAATGGCAAAATTATAACAAAATGACAGATTCTTTGGTGAAACAATTCTTATTCAACAAGCTCTACTTTTTTCTTTTTGTAGTCATTAGTTTCACAGAAAATGAGTTAAGGGGCAGGAAAGCTTAAATAAGAAACTGCAATTAATTGAAGCTGACAAGAAGTACTGATATAGTTCTATTCTCCATTTTAAAGAAATCTAAAACTGAGATTTTTTAATAGGACTCTCATTTAGAATGTTTAGAATATGTATTTGATCAAATTTTGTTATAGCCAAGCACAATTAGCCCTTACACATACTAATGGTGGTTTTACCAGATGTTTGTTATGAAGTTCCCCGAAACTCATGTAGAGTAAGGCAGCCTGAATACATCAGTAGAAATAAAATGTGAATTTCGTATATTTAATGATATTTCTGTCTTTTTTAGTGGATCAGATGTTCTGGGAAGTTATGCAGCTGAGACGAGAGATGTCACTAGCAAAACTTGGCTATTACAAGGAAGAGCTCTAAAAATTTTTACTCTTGCGCGTGCATGAACTTCATTGAATATACATACCTAAAATTGCTGAACCTTTTTTTGTCACTTGATATTTATTTCCACAAAGTGGGTCCAAGATCTTTCTCCATTTGCAGATGGCATTAAGAAGTTCTGTGATTGTTTTAAACTGACCTATGCTGTATATGCGTATGTATAGTACTTAGTTGAACAAATGTGGTAAGCACTTGCAGGTGTATTAGTGATTGTAATTTACATTTAAAAACAAAACTTCTGATTAAAGTGTTAATCTGAAACAGTCTCTGTCTTCTGTTTTATGTGATGCAGAATCATGTGAACCTCCCCAGTAGGACACTCCAAAATGTAAAACTGATTTTATGAAGACCGAATAAATGTCTATTATTTTCTTCACTGTAGTGTTTAGGTACACTTACGTAGCTCTCTATGCATGTATGCCAGTACAGTTAACAGACAGCTGAGAGATCTTGGAATTGTTTGAAGTGCTGCTTTCTTATACTTATAATTTTTAAAAATATGTGTGTAAGAAGAGAAACACATATAGTGAAGAGTCATAGCACAATAAATCTGAGTATCTTCTCTTTAAGGAAGAGTGCTTCTCAAATATGAAGGAACTATAAAATTATCTTGTTTGCTCTTTGGTTAGAAATCTATTCTGATGCCTATGTGACTACTAAAAACTTCCTCTTTTCCTCTTATTTTCTTCCACTAAATTTTTTTCATTCCTTTAAGTCAGCCTTTTTTCTTCCACCCTTCTGGGATTTTCTGTTTTCAATGTCTTATACATCATTTTCCCCATAGTTGTTCTTGAAACTCGGAAATTTCCATCATGTAGTTTCTTTAACAAGCTGATGCTAATTTCCATATAATGTTACAATTTGTGTGTATAAAAAAAAATGGTGTCAGAGAACCCCAAAAAAGGATTGTGGCCTCTTGAGAGATGCTTCTTCTATTGGAAGTGTTTCTTTGGCACTTGAAGTTCAAGCGATCATTTTTTTCCTGGGTATTGTCTCAGCTGAAAGCAGACAGTTGATGATGTTACAAGAACATGGCTGTGGGTATGTACTAGACTTGCCTTTTTGGAAAAACTTTGGATTTCAGTCCTGACAACAATTTATCAGTTGCACACAAGATCAAAACTTTGACCAGTAAAACTGACTAGAAGGTGAGCTTAAACAGTTGTTTTTTTAACAAGAAGCATCAAAGTGGGTACAGATCTCTTTGATCCTGGACAAAAATAACCCTATTCATCATTGTCTTGCTGCAATGTTGTCCATTTTCTTAAGAGTCAATAGAAGGAGCAGTGAAATTTGATACCATGCTTGTGTTGCTTGTATATACGTGAAAACACTTTGGCTTTCACTGGATCTTTCAATGTTAAGGTAAAACCAAACAACTGAACCTAGATATTATTAGTAATGGATTATATATGTGTAACTTGGGCTATTTTAGTACTGAGAGAATACTTTTCTCAATCTCCCCTCACTGGGTACTACTTGCTGTTGTAGAAACCTGGAATAATTCTACCAGCAGTTGTTAAAGGATCGTTTATCCATTCAATAATGCTGCGAAGTCTGGTTTTACACACTCTTGGAAAACAACCGGTGTTTATTGGTATTAATATTTTATGTTAGGCTCATAAATGCATACTAAATGCTTGTTAGTCCTTAGATAATGAGATAGAACTGTTTCCATGATTAGCTAACAGTAGGCAAATGGTAGCCAGTAGCTGGTGCTATTCTGACTAAATATCCTTTACAACAACAAAATCCTGTTGCTCATTTAAGCAGAGAGAAGGGTCCTTTTGTATACATGATAATAGCCAAAATGTATTATGCTGAGGTGATTTTCTTGTACACAGATGTACCCCATGTAGTTCATCTCAGTAGTAATGACTGTTTGGCTCAATTACATCAACATCTTGTAAATGCTGACTGACTTCTGTCTTCATGTCCCTACTCCAAAATTCTTTTTTATATTTTTCATATGAGCTGTTTATCATGAGAAACCTGTCTTACTGTGAGTGCCTGGGGCTTGTAAAAATTGGACAATGACTACTTGTCTGGTGGATATAATTACTTCCAAAAATGTCCCAATTCCAGACTTCATTGGAACTTTTGCTCATAACCAAATGCCTTTTTCAGATGTCTACTCAAAACATTTTGAGTGTTTTTCTCTTCTTTGCTTAGTGGTAACAGAATGGGCAGTTTTCAGTGTTTGAAGATGAGCTATGAGAAAGTGAAGTAGAGTTTGCTGCTAGCCTTAAAAGAGCTTTGTTTCATGTTCTGCTTTCCCGTATGTTTTCCAATGTTACCTTAGACAGTCTAATAATGTGTGATTTAGTTTTGTTAATAATAGTAACAACATACAAGTTCTACTTCCCTACCCATGATGGCTTTGCTCTTGCATTTTTGATTACTACTGCTTTCATTGGTAGTACTAATTACATGACCTGTGTGAAAGTACAAAGACAAGATAAGTAATATTTATTGCTGCATTTTTACGCATGTGTAATTAGTACTGAGACCAAAGGTCCTTAAAACGAGAACATTAGACTGACTGACTGGCTAGAACCCACATCATCTTGCCTCTAAAGGCTTGTTAGTTCTCCTTTATGTGTAATTTAAGTCCTTTACATAAAGCCTAACCCGGACTCTAGTTATGGAGGAATGAACTCAGCTGGGACAAAGTAATTGAAACCTATGACAAAAACATGATGTGTTCCTTGGCATGTTCATAGTCATCTGGAAGAGAGTGCATTTGTCCCAGCGGGAGCTCTTCAAGTAGTAGGAAAGCAAAACACTTCTACTGGCTTTTCATGGATGTGGTGGGAGAAAATGAGGCCTTGCAGCAGTTCTTTGAAGGTAAGACTAGTTTCAAGAGAAGCCTTAACAATTTTTGGTGGCAGCAAAACCAGTAATTGTTTGGGGATAATTGAGGAAGAAAGGAGGAAGAAAAAGTGCTCTGAAATCCAAAGCTGTATTTACACTAAGTTATTGTGGAAGGCAGTACCAGAGTGAAGTATTACAAATAGTACAGATGTGCTGCAGGGCCTTTTTCTTTGTGCTCTGGCCAGAATATCAAAGGGAAGGCAGACCCAGCAAAGCCTGCTCTACGAGTGAGGTAATTGCCATGAAGAAAAACTGGGAAGTGATTGAGGACTCACTGCAATGTAACACTTCTGAAATCTTAGTGATTTTCATGTGAGTTAGAGATCTCACTTCCTTCTCAGTTTTAGCATGTCAGGTGAAGAGAGTTTTCTTTCCACTAACATTCTTCTGAAATGGCCTGATTGTAATTGGTAAAATGGTAATTGTGTCAGTATCCTTAGGACCCTTCTGAGGAATTCAGCTTGGATATTTTTGTTTTTTGACTGGGATCATCTGTCCTGTGTTTTTCTCCAAGACATTTTCTGTTCAAGCTGGTCCAGTTAGTTTCATAACTTTCTCTTACTACACAATTCACTTCCTAATAGATTCCATAATAAAACTGCATTTTTTAGACCTTCTGGATAATGTGTTCAAAGGCTTTTTACTTTTATATTTTTTACTAAGTAATTTCTTTCCCTTCCTCCGGTTTGCACTTTGCTTTTTGTTTTGTTGGTTTTTTTTTTCTTTTAACTGCTGCATTGCATAGCTGTTAAATATCAAGATAGTGTTGAATACGAATTATAAAAAAAACCCACATTTTTTAGGAATCCTCTTGGAAAACACAACTTTCTAGGGAGTACAGGTTAGATTCTGTTGACTTTTGTGACAATGATACTTTGATGGTAAAAGGTGTGGCAGAGATTTTAGCTGTATGAGCTCTTTAATGAGAATGACTATTTTTAATTATATAATTATTATTTCAACTTTTTTTAGAAGGTCTTTTGATAGTCTGTGCCAGTGTGAGAGGGAGAAGCCCTGTTGATTCCTTTTAATTAAAGGAAAAAGGAAACATCTTGGAATGTCATGTCCCTTCCATAATATGTGGTTCTGCTGTGTTCCATTAGAATGTGACAACGGCCATACAGGCATGCAGTGATGCAGTTAGATGGCTGAATTTCATTATCTGGACACAGATATGTGTCAAGGCTGCAAGGGCTAATTGTTCATTCAGCATGGAGCAGGCTCTCTTGCTGTTATAAACCATAGGTAAGTCTGAAAAGGGAGCAAGCTGAAGTAAAGAGGTGGTTACCCCTCTTTTCAAGCAGGGGTTATGTTTACTGAACACAAAGCCAGTTTTAAGTAGGGGCGTTTCTGCAGCTTAGCACTTCAGTTTATGGGCTGGCTTTGTAACACCTCAATGAGACAAAACCTCATGAAGCAAGAATCATAAATTTCTGGTGTTGATCTGGTGGTCTCTGTGATTAGTCATAGCAGTGTTAGAACATTGTTTTTGAAGGCTATGAAAAAAGTGCATCTTGCAATACCAAGTGGAGAATGGTGCTACTGAGTGGTTCGTTAATGGTTCAGTTTTGGCTTACAGACACATCAGCTAGAAGTTAATGAATCTATAGCTCTGCTTTGTAAGATTATTTGAAATTCACGAACAAAAAGAGTCCCCTCTGCCCTGTGCTGTAGTTCCTTACAGTGCGTATTTGTTTTGACACTCACTAGTAAGACAAAGTTGCATCTGCAGTACTGAGGGGGGACAGTCTGAAACAGGAATTTTTTTTCAAAGAAAGTGAGATAATGTTTGTTTTCCTGGCAATAACTTCTTTGAGTAGTTGATAGACCTTTTAGATTAGATATGACTCTGGGATTTGACCTTGACTTTTTCTCGTTTAAGTAAATGGCTTTTGTCTTATGTGGCTGGGAAGTTCTCATGTTTTTCTGTTTCATTTCACTTGCACATTAGAGATTTCATCTTTAATGCAGGGGTTTTTTCCTGTTACGAGGAAATAGTATTTATTGAGTATTTGTAATTAAAATGAGTATTTATAATTAAAACATTTTGCATTTTAGAGTCAGTAAGTTCCTATTTGTCAAGGGAAGATCAGAGCTGATTATCTCTTCCGCCTCTGTGTGGCAGAACAACCTGTTCTTGCTGATGTTATCAATGGGTTGAGAGACCTGGTAGAAGGTCAGCCTAATTACACTGCTGAAGTCGGACTTTTCTGTTGTAAGGTACTTGGAGGTGTCTGAAATGCATGTGTTTTGTCTGTGCTGTCTGTGATCTAAAGAAATCTCTTCCTTAGTGGAATCATCACCTCTCTGTATACTCATGCTTCTGCATGGGTAACATGGAATATAGATTATAGTTTGTGGTAAATAATGAAGGCACTGAAGAAACATTAAAATAACGCCCTTAATATACAAAACACTTAAACCCCAGAGGTGCCATGTACCTTCTAAGGATGAGAGTTTGAAACAGGAATAAAAGATGAAATGAAAAATATAAAATAGTGATGGTAAGATTTGTTTCTATAGAAAATGTTACTTTGAGGAAAAAAAGTCTATCTTAACACAAACTTGGTCCTTACAATTTGGAGTAACAGGTCTTCTTGAAGTTGAATAACCTAGGCCATGATAACCTCCTGGCTGACTGCAGCTGGTTTATACTTATAACCCTGTAGCTCTGCAACTTGTGCAATGACAGCAGGTCTGTTCCAGTCAAAATGAGCTGGACTTTAGTGTACAATTTAAATGGCAACCAGTCCTTGGAGTCCTCTAGCATGAAAGAAGGGCCTATAAGCCCCATAAGTAATACTTACCTTAGTGTAAGTCAATGAGGTTCAGCTGGACTTTCCATTGAGCCTGCATAGTGGAGCTCATAAAGGGCTGAAGCCTTTTTTTGTAAAAAAAGACTTACTTTCATGGTAAAGTGTCTTTAGATGGAAATCAGTTATTAATTCTCAATCAGAAACATATCCCTTAAGTTGCAAGGCTTTGTAGCAAACATGAATTTGTCTGTTCAGCAAGCATTACTGAACACTGACCATGCTCTCTGTGCCATTTTTACACCTTGAGCTATATAAAAGGATTGTTTCCTGTGAAAAGTACCTGATATTTTAACACTGATCTTACTGCAGATAGCTGGACTTGGCTGGGAGCTTCCTGGTATCCTCCTTTAATGTCAGGAAACTATTAGTTTAGTATTGATTTTTAGTCAATACTTCTTTTCTGTCCCCCATCCTTCTCTTTCCATTTAGATACCACTGAAAAGGAGGCAGCTGATTTAAATGCAGATATACACAAGGCTACAGGAAAGTGTTGGGATAATTGATCAAGGTAGGTTTTCCAGGGATTGAGACTTGGTCACAGGACCATAGAGTCAAGCTGAGGAGCCAGGTGATGAGAGCCTCGTGTGTGGAGGAAAGAAGGGGATGTCTGCCAAATAGTAACTGCCAAATTAAGAGGCTGGAGTTCATACTTCTCCTTGGGAGCCTGTGGCTGGGTATTAGGGACAGGCTAGGCGAGAGTGGACAGGGAAACAGAAGACAGTGGTAGTACTGACAGGTTTTTGGACTTGGGGATCAAACAACAGAAGTATCAAGCTTATGAAGAAATGAGAAAAATATTTAGTCATATGCAGCCTGTGACTGCAGTGTGTGTTCTGCAAACATCTGTGTGTGAACCCCTTGCCATGGCACTGCCTTGTGCTTTCACCTTCGTCTGTTTGTTGGGTAGCTGGTAGTCTCTACACAGTGACACTGAAGCTGAATGTGTCACTCAGTGCAGACTCCTCCAGAGATGTCTGGGGACATTGCAGCATGAACTGTGAAGTGCAAGCAGAGCAAGCTAATGATTGAGGCTGCTGACTCCACATATTCCCCAGCAGCTCTTAGCCAGGCACATGGTTCTGTGCAGGAAGCTGGGTTCACAGAGGCCTCACCACAGGGCTTGTCCTGCCACATACATGCAGTTCTCTGCTTTTACAAGCATGTAACATCCAGGTGAGTGATTGTCTTGCATACTGCCCATACCTGTTAAGTACTTACTGTGATCAAATGCCTGTGAAATTGATGCCACCCTTTAAAATAAATTTGCATATGATCCAACAAGTCCTGCTCTGCTGAAACAGATGCCAGTGCAAGCACATGATGCCGCTGACCTGGAAAGTACATTAACAAAGTTCTACAGGGCAGCAAAATGTGCCCACTCTTCTGTGCACCTGTGTCACATTCATTAGTGATGGCCTGTCGTCCTGGTGTGCTTTCTTCCTCTCCCAGCACTGCTTATTCTTTCATTCTCCTCCTCCCCATTTAGCTGTTCATGCAAAGTGGAGAGATTAACAAGTAATGATAGATATTTTTGTAATCATCACTTAGCAACAGAGCTGATCTCTGAACTGTGGGATGTCCATTTGAAAGGCCTTGTCCATGTTTGATTTGGAGCTGTATTCTTTGATTCAAAAGAGCCTGTATCTGATCTTGATCAAAATAAGGGATTCTTGGTTGTGTGGTACAGGAAAAACATACTGTATTTGACTTCTGGCCTCAAGTTAGTAATGAAATGATATCATTCTATGTGAGGGTTTGGTGGTTTTTACAGGTAGGGTAAAAGAAGAAGGTGATTCATTTTCCTGTGGATTACATTAGTAAAAGGAGAAGGGTTTGTAATTCAAGTTAGGGGGACACATTCAGACATGAAGAATGACAAGATGAGAATCCAACAGGGATGAGGAAGGCTGCTAAGGAAAGCCAGGCTCTTTTGCACTCTCTAGCTGGTTTTTCAGAGTGATCTGCTGCTGCTTCCAGAATTTGTTTCAGTTTTTCTGGGATAAGCTGGTGGGCTGCACCTATTGAATCTGTTCTCTGGCACGTGTCGGACAGGTTTGCATACACCATCAATGTATTGCAATGCGAAGATCTATCAGTAGCACACCTCCAAGTCGCTATCCTCCAGTGAAAGGCAGTCAAAATTAGGCCTACAGCACCAGCAAGTAAACAATACTTAGATTAATCTATGATCACAGCAATTTGGGAAATGCTTATTAGCAGTGTGGAGTTATGTATTAAGACAGACACATGAGGGAATCCTGTGCAAGGTGGTGGATTTTTAGATTCTGCTTGCATGAATGTCCTTTCTAAATACTAGATTAAGAAGGAATAATATCAGACAAAGACATCAGAAAAGGAACTGAAGATATATTAGAGTAAGTGTCCTATGCAAGGTAGTACAGTGAGAAGACAGAAAAAGCATTAAAGGCAGTGGCTACTCCTTGGCTCAGAGGCAGCGATTAACCTTTTATGTTCTCACGTGCTGCTGCTGAGCTGAAGGGACATGGTTGGTGTCAGACTCTAGGGCTTAGCCTCACAGCTCTGGATGTGTAGGCTGGTCCGTTTTATCCTGTGTGATGTGGGACAGAGGCACTTGCAGCTCAAGCAGGAATATCAAGGTCCTTATCTTGTTTGCATTCTGACTGGCCACACCTGTATTTATGGAAGGCTTGCTGCAGAGGTGGGGAGCCTGCAGAGTAGGGCTGCTTGGCTGGTTTTTTTAATGAGTGCCTGTTGACTTTCTACAAAAGTTGTCATGAATTCCGGAAACTTTATAATCATAAAATCTGTTTATAGCCTTCAGTTACTAAGCAACAAAGGACAAAGTACTGAACATTTCTATTCACTAATACATTTAACATGTTAGTGGGCTGGGTTTTTTAGGCATAATAAAAGGAAGCCACCAATCAAACATTTTTAAAGCTTTATTTTGGCTTTATGTAAACTCAGATGGTGGATTTTTAAATGGAGTTTTAAATCAGAAACTTGCAGTACTTGTGAGTATTAATACACCAAGTGGATCTGTGTAAGACGATATCTGAGCTTCAACCCAACAGTCTGTTTAGATGTCAATGTAAAAGAGTTAGAAATTATCTTCAGAACCCTTTTTCTCAGTTGCAGACTCGGGTCCCTCCTCCTCATTCCCTGAAGCTTTAATGCCATGCATTCAGTGGTGTTTGCCCAGTTCTGCACTGTCGTCTGCAGTGCCCCTGCACACTATTAATTACTCTGCATTTCTCATCATCCTTTTTCCCAGAGTGACTAAACCAGAAGCATAACCCATTTGTTACACATGAGACAGGACAGATTTGGTTTTCCTTTGTGTAGGACCACCAGCAGCATCACTTATTCTGAAACACTGACAATTCCCTCTGAATTTCTGTCTTTTTTACTTTTAACCTTAGGGCAAGATGTCCATAGAGCCTTGGAAAATCCCATGATGGATACAAGCCTGTTGGAAGAATTCATTAGTAGTGACATGGAGTTTGGAACTTTGTAAGTATTATAGCAACATGTACTTCCTCTCCTTAGCCAGAGAACTTGAATTGTTTTAATTAGTGTAATGATAAAATCTGAGTTTCAAGAGGATTGTGGCTCTCTTGGCATTGTTTCTTGAAGCCGCATAGGAAGACTTAGAAAAAATTAACTACAGCCACTAATGGAAGTATGGTTGTCTTCTTGTTCAACAGAATGAATGATAATGAAGTCTGAGTTGATTCACAACTGTTGAGCTAATTGTGACATTAAATGCAGAGCTGTTACTTCAACATTCCTTTAAGTGCTAATTTATTGTTTATGTACAGAATAAGTGATAGAAGTGAGACTACTGTATAATAAATGGAGAGAATAATGGAAGTCTCCCAGTTTGAAGAAAGCAGAGCTATTGTTTTCACCCTAATACTTAGTTCAGAACAGAAACTGTCCATTGGTCTCCTTTGAGATTAACTTTAAAATTATCAAAGGATGCATAGTGCAAAGGCTTACAGTCAAGGGTGGAAAATTATGTAGCATAGATCTATCAAAGACCTAAACCCCAAATCTTTCATCTAGACAACTGACAGATGATTGTTGTTCAAGGCAAAATACTACTAACAAGCTGACACTCACACTTGCCAAGAAGCAGAGCAAGAAGCAATATTTTAAAAATAATTAAACATGGAATTTTTCATTCTAGACAGACTCAGCAGCATATGTTAACTTAAAATGGGCCAAATAGGCTCCTACCTGCTCTAAATCATGAATAATGAATTGATTCTCTTTGTCCACACTATAGAAGTAAAGAATGAAGAAGACATTATATATAAATATCCATAACCTTTATTTTTTGAGTGACTAAATGTGTTTTAGGTTAACAAGATTATTGAACTCCTGTATGACAACATTAAAATGTTATTGTTTTGCTTTTATACACAAAATATAGCAAATGTGTCTCATTAGATTTCTGTCATCCTTCCTCTGCTGCAGCATTTTTAGTGTAACATGCATCTTAAGACTTGTGTTTCAGACTGAGCTTCAGAGCAGTGTTTGAGCTGACAATTCATAGGAATACCTGAAAGGATTGAGAATCCATTTCTTGAACTTTCATCTATTCCAAATGTAACAAAGGAACCCTCTGTAGCCCCTTTACATAGCAGCAAGATGGCATAGGATTTTCTATTCTTTAAGAGAGATGAAGATGCCACAGATCTTTAGCCTTTAATCTAGAGAGAGTGGGGCTTAAATCCCTTGTGAGTGCTGTATGTTGAGAATCACTGGTGTGCCTGGAGCTAACTGAAGAACCACTCAGGGGAATGAGAATTGAAGTCAGGTTGTGAAGGGGGGATTTGGGTGAGAAGGGATGGGGATTGGGCCTTCCTGCATGGCAGAGACAGAGGACCACAGGAGATGGTCTGATGAAGTGTAGATGACATTGCTTCTGTGAGGACGGCAAACATGGTGAGCAATGCTTCCTGAAGACCCTTGTCAGTAGCCTGGTGGTCCCCCTCCACTTGCTTTCACCATTGGTTGTTGTTGTCCTCCATGTCTTGTTCCAGTAGAAATTAAAATCTCTTTTTCATCCCTAGGCAAAGCCAGTTGCCAGACTCCCCACCAGACTCTGGATCAGAACCGTGTTCCCCACCACAGCTACAAAGTAGGTGACATGAATTTGGCCTGTCCTGAGCTTGTAGGAAGATCTTCAGCTCCTCTTCCTTGTTTTTATTTTCTTACCTGTTTATTTCCTTCAGCCCCATGGTGTGATGCTCTGCGGCCCAGTGGGCTGCAGCCTCCACTCCCATGCTCATCTGTCATGGCACCCAGCAAGCTTCCCTGCAGGTTCATGGAGACGTACTCTGACCCCGATGCCACGGGGTATCCTCCTTGCACCATCTCCCAAGGCTGCTGCCTGAAGACAGGAAACGCTGTGACTCCATGGAATCATTCTACATCCTCCAGCTGTTTGGATTTTAATTACTCATACTTCCAGCCTAATGCATCTCATATTTCTGGGTAAATAATAAAGCTTTTATGCAAAGGGTGAGACATGCAAAAACCAGTAGAACTTGTTTGACTGGCTGTAAATGCCTGTGGGTGTAGGATTTTCCACACGATGGCAGTGTTTAGACAGTTTTGAGACACTTGTGGTTGAGGGTTCTCTAAAACATCTTGACTGAGGTTTAGATTTCAATTTTTAAAACAATAGAAGCTAATGAGAAATCAACAGGTTTTTCATAACTGGATTATAAAAATATTGAGGTGTTTTGCAGTACCTGTTGTAGAGGTTTGTGCATGAGGATCTTCTAAGTGTTCTAGCAAATGACATAAAGGAAAAGGAACTGTCATGTCTATGTAAGCAAGTGAAGCAGTAATCATATTCTATCTGTCATATTAACCCACCAATGTGTTCTGGATGCTAAAATATTTAAAATGTTCTGGTCTTTTAACATTAGCTGGTAAAAAGTAAAATTATTCAAGATAAAAGCTGTGATTTTAATGCAAATGTCAGGAAACAAAACCCCTGCCACTTATGCACTTATGCACAAATTTTTAAGTGGGATCAACTTCTTTATTCATGTGAAATAATAAAAAGTTTTGGAAGGAAAAGATTGGATAATTCAGTTTTAAAAACCCACCAACAATCTCCTCCCTCAGCAAATCAGAATTTGGATGACAGTTCAGTTAAAATGAGATAAGAGGTACCTAGGTGTTCTTTTGTAATGATTCTGTAATATCTATATTTAAACTTATAAATGAGTAATGTGTCTTTACAAAAGTATTTCTGCAGCATCAAGCAAAAAAAGGAAGCTGTCCCAATTACTAGGAGATGGGATTGATTCTCCAGTGCAGTCTCAGGATTCCAGACAAGGTGAGCAAATGTGTGAAGAGGAAATTTAATGTTCTATGCCACAGACAAGTGAATACTTGAGAAGCACAGCTCCTGCTGGCTCAAAAAAGGTGATGGTATTAACGGTCTATACTGCCTGGTTTGGAGGAATTTACCTTTTTGGAAAACCAGGATTTATTTATATTTGGCAAAGAGGGAAGAGCGTTAGAGGTTCATGTTTCCTGAGGCTTTTCTGGAGAATATTCTGCCCTCTTCCATATGTGAACTTCCACTGCAGAGATGATAATATATTTTGCTTACTTTGCTTGGCACTAACTTGACTGGGCAAAGAGACCATTTTAGGTCAGCTGAACAGGGAATTAATAGGGTAGATGAGCAAAGAGATTGTCATTTGCCATTATCTCCTCCACTCTGTGCTTTTTTCCTACAAAGTGTATGCATAAGCAAGCTTGGTAAAAGCTGTATATTCTTTCCTGCCCTTCCCCATATTGATTTGGTTCATTGTTTTATCAAGATAAAAATAATAATAAGCTTATCCCAATTGATACAAAAACCTCATCAACATGAATCAGCTTCTGTGAAGTGTGAGGCTCTCTCTGAATGAACAGTTTGTAATGACTAGTTTACCTGAGGAATTTTACCCATGTCTGTTAGTGAAAAATCTGAGTTGCTTGTTATTTCTTTCGAGTAAGTTATTTGCCAGCATTAAATCAATCTTTTAGAACACTTGTAATGAGGAGCAACTGGATTTAATAAGTTGCTTTTCCTTTGATATCTTTTGTTTAATCAGCGTTTCTTGATTGTGACTAGTCCTCTAAGTCAACCACTGCTGAAAGGAGAAGACAAGCAGACACTTCTGTATCTGAAATTGCTATTGCTGTTTTTAATACTGAAAGATACAGCTTTGAAACAAGCTTTCCTTGGGTGTCATTCTTAATAAAATCTCACTGACACGTGCATTGGAAAAAGAACAAAGGCATGGGTGAAAATGGCATGGGGATAATTTCGAAGAGAGGTGTGAATTTCTTTACTGTGGTGTTTTTATATCCATCTATCTGTCTGTCTATCTATCTATCTATCTATCTATCTATCTATCTATCTATCTATCTTTACTCTGCTATATGTCAGAAGTGAGGACTTGCAAAGGAAGCTTGGGCCTGAAGTGATTCTGAAGGCTCTGTCTTACTATGTTGTCACTGGCTGTGTTTATATGCTCAATGACATATTTTCTCCTATCCTTACTGCACTCTATTTATCTGTCTCTCTTATCACATTCTCCTCTGTCTTCATAAAATGTATAATATCTCAGAGAATTGGGGTTGACCCTGTCTGTTGAAGATTTCTCTAATGTATAGGCAGAAAGCAGTAAGGAGATTGACCAGATGTAGTGGTGAATGTGCTTGCTGTTGGAAAACTGTGCTTCCTGTAGTATATTCTTCAATTCAAACCTGTAGTAGAGGGAATAGGAAAAAAATGTAATTATTTGCTTAATTGCTTCTTGCAGTGTTGCAGATGTACAGTTGAATTCTTAGCTTTCCTTCTTCCTCTGCCCCCTGCCTCCCCAAGGAAACTATTCATCCTTTTGGAGAGAATAAAAAATAGGAAGTTTTACTTGTGTACTATTTCGCAAATCAGGAAAGCTGAAAATTTTATTTTCTAGACCAAGAGAATATAACACAATCTTGTGGCATAACTGCAAAGGATAATCACATTTAAATATATATGCAATGCATTTGTGATTTATATGTATGTGCATTTATGTAAATATATTTATAAAAATGTCTATGCAGGATTTTTGGCCAGTGCCAAAAGAAATAACTGAATTATCACTATCTCTCTACAGTAACTGTAAAGGACTGTGCTCCTGAAGTACAAGAATATGACAGTGATGGACAGAATGCAGCTTTGGAAAAATGCTGTCAAGCTCTTACATGGCAACCATATCAAACTTCTCAGTGGAACAACTTATTTGACTCTAATCATGAAAAACTGTAAGCACTGATGTTTGCACTTGAAAAAAATTGGTTTCTTCTGGCTTTTATTCCCCCCTTTTTTTATCTGTTGTTGTAGTTTTGTAGGAATAAATGATGCATTTGGTATCCCTTGTTCTTATTGGAAATAAGAACAGAAAAGGAAGTTTAACAGGTATAATGAAATATGAAATTGCAGGTGTATCAGATAAGATGAACTTGAAACTCTGGTTGAAATTAATGCCAGATTTTCTGATTTCCCTTCAGGTATTTAGGGGCAAAAGAAAAGTGAATTAAGATACCTGGTAACTTTTGCTTATTTTGTCAAATGCATTGGGGCAAGTAATTACTAAGCATATGGCACCTTTCGCTCTAGTGGTATAAAACATTAAAGGAAAACATTAGAAGTTGCCAGTATTACTTCTGGACTCATACAACTTAAGTCTTAATAATTATAGACGTGTGTGTGACATGCAACTTTAATCAAAGATTTAGAGTTTTCCTGTGTTACTCAAGCTGTAAATAATTTTGTTTTGACCACATTATCTGGAAAAGATCATTCCAAATTCACTTTACATCCCTGATGTTCTCCGTTCCAATATTTAACATATGAACCCTTTTAACAAATTCACCCTTTTCTAGGGCATCTGGTTAGTTCTTCCAGATTGATGCAAAAAATTTGTCACTGTCTACACAGGACTTACATAGAACAGTAAATTTTAATGCTTCTTTTGTCCAACCTGCCAAAACGTCTCCTGGGAGCTGGGTGCATATTAGTGTCATCGCTGGACACTGATGTTCCCTGTTTGCACTCCGGGGATAGAGGCATTAGACATTTTACTGTGTCCCACACAACCCTTCTCCTCAGGTATTGATTGACATGACAAGAGAGCAGACCTTTACACTCCTTGGGAGCTGGATGGACCCAGAAACCTCCAGCTGAATTTGTGATATGAATATTCACTCTAAATGGAAGTGGCTTCCAACTCCTGTCGCACTTTCAGTCAATGACTACATGAGGGCTGTATGCTGATGGTGGGAGATTGCTCTCCTGCCACTACCCAGTTACTTGTTGCTTCCCATACACCTAAAATTAAGTTTCCAGACACATATTTTTGTGAAAAAAGACTATGTGATGCTGAACAATAGCGTATCTCAATACACACTCTGTTGCCATTACTATGGGAGGGGATTGGGGTGTTATTTGCAGAGGAAGTCAGTATTACTTTTAAGTGAGGTCAATAGCAGTGCTGTTGTTCCAAGATGCACTGTAATTACAGAACACTGCACAGATTTTCTGAGTAGTGATCCTGTATTCTGCTGGCCTCAAAACACTCACACGCTTCTCATTACTTAGCATAGATGGATTGATCCCATGCCTTCAAATTGCTGCACCCAATTGAGGGGTATTTTTGGTTCTCTATCCCAAAGATGTCTGAAGATTTCAGTTCTGAATAGAAAGAGGAATTTGAAGCATATTTCTAGTAGGGATGTTTGTGGTACAGGAATATCTGTTGCTACCTAAAAGTTATTCCAAATTTTGTTCTACTGCTTGATAAGACTCATCATTTTTTGTGCGCTAAGAACAAAATATATATTTGCTTTTATTTACTGTAAATGACATGCTCAGCAAATTATAATATGAAATTGCTCTTTAGGAGCCATTGTTCCAAACACTGCAATTTGGAGATGTGAACCTTTGTAATTTTGCTTCTCAAGCTGCTTGCCTGTGTGTAGGCAAATAGTCTGAAATTGCATTAAGAATATCAGCTAATGAACTTGCTGACACCTAAATATGAAAAACTACTTGTTTCTCTACTATGAAATATACTAATTTCCTGTATAAGTCAAAAAAATACCTGTTGCAGGAAAAAACTGAGTAAGTTTTACTTCTTTAATAATGATGGTTTGAGGACATGGTAGAACCTTCATTATAATTTTAAATACGAAATAACACATGACTTAGTCATTTTGAAGTAGTTACAAAATAGTTTTCTTTTTGTTCCCTGTCCCAGGTAATCAATAGTTGTTTGAAAGGGGACTTCTGATCAAAATTTATAAAACAATAATTAAGTCTGTATATTTCTTATGGAGTCTGTACCTTTTGATTTTTCCAACTAACAATGGTGGAATAATGAAAATTCATCTTCAGTAATTGTGTTAGTGAGAGGTTCTCAGTAGTATCTTACAAGACTATCATTATCAAACTTTCATTAACAAGAAAATCCAACATCTATATAAGAGAACCTTGCCATGTAGTTCTGTTATTTCAGAATTATCTATCGCTTAAATCAGAGGACTGGAAACATTGTTGGGATGTTGAGTTCACTGTCTCTAATAGAAAGATCTTTTGATACCTTTCCTTGTTTACTGTGAACCATAGAGACAGAATACTCTTGCTCTTTGGGTGACATATTGCCCTTTGAAGAAATAAAATAGAGTTGTTTTAGCCAGAATAGGATGGACAACTTATAGTCAGGCCAGAGGGTTGGTACCGATAGCTTTTCTTTTAGCTTAAGTAAAGCCGTATTGGGATCCCAGTGGCTTCTGCAGAAGCACTTGCTGTGGGAATTTGTGAACAAAGTGGGGAGTTTCACTGGCTCATTAACTCGTTGTCTGCAGCACTAGCTGCAAACTGCTGTTTGTAGCAGTGTTATAATGAATGATTGAATACACTAAAAGGTTGGTTTGTGCTCTTAGTGAACAGAGTTCCTTTATATCAGATTTGTAAGTGAGGATTATGTAAGCCTCTCAACCTCTGGATTCCAAACATTTTGTTTTCAGTCTAGAATTAGCAGGCGTTTTATATGTGTTCATTTTTACACCTTTGACAGTCTAAGAAGAAAATGCTGGTAGAACTTGTGATTCTAACGATGTATTTTTAGTCTAGTTTTGTCACAAAAAAATCAGATGAATTTTTGGACCACATTAAAAAAAATAGGAGCTCAAGATGTCACTCAGTATTTAAAATTGCTATTCCTTCTCCTTGTTTTTGTAGACCTGCTGTAGGATATCACATTGTCACAGATAAAGGATTTAATTTTTCAACAGCAGATGATGCCTTTGTGTGCCAAAAGAAGAATCATTTCCAAATCACAGTTCATATTAGAATCACTGGACATCCAAAATATGTCAAAACTCAGCAGGGGAGGAAACCAATAGAAAAGTTTTACTTGAAAGCTTATGGAATTAAGGCAAGTGTGTCTCCTGTTTGAGATTATTACTTTTAATTGTCCATGTAATGAGGTAAATAATTGAAGTGAATTCTTTTTGTAGTAATTTTTTGACCAAGAACATGTAACTATCTTATATAGGTTCTGTTCACATGTTGAATATCTACATTTATGCTTGGGCATGGAATGAGCCAATAATAGTCTGGATTCAGAAAGCATCTTTTCTTTTGTAAATTAATTCACTTACTTTCCTTTGGTTTTTTTTCCCTCTTTCAAATTACATCTGCAAAAAGACTTGGGTCTTCAGATTAGATGTCAATTATCAATTGATCAGGAGTCAGTTCCTCTATTAATTTCTGTCGTTCCATTAGAAATGAGTGCGTTTTCACTGTTTTAGGCACAATTTACCTATTAATGTCTGTTTCAATTTTTATGTGTTTGAAAATTCAATATTCTTGTCATTTTTAAAAATTATTTTTATTTTATAGGTGGAAGCTCCAAATCAAACAATTGCTATTGAACAGTCTCAATCAGATCGAAGCAAAAAGCCTTTTCATCCTGTTAAGTAAGGTTTTTAAGAAAATTATTCCATTTTGTTTCAATATGTATGATTGGTTTGAAATATGAAGTAGTTGTTTCTTGAAATCTTATAGTAGCTCTAAGCCAGTTTTCTGATTTTTACCCAGATTTCATTGTGGTTGCACACATAGAATCACATTAGTAATTTATACCTGGTTACATTTCATTAAGGAAAACTTTCAACAGTTTTACAGATGTGTTAAGTATGTCTACCCCAAATATTTATATTCAGCTAAAAACACTCTTTTACGCTGCTTAGAGCTGTACAGCAAATGCATTTCCAATCTTAAAAATTGTCAGAATGTTCCTGTCCTATATGGGCATGAGATGCATTTACAGTGCTTTTTAAGGGGGAGTGCCTCTGCTAGAAACACACATGCAGCATCTTTCTGGAGCTCTGCCATTCATGAGCATTTAACTCCCTGGCAGAATCAATGTTTATTCTTCTGGCATAAGTTTCCTATGTTGGAGCTGCTCTGTTCTCTATAAATAATTAAATAAGCTTTATAATACAAAGAGAGAAGGCAGTGTTAAGTTAGACAGGACAGTGCTGGGATGAAGACTGCACTATATTATCACCTAAACTGAACTTTGAGCTTGGAAGAAGAGCTTGATTTTCACTAAATTTGCTCTCTCATTACATTTTTCTTCCTTTTGTGTACTGACAAGTAGACTCTGTGTATATGTAAATTATTTTATGTGTGACTATTTGGTGAACAGTAATTTTGTCTATACAGACTCTTTATTTGTATTATTTATTACTTACTGGAGGACTACCACTATGTATTTGAGACATATTTGACACAGTGCTACTATGTGCTTCCAGACAAAATTAGGTGCAGATGAAAAGAAGGACAAGCAGTAAGATCTATCAGTTTTACTGTGGGAATTCAGGCCCAATAATAAGCAAGCAGTTACTAAGCCTGTCAAGCAGCAGGTAGACATCATATGGAACACATACAGTTTTATTATATTGAAGACTCTGTACAAACATACCAAGAAACATAAGACTCTTATTACTACTATTCCTACTGCTGGTGCTTTATCCTGTTTATCTCCATGATGTAGTCACTGCTTTTATTACATATTTAGAAACCAGAATTACTGCATTTTTACTGGGGTTTCCCTGTTTTATTGATTTGTCAGTTTTTCTCAGAACTATTTTAATGAGTTTGCAGAAACCTGGTTTGAGCAGATCGATATCCAAAGACTGATCTTGTTTCCTTTTCTGTTTTAGAGTTGATCTGCCAGGGGACCAGATAACTAAAGTAACACTGGCACGGCTGCATTTCAGTGAAACAACAGCAAATAATATGAGAAAAAAGGGGAAACCTAATCCTGACCAGAGGTATTGCTATAGCTAGTTGGCCTGTATGTTAGAAGCAGAAAAGAGAAGGTCTACTTCAGAATGGAGCCAATGTTTGTGAAAAACCTCTGCTATCAAATCTTTGGGTTTTTTCAAATTCTGTAACACTTGGTATGTGCTTAAAAGCCTCTTTCTCTACAGTCACAGAATGATATGAGAATGAAACACCCCAAACTTCATCCTCATGGTTAGAGATAGTTTCAGGAAATCATAGCCAGACATACAGGCTTCAAAATCAGGAAGCAAAAAAACCCAAATAATGATAATTTTCTTCTGAGACAGGAAAGGTTTTCATCTTTGAGGCTTCTTTACTTAAATTTGTGAAAATTATTGTATTCTTTACTAATTTGCAGTGACTGTGGGGTTTGTAAGAGCATATTTCTTAAGAGAAAAGGAAATACTTTTTATTTTATGTTGTTAGAAATGCATTTAAAAAACATTGTCTGTCTCTTTATGTATCAATAATAAACTGGCTGTATTTAAAACTTTTTTTTGTGAGAAAGAATAACTTCAATTATTGTCTTGATTAAATCAATTTCAAATTAGATACTTCATGCTGGTAGTTGGACTGTATGCTGTCTCTCAGGACCAGTTTTACTTACTATCTGCAAATGTCTCTGAAAAGATCATTGTGAGGGTAGGTATAAATTTGTATTATTTCATGTAAAAGTATTTACTGCTTTGATATTCACAGGAGATTGAGGGGTCATGATTCTTGGGGCTAAAAATTACCACTGAGTCAAAAAGACTGAGGAAAAAACCTACAGTTACATATTATATGAGTATGTTACCTTTTAATTATCAGAAATTAAAGATGTTATAAGTAAAGCTATAGAAGCACTTTAAAAGAAAGGTTGTTATGAGTTCCAATACAAAATATATTGATTTTTCCAGACTTTTTTTTTTTGTATTTGCAGTGAAACAATTTACTTCACTGGCCAGGAATTTTGTAAAAGCTTTAATTAGCTAGAGTCCTCATTTTCCAAGCAGGATGAGAAGGAAAAAAAGTAAGGAAAGAAGGTCAAGCAGCTCTAGGAAGTTAAAGATCCATAGCTTCACTTTTCCAGTGTGTTTCCGGAGTGTCCTACCTCTCAATTCGATGGTACTAACATAGGTTTCAAATTAACAAAAGGATGAGTAATCTCTTTCCCTCTTAACTGTTACTTTTCAGTTGCCCGGTTCACAGATCATTTTTCTTTTAATGCTCAGCTTTAGCCTACAGTTAGAAAAGAGAAAAAACCCAGATCTGTAGTGTTAACAAGAGCTATGGAGAATTTGGGTTAGGAGAGAGAGAAGTATGAGAGAGAATGAGTGGGATTGCAAGGGACTGCCAAGGGAAGGTGGGGGCTGCTGAAAGCTTTCAGTCCTGGCCCCTTTTTCTTGTGATTGGTTGGCAGTGGCTAATATTTGAACTGGGCATAGTCTGGAATTATAGTTATTTCTAGGGTAAATATTATGTTTGGGGCTTATAAAGATGGGAAATATGTAAGGTGCCGTGTGGCAGGGCTGCCAAAGATGGAGAGGGCCTCTGGAAGATTGCAGTCCACTGAACTTTTCCATGTGGGTCAGCTTCTTGTTTGCATGGACTCTCTGGTCCCTGTGTGCTGAAAGTCGAGTCGACAAGGCAAAGGTCCAGCCTGGATGGGTAATGAGATTTTGAAAGAACTTAGGAA
This sequence comes from Acrocephalus scirpaceus scirpaceus, assembly GCA_910950805.1. Taxonomy (NCBI): domain Eukaryota; kingdom Metazoa; phylum Chordata; class Aves; order Passeriformes; family Sylviidae; genus Acrocephalus; species Acrocephalus scirpaceus. The sequence goes on from OU383777.1 coordinate 35,291,011, forward strand.
TAAAAAAAAGATGTACCAGCTCTGGAAGGAGGGTCAGGTCTCTCAGGAAGCATTTAGGGGGGTTGCTGGGGCATGTAGGAAGAAAATTCGGAAGGCCGAAGCTCAATTCGAAATTAATTTGGCAACTTCTGCAAAGGATAATAAAAAATCTTTTTACAAATATGTTAATGGCAAAAGGAAGGATGAGACCAACCTTTGTTTTCTATTGGATGCAGCTGGGAACTTAGTAACTGCAGATGAGGAGAAGGCAGAAGTGCTTAACACCTTTTTTGCTTCTGTCTTGAGTGGGAAGATGGCTTGTCCTCAGGATAATTGTCATATTGGATTGGTGAATGGTGTCAGGGAACAGAATGGTCCTCCTGTTATCCAGGAGGAGGCAGTCAGAGAAGTGTTGAGCTGCTTGAATGTCCATAAATCTATGGGCCCAGATGGGATCCATCCCAGGGTGATGAGGGAGCTGGCAGATGAGCTTGCAAAGCTGCTCTCCATCATTTGCCAACAAACTTGGCTTACTGGTGAGGTTCCAGATGACTGGAAGCTGGCCAATGTGATTCCCATTCATAAAAAGGGTAGAAGGGAGGATCCTGGTGTTGTGTTCCTCTGAGGAATGGTTTCTCCCCTCAGAGTCCCCCTAAAGCCTGTGCCGTGTAGTTGGACCCTTCCTCCCTATCTTACGTACTCCTGACCCTATTGGCTCAGGGCCAATATCTTTCCTTGGCCCTAAACTAGATAAACCCCTGTCTCTTCCTGTGCTCTCTCTCTCTCCTCGCTCTCTTGGAACACCACATGAAGAATAAAGCTTGGACTGAAGCTGAGGGGTGAGAGCCACCCTTTTGAGATCTTTTCTGTCTCTATGAAATATATCTCCCTAAACCCCCTGAGCAACTGAGCTAGCTAGAACCTGGGGGATGGCTAGAGGGAGCTTATTTCATCCTGGTAATTATAGGCCAGTTAGCCTGACCTCAGTGCCAGGTAAGATAATGGAGCAGTTCATACTGAGTGCTATTGTGCAGCACCTACAAGACGGTCAGGGTATCAGACCCAGCCAGCATGGGTTTAGGAGGAGTAGGTCGTGTTTGACCATCCAGATCTCCTTTTATGACCAGGTGACCCAGCTGGTGGATGCAGGAAGGGCTGTGGATGTTTGGATGTTGTCTTTTTGGACTTCAGCAATGCCTTTGACACTGTCTCCCACAGCACACTCCTGGAAAAGCTGGCAGCCTGTGGCTTGGACAGGAGCACTCTGTGCTGGGTTAGGAACTGGCTGCATGGCTGGGCCCAGAGAGTGGTGGTGAACGGTGCTGCATCCAGCTGGCAGCCAGTCACCAGCGGTGCTCCTCAGGGGTCTGTGCTGGGGCCAGCTCTGTTCAATATTTTTATTGATGACATGGATGACGGTATTGAATCTTTCATTAGTAAATTTGCAGATGACACTAAGTTGGGAGCATGTGTTGATCTGTTGGAAGGACGGAGGGCCCTGCAGAGAGGCCTGGAACGATTGGATGGATGGGCGGAATCCAATAGGATGAAGTTTAATAAGTCCAAGTGCCAAGTCCTGCATTTTGGCCCCAGTAACCCCCTGCAATGCTATAGGCTGGGCATGGTGTGGCTGGATAGTGCCCAGGCAGAAAGGGACCTGGGGGTTCTGGTCAACAGCCAGCTGAACATGAGCCAGCTGTGTGCCCTGGTGGCCAAGAAGGCCAACGGCATCCTGGCCTGTGTCAGGAGCAGTGTGGCCAGCAGGAGCAGGGAGGTCACTCTTCCCCTGTACGGGGCACTGGTGAGGCCACACCTTGGGTGCTGCGTCCAGCTCTGGGCCCCTCAGTTCAGGAAGGACATAGAGATGCTTGAGCGTGTCCAGAGGAGGCAACGAGGCTGGTGAGGGGCTTGGAGCACAAATGACTGAGGGAGCTGGGGTTGTTTAGCCTGGAGAAAAGGAGACTCAGAGGTGACCTTATCACTCTCTACAACTCCCTGAAAGGTGGTTGTAGTCAGCTGGGGGTTGGTCTCTTTCTTCAGGCAGCAACTGATAGAGCAAGGGGACGCAGTCTCAAGCTGTGCCAAGGGAAATATAGGCTGGATATTAGGAAAAGGTTTTTTATAGAAAGGGTAATAAAGTATTGGAATGGTCTACCTGGGGAGATGGTGGATTCACCATCTCTGGATGTGTTTAAGAAAAGACTAGATGTGGCCCTTGGTGCCATGGTTTAGTTGAGGTTGGGGTTGGGTTGGACTTGATTATCCTGGAGGTCTCTTCCAACCTAATGATGCTGTGATTTTGTGATTCTAGCCCTGGGCTTATGGGGAGGAATAGGCTTGGCATTTTGGCTTGGAGTCAAGCGAAACCAAAAGCTCTGGTGTATTAAGTGGAGCTGGGAAGAGGGTTCTAAAGAAAGCTGAGGGCTGTCAAAAGCTTTTACTCCTGGCATTGTTTTTGCAGGCCACTGCTTGTATCCTTTTTGGTAGTCCATCATCTGCCTAGGCTTATGACTGTGGTCTGGTTTAGCATTTGGGTTTGGAGGGAGCAAAAGGGCAAATCTCCAGCATATTATGAGGTGTTGCTCTGGGGTTTCCAAAAGAAGATAGGGCTTTCAGATGGTTTCAGTCCTGGCTGCTTTTTCATCTGAGCATCCTCTTGTGCCATAAACCCTCTTTCTGTAGTTAAAGTTAGGTTTTTGGGGGGCATTATGGCCCAGAGCTCATTTCTGGGTGGAGTTGTAAAAAGGCTTTGAAAGAAATGTGTGGAGTTCAGCAGTCTTATGCCCTGCTGAGAAGTTTCATCATCCTGGCTGCTGCTGTGGTTTTTTTGCTTCAGGATGCTGAAACAGTGTTTGCATCATTCCTACATATATTATATAGTTATTTTCTTTTATTTGTCCATTTATTTCCACAATTCTGTTTTCATCTGATCTTCTCTTTCTGGATCTGACAATGTTAGAGATATCACATCATTAATAATTTGGGGAAGCAGTTGAATTTTCACATTTGTCTCATACTTGTTACTTTACAAGATATATATTTTTTATGTAAGATTTAGAAATTTGCATTTTCCCACTATGTTTAATATTAGATTACTTTGACATTTCAATGAAGAGGGTTCCTTCTGTGCATGTGAGACAGTTTTTGAAGAGGAATTCATGGAATGAGATTTTTCAAACCTGGCCACTATTTCAGACAAAGGAAAAATAAGGCAGTAAGGCAGAAAGATCAAGAGGCTCTGGTCTGAAGTGGTGAAAAATATCAACAGGAAAGACAGAAGGAAAACAATGTCTAGCTGTCTAACAGGGCTTCAGTGGCAAGGAAAAGCAAGTCAGCCACTGGCTACCTTAAAGTGGCAAAGCCATACAAATGCATGCGAAAAAAGCAGCTCATCTTCCGGCCCTTTATACATTCCAACAAAACAAAGCTACCAGCTCAGTGGTGCTCATCAGGCATATCAGATCATGCTCTAATTGTGACAAACAGTGGTGAGTACACAGTGCCAGGCCTTGTAAAGGCCTTTGCCTGGCAAAGCTTTGTGAAAGCCTGGCTTCTTTTTATCATGATTGTGCTTTGGCCTGAATTCAAAGTTAAAAAAAAAAAAAATCCAAAACAACCCAAAATTAACTATTGAAATCAAATGCCTTTTCTTGTTATACACATTCTGTTGTTTTATTGGTGTTCTTTAAAAGACCCTGTTTCCTTAACATGAAATTTTCAATATGAGTTGATCTAAAATGTTACAGAGGATTTAATGAATCTTGTGTGTTTAATCTCTGCCTTGCTTTCTCTTTTATGATTTCCAGTCTCAGCTAAAATTTAGATAAAAGATAAATAATAAAAGGTAGATAAAGAATGGTTATGTGGTATAATGTCAAAGTTAAAATTTGGAAAACTTTGGACATTGTCGATTTAGCTTAAGGTGCTAGTAAAGTAGAATTCAAAGGAAAAAAGCACGAGGTCAGTGCTGTGTGAGTAGAAAGACTTAGAAGTAACTCCACTCTGGTTTTTTTTCTATTAGTGTGCTAAAAAAGCTCTTGAATACAATTTCAATATTTGAGATTTGGCTTTTCATTTTCCCTGAATTTCTAACAGAGTAAACAACAGTTCATCTATGCTATACTGTATCTTTTAGCAAAAAAATTTTCTTCCAGGCGTCTAACCCAGGGCAGTTTGAGAATGACAGTGATGTGCTGTGGCAGCGAGGACATGTTCCAGAGACGATAGCCTATCATGGTCGAGTAGGAATTAACACAGATGCACCAGACGAAGCACTGGTTGTCTGCGGAAACGCGAAAGTTATGGGCAGAGTCATGCACCCATCTGACAGCCGAGCAAAACAGAATATCCGGGAGGTGAGGGCCGTGCAGTACTTGGGGCACTTATGTTTGCACCACAGCACGTGTGGATCATTCTTCTGACACATGAAGCAGCTCCTGTATCCTGGCTGTGCTGAAAACCTGGCTTAAAGAAACCTGATGTACCATTTGCTTTGTAGAGTATCACCTACAGACTTTGGAGAAGGCCCTCTGTAGAAGCTGGGAGTTGTCAAACAGAAGGATTATTGGCAATGCAGATACAAATAGCACTCTGGTAGTGAGGAATGGGAAGATTGTCCGTATTTTTCAATGTGATGATTGGCCAAATGACTGTGTCAGGCCAGTTGCTCTCTCAGTGGTGTCCTAGATGCCATGCTTAGTGTTTCAACATATAAATCCTGGTATTTTTCCAACTAGGTTGATACAAATGAGCAGTTGAGAAGAATAACACAAATGAGGCTGGTGGAATATGACTACAAGCCTGAATTTGCATCTGTTATGGGAATAAAAGATACCCATGAAACAGGTATAAAGTCAGCTCTGTTCCCATTTTCCATTAACATCTACTGATATTTATTGTGCCATAGTGTCTTTTAATATCCTGCTATTTCATCCTCATTTTTCAGGTTACTGCAATTGCACACTTTGCCCTGTATCTCTTATGGTATAAAAATGCCAAAATTACATACTGCTTGTAATTTTATAACTTCTGTTTCAATTTTTAAAGATGAGAAGCTTATTTTCCAGAAGTTTAATGAGAATGAAATATGTGCTTACAAACAATTTTGCTCTTTCTGCAGAGAAAAGAGAATTCTAAAGGTTTCTGGGGTTTTTTTTGTGGAATGAGGAAAAACCCCTGAGAATTTCCCACCACAGAGAAATTCTGGATCATTTTTTGCTTTGCCTGTAGTTTTTAGAATGGTCTGTGGGTATGCCAGTGTGTTTCCTGACATTAATTTTTATTACCTTCTGAACAGGAATAATAGCCCAGGAAGTGAAGAGGCTTTTACCCGAAGCTGTTAGAGAAGTTGGAGATGTTGCTTGTAATGATGGAGAAAAAATAGAAAACTTCCTCATGGTTGACAAGGTATGGTCTTGAGGGAGAAAGTGGGGGTGTGTATTTAGACTGTTCTTTCATGTGGGGAGCTATGAACACATGCTGTGCCGCATAGAAAGCTGTAGCCCCATGTGCCATGTGTTACAGAAACAGCGTTTGGCAAATCATTGAGAATAACTGAACCACCAGCTGTTAGTAAAGGGCTGAATCTTTTAATGAAAAGAAGTATCTATATTAAAAACTGGTTACAATACTATATAAACATACAGTTAAAAAGAAAAAGCTCTAACTTTTCTGAATAAAAGTTAGAGCTTTTTCTTTTTAACTTTTCTGAATAAAAGTGGATAGTGATTTCGTAGCATTGGTTCAACAAGTGGTACTCCAAAACATTATTTTGTGTTTAAGTGTTTCAGTTAATTAAGTGTTCCACAAGTGAATTAAGCAATGATGACATTCAATTTGTTAAATGAAAACTTCCTTACTTTAATCCTGGTATAACCTCTACATACCAAATCCAAGTGCTAGCTCTGTGTGTAGTGGGTTTTTTTTTTTGCTATCTGAAATGCTTTTTATAGGTTCAAAATTATATGCTATGAAATGGCACACAAAATAATTACCATGCTCATAGGTTGAAAACACTGCTGAGGTATTGTCCTGTTCTTGCTTCTCCTCCTTTTCCTGTAGAAATATGACTGCAAGGGACTGTCAGTTACAGAGTCCAGTCACACAAGGCTGCAGGCAGCACCTGTCTCAAAGCAGCCCCTCTGTTGAGAGCTGGTTCACTGCATGCCAAAGACCACTTCCCAGCTTTTTCCCACTTGCAGCTGAAAATGAGAAGAGAGAGGTTTTAGAGAAAGGTGACCTCATCTTGTCTGGATGATATAATGAACACAATCCTGCATTCATTATCATAATTCATTCTTTCATTAGTCTATAGAAAACACGTTTACACCACCAAACTTGAATATCTACAAAAATATTGTATTTCACTTGTGATCTTTTGATAGGCTATAAATAATTTAATTTCATAGGTTAAATCTTCCAGGTTGTATTTCATATAAAAGAAGTATGAATTAGATATCTTGAATAAAGCTGTGGAAAGAGCACTTTTGGAGATACTGTTGAAAAAGAGAGATTTAGAAAATTTACTCTATTTGGTCAGGGTTCCTGCCTATAGCTGATTTCTACATGCTAGTAGAAGAGCTGTGGTTGTAGGTGACTCCAGGTTAGTTTTGTCCTTTAGGCCTTCCTATTATATTGTATGACAGCTGTAGCATCATTTGCATTTTTGAATGCCTCCAAAATTTCTTTGGGGTAGTTGGGTTTTTCGTCTGACAGAAGTTGAGGTTGGAGAATTGAGCTTTTGATTCATATCTCTTCCTTGCTGAAATATCACACAAAATACCATCTCTAACAGTGCCTCACAGCACTGCCGTTTGGGCCCATCATTCCTTTTCTTCTCTGTACCTTGGGTCTCTGGAGACTGCTTGCCAGGATGTCTTCCAGGGATGTGACCTACAAATGGAGAATGCATACTTTCTATTCATCCCTATAGGGTGTGATTCTGCTATGTATGTGGCCCAAGCAGGAATGGATTGTTACAGCAGTGGCTTATTTGGGTTTTTTGCTGCTTAGCATTTTCTTGACTACTTGTCTAGACCTGGATCTGGGATTACTTCACAGGCACTTTGGTGCTTTAATATGGTCAGATAGATCTGTGCTTTCTCCTCTTTCTCCTAACACTTGTGGCAGAGCATATGAATGTCAATTCCATGACCTTTGGGATGAAAGGATCAGGAGAGGTCTATATCTGACAGTTTAAGATGTATATTGAATTCAGAGATTTGGAACATATCTCGTTCTGGTGGAACATCTGATTTAAATTTCTGGAGCTTCCAGCAGCTTGAATAGTAAATGGACTTAATAATTTTATAATAAGTGCTTCATAATTTTTCTTTCACTTTGGCAGGTGATGAGACCTTGAACTTTGTTATCTCATGTTCCAAGTTTATTTCCAGATAAGTAGGCTGTTGGCTGGTGTTGCGTCTCTTTCTCAGTTTGGAGCTGTTGAACTCTGTAAAATTAATTGATTGCATTACACATTTGAATCAGGCTCTGATACTTTCTAGATAAATGGCTCAACTATGTGCAATTTGGTTTTTTGAGACAGAATCTTTTCCTCTCAGTCGCATTGTGCTCAGTACTTTGTCACGAGAGGGGCAGTAAAACTGTGATCAGTTTTTTTTCCCCTCAAATAGAATATTCCTTTGATTTGTGAGAAGAGCAATTTTCTCAGCTAGTTGAAGCCACCTAGAAGCAATTCATGCTTGATTTGAAGACAATAGAAGGGCCAGCTGCTACATATCATTGATAGGAGGGCAAGTGTCCATATAAGTGATTTCACAGTTCTAGGTACAAGAGATTATTTTGAAGTTACTTTTAATTTAAATGGGCTGCTGGTGTTCTGACAGTAGGGAAGCTTATGACTGAAGCTCTGATTGTGATTACGTGAAATGCTGTCTGGTTTTGTGGAATGCAGTCACCTTTCAAAGAAAGGTGTGCATGGCTTTTACAACGTGAAAGGCAAAACTGCTTTTACCTTATTTCTGCATAATTTGAACTAGACTGGAACACTTAGCATCATTAACCGCAGTAATGGCTTCGTCCAATGGCACTGGTCTGGCTGTGCATTAGGGTGAGAAAGCCATTCTTTCAAATATAGCAAACAAAGCACTCTTCTACTATGCTCCTGCAGTGGATCAGTAATCATTTTTGACTCAGAAATGGATAAAATACTTACTAGCTGGATGATTATACTGAGGGCTTCTCCAGCAGCAGATGGATACCTAGATGATAAGCAGGGGTACGAGAATAGGAGGCTTTTCCTGGGTAAGATATCCAGGAGTAAATGGAGGGCGTCTGAACTGTTTTAGTTGCAGAGATGATCATGTTATTAGAACCTACAAGACTCCTGTAAGAGACTGGAGAGGCTGAAGGGGAGAGCAAAATATTATACAACCACAGCTTGACATCTGGTTTGGTTTTTAATCTGTTTCACTTATCTCTGCATGATTAACATTATGTGTACAACATGGATAGAAACTCTGATTTGTCTGAGCCTACCTAATGCCTCTAGGGAGATGGTTGGATATACATTTTGCTAAGGGATTCTAAAATCTGTGTTCAGCTGCAGCACTGAAAATCAAGTAGTAGATGCCTGTTGGAACAGGTTAAGGTTTGGACACAGTATGAAGGTAAAATACAGTTTAAATTCTTGGTGTAAAAAGCCCTTTAGCTTTTTCAAATTTTTCTGCTCATTTCCAATTTATTCCAAATTAAATGTCTAGCAAAAGGCGTTTATGGTCATACATGCATGCCATCTACAGTGAGATAACTTGTGTTTATATAGGTGAGTTCTGCACTCATTTCTGCTTGTTACATCTGATTGACGAATATACTATATATTTACTATGTACCTACTTTTGTCATTGTTTTCTTCTCAGGATCAGATCTTCATGGAAAATGTTGGTGCTGTAAAGCAGCTTTGTAAACTAACAAACAATCTTGAAGTCCGAATAGAAGAATTGGAGCAATGGAACAGGAAGCTGGCCAGGCTGAAACGGATGAACAGTTTAAAGTCAACAGTCAGTGAAGAGAGCAAAGTCAGGTACCTCTGGCTGGGATGTCCTCTAATAGTTGTCAGACAAATTGTTAAAGTGATCTCCGCAGTAGAAGTGAAAATTGATTTTGCTTGACAGTACAGTTCAGCTATTCTCCAGTATTTAAGTTGTGCAAAAGACCCCAAATTTCTCATCTTTTTTTTACTCACTGACAAAATTAATGTTTGAAATGGCTGTTAAATTGCACTAATTTTTGTAATTGCTTCTGTTGCATAAAATAAAGGGTAGATTATGTCCAGTTACAGCTCTGGGACTTGGAAATTGCTTCTAAGGCCTATCTGCAGAGCTTCTTCTTCAAGAAAGAATCTTCATTGGTGCTTCAGTGGAAGTGATGAGCATTTCCTGTTTTAAAGCCATTTCTCCAAGTTTTCTTCGAAATGTAGCATTTAAGAGCATTCAGCTGAACGAGTTAATGGGAGATCTTTGTCCTTGAAAATGAGTCTGCTGACACTTCTGCCTTTCCCTTTGTAAATTTAAAAATCACAAAAGCAAGTGACATTAATACATTAAAAGTGTCTTTTCCTCATTAATTAGTTGTTGAAGCATTTGAATGTTAAAGAGATCTTGTCTCTTACAGCAGGTATAGTCGAGCTAATAGTCTCTTGCCATCAATAAAATCAGTCCCACTAAAATCCAGGAAGGTGAGTGAAATTAAATCCTTGTCTGAGTCATTCGCTGTGATTTGCTTTCACTTTCTCTTGCCTGTATTGTGGTATAGGAAGTGGATGCCCCTTTTCAAAGAGGTCACATGAGTGCAGAGATCAATATAATGACCTTTTTCAAGACAGTCTTCCTAGGCTGCCAAGCTCTGTTCTTTAAGGTGAACCAGTGGCCATTTGCCTACCTTGCTTTTGCCAGTGACAAAAGAGAAAATAATAGGTCAAATGTGCTTTGTACCATAATGACAGTCAAATGCTCCATCATCTAAGATGATCCTACTTGTTTGGAAAGTGCCTTTCTTCTGTATTTATACCAGTCCTGCTTTAACACGGTCTGAGCATATACTGAAAGGTACTGAGATTTTAGTTCTGGACATTTACTGCGTTCTTAATTTGATTTTGAAATACTTCAAAAGTATGAGAAATGGCAGGAAGAAAGGACAAGGAGCTGTTATTTTTATCTATCCTTTCTTCCTCTGTAATGCTTGTGCCCCTACACTATCAACAATGCACAGTGCGCTCACAGCCTTAGGGACCTTTTAATTACTGAGATTTTTCTCTGTAGATGTTGACCCAAATATAAGGGTGACCATAAAAAAAAAAAAAAAAAAGGGTGATGTAAAGTCATCATTTCTTAATCTACTAGTAGTTGCTTAGATATGTGCCACTTGAATTAACCAAACTGTTTTTTTACCCTAGGTTTGTTTGTCAAAGACCAAAGAATCTTGCTCTGTGAAGATTTTCCGAGTGACTATAATAGCTTTGATTGCTATTATGGCACTATGGTAACAATTAATTAACAACAATTTGACTTGTTTCTCCATTTCCCTTTCTACTTATCTGAAAGAATTTATCACTTTTTCTTCTCCTTTTCCCTTCCTACTTGAAGAACACAACGTATTAAAATTAACAATGAATATCCCTGGTAATATTGAAGAGTTGAAACCACTGTATAAAAGTAAGGTACTCATGTGTTGGACACACAGCTGATCTCTCTCCATGTCACAATGTATGGTGCACTTTGAGTGTACCTCAGTGGCTTGTACTACAGGTGCAAAACTGGACTCTGCATGTTTTATCCAATCATTCTGTACCTAAGTACAGATGATGTACTGAGTGATTCTGAGTGATGTACTCTCTTCTGATGTACAGAGTGATTCTGTTGTGTGAAATGAAGCTGAACTCAATCCCACTGTGATGGAAAATTATGTGACTGAAAATTTAACTTGTGACATTGGACTTGTGAAAAGGAAAGTATGCTCTGGACTTCTGAGATTGCCATTTTCTGTCTCCAGTCCAAAAACCTGTGGCTTACAATCTCTTTGTGATCTGAGTACTTTGAACTGGTGTCGTTATTCTATTTAGGCTGGAAATTTGCCATATTTTGTGTTGAATACAAGTATATGAATACAATATTGTATACAAGTATCTGATCTAAACCCCATTAAATTCAGCTGAAATTTTTCCCACTAAAGGGAAAGTGATCAGATAGTTAGCACTTGCATGACTGCATTTTGACACAATACTGCCAAGGTATTATTCATATTGTGTTGCATAAAAGATGGATGTAAATCTACAGAACAATTCTCTTTCTACAGTGCTTTGACAATATGGAGTCTATATTTACTTAGCATTCATGACAGCCGTTTTGAAAAACATCCAGTTTACAGGCAAGTAGTTAAATTATCATTAGTGAATTCAAATTAGTAGAATCAGTAATAGACTGTGGATCAATTTGTTTTGATCCTCAACTCTAATGTCCATTTCTTAATGAATTGTTTTTCTTCATCAGCAGTACCTCAAGTTCTGTTCTAGTCTCTCCCTCTACCACCACAGCAGGTACTGTGTCTCTGCTGGTCTGCATGCACATAATGGGCTATTATAAAATGCCAGTGCACAGCATTTGTGAGAATTATATTTTGGTGGTTTGCTTTTTTTTTCTTCAGCATTGCAGAGGGAAAGCACAATTTCTCAGAGCACACAGCCCATCAGCAGGATCCCTGAAGTGAATTTCTGTGACATTTTGCCTTGTGACAAGGTCTATTGTTGTCCAATTCACCAACCAAAAGTCAAATCTCTAAGTTATGAAAAATACAATGCAAAAGAAAAACGTAAGTTGAAAATTTAATTATTTATAATTTGAGAGAGACTGCATGAAAAGTGTGGGGGAAAGGGCAAGAAACTTTGAAGGTAGTTAGCTTTTTACGTAAGTACTTAGCCCAGAGGATTAAAAAAATCTTGATATAAGTAATCATCACTACAGTCAATATGTTTTTGAAAAATGCGGCCTGGTTACCCTTAAGAATTTGAGGACCTAAGATGTTTTGTCTGGTGTCACTGTTCTTCCTGGCCATTCTTGGTAAATTATTTCATGTGAACTGAAAAGTCACTAATCCCTTTAATTAACCTTTGGCTACAGTTGGATGGGAGTTGATTAGGGGTAGTAGAGAATGAATTAACAGGTGTGAAACCCCTTAAAAAGCTGAATCTTGTCACAATGTGGTGGTACTACATCTTTTTAATGGGCAGAGACAGAATGCCAACTGCCTGAAAACATAAAACTTACACTTAAAACTCTGATTGTTAAGGCAGGAGTTTTGAGTAGTATTATTTGAAGGCAGAGCTCTATAAAATAAAATACTTTTACTGGAATGAATTCTTCTACTGATATTGTCTGCCAGATGTTATATCTGTAGTGTATGAGAAGATGCCTTGTTTACAACTTTTATAATATTTATAAGAAAGGGTTAATGCATAAAGGTATGCGTAAGTTGTAAGAATCTGTATTCCTCTTTCCCAGTCCTCAACACTTTCAGTATCTAGGAGCAAGTGTTAATATTACTAAACCAGCATTCATACTCTTCCTGTCTTGGCCTTGGGAACTATTCTTACAGCAGAATCAACAAAGTGAGAATGGATGCAGTTCAGGCTCTGAAGTACAAATGTCTGCCAGGGCAGGCATTACCAATTGCTGTGACACTCTCAGCAAGAACTGTTTCAGTGGGACTCACCCACTGGCCATTCTTTACTCTGCAGACAAGCCATATGTGAGTGGTCCTTGTGATTCTTGTGATCAGTGCTGCAGTAAGCCCAGTGGCAGTTAGAGCTCAATACAGTGCTTCCAAGAGGTCATACCTGAGTGATTTGTATTGCTCTGAAGCCTGAAAGAGTGTTGATTAATTAAGAAGACATTAATCTCATTTATAAATAAGGGAACTGTAGATGGATGAAAATGAGATATGAAAACCTTTTATCCTCAGCTGGCTGCTTCTGATATTAGGTGGGAAGAGAAGATAAGAATAAACACAAAGCATTACCTTCTCAAGGTCTTATGCTCCAAATAGCATTAAGAGTGGATCCAAGAGTGAAAAATCAGCACAGTACACAAGCTACTGAAAGATTTCAGTTCTGCACAAGTTTAATGAACCTGAATATATCCCCAGATGGAAGGTAACAATGTCAATATGAAATCCAAACAGAGGGAAAACCAGCAAGCTGTTTAATGTAGCTGTAGCCAAGATAAATCAAAAGGAAAATATTTTCAGAACAAAAAGCTAAGAGTTATAGGTGGGAAATAATGAAGAAACTTTAGAATTAGCTGATTAGTCTGATTCATGGGAAGGTAGAACTGTTTGAAATTGCAATTAAATTAAGTACTAATTAAGAAGTTATTACAGACCTCTTGCTGCTCCACCTGAATTCAGTGGGTGCAGACTATTATGGAGTGCCTCCACTGTAGCTCCTAATCCTTTGCATCCCAGATTTATTGATGAAAAGGCTGTTCAGAAAGTTCAAATAGAAACAAAAGCATTCATATGCAAGAGAAAATTTATTAAACAAAGACTCAGCACATCTTTATGTCATCTAGCTTAATGTGACATTTTTTCCTCATATTTTCTTTTAACTGATTTCTCTGGAGGATTTAGGTTTTGAACTTCCATTGATTTCAGTGGAATTGAGGACTTTGAATACCCCTCAGTATTTGGGCCTTTTCTGGTCTCTGCTTTCATGCCATTAGAGCTCATTGCTCTCCCCTTAATGTTGTTACCAATAACCAGGAGCTGTCCATGCTGTTCCTCCCCAGTGTCTCTCCCCTCACAGTAAAAGGTTGGTGAGAGCTCCTGCTGGATTTTGGTCAGCCTCATGCATTCACATTTATTGCCTTCAGAGGGTAGTTAACAGATTCATAGTAAAGTACCACCACGATGAGAAATCATGAACAGATTTTTCCTATGCTGTTTACAGAATATTATAACTCACTTGAATTAAAACCATTGAGTATTTGAGGGGGAAAAAATCCTACATTTATTGGATGAGTTTTTCTTAATCTTTCTGAAGATGATGATTTTCCTCATTACATTCTTGTCATGCTTGTAGTTCTATATTTGTTATTGAATTGGATCTTCACACCCCACATGGGCCTTTGAGAAAGCCCTCAGTGTTACTATATGTGAAAGAGTGGAAGTTTATTTACAATTTATTGAAGGTTGCTGTGGTACTTTGTGGTAGTTTTTGGTGTTCTCAATCGGTACCTTGTATTCAAAACTCAGATTGCAATATCTGAAAGAACAATGAAATGGTAATTTTATGATGAGTAAAAACACAAGTGAAAATTAAGTTCTATGCTGGTTATGCAGTTTAAATAGTTGAAATCTTAGTGAAGTAAATCTGTCTTTGTCCTAGTTTTTGTACAAAATTCTGATACTGCTAAATGCTTTTTTCCACCATCTGCAGAAGAATCACACTTTTAAGGGTTTACTAATTCTAAGTTTTTAATAAATACTCCTACTAATACTTGCATGGGCTGAACTATTTTACCTACATAGAGCAATCTTTTACCTCTACTAGGGGATATAGGTTTTCTACAGAATAGCTCTCTGTTATTGAAAATACAAAATTACAGAGTTTAATGCATTTAAGAGTTTAAGAGAAATCAGGAGAAAATGAGTATGTGTATTAAAGAGAGGAATGAGAGAATGAACAGACTTTTATTAGATCTGCCCCAAGATGAGTGATTGTATGTGTCCAGTAGCCATTTTTCTAGGTGTGTGGAACTCTATAATGAAATGGGACAGCAGATGACTACTAAATGCAGCAGTTACCACCAAATCTGGCAGAACCTGTAGATCTGTATGATGAGCTAGTAAATAGGAAATGGATTCAAGGAATAGCTGTCAGCAGTATGAGAAGTTTATAAAAAAACCACAAGACACATTAAAATACCAAAGATAAATTTGTTTTACGTTGCTTCTGGGCCCTTGGATTCCAGCTGTTAATGTTACTCCATGCTCTTGGTCACCTACTAGCATGAGAAAAGTCTGGATTTTCTTATTTCCCAATACTGAAATGAAATCCAAATCTGGAATGAATAAGAAAACAATAAGGTCAATCCAGCTGTCTTGTTTCAATCTCAGTAATAATGCATTTTGATCCCTGCTTCCTTTCCTGAAACAGTCATTCTGAAATCAGAAAGTTTCCTTTGGAAAACATGGTAATGGTGTATTTTGGTATTCTAGAAATGATATTCGATGAAACACATAGTTTAGGCAAGATCAGCATTTCCCAGGGCCAGTTTACTGGTAATGTCTAAACAGATTCTTAGCTGGCAATCTGTGTTGAAGCACAGGAATAGCATTAGACCATTTCCCATGGGCTTGAAGGGCCATTTGCCTTCCCCAGGTTGTACTGTACGAAGATTATTCAAAAGACCTTTAAAGTTCACTTTTCTAGGCAAATGTTGAGAAAATTAATAGAATAACAATTTAAAAAACCTCATCAGCTTTTATTACACAGCCTAGTTCCATGTTTGAAGTTACAGAGGTGACATCAGTGAACATGACATGGTGATCATGTTGTCAGAGGCGTGTATTAGCTTTTTAAATTTGGTTATGCATCCTCTCTGAAGCACTGTCTCAGTCTTCACTATCTTAACATCTCACATTCAAAAATCTAAGTTGTCCCCTGATACGTGGCTGTGTGGGGCCAGCATGTTATTAGCCACACAAGGGTCATCATACTCTGAGGGTGACCAGCAACCTCTCAGAAATGTCTTTAAGAATAATTTGTGAGACAGCTTGATCAGGGGTGTTGTAAGGGTTTTAGTTAATGTGAAAATAACAAACTATACAAAACAAAAGAATAAAAGCCATGCACAGTGCAGAGAGGTCCCTTGCACCTGCTAAGACACCCCGAAAAGTCCCAAGAATCTCCGCGCTCTCTCTTAAGTATTCAAGGATCTAGGAGGGTTTTTTGGACAAGCTACCCAATAGAAAATAGCTGCATTTCTTGAGGAACAGCTAAAGGGACCAACAGGTGCTTTTGTCCTGGCACTGGGCCAGTTACGGTGAGAGAAGCGTAGAAGTTTCTGGTTCGTCTTCATTATAAGTTCAGGGGTGAGGCTTAAACACTTTTCCTATTATGGGAACATCTGCTCGGGTGTGGGGGTGCACTGCAACAGTTCCCCCAACCTATATGTGCATGCCAGATGCCTATAATTGCTAATGCCATTTTCTAACTAATAAGAAAGATGTAGCTTTATGTTCAGATTAGTGCTGAAGTGCCTGGCTGCATAATTAAGTTAATAAATTGACTTTAACCTTGGCTCTCTATCATAGAAATTGGTGATGTTCTCTATGTGTGATGAAGTCTTTTCTATTAGGCTATGTTTTGGAAATATTTTTTATATTCTGTAGATATCAAAAACTTGTTTTTTGTTATCTGCAAACTTATTTTGACTGTGTATATCTTCTGAATGGAAGTGCTTTGTATTTTAAAGAATATCTCTCATGGTTACATGTCTTTATTCAAGAAATAGTTAACAAAATATCTTTTGGTTTTGTATTTATACTTTGCTGTTACAATCATGCAAGGCTAATTTGGGCAATGTTTGTACATTCATCCTTTCATAGGAAACAAAAGTGACATGTTACCCAAACGAGATCCAGTCAAAAAACCTGGTGGAAGACCTGATCTTGGAAATGACTGTAAGTCCTATACTTAAATGAAAAAAAAAGAGAAAATATTTACTTGTTAACTTTCAAGATCTACTTTTAGGCTTGGAATTCTGCTTCTGGAATTTAGAGACATTTCTGTTATAATTCACCGTTATAGAGGATTAGAATTAGCACTTGTGAGTCTAGTTCCTGTGAACCACAGGAAATCTGTGATTCATTGTAAATTTCAGTTCATTCTTACATCTTTATTTGATTATTATAGACATTATGCTTGCCCTCTCTAGAGAGGTCTTAGGCTTGGTTTCAGACACAATAAAATGACAAGTGGCATTTTCCTTGACAGGGGCTAAAATCTTGTGCTTAAAGATACGAATGTGATATTTGAGTTCAGGAAACTCATGATACAGTGTGAAGGAACTGTTTGGGGTTTGCCTCATCTCACCTAAGGGATTAAAATGTCAGCTGCTCAAAATGGCCACATCTACCTTCAGATCCTGACACTGCCTTCAGAGGAGATGAAATTTAATTCCTTGACACAGGAAGTTTGGCTTCAGTTCAGATTCCCCTTTTAGTGACTGTGCACTGCTGTCAGAGCCAGCCTGGGCTGAAAATATGGATTTTTTTAATGTAAAGATGAGTATCTGCTGGCTGCATATGTTGTAACAGCATGCTCTGGCATTCATTCAGGATGAGCAGGATTATGCCTTGTGTCTTTTTGGTTTATGTGGGTCCTCTGCTTTAAGGCTTGTTTTTAAAATTTTTTTAATAAATATTTGCTTAAAGACTAGGCAACATTTGGATAATAAAACATCTAGACTTAGACATCTAGACCATGCACTTAAAGCAGGTGAGGAATAGACACAGGTTCTGCTTGTTGCCTGGATGTGCCCCAGTGGGATGATCTAGGGAAAATAATTCCCCTTATTTTTTTTGCATGGTTACACACATCTCAGATGACATCCTCTGAGGCATCACTACGTTACATTGTTGGGGAGGATTCTCACATTACATGTTTTAATGAGTTGCTGTGTCATAGGGAAATGTTCTCCTGTGCTACTTCTCTGAGATGAACGTGCTCAATTTCCCTCTGTCACTTGTAGATATTTGCATCCTGAAAATGACGTATATACTACCACACAGAGATTTTATAATTAGAGAACCCTATACTCATCAAGTTTCTCTGCAAAGTAGGGAATGGTTGCTGTAGACCAGAGGGACAGAAACACAAACCCAGTATGCACAGCATGATGTGAAGGGCTTGGGCCTGCTGAACCAAGTCCTCCTTGTGCTTTCTGCACCACAGTGTAAGAGCAGGTGAAGGTCTGCAGAGGAAGCTGTATGAGGAGCAGCTGAGATCACTTGGTTTGTTCAGCCTAAAGAAGAGGATACTGAGGGGACGCCTCCTGGTGGCCCACAGCTTCCTCACGGGGTGGGGGAGCAAAGGGACAGACACTGATCTCTTTGGTCTGGTAGTCAGTGATAAGACCCAGGAGAACAGTATGAAGCTGTGTCAGGGGAGGTTTAAGCTGGATATTAGGAAAAGATTCTTCACCCTGAGGTTGATCAGGCCCTGGAACAAGCTCCCCAGAGAAGTGGTCATGACACCAAGGCTGCCAGAGTTCAGGAAGGATTTGGACAACACACTCTGCCAAATGTGGCGTCTGCTAAAGGGAAAAGCAATGTTATCATGGCTGTACTCATCATCTATCTGTAGAAAATTACAAAACTCTTACAAAAACAAAAGTTCTTGCAAGTTCAAGGCAACATTATATGAAGAAATAGTAATTTTAATTTAACTTGGGTAATTTTCTTACGCAGAGAATTAGAAACAAGTTTTGTTGCATTCATATTATTCCTCTCAACAAAGATAAGGTTTTTCAAGTTAGTGGTTACTTGAATGAGTATGACTTCCTGTACATGAAAAAGAATATTGACTTGTTTGAGTTTTCCTTGGGCTGCCATCAAAGTAGCCTTCAACGTCTGTGCAAAAAAAAATGGTGCAATGTTAGGTTCCCAGGATATTTGTCCTTGCAAACTGAACAAGGTTCTTATCTCCAGTGGCAGAATGAAAGTAATCAACCAGAGGCTTTTAACTGAGTGCTAATTTAGACCTGCAGCAAGTCCTGTCATGGCAATCAACTGCAGCTTTATTATGCTCTGATCTAAGATTTCTGAAATAATCAAAAATAAACCATTATTCTTAATATTTTTAGGGATTGATACAACTATCAGTTCCATACAGATTTTGGAAACTCAGCAAAGCATTGACAATCGCTACTGTAGTAAAAATCTGCAGTGCAGGTAGGTGAATTGTTTTATTATGTTGCGGTGAAATAAAACACCATTAATGTGGCCTGGCTGGCTCCTGCTCACACTTGTTTCCTCTAGCATGCAGTAGTCTTTGATACCTTTTTATATTTTTTTCTGTTTAAATTTAAATACAATTTCCATGTTTTGGTGAGGATAGTGTCTATCTCAAAATGCCATGTGTATTAATGCAACCTTTTTCAGCTCTGGAAACTACAGCTATGATATTCCTATTAACAAATACACGCCCATGGATGTAGAAATCTCACTGGAAATAAAGTAAGTACAATTAAAAGGAATACATATAAAAGACAACAGTGGTTCTTTGTTTGATAGAAATTCTTGCCTGATGTCTATTGTTACACAAATTTGTCCTATTCAGAGGAGTGGGAAAAATCTATGCACAAGTAAATTGTTAATGTAGACTTTTTGGGTAGATTCCTTGCTGTTGCATAGGCCCAATACCATTCTCAGCTCAAGGAAAATTTCAGCCAAAGTTGCAGGTATTGAAGTCCAGAAGTCTTAAGCTTCTATCCTAATAATCATTTGAGCAGACATGTATGTGTATATTGGCAGGATTGTGGTCTCTGGCCTAGGGATCTGATTTTTCTTTTGCTGTAGATAAACAGGAATATTAGGAATATAGCATAATAACTCCAGAGAGTACATTCTTTGCGCCTGTTGTGCCAAGCCCTGTAAAACAGGGATTCTTGTGCAGGAACTTCTGGTATTGCGTAAAATTGTGACTTACAGCAGGGAAAAGCAGCAGACTTATTCCTTTCAGCAGGTATTTTCTCCTCAAAAGCCCACCTCCACCATGTTCTCCTGGAGGGAACAAATCATTTCTTTTAGACTTTTATTCTGAGAAAGGCCAGCAGTAGCCAGAACACCTGCCAAACCCATCTGCTTGACAACAGTTTATGACTCCTGTCTCTGCAAAAAAGGACTCGTCCAGTCTTTTGATCATCAGTATTATCCCTATAAACATCTGCCTTTTTCAGATAAGATGAAATATAACAATACCTCTGAAGTGTATGCTTGTTTTCTACAGCCACTGAAAATTCGTCTTTTAAATGTATGCCGTTATAATCCAATAGTACAGCCCTCCCATCTAGGGATTAAAACATCACATTCAGAGTTTCACTGAGTATGACTTTATTTTGAATATTGGTTTGTGGTTTGGGGGCAACTGATTTTATTTTTAATAAAGTCATTTATCCTTATTTTTCTCTGTTTCTTAAAGCACCACAGAACCATTAATTATATTTCTCTGCAAAGTTGCATTTGGAAATTATTGCTCCCATTATTCTTCAAGCCAAAACAGTAGGAAGGATTTCCAAGAAACCACACAGGTAAGACGTTTGTAGCAATACTCTGGCTTTTGGGAATAATTTTGATAAAACTAATGGCTGCAAAATTCTGATCTTTGTTGAAGTGCTAGAAATCCAAATGCTGGTGCTTTGACTCTGTCAGTCATGGCTGGTTTTGGCATGACCATAATGAAATGCAATCTTTTTGTTGGAGGCAGTTTTCTGCTAACTTTTGTAGAAATCTATCCAATGATTCTCTGCAAGGACAGTTTTGATTCTGCTCCAGCCTAAGTCACCACTACAACTCATTATAACTCCAGATATACTTAAGAAATAGGAATAAATTATCACTTAGAGCTTTAGGAGAGTCCTCCAAACTCTCATCTACTTCAAAGTTTCCATTATTATCTTATGGGTAATGAATTCCAGCTTTGAAGTCTAGAATTTGCTGGTAACGATCTTAGTGTTCTGCTTTATTTCTGTGTGAACAGGAGTTTACCAATAAATCCCTCTAGGGAAAATTCTTCATTTTAAAAGCAAAAGTTATATGTCATCCTCTGGATTGCCTCAATGGGGACAAAAGCTGGTAAAACCTGTTAGCTTTTCCCAATAAAAAAATATTTAGTGACCAGCTATTGAAAATATTTAAGCACCTCCAGTAAATTGATGAAGGCTTTAAATTCTCTTCAAGTTCCCTGAACATACAGGACTCTGTCAAGGCCTCCATTTGTCAGTATTTGTTTAGAAATGTTTATTCTGGCTAAAACAGTAGGAAAGGCAGAAGCAATGATAATAGCATTTCTGAAGACATTGTAGGAGAAACATCCCTGAATTTGGAAGTAATTTCAGAGTCTTCTTCAGAATTCTGATCTATGGTCTCATACATAACATGGTTTTAATTGGTTTTAATTTTTTTTGTGCTTAGTCAAATTACAGCACTTGAGATACTGCCAGTCTTAAGCTGACTTTTTCCTCAACTTTCAAATGTCTTTGCAAAAGGTCTCAAGCTTCTCTGGAACAGTGGCAAAGTCATCTGAAAGCCCAAAATTTCCAAGTTTTGACCTGTCTGCTGTAATTTCAACAGAATTGAAATTAAGTCAGATGTAGAGAGTTTCTCAATGCGGAAATGTCTTTGAAGCTTACTGACAAAACTGGTCAAAGAAATTTCCTGTGTCAACCTGAAATCCACATCAAAAGACTAAAGCTAACTAGCCTCCAGCAGCAGTGAGCTTTCAGATTTGATGTGACTCAGACTAGAAATGCTGCCTAGTTGAAGGGGTTTCTTTCAAGAGGATTTTTCTAAGGATGGAAGGCTTATTCCCTACCAAAAGGCAGAACAGCAATCATTTGGACTCACCAGTCCCACATAAGTTTTGTCATGTGACATATTGTCTCCAGCAGAGAGGATGTGTCAGAAAGTGGAGTGAGGAGAGAAAGATGGAGTTGAGACACTAGAAATATAAGTTACCTGGGATCATTAGGGAAAAGTGAGGTGAGGATTGAATTTTATTTTATTCATTGTAGCATAAACATTTCAGGTGCAAACTATGCTGTTTCACTTTTGCATGGCAAAACACTGCCATGCAAAAAATATATCATGAAATCTTGCAAGTATCTGTTTTTGAAATACTGAGTGAAGACACTACCGATATCTTTAGAATATATGGAGGAAATTTTCTGTCTTCTGAGCACTGCTAAAGTTGCTGTCCCAAAATCAGCAAAACTGCCATTTGCTAGTATTACAAATTAAAGCTCTTGGGCCACCGGCACCTCAGGAACAATCCCAATTTCTTGGGTGATTTACTTAGAAAACGAGTGAAGGAATCCAGTTATTCAGAGCCAGCTGAGTGTCACTAGCAGTCAGACGCCTGCCAGTTCCCATGTGGAGCTGATAAGAGTAAACCCACATTTGCAGAGTTTAAAGTCAGCACTTGGTCTTTAAATACTTTGACTGTAGTTATCAAGGCTTGGTATCATAATTACCTTGCATTGCATTAATTAAATACTTCCAGTTTCCCATGAAATGAGGTTATGTGGCCTGTCTCTCATGTATCACCCAGGGACGCCGGCACGTTTGGGCTCTCCCCGTGGCTAAGTTGTATGACAGCGCATACTCTCTCCGTGTAGCTGTGCCGGTAAGCCTTTTCAAATGACAACATAGCAAAAGGCAAATAGCATTTGAACTAAAGTAGTTCCTATATGAATCTCCTCTATTCTTCTTTTGCAGGGTTTTGCTAGCTGCTCAACAGACCGTTTCTTTGCTGGAATGTTTTTTACTGATTACTACTTCTACTTTTATCGACAGTGTAACTAAAATGTTGCAAATATTCTGTTCTTTGGGGAAAAGATGAGGAAACCCTTAATGAGAAAAAGAGACTTGCAAATAACCCTGGATATTTTTAAAACCTCTTTCTGGGTTGTATGGGACTTTCTTGGGTTTTTTCCCTTTAAAATTAAAAAAAAAAAAAAGTTGAAAAATAAAGTGTTTGACAACAACATTTCCAGAAACTGTTTCTAAAAAGACAGGAGGTAATGGAGTATATGATGTTGCTGTGGGTGGAGTGGGAGCTTCAAAGTTTACTAGAGAAGCCTTCCTATTGAGCCACAAAGTGCAGAATGATCTCTGGCTTTCTAAATTCCTCAGCGAGGAGTCTAGGTATGGTTGGATCCAATCTTAACCCCAGACTTGGTCAACAGTTTAATCTAAGGAATTATACGTGTGGGATTGTACAGTTTGGTCATGTGGATGTATAAAAATGAATTATTTATTATGATAAATGATTAGACAAAAAGATCTTAATCAGAATTATTTACTACACAGTGTAGAAGCTAACACTACTGTTATAGTATATGATAATGTACTATATCAAAGCAACAATATTAAAGATATCAAAAAAGAAATTTTGAGTAGAGGTCAATGTTACTCACCCATTCCAATGATTATGGGCAAACATCTTTAGCTCACCTTAAGAGGCATCCCCATCCAAGGGAGGAATCTCCACACACATTCCAAGGAGTATGCTAGAAATCCCTGCCATTTGAAAGTGCACTTTTACAGATATATAAGTGGTACTTCTATAGTGTAAAGCGGTTCACTGTCTGTCATATGTCTCCAGGTCAGCTGTGTCAGCTCAGCATCTTTAGATAAGGATATTTTACAATATCTGCCACACCTTCACCTCACTCTCAGCATGTTAAACTTTGGGGATGATGGGTCAGCTTTGGTTTTGCATAATTCAACACCAAAAGCAGCATGACGCCTCCCCTCAGTTTGCCAGTGATAGCTTTGCAAAATTTGCATTGCTCAAGTTTTTACTGCATCCCAGACAGAACATCCTGCTCAAGATGTGTAAATAAAATGATCATATGGATCATAGTGAAGTTATATGATATTGTATGTATAGCAGACAAGAGCAAATGGGTAGGAGCACTGCTGAGGTAAGATACCCTTCAGTTTTCAGAAAATGGGAACCTGATTAAATCTTATTTGCAATAAGGAGACCTGCTTCTGTCTCCTTATTGCAGGTCTTCTTTTTGTATCTGCTGCCCTTTTTTAGATATAAATCCATTTATTTTTTTTTGCTGACAGAACCAAAACAAACCAAAACTCTAAAAGAGAAATGTAGCACTCTGCAATTGCGCTCTAAAATAAGTGTAAGTTAGGGAACACAGGTCAATTCAGTTGTCTGTGTGTTTCCATTTCAGAAAGCAGTCCCATCATTACCACCACAGCTGAGTGGTTTAACAATGCTACTGCTATTTTAATGAGTAATATTTTAGCTACCTTTTTTTCCCCCTCTGAAACTGTACACCAGGAATGAACTATTTAGTCCTAAATTCAAGTTATATTTTGTCTTGGTGTTTGAGATTTGTGTTAGTATGATGAAAGAATAGAAATATTGAGAAGAAGAAGGTCTTGCCTTCATGGCTTTCTAACTTGCATATGGATACACACCTGGGAAAATTCTTTCTGGTTATATTTAGGAAATATATTTTTAAGGAAAAGCTATTAATATGAAATTTTACATTAGTTGATCAGAAAAAAATCAGATATAATAACCAACTAAATTGTAAATAGTGTTGTAGGGTATATTTAGATCAATTTTTTTTTGTGTAGAAAAGAGAAAATAAATATAATAGAGACACCGTAGGGTTTTAAAGATTTATGATGTGAAAGCTACATTTGAACAACTGTCCTCTGAATGAAATTATTTAGCAGTGAAAGGGAAACATTAGGAAGAAAATTTTATGTCTAAAAAAGACCTTTCCACAGTCTTTGTAAACACAAATGTGCCTTCATTGTATATTTATTGCCTGACAACGTGATGGGAGAGTTTAATTTGTTTCTAGGCCTTGATTTGGCATCTCTTCTGTTGCTATTTTGGGTTTTCCTTTAAGGATCTCCTTCTCACTCATTTTTTTTAGATACATGTGCTTCATTGGGGTCAATTGCAATGTCTGGCTTTTTTCCTTAAATGAGTCATTTGTTTGACCTTATGTGTTTAAAGGTTTTTTTGTGGCATGTTTTTTTTTTTCCCTGGGAAGTATTTGTCATGTAAACCACTGTTCTGTAATATCCCAGAGACTAACTAGTGTTGGAACTCTGGATACAAAAGAATCAGAAATTTGTGCCTTTAATTTTTTGTAGTCCGTACTTTAGGGTAGAGTCAACCAGTCACAGACGATAACGCATGTGCATTTTGAACAAAAATTCTACCTTTTTGGGCCCACCTGGTTTTCATCACACTATTCTGGGTTGTAATACCCTTCCCAGCGGCACAGAGCACTACAGCAGGAGGCTGTCATCAAAAGGCTTTCTGTAATTAGAGTCTAGGTTGAGGTGCTCATGGGATAGCAAGTAATTTCTTCCTTAAAAAGCTTGTGGTGATTTAATTACACATCATTTGCCCATTTAAGAATGCTCAACTAGTTCTGCAGTCCTGTCATATGTTTGTAGTAAGAAACTGTCAAAGATTTCATTCAGGTTTAAGGTGATGTGGCTGTGTGAAGGCTGTGTTCTAACATGTCTGAGATAACAAATATCAATCTTGGCAAAAGCTAGGGAAGACCTAGCAGAAATTAAATACTTGGTTTTAAAATAACTGTGGCTGGGTGCTGTTTAGCTGCTTACTAGGGTTAAACTGTGACACAGCCCCACCAGAAACCCAGTGAGTGACTGACCTACATGACCAGATTTTGATCCATTTAGGACTGGAAATACAGAAGCTCTAGGAATAATTCTCAATTCCCTAACTGTCAAACCTTCGCTTTACTATGTTTGGGGAAGTGAACTCATCTTGGCAGCACTAGACTGGTGATATTCTTGGCTCCTCTTGTCCTGCTCCCTTGTATGGCATTGAATTAGAGCCACTGGAGAGGAATACCACAGGGAAAACCTGGCCAGCAGCATTTTCCATCCTGTACAGCCAAAGGAACTATGGATTGACCTTTCCAAATGAAAAGGTTGAAAAAGTTTAAGCACGTTCATTGTTTGTTTGTTTTTCTTTTTCCATTTCTGTGTCCTCAGTAATGAAGTTACAACATTTTTTAATAGTGGTCATTCTAAGTTGAAAGAATTTTTGTGAATACTGAATAACGAATTATTAATGGTTTACGTAAATTCTACTTAGAACAGGAAATTTTCTTTCCCTTATCTATTTTTTCCAAATTGTGGTTGTGAGAAACCTCCAGACATCCATCACCAGAATATTTCTGCCTAATTTAAGAAGGAGCTGAGGCAAAGCAAACTGCCAGGATGTGTGAAAGTCAGCACTGTAAGTTGCAAAAGGCAAATGCAGGGTGATCTTGTACCATCCGATCTGGGTTTCAAACCATGCTGTGCATACCAAGAACCTGATGTGGCAATTCATGTTTTTACTTGACTGTAACACAAATTACTTTGCTGTGCTTTCACTAAGTTTGATCTAGCAGTGACAGCAGCATTTGAGGTAAGAACCAGAGATCACTTCAAAGCCCAGTGCATTAAGCCAAGAGGCTGTAAAGGGTGGAAATCCTGCACTGGCACTTCACGGAAACCAAGGATAGGGCAGAGGAGCAGTATGAGCGGTTCTGAGGTGTGAGTCTGCAGCTGGAATTGCTGATAGCCTTTGGCACAGCTGTAAACAGCTGTGAGCAAAGGGGCATTTTGGTCTCCTACTGCAGCTCAGTTCAAGTGACTCTTTAGTTCAGAAGATGCCTGGTAGGTAGTGAGGAGGCTGCCTGGTGACATGATGTGAGCCCACCCTGAGAAGTTAGCAATCCCAAAAGTGAGTTTGGAGTCCTGCACTGCACAGGCCTGAAGGAGTGAGCTTTTGATTAAGTCCTGATTATCTGCATTTTTCTTAAGGATTTTAGGATTTTAGCTTACTTTATAAAATCAGAAAAATACTTTCATTAAGATTTGCTATTGGGTTAAATTCTGCTCACAGTACAAGAAGTTCCTCACTCAGGAGTCACTGACTTCTTGAACTACAAATCTGTTGCATAGAACCTGACCCAATCCATCTGCAAAATGCAAACCTGATTTATATCAGGTTTACTCTTTCTATTGATATGAGTGCTATAGTGTGTTTTAAGTAAGAGAGTTCATTTTAGGTATAGAAATTACTTTCAAAATACACAGAAAATTGATCATAATTTTTCAATTGCAGTGCTGTAAGGCTTTTATATATGTTGCTTTATATGAAGACATGGCTTTTATATGTGACGTTATAGTACACTCAGAATCATTGAACAACTGATGGAAACTCATGATACGGAATCATTTACTGATCTTGCCTTCATCTTGGAATAATTCTATTAATGTTCCAAATTAATTGTGCTACAGAGAAACAGCTTTCTTCAGATTTGTGTCCTGTATTGCTGATAGTCTGCCATGGAAAAATCCCAGCTGCTCTGCTGGCTTTTGTGGATTGCTTCTCCACAAGATATTTCCTTCCTCCCTTGTTTCTTACCTGTCGGACAAGGCAAAAGGCATGACTGGCTTTGACTTAAGCTTGTCTCATACTGATGGGGTGTAACTGGCTGCTCCCTCACACAGGGATTTCTTACTTGCCTTTGGAAATATTGAATTGTTTCTGTTTCTTTCTGTGGGCACAAGTTTTGTATTTTTCCACTTCCTGGCTTTAGATTTTCTTGCATCTTGAAGAAACGTAATATGGCTGAGCTTCCATCAAATTTGATTGTAATCAGTCAACACCTTAATGTGGGCACTCTCCGTGGGTCACTGACCAGTGATTCCCCATTTTGCCCGGCAGCCCTCCTGGCTGGAAGCGTGCACAGTTCTCGGTAGGGCCTCGCTGGACGGGTCCGCAAAAGCCCACCCGGTGGGTTCTTGGCAAGCAAGCACTGGATGTAAAATGCAGCTTTGGCGAAGGAGGAAAAGGAGACTCTTTTCTGAGGTAGAACAGGGGAGGGTTTATTCACGTGGACGTCCTCAGGAAAAAAACGATCTTTCCCGATTTTTGGGAGCTTATATGGAACAGATGCCAAGGGGCGTGTACAAAAACATTCAACCAATAGGGGGATACAAAGGGAGGAGTTGGGGGGTAGATTGACACACAAAGGGCCAATCCCTGAAAGGGAGTAGGGGATTTCCAGAACCTGTTCCAATCAGGAGTCGGGCTTCCCAGAGCTTTCCAGAAGGGGGAGAGGCCTTCTAAGTGACTGACAGGTTCTGTGGGAAGGGATACTTTTGACGGACAGGAGAGTTGCTAGGGGGACAGCACTTTCTGGAAGGGGTAAACCAACTGCAAATGCAGCCATAAACAGGGGGGTCTGGAACAAACCATTTTTCCAACTTAATGAAATTAATCATATAAACTTAAAACTTGTGAGCACAGCTCAACGCACCACTACATCTCCCCCTTTGTTTTTTAGTTAAAGGAAGGAGAGAAGAAATTAAGGGGATCTGGGTCAGGGTAGAAGTCCTGAGCCCAGTAATCTGGATCTTGATGTTCAAGATCTTCTTCCGGGAGACTTGCCATCTCCATGGTATCTGAGGTTAGGGCAATGGTGTAGGAGAGGTGATTGATTTGATGTGGTGCATTGGAGCTAGAGGCTGCTCTTTTAACACAACAATACACAACACATGAGGCAACGGATACACAGCTTAGAACAAAACAATGAGAACAGATTTTAAAATGGACCCTGCCCACCCAGATAGCCCCCAGTCTTCAAAAAGTCCATCTAGCCAGTCGGATGTTTGAGGACAGCTTGTTCTTGATGTCCCTGACAATTTTGTAGATTGTGGTATGGATGTCTCCGACAAGTTTGCTGGTTGTGGCATGGATGTTGGCACTGTCCACGCCATGGTCAGAGACTGAAGGCTGGCGAGCAGCAGCAGGGATAGAAGTCTGGCTGCTGTCAGTGGGGCCATCGCTCTGTGTGGGTCTGGACCTGAACTAAATAGAATATGAAACAAGAACATAATTAGAAACAGACCAGTGGGGTAGGGGTAGGACAAATTCTTCCCAACTAGACCACTTGTGCCTTTTCCGTCTCCAGGAAGCCACGGACACCTGTGAAACCTTAACTCCTTTTCTAGAGGCCCTTGGAACATAGGGTCTCACCCACTTTGAAGGGATCCACCTTAAGCCACTGGGGGTGGACACGCAGGCGTACCCACGTCCCCAAGTAACCAGGTGGTGAGGGCCCTCCGTTCCGCCGGTCTCTGGGTCCTTTATAAGGACGGGTGGTCGGACCTTGGTGGAAAACTGGTCGCTGCTGTCGAAGTGCCTGACGATCGGTGGGTTCAAAACCTCAAAGGAGCAATTTAGAAAATTGATGGTGAACAGTGCTCTGGACAGTCGGATAGTTGGAGATTCTAATTTCAGGACCTGTTGTTGCTGGTCCAGGACCCTTTTGATCTCCCGGTGGGTCCTTTCTACCACCGCTTGACCTGTGGGGGAATGGGGGATGCCAGTTTTGTGCTCCACCCCCCATTGCTGCAGGAAACTGCGGAACTCCTTGGATTTATACGCAGGCCCATTGTCAGTTTTCAGGACTTTTGGGACTCCCAAAAAGGAGAAAGCCTGGATGAGATGTGTAATCGCATCCCTGGATCTCTCCCCTGCGTGGGCAGAGGCAAAGACTGCTCCGGAGAAGGTGTCCACCGAGACGTGCACATACCTCAACTTACCGAATTGGGGAATATGTGTCACGTCCGTCTGCCACACCTCGCAGCTGCCTAACCCTCTGGGGTTAGCACCAGCGCTCAGGGTGGGGAGCGCATGCTGCTGACAAGTGGGACAAGTTGCCACAATTGCCTTGGCCTGTTCCCGGGTAAGGTGGAACCGGCGAACTAAGCCTGGGGCATTCTGATGGAAGAGTTGGTGACTGATCTTCGCCTGCTCAAACACATTTGGGAGCGGGGCCATCTCTGCGGGGGCAGCAAGGGCATCGGCTCTCCTGTTCCCCTCAGCGATGAACCCAGGCATATCTGTGTGTGACCTTGTGTGCATCACATAGAAGGGTTGCTCTCGGTGGGAGATCAGCTTAACAAGCTTCGAGAGCAGTTCAAAGAGGGCAGGGTTGGACACTTCTTGCAGGACTGCATCCTCTGCTCTGGATACTACACCTGCTACATAGGCCGAATCAGTAATTAAATTAAATGGTTCAGAGAACCTTTCAAAAGCCCGGACGACTGCGGCCAACTCAGCAACTTGAGGGGACCCCTCAACTCTGGTGACATCTTTCTCCCACTGCTTAGTCTGAGGGTCTTTCCAAGTCATAACTGACTTGTGTGACCTTCCGGACGCGTCAGTAAAAACTGTCAGGGCCTTTAAAGGCTTTTTGCTCTGAAGGCTTTCTAATTTTAGAGTGAATTGGGCTTCCGAATTAAAAATTTTGTGGGCAGGCCGATGAATAGAAATTTGTCCTGTGTAGGAGTCCAGGGCCATTTGCAAAGCCTCGTTCTCTTGGAGGAAGCGTTCCAACATTGGTTTTGTAATTTGGCCCGATTTCAGCCGAATTGGGATGTGAACGCATTCAAAATCGCAGCCAGCCAGGTCCCTAATACGGGTTCTGGCCTTCCGGATTAGGTCTGCCGCCAGCTCCTGTGGCATGGTCATCCTTTTGGGCCTTTGATGGCTAAGAAAGACCCACTCTATAATGAGAAGAGGATCTCTCTCGCCTCTGTCCTTACGGGGTATTTTGCTTACCTCCTTGTCCCACTGAAAGATGACTCCATGGAGGTGTGGCAGATTTCCTAATACAATGAAACTGAAAGGCAGTTCAGGTGCATACCTGTTTGCCTGTCGGGTGGACATTTTTATCTGGACCTTCTCTAGTGCCTTCTGTGCCTCTGGGGTGAGCTCCCGTGGAGAACTCAGCTCCTCTCCCCCTTTCAATAAATTGAAAAGAGGGTCTAGGTCCTCGGTGGTCAGACCTAGCCAGGGCCGCACCCAGGTCAACGCCCCACACAGCTGATGGGCGTCAGCAAGAGTCCTGATTTTGGTTTTTATTGCCAATTTTTGCGGAACAATGGTCCGCTTACTAATTTCCAGGCCCAAGTATTTCCAAGGCGGCACCTGTTGAATCTTCTGCTCCTGCAGCTCGAACCCTGCAGCAACCAATGAAGAGATTGTCAGGTCAAGCGCATGGGACAGTACATCCTCGTTCGGGGCACAGACAAGCACGTCATCCATATAATGATGGATGATTGCCTTGTCTGCGGCTGCACGTACAGGGGACAGCAAGGAAGAGACGTACGACTGGCAAATCACGGGTGAGTTTTTCATGCCCTGCGGAAGGACTTTCCAGTGATATCTTTTCCTCGGGGCCTCTTGGTCGATGGTGGGAACCGAGAACGCGAAGCGCGGGGCATCGTCAGGATGAAGGGGAATTTGGAAGAAGCAATCTTTAATATCTATAACTGCCAATTGCCAATCTTGAGGGAGCATTGTCGGAGAAGGCATCCCTGGTTGGAGAGACCCCATATCCTCAATTACATTGTTAATTTGTCTGAGGTCGTGAAGGAGCCGCCACTTGGTCTTGTCAGCCTTTTGGATTACAAAGACCGGGGAGTTCCACGGGGATGTGGTCTCCTCGATGTTACCCTTGGTGAGTTGCTCTTCTACAAGCTCATTCAGCGCCTTTAATTTTTGTTTTGAAAGCGGCCACTGCTCTACCCAGACTGGAACATCTGTCTTCCAATTCAGTTTTTGGGTAGGGCGCCTCTCAGTGGCCGCCGCACAAAAATCCTGTGAGGGGTCGGGAATATCAATTGTGACTCCCCACTGTGCCATGAGGTCTCGCCCAAGCAATGGTTCCTTATAATCTAAAACAAATGGGCGGATATTTGCCAATTGCCC
The DNA here is from genome assembly GCA_910950805.1 of Acrocephalus scirpaceus scirpaceus. NCBI lineage: Eukaryota > Metazoa > Chordata > Aves > Passeriformes > Sylviidae > Acrocephalus > Acrocephalus scirpaceus. The sequence goes on from OU383777.1 coordinate 35,322,587, forward strand.
ATTTGGCCCCATAATTTGCACAACGCTCTTTGATTGTTTAGCCAATTGAATGCCCCCAACACCTTGAATGTGTCCGGCCACGCTTTGCAGAGCCCATTGTGACGGCCATTCCCATGACGGGATCACGGTCACATCGGCGCCCGTGTCCAGGAGTCCTTTGATATCAACGGTCTCCCCCCCCACCTGCATCTGGCAATCTAGCTGCGGTTTCGCGGTAGAAATTGCCTCCACCCTCCCCACTGACGGAGCTCCTTCCGTGAGGAAATCAGGGATGGGAATTACCTGGGCTATTATCTGCCCCTTCGGCAGAAGGGTAGGTGGGGAAGTACAATGCAGCCAAACCACGAAGCGCTCGGGATCAGAGTCAACGATCCCTGGAGCGACTTCGACCTCGAACGGGGTGTACTTACAGTCTCCGAGTACAATGTACTTGCACCCAATCTGATGCCAAGTGCCCTGTTCACTGGGGTTCACTGAAACCAGATGCCAATCGCTGTCCTTCAACAGCAGCGAGTCAGTGAGTTTTAACCTGAACGGCTCGCACCGCGAGTCGGTGGTTAAAACTGAATCGGAGAGATCTATCTCCCTAGGTGTCAAGTCCGGTAGATTAGAGTCCAGAGGGACTCTGTTGTCAGTCCTGGCCGATGGAAAAGAAAGGTTAGTTTTGGTTCCTCCTCCCCCCCTCCCCCTCCTGGTCCGGGCCACCCGTTTTGTATCTTCACGCAGGGTGGTCCCGCGCTCACCCCCTAGTTTTTTGGAGCCGCTTGAAGGCTCCCCTGCAACCCCCCACCACCACCCCCACCCCCTTGAGTGGCCACGAATTGCCGAAAAGCAGCCCGCAGCGGGCAAGCATGCTGCCAATGGCCGCTTTGCCCGCAGAGGCTGCAACAGTCTCTGTTGGCCCGAGAGGGATGTTTCTTTGCTGGCTGCTTCATTGCGAGACCCCCGGAGTCCAATGCTGCAGCTCTCGGATTGGCTCACTGCGGATGTCTTGATGGCTGCTCTGTTGTAGCTGACATGACGGGAACCTTTGCCTCGCAGACGCGGAGGAAGTCCTGCATAGTGGGCGGAGGGTCCAGCGGCAAGCTGAGGATGGCTGCCCTGCACCGGTCGTTGGCATTTTTCTGGACCGTCACTTCCAGCACGCTTTCCCTTGCTCCCTCTCGCCGCACCTGCAGCTCAACGGCTCTCGCCATCTTCTCTACGAAGGCGACGAATGATTCACCAGGTCCTTGTCGGATGTCGGCGTAGTTTGGCAAAGGCGCTTCTCCCTGCAGCCCTAAAAATGCCTTTTCGGCTGCTTGTTTTATTTTCTCCAGTACCGGCGCCGGAATTTTACCAGCCTGGTCTGAGGCTCGAGCCCATCTGCCCTCCCCGCACAGATGTTCGAGGGTGATCGAGTCCCCCTCCTCATCTGTAGCTGTCTCAGGATCTTGTAACAAGCCAGGCAAGTCAGTCCGCAACAGGGCTTTCCATGCCCCCTCCCAAAGCTGAAACTCTGTGGAGGACATGAGGCAGGAAAAGAGCTGCCGCAGGTCGAAAGGGACTGCCACTGTACCGGCAAGGTTGGCCTTTAACAATCCCCGGAAGTACGGGCTTTCCCTCCCGTATTCCCGGTGGGCCTTGCATAGATCCTTGATGATGTTTTGTGAGAAGGGTTGCCAGGTGGCTTGAGTGACGTTCCCACTCCTTGACCTGTTATATGTAACAGGCGCAAGAGAAGGAATATCACTGTGGCGCGGGCTTTGGGTCTCCGGTCCCCCCCTTCCGGTATCCCCACCGTGGGAACCGGATGTGGGACTGTGAGAGCCGGAAGACCAACGTGGTTCTGGCGCGGGCATGGGCGTGGCTCCGGGTGCTGACATCACTCGGGGGGTTGGGACTGGGGTGGAGCTTTGGTAGGGAGGAGTTTGAGGAGGGGCAGAAGGAGGAGGGAACAGGGACTCTTGGGAAGAAGAAGGAGAAGGTGCGAAATTTGCATACGACCGCGCCACGCGGCCGCCGCCATTTTGCGCTTGGGGAGAGGGGGAGAAAGGGGAAACGCCATCCCGCGGCGCAACATTTTTTTCAGCGAAACCGAAACGAACTCGGGGTTTGGGAACTGGGTAAGAGCGGGAAAGGGTAGAAACTCAGGAAGCCGGGCCAGGGCTATGCCGAGCGTCTTGAGCAGTCCGGCTAAGACTGTTCAAGCGGGGGGATTGGGATACTTGCGGGGAGCCAGGGCCGACAGGAGAGGTTTTTCCTGCCGATCCCCGCAAGATATCCGTTTTGGGTAAAGAGGGAGTGGTAGAAAGGAAAGGAGAAACTGGGGGAGATTGCCTTCGCTGTCCTTTCTCCACTTTCCGTTTTTCTAAAATGGCAGATTGAATCTGCGTAGTCCAATAGATTAATTTAGATGCGTGTTTGTCCCCTGCCTTGCCCAATTGTAAAAATTTCGAATAGGCGGCATTCCAGAACTGAATGCGTACCATCTGCGCAGGGGGCACTTTCGGAAAGTGTAGAAAGAGCAGTTTAACGAACTTTTTGAGCTCCTTTTTCGAAACATTAAACTCGGAGCCCTTCAACATAAGAAATAATAACTTATAAACATCCTTTTCCTCGGTTGAGAGTCCTGCACCCATCTCAATCAACCGTCACGCGCGCACACCTCAAAAACTGAAAATAGACAACGAAAAGCAAAAACCGCAACTTAAAACCCGAGACCGGAGACCAAAACTCCCCGCGCCCTTGGAGTGCGGCTAATTCAAACAGAAGCCGACAACGGGAGAACGAGTCCGCGCCCACGCGATGGAGTCCCGCGTCTAAAACGAAACGAGAAAGAAACTAAAAGAAAAAAAACCTGCCGCACTCAGACTGCCTGACCCTGGGAGAGCATAAGGCTTCTCCACAGGGGGAACGCATTACTCACCCCATCTGGTGCAGGCGAACGAAAGGAGGTGGCGGCGGTCCTTCGCCTGAAGAGGACTTTCCCGGGCGCTTGGAAAGCTGTCCTCTTCTCCTACCAGAAGCGTATCTAGTAGGCACGTGACTGTCTGAAATCCTGCGGCACTGCGCGGAAGTCTCCAACGCAGGCGAGGATCGGATCCACGGGGTCCGGCGGTGTCCTCAGACTAACCCATGTAGAGAGCCACGCTGCTGCTGTGCTGCTGCGCTCGGCCAAGTGCCGCAGAAATTCGTGTCCAGTGGCTGGCCCCACGTTGTGGCGCCACGCGTGTGGACACTCTCCGTGGGTCACTGACCAGTGATTCCCGATTTTGCCCGGCAGCCCTCCTGGCTGGAAGCGTGCACAGTTCTCGGTAGGGCCTCGCTGGACGGGTCCGCAAAAGCCCACCCGGTGGGTTCTTGGCAAGCAAGCACTGGATGTAAAATGCAGCTTTGGCGAAGGAGGAAAAGGAGACTCTTTTCTGAGGTAGAACAGGGGAGGGTTTATTCACGTGGATGTACTCAGGAAAAAAGCGATCTTTCCTGATTTTCGGGAGCTTATATGGAACAGATGCCAAGGGGCGTGTACAAAAACATTCAACCAATAGGGGGATACAAAGGGAGGAGTTGGGGGGTAGATTGACACACAAAGGGCCAATCCCTGAAAGGGAGTAGGGGATTTCCAGAACCTGTTCCAATCAGGAGTCGGGCTTCCCAGAGCTTTCCAGAAGGGGGAGAGGCCTTCTAAGTGACTGACAGGTTCTGTGGGAAGGGATACTTTTGACGGACAGGAGAGTTGCTAGGGGGACAGCACTTTCTGGAAGGGGTAAACCAACTGCAAATGCAGCCATAAACAGGGGGGTCTGGAACAAACCATTTTTCCAACTTAATGAAATTAATCATATAAACTTAAAACTTGTGAGCACAGCTCAATGCACCACTACACCTTAAAATTATTATAAGCAGAACAGTGAAGCTGATCATATCAGCTTGTGAATTTGATGTTGGGTTAAAAGCCAGGATTTAGTTCATTCCAGACAAAAGAATCTTGGGTAATGTCTCTCAGGCTTCTTAAGGGAGATGCTTCTTTTTGAAACAGGGTATTTGGGAAGTTTTAGTTTGTAGCTCTAAAGCCTCTGGATAACATCTGTGACACAAGTCCTACTCCTCTGTTGACCTGGGACCACTGATGAAGCCTTCGTGCCTCCATTGCTCACTAATAAAACTTTGCTAATTGTGTTTTTACTTCATGAAGGGGAAGAGGATTTGGAAGTGGTTCAGTTTTGTAAGGGTGTAAGTGTGTAAATGAATTAGGCATATGGAATTTCTCAAAGAGCCAGGAGTAATAAGCTCTGCAAGGGTTCAATATCTCTGAGGGTGTCCAGCACCTTACAGAAAATGGTTTAAATAATGTTAAACCAATGAGATGGCATGGTCGAGTATGTCTTGAAAAACCAAAAAGATTTTAATAAAAGAAGAAAATAATACAAAAACAAAGAACAAAGCTGAATACAGTGTAGGGACAGGTCCCATACACCTACTACAACACCTCAAGAGTGCACTGAGAAGCCTCGGGATCTCCCTTAAGTATTGGACAATTTAGGTGGGTTTTTTGGCAAACAGCCCAATAGAAAATAGCTACTTTTCTGAGGAACAGGTAAAGAGACCTATCAGTGTTTTTGTCTTGGCAGTAGGCCAATTATTGCCTGGAGAGCAAAGAAACTTCTAGTGTTCTTCCCTTAAAAGGTTTTGGGATGAGTCTTAAGTCTTTCCCTATATGGAAACACCTGCTCAGGTGTGGGGTGCTTTACTACATAGGCACACTGAGATGCTCATATGTGTCAGGATTATATATGTCTGGGACTAATTAGACAGGTCCTGTTTTAGTAAAACAACGTGCTCAGCACTTTAGAAAAATCAGGCCCAGTTAGGAGTGTACTAGGTGTAGATTTAGCTTTTCAGCTTAAATGCCCTGATTCTGGCATGTTAATATCCTTCTCAAGCTACAGAAATATTTCTCCAGGAAAAATAAGATTATTTTTTTTCCTGTACAGTGGGGATCAAGTAATTGAAAGAAACTGTTTTCACTGTTACACTTCCACACCCCGTCCCCTGCGCTTAAGCATGCAAAGTATTTGCTAAATTCTTCGAATATGGACAGAGTAATTTTAATTAGCATCTACAAACTGTCAAATAATACCTGGCGTGGCAGTTGCTGGCTGTGAGTCACGCATTTAGCTGAAAGAACTGTACTTTCTAAGGAAAGGCCAAAGCATAAGTATGTCCCAGTCCTAGATCACATTTGTCCAGTGATTTGCTTCCCCTTCTGCTTATCTTTGGGCCATGCTGGTAGGGGGTCAGGAGCAGCCTGGTTGATGCACCCGGGGCACCGTGGGCATTGTCTGGAACCTCAGTGAGATTCAAGATGTGTAATGGCACTTTAGTTAGTCCTAGTGTGTCTTGTACAGGTACAGTGTCAGTAAAAAAAGAAAAATTCATGCACTAACAGCACTTTGGGCACTGTTTTCCTCATAAGCATAGTTTCCTCTCTCCTCTTCAGCTTCACTAAAGAGCATGTTTTCTGTCAAAACAGCACATGAACGAACATTTTCAGTGCAAACCCTGTATTCAAAATAATGGGTTTTGCACTGGCAATCCTGACCCAATTTTAACTCTGTTTGTTATGGTGCTCTGCAGACTGGGTGGCCAGCAGGGCAGGATGATGTAGGGATGGCACATAAGCCTTTTGTTGCTCCTTGGCCAGGGTCCAGCCAGCTTGTTTCCCCCCTTCTCTCTCCACCCCACAGCAGCTGGCAGCAGCCTACATCTGCTGATCAGGAGCAGTGGTCAGGCAGCAGCCTCTGATGCCTCTCTGGGTCTGTGTCCTGGAGGCACCTTCTCCCAGGCACCCACATCTGTTCCTCTGCAGACCAGAAGTCCCATCCTTTGGCTGTATGCCCCTGTATTGGATAAGCCTTCATCTTCCTGCTCCTGGGTTTTAAGCAGGCTTCCTCTCCTCATCCCTCACTAGTTGCTTTCCAGACATCCTGTGTCCTGCTTTACTCCCTCCAGAAAAGGAACTCATCACAATACTTTTAAAGGATGAGATCTAAAATAGGTCATCTTCTTAGTAATGGATAGAAAGTGACTTCTATGAACAGGATTTGAAACAAAACTCATTATTTTAAAGGCAGATTTTAAAATTTCCAGTTGATGTTAAATATATCACAATTGCCTATATGCAGTAATATAAGCACAGGATTTGCAAATTTTAGTTTAATGTTAATTTAGCTGGTAGATAGTCTGCAGGGTAATCAGTGCTTTGCATTTTTTATTCAATCTTAATGTTACACTTTGCCTTCCACAACATAATCCAAACCACAGACCAGCTGGCTGTGTTGATTAAAATCCTTTTTCTGCTTTTTATTAATCTTCATAGTTTTGCCCTAGAATTATGAAGTGGTCATGGTCTATCAGGAAAGAAATCTGCTGGGCCAGAATGCAGTATTTACAAGTTGAGATTTCTGCCTAAAGCATATTGCTGATTCCTAAAATAAATTGTGTCCTGACTACTTTTTTATAGCTGCAGAGCTTGACATGAATTGAATGAAATAGAATTGAATGAATGAAAAGGAACATGAATTGAATGAAAAGGAACAAAGCTCTTTGGGTTAAATTACTTACAAATAATTCATTATGCATTTGGATGACACATTTCCTCACTGAAAACCCCAATTAAGAAAATATCATTAGAGGGGGAAGGTGACAGAGGACTTTTGTTGTCAATAAGCCTTATCCTGCATTTTGGAGGCACAAAGTCATGCAAGCTCTTCCTGTGGACCCTCATGACCTTACCTTGATGGTATAGGGGGAATGGTTGCAGCCAGGGTAGTGCTGCAAGGGGGAACATCAGAGGTTCCTCAAGATGCACAGCAAAGTGACAAGAATAATTCTCAAACTGGAGGTGATGGAGCAGCAAAAAGGGTACTCTGATTCTCAAAATTAGCCCAAAAGCTGCTTGGACACAGTTTTGATCTTCCTTCCTCAGCAAAATTCCTTGCACAAAGGCTGTTTGTTCAGATTGGGTGAGATAGACCCCAAACAAGTAATGTGCTCTGTGTGTTGTTGCTTTTTTGTAAATAACTATTTGATCACGGTGAATTGAATTTTTAACAAATTTGATATGATGATTAGGCAATCACTTTGATATGTATTTTTCAATTATCTCTTGTTAACAAAATGAGGCAGTAGCTAAGTATGATTTATATTTTCTGACTTCTCACAGTGTTAATTAGAGACTGTGAATATTCTTGCTGATGTATTTGGATATCTTTACATCTAGTGGTGGTTATAATGGTTGTGTCCTGTAGTTATGCCACCCATACATGGGCCAAGACCCCACACTTAAGGATGATATCCTGAAAATGTTGCCCAGGGAGACAGATCTGCTTACGGGGCTTTGCTGCACTCTTCCCTTCCCTGCTCTGTGTTGCTTTTGGGGACTGTGTCAGTTTGGGGCAGAAAGAACAAAATATGGTGATGACACTTACAAACAATGCCTACTAATGCCTCAGGATTTTGCTGCAGGGAGTTTGGTTTTGTGTTAGGCTTTCCTCTTTTATTCCCATAGATATGTTTGACTGCAAACACCCATTTTTACTGCTCTGAGTAAATTTCATTTTGGATTTCATACCATTACTATCTGCTTTGAGCTTTAACAAGGGGATGTGAGATGTGCAGGTGGAAGAGTCAAGGCCTCAAATTTTTCTAGAAGGTTTTCTTTCACTCTGACGAATGACATGCTTCAGCTCAGCATGTGTCTCACCAGTGCAGGGGTATCCATCCTATAGCAGACTAGAATAGAGATGGGTCAGGAAGACATGAAATACCTGCAACATTAAGCCCATGGCCTTTCATGGTACCAAGAAGAAAGAAGTTTCCTCTGAGCCAGATCTGCTGTGACTTGGACAGTTGGGCACAAGTTCTATCTGTGAACAGAGTTGTTTTCTAAAATACTGTAGATGTTGTAAGCCTTTATGGGGCACCCTTTCTGCAAACTCACGGTTCTCAGTTTCTAGGCTGCTTGGGAGTCTGCTGCAACCTCATGATTTTGCAATTTTAAACTTTAGGAAGCAATTTTTTTTCTTCCTTTGGAGGGCCTTCTCTGCAAAAAAAGTGGTTTCCTGTCTTTCCAATTTACTTTTGTCAGTTTTTCAGGCATTGATAATAGTTTTCTGACTTCTTCAGGCAAAGAAACTTGCACTAGCAACTTACTGAGGTAATCTCATTGCTGGTAGGGTGCTGGTGAGCCCTGCTTGGCTGGCTGCTGAAGGCTCATGGGCACTACTTAAAGAAACAAACTATGAAAGCTACTGTGTGGAACAGGTTAATTGCCTTGTTTTTACCGTCTTGACTGCACAGCTCTTACTTTCACTGGACTTTTGCCATCTCAGGTATTCTCTTTACTAAAGTGCAAATAACAGCTGGGCTCTGGCTGCTGAAGTGACTGTAGTGGTATTCAGTTCCTTCTCTTCTCCTGTAGCCTCCATCTAGCTTTCTCCTACATCATCATGGCCAAAGCAGTACCAGTTATCCTGTTGTCAGTTGTTTTATCACTTTACTAGGTGATCTGCTTGCTTTCAAAATCTGACTATTGCCTTGTATCTTGTTAACTATAATTCCGAAATTAAAATTCTTACATTTGTCTTCCAAATGTTCAGTGGGATTGGGCTCTCTCTGCTGGCTTTTGTGTTTCTCCTCCCTTCTGTGCTGTTGCTTTTGTCCCTATACTTTCTCATAAAAATCCCTCTTTCAGGTCACTATTTCCTGCAAATACTAACCTAAGTCATCAAATGCTCAGCCATGCTACCAAATATATGCTTTGTGAACTTTCATACCACAGTTTTGTTTCTTCAACATCTTCTGTGTTTGTGGTGATCTTACTGACTTCAGCCAGTGCTCCAGGCAGCACCGATGGGCCTCTGGGAACACATAACAGACCTGCAGGTGCTTTATCTGCATATGCTCCTGGGCACAGAGTGCAAGCTGGACACTTCACAAGCAGAAAATACAAAAAAAAGGAATAGAAGTGCTTAACAGAAAGAATGGAAACTGTGTTTCTGGTTCACTTTACTGTCCCTTAAGGATTTATTTTTGCATTAAGTTGTGTGGTTATATGTGTTTTTCAAGACAACAAAGAGTGACATGAAGGATCTCATTTAATCCTTCAGTCTTGGCAAGGTTTACTTTCCTTACTTCTGTTCAGACCCTGTGTTTACTTATTTAAACTGAATTAGGTACGATGGTTACACAAATCAAAACAAAAATGGTCTGGGTATACAAGAAGCAACAATGTTCTGTTTCTGGAATAAGAAATATGTAGATTTTATTTTCAATGCAGAAATAATTAAAAAAATCTGAATCTGTCAAAGTCAAGCATATTAAAGCAGATGGCTGAAAGAAGACCCATATGCCGTACATAGTATATGATTTTCTTTCTCTTCCATGTCTGCCCTCTGAGAGATGAAAAATTACAAGGGCTGAAACTGAAAGCATCATTAAATGTTAATCTGCTGGGGCTTCCTTAGTGCTAGCGAGGTCAAGCTCTGCTGCAGAACACGGCGACAGATGGAGCATCCTCTGAAATCACTCCGTGCTGCCAAACGCCGCAGAGAGACGCGCCGGTCTGTCACGGTGCCCTGCTCTGACCGCCCACCCCGGGAGCTCCCAGGGGTGGGAGCGCTCCCAGAGACCCGGCCCCTTGTACAGGAAAACGGTGGCACGAGCATATCGTGCGGACACCGAGTCGGGGAGAGGATGGCCTTTAGATTAGGGCCGGTAATGAGCTTTCTGCCTCTGTGAGCATATTGTAACCTGCAGGCAGGGAAATGCGGTTTTTGGAAATGGTTTGCCCTGGCGTAGTGCTGAGCTGGGGATCTCTAATTCCCTCTGAAGGGCAATGTCCCTGCTGAGCCTGGTTCCTGTGTTTTTCATCGCCTTGCACTAGAAAGGCTCGAGTCTTGGAGACTTAGCATGTTTGCAAAATTAGGTCGGAACCTCCTGACTGACAGCCTTAAGGGCTTTTCACATAAACACATAAAGCTACGCTGCAGCTTTGGCAGAAGAATAGGGTTTTGCTTGGTCTCTAAATACACCTGCTTGTGGCCAGGCTCCTTGCATTGCTGCACTTTTGGCATCACCACTTTGTAACTCACTGGCTAATTTAGTCATGAAGCTGCTGACAGGGAAACAAACCAGCTGAGTTCCTCCCTAAAGCTTTGGCTCAGCAAAAAATGGGAACAATACCCAAATCAATGCCTGCCCCAGCTGCTTTTCGCCAAAGTCCTTTGCAGTGGAGGAGCTGAGTCTGCTCCCCGGGGCTGCCAGAGCAGACACTGTGCATTAGGACCTGTCTGCTCTCATTCAGGAGGGAGATAACAGGAGCACTAGTTCAATGTGACCTCCCCCAGTGGCACTGTACACAGTTGTCTGCAAGACTCATCCTCTTGAGTTACACTCTGCTGCAGTGTAAACATGAGCCATGAGAGTAAGTGTTCAGCTACATGGTGCTTTCCAGGGAGAAGTGGGCAAGCTGGCTACAGGCCTACCCCAAAAATATTAGCAAAGTCTCTACAAATATTGCTGATGAGCCCTGCAGCAGTGTAACTAGAGAGCTCTCACAACTTGTAAAAACTCTCTTGGCATTTCCATCAAGGATTAGGGAAAGAAGAAAAGGCCTCTTGACTCCTTAGAAGTGATCTTTTGACATCTGCTGCAGGGTAATGGTGGTCCTTATCACAGTTTCCAGAAATATGAATTTCACTTTAGGGAATCTGGGTAGGACTGTTTATGTCAGCTCAAGTATTGAATGGAATCATGTACAATTTTCTGGGTGATCCAAGTTAAACATCACTTCCCACACCACTAAGTGGGTCATTGAATGTTTTCTCCTTGCTTGCATTGCCTACATCTGAGCTCTGAGCCAGAAAGTGCATCAAGGTGACTTCTGTGGGACACAGGGGCCACTGGGAGTCACCTCAATCCTCCATTAGAAAAACCATTCCCAATACTGACCATTAGCCTTGCCTGTGATGAACAGCAGCTTTTCTCTCTTTTCTGTATTGTTGGTGCTTTTTCCTTCATTAATAAGAATTGTGTTGTGTTATTCTGACCCATTCTTAGTTGTTTTTCTTAATGAGTTCCTCTAAGGAACTTTATTTAAGCAAACAATATTTTAAGTGTAAACTTGAGAAATGTCTAACACACATGTGTATCTTTGGCAGGATTCAAGCACAGTAAAAAGGGAGCAGATAAACTGACAGATGGAAAATGATACAGCTGAAGGAATTGATCCATGAAGGGGCTTATTTAACATGTGATGCTGCTTTGTACTCATTACCCTTACTTTCATTTGGATTATAATGTCAAAATAACTAAAATAATAGAAGCACAGACAGTCATACTTGAAGGAAATGACACATTTATGACAAATTAACCATTTCCCTACTTGAGGAGAAAATACCTTAAGCACAAGCTAGATGGTGCTAGAGCAAATGGCAAAGACGATGTTCACCTAACAGCTGTGTGAAATGAAAATATGATGATCAAAACAGACTTTACTAAGGGAACTTCTGCAGTGCTAGAGGCTTTTTAACACCTGGTTTTGTCTGCTGCTTTTGTTCTGACTCCATAAAAGTTGTTTCTACATCCCTGAGCCTCTCAAAATGCCCTGTTAAATATATCAACTTATGGAAACTGCTCTTTAATATTCTTATTTTGTACCACTCTTTGATGTTCTTATTTTGAACTGATTAATATAGACAACCCTGCTCTATAATTTGAAGTAAGGTCGATTTTGTCTCTCTCTTTCACTTCTCCATTTGCATTACATCAGGAGAGCAGTCAAACATTCCCCATTGCCAAAGGGCAGTGCTGCTCGGCATGGAGCTTGAGAATGTGCATTGTGGAGTAAGTGCTCAAAAGCATTCGTGGGACTGAAGGGCATAATTCCCATTGAAAACCAGTGGGAGCTGTATTTAGGAGTTTCCTATGCTGCAGAACTTCCCCCAGCATGCTTATGTCTGTACTTCTCATGTTCAAACTTAAGGAAAAAAACCACCCATGGCTGTAATTTAAATGATTAAGGGATTTTTAGAAGTTTCGACATGTTTAAAATATGTATTAGTTTAACCTGAGGAATGAAATAATGTAACTCCAGTCAAAAATTTGTGACTGTAAATGTAGTCAGAGGATCTAAAAATGCCTCTGGGGCCTGTTCTGCTGCTGTGCATTTTGACAGTACTTCAGGGTGATTAACCCCATGCAACAGAGCCCAGAGTGCCATTGATTGGAAGCATACATTTGCTTCAGAGCTGAAAGGAGAGGGAAATTGTACCATCCAAAGTTGAACAATTTTTTTAAACTATTTTTACAGATTTTGAAATGCAAGATCTTTACACTTTTTAAAGCACAGCCTATAAAGACTTTAAGGTGCATATAACTTCATCCATGTAAGAAGTTGAGCAGAAAACCAAGAGACTGTTCACTTAAGTAAAAATCCCATGTGCTGTAAGATTTGATACTTAGTACCTTTGTTTGTACTTGTACGACTTTATCAGCGTGTGGCAGACACAGAAATGTCCCTACACTGAAATGTGATGTGATGTGATATGAGGGACAGAGCATTGTATGGTGAGTCAGGAGGCACTTCTCCAGGCTCTTCGCTTGACTTGCCATATGATATTCTGCAGGATTTAGTCTCTGCTATTCTTCTCTTGCAAAACGTTATAAAAATGTTTTCCTAGCCACATAGAGTGCTGTGACATGTATGGGTCACTGAGTGTAGCAAAAGGAGTAAAGCTGGAAAAGCTGAGTATGTTCAATGCATGCAAATACGCCTGGAGGTTAATAATTTAATTGGCACAGTGCCCTATTTTTCTGGCTAATGGGCCTGTTTAGTGAGCTCCTGTGGTGCCTGACACACTGGCCTGCTGCTGTTCAGACACAGCTGTACATCTGGTGAACTGAGCTGTGCTGCTCCATCTCTCAAACCCCTTTGGTGAGTGTGTCAGAGCTGGGGTGATGCCTAAATTCTCAGCCAAAGAGCTGTGCTTTTGTCTGAGGGTGGAAGTCGTGCTGGAAGTGATCCTTTTTGCAGTGTGCAAGGTGATGGGTGGGCACAGTGGGAAACTGCTGTGATGTGTGGAAGAAATGGCACTTGGTGCTGCTCTGTGAGGTGTACACATGGGAATATAGGTCAGTGAGACGTCCAGAGGGGTTGCACAGCTGCAAAGGGCATATTTACACATGCAGGGTGCAGATGGCAGGCTTGAGCTAGACAAACTGCTGCTGAGCAACCTGGTGTGTGCCTGGGGAGGGGGTGCCAACACTCACTGTCCAAGCCTAGTCCTCACAAATAGCTACAGTGCTTTGATCCAGAGCAGCCCTCAGGCTAGCATGGCTATTTTGTCTCCAGAGTGGAGCGTCATCTGTGGGGCATTAGGATTGCCCAGGTCCCATGGCTCCCCTGCAAGTCCTGGCAGGGCAGTGTGCCTGGTTTTTGGAACTTCACTGGGCTTTGTCACGGTGAATGTGAGCAAGGTGAGGCTTGGGGGTTAGAGCAGGTATTGTCTGTGTTTTCAGGTGGTATCAATGATCTAACAGACATGGGCTGATCTAACAGACATAAGCCTTTTTTCATGCCTGAAGCAGTGGCAGCCAGCCTTGCTCTTATGCAAGCCAAAACAGCTTCAATTGCATCAGCTGGTGAAGGGCTTATAGGTTTGTACTATGAGGTGTCCCAAGTTTCATGCTCCTTTCCTGCTTACATGTATGTGCAGCTTCTAGTAAAATTTCTCTATTCTTCACTGCTTGTGTTTATTTGACTGCCATGGTTATCCTGGTACCAATACAGGGTACCAGGATAGATGAAGGGATTGAGAGCAGCCCTGTGGAGGAGGACTTGGGGGAGCTGGTGGATGAGTGGCAGGATATGTGCCAGCAATGTGTGCTTGAAGCCCCAAAAGCCAAATATATCCTGGGCTGCATCCAAAGCAGCGTGACCAGCAGGTTGAGGGAGGGGATTCCGCCCCTCTGCTCTGCTCTGGTGAGACCCCACCTGGAACACTGCATCCAGCTCTGGAGTCCCCAGCACAGAAAAGATATGGACCTGTAAGAGGAAGTCCAGACTACAGTCATGAAAATGATTGGAGGGCTGGAGCACCTCAGCTATGTGGAAAAGCTGAGAGAGTTGGGGCTGTTCATGTGGGACAAAGGAAGGCTCCAAACTCCAGGGAGACCTTATTGCAGCTGTGCAATACCTACAGAGGGCTTATAAGGAAGATGGGGATAAACTGTTTGGTAGGACCTGTAGTGGTAGGATAAGGTGTAATTGTTTTAAACTAAAGAGGGGAGCTTCAGACTAGATATAAGGAAGAGGGTCTTTATGATGAGGGTGGTGAAACACTGGAACAGTGTCCCTGTTGCCCAAATTTGGAAGGCACATGCACCTCAACAGGGAGTCTCTCTGTCTCTTAAGACTGTTGAAAGTTTTTGTTTAAATGTTATGTGATGCTAGCCAAGCAGATGTTTAGCTGACAAACTTGCCTTACTCGCTTGTTCTGTCCTCTGCAAAAGCAAGGAAAACACAGTACTTTGCATCTTTCTGGGGGAGAACTTGAGGCTGTGGAGAAAAGAGTTTGCTGATTGTGGAAGCCAGATGTTCCCACTTGGCACTCAGTGTGTCTCCCTGTCCATCCTAGAGTGGAACTGCAAGGTTGGGTTCAGTGGCAGCCCTTCTGAGTTTGTTGCCTGTTCTGGTTTATGAAACAAGCTCAAATAAAACCTATTCCATATGTTTATTTTACCAGAAAACCTATTTGTTTGTGATACCACAACTGAGCATGCTCTTGGATATTTAATCCCTTACAGGATAAGGCAAAGATTTGCTCCACAAGGATTTTTAAGTCTAATGTTAGTTCTGCCTTAGCCTGGATTATGTAAGCATTGACAAAAATTAATTTGGTGGTTTATTCCTGCTGTGAACAACTCAGGGTTTTCCTTTAGGGATTCTAAGATTGTTCTTACCTAGTAATTAAATCTTAATCATGTTTTTGCCAAAAGCAGTATATTTGGCTTGCAAGGGGGGAGATAGCTCTGTATCTGTCTGTCCTTCCTCCTCCTCCCAGTCGTGTTTGCCTTGTCAGTTTTTTATTCTCTGACTCTGCAAACTGATACCCGGATCTGCTGTGCTTGAGCCATCCCTGTTCCACATCCTGCCAGGAGTCATTTCTTTTTGTTCCCCTGACATCCAGAGGAGGTTTCTCTTCCCGGGAATGACACACTTTCTCTGCCAGGAGCCATGGAACAGTTTGATTGGCACAGGGCCATCGTGTGCAGTACCTGCCAGCTGCCAAGCGGGGACATGCGGCTGAGATCAAAGGGCTCCAGGCAGGAGGCCCTGGAGAGCTCCTGCGTTTCTTCCATCCTGAGGGATTTCCTGGCAGAGTTACCTTGGGTAAATGACTTCTGTCCTTGTAATAGCCAGCCTGGAAAACTGTACGTGCATGACAGAGCAGGGAAACTTGCTAGATTTAGAAAAAGATAATATGTAATACAGTGGGCAGATATATTTGTGTATATTGTCCTGTTGTGTAATTCATCCCATATGTATCCTACTCTGGATTCTGATATCATATTTGTCTTTCTGGGATTTGAGTCCTTTCTTTGTTCTCCCCAAACCCACAGAATCACAGAATCAATGAGGTTAGAAAAGATCTTTGAGATCATCAAGTTCCAACCTATAACATAACAACACCACCTTGTCAACCAGACCATGGCACTGAGAGCCACATCCAGTCTTTCCTTAAACACATCCAGGGATGATGACTCCATCATCTCCCTGGGCAGTTCATTCCAATGCTCAGTCACCCTTTCTGTGAAGCATTTTTTCCTAATGTCCAATCTAAGCCTCCCCTGGTGCAGCTTATGACTATGTCCTCTTGTCCTGTTGCTGGTTGCCTGGGAGAAGAGACCAACCCCCACCTGGCTACAACCTCCTGTCAGGTGGTTATAGAGAGTGATGTGGTCTCCCCTGAACCTCCTCTTCTTCAGGCTGAACAACCCCAGCTCCCTCAGAGGCTCCTCACAGGACTTGTGCTCCAGATCTTTCACCAGCCTTGTTGCTCTTCTCGGGACATGCTCCAGCATCTCCACATGCTTTAAATGTCCTTTAGTTTTATTCTGAAAGGATTCTGAATTCTTCTTGAATGCCATATTATTATTATTATTTTGTTTCTCGAAATGCTGGTAAAAGCCATGTGTTCTTTCAGGAAGGGGAATGGTTATCTTACAACATCATCGCCATCATCAAAACGATGTTCTGTGTTACTGGCTGTGTCAGGATAATCAAAAGCATGAATTCAGTAAGTTCTGCAAAACCTTTTATACAAAGAGTTACGTTTGTAGATGAATGAAAAAAACCATGAAAAACACCACCACCAGAAGTAACAAAATCTGATCACCTTTCCTGTCTCTTGCTCAGACTACTATATATATATGTTCTAATGACAAATCTTTAAAATTAGACATGGATTTGCTTTTAGCTAAGGACAAACTATGACAATACAATCTATTGGAATGCAGTTTTCTTTTAATTGTTTTCATTCTGGGACCATATTCTGGGACCATGGGGCTTTCCAATTTAACGTACAAACCTTTTTTTCCCCCGTCAAGAGTCAAACAGATATGTATATGTATCAATGCTCATTTCTGTAACAATTTCTTGATTTTTACTTTTGGAAATACACATAAATGTTGCTAGATGTGAAATATTTAGAGCAAGTAGGGCTTAAAAATGGGGTTATATTATCTAGCTTTATCACAGTTTTGTCCTTTGCATGACTCAAGGACTTACTCCGAAAATTACATGCATATTCTTGGAGAAACCTTTTCTTTTCCTTTCTTTGTTCTGTTTACTTTTGCAAACATAGTCTACACGATGGTGATAAAAATTAAGCCTCTGTAGAGTTTTGCCAGGAAGAATATTGGGATACTTTCCCATTCTTCTCTTGTTTGTCTAAGAGGACTTGAGGGGGATTTGGTTTGGTTCTGGTTGCCAGTGACATGTGCTTTGCAGATGCCAGAAAGACCTTCAGGAGACTCAGACACTACTGGTGCAGGAGCTACCAGTAGTGACAACTGCATGTGATTTAGAGAAGGTATTCAGTAATTCCTCCTTTTCTTTCACATGAGTTTGTGAAAATGGACCAAAATGGTGGTTTCTACTACTCAAACCAGCGGCCAACGTAAAGGAATAAAGCTTTTTTTTGTGAGTCAAATTTTTTGCAGCACATGCCAGTGTTCAGAGTTATGGCACCATAGCCAGATCATTTTAGTATGGAGCCTGTTGCAAGGAGAAGCTTCTGTCACCCATTTGGAAAAATCAAAAGCCTTCAAGATATGCATGTGTTTCACAGTCAGCAGTAATTGGTTTAATGTCAAGCCTTGGTATGAGATTGGGTTTGGATTTTGTCTAGCTGAAGTAACACAGCAGTTAAGCTTTACTTAGCTTATAGTGTTAAGAATTACATTCAAAATAATTTACCGAATGACTAGTAGCACAATTAATTTCCTTCAGGCACTCTTGGTGGGCAAATGCACTGAAAAAGGAGATACAGCTTTCACTTCACCAGTGGTAGGATCCATACCCTATTCTCTAGCTTGGATAAACTTCCTTATACTATGTAGGGCATTCAGCGTCTTTAAAATTGGAAGTATTGTGACAATATTATGTGATGCCCCTAGGTGTGTCAAAGTTTCCTCTGGATTTTCACTCTGAGCAACCTGCTTTCCTCCTCTCACAGACCATCAGAGCTTTCTTCAGTCCTCCTCTTCCCACATTGCACTGTCTTTCTCTGGCTCCCAAAAGCCATCTCCAGGTGCTGCCCTCCCAGTTCCTTGCCAATAGCAGAAGCCAAGTAAGCTGCAGCTGGTTTGACTCAATGCTTTTGCTCCCACTTTGTGCCCTCCAGGTTGCACTCAGGTCAGCCTCTTCTGCTTTGCCCCTGATGCAGCACTGCACTGCCTTGCACTGTGCTCAGCAGGAGAGTTAGTGCCATTTAACAGAGTATGGCCATTTTTCTGGTGATTAAAGAGACAGAAGTTGAAGGGTGGCCAGTAAGATCCCCGCTGGTGAGTGCCAATACCCCACTGAGAACCCTGGCAATGCCATTACATCCTTAGTAGATTCCCTTTGAATCAGCCATGAATGCATAAGGATAATGCCAGGATTCGGTTCCCCATTCAGTCCAGCTCTAGAAATCCAGCTGAAGGCTTTTTTGGTGGGGGGTGGGTGTTGGATTCAAGCACCAGCAGGTCTTGAAATCACAAAAGGCACTCAGTCTTACAGGTGCCTTCTGTGCATTTGTGAAAGTCAGGCTCCTCTGGTGGAATGTGGAAGGAATTTTGAAGGATAATGTAAGGAGTATGTGAGCTCCTGGAGAGAAAATTGCCTGCTTGTGCACATGGACTGTTTTCACTGCCTCCAGTTTTCATCTGTGTTGTACTTAGGTGAGGATGAGGAGAACGTAAAGTCAAGGCTCTTTGTGTTGATTGCATTTAGGCAGTGGATTGCTCCGGGACTACTGATGCAATGGGGCAGTGGCACCAGAAGGGACAAGAGATAACTGCTCCTACCTGGTTTCCTGCCTCTTAGGATAAATCTATAACTTACATCTTTTTCTGCAGCCTTCGTCATGCTGACATTGATGTGAGTCTGTGCTGACTTGTTTTTTCACCACAAACACAAACAGCGCTTGATGTGCATATTGTCATTTTCACAGCTCATATGGTCTTCTCAGGTTCCTCAGGTACTTGGCAGAAATGGGTTTTTCAGCAGCAGCTTTAATTCATGGCACCCTGGGGAGTCAGGGATGGTTCCCAACGATGGCAAGCAGCTAATCCCAAGCCTGGTACTAACCTCTGTCTAGGATGGTCTTCTTGTCACTGGCAATGTGGAACATGGGAATAATTTAGGAAAAAAAATAATCTCCCTGGGAAAGAAACATTCCTGAAGTTACTGTCAAACAGCATGTCTGCAAGGGAGCCCAGCTGAATATTTGGGGCTGTAGACTTTTGCCCCCTTAAACATAAAGGTGGAACTGGTTGTCCAGAGGAAAAGGCAATGAAGTACAGAAGCTTCAAAGGCTTCAGCTATTGTTTTCTCCTACCTGGAGTCAACTTCCTTAGAAGTGAGACTTTCTGGATAAATGAGCCTAGGAGACATGGGAATTTCTGCCAGTACAGAGAGGCTGGGTAATCAGTCACATTAATTTGGGCTAAGCGAAGCATGAATGAGGCCTTTACTATTCATTCAATGTTAATCATATTGTTAGCTAGAATAACAAAACTGACTCGGTAGAAATCCAGTCTAATTTCCTTTTGTTGTAAAGTTAATCCAACCATGTTGTTATTGCATAGACATTCCATCTTCCTGAAAGATCTTTGACATTGCCTTAACATCTCTTTCATAAGCTTAATTCTCCCAATTGAATATTGTTTTGGTATTTAGCAGAGAAAGCCACTCCCCATACTTTGTGAAAATAAACTTTTAATTCTCTGTATACCCTTGGAAAGGGAGACAGCCAAACATGCATCCAGGCAGAGTATGATAATTCTGAAATAAGGAATAATCAGGTGAGAAATCATAATACATACAGTTAGACATACACATAGACACAGACATTGTCCAAAAGGTAAAATCACATGATAAATATTAAGTATATCTTCCCCCAGAGATGAGACAGACAGCTATGTGTTTATACTCATTTCATTAGTGAGAGAAAACAAGGACATCTTGGAAAAGGTGTCTTGATCAATGTTATTTAATCAGTATTTTGACTCAATTAATGATTAGATCATATGTATTGCCTCAGCTTTGGCTAATGATGGTTATTCCTTAATATGTCCTTAAAATACAGAATCACATGTAAGAAAAGGTTTAGGTCAGTTAATAGAAACAATCCCAACCTTGACTTTTGATGATGATGTAATCAAATAAGTTGAAAAATACACTTAAATCCTATCTTCAAGTCTGACTTCTGAGTGTGCCTTGTGCCCTCTGCTTAAAATATTGCCTCCAGATATCCTTGCATACTTTATACACAAAAGCGCAAAAACATGTGTACACAGACACAAACTAAAAATCACTGGCAGCCAATGCATCTAACTTGCAGCCAACTGCACTTGTGTGGTTCTTGTTCTTAGTGATTTAGTGCTATTTCTTTTGTTTCAAGTTCATATAATGTTGAGTTTTCATTACAGAAGCAATGAGGTCATATTCAATGGTTGCTCAGGTCAATGTAGAGAATGCTACTGAGACATCCCCAGTGTCAGCAAAACCATCTTCTCCAGTAACCATCTTCACCAAGTCTACCTTGATGTGCTTAAGCTGAGTTAAGAGTGCAGGGGGACAGCTGGGTCTGCCCTTTCCACCTTGCACTCCTCTCTGTGTGGGTGTCAGTAGCTGCACTACAGAGCCACTGTGTCATAAAATAATTAACAGATGTCTGTGAGAGATTCTCAGTAATGGTTGTTGTCAGCCTTTTGTGGATGTAGGAACTGCCCTCCAGGATGATCCCAGGTCCACACCTAGGTCAGCGTCCTATGTTCCATACTTACAGTCAATGTTGCTGGGAAAAATGCCCAAAAATGCTGTAATAACATGTTGCCCACATGTTCCCCTTGACCTATGTGTGATGCCTGAGTACCAATAAAGCTTTTAGCTTTTTCTCCAGTGTGTTGAGGAAAATGAGAACATTTTTTTAGGTTGCATTTTAGGGAAAGTGTCCTGAGGATTGTCTAAACTGCTCTAAACTGCTGAGGTTTCCGAGCACTACAAAAATATGACACATTCATAAGCACATTTCAGTTGTAAAGCTAATCAACTGAGGCTGACATCTGGCATTTTGTTAGGGAAGACTTTCAATCCTACAGTGCTTTTCCTGCATATATCTATTGCTAGGCTTATTGCCTGCTACACAGTCCTCGGTATTCCCAGTACTGGGATTTTCATGTGTGGGTGACAGGCAATTTCTGACTGACTGGGCAGGGAGTCTCTGCATCCTCACCTTCAGGTGCTCCTGGTGAGGCTGCAGCTCCAGCCCTGTGAATGGGAGGGGTGTGAGGTGAGCCATGCTGGAGATCTCCAGCCCAGCAGCTCAGTCATGAGCCCCCACAACCACCTCTAATTGTTGATCAGGTGTTTTAGCAGGCAAAGGTAAGTATGAGGTCAGATGGTCTTCAGATCTTGTCTGTTGGAATTAGGGCTCAGATGTTACATTTTTTATCATTAGCTGGTATTACATTTGCCTGCTTGTGTTCCAGAAGTATTTTAATTTGCTATTTCTAAGTCCCCTAAGTGACACAGCTTTAGTTGCCATATCCTTTTCATGGTCATGACTTCTTATTTCTCCTTTTCTCTTTAGCTTCAGATTTATTTATTTTTTTTTTAAATGGAGCTTTTTGGCTTTGCACCTCAGTGCACAGAGTATAATGGCCCACTGGGAATAATTTTTCTGCAGCAGACGCTGGGAGATCATTGTTCAGTTCTGGAGAGGTCATGGCTGGGTGAAGGCCAGCAGACATGACCAGCATCTTTTCACACTATCCTTGAGCAGAGGTGACAGAGGTGACCTCCTTTGTGCCTCAGGATAAATCTGGCTTCTTCCAACTCATTCTCATTTTGCAAGGAGATGAGGACAGAAACTGTCCTCAAGAAATTTTGTTATGGAAATGTAGTTGGGGCTTTGGCTATTTTGTTTAATAGAGTTGTTAACAGATAGAATCAAATGTCCAAAGTTCTTTTAGTTTTGACTGAATGATATAAGGCTAATTAATTGCCACTTGATTTTTGCAAACAATATTGGGGCACAGGAATTATGATACATAAAATTAGTTGCAAAGTTATCAATCTTCAAAATTATTGGTTTAAATTATTGCCTTTTAATTAATCTACAATTGTTGCTTTGTATTTAAACTTGTATTGCAATTCCTAAATTCTAGTTAAAGAACAATATATTATTTAAAATAGAAGAAGGGAAAACAATCTGCTCTGATAATGTCTTACTTCAAGTATAGATTTCTGCACCCCATCTGACGTCAGTAATATTTTCTGTTGGGAGAAAGACTGCTTTTCAGTGAGATGTAATTAAGCAGTAAATTAGTGTTGGTCACACGAACAGTGAAAACTCTGGAGCTCTTTGCTGGTGTGTGCAGTGACACCACCCCAAGCTGAGGGCAGAGGGTGTGCTGAGCTCCACCAGCCCTGCCTGCGGCAGATCCTTGGGGTATGAGTGTGAGATGGGGAGCCCTCCTGTGCCCACCGTGCCAGAGTGCCCTGCTCTACTTCCAGGGCTGTGACAAGGGTGTGCTTCAGCACTGAGGAGCACAGCAAACACACATGGCTGATCCGATGTGCATGGAAAAGCAGTGGAATTGGATGTTGTAGCCCACTGGTTCCTGGTATATGTCTTTTGACATGTCTTAGGCAGAGTTAACTTTTAGATTTTCATTGGTCAAGAAGAATATGAAAGGCATATAGTGGCTAATACATTACAAACAGGAACAGAGAAATTAGTTGTATCATTGAGGAAGGTGACAGGTGATACAGGGATGCCCAGCAAGAAGGATTTTGGAGGGGCAGAGCATGAGAGGGTAGTGAATGAACCATCCTCTGCATAGATTAGGAACAAAGGTTACTGCCCCTTGTGAGTTTTCTTCCACAACTGTCACAATGGGACAGGGTATTGATGCCTTAAGTTTTAGCTTTCATGTTTTTCAGATTCTGTGCTGCTCAGGTGTGTAGTTCTGACCCTTATATTAAGCGCTGGTAAGCTCTCTTCCTGGAGTAGGTAGACAAAACAAATCCTTTTCTTGCTGAAGACCAAGGACAACTTTCAGGCCCAACAGCAAAACAACAGTGGACTGAAGGGAGGAACAAGAAGGATGGGACCTCACAACCTGAAGCTGTAATTGGACAATTAAACCCCAAAATGCAAATGGACCAAAACTTATGAAAGTGTAAGATCTCGTGACCGGTCAGCCATTTTTGTGGCCACTCTTAGTCCACCCCGGATGTAGCCCTGGTCAGGCTCCTGTCCTGCCCAAGATGGACCTTAGAGGCCTTTGAATAAATACCTACTTTATTCTCTAGCTCTGTCCAGTCTCTGTTTCAGGTCAGCCTTCCCAAGGCATCAGTATAATGGATGTTATTCTCTGTGTTATTCAACCACAGCCAAGGAAGCCTCTTGCAAAAACTGGTATTGTAGAAGAACTCTGCTGCTCTGCTCTCTAATTTGGCAGAGATATCAAGGATGACCAAAGAGAGATTTTTTCATGCTCTGAAAGCCACAGCCTTTCCCATAAGACATGGAAACACAAAGATGAGTTGGTTTGCAGGAGCTGATGCTGCACTTGTGTCTCTGTAAGGCGTCTCTGAATAAAGGAGCACAGCTTCCAGCACTGTAGTTTCAGCACTTTGCCTACTTCAAAGACAATGACGGGGGTTGTTTTGAATTAGTGGCAAAGTAGTCATTATCAAAATTACTTACAGTATGATGGGCTTTAGCATTTACCAAGAGCTATGTATCTTTGGTATGTTTATCAGTATTTAATCTGGAAGATTGCATTGCCTCAGCAGAAAAGTTGTCATTGAACTGTTTTCTGGATTCTCTCAAGCACCGTAGGACACATTTATCTCTACTCAAGCCCTCTGCAGATAAACTAGAAAATGAATGATTCTCAAATATTATCCTTACAATCTTGTAAAAGCACTGAAATAGCTCCTGTAACCTAAATATCCCAGTGAGAACAATTTTTCTTATTCGACATGGTTACTTGAGGCCAAGACTATATGTTGCTTAGTTGAACTTCACTTCAGTGGTATTCAGATTAAAAATTTAAAAAATGGATCAGAGTGGTTTTTTCTGTCAGTTTTGCACTCAGCCAGCCTGGCAGGATTTCTTTTCCCATGAGGCTGCTGAGGCTGTGTCACACAGAGCCAATGCTTTGAGGCTTGAAGTGAGTCCAATATCTCAGTGGTCACCATGTCTCCAAGGGGAAGAGCTCCTCAGCAGCTGTGGCTGTATCCTTTCTGTGAGCTCAGAGGGAAGGGCTTCCATTAAACTGAGTAGCTCTGATGCCTTGAATAGATTGTGGAAATAACTTGGCTCAAATAAAGGATGTAGGCAATGGGCAAAGCAAATAGATTTTGCCACCTTTTTATTCTAATCAAAAGAGAAAGGAAGTAATTGGTTTTGAAATTGGCACTGTTCAGCAGCCCAGCACTTCCACCTTCTGTAGGTGAGCCATGGAGTTATTTGCTCAGAGTATAAATCATCTCAAAAAGGTGTGATAAGACAATAGATCCATAGCTGGCAAAATATATCAAATATTTAACTTAGAAAAGAAAAAAAAAAAGAAAATATGCAAATACTCAATTTATTATTCATTGGCACCAACTATTTCCCCTTAGAGCAGGCAAATTGGGAAGGACAATTAACTGAGGTCTTTTTTTTTTGGTGTGTGTTAGGGAGGGAGCACAACTCTTTCAGGTTACAACATGCAGTGGAGTCAAAAAATACTTCTGTCCCTCTTGGATGATGAATGAGAGCAAGACCTCTTGCTGAGAGACAAAATTCTCTGTATCTTTGTGCCATGGGGTGGTCTGGCCCTCGCCATGGGACAGGACTCAGCCTGGCATGGCACTGAGCAGCTGTGTCCCAGCTGAGGTGAAAAGGTCTGGGATCGATGTTTGCACTGGCGAGCCAGCCAAGACCTTCACAGGCTGCTGACAGGAGTGATTTGAACAATGAATTTACCCCAGGAGATGCTGGATTAATTTTCAGATGGGATGGAGGGAAAAAGCTAGATGTGACTGATGACAAAACACAGAAAACCCCCAGCTGATGTAGTTAGTGATTAAAAAAAAAACAGCTCAAGTGCCAGACTGTGTATGGGACAGAGTAGAAAAAAATTACATGGGGTTATTATTTTTCCTTTCAATGAATTTGCTGTCCACTTTACTAGGAACATGACTTCTGTTCTGTTTGCCTGTTGTTTAGCAGAGCAGAGAGTGGTCTGGACCAGGCAATAAAAATTAATGAGAGCAGGAAAAGATCTCTGGGAAATACAACAGAAAAAATAGATTTTTTCAGCTAGAGTGGAGATGAATGCAGGGACATGTGGAAGGATGTGCATTAACAAACAGTACAGAGAAAGCAAATTGGGCCAACTGACTTTCCTTCTAGTACTAGCATAAGAGGGGATTTTGTAAAATGAATCCATTAATGTAAAATGAAAGACTTAAAAGAAAGTGTTAGCAATCTTAGAGAAAGGAACAAGCCCAATGTATTTCAAAAGCCCTGCATATCCTAAATCATCCAATTATACAGCCTTTGCAGTAATCATATCACTATCACAGTATTACCATTTTACAAAATATCACATTGATATACGGCTTTTTTTTTTTGTGATGACAGGTTTCAGTAAAGAGTAGGGTGGTTTTATAATTGGAATAGCCTAAATGTTCTCCATCTCCACTTCAAATATGTAATTGTGCATTTGTTTGATAGCTAGCTAGGGGCAAACACTGCATAATTTTTTGTCCTGCTTTCCAAAAGAAAAGAAATAAAACATGTCACAGAGATTTTGGGTTGAGATGCCGGTGAAATCCAACACTCAGCTTTCGAGAAACAAAGGGGCTTTTGATGAGGGGCCACGGGGTACATGATTGATCTGCCAAGGCAGTGCCATGGGGCAGGGGTACAGCCCTCGTGTCTGTGGCCAATAAGCAGTGGATCTTTCTCCTTGATATTCACTGGAGACATCATTTGTACTTTTGCAGTGTTGTGGAAAGGCTAAATCTTGTTTCAGACCTGAGGAGCACTTACTTTGGCATCATCAGAAGAACGGATCAAATCAGAGGTCCCTCACTCCTTGGTTGTAGCCTCAAGCATTTCACTGTGACCCCTTTGGTTACTGAGGGGTTCCCAGTGCCTTTCAGTGCCATCCAGCAAAGTCCATCTCCAATCTTTTTTGGTTTTTTCCTGGATGGCTGATGAATATGTGGGAGTGCACACAGTGTGACACAGATCCTCCCTCCTGCTAAATGGAGCTCCTGCAGAGCTGAGCCTTCCCGTGTTTCCAACCAAACCTGTCCAGTGAGGTTTTGGCATAAAAGTAAGCAAATCCATCAGCTTTTTTTTCTGCTCAGTACTTTCATAAGTATTTCTCTAAAATTGCTCCACTGGTCAACTAAAAAGTATTTTTATTGTTGTCATAGTGTAATGAGATTTCCTTTTGGGATGTTTTTATGTACTTTTCAAGGTAGAACTAAACCAACTATAGTTGGTTTCTTATGAGATTGAAATTGTGCAGGCTGCAGAAATTATTTTTTTCCCCCTCTTTCATTTTAAATTGGTTTCTGATCTCCCATTTTATATAAAAGTGCTTACCCGGGACAGTAATTTTTGAAGTGCCGCACATTCTACTATTTCCACTTTCGTTTTTTTGGGTTTTCTCCCTGAAATATGGGAGTAATTCCTAGTAATTAATGCAACAGTTCATGCCAAAGCTAGTAAATTAAAGGCTTTAGCTAAAGCATGAGGTCATCTCTCTATTTTTATTCATCTCTCTATTTTTATTAATCTAGTAGTAAGTACAGATATCAAAAGCATTCTTTTTGTTCCTGCTCCATGCTCAAAGCAGGCAGAGAGGCACCCACAGAGGGCTCTTTACCCTGCAAATCTGAAACCCTTAAGGAGATGATCTGCCATGTGGAGAAGCTCTCTTTCTGCTTTGCCAGAGGAGGAAGCCTGCACGATTAGATTAGACTAATCCAGCCTACACCTAGGTTAAACAAGTGCCATCACAATGTACCAACTTACTGACACACTTACAAAGGTCTTTAGACCACAAGGTCGTGCAATGTCCCACTGGCCAGAGTGTTCATTGAGAATGCTCAGAATAATCCTGGTTTGATACCTGGACTGGAATACAAAATTTATTTAAGGGAAAAACCATCTCGTGAAAATGTTAAACAAAAAGTGCTGCCTTACTTAAATAATACTAAGTACCATGATGTTTAAATTTAATTAAAATGTCTCATTTTCAGAAGCAATTGTTTCAATTTTTTTTCCTGCCTTCATCCCTATTATATATGTTATTTGTACAAAGAACAAATTAAGGAGATTCAACGAATATTCTTCAATGGAAATTGACTGTAGCCAAGAATAGGAACAACAGATCCAAAGGCTAAACCTCAGTTGTTTAAACCCCAGTCCCTCCTATAAAGTAAAGATTTATAGCATCCCTGGATGTGGCTCTATTTTGTATAAAAAGAAGGGTTTGAAAGTTTGAGGGTTTTCTTTTTGCTCTTCTGCCTTGTCCTCTGGTACTTTCTGTAGACTCCCCTACACCTTCTCTTTTTTTGGTGGAAAGACCCTGAGATTAAGAAACTCTGGAGTTTCATAGCATGAGAAAACCATTTTCCAGCCAGAGTTAATCTCAAACACAGTACCCTTGGGAGATTGATAAGGTGAGGTGAGCTTTATTTAAAAAAATAAAAGCATGTTAATTTTATTACTATTTTTTCTGTCTAAATATTCACAGGCCACAGCAAGATACCCCAGCAAAAGCCATTTGAACGACACTAGAAAGTTTTAATCCTTCTTCTCTTTTTCTCCTCTTCTTATTGTTGTTTAGCAGCTGCTTCAGGTCAGTCTCCAGGTAAAATGTCCCTTGGTTTTCTCCTCATTTGCAATCTTCACCATATGTAATACACAGCCATGGCTGGCCCCAGTGGGTCACAGCTAAACCTCTTCTCTCAAACAGCAATGCAAGGTTTACCATTTTTTTAGCAAGAAATGATTTATCCACAGTTTGGCAACACATTACAAACCTGAGAGTGAGGTCATTGCAAAGAGGATTTAGGTATTTCTCATAAATTTTGTACCTCCATCTCTTCATTTTAGATGTGTTTGTCTGGAGTGCTTTTAATTTAAGTTTTAGTCAAAACTATCCCATTCCTCATTCGGGCTCAAAAATCCCTGGATGAAGGACTGCCCTGTCGGTCAGGCAGCAGGGACGTGTGCTCTCAGCCCCTTTTTCTGTGATTTCTGATGCTGCACAGGGAAACTGCCTGTGTCCTGATCTGATTTAGATTATTATGGGGTCTAGGGGAATGACATTCAGATCAAACATATATTTTAAAAAAATTTCATATGCCATGAATTGCAAAGAAAGCTGAAGTTTGCCTGGGATATAATGACACCAGCCTGTTGTGCTCTTCTGCAGCAGCCTGTAATTATATCTCTCCTCAAACTGTGCATACATCACTGAGGAGGCTGAAATATAAATAAAAAGGCTGCATTAATTTCAAGCTACATTAGGAATGCAGGAGTAAAAATAGCCTGATAGAAGAAAGGGCAAAATTAGAATAAACTTGACTGTGAGGTTTCTAGGGAAATATAGAGCAAGGAGGAAAAAAAATGTCAGAAAGCAAAAAAGTTTGATATTGTTGCAGGATTACAGCATGTGGGCTCTGTGGCTTCCTGCAGGTACTACTCTTGCAGAATCATAGAATCATTTAGGCTGGAAAAGATTTAAGATCATAATGTCCAACAGTAAACCCAGCACTGCCAAGTTCACTACTGAATGATGTCACCAATTGCCACATCCACACATCTTTAAATACCTCCAGGGATGGGGAATCAGCCACTTCCCTGGGCAGTCTGTTCTAATGCTTGAGAACCCTGTCAGTAGATTTTTGCTAATATCCAGTCTAAACCTTCCCTAGTTTGATCATTACAGGCTGGGCAAAGGCAGGGCTGCAAAGGCATACTGAAGCCTCTGGTTTTTCATCTTGTCTTCTTCAAGGTCATGGAGAAAATGTGATCACATGAAGCCCAATGTGATTTTCTAAATTGCACTGGGTCTGCAAGGTGAACATGTTTTATGAAAATGGGTAGATGGAGCTGGCAGAGGCTATCAGGGAGGTGATGGATACTCTTGCTTTCCCTCTGCTATTTTGGAGTCTGCAGTTCAAAAGCTTTTGTGTGCCTGAATACCAGCTATTCAAAATAGAGGATTATATTGGGACTGAAATTTCACACAAAGTCTGGATTTCACATGATAAATCAAGGTCTCTTCCCATCCTCCCCATCTCACAGCTGGTCAGTTTATCTCTTGCATCTAAACACAGATACCACTCCCAGGAGTTTGGCTTTTAAAACAAGCTCTTTCAGGTTAAGGGACATTCTTTCATCATTTTCATTTTTCCATGTCTGCTGTGTATAACGTGGAAGGAGGTGACTGCATTTTTCAAACCAGCATGCTACAAGTTAAGATTTTAAAGCCATGTTTAGGCACACAAATAAGAGTGATTCAATTCTTAGAAGAGTTGAGCATTTACATATTCTGCTGAAACTCCAAGGGTGACCATTTTGGCTAGGAGATAATGTAGGCTATATACAGAGGTTTTTAAAACAAACCAAATAAATTCTATTCTTACATGTTTAGAACTCAAGGCCCTTGTTAGAAGAAAGGAGCACCAGGATGAGTTACCTGCCTGGTGTGTAGCCATGTCCTTCTGAGAGAGCATGCTAACACCTGTCCCAGAGGTGGTCAGCAGTTGTTCTGGCTGCTTTATTTTTCTTGAGCTCATACACCAGATCTAACTTTTCTGGCTAGGAACCAAATGGGGTCCTTATCAGCATCACCATTCTGGAAATCTCCCTCCAGGTCTCTGACAGGGACTTTTCCTGGAGACAAAGCCTGACGCTCCTGGCCCTGGAAAGGGAGCTGGTGCCTAGAGCCAGGAGGTAGTACAGGGCTGAGGTGGGGTCCCAGAGAGCACTGCTATGAATGGGTGGTGCAGCACTGGCAGGGGAGTCAGGAAGGGCTGACAAAGTTTGGGCAGCAAATGCTTCAGATGAGCAGGAGAGGTGAGACCTGGCCTCAAATCCCCATCCTGCCTCATGTAGGGGAGCACTCTGTGGGGCAAAAGTGCTCTCAACCATCCCAGAGTCCCATGAAAGTGTGAGCTGGTGGTTGTCCAGTGCTTGGGGGCTTCCCTGTGTCTTTTCTGAATGTGCAAGGCCTTCCTTGTAATCTGTTCCCAAATCTGACTGGAATTCAAGATTTTATTTTCTCTCTTACATCTTTTACAGTATTTGGGAAAGAGAAGTGAATTTAAACAGAAACAAATTTCTTTTTAGTTTTTAAAGGACTGTGGCATTAGTCAGTTTTCTGTGTGACTTAGCAACGCTTAATGAGTTACCAAGGGCAAGCAATGAGCAACCAAGTCTTTTTCTGCAAGGTGTTTTACAGAAATCGGTTAAACCCTGAGTGTTGATAGATCATACTGTCCACTAGATTTTAAGATTACATTGTTGCTACTGATGCTATGACTAGTGTTGTAGCCCATATTTAATTATGGATATTCTATGGCAGGTTTTGCTAGACTGTATATCCAAGTTAATCTCTGTAGCTTGACTGAATGGCACCAGGGAGAAACCTGACTCATGCAACACAAGCTAACCACTTTCTCCCCTATAAATACTCCAGAACTGGCTTTTTCTTGAGTGCCTGCAGGAGCCAATCCAAATAAATTTTTCTTCTGGCAGAGGTTGCTGAAGGACATGGAAAGTTTTCCTCTGGAGTAACTGCATTTGACTGCAGAAATATGGAAGTAACTAGTGATTGTTTGGGAAAATGTGTCCATTTTTTCCCTCCTTTCTTTCTTTTCTCATCATTGTCTGTTGCTTGCTCTTTTCAACATTAGTCTCTTTAAAGAGGGAGCTGTTCCAGCTGCATCAAAATTATTTTCTTCTAAGGGTGCATGTTCTTTTTGTTGATCAAAAGCAATTAGAGCAAGAAGAGCTGACAGTTTCACTGAACTGTCAATGAAAATACCACAATGAACAGTTCATTTTGAAATAACCAATCCTCCCATTAAATTATCTGTAGCCCTGGAGGGAGAAGAACTGCGTGAGGACAAGAAGTATTGTTTGTTGCAGGATTTATTTGTTGATCATTTGATGTTTTCTAGGAACACAGTGGTATCAGTAATTTGACAGGAACGTTGGGAAGAGTGAAAGAGGCTGCACTGCACCAGGATCTAACATCACACTGGTGACCACAAGATTTTTCCTTCTCATCTCAGGAACATTTGGGTTTTTTCCTCTGTCAGAGCTTTGCTAGAAAGACAGACCTCTGTGAACCTCTCTTAAAAAATGGTAGAAGTATGCCAAGTCTAGCTTACTGGTCTTAAATAATGTTATCGGTTAATTGCTTCGTAATCCCAACTATATGGGTGATTAATTAACTTTTTTTTTTAATGGGAACATAAATGGTTTGAAGCACAGTCCTCTTACCCTGGGAAGGATTTTGTAGGACACCACATGTCTTGACATGGGCTTTTAAGTATGCATATATCCAGAGCTTTACCTCATTTCATAGGCAATTGCACCCAAAGAGCATCAACAGGTATTAATGCAGCACATCTCTGCACCAGGCATGGCCCACCTGGGAGACCCCAATGGCTCTTGGTGGTCACAGTCTCAGGCAAGCTTTGCCTGTCCTGCCCAGAAGAGAATTGAGCAGAACAAGGAACTGCTCATGAGCAGATGTAGGCACAAAACCATCCTTGGTGGAGCATCAGAGTTTGCTCACCTCATGCAATGTGCTCAATGTGTTTCAGATATACCTTGCTTAACCCAAAATCCATTAAAGAAAATATACATGTTGGTAATAGACTGTACTTGTTTTGTGCTCTTAAATGCTCCTTCTCCCTGGGCTTCCCCAGGACCTCCCATGCCCAGGCTTTTCCTGCTTTCTACTCTCCTTCCACATTTTATACATCTATGGCTTTTTGCCCATTCCCAGAAAAGTTCACCTCTGGCCCTCTCAACCCCATCCTCTCTCTCCCGTTATTCTTTCCCCAGACAGCCTCTCCCCAGGCTGAGCCTGATCCTTGGGTTTACAAAAGCATGAAGGAGAAGAGTGTCCTCTGCTCTTTGCTGTCTGATGCCCTGTTGTGCTTGTCCTATTTCCAGGCCAGGAGCCACCACAGCTGAGCAGCTGCTACCCCTCTCTGCAGCTCACAGACACAACCTGTACTGCACTGCTTTACAGCCACAGTGAAAGGAGACAAACCAACCACTTCCCTCTTCATCTGCTCTCTTGTCCACCTCCCTAACAAAGCGGGGAGAGGATCTTTTGCCTGGCATTCCAAGTCCCCTCTGGAAAGGGAAATTTCTTGAAACCCCCCTGAAGGTAACCTTTCTCAGAAATGGTAGAGCTCATAGTTTTCCCTAGGTGTTCTCTCCTTAACCTGGAATTTGAAGGACTTCTCCACTTTGTTGCCAGGCCAGGGCCAGGGGTGTGCTTACCATGACTTTCCTGCAGTGCATCAAATGCTTCTCCCTGATACAGTCTACTGAGGCACTTGGTCTCTGTGGCACACACAGGATGGCATAGTTTATTCAGGACACATTTTCTTGCACAGGGTCACACAGGAGGTACCACACAGCTCAGCTTTACACACATGGTGTGACCACCCCCTCTCCCCACTTTGTGGCTTTGAAGCCAGGGTTGGTGTGCTGAAAACCCCAGAGAAACACATGGTCTGCAGCAGGTACATGCAGAGCTCAGACAGCTGGCAGGAGTGAAAAGCTTGGCAGTCTGAAGCTTTTGCCTGGAAGGTCTCATTTCCATGTCTGCTTGTTACTTATTAGACCAAATTTATGTCTTGTAGAGCAAATATCAGAAGTGGCCGGTACCTTGGAATGACTGACTGGCATCCATCACACAGGAAGTCAGGCCAAACAGTCAGTAATCCTGTTACGACCCTCTTTCCTGATCCTTGCTGCCCTCTTGGCACTGCTTTTATAAACATGTGTCATGGCTGCAACTCAGTCACTGATGATCTAATTCAGTTAGGCATCTGCTTGAACTACAAGAAATTCCAAAAATATGGAAGAAAAAGCCCTTCCTCATGTATCTTGCCAGTGTATGGCAGCCAGTGCTTAGAAACCTGGCTGCATTTCACAGTGGGCTTCTTTAAGTGTATAATAACTGGCCTGTGACTAGTAAGAGTTCAGAAATAACATTGAAGGCAATAAAAAATGGATGGTCAAATTGGTGTCTTGTCTCCCAAAGATCTGGAAAAGGGAACTCTTTCTTTCCTACCAGAATAGCCAAATTCCCCAGATGTTACAGCAACCCTCAGACTACTGCTTCACATTCCCACTCCAGTATGTTCATCTGAGAATTCAGAACTCATTACATGTATTTCTGGTCATGACATTTTCTTAGAACAATTTCTTTTGCGTACTCCTCAGGATGTGGATTTTATATTAATTCCTGTGGTAACAAGAATCTGTAAAAAGCCTTCTCAGGAGGGCAAAATGGATCCCAAATTATTATCTCAGCTTAGTTATTGCTTCTTTTCCCAATTATTGTTTCCAAGTAAAACTTGTCAGTTTATGCCTTCTGACCCAGATGTAATTATAGCTTGGCTGTCTAATAACAGATGGTTTAATGCCAGAACTGAGAAGCCTCCTGTGTAGAGACATAAGGAGACCATTACTTGCAGCTTCTCTTACAGGTTTGGGTCCTTTTAAAATAATGATAAAACAGCTGTCTGTCTCCAGGAGAATACAATGAATGGCTGCCTGATGTGGTTTTGAGTGGGATGGGCTTAATTTTCCTTCAATAACTGGTAGAGTTCTGTGTTTTGGATACAATATGAGATAAAGTTGATAACACACTGATGCTTCTAGTTGTTGCCAAGCAGTGCTTATACTACACCAAGCATTTTTCAGCTTTTTATGCCCTGAGAAGGATGGAGAGGCACAAGAAAGTGGGAGGAGGTGCACCTAGGACAGCTGACCCAGACTGGCCAAAGGAATATTCCAGACCATGAGACATCATGTTTAATACATGCACTAGGGTAAAGTCTCCCTACTGCATGGGGACTGGCTGGGCATCAGTCAGCAGATGATGAGCAACTGTTTTATATACTCTTATGATTTTAATATTATTACAATTATTGTTATTATTTTCTTCCTTTTCTGTCTCTTATCTCAAACAATGAGTTTTCTAACTTTTACACTTTGCTTCCCCATTCCACTGGAGAGGATTGAGTGAGGGCTGGATGACGCTTTGGCAGCTGACAAACCATGACACGACCTTTGAGTGAAATGTTTGGTGCTGGTTTTATGCTTTTTTTGCAACAGTATGCTGCTTCAGTACAGTCTGATACGACGTCTGTCTGATGTATCCAAGCTGGAGATGAGGAACAGCAACATGACAATTTTACTGGGCTCTTTGTCAGGATTTTCTATGGAGTTTTCCAGTGCTCAGGGAGGTCCCAACTCTGTGAGATCCAGGAGTGACTTCCTGGTACTCTTCCTGAGGCTGGAGCTTCTCCCCTGATAGAAGCCATGCCAGACAAAGTTTCCAGATGTCTGCTGATGCTGGAGCCATGCCAAGCCTTATTTCTCCATGCTGAGCACCATCAGAAAAGTGGTGCAGAGTAGAGTTGAAAATTGTAACCTGATAATTGCATGCAATTGGGTTGTGTGCAACCTTCCAAGAAGTGAAAGGGCTTCACTCCATCTATTCCACATCCTATAGGATGGTCTCCCTGACTATGCTTTGCTTGGTGGCACAAAGCTTGTTGGTGTTCTCCCTGCCTCTGGATTGCAGCAGCAATCCTGAGTTTAGTGTGTATAACACACCTGTTCCTTCCACTTCCCACAAAGTGGTAACATTAACACTTATTAGTAACATTTATTAGGAGTCTCTGTGGTTAAATCAAGCAATGCTCAAAAATTGTAGCTTTCCATGCAGGTTTTACACCACTTCAGGGGCTGGGCTCTTCACTGCCCTCTCCATGTGAAGGTATTGGCAGTCATGGAAGCAGTGCTGAGTTTGGCAAGTTGGGCTCTGTGTGTAACATGTTTTGGAGTGATCAGCATTATATAGATAAGAAATAGCCTTGGGCTCTTACCAGTATTGGTGCAACCTGTCAAAAAGAAGTACCTCACAAAGCAATGCAGTGCTGGGCAAGTACACGGTGACAGGTTGGGCACTCTCACTCAGGGGCTGTGGCATCTCCCACCCACCTTTCCCCAGGGATCCCTTCTTCTTTAGGACACATCCTGCTCACCCTGGCTATCTCCTTGCCCTGGCCCAGCTGTACATCAGCTTGTGTGTCCACCTGACAGATCCAGCAGCACTCCTGCTGTTGAGCAAACCAGATGTACCTCCTGCATGGCCTGTATGTGCTGGGTCCACAAGGCACCCTGGAAAGCACTACAGCCTCTGTGCTGATCCCCCACGCTGGGCAGAGCAAGCTGCCAGGTCTCTACTCTGACTGCTTTGGGCTTACAAGGAATGCTGTGATGGATGGATGGATGGATGGATGGATGGATGGATGGATGGATGGATGGATGGATGGATGCTGGGGCATGATAGATGCATCTGGGTAGAATGCATCCAGAAGTGACTTCATGCTGCAGCCACCTGGTCAAGTAGCTTTGCTAAGCTGGGGCTGGGAGCTGGGCTGTGCTGCAAAGCTCACAGCAAAGCACTGGCAGGCAGTGTTATACAAAATATCACAGCCTACAACAGTTCAGCACAATCAAGTAATTAGCAGCTCATAGACTTCATAAACCCATAAAACTGTTGGACTAATAATGCAGACATTTGTGGCCTAAAGGAACCAAGTGATGGTAAATGAGGTAAGGTATTATGCTCCAGTCCTATAGTTACCCTAGTCTGTAAACTTGCAGGCATCAAGCCTGATACTAGCGAAAATAGAGTTGCCTGTATTTGAGAGGCTGGACTTTAATTTTCGGCAGAGATACAAAACACATAAATGCAGCAAAACTAATTGGCAATTAAGAACATTTTTCTGAACATCTAGATTTACTCACAGCAGTAGAATATTAAGTGCCTATCACTGTGATTTTGGTACTCAGCATTGGATCAGTGCCTGATGCTAAGGAGCAGGGATATTTTACAGCACCACAGTTCCATCTTCTACATCAGGTTAGTGAAATTACCTCAAATTAGAAAAGTGCCTTTGCCAAGAAGGAGGTTGAGAGTGCTGCAAGAGCCCCTGCTTGCAAAGTCATAGAATGTGTGTGACTGAAGATCATGCCTGTTCCATATATAATCTTAAGATGTGAATAATAGAATAAAGAAAATATTAGTCCTCAGGTTACAGTTTTCTTCATAAATTAGGCTCGCTTAAACTGCCTATTTCCTGGGTAGTGTCTGATGACGAATATTCACATGTCAGAGATTGAGTTGCCACTGATAAAATTGTTTTGTGTCACCAGAGTTTCATTTCACAGCAGGCATATCTACCTTTACGTCACAGGGACGTGATTGTGTGGACACAGGAGAGTGGCTTCAAGTGCTGAATTTAATGCCAATTGCTTCCAGGATATGTTCCCCAGTTGTATTTTAAAGCTTAACCTTTTATGGAAAAAAATTTTTTTTAGTGTAGAAGGTCCAGGAAGTTTCCTGAAGTTGCTCTGGGAGTTAATCCAAAGAGCAGGACAAATCCTGGCAAAAGGCCAGCCATCCCTTTGAGCCACCTGGGTTGGGGCCGTTCTCAGGCAAGCACTCTTAGTCAAGGTTTTTTCCTCAAATGGTGCTTTGCCTGCACGTAGCTATTTCAGGCTATGGTCAAAGCTTAACTAGAAAGTTATGCTCTGAGAAGCTTGACTCCACTCTAATTATATATTTAGTTACACCGTTATTGGAATATTAGAAATATGTTTCAAAGTGGAACAACAGCCTGCACTTTATGTGCAGTTTGGTAGCTCCTACCTTGGACAATGTTTACCTCTGTGAGCACATGAAACACTTCTGAAGCCCAGAGGAAGCTTCTCCCAGACAAACTCTGCAAGAAGTGAGGTCCTTTACCCTAAATTCTTGCTAAAGAAGTTCAGCAACTTGGCTGCAAGTGGGCACAACGATTTGGGTCACTGCAACACAGGTGACTGAGCAACCCATTTATGCTGATCTTTCCTGTGAATATGGAAGAAGTTTTGAAAATGGGTAGAAAAATATCCCTGTGAACTGGAGGATGGCTTAATGAGTTTCTCTGTGTATAAGTAAGCCTGCCTGAGTTTTGCACAGTTTTTATCCTGATGACTGCAGCTGGATGGAAACAGAAAACAAAAGAAGGTTCAGTCTTTTTGTCCTGAAAGTGGATTTTTTTAGTAGACTCTATTCCAGCTACCCTGACGCTACAGTTTCTGGGTTTCTGTAAAATAGATATAAACTGTCTGTTACAGGCTAATGGGAAGCAGATGCTGTCCAGGAAAAAATTCCAGGTGCACACAGCCTGCAACACTGGGTTTCCTGCTGCTATGCCAGGGCTGCCATATCTGCATGGAGCAGGGCACCCTCAGTTGAAGGGCAGGAAAGAAAAAGGTTCTGTGTTACCTTATCTTTTACTGATTTGGGAATTTTTGAGACCAGGCACCTGCACGCCTTGATCAAAGATGTTTTACTTCATGTACATGAGAGCATTTTCAGAGCAGACAGCAGGGTCACAGCTGGGAGCATCACACACTGGCTCAGATTCTGACCTTGTAACTGCAGGTTTCCAGGGCCCTCCATTCCCTTCATCAACCTCCACAGCTGAATGGGGTTCAGCTGGGGAGCCAAAAGGCTTTACTTGCATTAAATACAACTGTGACTTTGCATGCAACAAACATTATGGTTAAAACTAAAAATTAACAGATTTTAGCACATTCTTTGGCTACAGGTCCCTGATGGATGGAAGCTGCTGTGATTGTGTAAGGAAATGAGGGGGTTTTTTTCTCTCTAGCAAACTACAGTCAGACTCCTTGCAGTTCACCAGGTATACCTGTCTCCTCATGAGGACCGGGTAGAGGCTATGCCAAACAAACTCCTTGTTTCCTGGTGAAGCCAGATCAGTATTTAATGGGGCAAGCATTTTTTACTAGCAAAATATGATATGTTTATTTTCTATGCACCTACCCATTTGCTGATGGTAGAGTAAAAATGCCCCAGTGTATTTAGGTGTATTGTCCCTTACTGAGACATCCTGCCCAGCGAGTGCTGCTGGTCTGTGCTCTGTATTGATAGTGCATGCTGTTTTGCAGCACCTTCTGACAGCTGGCACACAGGAACCCTGAAAAAGGTGGGAGGTTCTCTTTATGAGACTACCTCTGGTGCAGAATGAAACCATAGCAATGTACATCTATTTCTTTTCTTACTTTTGTAATAAGTAGCGGGACATCTGCACAGCAGAACCTTGCTTTATGTCTGTAACTCAATGGGGTCTCCATAGATTGGCACTGAAATTGATTAGCCACTGTAATCTGGCATCGTAATGGCATCACCAGGAGGTCCTTCTGTGCATAGGCAAGGTCCATTACCCAAACACCCACCTCCTTCTGCTGTGGCGGTCCTACCTAATAACAACTTTTTAATGAGTTTTTCCAGAGCTAAAGGTTTTTCTTCTAAATCAAACATTTTAATGACATTTTTTATGGCATAATCAGACAGCCTCCTCTGACTGTTCAACTGTTTGTACTATTATAGTACCTAATTGTGAATCTCAGTAGCAGAGAAGTTGTACTGGTTTGAAAGCAAGAGCAGTGAGAGACTCCAAGTCAGAAATAACACAATTTAATAAGAGGAAAAGAAAAGAAGTAAAATAAAGTAAAATAATAAAGTAAAATAATAAAGTAAAATAATAAAGTAAAATAATAAAGTAAAATAATAAAGTAAAATAATAAAGTAAAATAATAAAGTAAAATAAAGTAAAATAAAGTAAAATAAAATAAATGCAATAGTACAAAAAACCACTGACAGAGTCAGAATACAACCTGACACCCTGTTAGGGTGGTAGTAGCAGTCCAGATGAAATGGTCTTTTTGAAGCAGTGATCCTGTAGAAAGGTCTGGTAGCTCTTGTCCTCTGCAAATCCAATGGGTAAGAGCTCCCTGTGCTGTCCCAAACCACAGATTATATCCAGGTGGGAATGCTTGGCTCCTCCCCCTGGGCAGAGCATCTCACAATGGGATGATCTCATTCTATGAGTCGTGCAGTGGGTCCTTGATGGCCCATTAAACAGAGATAACTCCCAGAGGGAGCAAGGCATGGGCAAGGCATTGATGGGCCCATTAACAGAAGATAAGGGAAACACTGCCCCACCTGGTTTCAACAGCTCATGAAGATGGTGATAGAATACATACTTTGGGCACATCTTACATTTTAAAGTAGGACAGAAGTGCTTTACCTTACCTGGCTGTAGAGCTTAGAAACCCCAGGTTTAGAAGACAAAGGCAGGGTGTGCAAGGGAGAGATCAATAAATAAGGCACTACCCTGCCCAGTGCAGAGAGCTTCACCTGTGTAGCAGACAGAACCCTGACAGATGAGGGCAGGCAGACAACACAGGTCTCTGTGCAGTCACCCAGCCTGTTGTCTCTGACTGCAGCATTGAGGACAGGGTGCCCGGGCAGACATCTCCATTACACAGGAGGATTTTGAGCGGATGAACTGCCAGACTGTCCTAAGCTGCCAGCTGCCACTATCTTGTTTTATAACTTACTTAATTTCATTTTTTTTCTTTCCCTCAAAATTGCTTTCCCTCCCTTTTAGAATGAGGATTAGCAAGTTGCCCACTTTTTCATTTATGAATGTGATTTTAATCACAACCCTTTTTATATAAATGACAAATGCTTCTGCAGAGGGACAAATGGTTTTAAATCCTTGGTTCATACAATATTCTGTGCTAAATGAATCTTTGCCAGTTTTTCTTCAACTCATCTGTCCCACCCAATCCCTCTGCTTAGAGGAAGATCTCAGGTCCCTTTTTTGGTACTGTTTTCAGATATTGCAGGCTATTGGTGCCTTGTTGTTGATCTCCACCTCTCAGACCCATTGAGAGGTCCTCAGGTGAGCATGCAGCAAGCCTTTCATTTCCAGCCCCTGGCTTTCCTTTATTCATCAGTAGCACTGCCTTTCTGGGTTTAATTTTTTGTCTTTCCTAAGTCTGATTTGTTTCTTTGTCACAAGGCTGTGTGGCTGGCTCAGCTCAGAAAACATCCAGGGGGTTGCTGTGAATTTGCAGGTCCAGTTATTTTATCTGCTGTTGAATTTGCATCTGCTGCTTCCTTTGCTCAGCAGCCCAGCCTTGGCTGCTTTCTGCCCAAGTTAAACAGGAGCTCTGCCACCTCCAGCCCTGTGCAACAGCATTTGAAACCCTCTCTGTGCAGAGATTAACATTCATTTGCTTGATGTGATGGTTCATAGCTCTGACAGGCTCTTTGCACAGCCACAGCACTCTGGCCTGGGGCACATATGATATAACCTTTACAGGTCTCAGAGACTCTCCTCCAGAGAGCCATGCAGAGGATGTGCAGCACCACACTCCTGCACATCCCTGCTCCCTGGATGAGGCTGTTGCAGGCTCAGTACTGAGTATTTGCAGCACAGAGTGGCTCTGTGGTGGTGCTTTTGCAGTGGCTGCTCCCTCCCGATGGGATGGCTCCTCTTTGTACACAGGGATGGCTATGCTTCTTTCTTTCTGGTCTTTATTTGCTCTCATGACACAGTGATGCTCCCAGAAGGGACTGGATCTGTGTCTCTCTACCAGCTTCCTCCAGGCACTGTGGGCACTGGGCTGTGGGAGGGACAGGGACGTCTGCTGGGGACACTGGAAGGCTGAGCTGGAGAAGGCATCCAGATAGCGTCTTTTTTGTCCATTGGCTGTGCTGTTGGGCATAAGCTCCCAAAATTCTTTTTCACAGGAGGAAAAAGCTTCAGTGGGGTAAATGAGAGAACAGGAAAGCTTTCTGGTAGCATACAAGG
This sequence comes from Acrocephalus scirpaceus scirpaceus, assembly GCA_910950805.1. NCBI lineage: Eukaryota > Metazoa > Chordata > Aves > Passeriformes > Sylviidae > Acrocephalus > Acrocephalus scirpaceus. Next base: position 35,363,436 of record OU383777.1, read on the forward strand.
AGCTGTGGAGCTCAGCTGAGAAGATCAGGGTTTGGGGTTAAGGTGCCACATTTCCCTCCAGGCAGCAGGATCTCCTTTAGTGCCTGTCCCAATATCCCAGCATGGGTTTGGCCCTTTACATTTGTGGCTTAAGTGCAGCTTTCCCTGGTGTTTCAGTATCAGTCTTATTTTCTTTACTATAGCCAAATTGAACCACTCTTTATAAACTAAATTCCCATTCTTAATAAATACAAAAAGATAAGAGATTTGCTGTAGCCATCATGACTGAAAGCTCTGTCAGTTCAGCTCAGTAAAATGAGGATTGTTTGGGCTCAAATTGCCCAAAATGTGCTTTTCCCAGCTCTATTGAAGAGAATACTTCTAATAAAGCCTTTCTTTTGTCTTGACATCTGCTCAACTCCCAGCTTTAATCATGTGAGAACAGGAGTAATCATGTGAGAACAGGAGTTCTCATGAAAGAAAAGTACAAAAGAAAGAGCAGACCTTCATTTTTAAACCAATCTTCAGACAGGTTTTGGCAATGAACAGCCAGCTGGTGCCCTTGGAAGGGGGAACAATTTTAGTGCAGTGAGGCCATCAAGTGATGGTGGCTTTTCAGGCTGTGTCGAGTCAACGGCATGTCATCTGAGGGTTGTCCTCACTGCAGGAACTTGATCACAGGCTATACACAGTTGTTAATCCCTGTCTTTTCACATCCCTCTGCTCCTGCTCCTTGTCTCTTTTCTCCTTCCAACTGTGTATAAAAGGGTATCTTCTGTGACCCGTTCTCCAGTCACTGGCTGCCAGTGCCTTCACCCACTTGTTTCCTCCCCACAGTACTCCCCACACCCCACTGCCCCTCCTGGCTCCCCCTGCAGCTCCTGTGCTCCCTGGGGAATGTGGCTGAGTATGTCATGGTTTTGAGGAGAATCATTTCAGGACAGGAATGTGTGTGAGTGGATCTGCACTGGAATCATCTGCAGCAATGACAGCACCTTTTGTTTCTCCCATGTGCACATTAACTTTATCAGCCATTAGACCTTGAAATTGCATTCTACCCTTAAATACACTGTTGGGAAATGAATTCAGCTGGGTAAACTGCAGCTCTCTTCTAATGTATATAGGCTCAGGACAGCTGGTGTTTAAATTTCGTTTTAGCGTACACATTCTTATGGGCCACAAAGCGTGTGTGTGCAGTTCAGAAAGAAAAAAAAGGACTCTGCTGCAAGGAGATCACTTGCAAATATTGAGTAAGTGCATATGAATTTTGGAGTGTAATTAGTATGATGAAGTTGGTGTGTACTCAAGAAGATCGTTTGGCAAGTGTGTGTTTGAGAGATGCTTCTGTAGGCATTGTATTGAAAGACCTGGGTTACGTTTGTCTTCTGAAACGAATCCTCTGCTTCATCCATCCTGATGAACAACCCTGAGGTTCAGAACTCCTTACGGTACAAAGTAATTAATTTTTTAATTTTAGCTTTCTGGGTGCATATATTCAAACCCTATAACCCATGCCACAAGTGTGTAGTAAAATCTAACAAAACTGTCTTCAAAGAAGATAAATCTGAAAGACTTGGAATAAATGTCACACGTAAAAAGCACAAAAGAAATAAGGGGACACAGCTTAAACAGCAGAAAGAGAGGATGGTATCTTTTCCCCAAAAGTGCAAGGTTTTCTTTCCCACACATATCCTCCCTTTTAAAACACTGATGTAAATCAGCGTTAGAGAATTAGAAATATGGTTGCATGTTGGCCTTCATGACCACACAGATAATAACTTACAGTCCCACGCTGAGCAGATCTTACATTCACACCCTCCTGCTGTGCCCGTTACATGAAGTGAGGGACTTTGATTCTAAATAATTTGATTAGTAAAAATCAGGGCAAATTTTAAGAAACTCATTAAAAGAGTCTAAACAGATTTTTCTATTAGGTGATATGCATGTAACTGAAGTCAGGTTTGTATCTGATTAAATATAAAAGGTGTGAATACTGGAAAAAAAGTCATATATTCATACGTTGTTGGTTTCTGGGCTGGGTCTGTGGAAAATGCTGTAAGCGTTTTTGGATACCAATGAAGTGTACAGCAGCAGGGAACATTACACATTAATGCTGATTAAATGCTCATAAAAGCTCATTAAATCATGGTAGAAACTACTGCACTGACTAGTACAAACAGAATATGTGTATATGTCTATAAAATCTCTGGAATGCTTTCTTCAATACTGTTTCTGATCTGAAGAATAAACATAACTTAGAAAAGATTCAAGAAAGAATCTTTCTTGCATTAGAAAGATTAGAGAATTTTAGAAAAATTGGAAAAAAATAGGAAAAAGTAGAGATTTTGTGAGATTGACATTTACAAAAGGGGGTACAAAACCAGGGAATGGTTATCCTGTGGAGAAAGACAACGCAGTGAGAATGATGGGTATAGCACAGATCAATGTATTTTTAAAATTAAGGAACAGAATGATGCTAATGTGAAAGGACAGTAAAATTTTAAGCAATAAAAAGACTTCGCACAGGAAGTTTGTAGTAGACTGGAAGAGGTCATCTGAGCAGGCATCAGGGCAGGATTTGAACAAAATGTGCATCATACAGAAAGAACAGGTGATGTGTTCTCAGACAGCACCATGGGGACACTCACTCTGCCAAAAATGGGTGCAGAAATAAACAAAGAAGAGTGAAAACCAATCCTGGAATGGCCTTTGAGGCCTGTCATGTCCATGGCATCATAGATTGAAGAAAAGAAGTGTAAATACATTCCAGGATGGGAGGCCAGAGGAAATACTGTGGTCATAGAACCAGATTTGCTGAAAGTTAATTCCTCCACTCCACATCCACACAGAATTTAGCTGTGTGATGCCTTTCATTTGAAACCATTGGAGTCAATAACAATTCTAACTATATCATATACACAACAGTTTAAGATTATTGAGAATACATGAAGTGTACACTGATTATTATATCAATATGTATTCATAGTCTGCTTGTAATATGCCCTCCTTTCATATCACATAAAGTCTCTGCTCACCTTCAGTATCTATGTCTTGGCTTACACTGCCACTAACTTAACAGAATATTTGTGACATAATTACTCTAATTAATGACCTTAAGAGACAGTCAAAACTTTTTCATAAAGTCATTTTTGGAATGTTGGTTTTGGGTAGTTGTGTTGTTGTTACTGTAGCAAATTTCTTAATTATGAGGCAACATGCTAATTTAAACAAGGCTCTGCTTGTAATATATAATTAACTAAAGCAACAATTTATTTAGCTGTGCTTTTCACACCCATATTGCATTTTAAAATATGCCTTCACCCGGATGGTGTTATCTTTTCATTTTTCAATTGACAATTGGCAGTGTCAATTCCCCTTAGTCCTTGTCTGCAGTGGCTGCCAGTGCCTTCATTTTTACTGTTTTATCTGAAGGCACAATTAAACCTCATATCCACCTGTGGCCCTAGATTTGTTCCCACCCATACTGGAAGATACCATCGCTGCAGATCTTGCTGGCAAAACCTGAAGCTATGTTTCTTCCTATTTTATCCTGGTTCCTGCTTCTGCCCTTGACTTACTCCAGCACCTAGTCCAGTGTGAGTTTCTTGTCTTCTCTACCTGCAATGTCTGACCATGCACTTAACCTGTTTCTACCTGCAATGTGTGACCATGCACTTGACCTGTACTCTGCTGTTTCTCTTGTCCAATGCCCAGCCTGGACTTCCTGGCCATACCTGGATTCAGTGCAGCTTTTGCTGTGATTTTGGTTGCGTCACTGTAGCACAGTGTCTCAGATCTCAGGCATGAGCCTTGCTATAAGGACCAAAACAACCAGGTAGAACACCAAACATCCACAGCAGCTGGGGATCTCAGCCTAGCATGTGTCTCCCCAGCAGCCCCTGGTAGCCCCAGACTGTAATCCTTTGCAGCTCTGAGCTGCCCCTCCCCTGGAGATGATGATGCAGAGGTTTCATGCAGTGGAGCTTTGGGGTATTTCCAGACCTTGCTCTCCCCATCCCCTGTTACTTGTCTTCAATGAGGACTTCTGCAGTCTCCAGTGAGACAGTGCCTGCTCCTACTTTCATCTCTCATATGTCCTCCAAAGATGAACACTGGGTAAACTAATGGCACCTTGGGCTACCTGCTGAGGTGTGGCAGCCTCATTAAAGAGGGGTCATTTATACCTACCTAGAAGATGTGCTGTCCTTTGCAGTAGTTTTGTGCTAATTTCTGAAATAAAAGAAATCCTAAACTAAAAATCCAATGCATGGTGATTTGATAATGGGAGAAAGGATATGCTAATGCAAATAGATGTAATTAAATGTATGCACGTCTTTGCAGTGTCAAGGAAAGAAAGGAGAAAGTTCTTATACTGGAACAATGCTGGAATTAGTTTTGTAAAATCTTGGCTTTCTAGTTTTTATCCATTTGGAGCAATAAACCCCAAAAGAAAATCCAGAATTTGAAAAAGTGAAACAAACCCCCAAGAATACAGGCAGGCAATCTGATAAATCTAATGGGATTGCTTCTGCAGGACCGCCCTTTGCCCCCTAGAAACGCTGTTCGTGGAGACGTCCTCTCTGTGCATGCTGCACTTTCTTCAGCATCATCTGCTCATGTTTCTAAATCACCCCTGGTCTCTCCATGTTATGTCTTCTGTGGAACCCAACCTCTGCACCAAGCAAGGCAGGAGCCCCAGGGATGCCCTCCAGCCTCAAGGCAAGCACTCAGCACTGGATGCACCTCAGGCACCCCAGGTATCTCCCTGGCTCTGGATAGCAATGCCAGTGAGTCCCTTGTCTCCCATGCTCCAGCTGCCTGCCTGGAAATCATACCTAAGTGGAAAAAAGACTGAGAAGGACAGAGAATTGGGCTGAGGTCCAGGATACCCATTTGTGAAGCTGTTGACTCATTAACCTCCCTCCAAAGCCAGGAGTTTGTTTTCTTTTGCTCTACCCAAAATAACTCATGAGGCTTTTAAAATGTATCCTGCATGTACTAAACAGGGAAGCCCATAGAGCACACCTGAAAGATGGCATGAGAAAATAGGATATCTGAGGAGGGGAAATACGATATCAGGGGGAAAATTTTAAAGCTGCTGGGAGACAGAGATTCCTTTTTCCCCAAGTGTAACAACATGCTCCTCCCAGGCAAAGCATGGAAGTGCGCAGCCCTTGGCTGGTCTGCACACAAAAATGATGCTGAAAACCCTCCAGTGGGGCCCTGCAGAAGAAGCTCAGGCAGCAGTTTGGTGTGCTCCTACTGTCCCATGTGCAGCTGCCCATGTGACGCTACCCACGCCCACTCGGCTGTGCACGGCCTCAGGACAATTGAACACCCCAGCAGAGGTACTGCAGGCTCCTCAGAATTACCTGCAGACTGGCTACCTGCTGGGAATTCTTGTTTTACAAGTTTTAAAAAAACAAGCCTTCCACCAAACCAGCTCTCCAGAGAGTCTGGCATGCTGTCAATCCTGAAATGTCTGCAGGCTTTTAGTCCTGTCTGAGACCGTGTGTGTAGATGCTTATTGTGTATTTCAAGTTTACAAGCAGGCACATGCCTCTCTCTTGACATGTAAGTTAGTCACACCAGTTCTCCTCCCATGTGGAAGCACAAGTACTCAGAGTCAACAGCTCTATCTGCAAAAAACAGGTTTTATAATATTACACACAATATAGGGACATATGTTGGCATACATGCACATACAGTGGACAATCTATTGCATTTCATCATCCACAACTAACCCATATTTTCTTACAGAGACATCTGACCTGCACATGACATAATCCTCAATGCATACTTGGTACAGCAAGCCCAATAGATATCGTTATCTTCAGGCTCAATAGTAAAAATCTTGAAGTACAAAAATGCTGTTGTGGTAGCAAGTGAAACATGCTCTGTGTAGCATATGCCTCCTTATGCCATGCCCTTGGTCAGGCAGGCACAGCTGTCACTGATTCTGTACCTTCTACATCAACAAATAGAACCCGACCTTCCAGCTGCTGAAGAGAATGAAATACTACACTGTGAAGGAAACCCAGAGCTTTCTGAGGGCAGAACATATGAAGGCAAATAGTTCCAAGGACAGTACAAAGAACTTCTTTTTTCCCCTTCTGGTTACAGTAGCCCCAGTAAACTTGCTTGTTAAAAAGATTATTTCTTCTAATATGCAGTTAATGGCCCTCTGCTTGGCATGCTCCTGCACTGCCTTGTGATTTATGAGCTATTTCCATTTTAGGCAATGAAATTTTGACATGTGACATGGGATGCATGGAACAGCTCTCAACTGCCCTTGGGGCTAATTCTAAGCAAATCAGTATGGAGTCTGGCTGTTGCCAAAAGCTTCAAATGGGTGCATCCTTTCCTTGGCAATCCTTTTTATGCTATGTGATCTCTTTATGGGCATTAGCTGCTTGGGATACATAAACTTCCATTTATTATTTTCAGTAGAGCTGATATTTTCTAAGAAGAAGGGGATGCCAAGAAGAAGATCATTACTTCTGAAGTAATGGTATGAGTGACTGACACACAAATCAGCCCTTAACGTAGTTCATCTGCCTCTCTGAAGATATCTCCAGCATCAGGAAGCCCCCAGGGGATACACAGCTGCTGCATCTGCCCCCACAGCCTGGGGGCTGGCATTTCCATTTACTCCAAGGTAGCCCCCCTCAGCACTGCTGGAACAGCCCCCGGGGTTGGCAACGTAATTTATGGCAAACATCAACTTTCCTCATTTGTAGCTAAGATATGGCCAGCACTGCTCTGCAGCAGCAGGGAGTGGCACAGGGGGCCAGGTACCTCTTCACCTCCTGTCGCTCACCATCTGTCCCCCTGGGGTCTGTCATGCTGCCCACAGGATCAGGAGAGGGTGTGGCCAGTGTAAAACTTCAGAAACAGCACAATATGCTCTGACAAATGAGAGAGTGGTACAGCTTTACCTCATTCACCAAGATGCCTCCATCCTTCAGAAAGGCAGCTCATTTTACTACTGCTTTTTTTTTTGAAGCCTGGTGGGCTTCTTGAGCAGGTGACCCTGCATGCACTGGTCATGAAGGATTTACACAGCTGACCTGATTTTCCAAATTAGTGAAAATTAGCATTAGCATCCACATCAGCAGCAGCTTATGGATGTGAGATCACTTTTTTACCCACAGAGATACAGAAATCACTCTTCTGCCTTTGACTGGAGGTTTTTCTCTGAGCACCTGGAACTTATTTAGTACCTGATAAATGATATGCAAACTGTTTGTTAAATTCAGTTAGTGCCAGCAGAGAGTTCTCCCTCAAACACATTTTTTGCCTGTCTCAATGTACAATCCAGATTTGGTGTGTCATGTGTGAAATAGTCTGAGCTGTTGATGAACTCAATAAATGTAAGATTTTCTCATTGCATTTCTTAAAGCAAATATTTCATGATTGTTGTTGTTATTGCAGAATATTCCAACATTTCCACTTTTCAGTAGGGACCACATTAAAACTAAGGAACTCAGAGAAATCATATTGTCGTGGGCTCCTGGCACTTGAAGACTTTAGGAAGTCATGCAGAAGTAAGATGCCTTAGAAAGTGTGCAGATAAAGATTTTGCATGGGAATACCAGCATAGAACAGATGATTGGTGAAAATTTCTTTCTGATGGTAAGGCTCCTTGTTCACAGGGTGTTCTCCAGATAATTAGAGACTTCTTTTTGTTTTAACTTCAAAGAACTTCATAAGCAGAAGAGGGGCTCAAGAGACCTGGAAACTTTCATATACATTCATTTCATGATCTATAATCATATGTATCTGCTCCATATGAGAAGCTAGCAGTTCTGTGAGAAAAACAAAGTGAGTTTTTAACAATAAATCAACTCTTCAATTGTCACTGGGTGTGACACTTTGTAAAGTATTTCAAAGCATAACTCAAAGAGATGTGCAGTTCTCCATTTTAGTGATTTTGGTGCCATTTAAAACCTAGTCACTGCCCCAGGACCCTCTGAGAAAGAGAAGGGGAAGAGAGTCCGTGGGTAAAGCTGCAGCACTGCTGGACAGTAGCTCTGGTGGGTCTCATTGGACCCCATGCATCAGAGGCAAGACACTCTCAGAGGGACTTCTGTAAACAGAAGCCTCAAAGAGGACTCATCTTACCATGGCAGCATTTGCATAGCCTCTGTCTTGGAGAGCTTGGGCTGTCATTTAAAAAACCTTACCATGCTCATTTTCTGGTTGTTTGGGGTCTGTTGCTGAGGGAACTCAGCAAGGAAAATGAGGTGAATAAATTAAGCTTCATTAATAACAGATGATCCCCATTATCTGTAGAAAATAATAGGACCAAGTTGTTTAGCTAATGCAGGAGGTGCAGTTTAAATCACACCTATAAGCAGTAAGGTTTAGAAAAGTGCAAGTAGTGCAAGTTATTCTACATTTTAATAGTGTATCTTTTTGTGTAATTGGACACTGGCAGGCAAAGAGCACAGCAGAAACCAAACTTTTGCAGGGTGAGCAGTAATGAAACAAAGCAAATTTCTTCTGGGCTCACGATATAAAAATCACCAAAATGATATTTCCCAACCTACCAGAAATTGTAAGAAATTAAGAAGTGGGGGAGGGAAATTATCTAACTTTGAAAGAAAAGGAAACAAATGGAGAAATAGCCTCATGCTGTGGTAGAATCTGGTTTTGCATTGAGAAAGAGGCAAATTTCCTTTTGACTTTTACAGGACCCAAACCTTAGTTCCTGTCAGAGCTGCCTGTGCTGAGCCCATGACAATGTGTCTTCTTAGCCACATAGCTTTAGCTCATGCTCAGATTAATATCCTGTTTGAGAGCAGCCAGATTTGGGAATTCTTTTAACAGAGAGAGAAAGAGAGAGACACACAGCATATGTAGCCTAACCCACGTCCCATCATTACATGAGAAGGCTCCAAGTTCCAACGAAGCAGTAAAATCTTCTTCTGAGGCTTCACAGAGCCCCAGACCCCAATCATTCTCCCTCTGTTTTAAGAGTGTAAATGGCAGCCTTGACAATCTAGACTTCCAATCCCCATTGAATTTATGTTTAACAGGCAGTAAATTCATAATTATTTTGTGAGCACATAGTGCTAGGAAAAGCTGAGAAAGATTCAGCTCAGTCTGAGAGAACCAGTCTGTATGACAAGGGTGAAGTGTGTCAATGACTCACCTGTTGGTGCTGGAGAATGAACCTACCCTCTGGGTAAGGACTGACAGGGAAGCTGTAGATTCTCCCTCCATACGTTGTTTACGAAGATGGATTCACAGAAAATGCTGCATGCAATATTGGAAAGCATGGGTAAGATAACATGTGAGAAGAAAATAGTTCAAAGTGCAGTGTCTGGAGGGGAAAGGACTTGGGAAGAGTAAAGAAGGGGAAAATAAAGGCTAAAATCTATATAGCACAGTTGTCATAGTGAAGGGCGTTTAGGTTTCTGAAATATTAATAGCATTTACCATAATAATACCTTTATGGTAAATAACACCATAAATAGCATAAATAGCATAATAGCATAATACCATTTTCATAATAGTTTTTTATGTTTATCAAATAGATGAATAAAAAAGTGACCAACAAACACACCAACAAACATTGATAAAGTAAATGGTTAAGGAGAACCTTTACAAATATATTTTCCCATATATTTACTTGAATAACTAGAGATATAGCAGCCAAACTTAGGGACAAGGCACAGAAATAGCATTATGTGATTATATTCTCTCTCTCTCTGTAATTAGACAAACACTACCATCCTAAGCCTAGCTTGGTTTCCTGAAAACTGCATTGTTATTTTCACAACATGATGTGATACCAAAGTGCCTTTTTCCTCTGGAAGGACTATACTGATGAGATACAATTCTTTTGCCTCTTTTCAATCAACAGGTTTGAATTTTTAGAGGGTGTGTTTTCTAAATCCCTGATTTTAGAAATCGAATTAGACTAATGTAAACAAATAATAATCCAGTTGCTATGAATACAGAAACGTGTATTTCTTACCACTTCTTAACTAATGTATTTTTTTCACTGCTTATGACTAATTGTTGTTGTGTCAAAAGCAGTAGACAGGAAAATTGGTGTTTCTTCCAAACATATCATTACAGTCACTAAAGTAATGAGAAATACATCAGATATTTTTAGGTCATAATTTTTTTGTCAGGGAAAATAGCATCCTTTTTGAATAAACTGAAAATTGTTATTGCTTCCACTGGGATTCACACTGAATGCAATAATTATGGTGAATTCATTTGGTACTGACAAAGTTACAACAAAGTAATTTCCTCCATGATATATTTCAGGGGGCCAAATTGTCTCTGGGCCAGAAAGTTTTCTTTTGTCTCTGCCAAGAAGTCTGTCCCCTGATAGGGTGCCAGAGGGAGAACAAACTGGGCGGAGAGGGTGCAAATCCAAGTCCCCAGCAATCCTCTGGGATCCTCTATCTCCTGCACCCATGGGCCCCATGTAGGAGAGGAATGGACACCCTGGGGATGGGGAAGAGGCTGGGAGGAGCACTCGTCCTGCTGCAGGGTTTTGGGGCATCTTTGGGAGAAGTACTGCACACACAGGAGCACTCAGGGGTTCCCTTTGCAAAGTAATTTCATGTATAGATATGCCCTCAGGAAATTGATCTGCATTAACTAGAGGTAAGTGTGTAAACCACCTCATTAAACCACAGCAGGTTGCGATACACAGATGTTCACTAGGCTTCCAACAAAGCAAAGTAAAGCTGTCTTGCTTTCAGCCAGGAGAAAGTGCAGTCGGAGAAATGCGGATATCAAGCGCAGTGTTTGATTTCTCCTTCACATTCCTCAGCCACAATGTCAGCTTCAGGTTCTCCTTCCCTGACATGTCTTGGTGACAAGCTGCCATCACTGTGGGGCTGAGCAATGAGTACTACCGGAGAACTGCTCTAGGTAGCAAACAAAACCTTCCCTCTTTTCACACAAGCTAGCTTTTATTGTGAATCCATTATCTGATACAATTTTATATGGGGCTCTAAAACCAGTTAGGGAGGCACAGCTGGGAAGGTGATGGGGAGCAGGAGTGGGAGGCTGAAGTCTGATGGAAACATTTGAGCCAGTATTAGCATGGGAATAAAACTGTGGCACATGTATTTCCCTTGCCTGTTAGCATCTTCTCCCTCAGAGTGTCCTTGTGATCCTCAGTGCTTCGAAGATGCCAAAACGCTCAGGTACTGTCCTAGTACAGACACCAGACCTAACTCAAGAACTGAGAAACGTCCACAGAAGCAGCATCTTGGATGCCTTCTGTGGGCTCGGTATTTCTGAGCCTGAGGGAATTCTCAGCTTGCTAACTTGCAAGCAAGCTCTTTTCCTAAGGGAAAACTTTCAACAGTTTCTTTTCTTAAAACACTTTCCTTGTTTTCTTAAAATATTTCTAAGTGAGCAATAGTTTTTCTCAAAACAATCTTTCCTAGCTGTTGTTTCCTATTACTTAACTAATTGAAAGAAGTGTCAGTCCTATTGACCAATGAATACCTTTGTAGTGAAGCATGCTATAAAAGAAACCAAAGAAATTGTAGTAAAAGCTTCTGCCTTCTGTTGCTCTCATAGTAGACCAGAATCCATGTCTTCTTTTCATGTCCTATTGTGACAGCCTTCTCATAGCTATGGCTCATGGAACCACCAGAAAATACTTACTTTCATTTTTTAAACCTTGAAATTCAAGAGAAGGGGAGCGCAGGTCCCTTCTGTCCTAGGGTGATGTGTTTATCCCTCAATCGTCCATTGGGTGTAAAGGGGTGGGGGGGGCAGAGGCGCAGTTTGTTTTTCCCCAGGAAAGCTCTGCTCCTCGGATGGACCTTGAGACGAAGCGGGGGAGGAATTCGCAAGACAAAAGAAGCTGTTTTTCTCCGGGAGAGCAGTAGTTAGTAGTAACTTAGAGCTAGCATAGTTAGATCTATAGAATAGCTAGAAGTTTTTTTTTCCTTTTTCCTCTTTTTTCCTCCCTCTCCTTGGAACTGTACCGATCTCTCCGGACTGGGGACCGGGGAAAACGCCGGGGGCTTCCACAGGGGACCCACCCCCATCAAGACCAGCCCTGCACAACAACTCCCTTTCCTCCCAGCACCAGCGGAGACGGGCAGCAGTAACATCTGCAAGAGGACACTTGCTCTTTCACAAGTTTGTTATCCTCCATAAGCGGCCGAGGCTTTTGTCATCGGGCATTGTGCTGGGGAGTGTTTTGCCTGTGTAATAAACGGGTCTTTTCCACCTCTCTCTCTCAGGAAGTCTTTCTTCCCGAATCGGTTGGGGGAGGGGAGGGGGACCCTGTGGGAGGGTTTCTCCCAAATCTGTTTGAAACCGGCACACCTTCCTAACACCACCTTCACCTTCCTTGGTTGTGAAGAGGATCATCTACACAAACACTGCTGATTTGGCAGGAATCGTGACACCACTGCAATCACTTCTCTACCTGAGCCCTTCTCATCGCTATTTTTTGATTTGTGCCGAAAAGTCTTTGTTTGGTACAGTTTTTCATAAAGGCAGTTCCGCTCTTCACAAAATTCCAAAGTGACTCCTGTGTGAAACCAGTGGGAGTGAGTGTTGGCAAATGCAGCTGAATGTTCAAAACCAGGAATATTTAAATTTAGATATAATTTCCAAAGACAGCCATAGGAGACCCAACATTTTCTGTTATTCTCCATTAATGAAATTATTTTTTTAGCTTTTTACTGACAATTTTTACATTCTAAACTGGAAACTACTTGTCTGAAGCAGAGCAATAGGGAGGTGTGCTTTTTGTCTGTTTGGCTTTTTCTAAGTAGAAGGCATTAAAAATATAAATCAATTTGGCTCATCATTTATCTAGAATAAATATCTTGGCATTGACTGCAAAAAATCTTCAGACGTTTTTAATTTATATCACAACCTTGTATTTTATTACTTTCCAAGCTTAGTGGGCTGAATTGAGGTTAACAAGTATTGTTAAACTTCGTCCATTAACTAATAGGCAATTCTGGAACAAAAAAACCTGGAAGACATGTTTAAAAAATCCTGCAAGGTTTTTGTGGGAAAAAAAAAAAAGAAACAAAAAAAAGAAAAAAAAGAAAAATAAGAGACAAAAAAGAACCAATTGAGATGTAATAAAGAGGAAAATGTCTCCACAGTCAACTTATCTAGAAATCAACATGCCTATGTCGTTCTATAGATGCAAACCACAAGGATGAATATATTATCCTGTTCCTCAAATGTCAGAGATCAAAACTCAGTGTTATTTTTCTGAAGGCACTGCGTTTCTAAATGAGATGGTCATAACCAAAGTATTAATGCTTACTTACTTTTTTTAGATCAAAGATTCGCCTTACAGAGTGGTTCCCATTGCAGGGTAGGAGAGTGATCAGAAAATGAGGATGGATTTTGCTACAGTAGGCACATTTAAACAGAGCTACTGATTCAGCTTAATTTAGCAGAAGGGTAATCAATATTTTAAATAATGGAATGTATTGCAAATTGATTAATGGTCTCTTCCATGAAGCCCTTTCGCTTTTATCTCAGTTCAGTATTTGGAGGTTCAGGACTCAATTTCTCTTTCTCTTCCATCAAAGATCCATATTAAAGATTTCCTTTTGTGGTCACCAAATGGTTGTGTTTTGCAAATCTGTCTCCTCTGCTACAGTAGCCGTGACACCTCCATGACCACTGGAGGAGCTTTCCCATCACCAGATTCAGCATAACACCTCTACATTCTTCAGTCAGCACCAGCCCTGGGAGTCCTGTGGGCTTGTTTCTGTGGGGAGATGAGGATGCACAGGGAATTCAGCAGATACAGTATCCGGATATGGCAGAACACTTCAAAAGGCAACTTTGCAACTTTTTCTTTTGGTTTGGTTTTATACAAAACGATCTGTGTTTTTATAAATATATAGATCAGAAAAGTAAGTCTCTCTGCATGAGCCAGCATTCAGATCCCAGAAGCACTGCTAAAGGATCAGCATCAGCCTATGAGAGGCAGATATCAGCTCAGATACCTTTAATTATGTGAATATCTCTAATTCAACATTCTCTTGATGCACTAAATTCTGGAAACTAATAGGGAAAAATCTCTGTGCAATGCTTAGAGGTGTTTCAAGACTTCCAGGAGTGAAACCTAAGGAGACTTAGGCTCTTAAATGATATTGTGGCTTCTGAAGATGTCACAGTCATGCTGGCAAACAGCAATACAAAATTAGTGGAAAAGATAGCTCCACGTGACTTTCTGTGGTGTACAAAGACTGTCCTCAGAGCCTTGTAGCTGTACACCACCAATTCTTGCCATTTGCTGAACCTGTCATTCAGATATGGGTCTGTGCTCTTCCAGTGGGGATCAGGTTTTTGGTCTTCTGTCCACAGGTACATATGGGTTAAAAGACAACCATGGAATGCAAATCTATTGTCAACAGGCTGAAATCCACTGCACAATATGGGCATCTCTGCTGGAGGTCATCAGCATGTACTTTGCTCCCTATAGTGAAATGCCTTCATAGCTTCACAAAGGCATTGTACTAGAGAACACCTGGATGAAACCTTGGCACTGCTAAAGTCAACAAGGGCGTTGACTGTGATTTTCTAGGTCTTTATCTGGAATACTGCTTCATTTTTTAAAGGTCAGCTGAAAGGGCTGGGTAGTTTTATGCTCACATGGTAACATGAAAAGAATGACAAGGCTGAAAAGCTTAATGATAGTTAGTTTAGGGGCATTATTAAGGCTGAGTAAAAGTCAGTATTTAGAGATATAAGAGGCTGAATTATTTCTTGAAAGTGGTAGAATTACTGTAGTATCAGAATAAATGTATTTTATAATAGTTTTTTAGAAAATGTCTGTTCTGGCACAGAAAGAAAATTTATATGTTTTTCTTAAGCTTTCACATAGTTTATATCATAAAATTGCTCTCCACATTAATTTTCTTGCAATTACATTTAGCAGCTTCTCTTTTTTTTTCTTTCATTCAAAATAAACTCTGTCAATATTCTTCATACTTTTGCTGGACGTAAGGACACAGTTAAAGCCTTTTTGTTGTCTGTGGCTGAGTAATTTTTTTTTTAATGTCCCTTACTTGGTGACTGGTGTTGCGTTATACAAAAAGATTGAGAGCTAAGACTTATCATCCCAGGCATTGTCTTTACAAAGCAAGTGGAAATTACTGTTTTCTGACTTTCCGGAGGGACTGCAGAGATGTGCATGCATGTATGACCTACTTTTGTATGTACAACCTGCATTTAAGGAGAGGAGACATACAAGTTGCCAGCTCTGGTGAAGCTGTGGAAAGGGCACAGCCAGAGTCAGACTGTAAGTCTTGAGTCCTCAGATTTTATGTAACAACTAGAATATAACCTTCCCCATAGCCATGGACTGTATTTCTCTGGATAGAGGTAACAATTTGAAATAATTACCAAAGTGTCTAAAGACCGTGTTCACATTGGGTTAAACACTGACAAATGGAGACTCTCTTTGTTCAGAGGACTCTGTGTCTATGGCGTTGGAGGGTACTTCCCTCACAGCTCCTGAATTGATTTAGCTGGGTGTTATATATAAAAAGACATGTGATTTTGGCTTAGCTTGCTAGCTGCAAGAACAGTGTCACTAGCCATAATAAACAAACTGTCTCACTCAGCTTAAAGATGCCATTTTATTTTCTCTCCACTGCTGTTGAGAGCAGAGGGAAAATAAGAAGGCCTGAAGTCCGGAAAGGCACAGAGGGAGCAAGAAGAATAACTCTTTAGAGGTAAATGAGCAGTGTAAATTACACCTTTTCAGTTTATTAAGTACTAATTAAGGCTTGCAAGCCTGGCATTCTTTTACCAGACCTGTAGTGCCAGGAAAGCAGCCACCCATGAGTTCGGAGGTCGATTGCTATCCTGTGATTATACAGAATCCAAGCGTGGCTTTTTCTTTTTTGGGTATTGCTGCCATTTGAATAATATATCCCCAGCATGCCTGGCTGGGGTGAACCATTACTCATGGACAGTCATTGTCCAAGAGGGCTGTGACTGCTTCAGGGAGCTCATGTGATGCCCAGGCAGCCTGCCTGTGCGCTGGGAACCTCCTGAAGGTCTGAGTGACCTCAGGAGATAGAAAAAAGATTCCCTGGCCATCCCTCAGAAGCAGTGAGAATGAGCTGATCCCTGGTATCTTTAGGCAGGATATTCCTGACTCTGAATGGAGCCATTGCTACAGAATATACTATAAATCTCCATGTAGCTCCAGGTAAAAAATACATGCTCCCTGAAGCCCTCCTCTGTGAGGAATGTTTCATTTGCAGAAGGTTTGTTCAGTTTTTTTTCTGCAGAGAGGCAACAAAATACAGAACATTTGCAACATGGCTGCCACCAAGTCTGCTACTGCTATCAAAGCCAGGCAGAGGGTGAAGTAAGGGACCACAAAAGGATGACAAGGTAGATCCAGGGGTGGTTCCTGCAAGCAGGAAAGGGCACGTGAAGGACCTGTTTGAAAGTTAGTGACAAAGGTTAAGATGAAACAGAGGATCCCCTCCTGATACCTAAGGGGAAAGGAGAATTTGTCAAGGGGTAAGGAAGAGATGGGGAAGTGGGATAAACACTGGGAAGCTGCACCAGGGAGGACAAGCATCCTGTGCTGCAGAGGAGGGAGGAAAGGAAGGTGCTGTTGAGGAGACCAGAAAGGAGAGTGCTCTCTGCAGCCCTGCTCTGCCAAGGCCAAACAGAAGCATTCTATGAAACCTCAGTTTGAGATGATGAGAACCCAAACAGGACCTTCGTCTAAGAGTGCAGTTTAGATGTCTGGAGCTAGTTTAATCATGCACTAAGGTATTTTTCTCCCACATTCCAGCCAGAAGCAAACAACAGTAACTTCACCAAAGACTTTTAGTGGCAGTGAAACCAACGTGAGATCAAGGGTGGCCCATTTGGTCATGCACAATATGATCTGCAAGCTTCAAACAAAAAGCTGACTTACTCTTGGCTGTTCTCACCATGCCTTTCCTTGTGCAGTCACTTTGTGTTGCTCTACAAAAGCAGCTTAGTCTAAGCTATATTTTACCCATACTCTGTGAATGTTTACAGTAAGCATCTCCTAGACAGGAAAAGAAGCATGATGGATGTTCCTGCTAAATCCCATACCAGCTAAACCCCAGCTATCTGAGTATCTTCAGAATAATCCACTTGACTGAATACAGATAAATAGAGGAAAGGTTAGGCAAGATTAGGTTACTGGTTTTCTTTCAATGTTTTAGATGTTTTTCTTTCCCTCCCTTAAGTTTCACTAACAAATGTTGAAATTATTTCTTCTTTCACAACTTAAGGCAACTGTAGTATGACAGGTTTCTCAGTTTACTGACAAAACTACTCAAAAAAAAATTATAGGAGCCCCCCCAACCCTGTTCATTTTTAAGATGTTTTTCAAGACTGTTTTTCCTTTCTTACAAAGCTGAAAGCATTTGGGAAAAAAAGTTTGAGGACAGATGAAATTGAGTTTTAGTTTTATGCTTGCATAGGAAAAACAGAAGAATGATGTGGCTGAAAAGCTTAACAACAGTTAATTTAGGATAATATTTTATCCAAAATAGAAGGTAGTATTTAGAGATAAAAGAAGTTTCCAGAGAAAGTATGTTCTGGGAAAATAAGACTAGGAAACACAAAACCTCAGCATGCACTTCCCTTAACAGTTGAATGACAAAAATACATCTCAGGACATCGCAGACCCCAAGGTAACACCTGCATACCCCTATTTTGGCTTCATAAGTAACCAATTATCAGTGGTGGATATCAGCATAAAACTGTGTTTTGGGCTGACTATATGTAAGCTGTTGCGTGTAAAACACTTTTATGTGGCACAAACAGGAGAGAGTGTAATTTCAGAGCAATCTCTCCCCAGGTGGCATTCCTTAATATTGCAAACACATTGCTTAATTATGCAAATGCTACTGAGAGTATGAAAGGAAAAAGCTGGAATCTCTAACTGTGTGGGCCTCCGTGTCTATATTCTGGATACATCCAACTGTTAAGCTGTGAAACTTGTAAGACTATTTGTTGTAGTAATTACTTTGTGCTAACCGTATTCTGCACAAAGGAATTACTGAGTTTTTCTAATTTTGGAAGAGACTCCTCCATTTTTAGCAATCATAGTTTGAACTATAAAATAATTAGTCAATAGATATGTGTTTTATTATAATCAGACATTAGTTCTATAATGATTTCTGCTAAAATGTGTAGAAACAAGACTTCAAATTTTGATTTAAAAATAGTAGAAATGAAATAAATATGTGGACTCAATATTTTTTTTTCATAGATTCCCACCTCAGTTTACAAAAATGCAACCAAATAAAAAATTTCAAGGTAACAAATCCCCAATCTTACATTATTGCTAGGATAGCAAGAAATAATTATAAAGAGCCCCAAACATTGCAAAAGTTATCTTTGCATCTCACATCTGTGGGGCAGATGGCTCACCTGGAATACAGCAATACATAAGCAACATCAATTTGTCTGGATTATTTTAAGCTGTTCAAGAGGAGTGTTGGATCCAAACCCACCTTCCATCATCACACATGACTGAATGTAAGGAAGATTAATTCATCTGAATGAAAACAGGGAGAAAGTCACTCCATGGGTTTTTTAAAGGTTTCTCTAGTGATGCGTCTGCATTGTTCATATTTTTGTCTGCTGTATCAACATACTGTGGGATACAGAAACAAATTACATCACCTCTAATAGATTTTTTCAACTGGATGATTATATATTTACCTTATCAATAATGGATTATTCAAATAGATAGTATCAAATAGATAGTATTCAAATCTCCACTATCACTTTTGCACCTTGCAGCAGGAGGAGAAAAAGAAGAGTATGATCACAAGAAAGCCCCAGCAAAGCTGCTGAGGGCAGCAAAAGTGGCTGGAGAAACTTGAGTTAAATTGCAGTGAATCAATTCCTCAGCAAGAAAGGGGATTAATTACTGTGCACAGGTATGCAGTCAGTAACGGCAGATAATTTGGAATGAAGATTAATTGTTTCCTTAATCTGTGATATTTGCTGGCCAGACTCTGCTTGCCCACTGCCACAGCCTTGTGGGAGCCCTGCCAAACAATCTCTCAGGACCACATGAAAAAAATGAAGGATTACCCCTTCATGTGCCCTCTGGAGTGACTTTCAAATATTTCAGTTTAGACTGTGCTCGTGTCACTGCATCAAACTAAGATTGCCCCTGAGGCTGACTCATACTGTGAAACTCTCCGTTTCCCCAGGCAGAAAGTTTTCAGGTTGGAGAGGTCTGGGGAAATGGAAAAGCTGGCAAAGAAATAAGAAATATAATGTCTGGAAAAGACCAGTTTTCATTCCTTAAGGAGACGGGGATTTAGTGCAGCTGCCATTCTGAAACACCTGCCTCCACCTCAGCAGTGTCCTGACCCAAGCCTACTGGATGATGTGTGGCATCAGGGAAGCAACTTTCAAGCTCACGTTTGTCCCAATTAACACTAAAAATTACTCATCTGCAGTGCCTTAGTTTCTGTGCTTACTTGCATCTGTCTCAGCTTTCTTCTAACTCCAGAGAAGCTACTTACCATCTATATGGTGATCCTAGAGGAAAGGAAAATCAGGCCATGTATCTATCCTATAAAAAACACTGTCATCCTGGAGCCAATGTTGGAAATTGTCATTACAGGACTAGGAGCTGACTTTTAGAAAAATGAAGAGTCTTCTCAAAGGCATATCAGAGCCTGGAGCATCGATGAGACAGACTACCAATGGTAGTTTGTGTTAAAAGTACAGCAGCAAGAAAGTTGAAGTTTCACGAGATTAAACACTTGGAAACTTTTCATTATTATATGAACAGAGTTCCTCACAGTTTGAATGTCATGGGGATCTCAGATATTTACAGAATCATTCAGCTCTCTGCATGCAGTAGACTGAAATTCATGCAGGTCTTTATTAATTGATGCTTGCAAGCATCACTCTGGTCCTGGCAGCATAATTCCCCAGGAACATTTGGATGCATCACAAAAACGACCAAGAACTACATCCTTGTTTGTAATCCCAGTTAGAGGACTAAGTAGTAAATGGATGTGTAGCCTGACTTATCCCTTTCCTTTTGGAGGCAGTTCTTGCTGTTAAGGAACAGCTTGGAGGAAGAGGGCTTGAACTCTCTGTTCAAGTGTTGAATTTACATTGGTTCCTGCAATTTATTTGCTTGCAATAAGCACTGCATGATTTTTCACAGCACAAGAGTTGAAATCCTGCTCTTGCACTGAAAATGTAAATACCGAAGAAAAAGAAAAGGTGGTAGTGAAGGTGGCCTTAGAAGTATGGATCTTCATAAACACTAGTGTTGCTTTATAGGCCCTTGGTGAGCCAATATTTCCTTGTTTCACTGGACTACAGAAATGTATGAAGAATTACTAAACTAATGCATAATATCCATAAAAATAGGAATTTTTATGAATGTCATGTATTAATCCCTCTGATCTAGTGGCATGGTTGCAGCATATAATTAGCAGCTCTAACAGCAGGAGTCAACATTTGTCAAATTATCATTACATTAAAATATGCTTTACGTGCATATCTTGAGTAATCATGGAAGCCAAGTTCTCGCATATTTTCAAACAACAAATCCAGCCTTCCTGTAGAGTGATCCAACTGACTTCTTTAATGTGCTCCAAGAGTTAAGGTGGTATAGACCACCTGGTTAAGGTTATATAAGCATCTGGCCCTAAGCACTCTGAAGTGCTCTCATTTGCCTAGATAAGGTGGAAGAGAGTGAAAGCACATTGATGTAGTGCTGATGTAAAGCCCTTCTTAGCCCGAATTATTTTAGGTCTCCTCACAAGAGCTATGAGAGAAAAATAACAGTAAGGGGACTAGAAGAAAAGAGGCATATGGCAGTGAAGAGATAAGTCATCTATAGTTCTTAGAGTTTATTCAGGCATATAAAAATTATTTTAATTTTAAGCAAGGAATAGAGAGATAGTTGATAAGGATTGGTTTTAATTATGACTTCCTGCGAATTAGGACTTGTAAATTGGAGTTTCTAATTGTGCTACTTGAAGAGCTGTTTGATCTGTATCCAAACATACTGCTGCTGCAGCAAGACATGGCCTTTCAGTACAGTGAGTGGTCTGATAGCTTCACTAAGTTTAATGTTGCAACAAAAATTCGCTGCTGTTTAATCTCATTTGTTTCTCATGATTATTAATGAATCCTATATTAGTAAGGCTGTCTATACACAGCAGCCCTCATAGAACAACATTATAAACCTTCTCCTGGTATGGTTAAGATATGTGACTTCAACATGTAATTTAACTAGCATTTTGAGTACTGTGAGGTTTCCTGCTGGATGAATTTGGATGCCTTATGGTTTGATATCATACCCATGCAGCGCCAAACTCTGCTCTGGTGTATATATGACATATATATATGACTCCAAGCTCACTGGTGCAAACTGTATCTTGTTGAAATGAGACATCTACTGAAATGAAGCATGTATTCACCTTGATTTCCTCAACAGTTTTTGCAGAAATTTCAGTGGACTAATAAGCCAACAGGAAGATGCCTATGTCCCTTATTGATGATTGAGCATACCCAGACATTGAAGTAGGTGAGATGAATCTGAGCCACTGAACTAAGATATCCTTAATATTTTGAACTGTTCACTTGAAGAATATGCATATAATCAACAAATGAGTTCTCAGAACTGTCAAAAAACCAGTATCTTTCTTGAGAATAAAAGCCCACAATAATCAAAATCAGCACTTATTTTTTCTCATATTGCTCTCCACACTGGTGGTGTTGGTCGCAGCTTGGTATACAGATACTTCTCTCTTCTTTTTACTTACTTCTTATAAATCTCAATTACAAGTTAAAATAATTTGTGGAGTTCTAAGCTAATTTGGGGAGAATGCAAACTATTTTATCTCAGAAAGCAATATCAGGAACTAGATATTAATGTAGAAAACTTGAATGTGGTCCTTCAAGGCCACACCACATCAGTCACATAATACTGCATCTAAAAGTATATTTTGGACTCAAGTCTGATGGACAGGAAAATCAATAATCTCAGCTTGTGCTGGAATCTTCCATCAAAAGCAAGCACTACATAAAGGATGATATTGCAGGCAAACAAAATTAGTCTTTAACTGATTGGCAAACAGGACTTACACACTGCATGGATGTAGCACTCTGGTGCTCTCTGCTTCTTGTCTTCTCTTGTGATTGACAGGATTCAATTAATCCATCACGAGGTTTGTGTGTTCTGTGGTGAAGAGCTAGACTGAAGCTGCCAGCAGAAACTTCCAGCCACCATTTTTCAAGTGTCATTCCTACCATTTCATCTCTGGGGGGATTCTGTGTTTGGTAGTCCAGGAGTGAAGAGAACTACAATAGCCTAAAATCTCGAAATAAACTACTCTCAGGTTTTGAGAGAAGTTGATTCATATGGCTGAGCCCATGTTAAGAATTTCCTAACTTGCAGTGTTTCATTGCAAAGCCCCCAAAAATTTCTGAGTATGGAATGCAGTATTTCTCTCACTCCTTAAAATGTAGGTGAAATTTTAAAAATTTAACAATGTCATTTGCAGAGGTCGACTCCCTCCTCCCCTCCCCACAAAAATCTCCAAATATGAAAATCAGTAAAAATAGCACCTATAAAACCTGTATCCCAAAACCTCTTGGTAAATTCAAAGAAGAAAAGCAGAATTTACTATAAGGTAAATTTTAAAAGCCACTATTTGATTTTCAAAGTTACACTAAAGAAAGAAGTCCATTCTGTGAGTATACAGAAAATGCATTCAACATAACAGCATTGAGTAACATGTGAGAAAAGTCTTTATCTTTGTTTTTAATTTCATATTGTTGTTGGTATATACTTCTTTATCCCATCGCAAATGATTTCAAAGGTGTTTTACAAACAGATAGAGAAAACAAAATCTTGGGAAAATGTTTTAAAAGTTGGAGGAAATATGTAAGTACAGATGAAAAGCTAATATTTTTTCTTTCCATGGTTCTTGCCTATCCAGCTACATTGAAAATATTGCTATGTGTATCTACTGTTACTAGAGAATGAAGATAATAAAAAAATTAATATACTGGAGATACCAGAAGGACATAGAAATTGGTTGGTTAAAATACCAGTTTGGATCTAGAGCACTCTCAGGTAGTCTGTTTAACCAAAATTATTGTCTTTCCTTCTGACCATATTAATGGTATATGTGGATCAGTTACATTTACAAAATAACCCCAAAACCATTTATATTTTTGCCAGGGTGCATACATATTTTCATGCATATTAATAAAACAGTCTGCTGTATGCAAATATATTGATTTCTATTAATATGAGCTACATTTATAGATCCTAAAAAATGTAGCATCTTCACCTCCATATATATAAACATAAGGCTCACTCCCTTTACCAGATTTGAGAGACGAGAGAATTCTCCTGGACAAATGAATTAGAACCCACAATGGACTGACTCATAAATGGATAAGAAAACAACAAAACAAAACTGTCTTAAAAGGAAGATGCATAAACATAGCTGATGCAGAAGGACAGAGCAGTACTTCCTAATATAGACCTCCAGCATCTGGCAATATCTGCACTATTCTTGGAGCTTCTCCTCACCATGACGTATCAGGTTACTTGCAACAGCTGGAATCAACTAGTATATGATGGCTTGTTAACCAGCATTTAAAATGCCATATATGTTAGCCAGTGTTACAAAAGAAGTTTTACAGCAGGAACTACTGCATTCTTTTCCTGTAGTATTAAATTTCTATTTCAGTCGCCAGCACCGTGAAGGCTATGAGATAATGTCTTTGTACAGGCTGGACTTTGATCCTGGGAACTCCCTGCAACAACATACATTCCAAGAAGGTAAATTGGTGTACAGGAATCAGAACATAGAAACTATTATATTTATTAATGGTGCCAGGAAAGTTTCAACTATAATAATAAACCTCTATACATAAACTTGAAAAATAATTCTGTATGTGAACTTTCTCTCCTTTTTAAAAGGGAGACTTGTAAGGACAAACTTACAGGAGAGTAAATAGTTTCTTCCAACAGGAAAAATCAATATAGAGCATCTCAGAGATTAAAACTCTGAAATGCAAAGCTTATATTTGTTTTTGGTTTATGACAATGATGCAAAGAAGAAGATGTAAAGAAACTTGGACATGTGAGATCGGTACCTTGCCTGGGTTAGCCTAGGACAGGCTTTACCTTATCCATTCTAAAGTTTGCGAGGAGATACTGGAAACCGTACCTTTCTTTAGCCTCCAGCTGTTCCTGTAGCTCTGCTCCCTGATTTCTCCCCTGCACTGCTACTGCTTCCTACCACGGCATCCACCCTGCTTCTGAGCAAGTCTCACAGACCTTGTGCCACGATGTCTCCATTGCAGGCTCGCCATGAAGTGCATGGAAACTTCCACACCTCCTCCTTAAGGCAAATGGCAGCATAACTGGCTTTGGGCAGACTGCCAGGGCAGCACCTTTGCACTCCTCACAAAGGGTTTATTGATGGGCAAAGCTGGTTGTCCATACCTCAAACTGTTCACGAGAACAAAATGTCATTTGGAAAAGTATGTGTTGATCAAACTGCTTACAGAGACAACCTCTCAGGTTTGAACACAACCCTTTCACTAGTGCTTAGTCCTTTAGGCCAGCCTGCAGAAGTCAACAGTCCTGGCATCCTTTACTCATTAATACTGAATTAATGCTGAAGCCTGGAGAAGCACAACTTCAGTCTTGCCCAGGCATGTTTGCAGGCTGGAGGTAAGCTAACCCATCCACATGACAGAAAGTTGATGTTTCCAGCCTGGCTGTGGTAACACAAGCACTACCTGATCTGATAGAAACTAAAAGTAGCAAAGAAAGACAATGCATGATCAGTCATAAACACTTTTGATACAAAGTCTAATCATTAATATTTTTTGAGCAAAGTTGAGTTACAAGTGTGTAACACAGGATACATACTGTTGCTCAGTGTGGTTTTGATCTGGCTTCAGGAACCTAACCAACAGCCTTATTGCACAGTCCAGCCAGGGCCTGAGGTTTGCCTGCAAAGGTTACACATCCCACTTCCCAAAGATCAGCCAGGCAGCTCAGAAAGGGAGGGCAGCCAAAGTATAGGAACACTGAATAGTCTCAGAAACAGTCACGCTTCAAATCTGCTTTATGTTCCTGCTGTCAGGTATACAAATGCAGTAGTGTTAGTGTTGTAGGACAGATTATTTTAAGACAGACCAACAGAGTCAGATTTCAACATTTATTTAGATCCTTAGTTTTGTGATTGCATATGTTAGTTGTTGGTGGGTTTTGTTGTTGGTTTTTGGTTTTTTGGGGGTTTTTTGGTTGTTTTTTTTTCCCCCAAAGTGGCTCAATTAGACTCTATGCCTAGCACATATTCCCTGGGGAGGGCTGCCAAACTGAATTGTGACATACAATTATTATTTGAGTCTCTTCTTCTTTTACTTGGAGTGATTTTGATTACACCAGTACTGCTCATGCTCTTCCAAAACAAATTAATCAGATGGAGTCTGTGATCCTCCACAATATTTAAGAGCCATGCTGCAAAAATGTGAAACTGGGTAAAGGAAACTGTGATCACCTGTTCAAAGACTTTTCAGCTGTTCAATTTATTTAAGATCCCTCCTTGGTAAAATAGGGGAACCAGGGAAAAAGCCTTTGGTAAAGCAAGTTAAAGTCCACAGGAAAAAGTATCAAAGAAAAATGTTTAGGTGTTATAAGACTTAGCTCCCAATGAAGAATTTTCTTCCTTCCCAGTGAGATTGCTGTGCCATCCCACCTAGATTGCCATCATTATTTTTTTCTCTCCAGTACTTTCTTGCATTTGACATGTTTTTTACTATTTTTGAGAGTAGGAAAGACCTTACAGTGACCTCTTTACAAGGATATTAATAATTTAAACTCCCTGAGAATGAAACTCCTTTTGTCACTTATCCTCAGCCTCACATAAAGGACTTTCTTAGGGTATGCAATTGATCTCCCATTAGTCCCTCCTTGTGGCCTGAATTTCCTCTTTCATGTCCCCTCTTGTGTTTTAACACTGTGGAGATTGTTTGAAGCCAGCAGCAAGCTACAGAAATTTTTCACTGCTAGAATTTCTTCTTCAAAGAAGCCTTGCTATGGCCACTCCAGTCTCTATTAGCAGAGAAGGCCTTTGAAATGCATGAGGCTCCATAGCATGGTCATAGTAATGATGAGCATACACACACACAGATACACAAACCCCAAACAAAACCCAAACACACACATGAAAAAAGAGCTGTTTGTTTTAACTGTTGGTAGCTACCATATAATTAAAGTGATGAGAAGGTCTGGACTCTGTCTTTTAAAGGAAGGTTACTCACACCGTGGTTTCTGCTTTACTACAGGTTGGGTCAACTATAGCCCTGGGATTCATGCTGTTACTGCCTTATTATTTATTGTCTCCCAGATGGATCTGGCTCTTGCTTCTTGTCACAGCCTCAGTGTTTCCCCATAATCTGTGACTGTCTCCTGCACAGTAAATGCGAGGTTACCCATTGCTGTTGCAGAGCAATACCTCCCAGAGCAATCGCAGGACGTCTGGTCTGGGAGGCTGCCCACTGACCTCAGGGTCCGAC
This sequence comes from Acrocephalus scirpaceus scirpaceus, assembly GCA_910950805.1. NCBI lineage: Eukaryota > Metazoa > Chordata > Aves > Passeriformes > Sylviidae > Acrocephalus > Acrocephalus scirpaceus. The sequence continues at coordinate 35,389,992 of OU383777.1, forward strand.
AGAGACAGGACAGACCCAGAGGTGGTTTGGCCCTGGCCCCAAAGGGGTTTCCATCCTTCAGCAAAGCAGGTAGAAGCTACAAATACCCTCCTGGGTGCTCAGAAGCCATGTGATAGGCCCAGAGTGAGGAGGGCAGGGACCCCAATGTGTGGGCAAGGTCCTGGAGAAGTGCTTCACTTCTCAGCCCGGTGTCCTGCCAGTGGCCACCCCACCCTGTGCAGGAGCAGGCAGGAGCTGGCAGCAAGGATTGGCTGGAGATGTAGTTAGAACACGTTTGTTTTGATGAGCCCTCAGCTACTGGACCTGTCTGACAAACTCCTCCAGGGGGTGAGACCTCACCACAGCCTCAAGCCAACAGTAAAGACCATGAAGACAACAGTAGGTGTAAGCCCTGGAAAAAGTAATTTCCAACAAAATAAAGCAAAGAGAGCAAAGGAAAGAGTCAATCTGTTTCATCCTATCTGTAAGCACACAAAAGTACTCAGTTACTCTGTCGGGTAATCCTGGACTGGATAGAATTAAGTTTGTTAGTCCGTTCAGTGAAGCAGCATTAGCTAAAATGAGAGCGCATTATATTCAGTCTATCAAGCTAATCTGCTGTGCTAATGCGATAATCTTGGAAAGACAACTTGTGGGAGATCTCTAGGAAACTGAGGGTTACTTTTGTTTTTCTTTTTGCCATTTTTCTGAGATTTTTCTAGGTTAAATATATGAAACACCTAACTACTGAGAAGGTATTGGAGTTAAAAAGGACTTGTAGAAAACAATATAGCCATAGAATTACAATCCATGGAACTTCATCACTGCAAAATAAGCATTCTGTTACCTCTGTGGCAATGCTTCTTTATAGTCCATTTCAGAATGTAGCCATGAAAAGATACCAACCTCCCAGGAGGGGTGCAAGAGCACCCACCACAGCTATATATACCCTTGAGGTGGTTTACCTTCTGGCTCTCTTCTAGGGAGGTAGCTAAGGAATATTTGTTGCTGCTCTGGCTGGCCCACTTTATTCCCAAAAAGTCACTTTGGATTATTCCCCAGAAATTCCTCAAAGCCATTTTGGTAAGGCTGTGCTTCTGTCAGACCACTTAATCTAATGTATCCCCATTTGAAGGGACATCTCCAATATAATATGCTGGGCATTGTATATAAGGGGCTGGAAAATCTGTCTGTGCTGTAATCATTTTGAATTCAACAACTGTATAGCTGCAGGTGCTCTATACATGTAGCCTATAGCTTTCATGAATCCAACTAGATGGATATGTGACAATACCTGTATTTTATTCACCAGTGGTATCTGGAACTTGTTGAAATTTTTATTTTCATTAAACATGCAAGAACACTGTGTACTCTGGTGTGATTTGAATGTATTATTTAGAGAGAAAATTATTTCTTTATATTTTATGAGGGTTCTTTGCTGCCATTTCTGCCTAGAGTTTACTAAATCAGATTTCTTTTGTAAAACCAGTTACATATAAGGTAATAGAGGATGCAGCACTGCATTTACAGATCCTTTTGCCAAAATCAATGCTAATCATGTACTTACAAAACTTTAAAAAATATTTTTGTCAGTCTTTATGAACCAGGTAAAATCTGAGGTTTTTAACAAAAAGAATCTACAGAGTATGAAATGTTGACAAGTAATTCCCTATACAATGCATTCACCAGGTCAAAGTAATTATAATAAATACAGATTATCTGCTCAGATTTTGGCAGACAAACTCTCTGAGTCACTTCTGCCTTTACAACTGCAAAGGTTATTTGGTTGGATCCCACACTTTTAGTCTCCCCGTTTATCTGAACTTGGAACACTGTTCCATTGTTTTCTTCTTCAATGAAATCCAGCAGAAAATTTCCTGGGCCTATATTTTCCTGTACTGGTTTTGATATAATCCCATCAGCTGTACTCAATCACATACTGTTCCAGACATTCTAAAAAGCCTTTTCTCCTGTACATTAATTTTATCAGGTCACTTATTAGTAAAGTTTACTTTAAGATGAGCGTGCTCACCATGGAGAGACCAGATTATGAATATTAATATCACTGTATATAATTGCACTGTTTAATGTGAAATTCAAAATGCAGATACAGATATGCACCATAAAGCTCTTGCTTCCACAAAGTCCACTGAAGGAGAAAATAAGTTTGAAGCTAAGCAAGGCATGATCAAATAAAATCCCGATTGATACTCTTGATATTTAAACTTGCTTGTTTTATGTGCCTTAATCAAGTAATTTTCTTCACATTTTCACAAAATGCTAACAACAACAACACAGCTGAAAAATGTGATCCAGTATTTTTAAGGTCTTTCAAAATTTTATATATCACCATGTCATATCTGTTACAATGTATTAACATTGGTGACTATTTTGTTTTGCTTGTGGGATGAACTACTTTATCTAAACTACATTACAATAGCAGAATTGCTACTCTCCTTATGAAGAACTTCAAAAACATTAAGAGTTTGGTTAAATTTTGATTGCAAAAATCTTTACTAGAAAAAAATAGGACTTAAATTGGAGAGGGGGGAAAAATACCCCTCTATTTTCTTTCAAATTCCATTTTAAAAAAGATAGAAGAATAATAAAGTGAAAATAGTGGGAAGAAAAATAGCTTAGCTATATATATACATATACATTTATATTTGCTGGAGATGCTGTGTGTATCACCATAAAGTGCTTGTAGCATTCACTTTTACAAACCTTAACAGGGAAGAAAAGTCTCTGTTTAGTGTGCAGAGCCAGAGAGCCAATGTAGAGCTTGACTTGGTCTGTGCCATGCAAGTGCTTAACAGTGGATGTTTTTTTCTCTTTGAGGACCAAGGAGGATATGCAGGGCCAGATGTGTCTGGACATTTCGTCCCAGGACTCAGCATGGTATGCTCAGCACAAGCACCTGGACCTAGTGGGGTCAGGCAGCAGCAGGCAGGGAAGGCAGTGTCCATGAATATCCTCTGTTGTCCTCCCAGGATGTCCCACTGCCACTCAGTCAGCCATGCTCCATGTTCTCACTTGGCAAATAGACCCTTAAAACTGACAAGACAGATGACTTTTTCCATTTTCATACTTTCAAGCTCTGCTCCGTCTTTGCTGAACCTTCACTGATGCCCGGAACATAGAACATTAAAGGTTTCCTGTGATATCACGAAGGTGTTGCCACCAAGCTCTATTGTGCCTATCTATTGTGCCAAGGACAGCCAAATTTAGCGATGTTTATCAACTGATGCATCATGAGGTTTGTGTATTTGTCATTCCCATGCTTTAACATGTGCTGTCATAGCATTAGCTGAACAAGGATTTATTTTGTAGTGGTAACTTTCATGAGGAGGTACTAGAAGAGATCTGTGTGATGGAACGCAAAGTGCTGTTAAGAGCTGGCAGAATGCCTGAAATTATCTCACTAATACTTCCAATTATAACATGGTAATCACAGGGGACCAGGATTATTTATAGATGACTGGGTGAGGAGTCTCAGAAATTGTTTTACACACATGGGGAGAAGTATTCAGGCTGTTTCTGGTTTCAAGATGCCCAAGGAACATGAAAAAGAGCTAATCATTTGGCCAGGAATGATTAAGGACAGACAAATGAGTAGTTTTGAGGCAGTTGACATGATTCAGCAGCTAGGGGCAGCAGCCATGTGATCTCAAACCTAGAACCAAGCTGGAAAGCCCAAAAGCCACCCCTGGCTTTCTCTCGTACCTCCAGCCTCACCCCATGCTACCACCAATGTGTGTCCCTCCCACCTTCCTCCTGGGAGGGAAAGCAGTGTGAAAGGAGACAGTGAGGCCACCTGGATGCCTGCTCAGCATGGATGCCCACCACAATTTGAAGAAGAACATGCCCTTGGCTATTGACAGGCCTGGAAACGCACAGAGGACGGCGGCAGCAGCGGCGAGGCACAGCAGCATCCCTCCCCGCGCACTGCCAGCCAGTGAGGAGGGATGGTAAGGGAAGCACCGGGAGCGCCGTGCTGCCCGTACTTGTACCGCGCAACAAGAAGGAAACAGATTTGGCTCGCCCGGCCCAGCTTACTGCGAGAAGCCATCTCAGCACACGGACGGCACCTCTGGTGACCAGTGAAATACCGAGAGGGCCACTAGAGGGCTCAGGAACTGCCTCTGAGGAGACGTCAAATCCCATCTAATTGCCACGCACTGCAACTCAGCCGTCACTGCAGCACACATCTGTGTGATTTACTGCGGTGTTTACTCCACTGACCACTACCAGGAATAAATGGCATCTGCAAAATATCTTCCTGTGGGTTTGACGCATCAGTCTATTTATTCAGCGATGCTTGTCAGCATCACCAAGTCCTATTTGCAAGTGCAGAGCATTAATTGTTACTGAAACCGAGTCTTCAGAAGTTGAAAGCAATTACTTAAGGAGTGAATGAATTCCAAATTGCCACCTACAGGGAATTTCCCATTTTGGAAAAATTTTTACTTTCATCTTACTGAAAAAAAAGGAGATAATAATTTACTGAATACTTCAAAGGTAGTACAACAGGGAATTATGTCACAGTTTCAGGTTATATTGTGTGCAGCTTATCTGTGTTTCTCAATTACTGAAGAAAAAGACAAGCTGTTGCTCATGTTGAAATTACTGATTTCGGCAATATTTTTTTTTACATAGCCTGTGAAAGCTGTTCAAAAGCATTTTGGCTGAACTGTGTTCTATCATTAAAATATAAATATTTTGCAGGAGTGTTTTGATTTAAACAAAATAAGAGATGAAATAAAAGTCTTACATAAGATTTCATAATGTCAATTTTTTTTTTATATTGATTACTAGCTCACTGACTGTACCAGAACATCTCTACTGAATAGCTAAAACTAACTGCTTTTCCTGGGATTCTTCATGGGCCCTAATGTGCTGAGTTTAGACACATAATAATGTGAGTAATATACCTTTAAAATGCAAAAAAATCTTTCACATAAGGAAACTGCATGACTTGATGTACTACTATTTATTTTCACTATATAAGTATAAAGTACAGCACTCACATTTCATGTTCTTATTGTCACCTATCAAAAAGAAAGCATTGTCTAAGCATCACCAAATTCCTGCTTAATTCTGCAGACAGGGTGCTCGTGTTTACTTTCATTTTAAATATAGTACAGTGGATTTTATCATGAAGACATCATGACATAGTTAAAGAATGTCAAGAAAGCCAAGTCTATCAGTGTAAGTGATGTGATCTTATTTTATTGTCCTTAAAATAAAGTAAACAATGAGATGTGTGATGGCTTCCAGTTCACTTCTTACTATGAAGTGTGTAGGTAGGCATAACACATTTATGAAATTAGCTGAATTAAATGAACATACTGTCAGACAAACAGTTCTTATCTCAGTCTAACAGTATTACATCAGAAGAACGTATTTCTAGCTCTGGGTTTTTGACTCTTTTTTGCCAGAGCTGATGGAGATACTGTGCACTCAAAAGTTTCTCCTAGTTTTTGCAGCTGGTTTAACAAAACTATCATCTCTTTCTGCATGCATTTGCAGATTTTGGAGCATCATGCTTAAAACACTACTCTAATAGGTATTTACTAAAACACTGATTTATTTTTGTTGCCTGAAAAGATTTGCTTTAAATAATAATTTAAAATACGTATTTTTGTGAATCAATGAGTATTTTCAATTCACTACCAGTAAATTTCCATTTCAGCATTTATATCATCAAAGAAGTGTACTGTGGAATTTTATTTTCCTAGACGTGGGAAGATTCTTCTTGTGTATAGAGGTCTGAGTTGAAGCCCCTTTTTGTTCATACCAGTGAATTGCTCTGTCCTTCTTATTATTAAATATTTTCTTGAAGTAGCTCAGTCTAAAAATCTATGACATAATATAACTAAATGTCAGAGCTTCAATACTGAAAAAACTCAGAGTAAAATTCAGCAGATGCCAGGATTTAATCCTGGTTGAAGGTGCCTACTGCATAACCCTGTCATTGCACAATGAGTGTTGACTACAAGACCCCGCTGTGAGCTGCCAACACCAGAGACCTACAGGGACCTAAGCATGGTGCAGAGAATAAAGACAGTCTGTTTCTAAGAGGGGTGCTCCTGTGAGAGAAAAATTTTGCAATTCCCCTCTGTTTTTTCTCTTGGTCAGCCAGTAAGTGCTGAAGAACCTCACTGTCAACAAGTGACTTTTTTGTTGGTTGCAGGAGATGGATACGGCCCCTGTTGATGCCTCTCAGCCTCCTGAGAGGGCATTGATTCTACAGTGACTCAGAAGGAAATGTGTCACATAATGAATCACTTGCATTGCTACTCCCAACACCTCTGCTCTAGCAATTTAGGTCTCCCATATAAGTTGACAGTGACCTCATCTTACTAGTGATTCCTTGGGACAGTGAAAGCAAGAGATGTCATCACTGTCAGGCAAAATTATAATGGAGACTGCTCAGCTGTTACTCTGGAGTTTGACATCTGTAGTCCTTTTTACTCTTCTTCCATTTTTTTTTGGTTTTGCTAAGGATGAACAACTGCTCATGTTTTCAAGAAATGAAAACCTGCAACAATATTGTCAGTACACTGCGGCCACTATCAGGATAAGGATAAATGTTATTTATGATAAACCATCATACACTTTAGACTATGAATATGTAACTATGATCCACAGCTGGACAAAAATTGGAAAATGTTTCCTTTTTTTTCTTCTTCCTTTTTTTTTTTTTTTTTTTTTTTTTTTTTTTTTTTTTTTTTAAGCTATTAAAAGCATTACTACAAGGAAGAATAGGTTCACTTACAAAGTAAATTGGAAATTAAGAAGGCTGGGCCATTACAGGAAGCAGAATGTGCCCCAAAGAAGCTATTCCTAAATAATATATGTTCTTTCAGGGGAGGACCTAACACAGTAAACAATCTCTCACTTTGTTTCCATTTAGATAAAGGTTTTGAGTTTTACTTTTTAACTTGTTTTATTTTACTTTTAAATTTAATATTTCATTTATTTTTTTTAAACAATTTAAATTTAATTAATTTTTAGGTGTGTGGTTTGTTTCCCTTGCTCGTGTTTTTAACAATTGCCCCACCCTCTCTAGTCTAGCTACTCAGAAAACACAAGAAGATACAGTAGCACACTGTTAAGGAAAAGACGCTTCTCTAAAAGCTTGTATTTCTAGTAGTAAAATACCATAAAACATTTTTGCTTCTGCATCTCCTACCAGAAGTAGATCACATTCCCCTGAAGATCTTAAATCTCTTTGTTTGAAAAGGCACCAAACCCATTAAGGGCACCTGAAAAATGAGAGCCCACCATAAGGTGCCATGTGACCTCTGCCTTGTCACTCCAAACCCCATCCTGGGAGCCACGGAACAATGACAGCTGATGTCTAAAAGATGGCTGGAGTCAAAGAGCATGACCAGAGGTGCTGCTGTGCTGGCATCCTTGCAGAATTTAATCTCCTGATTAAAAACACCTCGCATAATCAATGAGTTGCACTGCGTGAATCAGAATTTCTGATACCTCAGCAGTTTGGTGATATGCTTTTATGAGATCTGTCATAACCAATATGCATATAAAGGCTTTTGATTTTCTAATCAAAAGGATGAATTTATCTTGATTCCCCATATGCTAAGTGAGATTGATTAGTGAAAGATATAATGCATAAAACTTCAGCTGATGAAGACTAAATTATTCATTGCAAAGAAGTTATCAGACAAGTTGGCCATTATCCTGTTTCTGAACCAATCAAAAACCAATCTAATATTCTCAAGCTGCATTTTGCAAGTTATCTCCAAGTACTGACAACACAGGACAAAAACATTTCCGAAGACAAACATGGGCACTTATGTTGATTGTCCCATCAATGTAAGATGGATAAGTCTGGATAACTTGGACTACTCTTAACAGCTTTACTGAATGTCTGAAGAAATATACAGATACATCTTATGCGTCTTGCAGAACAACACTATTACACATGAATTTTCTGTATCTTGCTAGAAGATATTTAGTTGTTAAGGAACTTGTTTTCTGTTAGAGGAGGGGCACAGTGAGGCATTTACTAGTGTATTTTTATGTTTCTGAAGAGATGGGTCTGAACAGCTGCAGGATGTAAAATGGTCTTCAAGACTTTATGGCCTTTTTCAGGTTTTCCATGGACTGCAAGGCTACAATAACCCCTTTCTCTTTT